>JALJEV010001151.1:0-1272423 GCA_026586105.1 Hylodesmum podocarpum | reverse complement strand
TAGATGAGTTGCATGGTTCCATTATTTTTAGTAAAATAGATCTTAAGAGTGGATACCATCAAATTAGAATGAAAGAAGGGGATGAATGGAAAACGGCCTTCAAAACTAAGTTTGGTTTGTTTGAATGGCTTGTGATGCCTTTTGGATTGTCAAATGCGCCTAGTACCTTCATGAGGTTGATGAATCATGTCTTAAGAGATTTCATTGGGAAGTTTGTTGTAGTATATTTTTATGATATTCTTGTATATAGCAAATCTTTTCATGAACATTTAGATCATTTGAGGCATGTCTTAATAGCTCTTAGGACACAAACCTTGTATGCTAACAAAGGTAAATGCACATTTGCCACGGATAGTGTTGTGTTTCTTGGTTTTGTTGTGAGTTCTCTAGGTGTACAAGTGGATGAGGCAAAAGTGAAAGCTATAAAGGATTGGCCGACCCCTACAAATGTGAAGGAAGTGAGGAGCTTCCATGGCTTGGCAAGTTTCTATAGGCGGTTTGTCAAGGATTTTTGTACAATTGCTTCACCATTGAATGAGCTAGTTAAGAGGGAAGTACCATTTCTTTGGGAAGAACCTCAAGAACTTGCATTTAATTTACTTAAGGATAAGCTTTCTAATGCTCCTATCTTGTCTTTAACTAATTTTTCACTAACTTTTGAGCTTGAATGTGATGCCTCAAATTTAGGTGTTGGTGCCGTTTTGATTCAAGAAGGCCATCCAATTGCATATTTTAGTGAGAAATTGAAAGGAGCACAATTGAACTATTCCACCTATGACAAGGAGTTATATGCATTGGTGAGATCATTCCAAACTTGGCAACACTATTTGCTTCCAAAGGACTTCATTGTGCATTCGGATTATGAAGCCTTGAAGTACCTTAAGAGCCAAGGGAAACTCAACAAGAGGCATGCTAGGTGGGTGGAGTTCATTGAGACTTTTCCTTACATCATCAAGCATAAGAAAGGGGCCACAAATATTGTAGTCGATGCTTTGAGTAGGAGGTATACCCTTCTTTCTTTGCTTGAGTCTAAATTAATTGGTTTTGAACATGTGAAAACCTTGTATGCTATGGATAATGATTTCGGCCTTATGTACCATGAGTGTACCAAAGGTGCTTTTAAGGATTTCTTTAGGTACAAAGATTATCTTTTTAAAGGAACTTGTTTATATGTACCTAATTGCTCCTTAAGAGAACTTTTGATATGTGAGTCACATGAAGGTGGAATCATGGGACATTTTGGGATAGACAAGACTTTTGCCACTTTGCATGAGCACTTTTTTTGGCCTAAAATGAAAGTACAAGTTTCAAAATTTGTGAGAAGGTGCATCACTTGCAATAAGGTAAAATCTAAGCTATCTAACCATGGTCTTTGCATACCCTTACCCGTGCCTACTTCGCCTTGGCTAGACATATCCATGGACTTTGTCCTTGGCTTGCCTAGAACCAAGAGAGGTTCGGATTCCATCTTTGTTGTGGTGTGTAGGTTCTCCAAAATGGCTCATTTCTTACCATGCCACAAGACGGATGATGCTTCTCACATTGCTACATTGTTCTTTAAAGAAATAGTAAGGATCCATGGTATGCCGCAAAGCATTGTAAGTGATAGGGATGCCAAGTTCCTTAGTCATTTTTGGAGGTCACTATGGGGAAGACTTGGTACAAAACTCCTATTCTCTACTACTTGCCACCCCCAAACGGATGGTCAAACGGAGGTAGTCAATAGAACCTTAGGGCAACTACTTAGGAGTTTTGTGAAGGATAATATCAAGACTTGGGAGGAATGTCTACCACATGTAGAGTTTGCCTACAATAGAGTAGCTCATTCTACTACTTCTTTATCTCCTTTTCAAGTTGTATATGGTGTTAATCCACTAACCCCTCTTGATCTTGCTTGTATTCCTTTGGATATTATTGATGATAGGCAAGGAGTGAAGCATGCCGAGAAGATCCAAGAACTACATGCTAAGGTTAAAGCAAGGATTGAGAAGAAGAATGCACAATATGCCACGGCCCACAATAAGAACCGCAAGCCCTTTGATTTCAAAGTGGGAGACTTGGTGTGGTTGCATCTTAGAAATGAGAGATTTCCCAATTTGAGGAAATCTAAGTTACTCCCTAGGGGAGATGGACCTTTTAAAATCATTGAGATATTAGACCCTAATGCTTGTAAACTTGACCTTCCTTCGGATTTTGGTGGAAGTAACTCATTTAATGTTTGTGATCTTACACCTTTTGTAGGTTTTGAGGAAGATGACAACTTGGGGACAAGTTGTGTTCAAGAAGGAGGGTTTGATGGAGGTCCATCTACCACAAACATGGAAGTCAATGATTCTAGAAGAATTACAAGGTCAATGCTCAAGAGAATACAAGAAGTAGAAAAGTTAAAGTTGACCCAAAGTCAAAGTCAACATGAAGGTCAACAAGTCTTCTTGATCAACAAGCCTTGTAATAGTCTTAGGATCATTTGAACTTGTAATTAGATTAGGAACATTTAATTTGGGTCTTGCTTTGTGAATAAGCGCGCGGCCTTATGTTTGTAATTGAACCAAGGTTTAGAGTGTTTTGTGAGAGAGTTGGGTTAAGACGATACCCACAGACGAAAGCGTTAGAATGCCTCCAGAATGGGCATCGAATACCACAGACGAAAGGATTGGAATGCTTCCAGAATGGTAATCGATACCACAAACGAATGATCTCCGTCTGTAGACACGACAGACGATATCACAGACAGACGAAACCGGAGACGGACGATACCACGCCTGAGTCTTCAGTCTGATGTGTCATGCTGAACTCTTCCGTCTGAAGATTGTTTCCGTCTGCGCCTTCATGTGTTGAAATCTTTCGTTTGAAGCTTGTTCCATCTGTGCCGTCACATGCTAAGCTATTTCGTTTGAAGCATGTTTTCGTCTGAACCGTCACAAGCTATTCCAACTCCAGCTAGTATAAATACTTAACACTTTGAATTGTAAAGGATCTTTGAATCAATTTTGAATGAATTGAATTTAGCAAGAGCTAATTCTTTGAGAGTGGATTTCTCTCTAAGGTTTCTTCTAGAACCTTGAGTGTAAGATGTATGGTTATTTCTTCTAGAACCGTCACATGGAAACTCTTCCTTGTGGCGATTCTCCCTTAGGCTTATTGCTTTTGCATGGCGCCATCATCTTCTAAATCTACTCCGCTTTTATTTTTTCTTCTAAATCCTTGAGTCGTGGATACATTTCTTCTAGCTTCCGCCTTTGTTGAGTCAGTTTTTTTAGCTTCCGCCCTTGACGCGTTCGTGGAGCTTCCAATCGAATCAGACGATCGGTCCAAATACGAACCTCGTCCACAGAGAACTCGTATCAATTTAGTAGTGGAATGTTCAACCTTTTTATAAGCAAACTCAATATGAGGTAGCCAATCTTCCCAACTCTTTATTTTGTCACCAACAAAAGTTCTCAATAGTTGACCCAAGGTTCTATTGACAACTTCGGTTTGCCCATCCGTTTGGGGGTGGCAAGTTGTAGAGAAAAGAAGTTTGGTTCCAAGGCAACTCCAAAGGGTCCTCCAAAAGTGTCCAAGGAATTTGGAGTCTCTATCACTCACAATGGTCTTGGGTACCCCATGGAGTCTCACTACTTCCTTAAAAAATAGTCTTGCAATATGAGAAGCGTCATCAACTTTCTTGCAAGCTATGAAATGAGCCATTTTTGAGAAACGGCATACAACAACAAAAATACTATCCATCCCTCTTTTGGATTTGGGAAGGCCAAGTATGAAATCTATGGATATGCCCATCCAAGGTGAGGAAGCAATCGGAAGGGGTTGGTAGAGGCAATTAGGAGAGGCTTTAGATTTGGCCTTGTTACAAGTGATGCATTTAGAGATGTGTTTAACTACTTGGACTCTCATATGAGGCCAATAGAAGTTCTCTTGTAACATGACCAAGGTCTTATCCCTTCCAAAATGTCCCATCAAACCTCTTTCATGGGTCTCAACCACCAATAAGTCCCTCAAAGAAGATTTAGGCACACACAATGCTTGGCCTTTAAAGAGGTATCCATTGTGCCTAAAGTAGTCTTTGAATGCACCTTTGGTACTTGATTCCCGTGCAAGACCGAAATCCTTATCCAAGGCATACATAAAACCATACATCTTACACTCAAGCATGTTTATTAAAGTGTGCCTTCTACTTAGAGCGTCGGCAACTATGTTACTAGACCCCTTTTTATACTTGATGATGTAAGGAAATTGTTCTATATATTCTACCCATTTGGCATGCCTTTTATTCAATTTTCCTTGTCCTCTCAAATGTTTTAGGGCCTCATGGTCCGTATGTGATGGAGGTCCATCTACCATAAACATGGAAGTCAATGATTCTAGAAGAATTACAAGGTCAATGCTCAAGAGAATACAAGAAGTGGAAAGTCAACATGAAGATCAACAAGTCTTCTTGGTCAACAAGCCTTGTAATAGTCTTAGGATCATTTGAACTTGTAATTAGATTAGGAACATTTTAATTTGGGTCTTGCTTTGTGAATAAGCGCGAGGCCTTATATTGTATTTGAACCAAAGTTTAGAGTGTTTTGTGAGAGAGTTGGGTTAAGACGATACCCATAGACGAAAGCGCTAAAACGCTTCCAGAATTGGGCATCGAATACCACAAACGAAAGCGTTAGAATGCTCCCAGAATGAGCATCGAAAACCACAGACGAAAGGATTGGAATGTGATATAAGCTCGTTTGAGACGAAGCTTAATTCTGGACCGTTCATCTTGATTCGATTGGAAGCTCCACGAGTGCGTCAATGGCGGAAGTTCGAAATGGAATCAACAATGGCGGAAGCTCGAAGAAATAGATTCACGACTCAAGGACTTAGAAGAAAGAATGAAAGCGGAGTAGATTTAGAAGATGATGGCGCCATGCAAAAGCAATAAGCCTAAGGAAGAATCGCCACAAGGAAGAGTTTCCATGATAAGATTCAAGGTTCGAAAAGAAACCTTAGAGAGAAATCCACTCTCAAAGAATTAGCTCTTGCTAAATTCAATTCATTCAAAGATTGATTCAAAGATTCCTTTACAATTCAAAGTGTTATGTATTTATACTAGCGGGAGTTGGGATAACTTGTGAAGGAACAGACGACACAAGCTTCAGACGGAAGAACTCAGCTGATGAAAGTCCAGACGAAACAAGCTTCAGACGAAAGAACTCAGCTTGTGAAAGTCCAGATGAAACAAGCTTCAGACGAAGACTCAGCTTGTGAAAGTCCAGACGAAACAAACCTCAGACGACGAACTCAGCTTGAGGCATCAGACTAATGAGCATCAGATGGAACAGTTCCTCATGTGAAGGTACAGACGAAACGATCTTCAGACGAAAGAGTTCAACATATGAAGGTTCAGACGGAACAATCCTTCAGACGAAAGAGTTCGACATATGAAGGCTCAGACGAGTTCAGCATGTGAAGTATCAGACGGAAAAGTGTCTTAGGTATCGTCTGTGGCAATCGTCTGTCTCCGATGTCGTCTGTCTGTGATATCGTCTATCGGTTGGTGTGGTATCGTCTGTCTGTGTGGTATCGTCTGTCGTTTCTTCAGACGAAGATCATTCGTCTGTGGTGTCAATTACCATTCTGGAAGCATTCCAATCCTTTCGTCTATGGTTTTCGATGCTCATTCTGGGAGCATTCTAACGCTTTCGTTTGTGGTATTCGATGCCCAATTCTGGAAGCGTTTTAGCGCTTTCGTCTGTGGGTATCGTCTTAACCCAACTCTCTCACAAAACACTCTAAACTTTGGTTCAAATACAATATAAGGCCTCGCGCTTATTCACAAAGCAAGACCCAAATTAAAATGTTCCTAATCTAATTACAACTTTACAATCTTTCTAGAAGGTTACAAGTCCTATTACAAAGTAAAGAGAAGTCTTGAGAATCTTGGCTCTTGTAACTCTTCTTGTCAAGGATGGTCCTCCATCAAACCCTCCCTCTTGTTTTCAACTTGTCCCCAAGTTGACTTGACCTCCACCTACAATAAAAATTCCACCCGGATCAAAGATTACACATTGTTCATTGACTAGGTTGTTAGATGATGCAAAATATAGGCAAACTAGGTGTAAAAGTAAATGAATCCTTTTAATCAAATGTTCCGTTAATTCCCTACACCTACTAAAGTTACTAGTTTGCAAATCATGTAGTAATGAATTAATTTGTTTTCTATCATCAACAACACCATCTAATGAAATGCCAGTAGAAGTTATTTGATCCTTCAAAACATATCCCAAACTCTTTTGTTTAGACCCTTGGAATTGTGGGGTGCCCTCCTTCTTGAACTCTTTGATCATCCTAGAAAGAAATTCAACATAATGAAATTGAAAGTCATTAGGTACAGCCAACAATTCCATATCAAGTTCATGGGAATGTAACATAAAGCAAGTGTAACCATGCAATTTGGAAGGAATAAGAGTTAAAGAATTCTTTCCCAAAGTTAGCTTATAACTCTTAACCACTTCCTCTCTTCGATGATGTTTGTTCCATGGTTTCATGACACTTAACTTTTTGTTTGGACCTATAGCACAATCAACCTCAAAACAAGAGTTAGGGTAAAAAGGAATTCCAAACTTAATAGCAAAATCATACTTCCCATTCAAGTGTCTTCCCAACCATAGGCCCTCTTTGCTTCCAAGATCACCTACAATTGGAAAACTCAAAGAAGTAGATGTGGGTAAGCACAAAAATATGGATTTTCTAGCTAAAAAATCTCTTTTAATTTCACTCCTACTCACAAGCAACCTTTCCTTAGACTTGGCAGCCCCTTGGCTTAGCTTCCTAACCCCTTTGAGATCACTCAATTCGGACTTGCCTAGCCTAAGTTCCACTTGTTTTTGTGCAGTGGCAGTTTTGGTAAATATGTTTGAACTCTCGGCCAAAGCACCTAATTTCTTGGTTTTGGGTGATTTTGTCACATTTTGGCCCTCCATGACCTTCCTTTCACCCTCTCTTTTGACCTTCATCCTAATTTGGTCCTCACATACTTCTCTAGGTGTCAAAGGCTTAAGAGTAATTTTCCTACCACCATGAGAAAATATATAAGTGTTAGACACTCCATCATGTAATGCATGCTTATCAAATTGCCATGGCCTTCCTAACAAAATATGAGATGCTTCCATAGGTACTATGTCACATAAGACTTCATCATTATATCGACCTATTGTGAAAGCAATCAAAACTTGTTTATTAACCAATAATTCTCCTTTTTCACTTAGCCATTGCAATTTATAAGGTTTAGTGTGTGGAGTGGTCTTGAGACCAAGTTTTTCTACCAGCCTAGTGCTCACCACATTGGTGCAACTACCACTATCTATAATTAAAGAGCAAACCTTTCCTTGGATGTTACATCTTGTGTGGAAAATGTTTTCTCTTTGAGTGTCATCTAGTTCATGGTAGGCACTCCCTAACATCCTTCTCACCGTGAGGAGGTCACCTTCTTCGGCCAACTCTTCACTTGAGTGTTCACTTGTACCTTCCCCTTCATGCTCACTCGAAGAGCGGCTAGACTCCTCACTTGTGACTCCTCCATCCATCCTTGCTATCATAGTCTTCTTGTTTGGGCATTGAGAAGCAATGTGTCCATGTCCTAAACATTTAAAACACTTGATGTTAGATGGTTTAAAATTAAGTTTAGGAACTTCCTTACACTTGTCTTCTCGGCCAAACTTGGAAGAAGGTTTGAATGAACCCTCCTTCTTTTGCCTTTCTTTCCAACTTGAAGAACTAGTAGTGTAGGACTTCTTCATGGTGAATTTTCTCTTCAATTGAGCTTCTATCTTCTCGGCCTTATGAATAGCCTCTTCCAAGGTCCTATAGCTTTGAAGTTCCAAGACATCTTGGATCTCCCTATTCAATCCATGTGTGAACCTTGCTAAGGTAGCTTCCTTCTCTTCTTGGCAATCGACCCTCATCATAGTAAGCTCAAGATCTTTGTCATATTCTTGCACACTTCTTCCCCCTTGTGTCAACCTTTGCAACTTAACATGCAAATCCCTCACATAGGATTTAGGAATGAACCTTCCTCTAAGAGCATCTTTCAATTGTGTCCAAGAGATGATGGAAGGTCTCCTCCTCTTTTCGGCATCTATAAGCATTTGGTTCCACCATACCAAAGCATATCCCTCAAACTCTAGTATGGCAAGGTTAAGTCTCTTCTCCTCACTCAAGGTAGGGTTGCAAGAAAATACTTGATCAACCTTCATGATCCAATCTAGCAAGCCTTCGGCTCCTCCTTCTCCTAAGTACTTTGGAAAAGAAATCCTAGTATTGGCTTCCCAACCTCTTTGCTCCTCCTCTCCAAAATACCTCTTATGCATGAAAGGTTGTCTTCTATAGGTGCCTCGGTCACCCACTCTCCTATGTCCCCTCTCCTCCTCATAGTCTCTATAAGCATCACTCTCATCATGGTTACTACCCTCATCACTATCTCTAGGTGAGTAGTAGTGTCCTCCTTGGCTTCCTCTCTCACTTCTACTTCCTCTCAAGTGTTTATTACTTCCTTCACATCCTTCCTTTCCCTTTCCCTCTCGGCCCTTCCTACTACCTTCATCCTTATACCTCCTTTCACTTTCTTCTCTCAACTCATTCATCTCATTTTGCAAATGGTTGAATTTTTCCGTCATGAAGTCCATCATTCTCTTAGTCTTGGGTGATAAATCATTTCCAACACTAAGTGAACTATCCATAGCTGCAATGAAAGGTTAGTACACAAAGAAAATAATAATCAAGGACCTTACCACTCACTAAGTGTGTCACTCCAATATCAACTCGTGTATGCACTCTTAGTGGCTCTTTCTCTAGTGTTCTCTCTAGCCTTTTACCACTCAATTCCCTACCAAAGCTTCTAATTAAACCTCTAATCAATTATATAGGAATTTCCTTGTGAAAGAGGCACAATTCTCGGGTAAGCTTAAGAATTCCAAGGGAACAAAACTTCTAAGACAAAACCAAGGATTTCAAAAGGACAAGCAATAAAAGCTAAAATGAAGGAATAAGCTACTCAAATCAAGGAATAGAATGATATGTGATAATGGCACAAACTGGACAGCAAGGAATTAGAGAATATGCTGGATCAATCACTAACCAAGACAAACAATTAATCAAGTACAAACTTCAAATTTGGTAGTGATCAATTTAAGACCGATTTGTGCAGTAATATATGGCGGGACAAGTATCAAATACAGCAAGTCTCAATTATGCAGAAATTTGAGTCAAAATGATGCAATCCTCAAGGAGAATGGCATAGGAGACACGGATCTTCATGCTTCAATGGAGTCTTAGTGTTTAAGGAAGAAGAAGCACACGGTCTCAAGGAGAAAAGAAAGAAGAAAACGGATTAGAAGAGAAATGGAAGCGCCATGGCAAGTGCCAATAAGCTTGAGGTGGAACCGCCACAATGGAGCAAGGAAGCCATTGATGAGATTCAAGGTTCTTCACAAGAACACAAGAGAGAAAACACTCTCAATTTTCTGAATTCAATTCTCAATTAATCAAAAAGTGTTTGAATTACAAAAGAAATCCTATTTATACTACTAAGGTATGGAGCTAGCTTGCTATGCAAGGAAATAATGTCCACCATTGGATTAGATTCTAATCTAATGGCTATGAAGGGAAGCTTGTGGTGGAAGCTTGATTAGCTTGGAGGACAAGGATCAATCCTCCACCCTTGGATGTAGATCCTCATCCAACGGTTATGGCATCAAGCTTGCACTCCAAGCTTTTAAGCTTAGCCCTTGGATTAGTATCCTCATCTAATGGTCATGGTGCCAAGCTTGCACTCCAAGCTTCTAAGCTTAACCCTTGGATTAGAATCCTATCTAAGGGTCACTAATTATTTGTTTATTACAAGTTTAGGCTCAAATTAAATCCTTAAAACAATTACATAATTGAAAGAAAACTACTAATAAGCCTAAACATTAAAACATTTCGCTGAAAATTCCTGGAAGCATTCCAACGCTAACTTCAAGCTCATTTTACAACTAGTTGCAGTTCGAACTGGGTTTTGGTGTCTTCATAGCTTTTGTAGCCCTTGAAGTCTTCTTTAATTTGGCACCAAGATCACCTCAATTGAACTTGTGTAGCTCGAGTTATGATCGAAATACTGAAACAGGTCAGATGCAAAAATCAGCAGCGAATTTTATTAGAAGCCCAAACTTGAAAAGTAAGGTTGGAGAGTTTGGTTGAGCTTTTAGAGATGGTCCTCCATCAAACCCTCCTTCTTATGTTCAACTTGTCCTCAAGTTGAGTTGACCTTCCCTGCAATAAAACTCCACCCGGATCAAAGGTCAAACATGGTTCATTAACTTTGTTGTTAGATGATGCAAAATATAAGCAAACTTGTTTCTTATAGTTATGGCATAGGTGTAAAATTAAAACAGCATTATTAATCAAGTGGTCCTTTAATTTCCTACACCTACTAAAATTACTATTTTGCAAATCATATGAATTAAATTGTTTTCTATCATCAACAACACCAACTAATGAAGTGTGAGTAGAAGTTATTTGATCCTTCAAAATATTTCCCAAGCTCTTTTGTTTAAACCCATAGAGTTGTGGGGTACCCTCCTTCTTGAACTCTTTGATCATCCTAGAAGGAAATTCAACATTATGAAAACTGAATGCATTAGGTACAGCCAACAATTCCATATCAAAATCATGGGAATCTAACATAAAGCAAGGGTAACCATGCAAGTTGAAATAAGTAAGAGTTAAGGAATTTTTTTCCAAGGTTAGTTTATAACTCTTAACCACTTCATCTCCTCTATAATGTTTATTCCATGGTTTCATCACACTTAACTTCTTGTTTGTACCTATAGCACAATCAACCTCAAAACAATAGTTAGGGTAAAAAGGAATTCCAAACTTAATAGCAAAATCATACTTCCCATTCAAGTGCCTTTCCCACCATAGGCTCTCTTTTCTTCCAAGATTACCTACAAGAGAAGAACTCAAAGAAGTAGATGTGGGTAAGCATAAGAATATGGATTTCCTAGCTAAAAAGTCTCTCTTGAGTTCACTCCTTTCCATCAAGAAGTTATCTTTCTTATCATTCTTTTTACTTTTCATTTTATCAAGTTTATGGACCTTAGGGTTAGATAACTTCCCTTTCAATTTTCCTCCCTTGGAGCTCTCGGCCATGGACTTGTCTCCATGCTTGGGTGTGCCTTTGGAGCTCTCGGCCAAGGTAAGCTTCTTCTCTTGGTCCCTTTTAAACTTCATTTTTATTTGGTCTTCACAAACCTCTTTAGGTGATAATGGCTTTAGTGTGACCTTCTTACCTACATGAGAGAAAATGTAAGTATTGGCAACTCCATCATGTATAGCTTTTCTATCAAATTGCCAAGGTCTACCAAGGAGTAAGTGTGTGGCCTCCATAGGAACAACATCACAAAGTACTTCATCATTATATTTGCCAATAATAAAAGATATGAGTACTTGTTTGTCTACCACTAACTCTCCTTTTTCACTCAACCATTGTAGCTTATATGGTTTAGCATGTGAAGATGTTTTCAATTTTAATTTATCCACTAATCTAGTGCTTACTACATTAGTGCAACTACCACTATCAATAATTAAAGAGCATACCTTCCCTTCAATAGTGCACCTACTATGGAAGATATTCTCCCTTTGGGTGTCATCAAGTTCTTTACTTACATTGCCAAGCATCCTCCTCACCATCAAGAGATCTCCCTCCTCGACTTGCTCATGGTTGGAATGCTCACTTGCATTTGATGCCTCACTTTCACTAGATGATGAGCTTGAATCTTCACTTGTAACCGCTCCATTCTTCATCATCATAGCTTTCTTGTTTGGGCAATGAGAGGCTATGTGTCCATGACCTAGACATTTGAAACACTTAATAGAACTAGGTTTAGAAGAGTTAGAATGTACCTCCTTTACCTTAGTAGTCTCTCGGTCATGCTTGTTCCTTTGGTTTGAGTAGCCCTCCTTCTTACCTTTGTCTCTCCAAGAGTTAGAGGATGAAGTAGAGGATCTCTTGAAGGTGCCTCTCCTCTTTATTTGTTGCTCCACCTTCTCGGCCTTGTGTATGGCCTCCTCAATGCTCACATAGCTTTGGAGTTCAAGAACATCTTGGATCTCTCTATTGAGTCCATGAGTAAATCTAGCTAATGTGGCCTCTCTTCTCTCTTGGTATTCACACCTTAGCATGGTCAACTCAAGCTCCCTATAATATTCTTGCACACTCATGGTACCTTGAGTCAACCTTTGGAGTTTAACATGTTGGTCTTTCACATATGTGTGTGGTACAAACCTAAGTCTCATAGCTTCCTTAAGTCGGGTCCAAAGGATAATTCGGTCCCTCTCCCTCCTCTCGGCTTCTCCTAGAATTTGGTACCACCAAACTAAGGCATATCCTTCAAACTCCATAATAGCTAAGCTTAATCTCTCTTCATCATTGAGCATGGGGTAGCATGAGAAAATTTGGTCTAGTTTCATGGTCCACTCTAGGTATGCTTCGGCACCTCCTTCACCATTGAACTTAGGTAGGTTAAGCTTTAGGTTTCTCTCATCTATCCTACCACATTCATTATATACTTGGTGTACTCGGCCACATCCCCTATGGTGTCCATAATCTCCCCTTCTTACTCTCCTAGTATCACGCCTATTGCCTCTCAAGTTAGGGTCACCCTCACCATTGCTCCCATCTTCACTACTCCTAGGTGAATATTGGCTTCCCCTACTTGTTTCTCTTATGGTGCTCACATGTCCATCACTCTTGGATTCAAAAGTTCCTTTAACTCCACTTGTCTCACCAAGGACCTTTTTCTCTAACTCTTTCCTAATCTTTCTCTCTTCCTTAGCTCTCCTTTCTAGATTAAACCTCTCCTCTAAACTAGTTTGTAGCATGTTCTTCATTAGATCCATCATTTTTCTAGTTTTAGGTGAAAGGTCATTTCCTACACTAGGGGAACTATCCATGGCTGCACAACAAAGATTAGTACACAAAAATATAGAGAAAATAGGATCCTTTCCACTCACTAAGTGTATGCACTCAAGCCACTCGTATTTCACACTTCAAGACTTTTTCTCTAATGTTCTCTCTTGTCTTTTTCCACTCAACCTCTCTTAATACTCTTGTTCAAACCTCTAATCAATCATTCAAGGTCCAAGTATCCAAAGTGAAAGAGGAACGGTTCTAGAATCAAGCTTAAGAAGTCCAAGAAATACAAACTCAAGACAAAACTTAAGAGTCCAAAATGATAAGCAATAAAAGGTACTCAATGAACAAAATTTTAGCTACTGAAATATAAGAAGTTTATATGTGACAAAGGCACTAAACTACTGCAGTTTGGACAGCCACAAATAATGCTCAAATCTGGAAAATTTCCAGCAACTCAAGAATTTTATGAACAAGCCAATTTACAAGCAATTTTGGCACCAATTTAGCAACCGAATTTAGGCAATTTTGCAAGTGAATTTTGTGAAGTGATTTTAAGTGATTAGGTGCAGTTTTCACCACTGTACAGCCAAGTAATATGCTCAAAAATACAGGGGAAAAACAGAGTTTCAAGTTACCAAGCACATCATACACCACAAGTTCAAGAATCTAGGCTACTAGCAATCTAAACTCAAGTTTTTGTGATAATGCTTAGTCCTAAGTGTCTCTAGTACTCTAAGTCCTTTGAACCACTAATTTTGGGAGTATTTAGAGGCTCAATTAGTCAAGGTACTGCACTGCACAATTAGGCTTTAACTTCACTAAATTCACTTTTCATTTGCTCATTTTCTATTCACTTGAATTTCCACTAGTTTCACTTTTCTAGTTTTCTCTTCTCTTTGATTTTTCTTGTGATTCTTTTTCTTGTAATCTTTCTTTTGATTTTCTTTTTTTTCCTTTGACTTTGTACTTCTTTTTCTTGACTTTCTTTTGCTGGACCGAATTGAGAAAAACCTAAGACTAAGGCAAAATTAAGTCTAAAATTACTAGTAAGCAAGATTAAGCATGGTGAAAGCTACTTGAACTTGTAATGCACAATTCTTAGCACTTAAAACATGTGAATAGCACCTCAAACACATTCAAACCAGTAATTCACGGAATAGCATGGATTTGGCACGGTTCATATGAAGCAAAAGCAAGAACACATGTGAAAATTACTAGAACAAGCTTAGAAAGAAAATTAAACGGTGAAAACACAAGGAATTGATAGGAATTTTAGATCTAGGAATTTTTTAACATGAAAACTCAAATTCAAGATGAAGAAAACTCAAGGAACATGTGAAGAACTCAAGCAAGTTCATACAACACGAAATTAACACAAAAAAATTGAAGAGAAAACGCAAACTCAAAGTAAGGAAAATTCAAACCGGATAGGATGCTCCAATTGAAGTAGAACAAGCTCTGATACCAAATTTGATGCAATCCTCAAGGAGAATGGCATAGGAGACACGGATCTTCATGCTTCAATGGAGTCTTAGTGTTTAAGGAAGAAGAAGCACACGGTCTCAAGGAGAAAAGAAAGAAGAAAACGGATTAGAAGAGAAATGGAAGCGCCATGGCAAGTGCCAATAAGCTTGAGGTGGAACCGCCACAATGGAGCAAGGAAGCCATTGATGAGATTCAAGGTTCTTCACAAGAACACAAGAGAGAAAACACTCTCAATTTTCTGAATTCAATTCTCAATTAATCAAAAAGTGTTTGAATTACAAAAGAAATCCTATTTATACTACTAAGGTATGGAGCTAGCTTGCTATGCAAGGAAATAATGTCCACCATTGGATTAGATTCTAATCTAATGGCTATGAAGGGAAGCTTGTGGTGGAAGCTTGATTAGCTTGGAGGACAAGGATCAATCCTCCACCCTTGGATGTAGATCCTCATCCAACGGTTATGGCATCAAGCTTGCACTCCAAGCTTTTAAGCTTAGCCCTTGGATTAGTATCCTCATCTAATGGTCATGGTGCCAAGCTTGCACTCCAAGCTTCTAAGCTTAACCCTTGGATTAGAATCCTATCTAAGGGTCACTAATTATTTGTTTATTACAAGTTTAGGCTCAAATTAAATCCTTAAAACAATTACATAATTGAAAGAAAACTACTAATAAGCCTAAACATTAAAACATTTCGCTGAAAATTCCTGGAAGCATTCCAACGCTAACTTCAAGCTCATTTTACAACTAGTTGCAGTTCGAACTGGGTTTTGGTGTCTTCATAGCTTTTGTAGCCCTTGAAGTCTTCTTTAATTTGGCACCACGATCACCTCAATTGAACTTGTGTAGCTCGAGTTATGATCGAAATACTGAAACAGGTCAGATGCAAAAATCAGCAGCGAATTTTATTAGAAGCCCAAAATTGAAAAGTAAGGTTGGAGAGTTTGGTTGAGCTTTTGGAGATGGTCCTCCATCACAAAACAAGCTAGTCACAAGTACACACTACTAGACTAATTTCCAAGCCACTACTAGACTGTCTTAGCTCTACATCCAATTTTTCTTTTGCACTTCTTAAACACTTTGATAGCTTGCTGGACAGAATATATGATAAGTGCTAGATTATACATGTTTTTCTAGGTGTTTTAAGCTCATTCCCATCTATTTTCACTAGGTTTAGCTATAGTTTAGTCAAGAAAACAGTAAAAATATCATAATTGCTTAGTGTTAGTTCTTGAGTTTGTGTTTTGTTAGTTTTGTAAGTTTTCTTGAGTTTTTAAGTCATTTTATCCTCTTTCTTGTTAATTGTAGGTTGATTGAAGAGGAGATAGAAGTTTGGAATGAAAGCCATGGACCTAAGAGAAAGACTTGGGGTGCAAGCCATCAAGAAGAAGAAGATGAAGCTCAAGTCAAGGAAACACCTACATTTGAGCCTAACTTTCACCCAATTTTCACTCCGAATTGGCTCTTCGTGTCTTCATGAGATTTGTAGCTCTATCAAACCTCTTTCATTTGCAAAAAACCAGAGCTCAAAACAATATCTGTGGAGGAAGTTATGCCCATTTTAGTGAAAGTACTCAAGCAGTTGCGAAATCACTATTCACATGCTGTCAAAACGCGCCAGGGCGCGTCAGGGTGGCGCATTTCACTGTCCCTTGCGGCCAAAACGCGCCAGGGCGCGTCAGGGTGGCGCATTTTACTGTCCCTTGCGGCGAAAACGCACCAGGGCGCGTTTCTACTTATGGGTGGCGCGTTTCTACTGCTATATATAGCTGTTTGGGCGCGAAAATGGGGGGAACAACTTCAGAATTCAATTTCTTCCTCTGCACACTTGTGCTCTGCGATTCTCTCTTCTCCATTTTTCGTTTTCCTTCCTCCTCCATCAAAACCTTGAAGATTCTTGAAGATTTGGAGCTTGTGGAAGCAAGATCTAAGGCTTCATGGAGCGCTTCTTGTGTTTGATTTCTATTTTCCTTCTTTCTTTTCTCATTTCCATGTTAGGTTAGATCTTTAGGTTAGGATTGGGGATTTTGATTCCAGAACTCTTGTAATGACTTTCTCATGTTAATTCAAGTATAATTTCACCGAATTGATTGATCTCTTCCTTGCTTAATGCTTATTCTTGAGATTTAATTCATGAAATTCAAATAGAGATAGGAATATTAATGTTTGATCAATTGAACTATTTTTAAGGATTTGTATCTCGTGTCGGCTATGCCTTCGGAAGATTGATAGTTGAATTAGGAGAGGAAGTGCATCACTATAGTAATGCATGAGTCTAGGGATAGAACTTGCATGCTTTATGAGATGTTGTAACAATTTATCTGTTTAAACTTCTTGAATGAATTTCTGTTTTCACCTAAGGGATTAGGGATTATAGAAGTCATTCAAAGGGACTAAAGACCTAGGAATAGGATTAGTCTACGGTATCACAAATTCTAGTCTCCAATTGAGTGATATTTGTTGAATTGACATAAGAAGTAGTTACTTGAGAGAAGAATCAATTGAACCAATTCCCTAACTGTTTTTATCATCTTTGAAACTTAAACATTTACTTGCTTTCTTTACTTTACAGTATTGCTTTATTTTACACAATAGCTTAGTTTTATACAAATGCTTAATTCATTGATTCGTCCTAATAGCAAAGCATGTTGAGTAATTGGTAATTCACAACTAGTCTCTGTGGTTCGACAACCTTTTCTCACTATTTCTAAACTTGTGACGACCGGTACACTTGCCGAAAGATTGACACACACGTATATTTTAAAAGTCAACAATATACAAGTCCACTAAATTTACTGCAAGTACTCAAACTTCTAGTACTTTTAAAGCTCTTTTCTAGCTTTCTTTGAATTTTCTTTCACTTGTTTTTCTTCTTGTTTTGATTTCTTTTCACTTGATTTCTTTTCTATCACTTTTGTTTAAGCTACTGGACTGAGAGATATCTTGCCTAAAAAAACAAGCACTCCAAGCTCAACTACTAGTGCTAATGCTACTACAAGATGTAATAGGGATTTAGATCTATAGTAAGTACTCTACTAGCATGTAATGATGATGATTTCTCAATTTTACATGTATGAACTTGAATGTACAGAATTATAGGCTCAAGTGCAGTACCAAAACAGAGGAAACAGGGCATACAATGACAGATAAATCACGATATACCGAATTTCACAAGAATTAGAAGTAGAAACAATTCTACTGGACAAGCAATTCAAAGAATTGGAAATTATTACGGATTAACTCAATTTGACCGAACAATTGGAAGAAACATATGATAATTTTTCTGGATCTGGACTCAGACGCAAACATCGACTACGGATCTATGCATAACGATACGGATCAAGTCATGAACAATATGATTTGCATGCTTTTCACCGAACGAAAAGACTTAACAAAAATAATTGACAAAACTACTAAACATATAAGGAAACCTATAGATGAATCCTAAGCACAGTAAAGAAATTAGACGAAGAACTCGAGAAAATTCAAAAAATGACCGAAGAACTTACTTGACTTATGGAGTAGAGATCCAATCTTGAAGAGAATCAAAACACGCTCTGATTATCACTTAATATGATAATCAAGAGATAAGCTCTGAATACCACTTGATATAAGCTTGTTTGAGACGAAGCTTAATTCTGGACCGTTCGTCTTGATTCAATTGGAAGCTCCACGAGTGCGTCAATGGCGGAAGTTCGAAATGGAATCAACAATGGCGGAAGCTCGAAGAAATAGATTCACGACTCAAGGACTTAGAAGAAAGAATGAAAGCGGAGTAGATTTAGAAGATGATGGCGCCATGCAAAAGCAATAAGCCTAAGGAAGAATCGCCACAAGGAAGAGTTTCCATGATAAGATTCAAGGTTCGAAAAGAAACCTTAGAGAGAAATCCACTCTCAAAGAATTAGCTCTTGCTAAATTCAATTCATTCAAAGATTGATTCAAAGATTCCTTTACAATTCAAAGTGCTGTGTATTTATACTAGCGGGAGTTGGGATAACTTGTGAAGGAACAGACGACACAAGCTTCAGACGAAAGAACTCAGCTGATGAAAGTCCAGACGAAACAAGCTTCAGACGAAAGAACTCAGCTTGTGAAAGTCCAGACGAAACAAGCTTCAGACGAAGACTCATCTTGTGAAAGTCCAGACGAAACAAACCTCAGATAACGAACTCAGCTTGAGGCATCAAACTAATGAGCATCAGACGGAACAGTTCCTCATGTGAAGGTACTTTCTTCGATCTTCAGACGAAAGAGTTCAACATATGAAGGTTCAGACGGAGCAATCCTTCATACGAAAGAGTTCGACATATGAAGGCTCAGACGAGTTCAGCATGTGAAGTATCAGACGAAAAAGTGTCTTAGGTATCGTCTGTGGCAATTGTCTGTCTCCGATGTCGTTTGTCTGTGATATCGTCTATCGGTTGGTGTGGTATCGTCTGTCTGTGTGGTATCATCTATCGTTTCTTCAGACGAAGATCATTCGTCTGTGGTGTCGATTACCATTCTGGAAGCATTCTGATGGAGGACCATCCTTGACAAGAAGAGTTACAAGAGCCAAGATTCTCAAGACTTCTCTTTACTTTGTAATAGGACTTGTAACCTTCTAGAAAGATTGTAAAGTTGTAATTAGATTAGGAACATTTTAATTAGGAGTATCAATTTGTTAGTATCAATTTTTTTGCCTCTAATTCTTGGAAATTCGGTGTACTGTGAATTATCTGTCAGTGTATGCCCTGTTTCCTCTGTTTTGGTACTGCACTTGAACCTATAACTCTGTACATTCAAGTTCATACATGCAAAATTGAGAAATCAGCATCATTACATGCTAGTAGAGTGCTTACTATAGATCTAAATCCCTATTACACCTTGTAGTAGCATTAGCACTAGTAATTGAACTTGGAGTCCTTGTTTAAGGCAAGATATATCTCAGACTAGTAGCTTAAACAAAAGTGATAGAAAAGAAATCAAGTGAAAAGAAATTAAAACAAGAAGAAAACAAGTCAGAAAATTCAAAAGAAAGCTAAAAAAAAAAAAAAAAAAGAGCCTTGAAAAGTACTAGAAAGTTTGAGTACTTGAAAGTAAATTTAGTGGACTTGTAAATTCTGTCCAGCAAGCTATCAAAGTGTTAAGAAAATTTGAGCAAGAAAAATCGGACTTAGAGCTAAGACATAGCACACTCATTCACCTAGTCAAATTACTAGTAGCTTGGAAATTAGTCTAGTAGTGTGTACTTGTGACTAGCTTGTTTTGACTCAAATTTCTGCATAAGTGAAACTTGCTGTATTTGATACTTGTCCAACCATTTTTACTGCATTGGGAGTGAAATTACTTCAAAATTTACCTACAAAGGAGGTCTTGAATTTTGATTACGATGCCACATTGAGTTTGAGTGCCTTGTTCAATTTGTTTGGCTTAGTAATCGAACCACCAAACTTTATTCCTTTGCTGTCCAGTTCTTATGCCTATGTCATATCACATCCATTTCCTGATTTGAGTAGCTTATTCCTTCATTTTAGCTTTTATTGCTTGTCCTTTTGGAATCTTGAGTTTTGTCTAGAGTTTGCCATTTTCTTGGAATTCTTGAGCTTAACCGAGAATTGTACCTCTTTCACAAGGAAATTTCTATATAATTGATTAGAGGTTTAATTAGAAGCTTAAGAGGAGAATTGAGTGGTAAAAGGCTAGAGAGAACACTAGAGAAAGAGCCACTAAGAGTGCATACACGAGTTGATATTTGAGTGACACACTTAGTGAGTGGTAAGGTCCTTGATTATTATTTTCTTTGTGTACTAACCCTTTCATTGCAGCTATGGACAGTTCACTTAGTGTTGGAAATGATTTGTCTCCCAAGACTAAGAGAATGATGGACTTCATGACAGAAAAATTCAACCATTTGCAAAATGAGATGAATGAGTTGAGAGAAGATAGTGAAAGGAGGTTTAGGGATGAAGGAAGTAGGAAGGGCCGAGAGGGAAAGGGAAAGGAAGGATATGATGGAAATAATAAACACTTGAGAGGAAGTAGAAGCGAGAGAGGAAGCCAAGGAGAACACTACTACTCACCTAGAGATAGTGATGAGGGTAGTAACCATGATGAAAGTGAGGCTTATCGAGAATATGAGGACGAGAGGGGGCATAGGAGAGAGGGTAACCGAGGCACCTATAGGAGACAACCTTTCATGCATAGGAGATATTTTGGAGAGGAGGAGCAAAGAGGTTGGGAAGCCAATACTAAGATTACTCTTCCAAAGTATCTAGGAGTAGGAGGAGCCGAAGGTTTGCTAGATTGGATCATGAAGGTTGATCAAGTATTTTCTTGCAACCCTACCTTGAGTGAGGAGAAGAGACTTAACCTTGCCATACTAGAGTTTGAAGGATATGCTTTGGTATGGTGGAACCAAATCCTTATAGATGCCGAAAAGAGGAGGAGACCTTCCATCATCTCTTGGACACAATTGAAAGATGCTCTTAGAGGAAGGTTCATTCCTAAATCCTATGTGAGGGATTTGCATGTTAAGTTGCAAAGATTGACACAAGGGGGAAGAAGTGTGCAAGAATATTACAAAGATCTTGAGCTTACTATGATGAGGGCCGATTGCCAAGAAGAGAAGGAAGCTACCTTAGCAAGGTTCACACATGGATTGAGTAGGGAGATCCAAGATGTCTTGGAACTTCAAAGCTATAGGACCTTGGAAGAGGCTATTCATAAGGCCGAGAAGATAGAAGCTCAATTGAAGAGAAAATTCACCATGAAGAAGTCCTATACTACTAGTTCTTCAAGTTGGAAAGAAAGGCAAAAGAAGGAGGGTTCATTCAAACCTTCTTCCAAGTTTGGCCGAGAAGACAAGGGTAAGGAAGTTCCTAAACTTAATTCTAAACCATTTAACTTCAAGTGTTTTAAATGTTTAGGACATGGACACATTGCTTCTCAATGCCCAAACAAGAAGACTATGATAGTAAGGATGGATGGAGGAGTCACAAGTGAGGAGTCTAGCCACTCTTCAAGTGAGCATGAACGGGAAGGTACAAGTGAACACTCAAGTGAAGAGTTAGCTGAAGAAGGTGACCTCCTCATGGTGAGAAGGATGCTAGGGAGTGCCTACCATGAACTAGATGACACTCAAAGAGAAAACATTTTCCACACAAGATGTAACATCCAAGGAAAGGTTTGCTCTTTAATTATAGATAGTGGTAGTTGCACAAATGTGGTGAGCACAAGATTAGTAGAAAAACTTGATTTGAAAACATCTCCACACCCTAAACCATATAAGTTACAATGGCTTAGTGAGAAAGGTGAATTAGTAGTTGATAGGCAAGTTCTAGTTGCTTTTACCATAGGAAGATATAGTGATGAAATTCTATGTGATGTAGTTCCTATGGAGGCCACTCATATGTTACTAGGTCGGCCTTGGCAATATGATAGACATGCCTTACATGATGGCGTAGCTAACACTTATGTATTTTCTCATGTTGGCCGTAAGGTACACCTCAAGCCATTGTCACCAAGGGATGTTATTGAAGATCAAGTAAAAATGAAAATGAAAAGAGATGAAGAGAAGAAAGCTTTGGCCGAGAGTCCCAAGGCCAATCATAAACCTAAGGGCTCGGCCGAGAGCTCCAAGAAACCGTCCAAGCTTGCTATTTCAAGCCCTAAGCCTAAAAGCAAGAAAAATAATGCCAAGAGTAATGCAGCTACTAAAGGAAGTTTCAGATATGATGAAATGAGTTAGGGAATAGGTTCATTCAATTTCTTCTTTCAAGTAACTATTTTCTATATCAATTCAATGAGTATCAATCAATTGGAGACTAGAATTTGTGATACCTTAGACTAATCCTATTCTTAGGTCTTTAGTCCCTTTGAATGACTTCTATAATCCCTAATCCCTTAGTTGAAAACAAAAATTCATTCAAGAAGCGAAACAGATAAATTCACAATGTCTCATAACATGCAAGTTCTATTCCTAGACTCAGGCACAGTTATAGTGATGTACTTCCTCTCCTAATTCAACTATCAATCTTCCAAAGGCATAATTGAAATGAGAAACAACTCAAGGAACAGTTCAATCCAATTCAAACATTAATATTCCTATCACTATTTGAACTTCATGAATTAAACCTCAAGAAATTGCAGTAAGTAGGAAGAGATCAATCAATTAACTGAAATTACAATTGAATTAACATAGGAATTCATTACAAGCATTCTGAAATTGAAATCCCCTTTCCCTAACCTAAAATCTAACCTAATATGGAAATGAGAAAAGAAAGAAGGAAAATAGAAATCAAACACAAGAAGTGCTCCATGAAGCCTTAGATCTTGCTTCCACAAGCTCCAAATCTTCAAGAATCTCCTTGGTTTGATGGAGGAAGATGGAGAACGAAAGTGGAAAAGAGAGAAAACCAAAGCGTGCACGAGAAGGAACTTGAAAAGAACTGAATTATGAAGTGTCCCTTTGCATTTTCGCGCCCTGCAGCTTTTATAGATGATGAAACGCGCCCCCCACTTAGTAGAATCGCGCCGCGGCGCGTTTAGGCCGCAAGGAGAGATTGAACGCGCCCCCCTGGCGCGCCCGGGCGCATGGGCGCCCCTGTATGGTCCTAAATTCGCGCCTAGGCGCGTTTTGGCCGAGAGCTGGGCTGAAACGCGCCCCCATTCGCGCCCTGGCGCGCTCGCGCCTCCCTGGATCAGTGAAACGCGCCTAGGCGCAACTGCTTTGAGTACCTTCACTAAAATGGGCATAACTTCTTCCACAGGTATCGTTTTGAGCTCTGGTTTTTTGAAAATGAAAGAGGTTTGATAGAGCCACAAATCTCATGAAGACACAAAGAGCCAATTCGGAGTGCAAATTGGGTGAAAGTTGGGCTCAAATGTAGGTGTTTCTTTGACTTGAGCTTCATCTTCTTCTTCTTGATGGCTTGCACTCCAAGTCTTTCTCTTAGGTCCATGGCTTTCATTCCAAACTTCTATCTCCTCTTCAATCAACCTACAATTAACAAGAAAGAGGATAAAATGACTTAAAAACACAAGAAACACTTATAAAACTAACACAACACTACATCAAGAACTAACACTAAACAAACATGGTATTTTCAATGTTTTCTTGCCTAAACTACAACTAAACCTATTGAAAATGGATGGAAATGGACTGAAAACACCTAGGAAAACATGTATAATCTAGCACTTATCACAACCCCAAACTTAAAGCTTTGCTTGTCCTCATGCAAACATAGAATCCATCATTACAAGGGTCAATAAACATGGTGTAACATTGAGCTCAACAGCTACTGAAAATGCATTATGCAATTCTTAACTCCTTAAGCCAACTCAATTCATCTATGAAAGTTGGACATGAACTCAAAATGTTATCAAGCACTGCACAATTCATCAAGCATAGGCAAACAACATAGATTGGCATGAGAAAATGTACTTTAGCAACATTACACAGTCCTCTCCAGTTAAGTGTTTGCCCTCAATCTCTCAAGTGTTTTGGGTTTGTGTTTCTCTCAATGTTACCAATTAGAAGGTCAGTTACCATAGGCTTGCAATAGCTCTAAAATCTCCACTGCCTTCAAGTAGACATTGGACACTCAAAAGGTCTTTTCAGGGTTGTAATGGGGCTTAGGTAAAGGTGGGTTAAAACGAAAAGGTACTAGCTGAATATTTGATGAATCATTATTTTGATCAATTTCTTTGCATTTAATACATCATATTACAACATTATTAATGGTCAATTAGCATGATTTAGTGCATTTAAGAGTTTGGGCTCATTTGGGCCTTAAGTGCTTATTTTTGTTCTAATTCGTTAAAATTTCCAGTTTTGACAAGGTTCACTAAAAAAGGCATAACTCTCTCACTATAGCACTCTGTGAGCTCTATTTTATGTCAAATTAAAGAGGACTGAAATACCTACAAAAGCTATGAAGACATGAAGAGCCAATTCGGACCGCATCTGGGGTGAAAATTGCCTTGAAAGTGACGCACGAAATTGATGCGGGAATTCCAGCGTGAAGAATTAGTGTAGGCCCATTTCAAATCATATAATTGGACCATTTAAATGTTTGCATTGGGTGGGCTTTGAACCCTGCACCCTAAGTCACTTAAAGTCATGTGACTAGCACATGACTAACTTATTATAAATACCCCAATTCAGAAAATTGTAGACACTTTTTACCTTTCAATCAATTTCAATTTTCGGCATTGCTTTTTTTCCTTTCAAGTCGCTTTGCTAGGGTTTTCAGGTTTGCCATTCCAATTCTCGTTCTCTCTCCCTTCTTGCAATTTAATTCTTCTAATATGCAATCCCAATTTATGCTTAGTCTAATTTCAATTATGCGCAACTAATTTCTTCAACCAATTCGATCTCAATAGGATCCCTAATTTCCTTAGGTTCTCCGTCTTCAATTGCATAAGTACTCGTTTTGGATTCTATAATTTTAATTCCATTATGTTGATTAATATTTTGGATTTAGATTGTTGATTCTGTCATTGTTGATTGATAATGAATGCAGAGAACTAATTATATGATTCGGAACCAAGTTGTGTGCTCTCATGCGATTGTGTGAGTTTAGGGTTTAGGGTTTAGGGTTTAGGCCACCAAGTGTTCGATGATAATTCTCTAAGATCTTAGAGCGCTAGTTCAGTGTTGACATGCAAAGATCTCGGTTTCAATGCACTGCATAGATGAGTGTCTTTATTTTGTTGAACCAATGAGGGAAATTGGGATCTGACAGAGATCGGATTGGTGCCTTTTAATAATCTATTAATTGCTTTTTAATTATTGTTTAATTACTGTCATTGGTTAATTTTTACTATTTAATTGCCTTTAATTTTTCCTCTACACAAAAACCCCCAAAATTGCATTTAAAATTTCGGCTATAGAGAAGTAACAAAGTAATCCGTAGGGAAACGATCCGAGTCCACTATTACTGCAAAGTAGTAGCTAGGCTTTGGTATTACTTGACGCACGTTCGGCGCGTGTGTCAAATTTGGCACCGTTGTCGGGGATTGCTTTGTTAATTCTCATTGTTTATATGCATTTTTTTTATATATATTTTTTTTATTATTAGACTTAGGATAGGTTAGGTTACATTTAATAAGTTCAATAAATTTTTAAAAAATCATTTGATACTGTTTTGCAATTTATTTTGGTCATTTGGTGCATACTGACAACAATTTAGAGCTGAGTGCTGTGAGATACTATTGTTAGTGTTATTGATGCTATTTTTACTATTATTTTTAGCTTTTGATGCATGAACACTAAAAGTAGAAGTACTGATTTGAATGCATTAAATCCTGAACCTGAGAGAATCATTCGTAATAGTAGGAGTGCACGTAACAGGAATATTATACCTACTAAAAATATTGCAAATATGGATAATAGAACTCTTAAGGAATTGTCTGCTCCTGATGTCAACTACCAGCCCTTGTGCATTGAATATCCTGAACTTGATGCTGACTTTGAGTTAAAATCTGGATTAATCCATCTTTTGCCTAAGTTTCATGGCCTAGCAGGTGAAGATACCCATAAGCATCTGAAGGAGTTCCATGTAGTGTGTAGCACTATGAAGCCCCACGGAATTGATGAAGAGCACATTAAGTTGAGGGCCTTCCCATTTTCACTTGATGGGAATGTTAAGGACTGGTTGTACTACCTGCAACAAACAGTTATTAGGAGTTGGGGTGACATGAAACGCATCTTTTTGGAGAAATACTCCCCAGCTTCTAGAGCTGCATCCATCAGAAAGGAGATTTGTGGAATTAGACAAGCTAATGGGGAGAACTTGCATGAGTACTGGGAGAGGTTCAAGAGGCGGTCTCTAGCGCCTCATCATCGGATCACGGATCAACTACTTATTGTGTATTTTTATGAGGGACTCTCACCCATGGACCGCAACATGGTAGACGCTGCAAGTGGAGGTGCTTTGGTGGATAAGACCCCAACTGTAGCCAGAGAACTTATTTCTAACATGGCTGTAAATGCCCAACAGTTTGGCACCAGAAGTAACAGTGTATACCATGTTCAGTCCACACCATCCAGTAGATCAGCCTCTACACCTGCACCATCACATTCCCCATATGCAGATCAACAGATTCTGACCAACAAATTGGATGAGCTCACCTCTTTAGTCAGACAGTTAGCAGTGACACGGACAACCAACGTAGCAGCTGCAGCCCCGCCGAGCGCAAATTGTGGTATATGTTCTGATCCCTATCATTCTACTGATGTTTGTCCAACCTTGCGGGAAGGGTACCAATGCGGGACCTCTTTGTGTAGCAGCTTCTTTGAGTGTTCCTAGGAGACCTCGGAATAATCCTTACTCTAACACCTACAACCCTGGTTGGAAGGATCACCCCAATTTGAGATGGGGGAATCAGAACCAAAACCAACAATTTCATGTCCCAAGCAATCAGCAGCAACATTGGCAGCCTCAATAGAATAGGGAGTCTCAGTAGCATTGGCAACCCTCCAACAATCAATACAGACCTCCCTTTCAGCAACAAAGGGAGCCACCACAACCTGCACCTCAGCAGGCTTCCATTGGCCCTTCCTTGGAGGAGTTGATGAAGCAAATGGCCACTAATAGCTTGCAGTTTCAGCAGAGGACTGAGGCCACCATTCAGAGCCTGCAGACACAGATTGGCCAACTAGCTAATGCTATTAATCAGAACCAGTCCCCTGCATCCTCATCCTCTACCTTGCCTTCTCAGACTGTGCCAAATCTGAACTCACATGACAAGAATGTGAGTGCCATTACCTTGAGATCTGGGAAGCAAGTTAACCCACCTGAGAGGCTAGCCAATGAACCGCCACCACCTATAGATAAAAGTACTGCACATGCAGACACATCTGAGTCCATTCCTCCCCCTACAGTCCCTTTTCCTCAAAGACTTTCCCATTCAAAGAAATTGGCCGAGTTAGCATTGGAGAAGGAGATACTTGACACCTTCCGTAAGGTGGAGGTCAACATTCCCCTCTTGGACGCAATCCGCCAAATCCCTAAATATGCAAAGTTTCTGAAAGAATTGTGCACCAACAAAAGGAAGCTAGCAGGCCATGAGCGAGTTAGTCTCAGCAAGAATGTGTCTGCACTCATTCAGCCCATGCCACCAAAGTGCAAGGATCCAGGGACGTTTTCTGTTCCTTGTATTATTGGAAATTATAAATTCGATGATTGCATGTTAGATTTAGGAGCTTCTATTAATGTCATGCCTACATCTGTTTGTAAGTCTCTAGGATTAGGACCTTTGAAAGCTACTGGTGTTGTAATACAGTTAGCTAATAGGAGTAATGCACACCCTGCTGGTTTAGTTGAAGATGTTTTAGTTAGGGTGAATGAATTAATTTTTCCTGCTGATTTCTATATTCTTGAGATGGAGGGTGAATTAAGTTGTAGTAGCTCACCCATTATTCTTGGTAGACCTTTCCTGAAAACAGCTAGGACTAAAATTGATGTGCATTCTGGTACCATGTCCATGGAGTTTGGTGATAGCATTGTTAAATTTAATATTTTTGATGCCATGAGACAACCTAGGGAAGAACATTCTGTTTTGAGAATAGATGTTATTGATGACATGATAGATGAGTTTCTGGAATCTATGCATGATACTTGTATGGTTGATGATTCATCTGTTGGACTTAAAGCTTGAAGATGCTTTGGAGTCTCTCTTGTTGTTTTGCTTTTGATGTTTATGTAATTTTGGTTTTCTTAGATGAAATGTAATTAGGAGTTTCCTATGTATTGATTGTTTAGTTTAGGCATGTATGTGGTTGTTCTTTTTGTGAATACCCTGGAGAGCTTGGGAATCTAGTGTGATTTCTCATGTATCAAATGATTGATTTCCCTCTCAAACTTGTTTTGAAAATGTCTTTGGTAACCAACTGAGGTAATAGATTACCAACAGTAGGTAGTTAACTACCAACAGAAGGTAATCAACTACCAACAGTAGGTAACAGAGTGTGGAAATTCATTTGTTACTGGAGTAATCGATTACCCCCTCGGGTTAATCGATTACCATGGCTAAAAATCACCCTGGAAACCTTTGTTCACTGGTTTAATCGATTACCAGCTTCTGGCAGTCGATTACCCCTATCAGAAAAACATTAAGTTGCCCAAGTTGAGTTTTTAATTGAATCTATAAATACTCTTTTCTAAAAAATTAACATAAGATCTTGGAATATAAGTTTTAGAAAAGTTCATACACTTTCAAATTCTCTCTAAACTAAGTTTATCATCTTTTCCAAGAAACCCATAAAGAACTTCAAGAGTTTATCAAGTTTTCATAAAGAAAGGGCAAATCTTGATCTTTTCTCTGACTGGGTGGTATTCATTGTGTTTTCTTTTGTGATCTAATCTACACTCCAGGTGTTTTCTAAACTGATCTTTTGTTTACCTTTTGATTTCTGGGTTGTTACTCTAGGAGAGAGGTCTCTCTGGATAGAGTAAAGTGTTGGACTTAAAGCTTGAAGATGCTTTAGTGTCTCTCTTGGTGTTTTTGCTTTTGATGTAAAGTAATTTTGGTTTTCCTTAGATGAAATGTAATTAGGAATTATCTATGTATTGTTTGTTGAGTTTAGGCATGGATGTGTTTGGTTCTTTGTTTGATGCCCAGAGAATGGTTGAATCTTGTGTGTGATTACTCATTTGACAAATGGTTGATTTCCCTATCTAAAAATAGTTTTGAAAAACCTGGAAATCCATTTGTTTAGTGATATAATCGATTACCAAGTTCAAAAATCACTCAAGATTGGTTTCCCTCTCTGGTGTAATCGATTACCTTCCCCTGGTAATCGATTACCACGTTGTGCTTCTCTGGTGTAATCGATTACATCCCTAAGTAATCGATTACCATGGCAGAAAATATTTTGGAATCCTCTTGCTGCTTGATTTCACCCTAGATGCACTCCGAATTGGCTCTTTGTGTCTTCATGAGATTTGTAGCTCTATCAATCCTCTTTCATATGCAAAAAACCAGAGCTCAAAACGATATCTGTAGAAGAAGTTATGCCAATTTTGGTGAAAGTGCTCAAGCAGGTGCGCCCAGGCACAACCAGGAGCATTACTCACTGGAGTAATCGATTACCAACATTTGGTAATCGATTACCACGACCAAAAATCTCCAAAAATGCATTCTTTGCTGGAGTAATCGATTACCTTCCCCTGGTAATCGATTACCAAGTTTGAAAATCACCCAGAAATGCTGTAACGGCTAGTTTAATCGATTACCCACTTATTGTAATCGATTACTTAGACCGTTGAAGCTTCAATTTGCCTGTTTTCTTGCTCCAAATTGGTTCTATAAATACAAACTTGATGAAACACATGAAAGAAGAGAAAACCTAAGCTTGTGAACAAACTCTCACACTTTCATATGCTCTGTAAATAGAGTTCATCAAGGTTTTCAAAGAGAAAGGGCAAACTTGATACATTCCTATGATTGGGTGGATTTCATTGTGTTTATTTGTGATCAGAATCTACACTCAAGGTGTTTTCTATACTGATCTTTATTTATATTTCAATTTCTGGGTTATTACTCTAGGAGAGAGGTCTCTCTGGATAGAGTAAGTGTATTTGAGAAGTGTTTTCTCAAAGGTTTGATCTTGGGTGTGCCAAGGTCAGGGAAGAACTGTTCTTTGGGTTGAAGAACAGGTTTTGGGTGTTTTGATTTCGTTTTTGTGTTGCTTGTTACAGAGTGAATGTAAAAGAACACAAAAGGGATCATTTGATAGTGGAAAGCCAATCGCAACAGTTGTTGGGTTGGGATAGACGTAGGATTAACGAACAGTATAAATCATTGTGCACTCATTTTCTTCCTTATCCTCTTTACAGTTTTCCTTATATTGCTATTATCATTGTTTAAATTCTGCAGTATATTTGGTAACTGTATTGATAATCAACTCAGTAATTGATACGGTAATTGAATCAGTAATAGAATAGGTAATTGAATCGGTAATTGATACGGTAATTGATAGGTGAATCTAGAACCGATTTGTTTGAATTCAAAAGGAATTAGAGTCTTGCGAGTTTCGGCTAAAATTGAACAAGAATCTATTCACCCCCCCCTCTAGATTCATACATAGGAACCAACATAAAGGTCTTTGAGAAGGGTGTTCTCAAAGGTTTGATCTTGGGTGTTCCAAGGTCAAGGGAAGAACTGTTCTTTGGGTTAAAGAACAGGTTTTGGGTGTTTTGATTTCGTTTTTGTGTTGCTTGTTGCAGAGTGAATGTAAAAGAACACAAAAGGGATCATTTGATAGTGGAAAACCGATCGCAACAGTTTTTGGGTTGGGACTGGATGTAGTCAGTGGGCCGAACCAGTATAAATCACTGTGCACTCTTCTTCTTCCTTCTTCTCTTTACCATTTACCATTAATTGTTGTTATAACTGTTTAATTTCTGCAATTGGTTTGGTAATTAACTCGGTAATTGACTCGATAATTGACTCGGTAATCAACTAAAACTGGAATAGTTAGATACTGATATTGATTACGCTGTATATTGGTTACTAACGTGTTTCTGAGCATTCCTTTTGATATTTCCGCTGTGTATCTTTGATATTTCTCGTTTATCTGTCTCAACTATTGATAGGTAATCAAGAATAGTTTTGTTTGAATTAAAAGGAATTAGAAACTCGAGAAAAATTGGGCTATAGTGGAACTAGAATCTATTAACCCCCTCTCTAGATTCACATATAGGGACCAACAATTGGTACCAGAGCTTTATCTAGTAGGTTGCTCTAGATTTTGATCCATAGTTCCTTAGAATGGCCGGTAATCAATTACCATTCGCTGAAGGTGCCTCTATTAACAGACCTCCTCTGTTTTGTGGTGATAACTATCCTTTTTGGAAAGTGAGGATGAAAATCTTTATGGAGTCTGTACATAGAAGCATTTGGCAAGCGGTTGTGACTGATTTCATGGTCCCCACAGACATAGAAAATGGGAATGAGATTGAAAAACCATTTGAGAGATGGGAACAAGAAGAAATTAGGAGAGGTGAAAATGATGCAAAAGCTTTAAATATCATACATTCTGCTTTGAATTCAGATGAATTTTTCAGAATTTCAGCTTGCAACACAGCCAAAGAAGCTTGGGATCTAATAAGGGTCACACATGAAGGAACCGCTGAAGTACGAAGGGCAAGGAAGAATACCTTGATCCAAGAATATGAAACCTTTAGAATGGCACAAGGTGAGTCCGTGATGGATATGCAGAAACGTTTCACACACATCGTAAACCATCTCAAAGGACTTGGTAAGATCTTCGTTGAGGAAGAAGTCAATGTGAAGGTGCTGAAATCCTTGAGCAGAAAATGGCAACCAACTGTTACAGCAATCACTGAATCAAAGAACCTAGCCTTGATGACAAGTGCAGAGTTATTTGGTAAGTTGAGGGAATATGAAATGGATATGTCCCGTATTGCTGATGAGGAACAAAAAGATAAGAAAGCCAAAGGTCTAGCACTCAAGATGGAAGACACAGCTAGTGAGAGCGATGCATCAAGTTTGTGGTAGTGAATCGAACGGGAAAATATGAATCTCATGGTAAGGAAATTCTAAAAGTTCATGAAGAGGAACAATGATAAAAGGAGATTCAACAATTTCAGAAAAAGCTTCAAGAGGAATGAGAGTTCATCTTCAAAGGTCACTTGTTATGAGTGTGGAAAAATGGGTCACTACAAATCGGAGTGCCCCAACATGAAGAAAGGTAACAGCAGTGAGCCTAGAAGAGTAGAACATGAAGAAAGGCCCAACAAGGACAGATTTCGCAAGAAAAAGGCATACATAGCTTGGGAAGAGAATGATTCCTCAACCTCTAGTGGAAGTGATAATGAAGAAGCAAATTTGTGTCTCATGGCTAATCCAACATCCGATGATGAGGTAAGTGATTCCGATTCATCTACTTTTGATTATGATGAGCTGCAACCGCTTTTGTGAACTTTACAAGGAAGCCGAAAAACTAGGCAAGTTGAACAAGGTTTTGAAAAACAAAATTACAGATTTGGAAAATGATATTTCTGTTTTGAAAACTGATGTTCAAAGTTTGAAAAAGGAAAATGATATCTTGAAACTACCCTGTTCAAAGTGTAAGTCTTTTGATGTCTCCTTGAAAAAGAATAACATGAAGTTCTTTGCATTTAGACAAACCAGCAAAAATAGAACTTTCTCATGTAGTTATTGTATGAAATCTGGACATAACTCTTATAATTGCATGATTAGAAAGGAAGGAATAACTAGTGGATTGTTTAAATGGATTAGGAAAGATAGTCACAGCTCTAACACTAATGGACCCAACAAGACTTGGGTACCAAAAACAAAGTGATATCTTTTTCTGTGTAGGTATGCTTGAGAGCCAAACACTCAACTTGGTATTTGGATAGCGAGTACGCTCAAGACATATGACGAAGAGCAATTTTATCTCCTTCAAATCAAAAGAATCTGTTCAAAGTGTATGGAGATAACAACAAAAAGAAAATACTGGGTATAGGTGCAGTTGGAGACAAATCCAACACTGTGATTGAGGATGTACTGCTTGTGGAAGGTTTGAAATTCAATCTTCTGAGTATTAGCCAACTATGCGACAAAGGTTATCAAGTATCATTCGATAATGGTTGCTACAAGATCAGTAGCAGTGATTCGAGTGAGGAATTAATGGTCGGTAAGAGACATGGTAACATCTACATCCTTGAACTTGATCATACATCATCATATCATGCATGTCTTATGTCAAACGATGATTTATCATGGCTTTGGCATAGACGTATAGCTCATATTGATGTTCATCAATTTTAACAAGCTTTCTTCTAAGAACCTAGTACAAGGGTTACCTAACTTGAAGTTCAAAAGAGAAGGCCTATGTGATGCATGCCGGAAGGCAAGCGATCTAGAAGCTCCTTTAAAACCAAAAATGTTGTCTCAACTTCTAGACCACTTGAGCTACTGCACATGGATCTCTTTGGTCCATCTAGAACTACTAGTTTGGGTGGAAACCTATATGGACTGGTTTTAGTAGATGGTTTCTCTCGTTTTGCTTGTGTTGCATTTATACCAAATAAAGACAAGACCTTCAAAGTTTTTAAAATTCTTGCCAAAAGGATACAAAACGAAAAAGATTTGAAAATCAAGTCTCTTAGAAGTGATCATGGAGGGAAATTTGAAAATGAACCTTTTGAAAAATTTTGTGAAAAATATGGAATCGATCACAACTTTTCCGCTCCAAGAACTCCGCAACAAAACGGGGTTGTTGAGAGGAAAAACAGATCCTTGATAGAACTATCTAGAGCTATGTTAAGTGAGAGTGCACTGCCTAAACACTTTTGGGCTGATGCAGTTTCCACTGCTTGCTATGTTCTAAACAGAATTGTGATTCGTCCCTTTTTAAAGAAAACCCCCTATGACTAGAAACCCAATATTTCTCATTTTAGAGTATTCGGGTGCAAATGTTTTGTTCTGAATAATGGCAAAGAGCCACTTGGAAAGTTTGACGCCAAGGCAGATGAGGGTGTGTTTATTGGGTATTCATCAACAAGTAAAGCATACAGAGTTTTCAATAAAAGGAGAATGTGCATTGAAGAATCTGTACATGTAAAGTTTGATGAATCTAATAATCCCCAAAAGGGAAGTGTTTTTGTTGATGATGATGAGATTACAGGTGAAGACAGCAACAGCAAACCATAATTACAGCAAGATACACCAACCATTTCTCATGAGCTGCCAAGAGAATGGAGGAAACCAAGAGACTTATCTCTTGACAACATCATTGGTGACATCCATAAGGGAGTATCCACAAGATCCTCTCATAATATGTTCTGTGATGATTATGCGTTTGTATCTTAATTTGAGCCCTCTTGTGTTGATGATGCTATTAATGATGAATTTTGGATGAATGCTATGCATGAGGAGTTAAATCAATTTAAAAGGAATGATGTTTGGGAGTTAGTATCTTTTAATAGAGATATGAATCTAATTGGAACAAAATGGGTGCTTAAGAATAAGCTAGATGAAAATGGAATAGTGGTTAGGAATAAGGCAAGACTAGTAGCTAAGGGATATAATCAACAAGAAGGAATAGACTTTGATGAAACATATGCCCCAGTTGCTAGATTAGAAGCTGTAAGAGTCTTACTTGCTTTTGCCTGCATTCATGATTTTAAGTTGTTTCAGATGGATGTTAAAAGTGCGTTCTTAAATGGCTACATCAACCAGGAAGTCTTTGTTTCACAACCTCCTGGTTTCACTGACTTCAGTTACCCTGAGCATGTGTACAAGCTAAAGAAGGCCCTCTACAGTCTGAAGCAAGACCCTAGACAATGGTATGAAAGGTTAAGTAAGTTTCTTTTGTCAAAAGGGTTCAACAGAGGTAATGTTGACAAAACTCTTTTCATTAGGAGGAAGTCTAACAGTATGTTATTGGTCCAAGTGTATGTTGATGATATCATTTTTGGATCAACTAATCAATCTTTGTGTGAAGAATTTGTGGAAAGCATGCAGGGAGAGTTTGACATGTCTATGATGGGAGAACTCAAATTCTTCCTAGGACTGCAAGTCAAGCAACTGAAAGAAGGAACCTTTATACATCAAGCAAAGTAAACCAAAGAGTTGTTGAAGAAATTCGACATGGAAAGTTGTAAGATCTCTAATATACCTATGTCAACTAATCTCTTTTTAGATAATGATGCTACAGGACTAGAAGTGGACCAAACAAAGTACAGAGGGATCATTGGATCACTCTTGTATCTCACAGCGAGCAGACCGGATATAATGTTCAGTGTTTGTGTTTGTGCGCGATTTCAATCTGCTCCAAAACAATCACACATGTCTGTTGTGAAGAAAATTCTAAAGTATCTTAAAGGAACAACGAACTGCGGTTTGTGGTATCCCAAAGGTACGTCCCCTACTCTAGTCGGTTTTAGTGATTCAGATTTTGCAGGATGCAAAACAGATAGAAAAAGCACGAGTGGTGTTTGTCACTTGTTTGGAGAAAGCTTAGTCTCATGGTACAGCAAGAAACAAGCATGTGTTGCTCTATCAACAGCAGAAGCAGAGTATGTGGCTGCAGGTAGCTGTTGTGCTCAAACCATTTGGTTAAAGCAACAACTTGAGGATTTTGGACTAAAGCTTGATCACATCCCTATCAAGTGTGACAATACAAGTGCAATCAGTATCACGAAGAACCCGGTTTTGCACTCAAGAACAAAGCATATTGAGGTGCGCCATCATTTCATAAGGGATCATGTTGAGAAAGGTGACTGTGAAGTGGAATTCATTGAAACGGAGAACCAACTCGCGGATATCTTCACAAAGCCCCTACCTAAGGAGAGATTCTTCAAACTTAGAACCAACCTTGGTATACTAAGTGAGGAACACCTCTCATGAATTCTCTAAGTATGGTAAGTTGGATCATTCATGGTGCTCCAACAAGGTATGAGTTCATTACATTACATAGTCATGACCATTTATATTTCAAAACATGTAAAATCAAGTGTTTTCAATGTTTCTGATATAGATAATCGATTACCATTGCATTTCAATCGATTACCTAGCTTGATTTCAAAGTTTTTGGTGAACTACTCTCTGGAGTAATCGATTACCCCTCCTGGTAATCGATTACCACGATTTCAAAATGTGTTTTTTTTCAGTTTGTGAGCCACTGGAGTAATCGATTACCTTGGCTGGTTAATCGATTACCTTGGCCTTTGTTTTCAAAGCTGTTGATTACTCACTGGAGTAATCGATTACCACGTAAGGGTAATCAATTACCTTCGGTGCTGGAAGTGTTTTTCAAGGGTTTTCCATAGTTTTGGGCCTAATCGATTACAATTTCTTAGAGTCCAATACTTTGTTCATTGAATCTAACCTTGATTGTGGAAGTTTTATAAGTGATTTTCAGGTTTTGGGTTTCACACTACACATCTCACAAACCCTAAAAATCTCTTTCTCTCTCTAACCCTAAAACCCCCTTTCATCTTCTTCATCTTCTCCACCACCACCATCAATGGAAGAGCAAGGACGAGGCAAACGGATCAAGCATGTAGGTCACAAGCCTAAGCCAAGAGTTTCGCCCCGATCAAAGAAGGGTGAATCCTCCTCCAAGAGGAAAGAACCCACATCTCCCGGAGAAACCGTGGCACGCCCAATCAATCCGTGTTTCACCTCTACTGCACAAGAATCACGTTTCTATGGAGATTTCGCAAACAAGGAACTCGTTCCGGCGAAGATTTTAGACCTCCGATGGCTAGATACACAAGGGTTCACATTTCACTCTTTGTTCCGAGATCAGAACCTTGAGAAGTTTGTTGGTCTGAAGGGTCACATATACCCCGATCTAGTGAGAGTTTTCTACTCCAACCTCCGACCACACCAAGCCACCGGAATGGTAATCTCCGAGGTAAAAGGCAAACCTATGATTTTGACTCATGATATATTTTTCCGTTTTGCTGGATTTAAGAATGAAGGTATACGTCCTACGATTGAGCACTTGCAAGCACAAGGAATCGAGCTTCACAAAGATTCGTTCTTTATGAGCCTACTCAAGAATCCCGAGGCATGGGAAGCGGAAAAGGCTGCAAGAAAGGAGCGTGGGAAGAAGATCACCTACAACACCGGCGGGTTGAACGCCGACGATCGTCTTCTTCACTATACAATCTGTTGGATCCTAGCTGCAAGAGGAACCAATCACGCTCAGATCAATGAGGAAGACATGGTGATGATGGCTGCGTTGAAAAATGGCATTCAAATCAACTGGGCACATGTTGTGATGGACAACATGCTCAAGACGAGAAGGCTATTTGACAACAAATGTCCCTATTCTCTGTTTATTTCACGTTTGCTTGAGCATTTTCAGGTTGATACTACAAATGAAAATAGAGACCTGGTGAAGGACATTCACATCATTGGAGACAAAGCGTTAAAGATGATGCGTTTGACAAAAACGAATGCTGGATGGGTGCCAAGGGAAGAAGCCCCACAACAACAACAACCAACAGAAGCTGCAACCGATCCACCTTCTGATGATGATGATTCGGCGGCTGGGGAGTACATCCCTAAATCCCGTTTTGAATCAATTGTCATTGATAGGATGGATGAGCTGGAAGCTACCACTGCCAAAAGATTGGATGATATGAAGGCTGCAAGCAATGCTCGCTTCTTGGATCTCAAGGAGCTGCTGGAGTCTCTTCATACTCGCTTTGATGCACTCTAGTATTCCCTTCTTATCACTCTTCTCTCTTTTGCTTATTGATATACCAAATAGGGGGAGAATTAAAGGATGTATAGGTTATCCTAGATAGGGGGAGTAAAGTAGAGTAGCTAATGTTGAGTAGTTTTTGGTAGCATTGCATTTAGTTCTGCGCTTTATGGTTGAACTGTTATTTTTGTTATTTTGGGTTGCTCTGAACAATTTATGTTTTTGGTTATTTGAACTTGAACAATTCGATATGGTTGTAATCTTTTTCACTTTATGGTTTATATTCCGATTTTGTTTTTAATTCTTCTGGTCTTGATCTATGATTGTGATTTGAATCATATCCTGTATATTTCTGAATGGATGATTTTACTTGATGATTGATAGTATAATGCTCTGTTTAAGATAGATAGTACTGTGAATCTGCAATATATATACTGCATATTTGGATATCTCTAACAGTTGCAGGATTCTTAGAAGATCAACACACATCCTAAACCTCTAGGAAAACCTTGGTTGAGATTTGGTACATCAAAACCAAAAAGGGGGAGATTGTTGGACTTAAAGCTTGAAGATGCTTTGGAGTCTCTCTTGTTGTTTTGCTTTTGATGTTTATGTAATTTTGGTTTTCTTAGATGAAATGTAATTAGGAGTTTCCTATGTATTGATTGTTTAGTTTAGGCATGTATGTGGTTGTTCTTTTTGTGAATAACCTAGAGAGCTTGGGAATCTAGTGTGATTTCTCATGTATCAAATGATTGATTTCCCTCTCAAACTTGTTTTGAAAATGTCTTTGGTAACCAACTGAGGTAATAGATTACCAACAGTAGGTAGTTAACTACCAACAACAGGTAATCAACTACCAACAGTAGGTAACAGAGTGTGGAAATTCATTTGTTACTGGAGTAATCGATTACCCCCTCGGGTTAATCGATTACCATGGCTAAAAATCACCCTGGAAACCTTTGTTCACTGGTTTAATCGATTACACTTTTCCGCGATCGATTACCCCTATCAGAAAAACATTAAGTTGCCCAAATTGAGTTTTTAATTGAATCTATAAATACTCTTTTCTCAAAAATTAACATAAGATCTTGGAACATAAGTTTTAGAAAAGTTCATACACTTTCAAATTCTCTCTAAACTGAGTTTATCATCTTTTCCAAGAAACCCATAAAGAACTTCAAGAGTTTATCAAGTTTTCATAAAGAAAGGGCAAATCTTGATCTTTTCTCCTCTCCGATCGGGTGGTATTCATTGTGTTTTCTTTTGTGATCAGATCTACACTCCAGGTGTTTTCTAAACTGATCTTTTGTTTACCTTTTGATTTCTGGGTTGTTACTCTAGGAGAGAGGTCTCTCTGGATAGAGTAAAGGTCTTTGAGAAGGGTGTTCTCAAAGGTTTGATCTTGGGTGTTCCAAGGTCAAGGGAAGAACTGTTCTTTGGGTTAAAGAACAGGTTTTGGGTGTTTTGATTTCATTTTTGTGTTGCTTGTTGCAGAGTGAATGTAAAAGAACACAAAAGGGATCATTTGATAGTGGAAAACCGATCACAACAGTTGTTGGGTTGGGACTAGATGTAGGCAGTGGGCCGAACCAGTATAAATCACTGTGCACTCTTCTTCTTCCTTCTTCTCTTTACCGTTTACCATTAATTGCTGTTATAACTATTTAATTTCTGCAATTGGTTTGGTAATTAACTCGGTAATTGACTCGGTAATTGACTCGGTAATCAACTGAAACTGGAACAGTTAGATACTGATATTGATTACGCTGTATATTGGTTACTAACGTGTTTCTGAGCATTCCTTTTGATATTTCCGTTGTGTATCTTTGATATTTCTCGTTTATCTGTCTCAACTATTGATAGGTAATCAAGAATAGTTTTGTTTGAATTAAAAGGAATTAGAAACTCGAGAAAAATTGGGCTATAGTGGAACTAGAATCTATTCACCCCCCGAACATCATCTTGTGGGATTGATTTGAAATTATCTGATGCATCTATTTTGAGCTGTGATTGTGATACTCATTCTTGGTGCCATGTTTGTACTGATTATCCTGATATGCCCATGTGTGAGTATGTTATAGCTGTTGCATCTGAATTGAGTTCATCTGGTACTGATATCTCTGCATCCAAGTTTATGGTTGATGTGAACAGTGAAGTCAGTCTTAATTCTGATTCTGGATATAATGCTTTGTATGGATTGCCTAAAGCTGCTTCTCACCCATCTGATCATTTTGTAGGTACCACTAGCTCAACTGAGTTGCTCAACTATGCCACTGTCAGACCTTCTATTGAGCAACCACCTGAGCTAGAACTCAAGACACTTCCTGAGCATCTCAGATATGCATACTTAGAGGAGGATCAGAAGCTACCAGTAATCATAGCCCAGAACCTTTCATCTGATCTAGAAGCCAAATTGCTTGATGTTCTGAGGATACACAAGAAGGCGATTGGATGGACCCTTGCAGACATCCCTGGTATTAGCCCCACTACTTGCATGCATCGGATATTATTGGAAGATGAAGCTAAACCAGTTAGACAGCCTCAGAGAAGACTTAACCCATTTATTCTAGATGTTGTGAAGAAAGAGGTCACTAAGCTTCTTCAAGCTGGCATTATATACCCGATCTCTGATAGCCAGTGGGTAAGTCCAGTTCAAGTTGTACCAAAGAAGTCTGGAGTAACAGTGGTGGCAAATGAGAAGAATGAGCTGATACCCACCAGAATCCAGAACAGTTGGAGAGTCTGCATTGATTATAGAAGACTCAACCAGGCTTCTCGAAAAGATCACTATCACTTACCTTTTATTGATCAGATGCTTGAGCGTTTAGCTGGTAAATCTCATTACTGTTTTCTGGATGGTTTTTCAGGTTACTTCCAGATCCACATAGCACCAGAGGACCAGGATAAAACTACTTTCACATGCCCTTCGAACTTATGCATACGTAAGGATGCCTTTTGACTCTCGCAATGCACTGCACCTTTCGGAGGTGCATGGTAAGCATCTTTTCTCTGATTTCTTGGAGGAGTGTATGGAAGTATTCATGGATGATTTTTCTCTATGGTTCCCTGTTTTGATGATTGCCTGAGTAGACTAGCAAAGGTTTTGAATAGATGCATTGAAAGCAATCTCGTGTTGAATTATGAAAAATGTCATTTCATGGTCGAGTCTGGTATTGTATTAGGGCATGTAATTTCTAAGAAAGGAATTGAGGTAGATCCTGCTAAGATAGAAGTTATTTCTGCTTTGCCTTACCCCGCCTCTGTGCGGGAAGTTCGCTCTTTTCTTGGCCCTGCAGGTTTTTACCGGAGATTCATCCAAGGCTTCAGCCACATAGCCCAGCCTCTCACCACCTTACTTCAACATGATGCGGATTTTCTCTTCACTGACTCATGCAAGGATGCTTTCAATCAACTTAAGAAGTGCTTGACCACTGCTCCTATCATCCAACCACTGGATTGGACCCTTCCATTTGAGTTTATGTGCGACGCTTCCAACTATGCAGTTGGTGCAATCCTAGTTCAGAGGCGAGATAGAGCTCCCCATGTCATTTCTTATGCCTCCAAGACCTTGGACTCAGCACAGTCCAATTACACCATTACAGAGAAGGAGCTTTTAGCTGTTGTATTTGCCTTAGATAAATTTCGGTCTTACTTGTTAAATGCTAAGATTGTTGTTTTTACTGATCATGCAGCTTTAAAGTTCCTTCTGAAGAAGGCAGATGCCAAGCCCAGACTCATCAGATGGATGCTTCTGCTCCAAGAATTTGATATTGAGATTAAGGATAGAAGCGGAGCTCAGAACTTGGTGGCTGATCACCTTAGCCGCATCCATCTGCCTACCTCACTCTCCCCCATTGTGGATAATTTTCCAGATGAGCAGCTTTTACTGCTGCAAGGTAAATTCTCATCCCTTGTATCTTGACATTGTAAATTATCTCGGTTGTTGGTTTAATTCCTGGAGATTTCACTAGGGCTCATGCATTGAAACTTAAAAGTGATTCTAAACATTATGTATGGGATGATCCCTATTTGTGGAAATTTTGTAGTGACAGTTATTAGGAGATGTGTGCCTGAGTATGAGTTTGCATCTGTTCTTGCCTTCTGTCATGTTTTTACTTGTGGTGGTCATTTTGGACCTAGGAGGACTGCTAGGAAAGTGTTAGACTTTGGACTATTTTGGCCTTCTTTATTTCATGATGCTTATGAATATTGCAAATCTTGTGATAAGTGTCAGAAAATAGGAAATATTTCTTGTAGATATGAGATGCCTCAGCAACCCATATTATTTTGTGATATTTTTGATGTTTGGGGCATTGATTTCATGGGACCGTTTCCTGTTTCATTCGGGTTTACTTACATCCTGCTCGCTGTTGATTATGTCTCTAAATGGGTTGAGGCGAAAGCCACTAGGACTGACGATTCTGCTGTTGTAATAGATTTTGTTCGTTCCCATATATTTTGCAGGTTTGGTATTCCCAGGGCCATCATCAGTGACCAGGGTACACATTTCTGCAACCGAAGCATGGACCTTTTACTGAGTAAATATGGAGTACTCCATAAGGTTGCCACTGCTTACCACCCGCAGACTAACGGACAAGTTGAGATCTCTAACAGGGAGATCAAGCTCATTCTACAGAAGACTGTGGGTTCCAACAGGAAGGACTGGAGCAAGTGTTTGGATGACGCTTTATGGGCCTACCGAACTGCTTACAAGACCCCGATTGGGATGACTCCTTACAGGCTGATCTATGGTAAGGCCTGCCACCTCCCTGTGGAACTTGAGCACCATGCTTTCTCGCGATCAAGCGGTGTAATATGGACTTGGACGAATGCGGAGCGAGAGGAACCGAACTCCAAGAGTTAGAGGAGCTGAGATTGGAGGCTTATGAAAGTTCACGCATATATAAAGAGAAAACCAAAGCCTTCCATGATCGGCAAATCCTTCATAGGGAGTTTTCAGTTGGACAGAAAGTTCTTCTCTTTAATTCTCGCATCAAGCTTATGCCTGGTAAACTTAAATCTAGGTGGGATGGTCCATTTGTGATTACTAATGTTTTTCCCTTTGGTGCAGTTGAACTTAAAGATGATCGAACGGGGAATACATTCATGGTGAACGGGAAGCGCTTAAAGCACTATCATGAGAGCTCCATCAAGCGGCCCAGCGCAGAGATTGTCACACTTGCCGGACACACCGCCACTTTGAGCGGCCGAGGGAGTTTTCTTTTCTCCTTCCACTCTTTTCCGTTATGTTTTCATTCATTTCCTATCTTTCCACCTTCTTTAATTAGGATTAATTAGTATTTCCATGCTTTGTTTCATTTTATTTTTCTGAATTGGAGATTTTGTGATTCTGGTGTGATTATTAGTACATCTGCATTATGGTTTATATGTTGAGAATCTGAACTGGAATCTGAGCTGAGTTAATTTCTTTTTATTATTTTGTGGTATTGATATATTCCTCTGATAGATGTTGGACTAGTTGGTATGAATTGGTTATGTATTGTTTCTGATAAGTATTTGACAATATTGAACTTGTGAGTCTTTGGGCCTGTTTTGAATGGATTCATCTGCATGCCATTCCCTTTCTTTCGGTGTGATATATGCCATTAGTGGATGTCATTTTTCAGAACTTGCTTTTATTCTTTTCAAAGCTGCATCTTATCACTTAGTGCATGATCATGATTGAGGCATTCAGTTCTATTTTCCCCACTTGACCAAATAGCCTACCTTGCATTTTATCCCTTGTTAGCCCCTTTGCTACCAAACCATTTCTTTCACTACCTATATTACAAGCCTTAAGAGTAAAACAATGTTGTCCTGATTTCGCAGATATTGAGTTAATTGTTCATCTTTTGGTTATGTGAAGCAGATAAGTGTAAGGGTGTCTGCTCGGGACGTGCAGAAAAATAAGTGTGGGGGGTGGAATATTGCAATTAATATGATTTGGGTCTGAGTTTTAGAACTGATACATTTTGGTTGCTTTTTGACCAGCACACTCATGTAAATGTTATCTTAGTACTATTTTGCTATTTGAGATTGATATGGGTGAAAAAGAACAATAAGTACTAAAAAAAAAAAAAAATTGAATAAAAGACAAGAAAAAAAATTAGAAAAAATATATGGAAAAAGAAAAAGAAATAAGAGCAAAATAGCAAAATTTTAATCTGAATAAGTGTGCAAAATGAGTTGAGTACTTAAGCAGTTGTTGAAAAACAACTTTGCAGATTTTATTATGTAATTTTGATATCTTTTGTAATCTGTTGATGTTGATTTCAATATCTGTGAAATAGTAGTCACTTGACCAAATTTATCAAACCTTTAACCTTGGCCCCCATTACATCCTTTGCAAGTCCTCTTGAATCATGCATGACTGTGATTGTTGGTGGTAGAGAGCTAGAGTGATTGCAAGCCTATGGTAAAATGATGTTCACTTTAATGGTTTGAGAGTAAACACTTGCCTGATATACTTGAGAGTTTGAGTGATACACTTCTGGTGAGGTCATTGCTTATAATTAACTTACATGATTAATTCACTGTCTAATTAGTACTATCTGAAGCAGGAATTATTTAATACTGTAATCTGTAATTATTGGATTGATTGTGCTCTGATCGCTATGTTCAGTTCTGAGGCATTGATAACTATTTTGTAGAGTATGAAATAACTTAAACCAGATGAAATTTTGCATCCGATTTAACATTTTCATTAGGACTTAGTTTTGCCTAGGAGTGCAAAAGGATAAGTGTGGGGGAATTTGATGAATCATTATTTTGATCAATTTCTCTGCATTTAATACATCATATTACAACATTATTAATGGTCAATTAGCATGATTTAGTGCATTTAAGAGTTTGGGCTCATTTGGGCCTTAAGTGCTTATTTTTGTTCTAATTCGTTAAAATTTCCAGTTTTGACAAGGTTCACTAAGAAAGGCATAACTCTCACTACAGAACTCTGTTTGAGCCCCATTTTATGTCAAATTAAAGAGGACTGAAAGAGCTACAAAATCTATGAAGACATGAAGAGCCAATTCGGACCGCATATGGGGTGAAAATTGCCTTAAAAGTGACGCACGAAATTGATGCGGGAATTCCAGCGTGAAGAATTAGTGTAGGCCCATTTCAAATCATATAATTGGACCATTTAAATGTTTGCATTGGGTGGGCTTTGAACCCTGCACCCTAAGTCACTTAAAGTCATGTGACTAGCACATGACTCACTTATTATAAATACCCCAATTCAGAAAATTGTAGACACTTTTTACCTTTCAATCAATTTCAATTTTCGGCATTGCTTTTTTTCCTTTCAAGTCGCTTTGCTAGGGTTTTCAGGTTTGCCATTCCAATTCTCGTTCTCTCTCCCTTCTTGCAATTTAATTCTTCTAATATGCAATCCCAATTTATGCTTAGTCTAATTTCAATTATGCGCAACTAATTTCTTCAACCAATTCGATCTCAATAGGATCCCTAATTTCCTTAGGTTCTCCGTCTTCAATTGCATAAGTACTCGTTTTGGATTCTATAATTTTAATTCCATTATGTTGATTAATATTTTGGATTTAGATTGTTGATTCTGTCATTGTTGATTGATAATGAATGCAGAGAACTAATTATATGATTCGGAACCAAGTTGTGTGCTCTCATGCGATTGTGTGAGTTTAAAGGCCACCAAGTGTTCGATGATAATTCTCTAAGATCTTAGAGCGCTAGTTCAGTGTTGACATACAGAGATCTCGGTTTCAATGCACTGCATAGATGAGTGTCTTTATTTTGTTGAACCAATGAGGGAAATTGGGATCTGACAGAGATCAGATTTGTGCCTTTTAATAATCTATTAATTGCTTTTTAATTATTGTTTAATTACTGTCATTGGTTAATTTTTACTATTTAATTGCCTTTAATTTTTCCTCTACACAAAAACCCCCAAAATTGCATTTAAAATTTCGGCTATAGAGAAGTAACAAAGTAATTCGTAGGGAAACGATCCGAGTCCACTATTACTGCAAAGTAGTAGCTAGGCTTTGGTATTATTTGACGCACGTTCGGCGCGTGTGTCAATATTCACAAGAACTTAAAGAGTAAAAGTTATACCTATATGCTATGCATGAGTTAATGATGAATAGAAGAAAAATTAAAAACAGAACAGAGACTAACACTAAGTAACATAAACAACTCATGAGACCACTCTGTTTTCCTTTTGTTCCTTTATCCTTATTGCTCTTAAGCTTCATTTTCTTCTGTTTCTTTTTCTTTCTTTTTGTTTTCTTATAGCTCTTGCTATTTTCTTTTCTTTTCTTTCTTTTTGTTTTCTTTTTCTTTTCTAAACATCTTTTTCTTGTAGCTTTTGTTATTTTGCTCTTTTCTTCTTCTTTTTTCTTTCTTTTCACTTTATTCTTGTACTTTGCTTTTCTTAAGTAGTCTCATTCATTGCTATCACAAGAAAGAACAGAAAAAATTTGGTATGGTATGGTATGCATGAAAACAGAGAATGCACTATACACAACTAAAAAAAAAATGCACAAAAATTCCACCAATACAAGGTGATCCCTCAACCCCAAACTTAAAATTTTGACTTGTCCTCAAGTCAACAGCTACACATGCACCCCAAAATTCAACCCCAAACTTAATCTTGAAACCTCTCATCTAAGTAAATAAACCAATACACTCAAAGTTCCAGTGATAGGGACAATTGGTTTTTCACTTATTTAGGCTTGTAATGAGCTTAAGTATCCAAAAAGGAAAGGGTTAATTCAGGCTCAAAGGGGCTAGCAATGGAAAGTGTGAAGGTTAAGGCTATTTGGCTCAAGGCTACAAGAAAAAAATTTGCCTTTATCATTTGTGTCCACATCTAAATGTATGCAATTTTGACCAAGAGCTAAAGCAAGTTCTGGAACAAACACATCACATGGTAAAATAGAACACTCAAGAATAAATCATGTTGGAGGCCCAAATTCTTATCCAGGATTAATCATTGCATAACATTGCTAAGTCCACTAATCATGTTACAACCTAGAAAATTGTCATGCCCAAATTCTCATACAATGACTATTCAAACATTTGAGAAGCATGCAACTTTGTCATAGAACCTCAAATTGAACCTAAGTGCCAAAACTTACACAGTTCATTCTACTGGACCTACGAGTCAATGTTATACCAATAATATCAACCTCCATATGATGCAACAAAATAAGAAACATACTCTAAACAATCATCAATCAACAGTTAAAGTAATAGAGTATAAGACACATAACTCACAAGTCGAACTGGTTCGACCTGCTCTGATACCACTAATGTAACACCCCCCTTTTATTTACTTATTTTACTTATATTTTAATTAGTAATTTAAAGTGATTAATGATATAGTAAATAAAAGAGAGATTTAGGAAACAACACTTTCATTACATAAGATTTAAAGTTCATTACAAATAGATTTCATAACTTTGTCCTTTTATTATTCTACATAATTTTCTCTCTACTTACTTAGCAAATCTACCCCCAAACATAACAAAACATCTTCTCGGCAAGACAGTATCAACAATCATTGGAAACATCCACATCTTCTTAACCCTGCAAATCTGCTCCCTCGAAAGTTATCCGAGATCATCACAGGTGTTAAAAACACAAAGTGCAAGGGTGAGCTTTCCTTAACCAAAATTGATTGTAGTTCAAGGAAAACCTTTTCTTTTATAAATTTAGAAATTTCATCGAAAATATCATTTTTAGAATAATACTTCCATACATATCCATGATCATCAAAATATCAATCACATAGTAAGGCAATCAACAACCAAATCAAACAAACCATCAATCACAATCAATGATTCAGGCATGAATTCCATTTAATCAAACACACCATCACTAATGTATGCTCCTAAGCCTACATGATGCATGCACCTTCACCATGCATTTTCACTCTTCACTCGAAATGCAATGTGGCGCCCTCCACTGAAAAATAGCCTGGGGCATCTGATTCTCACACTTAATCAGACCCACCAGAGGTAGACACTCCGTAATTTGTCGAGTTCCCTCGATTGTCCGGCGAGACCTCCCCGCAACATGTGATCATCATGAGCGGGGCAATTTCCCCACCAAGAGAACCCCCGGTCCACGGCATTCCACTCACTCGACGGAATCCGTGACTTACGGACTTGGTCTACTACTATCCAGTCATCAATGCAACATGTTCTAGGACCTTGAATTGTATAATGACCTTCATTATATTTCAGATATTGACCTTTCCACCAGGTCATCTTTATCTCACCTCATTCTAAGCATTGCCCATTCACCAAGCAATCTTAGAATGTTGCCTCTCCACTAGGCATTTCCAATCAGTCATTAAACAATTCAAGTCCATACTCATTTCAATGCAATCATGCATATCACCACTTATTCACATCCAATTCACTAAGTAATTGTATATCAAGCACAAAACCAGTCATCAAACAACCATAGTACTATCATCAATATATGTTTATGACATATACTTTTTAGTATGTTAGTATTTAAAGAAGTTTGATCAAAGAAGGAAAACAACTTTAAATTAATTATTCAAAGGATAAAGAAAATACCAACTTAAAGAATTAAAAGGAGTGTAAGAAAGATGAAGAATAGAAACATCAAGGATTCAAAGAAAGATAATGTAACAACCAAAGAAAGAGAATGAAAGTAGTACGAGAATCAAAGAATAGAAAAAGAGGATAAGGAAAGATCCCCTTATTGCAAGAAACTAAAGAAAGACAATGAAAGTACCAACAAAACAAAGGATAGAAAAGAAGGATAAGGAAAGGTCCCCTTACTGGTTTCTCCTAGCTTCCTATATTCTTCCTCTACTTACGTGCTCCTTCCTTGGTTGGAGAGATTTCTTCCTAAGGTGGAGAAAGTATAGAAAGGTTTTTTGTAGAGAAGATAGTTTGAGAGAATGTAGGAGTATTCTTTGGGTTGTATCTTCATTTGAAACCTCTAAGCCCTATTTATAACCTTCCTAAGGCGGTGCTACAGTAATTTCGAGCAGCTACAGTAATTTCGGGCAGCTACAGTAATTTCGGGCAGCTACAGTAATGTCGGTCAGCTACAGTAATGTCGGCAGCTACAGTATGGCAGTTTGCTACAATAATGGCAGTTGCTACAGTAATGTCGGCAGCTACAGTGATTTGCTACAGTAATTTCAAAAATTCATAATTTTTCAATTATTTTTAAATTTCTTGAATGTTACAAAAAAACCTCTCTTAAACTATATTTAAATTTTTGGGATGTTACAAACATGCATTGAAATCTTCAAAATTTCCCACTAATGTGATTGCACCTCACACCTTCACTTATTTCTTATCAACTCAATCACACTGTAATTTCAACTGTTTATTCCTATATCTACTACTTATCAACAACTCAAAAATATCATGTATTTACACTTCTAATCTAATCTTCAAAATCTATTTTATTTTTGCTTTTATTTTTTCAATTCTTAAAAGACTGACAAACATATTCACAACAAGAAGTTACAGAAAACTTCTCTCAATTGGATGGGTTGCCTCCCACCAAGCGCTTCTTTAATGTCATTAGCTTGACATCTTTATTGGCCTTCAAGTTCCTCCTGCAAAAAATCTTTTAAATTTCTAGTTCAAACAAGAGGTTAGTTTCCTTAGCTCTTCGCATAAACCACAAATCCAAGGAATACAGGGAATACTGAAGACAGAATGGAAAGAATGAAAATATTCACTGGAAAACAAAACAAAACATGTATGATTATGAACAACAAACAAGATAAAAATAAAAAGTAATCAACAATGGAAAACAAAACAAAACAAGTATGATTACGAACAAACAAGCAAAGTAAAAAGAAAACAATGTCCTAAGTACCAAACAAATTAAAAGAGTGAAAGTACTCAATGAGAAGAAACAAAACAAAACAAGTATAGAAATCAAAATAGAACAAGTATGAGTATTAACAAGTATGAGTGTTAACAACAGTAAAGTAAAAACAAATGAAATCAATGAAAACAAAGAAAACAAAGAAAACAAAGGAATCAATGAAAACAAAGAAATGAATGAAAACAAAGAAAATAAAGAAATCAAAGAAATCAATGGAAACAAAGAAATCAATGAAAATAAAGAAAATAAAGAACAAAAAGAAAGCAAAGAAAATAAAGAAATCAAAGAAATCAATGAAAACAAAGAAAGCAAAGAAAACAAAGAAAACAAAGAAGACAAAGAAAACAAAGAAGACAAAGAAAACAAGGAAATCAATGGAAACAAAGAAATCAATGAGAATAAAAAAAAATAATGAAAACAAAGAAAACAAAGAAAATAAAGAAATCAAAGAAATCAATGAAAACAAAGAAACCAATGAAAACAAAGAAAACAAAGAAAACAAAGAAAGCAAAGAAGACAAAGAACGAAAGAACTCACTAAAAAAAATGTCCTAAGTAGCAAGCACGTCAAGACTATCGACATTCAACCAATAGTCCCCGGCAACGGCACCATAAACTTGTTGACTTTAAAATTATACGTGTGTCAATCTTTCGGCAAGTGTACCGGTCGTCACAAGTTTAGAAATAGTGAGAAAAGGATGTCGAACCACAGAGACTAATTGTGAAGTATTGAATGCTCAACGTGTGTTGCTATTAGAACGAATCAGTGAATGAATCATGTATGTAAAACTAAACTATTATGTAAAATTAAACAATGCACAGTAAAGTAAGGAAAACTGTAAATGTTTAAGTTTCAGATATGATGAAATGAGTTAGGGAATAGGTTCATTCAATTTCTTCTTTCAAGTAACTATTTTCTATATCAATTCAATGAGTATCAATCAATTGGAGACTAGAATTTGTGATACCTTAGACTAATCCTATTCCTAGCTCTTTAGTCCCTTTGAATGACTTCTATAATCCCTAATCCCTTAGGTGAAAACAAAAATTCATTCAAGAAGCGAAACAGATAAATTCACAATGTCTCATAACATGCAAGTTCTATTCCTAGACTCAGGCACAGTTATAGTGATGTACTTCCTCTCCTAATTCAACTATCAATCTTCCGAAGGCATAATTGAAATGAGAAACAACAACTCAAGGAATAGTTCAATCCAATTCAAACATTAATATTCCTACCACTATTTGAACTTCATGAATTAAACCTCAAGAAATTGCAGTAAGTAGGAAGAGATCAATCAATTAACTGAAATTACAATTGAATTAACATAGGAATTCATTACAAGCATTCTGAAATTGAAATCCCCTTTCCCTAACCTAAAATCTAACCTAATATGGAAATGAGAAAAGAAAGAAGGAAAATAGAAATCAAACACAAGAAGTGCTCCATGAAGCCTTAGATCTTGCTTCCACAAGCTCCAAATCTTCAAGAATCTCCTTGGTTTGATGGAGGAAGATGGATAACGAAAGTGGAAAAGAGAGAAAACCAAAGCGTGCACGAGAAGGAACTTGAAAAGAACTGAATTATGAAGTGTCCCTTTGCATTTTCGCGCCCTGCAGCTTTTATAGATGATGAAACGCGCCCCCCACTTAGTAGAATCGCGCCGCGGCGCGTTTAGGCCGCAAGGAGAGATTGAACGCGCCCCCCTGGCGCGCCCGGGCGCATGGGTGCCCTTGTATGGTCCTAAATTCGCGCCTAGGCACGTTTTGGCCGAGAGCTGGGCTGAAACGCGCCCCCATTCGCGCCCTGGCGCGCTCGCGCCTCCCTGGATCAGTGAAACGCGCCTAGGCGCAATTGCTTTGAGTACCTTCACTAAAATGGGCATAACTTCTTCCACAGGTATCGTTTTGAGCTCTGGTTTTTTGCAAATGAAAGAGGTTTGATAGAGCTACAAATCTCATGAAGACACAAAGAGCCAATTCGGAGTGCAAATTAGGTGAAAGTTGTGCTCAAATGTAGGTGTTTCTTTGACTTGAGCTTCATCTTCTTCTTCTTGATGGCTTGCACTTCAAGTCTTTCGCTTAGGTCCATGGCTTTCATTCCAAACTTCTATCTCCTCTTCAATCAACCTACAATTAACAAGAAAGAGGATAAAATGACTTAAAAACACAAGAAACACTTATAAAACTAACACAACACTACATCAAGAACTAACACTAAACAAACATGGTATTTTCAATGTTTTCTTGCCTAAACTACAACTAAACCTATTGAAAATGGATGGAAATGGACTGAAAACACCTAGGAAAACATGTATAATCTAGCACTTATCAAAAGTCTATCATGCATTGTCTGTTAACCTTTATTTCACCATTTTCATTAAGCCATTGTAATTTATAAGGTCTAACATGAGTAATAGTGGGCAATTCAAGTTTAGCTACTAGACCCTCACTTACAACATTTGTACAAGAACCTCCATCAATGATTAAAGAACATACATTACCCTTTACCTTGCATCTTGTATGAAAAATGTTTTCCCTTTGTGTGTCATCAATTGCAAGGTTCAATTTAAGGAGTCTCCTTACCATAAGCAAGTCACCCTCTTCGGCTTCTTCACTATGGATGGATGCTTCCTTTTCTTCTTCCTTTTCACTTGAAGATTGATAACCACTGTCGAATGACTATCAAAAGCTAGATTTATCCCCAATTAAACTTGTAATATAGAGGAATCAACCTAGGTCATCTCTCAGAAGACATACATACGTTCAATTCAGAATTGCTCACTATTGGGAGGGGGATTTTCATTGAACAATTCAACAAAGCTAAACAAAAGTCTAATTATGAAACGGAAAGCTAAAGACAAAGCAGAGAAATGTAAATTGAAATAGTGAATTGCATAAAAGATAAGAGCAGAAAAGGAACAAGGAACACTTAGCATAAACGCGAAGAGAATTAGAAGTTGAAAGTAGAACAGAGAAATGCAAGTCGAAGCAAGGAATTAAGCAAATTGAAACAATGAATTAAGCGAAGAGAATTGCCAGAAAAGGAATCAAGCGCAGTAGCATAAAGCGTGAAAACCTAAACAATCAAGAACTGAATTATAGAGCGTAAATGTAAATTGAACCAGAGATCTATTGCGGAATTGAAGAAGAATCAAAATCGAAGAACTGAATTCAATTATTGCAGTAGCTACAGTTGTGAGGAGAGATTGAATACATGAATATTGAAATCTAAGAAGAAAAGAGTGAGTAGAAGAGAGAACAGCGAAAAGAGAAAAGAGAATTGTGCAATCGCACAATTCAAAGTGTGCAAGAGAAGCTACAAGATGGAAAACAGAATTATGAAAAGTTCCTCTGTGCCTCGCGCCCAAACAGCCCTTTTATAGGTGAAGAATGCGCCCCTCATTTAGTTGTTTCATGCCCTGGCGCGCTTGTGAAGCAAGGGAAACAGTAAAACGCGCCCCCTGGCGCGCCGGGGCGCGTTTTTGCCGCAAGAAGGTGTAAAACGCGCCCCCCTGGCGCGCCCCGGCGCGTTTCTCCAGAGAGAAGACTCCAATTTGCGCCCTGGCGCGCTTGTGCCTCCAGATTCGCGCCTTGGCGACTGCTCTGAGTCCTTTCACTAAAATGGGCATAACTTCTTCCACAGATGTCGTTTTGAGCTCTGGTTTTTTGCAAATGAAAGAGGTTTGATAGGGCTACAACTTTCATGAAGACACAAAGAGCCAATTCGGAGTGCAAATTGAGTGAAAGCTGGGCTCAAATGGAGGTGCTCCCTTGACTTAAGCTTCAACTTCTCTTCCTCTTGCTGACTTGCACTCTAAGTCCTCATCTCAGATCTTGGGTCTTCCATTCCAGGCTTCCATTCTAGCATTCAATCTCCTCCCTGCTCCTATCTCTTCTTCATTCCTCATAGTTCTAGAAGCGACTGCACAATAATCAATATAGAATCATAAGAACTTATGGAATTTTAACTATTATTTACTACTATTACTAAAATATACCTCCAACAAAATATCTAAGAAAAACTACCAAAATATGACACATATAACAGCTAATTGAACCGAAAACAAAGTAAAGAGAATGTATATAAAATGGATTATCAAATACCCCCACACTTATTCTTTTGCACTCCGGGGCAAAACTTACTAAAAGAAGAATTGATGCTATGTGAACTGAACCAATTCCAGTTGAGCCACAGATGCATATAAAGAGAAAGGGACAAAATTCAGAGCATCAAGATCAACAACGATTCATGAATCTAATGTGCATCCAGAACAAACAATTTGACAAGTTGAGTTAAAGAATGAATTCAAAGTGATAGAACCTCACAAGTCAGTGTTTCCTCTTGACTCTCAAGTGTTTTAGGCTTGTATTTGCACTCAGACACATCATGCAAGCTAGCACTACCAGATTTTTACAAGCCTCTAATTTCAATAACTTGAGACACATGCAATTAAAGATCAAAAGGTCTTTATTAAGCTTGTAATGGGGCCAAGGTGAAGGTGGGATAAGAGAAGGATTATTTAGGCTAATAACCAAGAGAAAAGAGGAGCAATGGGGAATAAATCTAATATGCATGAGGATTACCCTCCTAGCATTTTACCTCTTTTTGGCTTCCTACTTATTTCCATCATGGATTTTCATTTCCTTCTTTTTCTCTTTTCTTTCTTTTCTTTCTTTTGCTTTCTTTTTCTTTTCTAGATTTCCTTCTTTTTCTCTTTTTTCTCTTTTCTTTCTTTTGCTTTCTTTTTCTTTTCTAGATTTCCTTCTTTGCAGCTTTTGGTATTTCCTTCTTTGTATCTTTTTCTATATATATACATATACATATATTTTTCCGTATACTTGTTTTCTTCTGCATAACTAATACCAATTCATTCACCATCTCACATACCAGACTTGTTTTGAAAGGTCTTACCCCCACACTTATTTAGAACTTATTCCCAAAACAATTCCAAAGCTCCTTTAGTCCCTAAGGTTAGGGGACATCATTGTTTTTTTCATTTTTCGGCTTGTAATGAGCTTGAAATTGAAGAAAGGGATATACAGGCTCAAAGGGGGATAACAAGGGACAGATATGTAAGGTAGGCTCATTTGGCTAGTGGCTTAAGAAGAAAATTGCCTAAATCATTTCAATAATGCATGTGATCAAGAAATATCAGCAAGAGTCAAGGAAAAATCTAGAGCAACTAACAAAATGAGTGTAATCACACAAGAAAGAATTTTTGAAGGAGAGATGGTTCCTCCATATAAGGCTCAAATTCTCACAAGGTTTATTTTCTATCACAAATCATCCAAACTTCAGTTTCAGGTCAATTGCAAATCAAGGATGCACAAATAGGTCATAAGAAAATTGAACATCTATCAACTAAAAATGTTTGTAACTTTCGTAATTTATACATATATGACTTCAAAGAAAAAGGTATGTTTCACATTTATCATTATTTTTTTTTTCTCATAAATGTATTTTTTTTTTTTTCAACAATCAAACGAGCAAAACGAAGAAAACATAACGAAAAATATTCACACAATCCCCCCCACACTTGAAATTTGCATTGTCCTCAATGTAACATAAAGTGCATCAATGAAGTCAACTGCAATTCAAGATAGAAAGGGAATAGAAAACTCCCTTAAGGGCCAAATATCTGCACGTCCGCCCGGTAGGTTCACCAAGGACAACTGCGCCTCGCCTTCTTCCGCTTTCGGACTTTCATGAAATTCCTTGAGTTGATGACCGTTTACCTTCCAATCTTTACCAGTAGCTTCATCTCTTATTTCAACTGCACCATGGGAAAAGAAATTAGTAATAACAAAAGGACCATCCCATCGAGAACGAAGCTTACCGGCTATGAGCTTCAACCGAGAATTGAATAACAGCACTTTTTGGCCCACTTTGAACTCCTTCCTCAAAATCATACTATCGTGATACTTCTTAACTTTTTCCTTGTAGATCTTGGAGTTCTCATAAGCCTCCAAGCGGAGCTCCTCAAGTTCTTGTAATTGAAGCTTTCTATGTGCACCACTGGTCAATTTCCAAATTGCATTTCTTCACCCCATCGACCAGATGCTCAATCTCCACTGGGTAAATGACAAACTTTACCAAAGACCATCCCGTAAAGAGACATGCCAGTTGGTGTCCTATAAGTCTGTTCTATGGGCCCAAAGAGCATCTTCAAGTTGCTGCTCCAATCTTTTTTGTTAGGGTGGACCATCTTTTGTAACATGAGCTTGATATCTCTGTTGAACACTTCAGCTTGACCATTAGTTTGGGGATGATAGGCTGTGGAAATTCTATGCACCACCCCATACTTATGCAGCAGCGACCACATGCTGAAATTGCAAAAATGGCTCCCTTTGTCACTGATAATGGCCTTAGGCACACCAAACCTGCAAAAAATATTGGATCTAACAAAATCCACAACAACTTTAGAATCATTAGTCCTGGTGGCCTTAGCCTCAACCCACTTTGATACATAATCAACAGCTAACAAAATATATGAATAACCAGAGGAGATAGGGAAAGGGCCCATGAAGTCAATACCCCAAACATCAAATACTTCACGAGAAAATAATAGGTTGTTGGGGCATCTCATGCCTTCGAGTGATGGCCATCCCGCTCTCTCTCGACATCGCTCCAAAGTCTTTGAAAAGCTTATATGCATCCCTGAAAATAGTAGGCTAATAAAACCCACTGTCCAACACTTTCCTAGCTGTCCGTTGAGGTCCATAGTGTCCTCCCACTGGTGAAGCATGACAAAAACGGAGGATCGATTGGATCTCATGACTTGGAATACACTGCGGATAATGCTATCGCTGCAAAACCTCCACAAATAAGGGTCATCCTGGACATAATATTTTGCATCACTTTTTAATTTTTCAATTTGTGATCTAGATGCATTAGGAGGTATAGCAGATGTAACCAAGTGATTAACAATATCAGCAAACCAAGGTATTATATCACAAGAGTATAACAGCATAAGATGTTCATCAGGAAAATCATCTTTAATAGGTAAAAGATCAAGGTTACCCTCAATCCTACTCAAGTGATCAGCAACTAGGTTTTCTGCACCACTTTTGTCCCTGATTTCTATGTCAAACTCCTGTAGAAGAAGCATCCATCTGATTAACCTTGGTTTAGCATCAGCCTTCTTCAACAGAAATTTTAGAGCTGCATGGTCAGAGAAAACAATGATTTTAGAGCCAAGCAAGTAAGCACGAAATTTATCTAAAGCAAAAACAATTGCCAAAAAGCTCTTTTTTTCAAGTAGTGGTGTAGTTTGCTTGGGCGATCCGATTAATACGGGAAGCATATGCAATAACATGAGAGTGTCTTCCAATTCTTTGGGCTAAAACTGCTCCAATCGCAAAGTTAGAAGCATCACACATTAGCTCAAAGGGAATCTCCCAATCAGGTGGCTGCACAATAGGTGTTGTGGTAAGCCTCATCTTTAGCTCATCAAAAGCCTTCATGCATGTTTGGTCGAAGGAGAAATCTGCATCCTTTTGGAGGAGCTTGGACAATGGCAGGGCAATCTTGCTGAAATCTTGAATAAATCTCCTGTAGAAACCTGCATGTCCAAGAAAAGAACGCACTTCCCGCACAGAAGCGGGGTAAGGCAAAGAGGTAATGATATATATCTTTGCTTTATCAACTTCAATACCTCTACTAGAAACTAGATGTCCTAGGACTATACCCTCACTAACCATGAAATGGCATTTTTCAAAATTCAGCACCAAGTTAGTCTCAATACATCTATTCAAAACTCTAGAGAGGCTATCCAAACATGTGTCAAAAGATGAACCATATACAGTGAAATCATCCATAAACACCTCCATGCAATTCTCTAATAGGTCAGAGAAAATACTCACCATGCATCTTTGAAACGTACCAGGTGCGTTGCACAAGCCAAATGGCATCCTGGTGTAAGCATAAGTCCCAAATGGACAGGTGAATGTGGTCTTATGTTGATCTTCTGGGGCAATGTGAATCTGCATATATCCTAAAAATCCATCCAGAAAACAGTAATGTGATTTACCTGCTAACCTCTCTAAAACTTTGATCAATGAATGGGAGAGGGAAGTGGTCCTTTCGGGTGGCTTGATTTAGTCTCCTATAGTCAATGCAGACTCTCCAACTGTTGGTGATTCTAGTTGGCACCAGCTCGTTATCTTTGTTCTGCACCACGGTTATGCCAGATTTTTTTGGGACCACTTGCACAGGTGAAGCCCATGTGTTGTCTGAAATAGGGTAGATGATGCCAGCTGCAAGCAATTTCATGACTTCTTTCTTCACTACCTCTAGAATGGTAGGGTTGAGTCTCCTTTGTGGCTGTCTCACAGGCTTAGACTCATCCTCTAGCAATATTCGGTGCATACAAATGGCTGGATTAATTCCAGGGAGATCGGCCAACGTCCATCCAATGGCTTTCTTGTGCACCTTCAAAATTTTCAGCAGCTTCTCCTCTTGCTCACCTTGCGAGTCTTGGAAATGATAAATGGAAGCTTATGAGCATCATCTAAGTAGGCATACTTCAAGTGATGAGGCAGTGGCTTCAACTCCAAGCTTGGTGGCTGCTCAACGGAAGGTAGTAATGGCTTGCTTGCTGCAATATCAGTGGATGCAAGAATCTGTAGACTAAGGTCTACAACATGCAAGTTAGAACTTGCATCTGCAATGGCAGTATTAATCTCTGCACATATAGTACAAACACTATCTTCATCATTACCACAGCAGCAAGTCAAATCAGAATTGAATCCAGAAAAATTAGTAAAATCAAAATCGAATTCAGAATTAAAATCTGTACAACTATCTACAAAATCATCAATTAAATCTAAAGAGAAAAATGAGAATGCTCTTGGTGAGGTAGTTTCATGCTTTCTAGTATGTTGAACTTCACAATGTCATCTCCAAACTCCATAGACAATGTGCTTAAATGAACATCAATCTTAGTCCGTGTTTAATCATCAAGAAATGGTCGCCCTAGGATCAATGTAGGTGAAGGTGACCTATCCTGCATATCAAGAATGTAGAAATCTGCAGGAAAAATTAATTCATTAACTCGAACTAACACATCCTCTAGGACTCCACGTGGATGGACAACACTCTTATTGGCAAGCTGAATAATGACTTCAGTTGGCTTTAACTCACCAATCTGCAATGACCTGTAGACTGAAGTAGGCATCACATTAATGGAAGCTCCTAAGTCTATCAAGTGCGATCCCCAATTGTGCAAGGCACTGTAAAGGTTTCAGGATCTTGGCACTTTTGTGGAAGGTTAGACGGAGGGAGTGGAGAAACATGTGTGCTTTGTATAAGTGCAGAAACATTTCTTCCCAAGTTTACCTTTTCATCTCCTTTTGTGAGTGCACAATTCTTTTAAAAATTTGGCATACTTGGGAATTTGCTTAATAGCATCTAACAAAGGAATATTAACTTCTACTTTCCTGAATGTTTCTAATAATTCTTTTTCTAATTCTAATTTCTTTGGCTGCATATTTACAGAAGGAAAAGGAAGAGGAAGTTGTTTTACCTCATCCTGCTGTGATTTTTCAGTATCCTGAACCTTTGGCTGTAATTCCTTACCATTTCTCAAAGTGATGACACTCACATTCCCCATTGGATTAGCTACAGTTTGGGAAGGAATGTTGCGAAACCTTGTTCTTTGCAAGTGGTTCACGGTGGTGGCCAACTGTCCAATTTGAGTTTTCAAATCTACAATTGAAGCACTTACATTTTGCTTGAAACTGCAGATTGGAAGTTGCCATCTGTTTCATCAAATCTTCCAAGGATGGTCCGAGTCTATTCACGGGTTGTGGTTGAGCGAGGTTGGACCATTTGTTGTTGTCTCATGGGAGGAGAGGTTGGTACTTGTTAGGAGAAATTTGAAACCTTGGTTGTTATTGTGGTGCTTGCTGTTGGCTAGGCCCTGGACCATATCTCATATTAGGGTGATCCTTCCAGCCAGGGTTATAAGTATTGGAGTATGGATTATACTGCTGTGCTGGAGGTCTATATTGCTGTCCAGAATATATCCCAACTACATCCACAGCCTGCTGGACCAGTTGTTGTTCGGTTTCTTGCAGTTGCGGACAAGCATTGGTGAAATGTTCAGCCCCACCACAAATGCCACACGGTTGCCTAATCTGGTTTACTGCATTCACATTTGGTTGCCTTTGTTGTTGACCCAAAGCTAACCTGTCTCACCGGTGAAGTTAACTACGTTAGCTTGTTTTCCAATCTATGTGTATCGGTGCAAGCTATGGAAGCTTCATTCACATGTTTGAAAGAGGTGGAATTTCTGGAACTAAACTGCTGGGAATTCTCTGCCATGTTTGCAATCAAATATCTTGCAGCAGCTGGTGTCTTGTCCATCAAAGCTCCACCATTTGCTGCATCTATCATATTTCTCTCCATAGGCATGAGTCCTTCATAGAAGTATTGAATGAGGAGTTGTTCAGTTATTTGATGGTTTGGACATGTAGAGCATAGCTTGTTGAATCTCTTCCAATACTCATATAAGGTCTCTCCCTGCAGTTGTCTTATCCCACTTATATCTTTCCGGATAGCTGCAGTCCTAGAGGCAGGGAAGAACTTCTCTAAAAACCTTCTTTTCATGTCATTCCATGTAGTAATAGGTGTTGGTTGAAGATACAACCAATCCTTTGCAGCGTCGTCTAGTGAGAATGGAAATGCCTTCATTTTAACAGCTTCTTCAGGAACATCATGAGGCTTCATAGTAGAACAAACCACATGAAATTCCTTAAGATGTTTTTGTGGATCTTCACCTGCAAGTCCTAGAAACTTAGGCAACAAATGAATCAGACCAGATTTTAATTCATAGTTAACAACACCTTCTGGTATGGGAAATTGGATACACAAGGGCTGATAATTGATATCAGGTGTAGCCAATTCCTTGAGAGTTCTTTCAAGTGGATTTGCCATATTTTCAGCAACAGAATCAAGGTTAGAATCATAGTGAGAAGTGTGGTTTCTACTCCTATTTTGATTTCTCAGCCTATGAATTGTTCTTTCAATTTCAGGATCGAATTTTAGTGAATTATCTATGTTAGATCTGGTCATATACTACACAAACTTAGAACAACTAACAGCAAGAATATCTAGAAAAGAGCTAGAATCTATCTTTGAGGAACTCAAAAAGCAAATCAATACCTATACTAGAAACAACAACTACTATATGAATTTATGATTAGTCTATACAATTGTAATATTCACACAAGATTTATACACATGAGAAGTGATAATTCTAAACTGAATGACGCATGTCCCCGGCAACGGCACCATTTTGATAACCACTGTCGAATGACTATCAAAAGCTAGATTTATCCCCAATTAAACTTGTAATATAGAGGAATCAACCTAGGTCATCTCTCAGAAGACATACATACGTTCAATTCGGAATTACTCACTATTAGGAGGGGGGTTTTCATTGAACAATTCAACAAAGCTTAACAAAAGTGTAATTATGAAACGGAAAGCTAAAGACAAAGCAGAGAAATGTAAATTGAAATAGTGAATTGCGTAAAAGATAAGAGCAGAAAAGGAACAAGGAACACTTAGCATAAACGCGAAGAGAATTAGAAGTTGAAAGTAGAACAGAGAAATGCAAGTCGAAGCAAGGAATTAAGCAAATTGAAACAATGAATTAAGCAGAAGAGAATTGCAGAAAAGGAATCAAGCGCAGTAGCATAAAGCGTGAAAACCTAAACAATCAAGAACAGAATTATAGAGCGTAAATGTAAATTGAACCAGAGATCTATTGCGGAATTGAAGAAGAATCAAAATCGAAGAACTGAATTCAATTATTGCAGTAGCTACAGTTGTGAGGAGAGATTGAATACATGAATATTGAAATCTAAGAAGAAAAGAGTGAGTAGAAGAGAGAACAGCGAAAAGAGAAAAGAGAATTGTGCAATCGCACAATTCAAAGTGTGCAAGAGAAGCTACAAGATGGAAAACAGAATTATGAAAAGTTCCTCTGTGCCTCGCGCCCAAACAGCCCTTTTATAGGTGAAGAATGCGCCCCTCATTTAGTTGTTTCGTGCCCTGGCGCGCTTGTGAAGCAAGGGAAACAGTAAAACGCGCCCCCTGGCGCGCCCCGGCGCGTTTTTGCCGCAAGAAGGTGTAAAACGCGCCCCCCTGGCGTGCCCCGGCGCGTTTTTGCCGCAAGAAGGTGTAAAACGCGCCCCCCTGGCGCGCCCCGGCGCGTTTCTCCAGAGAGGAGACTCCAATTTGCGCCCTGGCACGCGCCCTGGCGCGCTTGTGCCTCCAGATTCGCGCCTTGGCGCGACTACTCTGAGTCCTTTCACTAAAATTGGCATAACTTCTTCCACATATGTCGTTTTGAGCTCTGGTTTTTTGCAAATGAAAGAGGTTTGATAGAGCTACAACTTTCATGAAGACACGAAGAGCCAATTCGGAGTTCAAATTGAGTGAAAGCTGGGCTCAAATGGAGGTGCTCCCTTGACTTGAGCTTCAACTTCTCTTCCTCTTGCTGACTTGCACTCTAAGTCCTCATCTCAGATCTTGGGTCTTCCATTCTAGGCTTCCATTCTAGCATTCAATCTCCTCCCTGCTCCTATCTCTTCTTCATTCCTCATAGTTCTAGAAGCGACTCCACAAGAATCAATATAGAATCATAAGAACTTATGGAATTTTAACTATTATTTACTACTATTACTAAAATATACCTCCAACACAATATCTAAGATAAACTACCAAAATATGACACATATAACAGCTAATTGAACCGAAAACAAAGTAAAGAGAATGTATATAAAATGGATTATCAAAGATCCTTGTGAAGATTCACTTATAGTTTCTCCTCCTCTTGTGACCATGGTCCTTTTGTTAGGGCACTGAGATGCAATGTGGTCCTTCCCTAAACATTTAAAACACTTGATGTTACTTGATCTCAAAGGATTTGGTTGAGAAACTACCTCTTTAGGCTTGGTGGAGTCTCGGCTATCTCTTCCCTTAGGCTTGGGAGATGGTTCCTTGTTTTCCTTTCCTTTCCAAGAAGAAGTGCTTGGCATGGACACCCTTTTGGTTTGCCTTCTCTTAAGTTGGAACTCAATTCTCTCGGCTAGGTGTATGGCCTCTTCAATGTGGGAGTACCTTTGCAGCTCCAACACATCTTGGATTTCTCGGTTCAATCCATTCACAAACCTTGCCAAAGTAGACTCCAAACTCTCCTCTATGTGTGCTCTTAGCATGGTTATTTCAAGGTCCTTGAAGTATTCTTGAACACTTCTATTTCCTTGATACAATCTTTGTAATTTGTTGTGTAGATCCCTTAGGTATGTGGGTGGCACAAAACGCTCTCTCAAGGCATGCTTCAAGGCTTCCCATGTGGTCACTCTTGGCCTAATGCAACCGTAGCCCCTATCATGTTGATTCCACCAAATCATGGCATAGTCTTCAAATTCTAGGGTCACTAGGTGTAACTTTCTCTCTTCACTCAACAAGGGATAGCTTGAGAAAATTTGGTCCACTTTCATGGCCCAATCTAGGTATGCCTCGAGTCCTCCACTACCATTGAACTTTGGTATGGTGATCTTCACAAATCTCTCATCAAACCTATCTTCCTCCTCCCATTGGGTCCTGATGGTCCCTTTGGGTGAATCTAGAGGGGGGGGGGGGTGAATAGATTCTAGTTCACTTTGGCCTTTTTTTCGTGAGTTTCGAATTCCTTTTAATTCAAACAGAGTACATTTAAGTTTATGCAGCAGAAATAACAAAGGAATAATCAAAATCAAGTTTGTAATCAATTTTCAATTTATACAATGTTTGTATCTACCCTTTCCAGTTTAAGTTGATTACCAAGTTAATTACTGAGTTAATTACCAATTCAGTTACCAAACAACTTGCAGAATTTAACAATGATAATAGCAGTGTAAGGTAAATGGTAATGAGTGTAAGGAAGAAGAAGAGTGCACGTGATTTATCTTGGTTCACCAATTGCCTACATCCGGTCCCAATCCAACAACCTGTTGCAATTGGTTTTCCACTATCAAATGATCCCTTTTGTGTTCTTTTACATTCACTCTGCAACAAGCAACACAAAAAACGAAATCAAAACACCCAAACCAGTTCTTTAACCCAAAGAATCTGTTTCTTCACTGATCTTGGCACACCCAAGATCAAACCTTTGAGAAAACACTTCTCAAACTCTTACTCTATCCAGAGAGACCTCTCTCCTAGAGTAATAACCCAACAATCAAATCGTTAAACAAGAGATCAGTTTAGAAAACACCTGGAGTGTAGATTCTGATCACAATCAATAAAACAGTGAATACCACCCAATCAATGAAATGAATCAAGTTGCCTTTTCTTAAAACTTCTTGAAGAACTCTTTAAGTTCTTTCTCTTGGAGAAAATGATAAACTCTCTTTAGAGAGGATTTGAAAGTGTAAGAGCTTTTCTGAAAATGTTTTCCAAGTATCTCAAGAGTGTATTAAAATCATGTTTTTTGATTTTCAAAACAGCATCCATTTATAGATGCAGATGGAGCCACAATTGTTGACAATTGGAGCCTTATTTTTCAAACTTTGGAGCCTCAAACTTCTGAACGTTGGAGCATTTAATTTCAGAACGTTGGAGCCTCAAAAATTGACTTTCTGGAGTTTTAAAATTGATTAGAACAAGTGGGGAATCAAGTGGGATGTTAGAAAACTCGTTTTAGGCAACTTTAGCAATTCTTGATATGGTAATCGATTCTGACAAGTGAGTAATCGATTACTCCAGAGAAGAATTAAGTTTCTGGGTGATTTTTCACGTGGTAATCGATTACTAGTTCATGGTAATCGATTACTTGCTCATGGTAATCGATTACAGCCTTATGGTAATCGATTACACCAAAGAAGAATGCATTCTGGTGATTTTTGCCTGTGGTAATCGATTACCACTGTTGGTAATCGATTACTGCAGTGAAAAATGCTTCTGGTTGCCCCTGGGCGCACCTGCTTGAGCACTTTCACCAAAATTTGCATAACTTCTTCTACAGATATCATTTTGAGCTCTGGTTTGTTGCAAATGAAAGAGGATTGATAGAGCTACAAAACTCATGAAGACACGAAGAGCCAATTCGGAGTGCATCTAGGGTGAAATTAAGCAACAAGTGGATTTCCACACTTTGTTACCTACTGTTGGTAATCTATTACCTACTGTTGGTAATCTATTACCTCAGTTGGTTACCAAAGGTTTTTCAAACTGTTTTAGAGAGGGAAATCAAACACTTGACACATGATTAATCACACAAGATTGCCGAGCTTCTCCAAGGCATTCAAACAAAGAACAACACATACATGCCTAGTCTAAACACTCAATACATAGAAAACTCCTAGATACATTCCAACTAAGAAAACCAAAAATTACATTACATCAAAATCAAAAACACCAAGAGAGACACCAAAGCATCATCAAGCTTTAGGTCCAACAGGTCCTCCTTCCTTCCCGGTTTCCTCTTGCATCCTCTCGGACACCCCTTCCCCCATTCCTCCTATCATGGTAATAGGGGTCATTCCTAGGAAAAGGCTCTCTATAAGGATTCCCTACATCACTTCCAATTAAGGTTCTAGGTTCCCTTTCCCTCCTACTTCTCCTATCTTCTTCACCCTCATTTCTCCTCCCATGTTCACTTCTCCTTTCTCTCCTATCTCCCTCATTAGTATTTGGTCCCACACTCCCTTGTTTTTCTCTCCTAATCCTCTCCTCACTCTCTTGTAACCGAGTGTTAATCTCCCTTTGCATATCTCCCATTCTTTCCATGACCAAATTCAAGATATTTTGTGTCCGAGGGGATAAACCTTGTCCAACACTAGATGGACTTGCCATTGCTGCAAGAAAGGTTAGTTTACAAGAAAACAAGGAAAACTATAAACCTCTCAATTCTCTCTAAGTGTATCCACTCACACTCGTGTATCACTCAAATCAAGGCTCTTTTTTTATGATGATGCTCTCTTGCCTTTTACCACTCTTTCTCTATGTTCTATTAGGGATTATCCTCTAATCAATTATCAAGGTTCTTAGCATACCATTATGAAAGAGGAACAGCTCCTAACTAGACTTAAGAGGCCAAAAGACAAAGACTCTAAGACAAAACCAAGGAGTCCAAAAGAGACAAGCAATAAAAGCTCAAAATGAAATGAATGGTTACTCAATTTGTGGAGGAACTTTAAAGAGACAATGGCACATAATAGGGCAGCAAAATATCATATAAAAGCCCAAGGAAACATGTCAAAGCAGAGGCATATCATGAGGCAATCAAAACTGGACAGCAAGCTCACAAAGCAATTAGCAACCGAAAATTAGAAACCGAAATAGCAAAAATCAGCAAAACAGATTTAAAGACCGATTTTGGCTATGTTCTCTAATTGGCTACTAGCATACTTCTTAGGTTCAAATCAAAGTCCAATTCACATATGCAGTGTCCCATACATCCAGCAAGGTGCAGTACAAGAAAGAAATGTACAAATTTTCAAAGAAACATAAAAGATACACAAAGCCCTTAGGAAGCTCAAAACTAGAAAATTTACTAGAAAGGTGTAGGCTCTTTCCTAGGTCCAATGGTGTTTCTTTTGTGTAACTCTTTTCTTTTTCCATTTCTTTTGTTCTTATGTTGCAGTACCTTTCTTCTCTTTTCACTTTTCTATGGTTCTCAATTTTCACTCTTTTCTTGAACCACTACTTTTCACTAACTAGTTTTTCCTTTCACTTGTTTTTCTTTCTTTTGATTTTGATTCTTTTCTTTTCTTTTCTTTTTGCTATGTTATGGCTGGACCGAAACCTCTAAGGGGATCTAATAGCCACTTCTAGGTTCAATTCTAGCTTATCATAGTCATTACAAGAACTAACCAAAATTACAAGGCAAATTAGTATTCTAAAAATTCTAAAAATCAAAGATCATGTAAGCATACACTAGTAGATGTTCCTAGCACTTAGAAATCATGTAATACATGTATGGAAGATTAAAGTGTAGTACCAAACCAGTAAGCATGCCTCACGGTACAGTGGAAAACCAAACTAAAACAAGATCCTAATGGCATACATGAATCAAAACTTGGAAGAGCAAAAATCATGAAAGATCATGGAATCAAAATTTGCAAGCTATTAAATCATGCATTCAAAAGAAATGATGGAACATGTCAAGATGAGCTACGGCCTAATGCAGTAACCAAAAGAAGAAAAACATGCTCCAACTCAAGACTAAGAATATGACAACTCAAAGGAATCAACACAAGCTACTCTAGGAAGGAAGACACAAGACTCAAGAGATGGAAAATTCAAAAGAAAAACAAGACTCATGGAGATTCACTAACCGGTGTGAAGATCCAATGTTGAAGGCAACCATGCTCTAGATACCACTTGATGAAGCCACACTTGGAAGAGATTCCATGGAAGCTCCAAGTTCCCACACGAACCTTCAACGTTCACCGAATCAATGGAAGCAAAGAAAAATGGTTCGGTAGAAGTGAATTAAGGAGTTTCGGTTTTGAGAAAACAAAGCAAAAATGGAGAGGAAAGAAATGGTTATGGCGCCAAGGAGAGAACTCCTATAAGCCTAGGAGGAACCGCCACAATGGTTGAAGAAGCCATTGATAAGATTCAAGGTCTTCCCTAAGGGAACAAGAGAATTTCTCTCAAAAGCTAGAAGCTATTTCAATTATGTCAAAAGTCCTTTACATTGGAAAAGTTAGGGTATTTATAGGTTGCAAAGCTTGGGCTCCAAGTAATCCTAGCTTGCCTTGCAAGCTAAGTAAGCCTTAACCACGGTTGGGAGCCACTAATCACGGTTAGGGCTCAACCAATCCGTGGAGCTTCCTTGCAAGCCAAGTAACCCAAGTGGTTACTTGGTTGTAAGAAAGCACATGGCTTTCACATGGTCTCCACATGGGCTTGTCCCCTCCTTATCCCCTCCTTGTCCCCTTCTAGTGGCCATGTGATGAGCCATGTCATCAATCCTAAACTTCTCTTAATCAAGGGTGGAGATCTTTGATTAAGCTTAGGCATGGATCCAAGGCTTAATCAAAGGCTCCCTCTTTGTTTAAGAAGGTTTTCAAGTTCACACAAGTTTTTAGAACAAAATGATTTCAACCGATTTTTAAAGTCTTGTGTGGCTTGACTTAGGAGTGTGGCATGCGTAGGATTTGATGGAGCCTTAGGCCTTGGGCCTATGAAAAACCCACGGGCTTCAGCCCAAGTATTCCCTAAAGCTATTACATCATAGGACTTAGTTATTTTTCAAAAGAATTTACAAGTAAACTACAAGTACTAGGTCCTATACTATCTTCTTGTTCTTGGAGTTTTCCCACCTCCTCTTCTAGCTTCCTTTGCATGCTTCTAGTAACTCTTCTAGATGTTCCTACATCAATATGTCTCACCAAAAGGGAGTGAGGGTGGGAACAACAATGATGAAGTCTATGTCGTTCATAAGTATGGGGAAGAAAGGAGAAATAGAGGAAAGAGGTCACCCCATGGCTATGGTTGAGGTTGTGAAGCATTCCCCCAACGTGGAGGAGCAAGGCAAGGTGGACTGAACACCAAGATTAAGCTACATACATTCCTCGGAGAGGGAGGGGCCAAAACTTACCTAGAATGGGTGATGAAAGTCAACCAAGTGTACTCTTGTCACACTTACTTGAGGGAAGAAGATAAGTTGAATGTTACAATCCTAGAATTTGAGGGATATGCTTTGGTATGGTGGAATCAAGTGTTGGTTGATGCTTACAAATCACTTCAAGGACTCAATTGAAGGATGTCATGACAGAAAGGTTTGTTCCTAACTCTTATACTAGAGATTTACATGTTAAATTGCAAAGACTAACACAATGGTTAAAAAGTGTTCAAGAATACTACAAGAACCTTGAATTAACCATGCTTAGGGCGGACAACCAAGAGGCAAGAGAGGCCACAATTGCTAGATTCATCTGTGGTTTGAACCATGAAATTCAAGACATCCTAGAGCTCCAACATTATGTTACCCTTGGAGATGCTCTCCATAATGCCTAAAAGATTGGGGGCCAATTAAAGAGGAAAGCTAGCTTCAAGAGGTCTTCTACTCCATATAAGTCATCTTGGAAGGGCAAGGAAAAAAAAGAGTACCATTCTCCACCCAAAAACAAGTTTAGCGAAGAAGAGCCTAAGGTAAATGATGGAGAGACCCATCTCCAAAAAGCTCAACAAACTCTCCAACCTTACTCTTTTAATTGGGCTTCTATTAAAATTCGTTGTTGATTTTAGTATTTGACCAGGTTCAATATTTTGAGCATAACTTGGGCTACACAACTCGAATTAAGCTGTTCTTAGTGTTGGGTTAAAGCTGACTTAAAGTGTTACAAAAGCTATGAAGACACCAAATCTCAGTTTGGACTGCATCCAGGAAAAAATGGAGCTTGAAGTTAACATTTGAAAATATATGTACGTGTCAATCTTTCGGCAAGTGTATCGGTCGTCACAAGTTTAGAAATAGTGAGAAAAGGATGTCGAACCACAGAGACTAGTTGTGAATTATCGAATGCTTAATATGCTTGCTATTAGGACGAACAGTTGAGTGAATCATGTGTGTGAACTAAGTAATTATGTAAAAAGACAATTTACTGTAAAACAAGAAATGGAAAGCAATAAATGTTTAAGTTTCAGAGATGATGGAAATAGTTAGGGAATAGGTTCATTCAATTCCTTCCTTCATGTAGCCAACTCCTATATCAATTCAATGGAAATCAATTAATTGGAGACTAGAATTTGTGATACCTTAGACTAAGCCTATTCCTAGGTCTTTAGTCACTTTGAATGACTTCTATAATCTCTAATCCCTTAGGTGAAAATAGAAATACATTCAAGAAGCGAAACAGATAAATTCACAATGTCTCATAACATGCAAGTTCTATCCCTAGACTCATGCACTGCTATAATGATGCAATTCCTCTCCTAATTCAATTATCAATCTTCCGAAGGCATAATTGAAATGAGAAACAAAAACTCAAGGAACAGTTCAATCAATTTCAAACAGTTAATATTCCTATCACTATTTGAACTACATGAATCAAACCTCAAGAAATTGCAATTAAGTAAGAAGAGATCAATCAATCAACTTGAATTACAATTGAATCAACATAGAAATTCATTACAAGTATTCTAGAATTGAAATCCCCTTCCCTAACCTAAAACCTAGCCTAACATGGAAATAGAAAAAGAAAGAACAAAAGTAGAAATCAAAACCGAGAGAAGCTCCATGAATCTTTAGATCTTGTTTCCACAAGCTCCAATTCTTCAAGAATCTTCAAGGATTTGATGGAGAAGGATGAAGAACAAAGGTGGAGAAGAGAGAAAACTAGAAGTGTGCACGAGAAGCTAACAAGAAAAACTGAAAAAATATGAGGTCTCTCAATTTCGCGCCCAAGGATCCCTTTTATAGCAGAAAAACGTGCCACCCTGTTAAGAGAAACGCGCCCTGGCACGTTTTTGAGTGAATTGGGGGCCTGAGCGCCACTTTGTGCGCCCTGGCACGTTTCCGCAGCAATCTTTGAAACGCGCCACTTTGTGCGCCCTGGCACGTTTCAAAGCAATCTTGAAACGCGCCACTTTGTGCGCCCGCACGTTTTCGCGCAAGCAATGCTGAAACGCGCCAATTTGTGCGCTCGGCGCGTTTCGGGCGCAAGCAATCTTCAAACGCGCCACTTTGTGCGCTCGGCGCGTTTTCACAGGTAGGGATGCTCCAATTGGCTTGTTTTGATCTTGATTTGGGCTTGCATCCTTGTTCTTCTTGATGGAATCTTCATCTTATGTCCCTAGCTTCCATTCCAAGCATTCTTTCTTCTCTTCAATGAACCTAGAATCAACAAAAGAATGATTAAGATGACTTAAAAACTCAAGAAAACTTATAAAACTTAACAAAACACTACTCAAGAGCTAACACTAAACAAATATGGTATTTTCAATGTTTTCTTGCCTAAACTACAACTAAACCTATTGAAAATGGATGAAAATGGATATAAAACTCCTAAGAAAGCATGTATAATCTAACACTTATCACAGCCCCAAACTTAAAGCTTTGCTTGTCCTCAAGCAAATTAGAATCCATCATTACAAGGGTTAATAAGCATGGTATAACATTGAGCTCAACAGCCACTGAAAATGCATTATGCAGTTCTTAACTCCTTAAGCCAACTCAATTCATCTATGAAAGTTGGACATGCACTCAGAATGTTATCAAGCACTGCACAATTCATCAAGCATAGGCAACAAATATAGATTGGCATGAAAAAAATGTACTTTAGCAATATCACACAGTCCTCTCCAGTTAAGTGTTTGCCCTCAAGCTCTCAAGTGTTTGGGCTTGTGTTTCTCTCAATGTTACCAATCAGAAGGTGTGTTACCATAGGCTTGCAATGACTCTACAATCTCCACTGCCTTCAAGTAGAAATTTGGACACTCAAAAGGTCTTTTCAGGGTTGTAATGGGGCTTAGGTAAAGGTGGATTAAAAAGAAGGATTACTGGCTACATATTCACAGGAACTCAAAGAGTAAAAGTTAAAACCTATCTGTTATGCATGAACTTAAGATGGACAGAAGAAAACTCAAAAATAAAACAGAAACTTACCATGAGTAACATAAACAAGTTATGAGACTACTCTGTTTTCCTTTTGTTCCTTTATTCTTTTGCTTTTAGATTGCATTTTCTTCTGCTTCTTTTTCTTTCTTTATGCTTTCTTTCTACTTTTTATTCTCTTTTTCTTTCTACACTTTATTTCTCATAATTTTTATCATTTTGTTCTGTTTCTTCCTTTTTCTTTCTTTTCAGTTTCTTGCTTTTCTCTTTGTTTTTGCCACTTTGCTTTTCTTGAGTAATCTCACTTATTGATATCACAAGAAGAAAAACAAAAATTTTGCATGGTATGCATGAAAACACTGTACTGTATTGTATGCATGAAAGAAAATAGAGAATGCACCATATACAACTATCTATTATTCACAAACTTCACCAAAGTGACCCACAACCCCAAACTTAGAATTTGACTTGTCCTCAAGTCAATAGCTACTCATGCACCCCAAAATTTAACCCCAAACTTAATCTTGAAACCTCTCATCTAAGTAAATAAACCAATACACTCAAAGTTCCAGTGATATGGACAATTGGTTTTTCACTTATTTCGGCTTATAATGAGCTTAAGTAACCAAGAAAGAAAGGGTCAAATCAGGCTCAAAGGGGCTAGCAATGGATAGTGTGAAGGTTAAGGCTATTTGGCTCAAGGCTACAAGAAGAAAAATTGCCTTTATCATTTGTGTCCAAATCTAAATGTATGCAATTTTGACCAAGAGTTAAAGCAAGTTCTGGAACAAACACATCACATGGTAAAATAGAACACTCAAGAATAAATCATGTTGGAGGCCCAAATTCTTATCCAGGATTAATCATTGCATAACATTGCTAAGTCCACTAATCATGTTACAACCTATAAACTTGTCATTCTCAAATTCTCATACAATGACTCTTCAAACATTTGAGAAACATGCAACTTTGTCATAGAACCTCAAATTGAACCTAAGTGCCAAAAATTACACAGTTCATTCTACTAGACTACAAAGTCAATGTTATACTAATGTAATTAACCTTCATAAGATGGTGCAACAAAACAGGGCATATACTCTAAACAAACATGAATTAACAGTTAAAACAAAAGAGTATAAGAATGTTCCCTGTTGAAGACTTAGCCAAAATGCTCAAGGTTCTGCACCAAGTGCCCAAAAATTCCATGTGCTTCCAGCAATACTTCAGCATCTAATAATTCACATCAACAAACAAACTAACAAGACAGTAAGATCTTGGAAATTTTACAACAAAAATGAAAATCTAGGGTGAAGGGGATGAAGAATTCAACTCAAATCTACTTGCAAAATGAAGTGGTGGAGGTGAGAATGGATTGAAAATGGAATTGCACTCTTTGGGAACCACAAGCACAAGAGGAGAAGAGGAAGAACAAAGGAACGCGCCACTTTTTGTGCCAAGGCGCGAGCTCGCCACCCTTTATGTGCTAAAGCGCGCAAAACGCGCCACCCTTTAAATGAAAACGCGCCAGGGCGCGTTTTTGCCGAAGCTACTTGCAAAACGCGCCACCCTGTTGGGTGGAAACGTGCCAGGGCGCGTTTTTGCCGAAGCTAAATGCAAAACGCGCCACCCTGTTGAGTGGAAACATGCCAGGGCGCGTTTTCTGCTAAAAAAGGTGCCTCTGCTAGCGCCAGGGCGCGTTTTTCTGCATTTTGGTTCAATTCTTCATGTGCTAAGGTGGGCTAAGGTGGGAACTAGTGATATTGCATCTTGACTCAACTTGTGCAAAAATTCTAAGTCATTTTGGCTCTAATTGATCTATTCTCTGCACAAGAAACCTATCAAACATGAGTATGCATTAAGATCTCACAATTTTCCCATTAATGCTATTACACCTCACCTCTCTTATTTCTATCACTCAATTCAATGTAATTTCAATTGTTTATTCATATATCTACTTGTTTAACTATCAACACGAAAATCAGATTTATTCTACTGTATCTTATATTTACACTCCTACTCTAATCTTCAAATTCTATTTTATTTTTGTTTTCCTCAACTCTTAAGCTATTCACAAGTATATTACAATGAGAAGTTACAGAAAGCTTCTCTGAATTGGGTAGGTTGCCTCCCACCAAGCGCTTCTTTAATGTCATTAGCTTGACATTTACAGAAAATGGATAGACAGGAAATGAATGAAAATAGAACGGAAAAGAGTGGAGGGAGAAAAGAAAACTCCCTCGGCCGCTCAAAGCAGCAAGGTGGGTGCAAGTGGTACCAACTTTTGCTCTATGGCTGTTCAATGGTGCTTCCTTGATAATGTTATAGCTGCCCATTCACCATGAATCTGCCTTTGGTACCTACCAGAACAAACATCCACCAGGATCAAATATCATCCAATCATCTACAACTATATGTAAGTCATTATTGATTAGTGCAAATGATTGATGGTGCAGATATGTTCTATGATTAGTGCATGGTGGTGGTAGGAAAAATTTGAATGCCATAATCATAATTTTCCATATGTTCATTTTAATCTTGGCATCAAATTTGAACAATTTAAATGTTTCACTTGATCTACAACACAAATTAAAGCATGTGGAATATTGAACATCAATATCAACAACACCATTTAAAAGAGAGAGTAAAGGGTTAGAGTGTTTGAAAGTATCAAGGTCATCCTCTACTCCATTTGCAATGTGTGTAGACATTGGTTCTCTACTAAGTATAGGAATTTGTATTTGGACCTCCATTGATGACTTCTCTAATGACCTAGAAAAATATGCATCATCATAAGAGCAAAAGGCGTTAGGAACAACTAAGAGGTCTAAATTATCAAACTCAATTATAGTCCATGCTCTAATTCCATAAGTATCTAAAGTGAAACCATTAGTGTTGTTCATATTTTTGCAAGGAGAAAGAGTATGAAATGGTAAAGAAATCTTCCCTAGTGGCTGTTTTGATTCCTTGGGTGCTTCATCCTCTTCACAGTATGAGTCCCAAGGAAACTTGATGGACAATTCTCCACTAGGTACTAGGACATGAAGGTTTCTGTGAGGAGGAGGGTCTGAAACAACTTGCATTTCTTCTTTAGAAGTTACTCCTACATCACATATAAAATGAGAATCAGTATAAACAGAGGAAGGATTAGCAGAAACAATTAAATCACCAAATGTTTCCTTCTCTTGTCTATCCGTGAATCTTCTTTCTTCTATGTCTTGTTCTTTCAATTCTAGATCTTGCAGCTCTTTCTCTTTACATGCAACCTCCACTGCATCTCCTTTCATTTCTACAGTTTCATTTCCCAACACCTTACCACTCCTTGTGGTATTAGCTTTGCACTGCTCCATTGAAGTCACAATAGTATCACTTGGCAGATTTTCTTGGCTTCTTTCAGAGATTTGCTTGGAAAGCTGGCCAATCTGTGATTCCAGATTCCTAATAGAAGCTTCTTGATTTGTGAAAATAGATTCAGTCCTTTGCATAAAGGACATGAACATGTCTTCTAAAGTTAAAGATCCTTCTCTAGGAACAGGATTCATGTTACGACTTCTTACCTGGAGCATTTCTAGGTTGGTTGGTTGGGAATTTAGAATGGTTTGGGTTGAAAGGTAGATTAAAATTCTGGTCATATGAGGAAGAGTTAGGTTGCAGAAAATTATTGCTTCTATATGACAGATTTAGATGGTTTCTGTGGTGAGGATTATAAGTGTTTGTGTTGGAATAGGTGTTACCTTGAGGATTTCCCATGTAATTCACTTGAGCTTGCTCCTCAATGTTCATACCTAAGCCATCACAATACTCTGCTTGATGTCCTCCTCCACAGTAATCACAGATGACCTGGAGGTGCGATCTTATCCCACAACCCATAGCATTGGAATTGTACGACTCCTCAAGTGTCATGCACCTTGTATTATCCATATTTTCTGCTGTATTTTCTGGTATAGCCTCTTTATTTTCTTTATTGGCCTGCAAGTTTCTCCTGCAAAAATCTCTCAATTTCTGGTTCAAACAAGAGATTAGTTTCCTTAACTCTTCGCATAAACCACAAATCAAAAGGATACAGGGAATAACAAACAGATTCAAAGAATGAAAGAAATCAATAAAAAAAAATGTCCTAAGTAGCAAGCACGTTAAGACTATCGATATTCAATCAATAGTCCCCGGCAACGGCGCCATAAACTTGTTGATTTTAAAAATATATGTACGTGTCAATCTTTCGGCAAGTGTACCGGTCGTCACAAGTTTAGAAATAGTGAGAAAAGGATGTCGAACCACAGAGACTAGTTGTGAATTATCGAATGCTTAATATGCTTGCTATTAGGACGAACAGTTGAATGAATCATGTGTGTGAACTAAGTAATTATGTAAAGAGAAACGCGCCCTGGCACGTTTTTGAGTGAATTGGGGGCCTAAGCGCGCCACTTTGTGCGCCCTGGCACGTTTTCAGCGCAAGCAATGCTGAAACGCGCCACTTTGTGCGCCCTGGCACGTTTTCAGCGCAAGCAATGCTGAAACGCGCCACTTTGTGCGCCCTGGCACGTTTTCGGTAAGCAATCTTTGAAACGCGCCACTTTGTGCGCCCTCCCGCGTTTTTCGCCAAGCGCAATCTTTGAAACGCGCCACTTTGTGCGCCCTGGCGCGTTTTCACAGGTAAGGATGCTCCAATTGGCTTGTTTTGATCTTGATTTGGGCTTGCATCCTTGTTCTTCTTGATGGAATCTTCATCTTATGTCCCTAGCTTCCATTCCAAGCATTCTTTCTTCTCTTCAATGAACCTAGAATCAACAAAAGAATGATTAAGATGACTTAAAAACTCAAGAAAACTTATAAAACTTAACAAAACACTACTCAAGAGCTAACACTAAACAAATATGGTATTTTCAATGTTTTCTTGCCTAAACTACAACTAAACCTATTGAAAATGGATGAAAATGGATATAAAACTCCTAAGAAAGCATGTATAATCTAACACTTATCAGTTGTTGATTTTAGTATTTGACCAGGTTCAATATTTTGAGCATAACTTGGGCTACACAACTCGAATTAAGCTGTTCTTAGTGTTGGGTTAAAGCTGACTTAAAGTGTTACAAAAGCTATGAAGACACCAAATCCCAGTTTCGACTGCATCCAGGAAAAAATGGAGCTTGAAGTTAACATTTGGAAGCTACCAGGATTCTCCAACGAGTTGCTTAATTGTTTAAGCCTTATTAGTTTCTTTCAATATTGTAATTACTTTTAAGACTTGATTGTGGGCCTTGTATTTGTAAATGTACTGAGCCTAGTTGGCATTAAGTGGACATAGTCTTATAATCGAAGTTAAGAAAGTGTAATACACTCTCTTAAAGGAGAGTGGATGGGAAAAGAGAGAGAGTTAGTTGAATTTCCACTAACTTGAATTAAATCTCCACCACTTGATCAATTCATAATCAAGGGTGTAAATTTAAATCAATCTTCTAGGATTTGACCTCTCATTCAAGATGAAATTCTATCCTTAAGATTAAGTCTAATCCAAGGCATAGAATTTCATCTTGCATCTCCCATGATCGTCATTCCTAGCTTGAATTATAAATGTTTTGATCACAGTTTTCTAGATCCTTATTGATTGATTAATTGTGAAGGGTGCCTTGCTTCACTTTATTGATCAATCAAGGATCTAAGGGTGTTGGAATATTCACAGCCTAGTGCTTGGGAAAAGGCCTTGCCATTTATATTGGTCAACACTTTCATTTGTACACACTTTTAGTCAAAAAATAATGAAAATATGAGAATTGTTTCTCTTGAAAGGACTAGAGCTCTCTAGGGTTTTGTTCATAGAAACCTTGAATCTTATCATGGATCCTTGCATCCAAGTGGCAATTCATCCTTTAAGCTGATTGAATGTTCCATTCATGGCGCTCCCATCTCTTGTCTTCACCATTTTCATTTTCTTCTTCCTTTTAGTTTGAATTTGTGAGCATACACACTTATCCTTGAGTTTTTTAGTTAGCTTCCATGATTTTCATGAGTGTTTGTGAGTGATTGAAGGTTGGAGAATAAAGATTGGGCAAAAACTTGTGAATCTACGAAGATCCAACAAATTTTCCTTATGGGTTTGCACTAGTAAAGGAGGTAAAAATTTCTACTTCTAAGCCTAGTTCCATTAAATGTTTTAAATGTTTGTGTCATAGTCATATTGCTTCTCAATGTCTAAACAAGAAAGCTATGATTGTAAGAGTGGATGGAGCCATCACTACTGAGGATTCACAAGCTTCTGCAAGTGAAAGTGAGGATTCAAGAGGAGAAGGAAGTGAATCAAGCCTAGCACCCGAAGAAGGAGACTAGTTGATGATGAGGAGAATGCTTGGAAGTACATGCAAGGGGATGGATGATTCACAAAAAGAGAACATCTTCCACTCAAGGTGCTTAGTGGAAGGCAAGGTATGGTTTTTGATTATAAATAGTGGTAGTTATACAAATGTAGTTAGTATTAGACTAGTTTATAAATTAGGTTTAAAATTATCTTCACATCCTGAACCTTACAAATTACAATGATTAAGTGAAAAGTGTGAGCAAGTTATGAACAAACAAGTGCTTATTTCTTTCTCCATAAGTAAATATAAAGATGATCTTTTATGTGATGTTGTGCCTATGAAAGCTACTCATTTTTTGTTAGGTAGACCTTGGGAATTTGATAAGCATGCTATACATGATGGAGTCACTAATACTTATGTGTTTTCTCATATAGGGAAGAGGATTACATTGAAACCCTTAACTTTTAAGGAAGTGTGTGAGGATCAAATAAAGAGATATAATGATGCAATCCTCAAGGAGAATTGCTCTTGAACGTGGACCTTCATGCTTCAATGGAGTCTTCACGGGTAGGAAGAAGAGAACCTCACGGTTCAAAGAGAAAAGAAAGAAGAAGACGATTTAAGAAAAAGATGGAAGTGTCATGGCAAGTGACAATAAGCTCAAGGTGGAACCGCCAAAATGGAACAAGAAAACCATTGATGAGATTCAAGGTTCTTCATAAGAACACAAGAGAAAAACACTCTCAATTTTCTGAATTCTATTCTCAATTTGCCAAAAAGTGTTTACAATTCAAATGAAATCCTATATATATTAGACTAGTTGGCGCCACACTTGGATTCCAAGGATCAATTCCTATCCTTTGGATTAGATAGTTAATCAACGTGTATTAGGCTTCCTCAAACCTCATCACACGGATCACCATCACCTCCATTGGATTTAGAATCCATCCTAGGGTCACGTTCAAGGCAAAGAGTGGTGGGAAACTTGTGACTCTAGGTTGAATTCTAGCCTCTTAATTAGATCTTAATCAAGTGGTTAGAATTCACTTAAGAGTAGTCCTTAAAGCATGTCCTAGCTGAATTTAAACTAAACCTTTAGATGTGGAGAAATAGATCTCATCTAATGGTTAGAATTTAAATTGAGTTAGTGCTTCCTCCACTACTTTCCCTCCAATTCTCCCTCCAAGGCTATAATTCTTTGTTTATTACAAGCTTAGGTCGTGGACTACACTCTCCACAAAAGCCAAATATTATTTGTTTCATCCTAATTACAATATTACAAAATATTAGAAAAATTACAAGTCCTACTACAAGTTAAGAAGAAGTCTTGAGTTGACTCTTGACTTTGATGTTGACTTTGACTTTTGAGTTGACTCTCTACTTCTTCTTGTATTCTCATTGTCATGGCCCTTGTAACTCTCCTATTCAAGGATGATCCTTCATCAAACCCTCCTTCTTGACTTGAACTTATCCTCAAGTTATGCTCCTCTTCACCTACAACACAAGGAGACAAATCACTAACATTTAAAGAATTATTACAAGTATAAGTGTTAGGGAGCTCAAGTTTATAAGCATTTGGTCCAAGCTTTTGGAGGATTTTGAATGGACCATCTCCTCTTGGCATGAGTTTGGATCCCCTAAGAGTAGGGAATCTTTCCTTCCTTAGTTGAAGCCAAACCAAATCGCCTACTTGGAATTGAACATCCTTTTTATGTTGGTTTGCTTTAGCCGCCACTTTAGTGTATCTCTTTTCAATTTGTTCTCTAATTTTAGCATGGAGAGACTTCACTCTTTCGGCCTTGCTAGCTCCATTTACATCCAAAGCAAACTCAAGTGGCAAATGAATAAGATCAAGAAGTTTTAGTGGGTTAAAACCATACACAATTTCAAATGGAGAACACTTAGTAGATGCATTTACTACTCTATTATAAGCAAACTCAATGAATGGTAAATGCTCCTCCCAAGTCTTCACATTACCCCTAACAAAACACCTTAAGAGTTGACCTAATTTCCTATTAACCACTTCAGTTTGGCCATCCGTTTATGGATTACAAGTTGTAAAGAACAAGAGCTTGGTGCCAAGCTTGCTCCAAAGGGTCCTCCAAAAATGGCTAAGGAATTTGGAGTCTCTATCACTAACTATGCTTTTCGGCATGCCATGTAATCTCACCACTTCTTTAAAGAAAAGGTTTGCTATGTGTGTGGCATCATCCACCTTGTGGCAAGCAATAAAATGTGCCATCTTATAGAACCTACACACTACAACAAACAAAGAATCCATACCCCTCTTGGTTCTAGGCAACCCAAGGACAAAGTCCACAGAAATATCAATCCTAGGGGAGTTAGGAATGGGGAGGGGTGTATACAAGCCATGATTCAAAACCCTAGATTTGGCCTATGACATGTAATGCATTTAGCTATAAACCAATTCACATCTCTCTTCATATGTGGCCAATAAAAATGTTCATGCAACATAGTAAGGGTTTTATCAATACCAAAATGTCCCATGATGATAGAGGCCTCCTTAGAGAGATTCCAAAGAGTCCTTGATGTTGCCCAATCTAGCTTCTTCAATGCACCTCCAAGCCAAGCTTTAATGAAGCTCTCGGTCAAAGCTTCAATAGTGGGGTAGAAAACCGAAAAAAGAAAAGGTGAAGGGGGTAAGAAATGGGGAAGGTTGGCGCCATGGCAAGCCAATAAGCCTAGGGAGAACCGCTACAATGGAGGATGGAATCCATTGATAAGATCCAAGAAACCTTGCTAAGCAAGACAAGAGAATCCTCTCTTAAGAAAAGCTCAAAGCTATTTCATTTACCAAAATATCAAAATTGTTTTACAAAGGAGTGGGGTAAGCTTATATATCCCCACGGTTAGCTTGAGTTGCAAGCCAAGCTAAACCTAACCTAACTAACTAACCTAACCGAAACTAACTAACTAGGCTTAGGATAACCAATAACTAATAATGAAGCTAGGGAAGTTACATGTCACTTTCCAAGTGACATGTCATCAATCCTTGATCTAGACCCTTGAATAGGGAGACTTGATCAAGGGTTGAGGTTTCTCCTTAAGTGGAGACATGGATCACCACTTAAGTAGAAATCTACTTCACCCTCATCTCTTGAGTTCACTTTAGAATTTCACCCAAACTCAAATTAACTTGAAATTCATTTGAAATTCTAATGTGAACTTTATTGTTCATCTTTTCATTATTTGGATCCCTAAGCCATACAACCGAAACATACAAGAGAAGAAAACCAAGTATCGTGAGTTTGCCAAGCTCATAACATGGCATTACAAGATTCAAAAGTATTTACAAGAAGATTACAATAATCTTTAGTATTTCTAAGGCCTTGAAGCTTGTAGCATGCTTTGACCTTCTCCAACTCCTCTCCTAGCTTTTTGAGCATGCTCCTACTGAGTCTCCTTGGAGGAGGTTCCTCTTGTGGGGATAGTCCTCTATCACATGATGCCCCCCTCATGTGCTTCACAAACCAATAGGTCTCTTAAGGATGTCTTAGGCACACACAAAGTTTTTCCTTTAAAGAGATACCCACCATGCCTAAAGAAATCCGTATGAGCCTCATGCACACACATCATGTATACTTGACCAAAGTCCATGTCATTTTCATACAAGCATTTAATATGTTCAAAACCTAGCATCTTAGTTTCTAACATAGTAAGCAAAGCATATCTCCTACTAAGTGCATCGGCTACTACATTATTTACACCTTTCTTGTATTTAATGACATATAAAAAATTGCATGTCTTTTACCCAATTTTCCTTGCCCCTTGAGATGCTTCAAGGCTTCATGATCCGTGTGCACAATGAACTCCTTGGGAAGGAGGTAGTGTTGCCACACTTGAAAGGCTCTCACCAAGGCATACATCTCTTTGTCATATGTAGAGTAGTTCACTTGGGCACCTTTGAGTTTTTCACTAAAGAAGGCCACAGGATGTCCTCCTTGGATCCACATGGCACCCACAACTACATTAGAAGCATCACACTCCAATTCAAATGACAAATTAAAATTAGGTAAAGAAAGAATAGGTGCATTGGTTAACTTTTCTTTCAAAATCCGAAAGGCATGCTCTCGTTTAGGCCCCCATACAAAAGGAATTATTTCTTAACTAGTTCATTTAAAGGAGATGCAATGGTACTAAAATCTTTGACAAATCTCCTATAAAAACTAGCCAAACCATGGAAACTCCTAACATCTTTAACACATGTGGTAGTAGGTCATTCTTGTATAGCTTTTACCTTTCCTTCATCTACTTGAACTCCTTGGGAGCTCACCACAAAACCGAGAGACACTAACTTGTTGGTTGAGAAGGTGCACTTGCTCTTGTTGGCATAAAAATGTTCTTTCCTAAGTACTTCCAAGACACACTTCAAATGTGTTAGATGCTCAAGAAAAGTTTTACTATCAATCAAAATATCATCAAAATACACAACCACAAACTTTCCTAAAAATTCTCTTAACACATGATTCAGGAGTCTCATAAAGGTACTAGGAGCATTTGACAATCCAAAGGGCATCACAAGCCACTCATACAAGCCAAATTTAGTTTTAAAAACGGTTTTCCACTCATCACCTTATTTCATTCTAATTTGGTGGTAGCCACTTTTAAGGTCTATCTTAGAAAACACACAAGCACCATGTAACTCATCCAATAAGTCATCTAATCTAGGGATAGGTGGCGATACCTTATTGTGATGTTATTGATGGCCCTACAATCCGTGCACATCCTCCATGTGCCCTCCTTCTTAGGCACCAATATCACGGGTGATGCACAAGGAGAAAGGCTCTCCTTCACCCAACCTTTGTCCATGAGCTCTTGCACTTGCTTTTGGATTTCATGGCTCTCTTGAGGAAAACTGCTATAGCTTGGACAGTTTGGTAGTGGTGCACCCGGTAACAAGTCAATTTGATGCTCAATTCCTCTAATGGGAGGAAGGCCGTGAGGTATATCCTTAGGGAACACATCTTGAAACTCCTCCAATAAGGTCTCCAAGCTTCCTTGCTCACCTACAAAGTTAGAACTCAAAATCAAAGGATTAGGTATGCAAAGAAACATAGATTTCCTAGCTAGATAGTCCCTCCTAAGTTCACTCCTTTCCATCAAGAAATTGATGTAGGCACATCTAAGGAAAATCACTCACCTAGAAGACATACTAGAAGCTCCAAGTTACCTTAGCTTAGGAATTGATTTTTGTAATTGAAGTGTAAATAATTTTGATGGCCTTGTAAGTTTTCGGCCAAAAGTGTACTTTTCTTTTAAGTGTTTGCTTAATGTTGTGCTTAAAAGGCTAGTAAGCTTAAAGAGTGAAGCTTAATAGGAGTGAATGAATTTAAGTTCAAGTTCATATTAAATTCACATTTGAAATTTAAATTTAATTTTATTTAAATTTGAATTTCAAATTGTGAATCCAAGTGGATTTGGTTCAAATAGATTTTCACTTGGATTAGGATCCATGTCTAATCCAAGAGCAAATCTCAACCCTTGATTAGATGCACTCATCCAATGGATGAGAATCAAGTGGAAAGTGACATGTAACCTTTGAGAGTGACATGTAACCTTTGAAAGTGACATGAAACTCTCTTGAAAGTGACATGTACTTGAACCTTTGAACTTGTGGCTCTTATTCATTGACTTGTAGAGTACTCTAATGTTGTCTAGCTTCCTCTTCAAGTCTTCCTAAGTCTATAAAAGCCCAAAAACGAAATTTGTAAAGAACTTTTGATGAAGTTGATAATTGAATAAGCTTTGAGCTTTTCTTGAGAGAAGTTTTCTCTTATCTTGCTTAGCAAGGTTTCTTGAATCTTATCAATGGATTCCATCCTCCATTGTGGTGGTTCCTCCTAGGCTTATTGGCTTGCCATGGCGCCACTCTCCTCCATTCCTCACCCCTTCACCTTTTCCTTTCTCGGTTTTCCTCCACCATTAAAGCTTGACCGAAACTTCCTTTAATTTTGGGTTGAAGTTGCTTGTCTTGAAGAAGCTAGAGAGGGCAACACAAGGACTCTTTGGAGAATCTCTAAGGAGGCCTATATCAAGTAACTTGGAGCTTCTAGTATTTCTTCTAGGTGAGTGATTTTCCTTAGATGTGCCTACATCAAACCCTCCTTCTTAGTTGCAACTTGTCCCCAAGTTGGCTTGATCTTCACCTACATTAAACAAAGACAAGTCATTAACATTGAAAGTTTTCATCCAACAAATCACTAGGTAGATCAAGTTAAAAAAGGTTTGGGTTCTTTTAGACTCATGTCCTCTAAGGAATTTCCTCAACGGACTCTTGCTCCTAAATAGAGTCCTCTTTACCTACAAACAAATAACCACCGGGATCAAATATCACAATGTCATCATTAACAATGGATAAATCATTCTTTATAGCATTTGATGGAAGTGATTTATTATGTTGGTATGCTTGCATTCTATAGTGAGTGCATGGTGGTAAAAACATTTGAAAATCTATAAGTCTACACCTATTCAACTTAATTCTAGCATCTAGTTTGAGCAAATTACAAATTTCACTCACTTCTAAATCATAGGAAAACAACATGTATTTTTTCTCAATATCAAAAATATCAATTAAAGAATGAAAGGAAAATTTTGAATACTCATTTGGGATATAACTGAAACTATTAGGAGTTTTTACTCCTTTCCCCACTTGTGTAGACACTTGCTTCTTATCCGACATTCCTTCGCTAAGTGTGGAACTTTGTGGTGTGCCCTCCTTCTTAAAATCTTCCAACAACCTAGGAAAGCATTCAACATCATGAAAATAATGGTTAATAGGCACAATTAAGAATTCCAAATTACCAAATTCAAGGATCTTCCAAGGCTCAATGCCATAAGATTCTAAAGTATGGTATGGAATATCATTCTTAATAAAAGTAAAAGGAGTAGCAATTGATAAGGAAATTTTTTCAAAAGGTAGTTCAAATTCTATAGGCATTTCCTTTTCTTTACAATATTTGTTCCAAGGCTCTTTTATGCACAACTCTTCACTAGGAGTCAAATCAAAAGGAACTTTATAAAGATGAGCACAAGCATCCTCATAAAGAGATTTAAGTGCATTCCTTTCTACATCTTCACACAAGAGATTGTCAATTTCCTCTTGGTAGTCATCCTTTGGAACCATACCTACAATGTCCTCCAAATAAGAATCAAAAAATTCAAATGAAGGGTTAGTATAAGCATGTAGAGAATCATTTTTCTCCTTCATTTGTTTTTCTATCAACTCCCATTCTTTAATTTCTCTTGCTCTCAATTCTTTTTCTCTCAATTCCTTTATCATTCTCTCTTTTTCCCTTCTCTAATACTCATCATAATTCCTTTCATTTTCTTCTAACAACCTTCTTTGTTTTTCTTCTCTCATTTCCCTCTTAAAGTCATAATAATCTCTATCACTTCTTTCACTTCCTCTTCTACTCCTCCTATCACTTTCTCTATGGTATTCTCTCCTTTCACCTCTATTCCTACTATTCTCTCCATTATGCCTCCTCTCACTCTCCAATCTCCTTTCAATCGGCCCAATTCTCTTATCAAGGGTGGTATTCAATCTACTCATCAACACATCCATCATTTTGAGAGTTTTGGGTGACAAATCATTGCCAACACTAGGAGAACTAGCCATCGCTGCAAGAAAAGGTTAGTGTACAAGAAATATAATATGAAATAAAGAATCTCACCACTCTCTAAGTGTATCCACTCAATCAACTTGTGTTTCGCACTTAGTGGCTTTTTCTCTAATGAAACTCTCTTGCCTTTTTCCTCTCTATCTCTTGGTTCTCACTTAGAAATTATTCTCAAATCAATTATCAAGTTCCTACCAAGCCAATGTGAAAGAGGAACAACACCCTAGCTAGGCTTAAGAAGTCCAAAGAGACAAACACTCAAAGACCAAACTAGGAGTCCAAGAAAGACAAGCAAAAAAAGGCTCAAAAATGAAAGAAAGGCTAATCAAATTTGGAGTAAATTTTGATGAGACAATGGCACATATATGGACAGCAAAGGAACATGAATTTGCAGGGAAAAACAAGTCCAAACTGAGACTAAGAGTATGAGAATCAAAATGTACAAACACACACAAATTCAAGTTAGCCACCGACTTTACACCAAGATTTAGCGACGGATTCCTAGGAATCCAATTAGAGACCGAAAATGAACCTTATTTCTATGATTATGCAACCTTTGAAAAATCAATCCAAATGCAAAAAATGAGGTTCATATATTCATAGTATTACCAATTTCCAGCAAGGGCATAAAAAACTCAAAGTGAAAATCACACCAAAAATCACTACACACTCAAGTCCAAGACAAGGTATTAGAAATTCAACTTGGGTGATGTGTGCTCAAAACTAAATCCAAAGGTGTGTCTAATTGCCAATTCTTTTCACTTTTCAAATTTTCCTCTTGCTATTTTGGTTTTTTATTTTATTTTGCTTTTGTATGGTCCTTAATCAATTTCTACTCTTTTTGGACCCATACACTTCACTTTTCACCACTACTTCTTTTTTTCTTTTGTTTTTCTCACTTGTTTCTTTTCTTTGTTTTGATTTTGTATTTTTTCTACACACTATGTATGGCTGGACCGAAACCAATTATGAAGAAGAGCAACCTCCAAGTTCAATTTCTAAAACCCAAAAGACAAATCACAAGGTTCTACACAAATTGGACCTTAAAGAGTGCTCTAGAAGCTAACTAAATGCATGTTCATGTGAAACTTACACTAGAAGCTTCTCTTATCTCATGGAACCCATGTAAAACATGAAACCCATTCAACAATGGTGCAGCACATACATCATACTCATGGTTTTGGAAAAGAAAACACAAAGGACTAAACAAAACTACAAGAAAACAAATCAAACAAAGAAGCTTAAAAAGAAAGTTACTCTAGAACAAAGAATCTTGTCATGGAAGCTAAAGTAACTATGAGTAAAACTTCAAGATAAGCATGTCTAACCATGGAAACCCACGGTTTGAAGAAGAACAATGAAGAAAACACATGCTTAGACAAGAACTAACCGGACAAAATTGAAATAACTCAAAGAAACAAAGACTAGGCTATAGAAAGAAGACATGGAACAATGAAAACTCAAAGAAAGCTATGGAAACACATGAAACCCATAACTAACCCGTTGAAGATAACCCATTGAAGAAGACAACAAGCTCATGATACCACTTGATATAGGCCTCCTTAGAGATTCTCCAAAGAGTCCTTGTGTTGCCCTCTCTAGCTTCTTCAAGACAAGCATCTTCAACCCAAAATTAAAGGAAGCTTCGGTCAAGCTTCAATGGTGGAGGAAAACCGAGAAAGGAAAAGGTGAAGGGGGTGAGGAATGGAGGAGGGTGGCGCCATGGCAAGCCAATAAGCCTAGGAGGAACCGCCACAATGGAGGATGGAATCCATTGATAAGATTCAAGAAACCTTGCTAAGCAAGACAAGAGAAAACTTCTCTCAAGAAAAGCTCAAAGCTTATTCAATTATCAACTTCATCAAAAGTTCTTTACAAATTTCGTTTTTGGGCTTTTATAGACTTAGGAAGACTTGAAGAGGAAGATAGACAACATTAGAGTACTCTACAAGTCAATGAATAAGAGCCACAAGTTCAAAGGTTCAAGTACATGTCACTTTCAAGAGAGCTTCATGTCACTTTCAAAAGTTACATGTCACTCTCGAAGGTTACATGTCACTTTCCACTTGATTCTCATCCATTGGATGAGTGCATCTAATCAAGGGTTGAGATTTGTTCTTGATTAGGCATGGATCCTAATCCAAGTGAAAATCTATTTGAACCAAATCCACTTGGATTCACAATTTGAAATTCAAATTTAAATAAAATTAAATTTAAATTTCAAATGTGAATTTAATATGAACTTGAACTTAAATTCATTCACTCCTATTAAGCTTCACTCTTTAAGCTTACTAGCCTTTTAAGCACAACATTAAGCAAACACTTAAAAGAAAAGTACACTTTTGGCCGAAAACTTACAAGGCCATAAAAATTATTTACACTTCAATTACAAAAATCAATTCCTAAGTTAAGGTAACTTGGAGCTTCTAGTATTTCTTCTAGGTGAGTGATTTTCCTTAGATGTGCCTACATCAGAAACTCTCTTTTTTTTTTACTCTTTTCATTTTTCAATTTATCATGCTTATTGGCCTTAGGCTTAGATAACTTCCCTTTCAATTTGCTACCCTTGGAGCTCTCGGCCAAAGACTTGTCTCCATGCTTGGATGTGCCTTGGGAGCTCTCGGCCAAGGTGAGTTTCTTCTCTTGATCCCTCTTAAGCTTCATCTTAATTTGGCCTTCACAATCCTCCTTTGGTGTCAATGGTTTGAGAGTAATATTTTTACCTACATGAGAAAAAATTTAAGTGTTGGAAACTCCATCATGTAATGCTTGTTTATCAAATTTCCAAGGCCTACCAAGGAGAAAGTGTGTGGCTTCCATAGGGACAACATCACAAAGTACCTCATCATTATATCTACTAATAGTAAAGGAAATAAGTACTTGTTTGTCTACCACTAGCTCTCCTTTCTCACTCAACCATTGCAATTTATAAGGTTTCACATGTGAAGAGGTTTTCAAATTTAATTTATCCACTAATCTAGTACTAACTACATTAGTACAACTTCCACTATCAATAATTAAGGAGCATACCTTCCTTTCAAGAACATCTACTATGGAAGATATTCTCCCTTTGTGAGTCATCAAGTTCTTTACTTACATTGCCAAGCATCCTTCTCACCATCAATAGGTCACCCTCCTCGGCATGCTCAAAGGAAGAATGCTCACTTGCACTTGATGCTTCACCTTCACTAGATGATAAGTTAGAGTCCTCACTTGTGATGGCTCCATCAACCCTCATCACCATAGTCTTCTTGTTTGGGCAATTAGAGGTTATATGTCCATGACCTAAAGATTTTAAACACTTAATAGAACTAGGTTTAGAAGAGTTAGAATGTACCTCATTTACTTTTGATGTGTCTCGGTCATGCTTATACTTTTGGTTAGAGTAGCTCTCCTTCTTGCCTTTGTCTCTCCAAGAGGTAGTATGTGAAGTAGAAGACCTTTTGAAGGTGATTTTCCTCTTGAGTTGTTGCCTTACCTTCTCGGCCTTATGGATGGCATCTTCAATGGTCACATAGCTTTGGAGCTCAAGGATGTCTTGAATCTCCCTATTAAGTCCATGGGTGAACCTTGCTAGTATGGCCTCCCTTTCCTCTTGGTAGTCACACCTTAGCATAGTCAACTCAAGCTCCTTATAATACTCTTGTACACTCTTGGTTCCTTGAGTCAACCTTTGAAGTTTGATGTGAAGGTCTCTCACATAGGTTGGTGGCACAAATCTCCCTCTCATAGCATCCTTAAGTTATGTCCAAGAGGTCACTTGAGGTCTCTGATAAGTGCTAGATTATACATGTTTTCCTAGGTGTTTTCAGTCCATTTCCATCCATTTTCAATAGGTTTAGTTGTAGTTTAGACAAGAAAACATTGAAAATACCATGTTTGTTTAGTGTTAGTGCTTGATGTAGTGTTTTGTTAGTTTCATAAGTGTTTCTTGTGTTTTCAAGTCATTTTATCCTCTTTCTTGTTAATTGTAGGTTGATTGAAGAGGAGATAGAAGTTTGGAATGAAAGCCATGAACCTAAGAGAAAGACTTGGGGTGCAAGCCATCAAGAAGAAGAAGATGAAGCTCAAGTCAAGGAAACACCTACATTTGAGCCTAACTTTCACCCAATTTTCACTCCGAATTGGCTCTTCGTGTCTTCATGAGATTTGTAGCTCTATCAAACCTCTTTCATTTGCAAAAAACCAGAGCTCAAAACGATATCTGTGGAGGAAGTTATGCCCATTTTAGTGAAAGTACTCAAGCAGTTGCGAAATCACTATTCACATGCTGTCAAAACGCGCCAGGGCGCGAAAATGAAGGTGCTGGAGGCGCGTGCGCGCCGCGGCGCGCCAGGGGGGCGCGTTTCACTGCTCCTCTCGGCCAAAACGCGCCAGGGCGCGAATTTAGGACCATACAGGGGCGCCCACGTGCCGGGGCGCGCTCAGAGGCGCGTTTCATCACTATCTCTCTGCCAGAACGCGCCGGGGCGCGAATTCACTTGATGGGGGGCGCATTCTTCACTTATAAAAGCTGTTTTGGGCGCGAAAATGCAGATATGAACTTCATATTTTAGTTTCTTCCTCTGCACACTTGTGCTCTACGATTCTCTCTTCTCCATCTTTCGTTTTCCTTCCTCCTCCATCAAACCAAGAAGATTCTTGAAGATTTGGAGCTTGTGGAAGCAAGATCTAAGGCTTCATGGAGCGCTTCTTGTGTTTGATTTCTATTTTTCTTCTTTCTTTTCTCATTTCCATGTTAGGTTAGATTTCTAGGTTAGGAAAGGGGATTTTGATTTCAGAACTCTTGTAATGACTTTCTCATGTTAATTCAATTGTAATTTCACCAAATTGATTGATTTCTTCCTTGCTTAATGCTTATTCATAAGATTTAATTCATGAAATTCAAATAGAGATAGGAATATTAATGTTTGACTGAATTGAACTATTTCTTAAGGATTTGTATCTCGTGTCAGCTATGCCTTCGGAAGATTGATAGTTGAATTAGGAGAGGAAGTGCATCACTATAGTAATGCATGAGTCTAGGGATAGAACTTGCATGCTATGAGATGTTGTAACGAATTTATCTGTTTCGCTTCTTGAATGAATTTCTGATGGAGGACCATCCTTGACAAGAAGAGTTACAAGAGCCATGCACAAAAGAATTCAAGAAGAAGTTGAGAGTCAACTCAAAAGTCAAAGCCAAGATTCAACTCAAGACTTCTCCTTACTTTGTAATAGGACTTGTAACCTTCTAAACATGTTTTAAAGTTGTAATTAGATTAGGAGCAATTAATTTGGGCCTTGCTTGGTGAATAAGTGCACGGCCTTACGTTTGTAATTGAACCAAAGTTTAGGAGTGTTTTGTGAGAGAGTTGGGTAATTGACTGAGGTGACCAGTTTTATTATTCGGACCATAACTCGAGCTACACAACTCCAATTGAGGCGTTCTTGATGGCAAATTAAAGAAGACTTCAAGGGCTACAAAAGCTATGAAGACACCAAAGTCCAGTTCGGCCTCCATCAAGACGGAAAACGAGCTTGAAGTTAGAGTTAGAATGCTTCCAGGATGGTAATCGATTACCAACTGTAGGTAATCGATTACCACAGTGCCAACTTCTCATTTTTCACCTCTAAGAACCTGGTAATCGATTACCACGACCAGGTAATCGATTACCACAGTGCCAACCTCTCATTTTTCACCTCTAAGGACCTGGTAATCGATTACCACGACCAGGTAATCGATTACCACAGAGCCACTCTCATTTCTGGACATCCAAAGACACTGGTAATCGATTATCTACAGTTGGTAATCGATTACCCCGTGCCTTTCTCAGTTTTTCTATTTTTTGGGTGTTTCTCCATGTAAGGAAGGTGATGTATATAAAGTAGAAGCTTGGAGTGCAAGCTAGCACCACTCCAACTAGTATAAATACTTAACACTCTGAATTGTGAAAATCAAGTGAAGTAAGAAAGAAGCATTATGCAAGTGTAGTACCATAACTGAATGAGCCTCTATTCATCATCAAATTAGTGGTTCAATGAGCTTTGGATTATAAAGACACTTAGGACTAAGCATTACACCTAAAACTTGAGTTTAAAGTGCTAATAATTTTGATTCTTGAACTTGAGGTGTGCATTGTGCTTGGTAGTGTGTGAACTGCATTTGTGAACAAGGTGCAGAAAGACATAGCCACTGGAGTAATCGATTACCACGACCAGGTAATCGATTACCACAGTTCCAATTGTTGTTCTGGACATTCAAGCTTCGGGGATAACCGATTACCAAACCTAGGTAATCGATTACCACTCTGTTTTTTGTCAAAATTTGCTTCCAAATTGTCTCATTGCTTTCTATAACTACATCATAGTTTGTTTCCATTGATTGTGCCTTTGTCACATTGCTTCATTCATTGATTTGAGTAGCTTAATTCCTTCAATTGTTCTTTATTGCTTGTCTTCTATTGGACTCTTAAGGTTTTGTCTTGAGTTTGTATCTTTTGGACTTCTTAAGCTCAACTCTAGAATCGTTCCTCTTTCACTTTGGAAACAAAGACCTTGATAATTGATTAGAGGTTTCAACAAGAGTTTAAAGAGAGGTTGAGTGGAAAAAGATAAGAGAGAACATTAGAGAAAGAGTCTTGAAAGTGTGATACACGAGTGATACTAGAGTGAAACACTTAGAGAGTGGCAAGGATCTTTTATATACTTTTATTTGTTAACTAACCTTTCTTGTGCAGCCATGGATAGTTCTCCTAGCATAGGAAATGATCTTTCACCTAAAACTAAGAAGATGATGGACTTGATGAAAACTATGATGCAAGCTAGTTTAGATGAGAGATTTGACCAAGAGAGGAGAGCTAAGGAGGAAAGGAGGTTAAGGAAAGAACTTGAGAAAAGAAACCATGGGGAAACAAGTGATAACCGAGACAACCATGACCCTAGAGGAGCTAGGAGAGGAAGAAATCATAGAGGAAATCATTCTTCACCTAGGAGTAGTGAAGGAGGAAGCAATTATGAGGATGACCATGATTATAGAGAATATGAGGAAGATAGAAGGAGAGGAAGAAGAGAAAATTATGGAGGATATGGAGGGTATGGACGTGGCAATCACTTCTTTGAGGGAGAACGTAGGATAGATGAGAGGAACTTAAAGCTTAACCTACCCAAGTTTAATGGTGAAGGGAGTGCTGAAACATACCTAGAGTGGGTGATGAAACTAGACCAAGTGTTTTCATGTTACCCTATGCTTAATGAGGAGAAAAAGCTCAACTTAGCTATCTTGGAGTTTGAAGGTTATGCACTAGTGTGGTGGAACCAAATCCTTGTTGATGCTGAAAGAAGGAGAAGACCACAAGTGACTTCATGGACTCAACTAAAGGATGCATTGAAAGGAAGATTTGTACCACCTACTTATGTGAGAGATCTCCACATCAAACTTCAAAGATTGAACCAAGGCTCTAGGAGTGTACAAGAATATTACAAAGACCTAGAGTTGACTATGCTAAGATGTGATTACCAAGAAGATAGGGAAGCTACACTTGCAAGGTTCACTCATGGACTTAATAGAGAGATCCAAGATATTCTTGAGCTCCAAAGCTATGTGACACTTGAGGATGCCATCCACAAGGCTGAAAAGATTGAACAACAAATAAAGAGGAAGGCAACCTTTAAGAGATCCTCTACTTCACATACTTCATCATGGAGAGACAAAGGTAAGAAGGAGGGCTACTCCAACCAACGGAACAAGTTGGACCGAGACACACCTAAGGTAAAAGAGGTAGTTCCTAACACTTCTAAACCTAGTTCTATTAAATGTTTCAAATGTTTAGGTCATGGCCACATAGCCTCAAATTGCCCAAACAAGAAGACTATGGTGGTGAGAGTTGATGGAGCCATCACAAGTGAGGAATCTAGCTCATCATCAAGTGATAGTGAAGTTTCCAACACAAGTGGACCTTCTACCTATGAACAACCCGAGGAAGGTGACCTCTTAATGGTAAGAAGGATGCTTAGTAATGTATGTAAGGAGCTTGATGAATCACAAAGGGAGAATATCTTCCATACTAGATGCACAATTGAAGGGAAGGTATGCTCTTTAATTATAGATAGTGGTAGTTGTACTAATGTAGTTAGTACTAGGTTAGTAGATAAATTAAACTTGAAAACTTCTTCACATGCCAAACCTTACAAATTACAATGGTTAAGTGAGAAAGGAGAGTTAGTGGTAGATAGGCAAGTTCTTATTTCTTTCACCATAGGAAGGTATAATGATGATGTGCTTTGTGATGTTGTTCCTATGGAGGCCACACACCTCTTACTTGGTAGGCCTTGGCAATTTGATAAACATGCTTTACATGATGGTGTTGCCAATACTTACATTTTCTCTCATGTAGGAAAGAAGATTACTCTCAAGCCATTATCACCAAAGGAGGTTTGTGAAGACCAAATTAAAATGAAAATTAAAAGAGACCAAGAGAAGAAACACTCCTTGGCCTAAGCTCCAAGGATGACAAAGTAAAAGGAAAATCTCACAAGCTTAAGGCCAAGAAGCATGGAAAAGTGAAACATGATAAGAGCGATAAAAAAGAGAGTTTCTTGATTGAAAGAAAGGAGTTAAAGAGAGATTACCTAGCTAGGAAAGTGATGTTTCTTTGTGTTCCTAACCCTTTGATTTTGAGCACTAATTTTGTAGGTGATCAAGGAAGATTGGAGGCCTTATTGGAGGAGTTTCAAGATGTGTTTCCTAAGGACATACCTCATGGCCTACCACCAATTAGGGGAATTGAGCACCAAATTGATTTGATTCCGGGTGCACCTCTACCAAACCGTCCAAGCTATAGGAGCTCCCCCCAAGAGAGCCATGAAATCCAAAGGCAAGTACAAGAGCTAATGGATAAAGGTTGGGTGAAGGAGAGCCTCTCCCCTTGTGCTTCACCGGTGATCTTAGTGCCTAAGAAGGAGGGAACATGGCGTATGTGCACAGATTGTCGAGCAATAAATAACATCACTATAAGGTATCGCCATCTTATCCCTAGACTAGATGATTTGTTAGATGAGTTGCATGGTGCTTGTGTATTCTCTAAGATAGATCTTAAAAGTGGTTATCATCAAATTAGGATGAAACAGGGTGATGAATGGAAAACCGCATTTAAGACTAAATTTGGCTTGTATGAATGGCTTGTTATGCCCTTTGGCTTGTCTAATGCACCTAGTACTTTTAAGAGACTCATGAACCATGTGTTGAGAGAATTTCTAGGAAAGTTTGTTGTTGTCTATTTTGATGATATCTTGATCTATAGTAAAACTTTCCTTGAACATTTAACACATTTGAAGTTTGTTTTAGAAGTACTTAGGAAGGAGCAACTCTATGCCAACAAAGACAAGTGCACCTTCTCAACTAACAAGGTAGTATTTCTTGGATATGTAGTGAGCTCTCAAGGAGTTCAAGTGGATGAGAGTAAGGTAAAAGCTATACAAGATTGGCCCACTCCTACTTGTGTTAAAGATGTTAGGAGTTTTCATGGATTAGCTAGCTTTTATAGGAGGTTTGTTAAAGATTTTAGCACTATTGCATCTCCTTTAAATGAACTAGTTAAGAAAGAAATTTCATTTACATGGGGCCCTAAACAAGAACATGCCTTTCGAACTCTCAAAGAAAAATTGACTAATGCACCTATTCTTGCTTTGCCTAATTTTGATATGTCTTTTGAATTGGAGTGTGATGCTTCTAATATAGGAATTGGAGCTGTGTTGATCCAAGGAGGACATCCTGTAGCGTTCTTTAGTGAAAAGCTCAAAGGTGCACAAGTGAACTACTCAACATATGATAAGGAGATGTATGCCCTAGTAAGAGCATTCCAAGTGTGGCAACACTATCTCCTTCCTAAGGAATTCATAGTGCATACGGATCATGAGGCTTTGAAGCACTTGAAAGGACAAGGAAAGTTGGGTAAGAGACATGCAAGATGGGATGAGTATATTGAGAAATTTCCTTATGTCATTAAATACAAGAAAGGGGTAAATAATGTGGTAGCCGATGCACTTAGTAGGAGATATACTTTGATTGCTGATAAGTGCTAGATTATACATGTTTTCTTAGGAGTTTTCTATCCATTTTCATCCATTTTCAATAGGTTTAGTTGTAGTTTAGGCAAGAAAACATTGAAAATACCATATTTGCTTGGTGTTAGCTCTTGAGTTAGTGTTTTGTTAAGTTTTGTAAGTTTTCTTGAGTTTTTAAGTCATCTTAATCATCCTTTTGTTGATTCTAGGGTCATTGAAGAGAAGAAAGAATGCTTGGAATGGAAGCTTTGGACATAAGATGAAGATGCCATCAAGAAGAACAAGGATGCAAGCCAAGTCAAGATCAAAGCAAGCCAATTGGAGCATCATTACTTGTGAAAACGTGCCAGGGCGCACAAAGTGGCACGTTTCAGCATTTCTTGCGCGAAACGTGCCAGGGCGCACAAAGTGGCACCCTCACCCTTGCATTCGGCCAAAACGCGCCGAGCGCGCGCTTCGCTCTCAAGATTTCCGTCACTTAAAAACGCGCCAGGGCGCGTTCTGCACAAGTGGGTGGCGCGTTTCTCTGCTATAAAAGGGATCTTTGGGCGCGAAATTGGGGACGCTTTTCACAATTCGGTTTTTTCTCGTTAGCTTCCTCTCACACTTCTCTTGTTTTCTCTCTTCTCCACCTTCGATTCTCATCCTCCTCCATCAAAATCTTGAAGATTCTTGAAGAATTGGAGCTTGTGGAAGCAAGATCTAAAGATTCATGGAGCTTCTCTCGGTTTTGATTTCTATTTTCTTTTCTTTCTTTTTCTATTTCCATGTTAGGCTAAATTCTTAGGTTAGGAAAGGGGATTTCAGTTCTAGACTTCTTGTAATGAATTCCTATGTTGATTCAATTGTAATTTCAGTTGATTGATTGATCTCTTCTTACTTAATGCAATTTCTTGAGGTTTTATTCATGAAATTCAAATAGTGATAGGAATATTAACTGCTTGAACTGGATTGAACTGTTCCTTGAGTTTTTGTTTCTCATTTCAATTATGCCTTCGGAAGATTGATAATTGAATTAGGAGAGGAATTGCATCATTATAGCAGTGCATGAGTCTAGGGATAGAACTTGCATGTTATGAGACATTGTGAATTTATCTGTTTCGCTTCTTGAATGTATTTCTATTTTCACCTAAGGGATTAGAGATTATAGAAGTCATTCAAAGTGACTAACGACCTAGGAATAGGATTAGTCTAAGGTATCACAAATTCTAGTCTCCAATTGATTGATAACTGTGAAATTGACATAGGAAGTAATTACTTGAGAGAAGGAATTGAATGAACCTATTCCCTAACTGTTTCCATCATCTCTGAAACTTAAACATTTACTGCATTTCATTACTTGTTTTACAGTAGATTACTTTAGTCTTACATAATTACTTAGTTTCTATATCAATGTTTACTTCAATGATTCGTTCTAATAGCAAAACACGTTGAGCATTCGATACTTCACGATTAGTCTCTGTGGTTCGACATCCTTTTCTCACTATTTCTAAACTTGTGACGACCGGTACACTTGCCGAAAGATTGACACACTCATATATTTTTAAGTCAACAAGTTTATGGCGCCGTTGCCGGGGACTATTGGTTGAATATCGATAGTCTTAACGTGTTTGCTAATTAGGATATTTGTTTGTGTTTGTTGATTCATACTTGTTCTGTTTTTGTTTTGTAGACTTGTTCTGTTTTTGTTTTGTATTGATTAATTTCATTCTTTTTGATCTGTTTGGAATTCCCTGCATCTTTTTGACTTGTGGTTTATGCGAAGAGTTAAGGAAACTAACTTCTTGTTTGAACCAGAAATTGAGAGATTTTGCAGGAGAAATCTGAAAGAGAATAAAAGCAATAAAGAAGAGACCATACCAGAAAATTCAACGGAACTATGGATAACACAAGGCGAATGACATTGGAAGAGTTGTATACGCCAAATGCAATGGGCTGCGGTTCCAGTATTGCACCACCAATTGTGGCAGCCAATAATTTTGAAATCAAACCTGCTCTTACACAGTTGGTCAGACAAGAGCAGTTTGGAGGTCTAGAGGAGGAAGATCCAAATCAGCATGTTCACAATTTTTTGCAGATTTGTGGAACTATAAAAATGAATGGAGTGCCGGATGATGCGATTCGGTTGAGATTATTTGAGTTTTCATTAAAAGGAGAAGCAAAGATGTGGTTACAGAGTTTTCCACATGGATATTTCACTGCTTGGGAAGACTTAGTAAACACATTTTTGGCTCAATATTTTCCACCTGAGAAGTACAACTATTTCAGAGCTGAGATCTCTTGTTTCAAGCAAAAAGATGGAGAATCCATAAGTGAGGCATGGAGGAGATTTAAATTCTTGCTGAGAAGGTGTCCTCATCATGGTTTCTCTGATTTGCAGCAAGTCCACATCTTCTATAATGGACTGCGATCGCATACCAGATTGCTAGTAGACGCCTCTGCTGGAGGTTCATTGAGAAAAAAAGATGCGCAAGAAGCAAGAGTAATCATTGAGACCATGGCTTCAAATAGATACGATGCTCCTCCTAGTGATTTCTATGGGGAAAGGAGAGGAATGATGGATCTTGGAGCTAATGATGCACTGCTAGCTCAGAATAAGTTGATGACTCAGAAAATGGACCAAATAATGAAGCAACTGCAAGTGGTCCAGGCTGATGCGGTCCGAGGCACCTCCAGTAAGTTGCGAATATTGTGGTGGAGGACATCCAATTGAATGATGTGACAGCTTAGTGGCTACTGCAGAGGATCAAGCTCAAGTGAACTATATGGGAAATCCTCAAGGTAATCCTTATGCTAACAACAGCTATAACTCCCACAACAGAAACCATCCAAATCTTTCCTATAGAAATAACAATTATCTGCAACCTAACCCCTCCTCTTATGACCAAAACTACAAACAAACCTTCAACTCTAATCCTAGACCACCTTTCAATCCAAATCCACCATACAATCAAAATTACAACCAGCATCAAAACCAAGCATTTTCATCTAATCAGTACGGTAACCAAAATCAACCACAAAACACACCTTTCAACCCAAACCAGTCTAAATTCCAACCCAACCAGCCAAGAAATACTCCAGCAGGCTCTAATATGAATGTTCCTAGAGAAGGTTCTGCAAATCTGGAAAACATGTTCATGTCCTTTATGCAAAGGACTGAATCAATGTTCACAAACCAAGAAGCCTCAATTAGGAACCTTGAATCACAGATTGGCCAGCTTTCCAAGCAATTATCTGAAAGAAACCAAGGGAACCTGCCAAGTGATACTGTGGTAAACCCAAAGGAGCAGTGTAAAGCCATTACCACAAGGAGTGGTAAAGTGTTGGGAGAGGAAACTTCAGAATTGAAGGGTGATAAAGTGGATGAAGAAGAAGATACTGCGGAGAAAGATAGGCAACCACCTATACCTGCAGTTCTCACGGAAAAGAAAGATTCACCAAGAAAGACGAAGAAGCAGATTTTAGAAGAAGCTGGCCAGCATGAACACATCTCACCTTACTGCAAGCTTCCATATCCTCAAAGGTTGAAGAAGGCAAATGATGACAAGCAGTTTGCCAAATTCTTCGATATCTTAAAGAGTTTGAGGATTAATATTCCATTTTCTGAAGCTCTGCAAAAGATGCCTTCATATGCTAAATTCATGAAGGAGATCCTATCTAATAAGAGGATGCTTTTGGATGATGAGACAATGGCCATGACGAGAAATGCGGTGCCATCATCCAGAGGAAACTGCCTCAAAAATTGAGAGATAGAGGTCCCTTCACCATCCCTTGTTCTATAGGGGAAGTACCAGTGGGGAAGGCATTAATTGATTTGGGAGCCAGCATAAACTTGATGCCTCTTTCTGTGCTACATAAATTGAACATTCAAGACATTCAGCCCACAATGATGACATTGCAATTAGCGGATAGATCCACCAAACGCCCCTATGGAGTAGTAGAAGATCTCTTGGTGAAGGTGGACAAATTCGTGTTCCCTGCTGATTTCGTGGTGCTGGATATGGAAGCCGATGAAGAAGTACCAATCATCCTAGGAAGACCATTCCTAGCCACCGGCAGAGTCCTAATCGATGTAGCACAAGGTGAACTCATTCTGAGAGTAGATGAAGAAAAGGTATCTTTTAATATATTTGATGCTATGAAATTTCCAGCTGATAAGTCCCAATGCATGATGATTGATGTGTTGGATCCTATAGCAGAAAATGTTTATGAAAATGAGATTTTTGACTTCATAAAAGAGGAGGAAGATTTTAATACTTCCAGTTTTGAAAATGAACAATATGAAGTTGAGAATTCATTCATTGTGCTATGGAAACCAACACATCACCACCATTATGTATTGAAGCAGTGGATGAAACAGTGGAAAGGGTTGATAAAACAGAAACTGCACCTAAGAGCGAACTTAAGCAACTGCCCTCTCATCTTAAATATGCTTTTCTTGAAGAGAATGACACCTTCCCTAAGTGATCATTAGCAATTTTTTTAATAAAAATGAAGAGGATAGTTTGCTTAAAGTTCTAAAGAGCATAAATCTGCTATTGGGTGGCAGATTTCTGATTTGAAGGGCATAAGTCCCTCATTTTGCATGCACAAAATCTTGCTTGAGGACAATTTTAAACCTGTGATACAACCTCAAAGACGTTTAAATCCTACTATGAAAGAGGTTGTACACAAGGAAGTCCTCAAACTACTTGATGCTGGCATTATTTATCCTATTTCGGATAGCTCTTGGGTAAGTCCAGTACAAGTAGTTCCCAAGAAAGGGGGCATGACTGTGATTGCAAATGAAAGGAATGAGTTGATCCCCACTAGGACAGTGACTGGGTGGAGGATGTGTATTGATTATAGAAGGTTAAATGATTCTACAAGGAAAGACCACTTTCCTTTACCTTTTATGGACCAAATGCTTGAAAGGCTAGCTGGTCATGCCTATTATTGTTTTCTGGATGGCTACTCTGGTTATAACCAGATTGTGGTAGATCCTAAGGACCAAGAGAAAACTGCTTTTACGTGTCCTTATGGAGTTTTTGCCTACCGGAGAATGCCATTTGGACTATGTAATGCACTAGCTACCTTTCAAAGATGCATGATGGCCATTTTTGGAGATATGGTTGAGAAATTCATTGAAATATTTATGGATGATTTTTCTGTCTTTGGTTCCACTTTTGATAACTGTTTAGAAAATTTAGCTTCTGTACTGAAACGATGCCAAGAAACAAATCTAGTTTTGAACTGGGAAAAGTGTCATTTTATGGTTAAAGAAGGCATCGTTTTAGGACACAAAATATCTATGAATGGTATAGAAGTGGACAAGGCAAAAATAGAAGTGATAGAGAAACTGCCTCCACCAGCGAATGTGAAAGGGGTGAGGAGTTTCTTAGGTCATGCTGGTTTTTACAGAAGATTCATCCAAGATTTTTCAAAAATTTCTAAACCATTGTGTGACTTGCTTGTAAAGGAAGTGAGCTTTAATTTTGATGAAAACTGCTTGAAAGCCTTTGAGATTCTAAAAGAGAAACTAACAACAGCCCCTATCATCATTGCTCCAGATTGGAGTTTGCCTTTTGAATTAATGTGTGATGCTAGTGATTATGCAATAGGGGCAGTGTTAGGACAAAGGAAGGACAAACTTGTAAGAGTAATATACTATGCTAGCAGAGTGCTTGATAGTGCTCAAATCAATTATTCAACTACAGAAAAAGAACTGCTAGCCATAGTATTTGCTCTCAACAAGTTTAGGCCTTATCTCATTGGCTCAAAAATCATAGTGTACACTGACCATGCTGCATTGAAATACCTTCTAATGAAGCATGAGAGTAAACCAAGGTTGATCCGTTGGGTTCTCCTTCTGCAAGAGTTTGATATTGAAATAAGAGATAAAAAAGGCAGAGAGAACCTAGTGGCAGATCACCTTTCAAGGTTGCCTCATGCTGAAATAGAAGGTAGTGATATCCCTATAGTTGAAACCTTTCCTGATGAGACACTCTTTGCTGTTCATGATGCTCCTTGGTTCAGTGATATCGCGAACTTTAAGGTATCCAACTATATTCCCTCTGGCTTGTCCCATCAACAAAGAAAAAAATTGTTTTCTGATGCAAAATATTATGTGTGGGATGAGCCATTTCTGTTTAAGTGGGGTATAGATGGAATCCTTAGGAGATGCATACCTGAGGAAGAGGTCAACTCTGTCCTTTGGCACTGTCACAATTCCCCTAGTGGAGGTCATTTTAATGGGAAAGGACAGCTAAAAAGGTTTTGCAATGTGGTTTGTATTGGCCATCTATTTTTAAAGATGCAAAAGCTTTTGTGCAGATCTGTGTGACGATGCCAAAGAAGTGGAAATATATCAAAGAGAGATGAGGGACCATTAAACAACATATTAGAGATAAAGGTATTTGATGTGTGGGGGATGGACTTCATGGGACCATTTCCTCCCTATTTCTCCCACACATACATCCTAGTAGTTGTAGACTATGTATCCAAGTGGGTAGAAGCCATTTCTGCACCAACCAATGACTCTAGGATTGTAGATACCTTTATTCACGAAATATCTTTACTAGATTTGGGGTCCCTAGAGCTTTCATTATCGATGGTGGAAGCCATTTTTGCAACAAGCATATGGAGAGAGTCTTTAAGAGGTTGGGGGTGAAGCACAATATTGCAACACCATATCACCCCCAAACCAGTGGGCAAGCTGAACTAGTAAATAGGGAGATTAAGAAGATTTTAGAGAGAACTGTAAATCTGTCCAGAAAAGATTGGTCTAAAAGACTAAATGATGCTCTGTGGGCATATAGGACAGCTTACAAAACTCCCATTGGCATGACACCATTTCAAATGGTTTATGGAAAGGCATGCCACTTGCCTGTGGAACAAGAGCACAAGGCATACTTGGGCCTTGAAATACCTCAATCGACTCTCAAGCAGGCCATGAGAAGAGACTATACCAACTCCATGAGTTGGATGAACTCAGACTTCAAGCCTACGAAAATGCTAAGATTTACAAAGAAAGAACAAAAATATGGCATGATCGTAAACTTAGAAGGAGAGAGTTTTACCCTGGACAACTAGTGTTACTCTATAATTCTAGACTAAGATTGTTTCCAGGAAAACTAAAATCTAGATGGTCTGGCCCATTTGCTGTCAAACAAGTATTTCCACATGGTGCAATTACCTTAGAAGACCTTGATAAGTCCAGAGAGTTCAAGGTAAACTGCCAAAGAGTCAAACCTTATCTAGGAGATACTTTTGAGAGGGATAAGGTCTCTACTGAATTACATGACCCTCCTTGATAGGGTCAATTTACATGTCAAGCTAATGATAGTAAATAAGCGCTTGGTGGGAGGCAACCCATCTAATTGGAAGAAGTTTTCTGTAACTTCTTGTTGTGAGATACTTGTGAATAATCTAAAAGTTAGAAAAGCAAAAAGAAAAGAGAATTTGATGATTAGAGTAGAAGTGTAAATACTTGAGTGAGTATAATAAATCTGATTTTTGTGTTGATAGTTAAACAAGTAGATATATGAATAAACAATTGAAATTGCATTGAATTGAGTGATAGAAATAAGAGAGGTGAAGTGTAATAGCATTCATGGGAAAATTGTGAGATCTTAATGCATGCTCATGTTTGATAGGTTCCTTGTGCAGAGAATAGATCAATTAGAGCCAAAATGCCTTAGAATGTTTGCACAAGATGAGTCAAGATGCAATGTCACTAGTTCTCACCTTAGCCACCTTAGCACATAAAGATTTGAACCAAATTGCAGACAAACGCGCCCTGACGCTAGCAGAGGCACCTTTTGTAGCAGAAAAACGTGCCTTGGCGCCCCTGGGTGGCGCGTTTTGCATTTAGCCTCAGCCAAAACGCGCCTTGGCGCATTTTCATTCAACAGGGTGGCGCGCTCTGCAATCCCATTCGGCCAAAACACGCCTTGGCGCGTTTTCATTTAACAGAGTGGCACGTTTTGCATGTAGCTTCGGCCAAAACGCGCCCTGGCGCGTTTTTCACTTACAAGGTGGCGCGTTTTTCACCTCTTGGCACAAATAGGTTGACGAGCTCGCGCCTTGGCACAAAGAGTGGCGTGTTCCTTTGTTCTTCCTTTCCCCCCCCCCTTGTGCTTGAGGTTCCCAAAGAGTACAATTCCATTTTCAATTCATTCTCACCTCCATCACTTCACTTTACAAGTAGATTTGACTTGTATTCTTCATCACTTTCACCTTAGTCTTTCAATTTTCATTGCTAATTTTCAAAAATCTTCACTTGGTTTGCTCAAATCCCACTCGGCCTAAGCAAGGTATAGTACCCAATCCATTGAATTTAACTCGTTTTCTTCATTCTTTATGCTTCAATTGCATGATTCACATGATTATTTGAGATGAGGGTTCAAAAATGGGTAATTCGAAACCCTAACCCCCTTTTGTGCGAATTGATTATGGCTCAATTAAATGTTGTTGCATGGCCTTGTTTTGATGATTGTTGATGAATAATATTGATTGCTTGTGAATGTGTGGTGAAAATTGTGTGGGAGATGCATGGTGTGAAGCAATTGGAAAGAAATATGATATGCTCATTCATGACTACTTAGTGTTTGTTAAAATGCTTCAATGAAATTTTGAGCATGTTCTATGTGCACAAACCTACTAAGCATGATCATTTTATAATCACTTGTGCATTCCCTTGGCAATTCCCACTTAATTTCTTTTTGAACTACACTATAATTTTTAGGAAGATGCATGCTCTTGTTGGTGATATTTGTTAGTTAAGTGCATGCATGTTTTTCTCATATACACTTTGGATTGTGTAGGTTCAATTGTGAGAAATTATGTCTTCAAGCAATAGACCACCTGGTTCTTCCTATCCAAGGCAACCAAGAACTAAACATAGAGCTACAAAAGGACAAGGCCAAGAAAGGAAGAAAACCACCAAGAAAGTCAAGGCTACTCCTGAAATTCAAGATTATGATACTCATAGATTCAAATCACAGAGCATGCGAGAGCCTTCGCCTCCGTTTTATGGCACGTGCAGTGCTAGTGGAGCGGAAATTCAACATGAGTCCGAGCCTATACATTGATGAAAGCAATGGGGATGCTTCTCAACGTGCTAGTTATAAAGAAGTTTGCAATGAAATTTCTGGAAGGAAGTGGACTGGACTAACCAACATTGCATACCCAGCATACCAGGAGTTAGTGCTAGAGTTCTACGCCAATATAACAAGTGATGATGAAGAAGAGCGCTATGCATCCTATGTCCGGGGAAAGCAGATTTCTTTCTCACCTCAAGCCATCAACCGATTCTTATTAATTCCTTTCTCAGAAGGAAGGAATTGTATCTTCCAGTATAGAACCGATAGCAAAGCCGAACCAAGCAAGATAGATCAGTTACTATGTGAAGGCAAGGGAGCTTGGAAGGATAGTCTATTGCGCAACAACAGAGTTACTCAGGTTAAAGCTTCATCATTGTGTTTTAAGGCAAAAATCTGGTGGGCTTTTGTCTATGGGATTCTATTACCAATCCAAAGACGATCTTCCATCACAAAGAAAAGGATTTGGTGCTTATACACATAATGAAGGGTGAGTATCTCAATGTGGGTCTTACCATAGCCAATGAGATTCACACATTGCACTTGCAAAAACAGGGATCCCTGTCTTATGCAAGTATCATCACTCAGCTGTGTATTGGGGCTGGAGTTTCAACTGAGGGTTTGATCCCTATGAGACCGGGAGCCACATTAGAGGTGCATTTCACCAAAGGAGAGTCCAGGAAATCCAAAGCCACACCAGATACACCGTCCACTTCTAGAGCCACTCCAAAGTCCAAAGGTAAAGCTCCATTGGTAAAAGCTCCAGCTACTGCTGCAGATCAGCAAAAGATATTGAGGCATTTGAGGGTAGTTCAAGAAAATCTGAGAAGGATTCACGAATCCAATAAGACTTGTATTGCACTTGAGCCCCTCATGAGAAGTTTAGCTGCCCAAATGAATATGCCAGTAGAGAAGTTGACACCATTCAAACCACTCAGCAGTGAAATGATTGAAGAGTTGATGAGGTTTGAAGAGTTTTCTGAGGATTTTGGAAGTGGAGTACCGAATGAGGAACAAAATGATGATGGTGAAGAGGTTGATGGTGGCAATAATGAAGAGGCAGAGGAGAGCACTGAGGAGAGTGAAGATGAAGAGGAGAATGAAGATGCAGAGGAGAGTATTGAGGAGACTGAAGATGAAGAAGATGAGTCAGAAGATGAGGACTGATATCTCACTTTAATAATTCTGTTTAAGTTTAAGTTTTTGGTTAATGTAGCCTAACTAGACTATTTTACTGTCTCTTTAGTTCATGGTATTGTATTTGATTTTTATTTGACTTTCATTTGAATGGAATTTTACTGTTAGTTTGTTGTCTGGTTAGTTTTGTTTTGTTTTTGTGAATTGTTAGATGCTAGAGCACTCTTGAGAAACATGGAATTGCTGGCACTTGGTACAGAATCCTTGAGTATCATGGCTGGTCTTCAACAGGGAGCACTTCTACACTCTTTTGATGTTAACTGTTAATTCATGATTGTTAGAGTATATACTATGTTCTGTTGCACCATCATATGAAGGCTAAGTGCATTAGTATAGCATTGACTCTGTAGTTTAGTAGAATGAATTGTGTAAATTTTGGCACTTAGGCTCAATTTGAGGTTCTATGATAAAGTTGCATGTTTTTCAAAATGTTTGAAGAATTACTGTATGAGAATTCTAGCATACAAAAATTTCTGGATTGAGACATGATTGATGCATTTAGCAATGTTAGGCAATGATTAATCCTGGATAAGAATTTGAGCCTCCAACATGATTCATTCTTGAGTGTTTTACCATCTGAAGTGTGTGTTCCAGAACTTGCCTTAGCTCTTAGTCAAAATTGCATACATTTAGGATTGGACATAAATGATAAAGGCATTTCTTTCTTGTAGCCTTGAGCCAAAATAAGCCTGAACCTTAACATTATCCATTGCTAGCCCCTTTGAGCCTGATTTGACCCTTTCTTTCTTGATTACTTAAGCACATTATAAGCCCAATTAAGTGAAAAAACCAATAGTCCTATCACTGGAACTTTAAGTGTATTGGTTTCTTTGCTTAGATGATAGGTTTCAAGATTAAGTTTGGGGTTAAGTTTTTGGGGTGCATGAGTAGCTGTTGACTTGAGGACAAGTCAGATTCTAAGTTTGGGGTTGTTGGGTCACTTTGGTGAAGTTTTTGATGAGAAGTTTGTGAATAATAGATAGTTGCATATGGTGCATTCTCTATAATTTTTTTTCATGCATACAGTACAGTACATTGTTTTCATGCATACCATGCAAAATTTTTGTTTTTCTTCTTGTGATATCAATAAGTGAGAGTACTCAAGAAAAGCAAAGTGGCAAAAACAAAGAGAAAAGCAAGAAACTAAAAAGAAAGAAAAAGGAAGAAACAGAACAAAATGACAAAAATTATGAGAAATGAGGTTTAGAAAGAAAAAGAAAAAAAAGTAGAAAGAAAGCAAAAAGAAAGAAAGAAAAAGTGCAATCTAAAAGCAAAAGAATAAAGGAGCAAGAAGAAAACAGAGTAGTCTCATAAAGCGTTTATGTTACTCATGGTAAGTTTCTGTTTTGTTTTTGATTTTTCTTCTATCCATCATGAGTTCATGCATAGCATATAGGTTTAACTTATACTCTTTGAGTTCCTGTGAATATTTAGCCAATAAACCTTCTTTTTAACCCACCTTTACCTAAGCCCCATTATAACCCTGAAAAGACCTTTTGAGTTTCCAATTTCTACTTGAGAGTAGTGGAGATTTTAGAGTCATTGCAAGCCTATGGTGACATACCTTTTGATTGGTAATATTGAGAGAAACACAAGCCTAAACACTTGAGAAATTGAGGGCAAACACTTAACTGGAGAGGACTTTGCTGATATTGGCTAAAGTACATTTTCTCATGCCAATCTATGTATTTGCTTATGCTTGATGAATTATGCAGTGTTTGATAATATTTTGAGTGCATGTCCAACTTTCATAGATAAATTAAAATTGACTTAAGGAGTTGAGAACTGCATAAGGCATTTTCAATGACTGATTGAGTTTAATATTATACCATGCTTATTAACCCTCGTAATGATGGATTTTAATTTGCTTGAGGACAAGCAAAGCTTTAAATTTGGGGTTGTGATAAGTGCTAGATTATACATGTTTTCTTAGGAGTTTTCTATCCATTTTCATCCATTTTCAATAGGTTTAGTTGTAGTTTAGGCAAGAAAACATTGAAAATACCATATTTGCTTGGTGTTAGCTCTTGAGTTAGTGTTTTGTTAAGTTTTGTAAGTTTTCTTGAGTTTTTAAGTCATCTTAATCATCCTTTTGTTGATTCTAGGGTCATTGAAGAGAAGAAAGAATGCTTGGAATGGAAGCTTTGGACATAAGATGAAGATGCCATCAAGAAGAACAAGGATGCAAGCCAAGTCAAGATCAAAGCAAGCCAATTGGAGCATCATTACTTGTGAAAACGTGCCAGGGCGCACAAAGTGGCACGTTTCAGCATTTCTTGCGCTGAAAACGTGCCAGGGCACACAAAGTGGCGCCCTCACCCTTGCATTCGGCCAAAACGCGCCAGGCGCGCGCCGGGGCGCGCTCAGCACTTCCAGGTCACTTAAAAACGCGCCAGGGCGCGTTCTGCACAAGTGGGTGGCGCGTTTCTCTGCTATAAAAGGGATCTTTGGGCGCGAAATTGGGGACGTTTTTCACAATTCAGTTTTTCTGTTAGCTTCCTCTGCACACTTCTCTTGTTTTCTCTCTTCTCCACCTTCGATTCTCATCCTCCTCCATCAAAATCTTGAAGATTCTTGAAGAATTGGAGCTTGTGGAAGCAAGATCTATTTTCTTTCTTTCTTTTTCTATTTCCATGTTAGGCTAAATTCTTAGGTTAGGAAAGGGGATTTCAGTTCTAGACTTCTTGTAATGAATTCCTATGTTGATTCAATTGTAATTTCAGTTGATTGATTGATCTCTTCTTACTTAATGCAATTTCTTGAGGTTTTATTCATGAAATTCAAATAGTGATAGGAATATTAACTGCTTGAACTGGATTGAACTGTTCCTTGAGTTTTTGTTTCTCATTTCAATTATGCCTTCGGAAGATTGATAATTGAATTAGGAGAGGAATTGCATCATTATAGCAGTGCATGAGTCTAGGGATAGAACTTGCATGTTATGAGACATTGTGAATTTATCTGTTTCGCTTCTTGAATGTATTTCTATTTTCACCTAAGGGATTAGAGATTATAGAAGTCATTCAAAGTGACTAACGACCTAGGAATAGGATTAGTCTAAGGTATCACAAATTCTAGTCTCCAATTGATTGATAACTGTGAAATTGACATAGGAAGTAATTACTTGAGAGAAGGAATTGAATGAACCTATCCTCAAGAAACTTGGACCTAATGCTTACAAACTTGACCTCCCTAACACTTTCATTGGTAGTAACTCTTTCAATGTTAGTGACTTATCTCTTTGTGTTGTAGGTGAAGATGAACTAAACTTGGGGACAAGTTTGAATCAAGAAGGAGGGTTTGATGGAGGACCATCCTTGACAAGAAGAGTTACAAGAGCCATGCACAAAAGAATTCAAGAAGAAGTTGAGAGTCAACTCAAAAGTCAAAGCCAAGATTCAACTCAAGACTTCTCCTTACTTTGTAATAGGACTTGTAACCTTCTAAACATGTTGTAAAGTTGTAATTAGATTAGGAGCAATTAATTTGGGCCTTGCTTGGTGAATAAGTGCACGGCCTTACGTTTGTAATTGAACCAAAGTTTAGGAGTGTTTTGTGAGAGAGTTGGGTAATTGACTGAGGTGACCAGTTTTAGTATTCGGACCATAACTCAAGCTACACAACTCCAATTGAGGCGTTCTTGGTGGCAAATTAAAGAAGACTTCAAGGGCTACAAAAGCTATGAAGACACCAAAGTCCAGTTCGGCCTCCATCAAGACGGAAAACGAGCTTGAAGTTAGAGTTAGAATGCTTCCAGGATGGTAATCGATTACCAACTGTAGGTAATCGATTACCACAGTGCCAACTTCTCATTTTTCACCTCTAAGGACCTGGTAATCGATTACCACAGTGCCAACCTCTCATTTTTCACCTCTAAGGACCTGGTAATCGATTACCACGACCAGGTAATCGATTACCATAGAGCCACTCTCATTTCTGGACATCCAAAGACACTGGTAATCGATTATCTACAGTTGGTAATCGATTACCCCGTGCCTTTCTCAGTTTTTCTAGTTTTTGGGTGTTTCTCCATGTAAGGAAGGTGATGTATATAAAGTAGAAGCTTGGAGTGCAAGCTAGCACCACTCCAACTAGTATAAATACTTAACACTCTGAATTGTAAAAAAACTTTTTGAAATTGAATATAGAATTCAGAATTTGTGTGAGAGCATTTTCTCTCTAGAGTTCTTGTGAAGAACCTTGAATCTTATCAATGGCTTCTTGATCCATTGTGGCGATTCCACCTTGAGCTTATTGGCACTTGCCATGGCGCTTCCATTTCTCTTCTAAACCGTTTGTTCTCTTCATTTTCTGTTTACATCTTCGTTTTTCCCCAAATCTAAAACCTAGAAACTCCATTGAAGCATGAAGGTCCGTTCAATTCTTGCAATTCTCACGAGGCTTGCATCAATTTCTGTTTTCACCTAAGGGATTAGGGATTATAGAAGTCATTCAAAGGGACTAAAGACCTAGGAATAGGATTAGTCTAAGGTATCACAAATTCTAGTCTCCAATTGAGTGATATTTGCTGAATTGACATAAGAAGTAGTTACTTGAGAGAAGAATCAATTGAACCAATTCCCTAACTGTTTTCATCATCTTTGAAACTTAAACATTTACAGTTTTCCTTACTTACTGTGCATTGTTTAATTTTACACAATAGCTTAGTTTTACATACATGATTCATTCCTTGATTCGTCCTAATAGCAAGCATGCTAAACATTCGATAATTCACAACTAGTCTTTGTGGTTCGACATCCCTTTTTCACTATTTCTAAACTTGTGACGACCGGTACACTTGCGGAAAGATTGACACACGTATATTTTTTAAAGTCAACAAGTTTATGGCGCTGTTGCCGGGGACTATTGGTTGAATATCGATAGTCTTGACGTGCTTGCTATTTAGGACATTTTTTTTTTCAGTGAGTTCTTTCGTTCTTTGAGTCTATTTTCTATAGTTGTTTTGTTTTCTTTGTTTTCTTTATTTTATTTATTTTCATTGATTTCTTTGTTTTCATTGATTTCTTTAATTTCTTTATTTTCTTTGCTTTCTTTGTTTTCTTTATTTTCTTTATTTTCATTGATTTCTTTGTTTCCATTGATTTCTTTGATTTCTTTGTCTTCTTTGTTTTCTTTGTTTTCTTTGCTTTCTTTGTTTTCATTGGTTTCTTTGTTTTCATTGATTTCTTTGATTTCTTTATTTTCTTTGTTTTCTTTGTTTTCATTATTTTCTTTATTTTCATTGATTTCTTTGTTTCCATTGATTTCCTTGTTTTCTTGTCTTCTTTGTTTTCTTTGTCTTCCTTGTTTTCTTTGTCTTCTTTGCTTTCTTTGTTTTCTTTGCTTTCATTGGTTTCATTGTTTTCATTGATTTCTTTGATTTCTTTGTTTTCATTGATTTCTTTATTTTCTTTGTTCTTTGTTTTCATTGTTTTCTGTGTTTGCATTGAATAGTTGAAAAGTTTAGAAAAGCAAAAATAAAATAAAATTTGCAGATTAGAGTAGAAGTGTAAATACATTTGATCCTTGTGTTGTTGATAAGTAATAGATATATGAATAAACAGTTGAAATTACAGTGTCTTGAGTGATAGAAATCAGAGAGGTGTGAGGTGCAATCCCATTTTTAATCCATTTTCATCTCCACCACTTCACATTGCAAGTAGTTTGAATTAAATTCTTCATCCCCTTCACCCTAGATTTTCATTTTTGTTGTAAAATTTCCAAGATCTTACTGTCTTGTTAGTTTGTTTTGTTGATGTGAATTTTTAGATGCTGAGCACTACTGGAAGCACATGGAAATTTTGGGCACTTGGTGCAGAACCTTGAGCATTTTGGCTAAGTCTTCAACAGGGAACATTCTTATACTCTTTTGTTTTAAATGTTAATTCATGTTTGTTTAGAGTATATACCCTGTTTTGTTGCACCATCTTATGAAGGTTAATTGCATTAGTATAACATTGACTCTGTAGTCCAATAGAATGAACTGTGTAATTTTTGGCACTTAGGTTCAATTTGAGGTTCTATGACAAAGTTGCATGCTTCTCAAATGTTTAAAGAGATGTTGTATGAGAATTTGAGCATGACAGTTTTCTAGGTTGTAACATTATTAGTGAACTTAGCAATGTTATGCAATGATTAATCCTGGATAAGAATTTGGGCCTCCAACATGATTTATTCTTGAGTGTTCTATTTTACCATGTGATGTGTTTGTTCCAGAACTTGCTTTAGCTCTTGGTCAAAATTGCATACATTTAGATTTGGACACAAATGATAAAGGCAATTTTTCTTCTTGTAGCCTTGAGCCAAATAGCCTTAACCTTCACACTTTCCATTGCTAGCCCCTTTGAGCCTGAATTAACCCTTTCCTTCTTGGATACTTAAGCTCATTACAAGCCTAAATAAGTGAAAAACCAATTGTCCCTATCACTGGAACTTTGAGTGTATTGGTTTATTTACTTAGATGAGAGGTTTCAAGATTAAGTTTGGGGTTGAATTTTGGGGTGCATGTGTAGTTGTTGACTTGAGGACAAGTCAAAATTTTAAGTTTGGGGTTGAGGGATCACCTTGTATTGGTGGAATTTTTGTGCATTTTCTAGTTGTGTATAGTGCATTCTCTGTTTTCATGCATACCATACCATACCAAATTTTTTCTGTTCTTTCTTGTGATAGCAATGAATGAGACTACTTAAGAAAAGCAAAGTACAAGAATAAAGTGAAAAGAAAGAAAAAGGAAGAAGAAAAGAGCAAAATAACAAAAGCTACAAGAAAAAGATGTTTAGAAAACAAAAAGAAAAGAAAAAGTAGAAAGAAAAGAAAATAGCAAGAGCTATAAGAAAACAAAAAGAAACAGAAGAAAATGAAGTTTAAGAGCAATAAGGATAAAGGAACAAAAGGAAAACAGAGTGGTCTCATGAGTTATTTATGTTACTTAGTGTTAGTCTCTGTTCTGTTTTGAATTTTTCTTCTGTTCATCATTAACTCATGCATAGCATATAGGTATAACTTTTACTCTTTAAGTTCCTGTGAATATGCAGTTAGTACCTTTTTTTTTATCCCACCTTTACCTAAGCCCCATTACAACCCTGAAAAGACCTTTTGATTGTCCAATGTCTACTTGAAGGCAGTGGAGATTTTAGAGCTATTGCAAGCCTATGGTAACTTACCTTCTAATTGGTAACATTGAGAGAAACACAAACCCAAAACACTTGAGAGCTTGAGGGCAAACACTTAACTGGAGAGGACTGTGTGATATTGCTAAAGTACATTTTCTCATGCCAATCTATGTTGTTTTCCTATGCTTGATGAATTGTGCTGTGCTTGATAACATTTTTGAGTTCATGTCCAACTTTCATAGATGAATTGAGTTGGCTTAAGGAGTTAAGAACTGCATAATGCATTTTCAGTGGCTGTTGAGCTCAATGTTATACCATATCTATTGACCCTTGTAAAGATGGATTCTATGTTTGCTTGAGGACAAGCAAAGCTTTAAGTTTGGGGTTGTGATAAGTGCTAGATTATACATGTTTTCCTAGGTCTTTTCAGTCCATTTCCATCCATTTTCAATAGGTTTAGTTGTAGTTTAGACAAGAAAACATTGAAAATACCATGTTTGTTTAGTGTTAGTGCTTGATGTAGTGTTTTGTTAGTTTTATAAGTGTTTCTTGTGTTTTCAAGTCATTTTATCCTCTTTCTTGTTAATTGTAGGTTGATTGAAGAGGAGATAGAAGTTTGGAATGAAAGCCATGGACCTAAGAGAAAGACTTGGGGTGTAAGCCATCAAGAAGAAGAAGATGAAGCTCAAGTCAAGGAAACACCTACATTTGATCCTAACTTTCACCCAATTTTCACTCCGAATTGGCTCTTCGTGTCTTCATGAGATTTGTAGCTCTATCAAACCTCTTTCATTTGCAAAAAACCAGAGCTCAAAACGATATCTGTGGAGGAAGTTATGCCCATTTTAGTGAAAGTACTCAAGCAGTTGCGAAATCACTATTCACATGTTGTCAAAACGCGCCAGGGCGCAAAAATGAAGGTGCTGGAGGCACGTGCGCGCCGCGGCGCGCCAGGGGGGCGCGTTTCACTGCTCCTCTCGGCCAAAACGCGCCAGGGCGCGAATTTAGGACCATACAGGGGCGCCCACGCGCCGGGGCGCGCTCAGAGGCGCGTTTCATCACTATCTCTCTGCCAGAACGCGCCGGGGCGCGAATTCACTTGATGGGGGGCACATTCTTCACTTATAAAAGTTGTTTTGGGCGCGAAAATGCAGATATGAACTTCATATTTTAGTTTCTTCCTCTGCACACTTGTGCTCTGCGATTCTCTCTTCTCCATCTTTCGTTTTCCTTCCTCCTCCATCAAACCAAGGAGATTCTTGAAGATTTGGAGCTTGTGGAAGCAAGATCTAAGGCTTCATGGAGCGCTTCTTGTGTTTGATTTCTATTTTTCTTCTTTCTTTTCTCATTTCCATGTTAGGTTAGATTTCTAGGTTAGGAAAGGGGATTTTGATTTCAGAACTCTTGTAATGACTTTCTCATGTTAATTCAATTGTAATTTCACCAAATTGATTGATCTCTTCCTTGCTTAATGCTTATTCTTGAGATTTAATTCATGAAATTCAAATAGAGATAGGAATATTAATGTTTGACTGAATTGAACTATTTCTTAAGGATTTGTATCTCGTGTCAGCTATGCCTTCGGAAGATTGATAGTTGAATTAGGAGAGGAAGTGCATCACTATAGTAATGCATGAGTCTAGGGATAGAACTTGCATGCTATGAGATGTTGTAACGAATTTATCTGTTTCGCTTCTTGAATGAATTTCTGTTTTCACCTAAGGGATTAGGGATTATAGAAGTCATTCAAAGGGACTAAAGACCTAGGAATAGGATTAGTCTAAGGTATCACAAATTCTAGTCTCCAATTGAGTGATATTTGCTAAATTGACATAAGAAGTAGTTACTTGAGAGAAGAATCAATTGAACCAATTCCCTAACTGTTTTCATCATCTTTGAAACTTAAACATTTACAGTTTTCCTTACTTACTGTGCATTGTTTAATTTTACACAATAGCTTAGTTTTACATACATGATTCATTCCTTGATTCGTCCTAATAGCAAGCATGCTAAACATTCGATAATTCACAACTAGTCTCTGTGGTTCGACATCCCTTTCTCACTATTTCTAAACTTGTGACGACCGGTACACTTGCCGAAAGATTGACACACGTATACTTTTTAAAGTCAACAGTTTCCTTCTTCTCTCGGTCTCAACTAGGATTTGGTTCCATCACACAAGTGCATATCCTTCAAACTACAAGATAGCTAAGTTCAACTTTCTCTTTTCATTAAGCATGGGGTAGCATGAGAACACTTGGTCCAATTTCATAGTCCACTCTAGGTAGGTCTCGGCACTTCCTTCACCATTAAACTTAGGTAGGTTAAGCTTTAGGTTCCTCTCATCTATCCTACCCTTTCCATCAAAGAAGTTGTTGCCACGACCATACCCTCCATAGTTCCCATAGTCTCCCCTTCTTTCTCTTCTTCTACCTCCCCTATATCCCCTATACTCATGGTCATCTTCATCATTGCTTCCTCCCTCACTACTCCTAGGTGTAGAATGGTTTCCCCATCTTTCACCCTCTCGGTTGCTCCCACTTCCAGCACCTCTAGGTTCATTATTGCCTAGGTTACCACTTGTCTCTCCAAGGATCCTCTTCTCAAGTTCCTTCCTTATCCTCCTTTCCTCTTTAGCCCTCCTTTCTAGATCAAACCTCTCATCTAAACTAGCTTGCATCATGCCCTTCATCAAGTCCATCATTTTCTTAGTTTTAGGTGAGAGTTCATTTCCTATACTAGGAGAACTATCCATGGCTGCACAAGAAAGTTTAGTACACAAAAATATAGAAGAAATTAGGATTCTCTCCACTCACTAAGTGTATACACTCAAGTCACTCGTATTTCACACTTAAAGACTCTTTCTCTAATGTTCTCTCTTGTCTTTTTCCACTCAACCTCTCTATATACTCTTGTTGGAATCTCTAATCAATCATCAATGTCTATGTATCCAAAGTGAAAGAGGAACGATTCTAGATTTGAGCTTAAGAATTCGAAGAAATACAAACTCAAGACAAAACCTTAGGAGTCCAATAAGACAAGCAATAAAAGGTACTTAATGAAGCAAATTTTGGCTACTCAAATAGAGGAATTAATATGTGACAAAGGCACTTAAACTACTGAACAAAATATACTTCCAATTTAAGGCGCAAATCTGGAAAAAAATTGGACATCAACTCAAGTACACAATGCAAACCAAATTAGAAGCAATTTGAAGCCAAATTAGCGACCGATTTTTAGGTAAGTTCAAGAATCTAGGCTACTAGCAAGTTAAACTCAAGTTTTGGTGATAATGCTTAGTCTTAAGTGTCTCTATAGTTCCAAGTCCTTTGAACCACTAATTTGGGAGTGTTTAGAGGCTCAATTAGTCAAGGTACTGCACTGCACACTTATGCTTGATTTCACTAAAATCACTTTTCATTTGCTCATTTTCTATTCACTTGAATTTTCACTAGAATTTCACTTTTCTTGTTTTCTTCTCTTTGAATTTTCTTATGAATCTTTTTCTTGTAATCTTTCTTTTGATTTTCTTTTTCCTTTGACTTTGTATACTCTTTTTCTTGACTTTACTTGCTGGACCGAAATTAGAAAAACCTAAGACTAAGGCAAAATTAAGTCTAAAATTGCTAGTAATCAAGATTAAGCACAATGAAGGCTACTTGAACTTGTAATGCACAATTCTTAGCACTTAATTCACATGAACAGCACCTCAAACACATCCAAAACAGAGATTCATGAATTAGAGAGGATTTAGAACGGTTCATATGCAGCACATCAAGAACATATATGAATAATTATTAGAACAAGCTAGAGAAGAAATTTAAACGGTGAATTTGACATGAATTTGCTAGGAATTTTAGATCTAGGAATTTTTCAAAAGGAAAACTCAAATTCAAGATGAAGACAACTCAAGGAACATGTGAAGAACTCAAGCAAATTCATACAACATGGATCTACAAGAAAAATTGAAGGCAAAACAAAAATGCAAAGCAAGAACTCAAACCGGATAGAAGAATGCTCTAATTGAAGTAGAACAAGCTCTAGATACCAAATTTGATACAATCCTCAAGGAGAAGTGCTCTTGAACGTGGACCTTCATACTTCAATGGAGTCTTCACGGCTAGGAAGAAGAGAACCTCACAGTTCAAAGAGAAAGAAAGAAGAAAACGATTTAAGAAAGAGATGGAAGCGTCATGGCAAGTGCCAATAAGCTCAAGGTGGAACTGCCACAATGGAACAAGGAAGCCATTGATGAGATTCAAGGTTCTTCACAAGAACACAAGAGAGAAAAAACTATCAATTTTCTGAATTTTGTTCTCAATTTGCCAAAAAGTGTTTACTATTCAAATGAAATCCTATTTATACTAGACTAGTTGGCGCCACACTTGGATTCCAAGGATCAATTCCAATCATTTGGATTAGATAGTTAATCAATGTGTATTAGGCTTCCTCAAACCTCATCACACAGATCACCATCACCTCCTTTGGATTTAGAATCCATCCTAGGGTCACGGTCAAGGCAATGAGTGGTGGGAAACTTGTGACTCTAGTTTGAATTCTAGCCTCTTGATTAGTTCTTAATCATGTGGTTAGAATTCACTTAAGAGTAAGCTTGTTTCATTATTACATGTTTAGCTGATGTAGGCACATCAAGGAGGATTACTAGAAGCATACAAAGAAGGCTAGAAGAAGAAGCTAGGAAACTCCAAGACCAAGACCAAGACCAAAAGAAGAATAGCATAGGGTTATCAACTTGTAATCTTCTTGAAAACTTGTATGAACTAAACCCTATGTAATAGCTTAGATCGGTTTAGGGTCCTAAACCTATAAGGGTCCAAAGCCCTCGGATCACATAGCAAAGGCAAGCCAAAGATCCCTAAAATTCAAGGTCTCCACAAGGTTTTCAAAGGTCCCAAAAAATTCGGCTAAAATTGTGTGGAACCTTGAAATCACTTAGGATCAAGGAAGGAGCCTCTTGAGTTGAGCATGGATCCATGCCTTGCCCAAATCAAGAGATCTCAACCCTTAATTCCAAGTGATTAAGGATTGATGACTTGGCTAATCACATGGGTACCAAGGGGGGACAAGCCCATGTGCACCCATGTGATAGCCGTGTGAAGACCATGTGCTTCTTAACAACCAAGTAACCCACTTAGTTACTTGGTGGTCAAGTAAGCCACGGTTTAGCTTAGGAACTCTAACTAGGATTAGGCTTAGTTAACCTTAGTTAGGATAGCTTGGAGGCCAAGTCTTAAAGGCTTATAAATAGCCTTGACCGAAACTCATGTACCACTTTTGATGAATTTTGAATGCAAAAGGCTTATTAGCTTTCTAGAGAGTTTTCTCTTATTTCCCTTAGGGAAGTTCCTTGAATCTTATCAATGGCTTCTTACAACCATTGTGGCAGTTCCTCCTAGGCTTATAGGACTCTCTTCCTTGGCACCACCACCCTTCTCCACCTTAACCATCTTCTACCTTTGTTTCCTAAACACCAAAACCAAAAAACAACCGTTCATGGCCGAGACTCCTTGGATTCGGCTTCTATGGTGATGCTCACGGTGAAGGCTAGATTGGGGCATTCCAAGGTGGCTTTGGATCTTCCTCCAAGAGCACCTTCATCAAGTGGTATCAGAGCTTGTTGTCTTCACCATTGGGTTCATCACAACCGGTTAGTTCTTCCATGAGTCTTGAGTTTTCTTCTTGAGTTTTCTTGGTGTCTTCCATCTCTAGAGTCTTTCTTTCATAGAGTAGCTAGTGTTGATTCCTTTGAGTTGTCATATTCTTAGTCTTGAGTTGGAGCATGTTTTTCTTCTTTTGGTTACTACATTAGGCCGTAGCTCACCTTGCCATGTTCCATCATTTTCTTTGAATACATGTTTTAATAGCTTGCAATTTTGATTCCCTTGAATACCATGAATTTTCTTTTGCAAGTTTTGATTCATGTATGCCATTAGGATCTTGTGTAGTTTTGTTTTCCACTGTACCGTGAGGCATGCTTACTGGTTTGGTACTGCACTTTAGTCTTCCATACATGTATTACATGATTTCTAAGTGCTAGGAACATCTACTAGTGTATGCTTACATGATCTTTGATTTTTAGAAATTTTTAGAATACTATTTGCTTTGTAAGTTTGGTTAGTTCTTGTAATGGCTATGATAAGCTAGAATTGAACCTAGAAGTTTCAGTCCAGCCATAACATAGCAAAAGAAAAGAAAAGAAGCAAAATCAAAAGAAAGAAAAGAGAAGAGAAAGAAAAACAAGTGAAAAGAAAAACTAGTATTGAAAAGTAGTGGTTCTAAAAAATATTTGAAAATTGAGAACCATAGAGAAGTGAAAAGAAAAGAAAGGTACTGCAACATAAGAACAAAAGAAAGTGAAAAAGAAAAGAGTTACACAAAAGAAACACCATTGGACCTAGGAAAGAGCCTACACCATTCTAGTTGAAATTCTAGTTTTGAGCTTCCTAGTGATTTGTGTATCTTTTGATGCTCTCCTTGTAATTTTCATTTCTTCAAATTACTGCACCTTGCTGGGCATATTTTTGTACTGCACCTATATGCTTTAATTGATTTTGGCATGAGAAGCATGATAGTTAGCAAAGTATAGGAACTAGGCAAAATCGGTCGCTAATACATTTTTGCTGATTTTTGCTGAATTTTGGTTTCTAATTTCGGTTTCTATTTGGTTGAAGTGCTTGCTGTCCAGTTTTGAATGTCTCATGATATGCCTCTGTTTTGACATGTTTCCTTGGGCTTTTATATGATATTTTGCTGCCCTACTATGTGCCATTGTCTCATGAAAATTTCTCCATAATTTGAGTAACCATTTATTTCTTTTTGAGCTTTTTATTGCTTGTCTCCTTTGGAATCCTTGGTTTTGTCCTAGAGTTTTGTCTTCTTGGCCTTCTTAATCCTAGTTTGGTATCGTTCCTATTTCATGATGGTATGCATAAGAGCCTTGATAATTGATTAGAGGATAATTTCTAAGTGAACTTAAGAGAAAAGAGTGGTAAAAGGCAAGAGAGAATCATTAGAGAAAAAGCCTTGATTTGTGCGATACACGAGTTGATTGAGTGGATACACTTAGTGAGCTTGTGAGGTTTATTGCTTTCCTTGTTTTCTTTTACACTAACCCTTTCTTGCAGCCATGGAAAGTCCACCTAGTGTTGGACAAAACTTGTCACCGAGAACACAAAATATCTTGAATTTGGTGATGGAGAGAATGGATGCTAGATTGAGGGAGAGTGAGGAAAGAATTAGGAGGGAAAATAGGGAGAGGGAAAGATCTCTAACTAATGAGGGCGAAAGGATGGAAAGGAGAGGGGGGCATGAGAGAGTCCATGAAGAAGAAGGGGAAAGGAGGAGTCATAGAGGGAGAGGACCTAGAACTTCCGTTGGTAGTGATGTGGGAAACCCTTGGAGAGACCATGACCATGAGCATGACCCTTTTAACCATGAGAGAAGAGGGGGAAGAGGGGCTGGCTATGAAGGTACAAGAGGTAATCATCGGTATAGAAGGAACCAATGGGTTGAGGAGGAGAGATTTGATGAAAGATTTGTGAAGTTGAACATCCCAAAGTTTAATGGGAGTGGGGGACCCGAAGCTTACCTTGATTGGGCCATGAAGGTGGACCAAATATTTGCTAGCTATCCCTTGTTGATTGAAGAGAAAAAGCTGCACTTAGTGACCCTAGAGTTTGAGGACTATGCCATGATATGGTGGAATCAACAAGATAGAGGGTATGGGTGCATTAGGCCAAGAGTCACCACTTGGGAGGCCATGAAGCATGCCTTGAAGGAAAGATTTGTGCCACCCACCTACATGAGAGATCTTCACAACAAACTCTAAAGACTATACCAAGGTAATAGAAGTGTGCAAGAATACTTTAAAGACCTTGAGATCACCATGCTAAGAGCACACCTAGATGAGGGGTTGGAAGCCACCATGGCTCGGTTTGTGCATGGCCTAAACCGTGAGATCCAAGATGTCTTGGAGTTGCAAAGGTACTCACATCTTGAAGAAGCTATACACCTAGCCGAGAGGATTGAAGCACAAATCAAGAGGAGGAGTAGTACCAAGAGAGTTTTCATGCCTAGTTCATCCAATTGGAAAGGCAAGGGTAAGGTAGAGTCATCACCAAGGCCTAATCCCAAGGATGACCGAAAGCTCACTAACTCCAAAGAGGTAGTATCTTCATCTAAACCTTTAAATACTAGTAACATCAAGTGTTTTAAATGTCTAGGTAGAGGGCACATTGCTTCCCAATGCCCCACCAAGAGAACCATGGTGACAACAGGAGGGGACATTACAAGTGAATCCTCACAAGAGTCTTCAAGTGAGAAAGAAGATGAAGATGAAGGCCATTCCACACAAAGTGAGGGTGCCGAAGAAGGTGACTTACTAATGGTAAGAAGATTACTCAAGTTGAACCATGAAATGGATGAAAGCCAAAGGGAAAATATATTCCATACAAGGTGTAAGGTAAAGGGTAATGTATGCTCTTTAATCATAGATGGTGGTTCATGTACCAATGTAGTAAGTGAGAGACTTGTTTCTAAACTTAACTTGCCAACTTTAACTCATGTCAAACCTAATAAGTTGCAATGGTTAAGTGAAGATGGAGAAGTAAGAGTAGATAAACAATGTATGATAGATTTTTCTATTGGAAAATATTGTGATAGCATTCTATGTGATGTTGTACCCATGGAAGACACCCACATGCTTCTAGGGAGGCCATGGCAATATGATAGGAATGTTATCCATGATGGTCTTGCTAACACCTATTTGTTTTCCTTTGAAGGTAGAAAGGTACTTCTAAGGCCTCTCTCCCCAAGGGAAGTGTGTGAGGACCAAATCAAGATGAAGGTTAAGAGGACCCAAGAGAAGAAAGGGGGCTTGGCCGAGAGTTCCAAGGATCCCAAGGGCTTGGCTGAGAGCCACACCAAGGGAAAGGATTTGAAGAAAGTTGTAAATAAATCTAGAAATAAAGTAGATAAAAAGGATTCTTGTAAAGGGACTTTGTCTAATGCTTGTAAAGAGACTTTACTTGTTACTTGCAAGGACATTAAGAGGGAATACTTAGCTAGAAAATCTATGTTTTTGTGTATGCCTAGTCCTTTGGTTTTGAGTAATAATCATGTAGGTGACACCAAAGACATGGAGGAGCTTCTAAAGGAGTATGAGGATGTGTTTCCCTTGGAGCTACCCCACGGCTTGCCTCCACTAAGAGGGATAGAGCACCAAATAGATCTCATACCGGGAGCCCAATTGCCAAACAAGCCTTCATATAGGACTTCACCACAAGAGTCACACGAAATTGAGAAGCAAGTTCAAGGGCTCTTGGAGAAAGGGTGGGTAAAGGAAAGTCTTTCTCCTTGTGCCTCACCTATTATTTTGGTTCCTAAGAAGGAGGGTACATGGCGCATGTGTACCGATTGTAGGGAAATAAATAATATTACTATTAGGTATAGACATCCAAATCCTAGGTTAGATGATCTATTAGATGAATTACATGGATCCACCATATTTTCTAAAATAGATCTTAAGAGCGGCTACCATCAAATCAGAATGAAGGAAGGAGATGAATGGAAAACCGCCTTTAAGACTAAATTTGTATTATATGAGTGGTTAGTAATGCCTTTTGGATTATCTAACGCACCTAGTACATTCATGAGACTCATGAATCATGTCTTAAGGAATTTTCTAGGAAAATTTGTAGTAGTCTATTTTGATGATATATTAGTCTATAGCAAAAATTTTCAAGAACATGTAAATCACCTAAGGCATGTGTTAGATGTCCTTAGAAGTGAACAATTGTATGCAAATAAAGAAAAATGTGTAATAGGAACCGAGAAGGTTGTCTTCTTAGGCTTCGTGGTGAGTGCTAAAGGGGTGGAGGTAGATGAAGAGAAGATCCAAGCAATCCAAGATTGGCCCACTCCAACATGTGTTAAAGAGGTAAAAAGCTTTCATGGTCTAGCTAGCTTTTATAGACGTTTTGTTAAAGACTTTAGCACCATAGCTAGTCCATTGAATGAACTTGTAAAGAAGGACACTAAGTTTTCATGGGGGCCTCTTCAAGAGGAGGCTTTCAATATGCTCAAACACAAACTCACACACTCACCTATACTAGCTTTGCCGAATTTTACTATGTCTTTTGAACTTGAATGTGACGCATCCAATGTAGGCATAGGGGCGGTTCTAATGCAAGGTAAACACCCAATAGCTTACTTTAGTGAAAAATTGAAGGGGGGGCACTTAAACTACTCCACCTATGACAAAGAGCTATATGCATTAGTTCGATCCCTCCAAGTGTGGCAACATTATTTGCTACCAAAGGAGTTCATAGTCCACACGGACCATGAAGCCCTAAAGCATTTAAAGGGGCAAGGAAAATTAAGTAGAAGACATGTTAAGTGGGTAGAATACATAGAACAATTTCCTTACATAATCAAGTACAAAAAGGGGTCTACTAACATAGTTGCCGACGCCTTAAGTAGAAGGCACACCTTAATCAACATGCTTGAATGTAAGATGTATGGCTTTGATCATATTAAATCTATGTATGCCCATGATGAAGACTTCGGTCTTATTTGGGAATCAAGTACCAAGGGTGCATTCAAAGACTATTTTAGGCACAATGGATATCTTTTTAAAGGTCAAGCTTTGTGTGTGCCTAAATCCTCTTTGAGGGACCTATTGGTCATTGAGACCCATGAAGGAGGTATGATGGGCCATTTTGGTCGAGACAAGACCTTGGCTATGTTACAAGAAAATTTCTTTTGGCCTCACATGAGGGTTCAAGTAACAAAGCACATTTCTAAATCTATCACTTGTAACAAAGCCAAGTCCAAAGTCTCCCCAAATGGCTTATATCAACCCCTTCCTATAGCTATCTCCCCTTGGATGGACATATCCATGGATTTCATCCTTGGTCTCCCTAAGTCCAAAAGAGGGATGGATAGCATCTTTGTTGTTGTATGCCGCTTTTCAAAAATGGCTCACTTCATAGCTTGCAAGAAAGTTGATGGCGCTTCTAATATTGCATGACTATTTTTTAAAGAAGTAGTGAGACTCCATGGAATACCCAAGACTATTGTGAGTGATCGTGACTCAAAATTTCTTGGGCATTTTTGGAGAACTCTTTGGAATTACTTGGGAACCAAGCTTCTTTTCTCCACCACTTGCCACCCACAAACCGATGGGCAACCCGAAGTTGTCAATAGGACTTCGGGTCAACTATTGAGGACTTTTGTAGGTGAGAACATTAGGAGTTGGGAAGAATGGTTACCTCACATTGAGTTTGCTTACAATAGAGTCATACATTCCACTACTCAACTATCTCCTTTTCAAATAGTTTATAGATTTAACCCTCTCACCCCACTTGATCTAGTGGCTTTGCCTTTTGAGTTTACTTGTAATAGGAGTGGTAAAGAAAGGGCTAAGAAGATCCAAGAGTTACATGCACAAGTAAAAGAGAGAATTGAAAAGAAGAATGAACAAATAGCCAAGAGCTACAACAAACACCGTAAGAATTTTGAGTTCAAGGTAGGAGACATGGTTTGGGTACACCTAAGGAAGGAAAGGTTCCCAAACTTGAGGAGTTTCAAACTACTTCCAAGAGGAGATGGACCATTCAAAATCATAGAAAAATTGGGTCCAAACGCATACAAGCTAGACCTTCCAAGTAAGTATGGTGGTAGCAACTCCTTTAATATAACTGATCTTTCTTTGGTTGATGTAGGTCCAGACGATGACACAAACTTGAGGACAAGTTCAAGCAAAGAAGGAGGGTTTGATGTAGGCACATCAAGGAGGATTACTAGAAGCATGCAAAGAAGGCTAGAAGAAGAAGCTAGGAAACTCCAAGACCAAGAACAAGACCAAAAGAAGAATATCATAGGGTTAACAACTTGTAATCTTCTTGAAAACTTGTATGAACTAAACCCTATGTAATAGCTTAGATCGGTTTAGGGTCCTAAACCTATAAGGGTCCAAAGCCCTCGGATCACATAGCAAAGGCAAGCCAAAGATCCCTAAAATTCAAGGTCTCCACAAGGTTTTCAAAGGTCCCAAAAAATTCGGCTAAAATTGTGTAGATCCTTGAAATCACTTAGGATCAAGGAAGGAGCCTCTTGAGTTGAGCATGGATCCATGCCTTGCCCAAATCAAGAGATCTCAACCCTTAATTCCAAGTGATTAAGGATTGATGACTTGGCTAATCACATGGGTACTAAGGGGGGACAAGCCCATGTGCACCCATGTGATAGCTATGTGAAGACCATGTGCTTCTTAACAACCAAGTAACCCACTTAGTTACTTGGTGGTCAAGTAAGCCACGGTTTAGCTTAGGAACTCTAACTAGGATTAGGCTTAGTTAACCTTAGTTAGGATAGCTTGGAGGCCAAGTCTTAAAGGCTTATAAATAACCTTGGCCGAAACTCATGTACCACTTTTGATGAATTTTGAATGCAAAAGGCTTATTAGCTTTCTAGAGAGTTTTCTCTTATTTCCCTTAGGGAAGCTCCTTGAATCTTATCAATGGCTTCTTACAACCATTGTGGCGGTTCCTCCTAGGCTTATAGGACTCTCTTCCTTGGCGCCACCACCCTTCTCCACCTTAACCATCTTCTACCTTTGTTTCCTAAACACCAAAACCAAAAAACAACCGTTCATGGCCGAGACTCCTTGGATTCGGCTTCTATGGTGATGCTCACGGTGAAGGCTAGATTGGGGCATTCCAAGGTGGCTTTGGATCTTCCTCCAAGAGCACCTTCATCAAAAGGTAGTTTGGCCGAGAGTTCCTTATAGGAAAAGAAGAAACCTTGAAACTCAAGAATCCTAGGTTGGCCAAGACTTCCAAACTAATTACTAAACATGCCACTAGTGATTCTAAGTTTGAAAACAAGAGTGAAAGGGTGGTTAATAGAGAGATTTTCATTAGGAAATCCATATTTCTATGTTTACCTTACTACATTTCTTTGAGCTTGCAATGTGTAGATGATCATAAGACAAAGGAGGACTTGATGCTTGGAAGATCACTTATACGGAAGTTTGAGCTTAACTCTTTATATGGTGCCTTTGCATTTGCTTATGCTAACTTTTGTCTTATGAATTTTATTAGGGTGTCATCAAAGGAAGCATGGTTGAACCAAAGTGAACCTTTAGTGGAAAAAACTGTGAAGGATATCGTAAGATCGAAAGTATCTTCTAAAGTAACTAAAGGATTCACCTTCAAGAAGTATTGTGTTCTAGGACCAAGTGAGGAGTTGTGCATAGAGGAACCATGGAGTCACCTAGATAGAAGAAAGGAAGTACTTGGGAATTTTGTATTGCCAAAGAGGGAGACATTTTTAAGTCTTACATATCCTACCACTTCTCACTTGCACAACATTATTTGTTACACAATAGATCCTCAAAGCATTAAACCTTGGAAAGCGTTTGACAAAACTAAGTTGGAATTCTTGCTTGAGCCTACAAATGGTTCACTTTTTTATGTTGAATACCATTTTAGGTGGAAGAATGAATTTAAGAATTAGGTAACATCACAAACTTCGATGAGCGGCGAACAGTGAGTACACCGCTGTGCTTGCTATGACAAGTATACAACAGTCGTCAAGTAATAAGTATTTATAATCGGGGTTGTCGATCCCACGAGGACAAGCAACTCGGAAGCTATACTTTTATTTATTTTATTAATTTCCCAAAAGTGCATGAAGCGAGAGTAAAAATAATGATTGGAAAGAGGTGTAATTAATTTCAGAAAAATAAAGCAAGTGTAATTGTTGAGAAAAGAATAAGAATGAGAAGCGATTGGGATCCCGATTTTGTTGGAACTAAAGCTTGATGAAGTTTTGGTGTCTCTCTTGGTGTTTTTGATTTTGATGTAATGTAATTTTTGGTTTTCTTAGATGAATGTATTTAGGAGTTTTTCATGTGTATTGATTGGTTAGAATAGGAATGTATGTGTTGTTCTTTGTTTGAAAATCCATCAGACGATACATCAGACGATACATCAGACGAAAGGGTACCAGACGAAAGGGTACAGACGAAAGGGTACCAGACGAAAGGGTACAGACGAAAGGGTACCAGACGAAAGGGTACAGACGAAAGGGTACCAGACGAAAGAGTACAGACGAAAGGGTACAGACGAAAGGGTACAGACGAAAGGTATCAGACGATACATATCAGACGATAGGTATCAGACGATACATATCAGACGATATATATCAGACGATACATATCAGACGATATACATCAGATGATAGACTTCAAAGTTTACTCATTCAGTCTGAAGAATTGCATCGTCTGTCCTGGGAGGTGAAGATCAGACGATACATCCACAAGACTACTCAAGCTAAAGTCTTCGTCTTACCATAAAATGAAATCTAAGATGGAAGGACAAGACGAAAACTTCAAGACTACTCATGCAGTCTTAATAAACTACATCGTCTGACCTGGGAAGTAAAAGAACAGACGAAAGTAACTCCAACATTTCAAAATCTAAGAGTTACAATGGAGTAATCGATTACCATAAGGCTGTAATCGATTACCAGCGTGATCGATTACCATAAGGTCGTAATCGATTACCATACCGAAAAATCACCTGAATGAATTTCATCTTCATGTCGATTACCACGAGCTGTAATCGATTACCACCGCAAAGAATGTTTAAAAGTTGCCTGAAATGATTTTTCTAACATCCCACTTGATTACCCACTTATTTCAATCAATTTTAAACTCCATAAAAGTCAATTTTTGAGGCTCCAACGGTTCAATTTGAGGCTCCTCCAACGGTCTGATTTTGGAGATCAAATTGTCAACAATTGAGGCTCCATCTTACTCTATAAATAGAAGCTACTTTGAAAACCAAAATATAGTTTTTGATATAGAGTTTTTGTACAGATTTGAAAACACTCTTGAAAGACTTGAAATCCATTTTCAGAAAAGTCTATACACTTTCAAATCCTCTCTAAGAGAGCTTATCATTTTCTTCAAGAGAAATCACTAAGAACTTCAAGAGTTCTTGAAAGAGTTTTTGAGAAAAGGCAACAATAGTCATTCTACTGATTGGGTGGTATTCAAAGTTCTATTAAATTGTGATCAGAATCTACACTCCAGGTGTTTTCTAAACTGATCTTTTGTTTGTCAATTTGATTGTTGAGTTATTACTCTAGGAGAGAGGTCTCTCTGGATAGAGTAAGAGTATTTGAGAAGTGTTTTCTCAAAGGTTTGATCTTGGGTGTGCCAAGGTCAGGGAAGAACTGTTCTTTGAGTTGAAGAACAGGTTTGGGTGTTTTGATTTCGTTTTTGTGTTGCTAGTTGCAGAGTGAATGTAATAGAACACAAAAGGGATCATTTGATAGTGGAAAACCAATTGCAACAGTTGTTGGATTGGGACTGGATGTAGGCAAGCGATTAGGTCAACCAAGATAAATCACTCGCGGCACTCTTCTTCTTCCTTACACTCATTACCATTTACCTTACATTGCTATTATTATTGATTATATTCTGCAATTCGTTTGGTAATTGAATTGGTAATTAACTCAGTAATTAACTTGGTAATCAACTTAAACTGGATAGGTAGATAAACATTGTATAAACTGAATATTGATTACATACTTGCTATTGATAATTCCTTTGATATTTCTGCTGCAACTTGAATATACTCTATTTGAATTAAAAGGAATTAGAAACTCACGAAAAATAGGCCAAAAGTGAACTAGAATCTATTCACCCCCCCCTCTAGATTCACCCAAAGGGACCATCAGATTTCACCACTATTTCCCCCCTTATATTTTCCTCTTATGTTATTCATGTATAATCATGGTCGGATCAGATTCCTACCCTCGTGACCGTCCCTCTCAGGATCACCCACGCCGCCTAATTAATTAGATCATGTCCAGTGTCCCAAATCGTTACCTATGTTAATTAGGGAATTAAATCTATGAATCCAGGGGAAAACTTAGGTGCAGTCTGCACTACTACCTACTCCTATCTCTAGGACTATAGCGTAATAATGGTTTAATTCTTTAGTACTACTTAAGCATACTTTGTCAGAGTTATCCTAGATTTACCTATCAATTTATTAGTCGTCAATTAATAAATAACATTAAGCACAAGAACAAACACCCAAACATATACTGAATAACATCAAGAATCATATAAAGGGAATAATTAGGGTTACATCGTTCTCCCAATCAAAGAGGGAGTTAGTTCATGATGGAATAGAAGAAAACACAAGTAGTAATTGAAAGAGAATACATAGTGGATTTGATCCTAGAGTCTCCTTCTATTCTTGCTTGTAGTTGAATTCTATTGTCGCCTATGAACCGGAGTGCTTTCGGCCGAGGCGTGGCTGCCGTCTAGGTCAAGCCGTCGGATGATTGAAAACTAGGTTTTTAGAAAATTAAGCGAACTCTCGCTGACTGCGAAACAAGTTGTATTTATATCCTTCAGAACTTAGACTTGGGCCTGGTGTGAGTCCAACTCGCGCGAGATGTTAAGTAACTCGCGCGAGATCATGTTCCAGAGAACAAACGTGTGATGCAATCCAAGTCACTTCGCGCGAGATAAGATAGTTGGGCGCGAGATGGACGCGAGATGAAGTTCTAGAGAGTTAACTTATTCTTGAAGTTACACTAACTCGCGCGAGATGATGTTGTTGAACGCGAGATGAGTGTGAGATGAGGTGCCAAAGAGTTAACTTGCTTTTGAAGAAAGGGTTCTCGGATGAGATGCGGAGAGGTGAGCGCGAGATGAGGTTCCAGAGAGCTTTTCTTCTTCACTGGAGCTCTAATTAATTTTTAACATAACCCAAATTAGCATTGAAGTTCATAATTCTCAGCAATTAGTTGTACCAATCCTTACCTAATGATGAATGAGAAATCAAGTTACCGAGTTTTTCATTGTAGTTCATCCTTGGATTGCTTAGCTCATTGCACAAGAGAGTTAGTCATGCATGCATTTCAGGTTATGACAGTGGTTATCAGTGTGTGTGGTATTTGTTCCAAGTTCCCAATGAGATCAAGTGGGTTTAGATTTCAGAAAGTAGTATTACCCCTTCACCTCATGTATTTCCTGCATTATCTTCCACACAAGTTAGCATTTACTATAATCAATAGGGCTTTATAAAGCTTGTAATGTTCGGCTTAGGTATAAGTATGATGAAAAGTCAATTTTAAGCTTATTACCATTCTCTGGCTTAAGAAACCATAGACCCTAAACCTAATCCTAGATAATCTCTTAGCATTAAAACTTTATTTTTTTGCTCTTTAATTTTAGGGAATTCTATTGATACCTCTTTATTATATATATTTTTGGTTGCCACAAACTGGTGGCTTTTTAGCAATTTCTATTTTTTTGTGATCACAAACTGGTGATCTTTTTATTGCTTTTTTGATTTTTTTGAATTTTTTGGATTATTTTTATAGAAGTGTGATTTTCCCTTGTTGAACACATTAATTTACCAAGAGAGTTTTCTAAAATAAGCTTGTGTTTTCAGGCTTGAAGTGTGGTGGGTTTTTCAAAAGGTCAATCAAAAAGTATGTGAATAATTGGCTCACAGACTGCTTATTATTAAAAATCCGCTTAAGCTCAAGGTGGGTGACTAAGGTCATTCATTCAAAATTTCAGGTTGGCCGAGAAAGGTTTTTATGGCTGCCAAAGAAGGCCTAAATCCTTTTCTAGTTCATGTTTCACTTGGTTTAACTTATTTAGGATCAACTTGGTTAATTGAGTTTTACCTTTTTCCTATTTTCTTAAGTACAAGCACATTATTAGTACGAGGAACAAAATAAAAAGTGCATTAATTTTAGATTCCCACAAGATAAGTCATCAACATAGGGGCATTAGTATCAAAAGGGTTAGATAATAAAATCCTTAAAACTCAAGACTCGAGATAACAAGAAAATAACATTGACACGATGTCGTACTCGTGCAAATTAATACAATTTAAATGCAGTATACTAGGAAGTGACTCCTAGGTCGTCTCTCAAGGACCATCAATTTATTTCTGTCAAAGACATGACACGAAGTGGGGGTGTTTTTGGGCTTAGGACGAATTAATAACAGCAATTGCAAGAGAATTAAAAATGCAGTTTAATATATGAATAAAAGGCACCAATCCGATCTCATGTTGGATCCAAACTTCCCTCATTGGTTCAACAAGTTAAAGCACACATCTATGCAGTGTATTGGAACCGAGATCTCTGCATTCCAATACTGAACTATCACTCTAAGATCTTAGAGTATTTTCATCGAACTCTCGGTGGCCTTTAAACTCACACAATCGCATGAGAGCAAACAACTTGGTTTCGAATCCTAAAATCAGTTCACTGCATTCGTTGTTTATCAACAATGCCAGAAATCAACAATCTCAATTCAAAACATCGATCGACATATTGAAATTGAAATTATGGAATCCAAGATGAGTACTAATTCAATTAGAAACCAAGAACCTAAGGAAATTTGAGATCCTTTTGAGATCGAATTGGTTTATAAAATTAGTTACACATAATTGAATTTAAACTTAACACAAGTCGGAATTGCATGATAGAAATCAAAACAAAACAGAAAAGAACAACAACAAAATTAAAATGCTAAACTTAATGAAGAACAATTATATTGCTGGAAATTAAAGGTGCTGGAATTTAAATTGTTGGAAATTAAGTTATGGATCTTTATAACATTAAGGTGAAGGTGGCATAGCCATCCATATTTATCTTTATAACATTAAGGTGAAGGTGGCATAGCCATCCATATAGATCTTTATAATGCAAGAATTGAAAGAAAATAAAAAGGGGCCAATGGCAAACCCTAGCAGAGCAAGAAGAGATGAATGGAGCAAGAACTAGAAAATGCAGAAATTTCACTACGAATCAAGAATGAAATTCAAATTGAAAGTATAGAAGAATGAAAGTGTATTAATGGACGAATTCAAACACAACAATAGCTAGAAAAACTGAAATGGAAATGATTAAAACGAAACCCTAGCAGAGAAGGGAAGAAGAAAAGAAAATGGAGCCAAAAGGAAATGGAAATGCTGTAATGTGTGTAATGTGTGAAGTGCAGAATGTAGTGTGTACAAAGAGCTCCCCCAACATCTGAATTTATAGCTAATACATCAAGAGAAGTGGGAGAAAAAAGTCAAAGAAAGTGGGGAGAAAAATCATCAAAATCTGTCCAAAATTTCTCCCAAATCTGGTATGTCCCCTACTAAATCCAATGTGCATGTGATTGGGAATCCATTTTTACCCATTTTTTCTTCACTTGACAGTCCCCTTGCACATGTCAAATTGGGTGAGAGGTCCAGGGCTCAATTCCTAAGCAAAACATTACAAAGTGGATCAATTAAATGCAACTAAAAATTGGTCCAACTCGCATAGAATTCTGTCACTGGAACATGGTCTACTTTCAAGGCTAAATTCACCCCCGATTCAATCCGAATTGGATCTTCATGTCTTCATGACTTTTGTAGCTCTATCTCTCTTGTTTAAGAGGAATTTAATCGCTCATCAATTGGACATCTGTGGAGGGAGTTATGCCTATTTTACTGAGACATGTCAAATCGTTAAATGCTGGAATTTCCAGAACAGTTCGTGTGCTGCATTCAAAGACATTTTCACACTAGATGCACTCCGACTGGGAATTTTATGTCTTCATAGAAGTTGTAGATCTTTGAGTCCTCTTTAATTTGACATAAAATTCAGCTCAATCAGAGGTCTGTAGTGAAAGTTATGCTCAGTTTTGTAAACCTTGTCAAATCTGGATAAAAATAACGAATTAGACCAAATTTATTATTTAAAGCCAAAATGAGTCTAAACTCATAAATACATTAAATCATACTAATTGACCACTAATAATGCTATTTTAGGATACAAATGATGCAGAGAAAGTAATCAAAATATTGACTTATCAAACATTCATGCATATATAAGGGGGTTAGTACAATAATGTAGATGCTTCAGTATAATTAAAAGAAAACAGAAAAATGATAAAAGAGAAAATAATAGAAACCTATTCTAATATGGACCTATTCTAAAAGAAAACATAAACATGATAAAAAGAAAAAATTATGTAGAAAAATTGAAAATAATTAAAAATAAATAGCAGAAAAATTGAAAATAATTAAAAATAAATAGCAGAAAAATAAAAAGGATAATATGAGTAGCTACCCCTGACTTAAATCTGTGCCGCCCTCAACACCGAAGAAAGAGGAAAATAGGCTACTCTAACCTACTAAGGAGGACTGGCTGGTGGAAAGCTGATGGAGGACTATCTCCAAAAGCTCAACAAACTCTTCAACCTTGCTTTTAAATGAATTGAGCTTCTAATAAAATCGCTATGTTTTTGACTGTCTGACCAAGTTTAGTATTCGGAGCACAACTTGGGTTACACAACTCCAATTGAGCTTTTCTTGGTGTCTTTTTAAAGCTTACTTAAAGGGCTACGAAAGCTATGCAGATACAAAAGCCGAGTTTTGACTGCATCTAGGAGGAAATTGGGCTTGAAAGTAATATTTGGATACTGTCAGGATGTTCTAGCGGGGTGCTGACCAGGTTCAATATTTCGAGCATAATACGGGCTAAAAAAATAGATTAAGTTTGTCTTGGTGGCATTTTAAATCTGACTTAAAGGGCTACAAAAGCTATGAAGACACCAAAGCCCAAATCGGACTTCATCTTGGAGGAAATGGTGCTTGAAGTTAACGTTGGAATGCTGATGTAAGCCTTCCATGGAAGTCTCACTTGTTTTGCCCAATATTCACTTCTCAAGCATGAGGTTCACGGTTTCAATGGAGTAAATCGCGGAATTAAGATTCAAAGAAGAAGAAAGGTATAAAATGGAGTAGAGAAGAAGGTGAGGAGCGCCATGCCTAAGCAATAAGCTCTAGGTAGAATCATCACATGGAGAATGCACCATGATAAGACTCAAACAAGGTTCACTCAAGAAACCTAGAGGAGACACTTCTCTCTCAAGCAATATGCTTCTTTCTAAAATTCATCAAAAGTGTTTACAAATATGAATTTTTCCTATAAGTACTAGAGCATGTGGCACCAAAATGATTTGAATCGAGAATCATTCCTAATCCAAGGATTAGGAGTAGGATCAACGTATGGCAAGCCGAATGAGGCACGTCACACGGATCACTAACTCTAACCTTGGGATTAAGAAGTGATCATATGGTCACGGTGCAGCCAAAGGAAGCATGTAACATGTGTTTACAAGTTTGAATTTCCACCTCTTGATTGGATCTAGATCATAAGGCCAAAATTCAAACTTGAGAGGCATGAGAAATGTGATTCAAGTTTGAATATTAGCCTCTTGATTAGATCATAGTCAAGTGGTGCTAATTCTCTCTTGAAATGGCCATAAGCATGCTTTCTCACGGATGCACCTCCTCCCTTGATGGAAAGATGATCACACGACTATGTTTGAAAAGGAGTTAGTGGAATTGCCACTAACTTCCCTCCAAAAATATCTCCACTCTCTCTAGGGAGAGTGTGCGCCACTCTCTCAATTTGAAGTGTAAATTCATGTTTTTATCCTAATCATGGTCGTGGCACTCACTTGCCAAAACAAGACCAAAATTATTAGTTTTAATTCCTAATTACAAGTCAAATAATACTAAGACTATTACAAGGTTTGTTGACCAAGAAAAGTCCATGAGGAGTTGACTGTTGACTTTCATGTTGACTTTGACTTTGAATCAATTTCCTCTCTTCCTCTTCTTGTATTCTTCTAAGCATAGACCTAGTTAGTCTTCTTGAGTTGTTGACTTCCATAGTTGGAGTGGATGGACCTCCATCAAATGCTACCAGGATTTTTCAGCGAGTTGTTTAATTGTTTAGGCCTATTAGTTTCTTTCAATTATGTATTTGTTTTAATACTTGAATTTGGGCCTTGTAATTGTAAAGTGTGCTCAGCCTAGGGTGCCTCTCATCTCACCATTGATCACTCATTTCATCCTAGGGTGGAGAACATTTCAGATTTCTAACCTTAGGCCCATTGCAATTTCATTTAAATTAGTCAACTTTCTCATTGTACTCACTTTTAGTCAAAATGAATGAAAATTGAGAATTGTTTCTCTTGAAAGGAGTAGAGCTCTCCTAGGGTTTTCTTCTTGAAACCTTGAATCTTATCATGGATCCTTGCATCGAAGTGGCAATTCTTCCTAAGAGCTTATTGAATTTCTAATTCATGGCGCTCCCACCATTCTTGTCTTCTCCATTTTATCTTTTCTTCTCCCTTTGATTTAGTTCCGTTAATTAGCACCTTGACCATGAGCTTCTTACTGCATTTTTGTGGGATCAAGTGTGTTTAAGAGTCATTGAAGGTAGGTGAATGAAGATTGGGGCAACAACTTGCTTATCCATGAAGATCTCTTCCAATTTCCTCATGGTTTTGCAACAAATTTGGTATCAAGAGTTTGTTCTTCACCTAGTTGTTCTTCAATTGTGGTTTTATGTCTAGCTCCTATCTTTTTTATTTCAATTTTTGATTCAATTGAAATTTTGTTGATTTTGTGTGTCCTAGTTGTCCATTGCATTGAGAAGATATTCTGACACTTGTGATAGATCATACATGGCCTATTTTACATGCTAGACACATTCTAGTTCATAGCCCCATGTGTTTGATGAATTTTCTCAATGTGTATTTTGTGTCCTCTTTGCTGGAAATTGATTGCCCTGCATTGTTTTAGGCTTAATTAGTGCTTATATATTTCATTATTACATGTTTAGCTGATGTAGGCACATCAAGGAGGATTACTAGAAGCATGCAAAGAAGGCTAGAAGAAGAAGCTAGGAAACTCCAAGACCAAGACCAAGACCAAAAGAAGAATAGCATAGGGTTATCAACTTGTAATCTTCTTGAAAACTTGTATGAACTAAACCCTATGTAATAGCTTAGATCGGTTTAGGGTCCTAAACCTATAAGGGTCCAAAGCCCTCGGATCACATAGCAAAGGCAAGCCAAAGATCCCTAAAATTCAAGGTCTCCACAAGGTTTTCAAAAAGTCCCAAAATTTCGGCTAAAATTGTGTGGAACCTTGAAATCACTTAGGATCAAGGGAGGAGACTCTTGAGTTGAGCATGGATCCATGCCTTGCCCAAATCAAGAGATCTCAACCCTTAATTCCAAGTGATTAAGGATTGATGACTTGGCTAATCACATGGGTACTAAGGGGGGACAATCCCATGTGCACCCATGTGATAGCCATGTGAAGACCATGTGTTTCTTAACAACCAAGTAACCCACTTAGTTACTTGGTGGTCAAGTAAGCCACGGTTTAGCTTAGGAACTCTAACTAGGATTAGGCTTAGTTAACCTTAGTTAGGATAGCTTGGAGACCAAGTCTTAAAGGCTTATAAATAGCCTTGGCCGAAACTCATGTACCACTTTTGATGAATTTTGAATACAAAGGCTTTAAGCTTTTTCTAGAGAGTTTTCTCTTGTTCCCTTAGGGAAGTTCCTTGAATCTTATCAATGGCTTCTTACAACCATTGTGGTGGTTCCTCCTAGGCTTATAAGACTCTCTTCCTTGGCGCCACCACCCTTTCTCCACCTTAACCATCTTCTATCTTTGTTTCCTAAACACCAAAATCAATAACTATCTTCCATGGCCGAGACTATTTGGATTCGGCTTCTATAGTGATGCTCACGGTGAAGGCTAGATTGGGGCATTCTAAGGTAGCTTTGGATCTTCCTCCAAGAGCACCTTCATCAAGGTAGCTTTGTTTCATTATTACATGTTTATCTCATTATAAGTTCAAGTTACCACTACCATCCATTATCTTGCTTATTAGCAAAGTTTGACTTGATTACTTGAGTTTTTGAGCCTTGATCTTGGATTGTCCAGCAAAGAAAAGTCAAAAGAAAATTATTGAAAAACAAAAGAAAGGAAAAGAGAAAAAGAAAATATTCAAAAGAGCATAGCAAAAGAAAATACAAGAAAAGAAAATACAAGAAAAATGAGTTTGAAGAAAATAGAGTGCTAAAATTAGTAGTTGTTGTGAGTGAAAATTTGTGAAAATTTTGTGTGCAGTACCTTGGTTGTTTAGGCTCTTTAACCACCCACAAAATTAGTGTTCAATTTCAATTTGTCGTTTATTACCATTAGGCTCAAGCATCATCATCATAAATTGGGTCAATTTTGCTAATAGCTTGATATTTGAACTTGTGGTGAGCTTTGTATGTGCCTATATATATAAGCTCTGTTTTTCCCTGTTTTTGGACCTCTGTTTTGTGGATTCCCTGCACCTATTTTGAGCTTATTTTTTGCCTTAAATTTATCACAAACATTCCCCAAAATTTCCTCACAAGTTGGCCAAGTTTTGAAGCAAAATTCCTACCATTAGTGACGGTTTTTCCGATTTTGTGACAGTTTTCATTTTGCTTCTTGTTCAACGTGTAAATATGGGTTTTGGTGGCTGTTGGGAATTTATTTTGACAGTATATACATATATAAGCTCAACTGGAAGGTTTCATAATTTTCCAACATCATTTCATATGCTTTTGAGTGCTTACAAGTTGGGAAAAATTGTGACGGTTTCCTGAAATTTCCAGCAATTGGTACTTGTGTTTTGTGTCAAATTTAAATCCTTTTATGTTGAAATTTTTTCCAGTTTTCTAAATTGAGTTTTCCTTCATTTTAGTTATAGTAACTATAGTATCCTTTGTCTCATATTAAATCTCCTTTTGAGTAGCTAATTTTTCTTCATTGAGTGTCCTTTTATTTCTTGTCTTCTTTGACTCCTATTAGTTTTGTCTAGGGTCTTTGTCTTCTTGAATTTCCCTAAGCTCTTTGGCTGGATTGTTCCTCTTTCACTTGTATAAATGGGACTTGGTAATTGATAGAGGTTTCTTAAGAAAGCTCTAAAAGAGTTGAGAGAAAAAGGTTAGAGAGTACATTCTAGAAAGAGCCTCTTAAGTGTGCAAACAAGAGTGTTGAGAGAAACACTTAGTGAGTGGTAAGGACTTCCAATTTATTTTATATTATTTTGCTTCTACCATCTTCCTCGCAGCAATGGATAGCTTCCCAAGTGTTGGGAATGATTTATTTCCTAGGACTCAAAAGGTTATGGATGCCATGATGGAGAAGTTCATTCACCTACATCACAACCTCAAGAATGAGCTTCAAGAGAGTGTGAATGAGGTGAGGGAGGAGAGTAGACGCATGAGAGAGGAAGAGAATAGAAAGAGGGAAATGGAGAGAACCTTGAGAGAAAACCATAAGAGAAGAGAAAGGGAAAAGCATGAAAGAAGAAGAGGAGTGAATAGAGGGAGTGGAAGTGGAAGGGAAAGGCAAAGGAGAAACCATTATTCACCTAGGAAAAGTGGTGAGAGAAGTAAATATGATGAGAAGTAAGCCTTTTCAGCCTTTGATGAAGAGAGGAGAGGAAAGGAAAGGTATGACTGAAGCACATACCATAGTAGCAACCCACACATACCTAGAAGGGTCTTTGGTGATGATGAACTAAGAGTTAGGAAGGAAAATAAGAGATTTGAATGTGAGTTTAAAGAGAGAAAAACTAGAGTGGAAATAGAAAATCAAAGAGCTTACACTAATTTAGTAAAGGAATTTGATAGGGTAGAAAGAGAAGACCATGAAAGGAGAAAAAGAAAAGAGAGAATTTTGAGAGAGGAAAAAGAGTTGAGGGAAAAAAAGCTAAAAGAGAAAAAGTTGAAAGAACAAGAGAGGAAAGAAAGAAAATTAAGAGATGAGCAAGAGAAGGAATTGTGTGATATTTTAGTTGTTTGTATTAATCCTTCCTTTGTTTTTGATGAATCTCATTTGAAGGATGATGTAGAAATGACACCAAAGGAAGAAATACAAGACAACAACTTATTGTGTGAGGATGTGGAAGAGATAGAACTTAAAGCACATAGTGTAGTTGTTTGTGACATTCCTTACAAGAATCCTTTTACCTTAGTACCTAGTGGTGAATTGTCTACAAAGCTTCCATGGAGCACACATCATGAAGAAAATGAAGCACCAATGGAATTGGAGCAACCATTAGTGAAGATTTAAATAACATTAAACATTTCACACTAGACTCTTTTGGCATTAAACCTTGGATCACGATTGAGTTTGCTAATTTGGACCTTTTAATTGTTCCTAATGACCTTTGTTCTCATGATGTTCAATATCTATCTAGGTTGTTGGAAGAGTTGAAGAAGGAGGGTCAAATACAAGCTTCCACACATGATAAAGGACTAATATTTACACAATTTGGAGTTGAAGTAGATGCTCCTATAAGTCTTGGTTATGCATTGATGAACCATTTAAATTTTTCCTTTACTCCATTACATTGTGTCAAAAATATTACTAACCAAAACATGTTGTGTGATTGGGATTCAAGTAAAGTAGGTGATAGAGGCCTCCTTTGAGATTCTCCAAAGAGTCCTTGTAAGTTCCCAATCTAGCTTCGTCAACTATCTCCAAACCCAAACTTCAAGTGAAGCTTTCGGTCAAGTCAACAATGGATGCAAGATAAACCGAAAAGGGAAAATGGAAGGGGGTGAGAAATGGGGAAGAAAGGCGCCATGGCAAGCCAATAAGCCTAGGAGGAACCGCCACAATGGAGGTGAGAATCCATTGATAAGATCCAAGAAACCTTGCTAAGCAAGATAAGAGAAAACCTCTCTCAAGAAAAGCTCAAAGCTTATTCATTCATCAAAATTATCAAAAAGTTCTAACAAATTCGTTTTTATAAGTATTTATAGGCTTAGGCTAAACTTGAGAAGCAAGCTAAACTAAACCTAACCTATCCTAATCAAAGCTAACCGAAAACTAACTTTAGTTAGGAGTCCAACTAACTAATCTAATTAAGGTTAGTTTAAGTTACATGTCACTTTTAAAATGCCATGTCACTAATCCTCCTTGATTCTTAGCCCTTGGATGGACTTGAGAGATCAAGGGTGGATGTTCCTTCTTGGGTTAAGGCATGGATCCCCACCCAAGGAGCAACTCTACTCAAACCAAAGCTTTTGGATTCACTTAGAATTTCAAATCAAACTCTACATTCCATCCGAAATTCTAAGGTGAATTTTAGTGCTTCATTAGATCATTATTTGTACTCTTAACCAAACATTCTAAACAAGTAAAAATAAAAGCACTCAAACCTAAAGAGAACATGTCTAGGCCGTGAGCTTTGGACTCACTTACAAGGCCTTGCAACTTGTACACTTACAAAGGTACTTGATCAAACAAGTTTACAAACAAATTACAAAATGTAAGTCCTAAACTATGGCTTGATTGAGGTTGTGCCATGTCTTGGAGCTTCCCCACTTCTTCCTCTATCTTCCTCTTCATGCTCCTAGTAATCCTTTGGGATGTTCCTACATCAAACCCTCCTTCTTTGCTTGAACTTGTCCCCAAGTTATCTGATCCATTTAAACCTATATCAAACAAAGAAAGGTCACTTATATTAAAAGAATTACTACCTCCATACTCACTAGGAAGATCCAACTTATATGCATTAGGACCCAATTTCTCAATGATCTTGAATGGTCCATCTCCTTTCGGAAGAAGTTTAGAACTCCTCAAAGTAGGAAATCTCTCTTTCCTTAGGTGCACCTACACCAAGTCCCCTACTTCAAACTCTATTGCCTTGTGGTGCTTGTTGTATGCCTTTGCTACTTGTTCATTTTTTCTTTCAATTCTCTCCTTCACGTTAGCATGAAGCTCCTTTATCTTTTCAGCCCTCTCTTTTCCACTCCTATTGCAAGTAAACTCCATAGGCAAAGCCACTAGATCTAGTAGGGTAAGTGGGTTAAAACCATAAACTATTTGAAAAGGAGAGAGTTGAGTAGTGGAATTTATTACCCAGTTATATACAAATTCAATGTGAGGTAACCAATCCTCCCAAGTCCTTAGATTCTCACCTACAAAGCTCCTCAAAAGTTGTCCCAATGTCCTATTGATGACTTCTGTTTGGCCATCGGTTTGAGGATGGCAAGTGGTGGAGAAAAGGAGTTTTGTGTCGAGGTTACTCCACAAGGTCCTCCAAAAGTGCCCAAGAAACTTTGAATCTCTATCACTAACTATGGTCTTGGGAACTCCATGGATCTTTGAATATTTTCTCTTACTCTTTTCTTTTCTTTTATTTTTCTATATTTTCTTTTGGCTATTCTTTGCTGGACAATCCAAGTATAGGATCAAATACTCAACTAAGTCAAGTCAAACTTTGCTAACAAGCAAGATAATGCATGGTAGTGGTAACTTGAACTTATAATGAGCAATGCACATAGTAATAGCACATATAAGCACTAATTAAGCTAAATATAATGCAGGGAATTCAAATTCCAGCAAAGGGACTCAAAATACATATTGAGAAAATTCATCAAACACATGGGGGCTATTGACTAGAATGTGTCTAGCATATAAAATAAGTCATGTATGATCTATCATGAGTGTCAGAACATCTCTTCTATGTATTGGACAGCCAAGACACACAAGATTATGAGAGCTCTCTCTTTTTCTCAAGACTTTAATCTTAGAAATTCTCTTTTCATAAATGACCAAAAAGTGAATACAATGTGCAATTTTGTCTAAGTTATATGCCTTCCCTTGTGTTTGGCCATGAGCTTCTCTAGCCTTAGGATCCTTGATGGATTGATCAAGTGATGTTAAGCACCCCTCACTTGATCAATTCAAGAAGGATCTAGAATTAATGAGATTAAGAGGCTCATAACTCTCCTAAGCATGTGATGATCATGGATTAATCAAGATGGAATTCTATGCCTTGGATTAGAAGCAAATCCAAAGGCTAGAATACCTTCTTAGATGAGAGTCAACACTTATAAACTTGACTTAAATTTGCACCTTTGATTATGGCATAATCAAGTGGTGGAAATTTAAATGAAGTTAGTGGTAATTCCACTAATTCTCTCTCCTAATCCATCCACTCTCTTTTAGGAGAGTGTATTACACTTGCTTAGTTGGGTCATAAGACACTTAAGCCCATCTTAAGAGACTTTGACCAACACAATTAAAAGTCAACATGTCTACTTACTAAGCTTGGTCGAAAATCACCACTAAATATAGGTCCAAGCTTTTTACACAATTAAGCTAAAACTAATTACATGATGCTTAAAAAATTACAAGGCTTCAATAGCCCACTTTGTTGACTTCCAAGAGTTGAATATTGACTTTGACTTTGACTTGTTGACTTTGACTTGGTCAACTCTTCTTGAAATTGGGCTTCAATTCTTCTTTGCATTGCCCTTGTAATTCTCATGTTTGGAGATGGTCCTCCATCAATCCCTCCTTCTTGAGGCAAACTTGTCCCCAAGTTGATCCCATCACCACCTACGTCACAAAGAGATAAATCACTAACATTAAATGAATTACTACCAATGAAAGAAGTAGGAAGGTCAAGAGAGTAAGCATTAGTTCCAAGTTTCTTTAGAATCTTGAAGGGGCCATCCCCTCTTGGTAGAAGTTTAGATTTCCTAAGGTTAGGAAATCTCTCTTTCTTGAGATGAAGCCACACCAAGTCTCCTTCTTTGAACTCTACATTTTTCTTGTGTTTGTTCACTTGGGCCGCCACCTTGGAGTACCTTTTCTCAAAGTGCTCTTTGATTTTGGCATGAAGGGACTTCACTAGCTTGGCCTTGGCAACTCCATCTACATTTAAACCAAACTCAAGTGGCAAAGGCACAAGGTCAAGAGGTGTTAGAGGGTTAAAGCCATACACAATCTCAAATGAAGAATGAGAAGTAGAAGCATTCACAACTCTATTATATGTAAATTCAACATAAGGTAAATGTTCTTCCCATGTTCTAGTATTCCCTTTAACAAAGCATCTCAACAATTAGCCTAATGTTCTATTGACCACTTCGGTTTGGCCATCCATTTGTGGATGGCAAGTGGTTGAGAATAAAAGCTTGGTGCCTAACTTACCCCAGAGGGTTCCTCCGGAGTGACTCAAAAATTTTGAATCCCTATCACTAACAATTGTTTTAGGCAAACCATGCAATCTAAGCACTTCTTTAAAGAACAAATTTGCAATGTGTGTAGCATCATCAACCTTATGACAAGGAATAAAATGAGCCATTTTAGAAAACCTACACACAACTACAAAAAAGGAATCCATTCCTCTCTTGGTTCTCGGCAATCCAAGCACAAAATCCATTGAAATATCAATCGAAGGAGAAGTGGGAATAGGTAAAGGTGCATATAATCCATGATTCATGCTTCTAGATTTAGCCTTATGACATGTTATGCACTTATGCACAAATCGGTCCACATTCTTTTTCATATGTGGCCAATGAAAATGTTCATGTAATATGGCTAATGTCTTATCAATTCCAAAGTGTCCCATGATGCCTCCTTCATGTGCTTCACAAACTAAAAGTTCTCTTAAGAATGTCTTAGGGATACACAAACATTTTCCTTTGAAAAGATAACCATCCACCCTAAAGAAATCCTTATGAGCACTTTGAGCACACATCATAAACACTTGGCCGAAATCATGATCATGTTCATACAATTCTTTAATGTGATCAAATCCTAGCATCTTAGTTTCTAGCATGCATATCAATGTAAATCTCCTACTAAGAGCATCGGCTACCACATTAGTACTACCTTTCTTATACTTAATCATGTAAGGAAAGGTTTCAAGAAATTCTACCCATCTTGCATGCCTCTTGCTAAGCTTGCCTTGGCCTTTGATATGCTTGAGTGTCTCATGATCGGTGTGCACCACAAACACCTTGGGAAGAAGGTAGTGTTGCCACACTTGGAAGGCCCTCACAAGTGCATACATCTCCTTGTCATAGGTGGAGTAGTTGAGTTGAGCACCCTTGAGCTTATCACCAAAGTAGGCAATGGGATGCCCCTCTTGCATCAACACGGCTCTAACACCTAAGTTAGAAGCATCACACTCTAATTCAAAAGAACAAGCAAAGTTAGGTAAAGTAAGAATAGGTGCATGTGTAAGCTTTTCTTTAAGTAGATTGAATGCATGCTCTTGAGCTTGACCCCAAATAAAGGAAGAATCATTTTTAACTAGTTCATTAAGAGGTGAAGCAGTAGTACAAAAATCCTTAACAAACCTCCTATAAAAACTAGCTAAACCATGAAAAGATCTTACTTCCCTTGCATTGGTGGTCTCGGCCACTCTTAGATGGCCTTGATCTTGCTTTCATCCACTTGCACACCTTGCTCACTCAGCACAAAACCGAGGAATATAACTTGATTGGTGGCAAAGGTGCACTTTTCTTTGTTGGCATATAAATGTTGTTCCCTAAGCACTTTCAAAACAAGCTTCAAGTGTGTTAGATGTTCTAAGAAAGATTTGCTATAAATCAAGATATCATCAAAATATACCACAACAAATTTTCCTAGAAACTCTCTTAGCACATGGTTCATCAACCTCATAAAAGTGCTAGGTGCATTTGATAAGCCAAAGGGCATGACAAGCCACTCATATAGTCCAAACTTGGTCTTAAAAGCGGTTTTCCACTCATCACCTTCCTTCATCCTAATTCTTGATAGCCACTTTTAAGGTCAACTTTGGAGAATACCTTAGCTCCATGTAGCTCATCAAGTAAGTCATCTAGCCTAGGGATTGGGTGTCTATACCTTATAGTGATATTGTTAATGGCTCTAAAATCGGTACACATTCTCCAAGTCCCCTCCTTCTTAGGCACTAAGATAATCGGTGAAGCACAAGGAGACAAGCTCTCCTTGACCCCACCCCTTACTCATCAACTCTTCTACTTGCCTTTGCATTTCATAAGTCTCTTGAGGAGAACTCCTATATGTAGGCTGGTTGGGTAAGGGTGCTCCCGGTACTAAATCTATTTGATGCTCAATCCTTCTAAGTGGGGGAAGACCTTGGGGAATTTCCTTAGGAAAGACATCCTCAAACTCCATCAACAATGACTCAAGGTCCTCTTACTTGCCTACCAAGTTAGTGCTCAAAACTAATGGTGTAGGCAAACATAGGAACATACTCTTCCTAGCTAGATACTCCCTTCTTATCTCATCTTTCTCCATAAGCAAACTCTCACTAAGTTTTCCCTTAGCTTTAGTCTCGGTTTGCCTATCATCATGGGTGGCTACACACTTTCCTTTCATCCTAGAATCACTAGTGGCATGTTTGGTAATTCTTGTGGAACTCTCGGCCAACACTAGTTTTCTAGGGTGTTTGGTTTCTTTTTGGTTTTTCTTGGAGGAGCTCTCGGCCAAAGTGTGTTTGGCACTTGAACCCTCACTTTTCTTCTCACTTTCCCTCTTTAACTTCATCTTTATTTGATCCTCACATACTTCCTTAGGTGACAAAGGTTTGTGGGTGACCTTCTTGCTCATATGAGAAAAGATATAGGTGTTGGAAACACCATCATGAATGGCATGTTTATCATATTGCCAAGGTCTCCCAAGTAATAGGTGAGTGGCTTCCATAGGCACTACATCACATAGCACATCATCTCTATATTTGCCTATGGAAAAGTTAATAAGAACTTGCTTACTAACCACCATTTCACCCTTACCACTCAACCATTGCAACTTATAAGGTTTAGGGTGTGGGAATGTCCTAAGTCCTAGTTTATCTACTAATCTAGTACTAACTACATTGGTACAAATACCACTATCTACAATGAGGGAACATACCTTCCCTTCAACTAAACACCTATAATGGAAGATGTTCTCCCTTTGGGAGTCATCCAACTCCTTGAGAGCACTCCCAAGCATCTTCCTCACCATGAGGAGATCTCCATCTTCGAGTTGTTCTTCCTCACTACTAGTGCTCTCCCTAGACTCTTCACTCTCACTAGATGAAGATTGAGAATCCTCACTAGTGATGGCACCATCAACTCTCACTATCATGGTCATTTTGTTAGGACATTGGGATGCAATGTGGCCATGCCCCAAACATTTAAAACACTTAATTGAACTAGGCTTGGAAGTAGAAGATTTTACCTCCTTACCTTTGGAGTCCTCACGGCCTAGCTTCCCCTTTGATGAAGAATTGTATTCTTTCTTGCCCTTGTCCTTCCATGATGACTTGTATGGTGTGAAGCCCTTCTTGAAGGTACCCTTCCTCTTCAATTGGTTCTCTACTTCTCGGCTTTGTGAAGAGCATCTCCAACGGTCACAAAATGTTGGAGCTCTAGCACATCTTGAATCTCATGGTTCAACCCTTGAATGAATCTGATGGAGGACCATCTCTAAAAGCCCAACAACCCTCCAAATCAAAGTTAAAGAAGAAGGAGGACCTTACTCTTTTAAATTGGGCTAGAAATAAATTCGCTAATATTTTTGGTGCCTGACAAGGTTTAGTGTTTTGAGCATAACTGGGGCTACACAACTCCATCTGAGCTGTTCTTTGTTTCTTTTTAAAGCTGACTTAAAGGGATACAAATGCTATGAAGACACAAAAGTCCAGTTCTAACTGAATCTAGGAGGAATTTGGGCTTGAAAGTAACGTTTGGATACTGCCAGGATGTTCCAGCGAGGTGCTAACCAGGTTCAGTATTTCGAGCATAATGTGGGCTACAAAACTCCAATTAATTTCGTCTTGGTGTCATTTGAAATCTTACTTAAAGGGCTACAAAATCTATGAAGACACCAAAGCCCAGTTCGGACTGCATCTAGGAGGAAATGGAGCTTGAAGTTAACGTTGGAATGCTACCAGGATTTTCCAGTGAGTTGTTTAATTGTTTACGCCTATTAGTTTCTTTCAATTATGTATTTGTTTTAAGACTTGGATTTGGGCCTTGTAATTGTGAAGTGTGCTCAGCCTAGGGTGTCTCTCATCTCACCATTGATAACTTATTTCATCCAAGGGTGGAGAACATTTCAGATTTCTAACCTTAGGCCCATTGCACTTTCATTTAAGTTGGTCAACATTTCTATTGTACTCACTTTGGTCAATATATGAAAAGAGAATTTCTAAGACTAAAGTCTTGAGAAAAGGAGAGAGCTCTCCTAGGGTTTCTTCTAAGAACCTTGAATCTTATCATGGATCCATGATCCAAGCGGCTATTCTCCAACCAAGCTTATTGGGTGCTTCATCCATGGCGCTTACCACATTTCTTTCTTCTTCCATTTTTGATTTCTTTCTTCCCCCTTTTGTGTTGACCATGAGCTATCATTGCTATATCTTGATTTATTCCGCTGTTTAAGAGTGATTGAACATTGGTGAATGAAGATTGGGAAACCCCTTTGCTTATTCATGAAGATCTCTTACAAGTTCCTCATGGGTTTGCATCAGAATCTTGCAAGAGTAGCCTCCCTTTCTTCTTGGTAGTCTGCCCTAAGCATGGTTAATTCAAGGTCCTTGTAGTATTCTTGGACACTCTTTGACCCTTCTGTTAGTCTTTTCAATTTAATATGTAAATCTCTAACATAAGAATGAGGCACAAACCTTTCCCTCATGACATCTTTGAGTTGAGTCCATGAGGTGACTTGAGGCCTTCTTCTTGCATAGTAATCCACCAACACTTGATTCCACCACACCAAGGCATATCCTTCAAATTGTAGGATGGCTAGGTTCAACTTCTCCTCCTCTCTCAAGTGAGTATAGCATGAGTAAACTTGTTCCACCTTCATGACCCAATCCAAGTAGGATTCGGCCTCACCATTTCCAACAAAGGTTGGAAGCTTGATCTTTGCATTTAGGCCACCTTGCCTTGCTCCACCTCCATAGGGAAATGCTTGAGGTTGTCGACCATGGTACCCCTCTTGAGGAGTCTCTCTTCCTCTAGGTCTTCTCTCATCCTCATATGCATGGAATGCATCTTCTTCATTGATGTTACTTCCCTCTTCACTACTTCTAGGAGACCTATAGTCTCTCCTACTACTACTACCTCTTCTTTCTCCACTCCTTCTAAGATAGGCCTCTCTTTCTCTTCTCTCAATCTCTTCTCTTATAGCTCTTTCCATGTCCCTCCTTCTATCCTCTTCCTCTCTCATTTTTCTATTGCTCTCCTCCCTCACCTCATTGACACTCTCTTTGAGCTCATTTTTGAGGTCATGTTGCATACTCATGAATTTCTCCATCATGGCATCCATCACTCTTTGGGTCTTAGGAGATAATTCATTGCCCACACTTAAGGAACTCTCCATTGCTGCAAGAAATGGTTAGAACAAGAATAATAGAAGAGAATTAAAAGTCCTTTCTCACTCTCTAAGTGTTTGCACTCACACTCTTGTTTGCACATTTAGGAAGCTTTTTCTTAGAAGTTACCCTCTAGCCTTTTTCTTCTCACTCTCACTTAAAGTTTCTTGAGAAACCTCTATCAATTATCAATTTCCAATTTATCCAAGTGAAAGAGAAACAACTCAGCTACAAATCCTAGGAGATCAAAGAAGACAAATACTCTAGACAAAACTATTAAGAATCCAAAGAAGACAAGCAACAAATCAAGACTCAATGAACAAAATGAGCTACTCAAAAGTGAAATTAATGATTAAGACAATGGCTAATATATTTACTACACTAAAAATGAAGGAAAACTAGTATTTAAAAACTGCAAAAATACTTGAATCAAAACTCAAAGAATGGAAGAAAATCAAGTGCAATTTGCTGGAAAATTGACAGCAACCGTCATCAAAATTTCCTAAACTTGTGAAAATTTATAAGCATATCAAATGAGCTTGGAAAATTATGAAACCTTCCAGTTGAGCTTATATATATGTAAAATGAATGACCAAATGCCCATAATCCAATAAAACAACGTTTCACCCAATGAACCAACCACAACCCCAAAACTGTTACAGAATCAGGAGAACCGTCGCCAAACTGCAACTTAGGCTTGTAAATTGGCTCAAAATGACTTGAAATTTAGGGGATTGGTTTGGGTGATCTTTAGGCACAAAATAAGCTCAAATTAAGGTGCAGGGCACACACAAATAAGGGTCCAAAAACAGGGCAAATATGTCTAGGCACATGCAAGCACACTACAAGTTCAAATATCATGTCATTAGCAAATTTGATCCAATTTGTAATATGATGCTTGAGCCAAATGAGTAATGATGCCTAATTGAACTTGGACACTAAATTTGTGGGTGTTTAATGACCCAATTCACCAAGGTACTGCACTCAATTTTTCCCATTTTTTTCTACTACAAGAGCTACTCAATTTCACTCAATTTTTCTTCAAACTTCTTTTCTTGAATTTTTCTTTAACTCTTTTCTTTGAATATTTTCTCTTGCTCTTTTCTTTTCTTTTGTTTTTCTATATTTTATTTTGGCTATTCTTTTCTGGACAGTCTAAGTATAGGCTCAAATACTCAAGCAAGTCAAGTCAAACTTTGCTAACAAGCAAGATAATGCATGGTAGTGGTAACTTGAACTTATAATGAGCAATGCACATAGTAAAAGCACATATAAGCACTAATTAAGCCAAATATAATGCAGGGAATTCAAATTCCAACAAAGGGAGTCAAAATACATATTGAGAAAATTCATCAAACACATGGGGCTATTGATTAGAATGTGTCTAGCATGTAAAATAAGCCATGTATGATCTACCATGAGTGTCAGAACATCTCTTCTATGTATTGGACAGTCAAGACATACAACAACAACTCAACAAAAATTCAATTGAATCAAAAATTCAAAGCAAAAAGATTGGAGCTAGACTCAATACCACAAGTGAAGAACAACTAGGTGAAGAACAAGCTCTTGATACCAAATTTGATGCAAACCCATGAAGCTATGAAGGTGATCTTCACGGAATTCACAAGGGGTGCCCCATCTTCATTCACCAAGTGGTTTCCTCACTCAACAGTAATGTGTAGCTTGCGGAATAAGCAATGAACCTCACGTTTTTGGCACAAAAGGAGAAGAAAGCAAAAATGGAAGGAGGATAGGAGTGTGGTAGCGCCATGGATCATGGATCCAATAAGCTATGTAGAAGAATCGCCACTTGAGTCATGGACCAAGATAAGATTCAAGGTTCTTGGAAGAAACCCTATGAGAGCTCTCTCATTTTCTTAAGACTTTAGTCTTAGAAATTCTCTTTTCATAAATGACCAAAAAGTGAATACAATGTGCAATTTTGCCTAAGTTATATGCCTTCCCTTGTGTTTGGCTGTGAGCTTCTCTAGCCTTAGGATCCTAGATGGATTGATCAAGTGATGCTAAGCACCCCTCACTTGATCAATTCAAGAGAGTTAATGAGATCAAGAGGCTCATAACTCTCCTAAGCATGTGATGATTGATAATCCATTTTATATACATTTTCTTTACTTTGTTTTCGGTTCAATTAGCTGTTATATGTGTCATATTTTGGTAGTTTATCTTAGATATTGTGTTAGAGGTATATTTTAGTAGTAGTAATAAATAATAGTTAAAATTCCACAAGTTCTTACGTTTCTATATTGATTCTTGTGCAGTCACTTCTAGAACTATGAGGAATGAAGAAGAGATAGGAGCAGGGACGAGATTGAATGCAAGAATGGAAGCCCAAATCAAGATCAAAGCAAGCCAAGTTGAGCATACAAGGCTGTTAAAACGCGCCAGGGCGCATTCCATTGACGCATTCAGCCTTGCTTGCGGCGAAAACGCGCCAGGGCGCATTCCATTGACGCACAAACGCGCTAAGGCGCGCTCAAGTGACGCGGTTCACTGGCCCTTGCGGCACAAACGCGCCAGGGCGCGCTCAAGTGACGCGTTTCACTGCCCCTTGCGGCACAAACGCGCCAGGGCGCGTTTCTACTTAGTGGTGGCGCGTTTCTCCTGCTATATATAGCTTTTGGGCTCGAATTGAAGGGGAACTTTTCATAATTTTGTTTTCTAGCTTCTTGTGCAAGTTTGAGTTGTGCGATTGCACAATTCTCTCTTCTCTCTTCGCTGTTCTCTCTTCTACTCACTCTTTTCTTCTTAGATTTCAATCTTCATGTATTCAATCTCTCCTCACAACTGAGCTACTGCAATAATTGAATTCAGTTCTTCGATTTTGATCCTTCTTCAATTCCGCAATAGATCTCTGGTTCAATTTACATTTACGCTCTATAATTCTGTTCTTGATTGTTTAGGTTTTCACGCTTTATGCTATTGCACTTGATTCCTTTTCTGCAATTCTCTTCTGCTTAATTCATTGTTTCAATTTGCTTAATTCCTTGCTCCGATTTACATTTCTCTGCTTTGTCTTTAGCTTTCTGTTTCATAATTACACTTTTGTTTAGTTTTGTTGAATTGTTCAATGAAAATCCCCCTCCTAATAGTGAGCAATTCCGAATTGAACGTATGTATGTCTTCTGAGAGATGACCTAGGTTGATTCCTCTATATTACAAGTTTAATTGGGGATAAATCTAGCTTTTGATAGTCACTCGACAGTGGTTATCAAGTGATGCTAAGCACCCCTCACTTGATCAATTCAAGAGAGTTAATGAGATCAAGATGCTCATAACTCTCCTAAGCATATGATGATCATGGATTAATCAAGATGGAATTCTGTGCCTTGGATTAGAAGCAAATCCAAAGGCTAAAATACCTTCTTAGATGAGAGTCAACACTTATAAACTTGACTTAAATTTGCACCTTTGATTATGGCATAATCAAGTGGTGGAAATTTAAATGAAGTTAGTGACAATTCCACTAATTCTCTCTCCTAATCCATCCACTCTCTTTTAGGAGAGTGTATTACACTTGCTTAGTTGGGTCATAAGACACTTATGCCCATCTTAAGAGGCTTTGACCAACACAATTAAAAGTTAACATGTCTACCTACTAAGCTTGGCCGAAAATCACCACTAGATATAGGTCCAAGCTTTTTACACAATTAAGCTAAAACTAATTACATGATGCTTAGAAAATTACAAGGCTTCAATAGCCCACTTTGTTGACTTCCAAGAGTTGACCATTGACTTTGACTTTGACTTGTTGACTTTGACTTGGTCAACTCTTCTTCAACTTGGGCTTCAATATTCTTTGCATTGCCCTTATAATTCTCATGTTTGGAGATGGTCCTCCATCAGTCTGTGCATCTATGGTATACACAAACAGAGAAGCCAATTAAAATGGAGGGAGAGATATAGTAAAAAGAAAAATCAGTAATAGACATCATGTAATCAATCAACTCAAAGAATGCTCATGTTAATGATTCAAAACATAATTATATACAATCATTTAGTATATGACACATAACAATGAATAATAGGCATGGAATAGTTAAACTCAGACTATGGATGCATACTCTGCAATAAGAATAACCAAAACAGCTTCCAATTCATAATTTTTTGGAAAAACGTGAGTATCTCACGCGAAGTAAGGCTAACTCGCGCAAGATTGGCTTCAGAGGAAAGAAAATTCAAAGTTTTAAAGTGCATCTCATGCGAAGTTGTTGAGATTGTTGGACTTAAAGCTTGAAGATGATTTGGTGTCTTGATAAGTGCTAGATTATACATGTTTTTCTAGGTGTTTTAAGCTCATTTCCATCTATTTTCACTAGGTTTAGCTATAATTTAGTCAAGAAAACAGTAAAAATATCATAATTGCTTAGTGTTAGTTCTTGAGTGAGTGTTTTGTGAGTTTTGTAAGTTTTTCTTGAGTTTTAAGTCATTTTTATTCTTCTTTTGTTAATCTTTAGGTGCAATGAAGGATTGAAGAAGAGATAAGCAACAAGGAGTGGATCCAATACTTGAACAGAAGCCCAAACCAAGAGAGTATAGCAAGCCAAAACCTCAAGTTGAGCATCCAAGGCTGTTAAAATGGTATCGTCTGAAGAAACGTGCCAGGGCGCACTCATGAGGCGCCTTCATACCCTGCTTGCGGCAAAAATGCGCTAGGCGCGCTCGAAGCGCGCTCATGCCATCCCCACTTATTCAAACGCGCCAGGGCGCGTTTCACTCAGACGAAGGGATCAAGACGCAATGGATTTAGTTTCGTCTATGCTTACTTCATCTCGAGAGTTATTCCATCTCGTGCGTGCTTCTTATGAAGTTGCTCATCTTCTAAGTCGCTTCGTCTATGCTTACTTCGTCTGAGAATTATTCTGTCTATGCTTACTTCATCTGAGAGCTATTCCATCTGTGCGTGCTTCTTATGAAGTTGCTTCGTCTGTGCTTGCATCTTCCAAGTCGCTTCGTCTATGCTTACTTAGATCGAGAATTATTCTAAATCTATGCTTGCCTCATCCGAGTTATTCGTCCGTACTCGCTTCTTATGGAGTTGCTTCGTCATCGTGCTTAATTCTTATGAAGTTGCTTGATCTGTGTTTGATTCTTTTAAGAATTGTTTAAATCTGCTCTTGCTTCGAGGAAGTTGCTTCGTCGAGAGCATGCCTCTTTTAAGTTGTTCCGTCTGTACTTGTTTTGTCTTAGTCTCCAGATTGATGCTTTCGTCTGTAACCAATACAGACGACACAAAAGACAGACGATACCAAGTTCAGACAGACGATACCAAGTTCGATACCAAGTTCAGACAGACGATACCAAGCACCACAACAGACGATACCAAATCCACAACAGACGATACCAAATCCACAACAGACGATACTAAGCCCACAACAGACGATACATCAAGCTAAGACGGACAACACCAAGTTCAGAACAGACGATATCAAATTCAAGACAGACGACATCAATGACAGACTATACCAAGTCAAACAACGATACAACAAGTTCAGATAGACGATCCCAAATACAGACAACATGAAGACAGACGATACAACTAATGCAAACACTGTTTATTTGTGGGACAAACACGCCAGGGCGCGCACAAGGGCGCGTTCACACTTTCTTCTCCGCTCAAAACGCGCCAGGGCGCGTCCCTCTTAAGTGGGTGGCGCGATTCTGGGTCTATATATATGGCTGTTTGGGCGCGAATTCGATATACTTCATAATTCAGTTTTCTGTTAAGCTTCCTTTGCACACTTCTCTCGTTTTTCTCTCTTCTTTACCTCTCTTCTCCACCTTCGTTCTCCATCCTTCTCCATCAAATCAAGAGGATTCTTGAAGAATTGGAGCTTGTGGAAGCAAGATCTAAGGATTCATGGAGCTTCTCTCGGTTTTGATTTCTATTTTTGTTCTTTCTTTTTCTATTTCCATGTTAGGCTAAATTCTTAGGTTAGGGAAGGGGATTTTGATTCCAGAACACTTGTAATGAATTTCTATGTTGATTCAATTGTAATTTCGGATTAATTGATTGAGCTTGTCCTACTTAATTGCAATTTCTTGAGGTTTGATTCATGAATTTCAATTAGTGATAGGAATATTAACTGCTTGAAATTGATTGAGCTATACCTTGAGTTTTTGTTTCTCATTTCAATTATGCCTTCGGAAGATTGATAGTTGAATTAGGAGAGGAATTGCATCATTATAACAGTGCATGAGTCTAGGAATAGAACTTGCATGTTATGAGACATTGTAAATTTATCTGTTTCGCTTCTTGAATGCATTTCTATTTTCACCTAAGGGATTAGAGATTATAGAAGTCATTCAAAGTGACTAAAGACCTAGGAATAGGCTTAGTCTAAGGTATCACAAATTCTAGTCTCCGATTGATTGATTTACATTGAACTGATATAAGACTTAGTTACATGAAGGAAGGAATTGAATGAACTTATTCCCTAACTCATTTTATCATTTCTGAAACTTAAACATTTATTGCTTTCCATTTCTTGTTTTACAGTAAATTGTCTTTTTACATAATTACTTAGTTCACAGACATGATTCACTCAACTGTTCATCCTAATAGCAAGCATAGTAAGCATTCGATAATTCACAACTAGTCTCTGTGGTTCGACAACCTTTTCTCACTTTTTCTAAACTTTTGACGACCGGTACACTTGCCGAAGGATTGACATGTATATTTTAAAGTCAACAAGTTTATGGCGCCGTTGCCGGGGACTATTGGTTGAATATCGATAGTCTTGACGTGCTTGCTACTTAGGACATTTTTTTATTTTCATTGATTAATTTCATTCTTTTTACTCTGTTTGGAATTCCCTGCATCTCTTTGACTTGTGGTTTATGCGAAGAGTTAAGGAAACTAACTTCTTGTTTGAACTAGAAATTGAGAGGTTTTGCAGGAAAAATCTGAAAGAGAATAAAAGCAATAAAGAAGAGACCATACCTGAAAATTCAACAGCAACTATGGATAACACAAGGCGAATGACATTGGAAGAGCTGTATACGCCAAATGCAATGGGCTGCGGTTCCAGTATTGCACCACCAATTGTGGCGGCCAATAATTTTGAAATCAAACCTGCTCTTACACAATTAGTCAGACAAGAGCAATTTGGAGGTCTAGAGGAGGAAGATCCAAATCAACATGTTCACAATTTCTTGCAGATTTGTGGAACTATAAAAATGAATGGAGTGCCGGATGACGCCATTAGGTTGAGATTATTTGAGTTTTCACTGAAAGGTGAAGCAAAGATGTGGTTGCAGAGTTTTCCATATGGATATTTCACTACTTGGGAAGACTTGGTAAACACATTTTTGGCTCAATATTTTCCACCTGAGAAATATAACTACTTCAGAGCTGAGATCTCTTGTTTCAAGCAAAAGGATGGAGAGTCCATAAGTGAGGCATGGAGGAGATTCAAGTCCTTCTTGAGAAGATGTCCTCACCATGGTTTCTCTGATTTGCAGCAAGTCCACATCTTCTATAATGGACTGCGATCACATACCAGATTGCTAGTAGATGCCTCTGCTGGAGGTTCATTAAGGAAAAAGGATGCGCAAGAAGCAAGAGCAATCATTGAGACGATGGCTTCGAACAGATACGATGCTCCTCCTAGTGATTTCTATGGGGAGAGAAGAGGAATGATGGAGCTTGGAGCCAATGATGCACTGCTGGCTCAGAATAAATTGATGACTCAGAAATTGGACCAATTAATGAAACAACTGCAAGTGGTCCAGCTAAATGCAGTCCAAGCACCTCCAATAAATTGTGAATATTGTGGGGGAGGACATTCAGTTGAATGTTGTGACAGCCTAGGAGCTACTGTAGAGGATCAAGCTCAATTGAACTATATGGGAAATCCTCACGGTAATGCTTATGCTAACACAAACAGCTATAACTCTCACAATAGGAACCATCCAAATCTGTCATATAGGAACAACAATTATCTGCAACCTAATCCTTCCTCTTATGACCAAAACTTCAAACAAACCTTCAACTCGAATCCTAGACCACCTTTCAATCCAAATCCACCATACAATCAAAATTACAACCAAGATCAAACCAAGCATCTTCATCTAACCAAGACTATAACCAAACCAACCACAAAACACACCTTTCAATCCAAACCAGTCTAAATTCCAACCTAACCAACCAAGGAATGCTCCAAAAACTCTAACATGAATGTTCCTAGAGAAGGATCCTCAAATCTGAAAACATGTTTATGTCCTTTATGCGCAGAAACTGAATCCATGTTTACCAATCAAGAAGCCTCAATTAGGAACCTTGAATCACAGATTGGCCAGCTTTCCAAGCAATTATCTGAAAGAAGCCAAGGAAATCTGCCAAGTGATACTGTGGTCAACCCAAAGGAGCAGTGTAAAGCCATTACCACAAGGAGTGGTAAAGTGTTGGGAAAGGAAACTGCAGAATTGAAAGGTGATACAGTGGAGGAAAAAGAAGATACTGCAGAAAAGGATAGGCAGCCACCTATACCTGCAGTTCTCACTGAAAAGGAAGAATCACCAAGAAAGACAAAGAGGCAAATACTACAAGAAGTCGCGGCTGAACACATCTCACCTTCTCGCAAGCTTCCATATCCTCAAAGGCTGAAGAAGGCAAATGATGATAAACAGTTTGCCAAATTCTTCGATATCTTGAAAAGTTTGAGGATTAATATTCCATTTTCTGAAGCTCTGCAGAAGATGCCTTCATATGCGAAATTCATGAAGGAGATTCTATCTAATAAGAGGATGCTTTTGGATGACGAGACAAGTGGCTATGACATGAAGAATGCGAAGTGCCATCATCCGGAGGAAATTGCCTCAAAAGTTGAGAGATAGAGGCCCCTTCACTATCCCTTGTTCTATAGGGGAAGTACCAGTTGGTAAGGCATTGATTGATTTAGGAGCCAGCATAAACCTGATGCCTCTTTCTGTGCTACGTAAATTGAACATACAAGACATTCAGCCTACAATGATGACACTACAATTAGCGGACAGATCCACCAAACGCCCCTATGGAGTAGTAGAAGATCTCTTGGTGAAGGTGGACAAATTCGTATTCCCTGCTGACTTTGTGGTGTTGGATATGGAGGCTGATGAAAAAGTGCCAATCATCCTAGGAAGACCATTCCTAGCCACCGGCAGAGTCTTGATTGATGTAGCACAAGGTGAACTCATTCTGAGAGTAGATGAAGAAAAGGTATCTTTTAATATCTTTGATGCTATGAAATTTCCTGCTGATAAGTCCCAATGCATGATGATTGATGTGTTGAATCCGATAGCAGAAAATGTTTATGAAAATGAAATTTTTGACTTCATAAAAGAGGAGGAAGATTTTGATACTTCCAGTTTTGAAAATGAACAATATGAAGTTGAAGAATTCATTGCTGCTATGGAAACCAACACATCATCACCATCATGTATTGAAGGAGTGGATGAAACAGCTAAAATGGTTGATAAAACAGAAACTGCACCTAAAAGCGAACTTAAGCAATTGCCCTCTCATCTTAAATATGCTTTTCTTGAAGAGAATGACACCTTCCCGGTGATCATTAGCAATTTTTTGAATAAAAATGAAGAGGACAGTTTGCTTAAAGTTCTGAAAAGGCATAAATCTGCTATTGGGTGGCAGATTTCTGATTTGAAGGGTATAAGTCCCTCATTTTGCATGCACAAAATCTTGCTTGAGGACAATTTCAAACCTGTGATACAACCTCAAAGACGTTTAAATCCTACTATGAAAGAGGTTGTACACAAGGAAGTCCTCAAACTACTTGATGCTGGCATTATTTATCCCATTTCGGATAGCTCTTGGATAAGTCCAGTACAAGTAGTTCCCAAAAAAGGGGCATGACTTGTGATTGCGAATGAGAAAACGAATTGATCCCCACCAGGACAGTGACTGGGTGGAGGATGTGTATTGATTACAGAAGGTTAAATGAGTCTACTAGGAAAGACCACTTCCCTTTACCTTTTATGGACCAAATGCTTGAAAGGCTAGCTGGTCATGCCTATTATTGTTTTCTAGATGGCTACTCTGGTTATAACCAGATTGTGGTAGATCCTAAGGACCAAGAGAAAACTGCTTTTACGTGTCCTTATGGAGTTTTTGCCTACCGGAGAATGCCATTTGGACTATGTAATGCACCAGCTACCTTTCAAAGATGCATGATGGCCATTTTTGGAGATATGGTTGAGAAATTCATTGAAATATTTATGGATGATTTTTCTGTCTTTGGTTCCACTTTTGATAACTGTTTAGAAAATTTAGCTTTTGTACTGAAACGATGCCAAGAAACAAATCTGGTTTTGAACTGGGAAAAATGCCATTTTATGGTTAAAGAAGGCATCGTTTTAGGACACAAAATATCTATGAATGGTATAGAAGTGGACAAGGCAAAAATAGAAGTGATAGAGAAATTGCCTCCACCAGTGAATGTTAAAGGGGTGAGGAGTTTCTTAGGTCATGCTTTTGGTTTTTATAGAAGATTCATCCAAGATTTTTCAAAAATTTCTAAACCATTGTGTGACTTGCTTGTAAAGGAAGTGAGCTTTAATTTTGATGAAAACTCAACTTAAAAGCCTTTGAGACTCTAAAGGAGAAACTAATAACAGCCCCTATCATCACTGCTCCAGATTGGAGTTTACCTTTTGAATTAATGTGTGATGCTAGTGATTATGCAATAGGGGCAGTGTTAGGACAAAGGAAGGACAAACTTGTAAGAGTAATATACTATGCTAGCAGAGTGCTTGATAGTGCCCAAATCAATTATTCAACTACGAGAAAAGAATTGCTAGCCATAGTATTTGCTCTCAACAAGTTTAGGCCTTATCTCATTGGCTCAAAAATCATAGTGTACACTGACCATGCTGCCTTGAAATACCTTCTAATGAAGCATGACAGTAAACCAAGGTTGATTCGTTGGGTTCTCCTTCTGCAAGAGTTTGACATTGAAATAAAAGACAAAAAAGGCAGAGAGAACCTAGTGGCAGATCACCTTTCAAGGTTGCCTCATGCTGAAATAGAAGGTAGTGATATCCCTGTAGTTGAAACCTTCCCTGATGAGACACTCTTTGCTGTTAATGATGCTCCTTGGTTCAGCGATATCGCGAACTTTAAGGTATCCAACTATATCCCCCTGGCTTATCCCATCAACAAAGAAAAAACTGTTTTCGATGCAAAATATTATGTATGGGATGAGCCATTTCTGTTTAAGTGGGGTGTAGATGGACTCCTTAGGAGATGTATACCGGAGGAAGAGGTCAACTCTGTCCTTTGGCACTGTCATAATTCCCCTAGTGGAGGTCATTTTAATGGGGAAAGGACAGCTAAAAAGGTTTTGCAATGTGGTTTGTATTGGCCATCTATTTTTAAAGATGCAAAAGCTTTTGTGCAGTCCTGTGACAGATGCCAAAGAAGTGGAAATATTTCAAGGAGAGATGAGGGACCATTAAACAACATATTAGAGATAGAGGTATTTGATGTGTGGGGGATGGATTTCATGGGACCATTTCCCCCCTCTTTCTCCCACACATACATCCTAGTGGCTGTAGACTATGTGTCCAAGTGGGTGGAAGCCATTTCTGCCCCAACCAATGACTCTAGGATTGTAGATACCTTTATTTATAGAAACATCTTTAGTAGATTTAGGGTCCCTAGAGCTTTCATTACTGATGGTGGAAGCCATTTCTGCAACAAACATATGGAGAGAGTCCTCAAGAGGTTGGGGGTGAAGCACAAGATTGCAACACCATATCACCCCCAAACCAAATGGGCAAGCCGAACTAGTAAATAGGGAGATTAAAAAGATTCTAGAGAGAACTGTAAATCTGTCCGAAAAGATTGGTCTAAGAGACTAAATGATGCTCTTTGTGGGCATATAGGACAGCTTATAAGACTCCCATTGGCATGACACCATTTCAAATGGTCTATGGAAAGGCATGCCACTTGCCTGTAGAACAAGAGCACAAGGCATACTGGGCCTTGAAATACTTAAATTCTGACTCTCAATCAGGCCATGAGAAGAGACTATACCAACTCCATGAGTTGGATGAATTCAGACTTCAAGCATATGAAAATGCCAAGATTTACAAAGAAAGAACAAAGCTATGGCATGATCGTAAGCTTCGAGGGAGAGAGTTTTACCCTGGACAATTGGTGTTACTTTATAATTCTAGATTAAGATTGTTCCCAGGAAAACTAAAGTCTAGATGGTCTGGTCCATTTGTTGTTAAACAAGTATTTCCACATGGTGCAATCACTTTAGAAGACCTTGATAAATCCAGAGAGTTCAAGGTAAACTGCCAAAGAGTCAAACCTTATCTAGGAGATACGTTCGAGAGGATAAGGTCTCTGAAACCGCATGACCCTCCTTGATAGGGTCAATTTACATGTCAAGCTAATGACATTAAAAAAAAAAGCGCTTGGTGGGAGGCAACCCATCCAATTGAAAGAAGTTTTCTGTAACTTCTTGTTGTGAGATACTTGTAAATAGTTTAAAAGTTAGAAAAGCAAAAAGAAAAGAGAATGTAATGATTAGATTAGAAGTGTAAATACATGAGCTAGTATAATAAATCTGATTCTGTGTTCATAGATACACAAGTAGATATATGAATAACAATTGAAATTGCATTAACTTGAATGATAGAAATAAGAGAGGTGAGATGTAATAGCATGAATGGGAAAGTTGTGGAATCTTAAGGCATGCTTAGGTGTGATAGGTTTATTGTGCAGAAAATAGATCTATTAAGAGTCAAAAGAACTTAGAATGTTTGCCTAAGTGGAATCAAGGTGCAAGTCACCAGTTTTCTCCTTAGCCCACAATAGTGCATGAAGAATTGACCAAAACACAAGACACACGCCATTTGCTAGCGAAGCGCAAATGGAAGTAGTGAATTGCGCCTTGGCGCAATTTGAGGAAACAAGGTAAGCGCGTTTATACCGGCTTGCGGTAAAAAGCCTCGCATCATCTCGCCGCAAGAAGAGGGCGCGTTTGAAGATTGGTTGCGGCCAAACGCGCGCGCGCGCTTTGGAGGGCGCGTTTTACATATAGCTTGGCAAAAAAAACGCGCCCGGCGCGTTTTAAGTGATGAGAGTGGCGCGTTCTCAAATGGAGTTTGGTAAAACGCGCCCGGCGCGTTTTCATTTAAAGGGTGGCGCATTTCTCGCGCCTTGGCACAAATAGAGGGCGAGCTTGCGCCTTGGCACAAAGAGAGGCGCGTTCACTTGTTCTTCATCTTCTTCCATGTGCTTGTGAGTTCTCAAGTGTTCAATCCCAATTCCAATCAATTTTCAACCTCACCACTCCACAATTACAAGTAGTTTTGAATTGATCCTGCATCCCTTTCACCATAGATTTTCATTTTTGTTGATAATTTTCAAGAATTCTCATTTGGTGTTCTCATATCCCATTCGGCCTAAACAAGGTATGTTGTTCAATCCAGTGATTTCAACTTCTTTCATTCATTGTTTAAGCTTCAATTGCATGATTCACATGATTGATTGAGATGAGGGTTCAAGAATCGTTGGTTCGTAACCCTAACCCCTTTTGTGCGAATTGAAATTGGCTCAATTGAATGTGTTGCATGGCCTTGTTTTAATGATTGTTGATGAATAACATTGATTGCTTGAAAATGTATGATGGTAATTGTCACGGAGATGCATGGTGTGAAGCAATTGGAAAGAAATATGATATGCCCATTCATGTTCACTTAGTGTTTATTAATATGCTTCAATGAAGTTTTGAGTGTGTTCTAGATGCACATCACTAGTAAGCATGACCATATTGTAATTGCTTTTGCATTTCCTTTGACAATTGCCATTTAGTTCCATTGAACCACACTATAAGTTTGATGAAGATGCATGCTCTTATTGGTAATAATTGTTAGTTAAGTGCACACATGTTCTTCTCATATATATTTTGGATTGTGTAGGTTCAATTGTGAAAAAAATTATGTCTTCAAGTAACCAACCAACTAGTTCTTCTTCAAGGCAACCAAGAACCAAAAATAAAGCTATCAAAGGATAGAGCCAAGAGAAGAAGAAGACTACAAAGAAAGCCAAGGTCACTCCAGAAATTCCAGAATATGATACTCTCAGATTTAGATCACTGGAGCATGCAGAGGCCTTTGCCTCCCGTTTCATAGCACGTGCAGTGTTAGTAGAGCGGAAATTCAACATGAGCACGAGCCTATACACTGATGAAAGAATTGGGGATGCTTCTCAACACGCTAGTTACAAAGAAGTTTGCACTGAGATTTCTGGAAGAAAGTGGACTGGACTAGCCAACATTAATTTCCCAGCATATCAAGAGCTAGTGCTAGAGTTCTATGCTAATATAACAAGTGATGATGAAGAAGAGCGATATGCATCTTATGTCCGGGGAAAGCAGATTTCCTTCTCACCTCAAGCCATCAACAGACTGTTATTAATCCCTTTCTCGGAAGGAAGGGATTGTATCTTCCAAGATAGAGCCGACAAAGAAAGCCAACCAAGCATGGTAGACGAGTTATTATGTGAAGGTAAGGGAGCTTGGAAGGATAGCTTATGGCGCAATAACGGAGTTACTCATGTCAAAGCTTCATCATTGTGTTTCAAGGCAAAAATCTGGTGGGCTTTTGTCTATGGGATTCTCCTACCAATTCAGCACAGATCTTCCATCACAAAGAAGAGAGTTTGGTGCCTGTATAGTATAATGAAGGGTGAGTATCTCAATGTGGGTCTGACCATAGCCAATGAGATTCACACACTGCACTTGCAAAAACAGGGATCCCTGTCTTATGCAAGTATCATCACTCAGCTGTGTATTGAGGCCGAGTTTCAACGAGGGTTTGATCCCTATGAGACCAGGGTGCCACATTAGATGTGAAATTCACCAAAGGAGGTCCAGTACAACCAAAGCAACACCAGAAGCACCGTCCATTTCTAGCGGCAAAGCTACATCAAAGTCCAAAGGTAAAGCTCCAATGACGAGGCTCGATTCGCTGCAGATCAAAGAAAAGTTATTGAGACATCTCAAAGGTAGTTCAAGAAAATATTAGAAGGATTCACGAGTCCAATAAAATTTGCATTGCACTTGAGCCCCTCATAAGAAGTTTAGCTACCCAAATGAATCACAAGAGAGAAGTTGACGCCATTCAAACCACTCAACGAAAGAAATGTTTGAAGATTTAATGAGGTTTGAAGAGTTTTCTGAGGACTATGAAAGTGAGGGACAAGACGATGATGGTGAAGAGGTTGATGGTGGTTATAATGAAGATGTAGAGGAAAATATTGAGGAAAGCGAGGAAGAAGAGGATGAGACAGAAGATGAGGATTGATGTTTTAGCTTAATATTTCTGTCTAAGTTTTAAGTTTTTGGTTAATGTAGTTTAACTAGACTAGTTTTATCTTTTTTTAGTTCATGGTACTGTATTTGATTTTTAATTGACTTTTAGTTGAATATAATTTGATTGTTATTTTACTGTTTTGTTAGTTGTGTTGTTTGTGAAAATTGATTAGATGCTGGAGCATTGCTGGAGAATCATGGAAAATTTTGGCACTTGGTTCAGAACCTTGAGCATTTTGGCTAAGTCTTCAACAGGGAGCATTCTTAGACTCTCTTGATGCTAACTGTTAATTCATGTTTGTTAGAGTATATGCCCTGTTTTGTTAGACTATCTTATGAAGGTTAATTGCATTTAGTATAACATTGACTTGGTAGTCCAGTAGAATGAACTGTGTAATTTTTGGCACTTAGGATTCAATTTGAGGTTCTATGACAAAGTTGCATGTTTCTCAAATGTTTGAAGAGTCATTGTATGAGAATTTGAGCATGACAACTTTCTAGATTGTGACATGATTGATGAACTTAGCAATGTTATGCAATAATTGATCCTGGATAAGAATTTGGGCCTCCAACATGATTTATTCTTGAGTGTTCTATTGTACCATGTGATGTGTTTGTTCCAGAACTTGCTTTAGCTCTTGGTCAAAATTGCATACATTTAGATGTGGACACAAATGATAAAGGCAAGTTTCTTTCTTGTAGCCTTGAGCCAAATAGCCTTAACCTTCACATTATCCATTGCTAGCCCCTTTGAGCCTGAATAAACCCTTTTCTTTCTTGGAGACTTAAGCTCATTACAAGCCTAATTAAGTGAAAAACCAATGGTCCCATCACTGGAACTTAAAGAGTATTGGTTTCTTTGCTTAGACGATAGGATTCAAGATTAAGTTTGGGGTTGAATTTTGGGGTGCATGTGTTGTTGACTTGAGGACAAGTCAAATTTTTAAGTTTGGGGTTGTTGGATATGGATATTGGTAACATTCTGTAGTATAGTACATTCTCTTTTTCATATGCATTCTCTGTTTTCATGCATTTTTGCATACCTTACAAATTTTTATTTTTTCTTTTTCTTCATGAACTGGCAATTAGTGAAACCACTTAAGAAAAGTAAAGTACAAAAACAAAGAGAAAAACAAGAAAAATTGAAAAGAAAGGAAAAAGAAAGAAAAGAAACAAAGGAAGAAAAGAGAACATAGTATTCTCATTGGTCCTTGTAGGTATCGTCTGTGGGTATCATCTGTAAGCCTACAAACGAAATCATCAGACTAAAGGCTCAGACGATACTGGCACAGATGGGATACAGTGAAAAATAAAGAAAAACAAAAGAAAGGAAGAAAAGGAAACAGAAGAAAATGCAGTCTAAAGAGCAAAAGAAATAAAGCAAGAAAAGAAAACAAGTGGTTTCATGGGTTGTTAGTCGTTCGTCTGTCCATCATTTTTTTCTTTCGTCTGTCCATTATTCTTGTTTCGTCTGTCCATCATTTTTTCTTTCGTCTATCCACCATTTTTGTTTCGTCTATCCACCATTTTTGTTTCGTCTGTCCATTAGTTTTGTTTCGTCTGACCATATTAGTTCATACATATCATATAGGTTCTAACTTTTACTCTTTAAGTTCCTTTGATTTTTAACTAGTACCTTTTCTTTTAACACACCTTTACCTAAGCCCCATTACAACCCTGAAAAGACCTTTTGATTGTCCAATTTTTACATGAAGGCAGTGGAGATTTGAGAGCTATTGCAAGCCTATGGTAACTGACCTTCTAATTGGTAACATTGAGAGAAACACAAGCCTAAACACTTAAGAGATTGAGGGCAAACACTTAACTGGAGAGGACTTTGCTGATGTTGACCAAAGTACATTTTCTCATGCCAATCTATGTTGTTTGCCTATGCTTGATGAATTATGCAGTGCTTGATAACATTTTGAGTGCATGTCCAACTTTCATAGATAAATTGAGTTGGCTTAAGGAGTTAAGAACTGCATAAGGCATTTTCAGTGGCTGATGGAGCTTAGTGTTATACCATGCTTATTGACCCTTGTAATGATGGATTCTATGTTTGCTTGAGGACAAGCAAAGCTTTAAGTTTGGGGTTGTGATAAGTGCTAGATTATACATGTTTTTCTAGGTGTTTTAAGCTCATTTCCATCTATTTTCACTAGGTTTAGCTATAATTTAGTCAAGAAAACAGTAAAAATATCATAATTGCTTAGTGTTAGTTCTTGAGTGAGTGTTTTGTGAGGTTTGTAAGTTTTTTTTGAGTTTTAAGTCATTTTTATTCTTCTTTTGTTAATCTTTAGGTGCAATGAAGGATTGAAGAAGAGATAAGCAACAAGGAGTGGATCCAATACTTGAACAGAAGCCCAAACCAAGAGAGTATAGCAAGCCAAAACCTCAAGTTGAGCATCCAAGGCTGTTAAAATGGTATCGTCTGATGAAACGCGCCAGGGCGCACTCATGAGGCGCCTTCATACCCTGCTTGCGGCAAAAATGCGCTAGTGCGCGCTCAGGGGCGCGCTCATGCCATCCCCACTTATTCAAACGCGCCAGGGCGCGCTCAGGGGCGCGTTTCGTACCTTATGAAAGCTCAGACGAAGGGATCAAGACGCAATGGATTAGTTTCGTCTATGCTTACTTCATCTGAGAGCTATTCCATCTGTGCGTGCTTCTTATGAAGTTGCTTCGTCTGTGCTTGCATCTTCCAAGTCGCTTCGTCTATGCTTACTTCGTCTGAGAATTATTCTGTCTATGCTTACTTCATCTGAGAGCTATTCCATCTGTGCGTGCTTCTTATGAAGTTGCTTCGTCTGTGCTTGCATCTTCCAAGTCGCTTCGTCTATGCTTACTTCGTCTGAGAATTATTCTGTCTATGCTTACTTCATCCGAGAGCTATTCCATCTCGTGCGTGCTTCTTATGAAGTTGCTTCGTCCGTGCTTGCATCTTCCAAGTCGCTTCGTCTATGCTTACTTGCCCGAGAATTATTCTCGTCTATGCTTGCCTCATCTGAGTTATTCGTCTGTACCTGCTTCTTATGGAGTTGCTTCGTCTGTGCTTAATTCTTATGAAGTTGCTTCGTCTGTGTTTGATTCTTTTAAGAATTGTTTCGTCTGCTCTTGCTTTTGAGGAAGTTGCTTCGTCTGAGCCTGCCTCTTTTAAGTTGTTCCGTCTATACTTGTTTTGTCTTAGTCTCCAGATTGATGCTTTCGTCTGTAACCAATACAGACGACACAAAAGACAGACGATACCAAGTTCAGACAGACGATACCAAGTTCAGACAGACGATACCAAGCACCACAACAGACGATACCAAATCCACAACAGACGATACCAAATCCACAACAGACGATACTAAGCCCACAACAGACGATACATCAAGCTAAGACGGACAACACCAAGTTCAGAACAGACGATATCAAATTCAAGACAGACGACATCAATGACAGACTATACCAAGTCAAACAACGATACAACAAGTTCAGATAGACGATCCCAAATACAGACAACATGAAGACAGACGATACAACTAATGCAAACACTGTTTATTTGTGGGACAAACACGCCAGGGCGCGCACAAGGGCGCGTTCACACTTTCTTCTCCGCTCAAAACGCGCCAGGGCGCGTCCCTCTTAAGTGGGTGGCGCGATTCTGGGTCTATATATATGGCTGTTTGGGCGCGAATTCGATATACTTCATAATTCAGTTTTCTGTTAAGCTTCCTTTGCACACTTCTCTCGTTTTTCTCTCTTCTTTACCTCTCTTCTCCACCTTCGTTCTCCATCCTTCTCCATCAAATCAAGAGGATTCTTGAAGAATTGGAGCTTGTGGAAGCAAGATCTAAGGATTCATGGAGCTTCTCTCGGTTTTGATTTCTATTTTTGTTCTTTCTTTTTCTATTTCCATGTTAGGCTAAATTCTTAGGTTAGGGAAGGGGATTTTGATTCCAGAACACTTGTAATGAATTTCTATGTTGATTCAATTGTAATTTCGGATTAATTGATTGAGCTTGTCCTACTTAATTGCAATTTCTTGAGGTTTGATTCATGAATTTCAATTAGTGATAGGAATATTAACTGCTTGAAATTGATTGAGCTATACCTTGAGTTTTTGTTTCTCATTTCAATTATGCCTTCTGAAGATTGATAGTTGAATTAGGAGAGGAATTGCATCATTATAACAGTGCATGAGTCTAGGAATAGAACTTGTATGTTATGAGACATTGTGAATTTATCTGTTTCGCTTCTTGAATGCATTTCTATTTTCACCTAAGGGATTAGAGATTATAGAAGTCATTCAAAGTGACTAAAGACCTAGGAATAGGCTTAGTCTAAGGTATCACAAATTCTAGTCTCCGATTGATTGATTTACATTGAACTGATATAAGACTTAGTTACATGAAGGAAGGAATTGAATGAACCTATTCCCTAACTCATTTTATCATTTCTGAAACTTAAACATTTATTGCTTTCCATTTCTTGTTTTACAGTAAATTGTCTTTTTACATAATTACTTAGTTCACAGACATGATTCACTCAACTGTTCATCCTAATAGCAAGCATAGTAAGCATTCGATAATTCACAACTAGTCTCTGTGGTTCGACAACCTTTTCTCACTTTTTCTAAACTTTTGACGACCGGTACACTTGCCGAAGGATTGACATGTATATTTTAAAGTCAACAAAGTTTTAAAGTGCATCTTATGCGAAGTTGTTGAGATTGTTGGACTTAAAGCTTGAAGATGATTTGGTGTCTCTCTTGGTGTTTTGCTTTTGATGATTATGTAATTTTGGTTTTCTTAGATGAAATGTAATTAGGAGTTTCCTATGTATTGATTGTTTAGTTTAGGCATGTATGTGGTTGTTCTTTGTTTGAATGCGCTGGAGAGCTTGGCAATCTAGTGTGATTTCTCATGTGTCAAATGTTTGATTTCCCTCTCTAAATTGCTTTGAAAATGTCTTTGGTAACCAACTGAGGTAATAGATTACCAACAGTAGGTAGTTAACTACCAACAAGAAAAATCAACTACCAAGAAGAGGTAACAGTGTGGGAACTCATTTGTCATCATCGAGTAATCGATTACCCCCTCGGGTTAATCGATTACCATGGGCCAAAATCACCCTGGAAACCTTTTGCTCATCGGTTTAATCGATTACCAGCTTCGCGCAACGATTACCCCCCTATCGGAAAATCATTAAGTTGCCCAAATTGAGTTTTTAATTAAACATATAAATTCTCTTTTCTCAAAAATTAACATAAGATCTTGGAACATAAGTTTTAGAAAAGTTCATACACTTTCAAATTCTCTCTAAACTGAGTTCATCATCTTTTCCAAGAAACCCATAAAGAACTTCAAGAGTTTATCAAGTTTTTCATAAAGAAAGGGCAAAACTTGATCTTTCTCTAACTGGGTGGTATTCATAGTGTTATCTTTTGTGATCAGATCTACACTCTAGGTGTTTTCTAAACTGATCTTTTGTTTACCTTTTTGGTTTCTGGGTTGTTACTCTAGGAGAGAGGTCTCTCTGGATAGAGTAAAGGTCCTTGAGAAGTGTTTTCTCAAAGGTTTGATCTTGAGTGTTCCAAGGTCAGGGAAGAACTGTTCTTTGGGTTAAAGGACATGTTTTTGGGTGTTTTGATTTCGTTTTTGTGTTGCTTGTTGCAGAGTGAATGTAAAAGAACACAAAAGGGATCATTTGATAGTGGAAGACCGATCGCAACAGTTGTTGGGTTGGGACTGGATGTAGGCAGTGGACCGAACCAGTATAAATCACTGTGCACTCTTTTTCTTCCTTCTTCTCTTTACCGTTTACCTTACATTGCTGTTATCACAATTTATTTTCTGTAATTTGTTAGGTAATTAACTCGGTAATTGACTCGGTAATCAACTAAAGCTGGAACAGTTAGATACTGATATTGATTACGCTGTATATTGATTACTAACGTGTTTCTGAGTATTCCTTTTGGTATTTCCGCTGTGTATCTTTGATATTTCTCGCTTATCTATCTCAACTGTTGATAGGTAATCAAGAATAGTTTTGTTTGAATTAAAAGGAATTAGAAACTCGCGAAAATTGGGCTATAGTGGAACTAGAATCTATTCACCCCTCTCTAGATTCACACATAGGGACCAACAGAGATGGTTCTGCATCTCGCGCGAGATCATCTCTGAAGCTAGAGAAATATGAAGCGTCATCCATCTCGCGCGAAGTTGCTATTGGAAAATGCAAATTGCGTGAGAGGTAGTCAAAATCCTGCCGAGTTACTTTCTGTGAGTCTCAATTTGAAGAGTTTTTTGAGTTTTAATGATGCGTACCTTGTATTTTGCGTTCTTCTTGATGATTGTATATGTGCAGTGACTCTCTATAACACTATAACTCAGTTAAAATAAAACAAAGAAAGGAAAAATTAAGAATTCAAAAACGAAAAAGAAAAAGTTAGAATACTTGGGTTGTCTCCCGTTAGCAGTTGACTTTCAAGTCCCTAAGTTGGACTAAGCTATGTTTCAGGTTAGATTGCAATTTGGGATGGAGTTCTTGAGCTCTTTAGGGTCTCCATCATCACTTAGGTTCATTAGTTGTCCAATAGGAGTAGCTTGCTCCATGTTAGGAGTTGTTTTAACTGCACTTGCAAATTATGGTCATCCTTAGTTGAATTTACAGAGTTTGGAAAGGAAGGATGCATACCTTTGTCATGGCAGTGGTGCAACTCTTGTTTGGACTCTCTATCCCACATTACCTTAGCCGGTTTATTTGATTTTTCAGGGTTAATCTTCAGTTTTGGCTTGTGGTCTTTTGGTGAAGAGGGGTGGTGAGTAGGCAACATTTTCTTATCAAGAGTGGCTGAACCTGCAATATTAGTAATTGAATTTAAATTTGAAGTAGGGTTCTGATGGAGGACCATCTCCAAAAGCCCGACAAACTCGCCAAGTAAAAGCTAGAGGAGAAGGTCAATACTCAAATTAAAGTCAAAGAAGAAGGAGGACCTTACTCTTTTAAATTGAGCTTGAAATAAATTCATTGTTATTTTTGGGGCCTGATAAGGTTCAGTATTTCGAGCATAACTTGGGTTACACAACTCCAATTAAGTTCTTCTTGGTGTCTTTGTAAATATTACTTAAAAGGCTACAAAATCTATGAGACATCAAAGCCCAGTTCGAACTTCATCTAGGAGGAAATTTGGCTTGAAGTTAACGTTTGGATACTGTTAGGATGTCCAACGGGGTGTCTGATCAGGTTCCATATTTTGCACATAACTTGGGCTACACACCTCCAATTAAGTTCGTCTTGGTGGCCTATTAAAGCTAACTTAAAGGGCTACAAAAGCTATGAAGACACCAAAGCCCAGTTCGGATTGCATCTTGGACAAAATTGAGCTTTAACTTAACATTTTGATGCTGCCAGGATTTTCCAGCGAATTGATTAAGTGTTTAGGCCTATTAGTTTCTTTCAATTATGTTTTTGTTTTGAGACTTGAATTTGGGCCTTGTAATTGTAAAGTGTGCTCAGCCTAGGGTGTCTCTCATCTCGCCATTGATCACTCATTTCATCCTAGGGTGGAGAACATTTCAGATTTCTAACCTTAGGCCCATTGCACTTTCATTTAAGTTGGTCAACTTTCTCATTGTACTCACTTTGGTCAAAATATATGAAACATAATTTCTAAGACTTGTGTCTTGAAAAAGGAGAGCCTCTCCTAGGGTTTCTTCCAAGAACCTTGAATCTTATCATGGATCCATTTTTCAAGTGGCGATTCTCCATCAAGCTTATTGAATTCCTTGAATTCATAGCACTTCCTCATTTCTTTCTTACTCCAATTTTCCTTTTCTTCTTCTTTGTTACCAAACAATGAATGTTACCTTGTTTCCGTGATATTTGATTCACAATCCCGCAAGCTACAGTAACTTGTTTGAGTGTTGAATGATGGGTGAATGAAGATTGGAGCATCCCTTTTTCTAATCCTTGAAGATCCCTTACAAGTTGCTCATGGGTTTGCATCAAATTTGGTATCAAGAGCTTGTTCTTCACCTAGTTGTTCTTCACTTGTGGTATTGAGTCTTGCTCCTATCTTTTTTATTTCAATTTTTGATTCAATTGAAATTTTGTTGAGTTTATTTTGTGTGTCTTAGTTGTCCATTGCATTGAGAAGATGTTCGACACTTGTGGGTAGATCATACATGGCCTATTTTACATGCTAGACACATTCTAGTTCATAGCCCCCATGTGTTTCATAAATTTTCTCAATGTGTATTTGATGAAGGATCATCTCCAAAAGCCCAACCAAACTCTCCAAGCTTACTTTTCAATTTTGGGCTTCTAATAAAATTCGCTGCTAATTTTAGTATCTGACCAGTTTAAGTATTCAGACCATTACTCGAGCTACATAACTCCAATTGAGGCGTTCTTGGTGCCAAATTAAAGCAGACTTCAAGGGCTACAACAGCTATGAAGACACCAAAGCCCAGTTCGAACTGAAACTAGTTGGAAAATGAGCTTGAAGTTAGCGTTGGAATGTTTCCAGAAATTTTCAGCAAAATGTTTTAATGTTTAGGCTTATTAGTGGTTTTCCTTCAATCATGTAATTGTTTTAAGGATTTAATTTGGGCATAAACTTGTAATAAACAAAGAATTAGTGAACCTTAGATAGGATTCTAATCCAAGGGTTAAGCTTAGAAGCTTGGAGTGCAAGCTTGACGTCGTGACCATTAGATGAGGATACTAATCCAAGGGCTAAGCTTAGAAGCTTGGAGTGTAAGCTTGGCGCCGTGACCATTGGATAAGGATCTACATCCAAAGGTGGAGGATTGATCCTTGTTCTCCAAGTTAATCAAACTTGCACCACAAGCTTCCATCCGTGGCCATTAGATTAGAATCTAATCCAATGGTGGACATTAGTTCCTTGCATAGCAAGCTAGCTCCACACCTTAGTAGTATAAATAGGATTTCCTTTGTAATTCAAACACTTTTGATAAAATTTCTGAATATTGAATTAAGCTAAGAGCTTATTCTTTGAGAGTATTCTCTCTTGTGTTCTTGTGAAGAACCTTGAATCTCATCAATGGCTTCCTTGTCCATTGTGGTTGTTCCACCTCTAGCTTATTGGCACTTGCCATGGCACTTCCATCTCTAAACTCAATCTGTTTTCTATTTTCTTTTCACCTTTGATTCCGCTTCTTCTTTCTCACACCGTGAGCTTCTTCTTCATTTTCTTCCAAGCCTCCATTGAAGCATGAAGATCCGAGCACATGAAGCTATTCTCCTTGAGGATTGCATCAAATTTGGTATCAGAGCTTGTTCTACTTCAATTGGAGCATCCTATCCAGTTTGATTTTTCTTACTTTGAATTTTCGTTTTCTCTTCAAATTCTTGTGTAGATCCGTGTTGTATGAATTTGTTTGAGTACTTCACATGTTCCTTGAGTTGTCTTCATCTTAATTTTGAGTTTTCATGTTGAAAAATTCTTAGATCTAAAATTCCTAGAAAATTATGACAAATTCACCGTTTAATTTTCTTCTCTAGCTTGTTTTAGTAATTCTTCATATATGTTCTTGATGTGCTGCATATGAACCGTGCCAAATCTTATCAAATCCATGAATCTCTGTTTTGAATGTGTTAAAGGTGTTGTACACGTGAATTAAGTGCTAAGATTTGTGCATTACAAGTTCAAGTAGCTATCACCTTGCTTAATCTAGCTTACTAGTAATTTTAGACTTAATTTTGCTTTAGTCTTAGGTTTTTCTAAATTCGGTCCAGCAAAAGAAAGTCAAGAAAAAGAAGTACAAAGTCAAAGGAAAAAGAAAATCAAAAGAAAAGAATACAAGAAAAGAATCACAAGAAAATTCAAAGAGAAGAAAAACTAGAAAAATTGAAATACTAGTGAAATTCAAGTGAATGGAAAAAGAACAAGTGAAAAGTGAATTTAGTGAAATTCAAGCATAAAAGTGCAGTGCAGTAACTTGAAAATTTGAACCTCTAAACACTCCCAAAATTAGTGGTTCAAAGGACTTAGAATACTAGAGACACTTAGGACTAAGCATTATCACCAAAACTTGAGTTTAGCTTGCTAGTAGCCTAGATTCTTGAACTTGTGGTATATGAAGTGTTTGGTAACTTAGAACTCTGTTTTTCCCCTGTATTTTTTACCATATTACTTGGTTGTACAGTGGTGGAAAACTGCACCTAATCACATAAAAACATTTCACAAAATTCACATGAGAATTTCCTAGGTTCCGGTTACTAAATTGGAATCAATTTGCTTCTAAATTGGCTTGAATTTGTATCTTCGGTTTGCTGTGAAATTTTCCAGTTTTGAGCATCATTTGTGGCTGTCCAAACTGCAGTAGTTTAGTGCCTTTGTCACATATAACTTCTTATATTTGAGTAGCTAAAAATTTTGTTCATTGAGTATCTTTTATTGCTTGTCATTTTTGGACTCCTAAGTTTTGTCTTGAGTTGTATTTCTTGGAATTCTTAAGCTTGACTCTAGAACCGTTCCTCTTTCACTTTGGATACTTGGATCTTGAATGATTGATTAGAGGTTTTAACAAGAGTATAAAGAGAGGTTAAGTGGAAAAAGACAAGAGTGAACATTTGAGAAAGAGTCTTGGAAGTGTGATACACGAGTGCTACTAGAGTGAAACACTTAGAGAGTGGCAAGGATCTTTTATATGCTTGTACTTGTTATCTAACCTTTCTTTGTGCAGCCATGGAAAGTTCTCCTAATGTATGGAATGATCTCTCACCTTAAGAAAAGAAGATGGTGGGATTGATGAGTACCATAATTCACACAACTTTGGAAGAGAAATTCGACCAAAGAAGGAGAGAAAAGGAGGAAAGGAGGTTGAGAAAGGACCATGATAAGAGGATCCTTGAGAAGGCTAGTAGAAACCTTGAACATCATGGGAGGAAGGAGAAAACCCTGAGAGAAAAGAATGAGAGAAGGGAAAGAAAAGAAAGAAAGTTGATAGAACAAAATGAAAGGATTTATATCGAGCTTGTGAGAAAGAAAAATGAGTTGAGAGAAAAAGAAGCTAAGGAAATAGAGTTGATGGAAAAACAAATGAAGGAGAAAAATGATTTTTTTACTTGTTAATACTAAACCCTTCATTTGATATTTTTGATTCTTACCTTGAGGAAGTTGTAGGTGTTGTTCTAAAGGAGGATTCCAAAGAGCAAATTGATCACCTCTTGTGTGAAGATGTTGAAAGGAATGTACTTAATGCTTTAATTAAATATTCTTGTGATCATCTTTACAAACTTCCTTTTGATGTGATTCCAAATGATGTGTTGTGTGTAGAGGAACCTTAGAACAACATGGATAGAGGAGGAGAAGTACAAGGGAATTGTGTATTATAAAAAACGGAAACTTCTTTAACTCTTACTCCTTTTACTATTTCTACTATGCACAACAATAATTGTGACCCAATAGGTTCTAAAGACCTTAGGTATTGGAATGTGTTTGAAAATAATAAGTTAGGAACCTTGTTTGATTCTTTTAATGGTTATTTTTTTAGGTGGAAGGAGGAACCTAAGAAGGAAGGACCATCACAAAGTCCTACACCTAAAAGAAGCTTTCTAATATCACCACACCTTAATGAGAAACTAGGAATTATTTGGAAATTCTATCATACCAAGAAACAACATTTATATGCTTTCCTTTATTCTCTTGATTGTGTTAATAAAATGATTTGGAAATACACTTTGATATTAAATTTAAAACTTGATAAGGTGTGCTTGATTTTTGACTCGGGAGGAGTTTTATCATAGGTGGAGCTCAAGTCAACTTGGGGACAAGTTGACCACAAGAAGGAGGGTTTGATGGAGGATCATCTCCAAAAGCCCAACCAAACTCTCCAAGCTTACTTTTCAATTTTGGGCTTCTAATAAAATTCGTTGCTAATTTTAGTATCTGACCAGTTTCAGTATTCGGACCATAACTCGAGCTACACAAATCCAATTGAAGTGTTCTTGGTTCCAAATTAAAGAAGACTTCAAGGGTTACAAAAGCTATGAAGACACCAAAGCCCAGTTCGAACTGCAACTAGTTGGAATATGAGCTTGAAGTTAGCGTTGGAATGTTTCCAGAAATTTTTAGTGAAATGTTTTAATGTTTAGGCTTATTAGTAGTTTTCCTTCAATCATGTAATTGTTGTAAGGATTTAATTTGGGCCTTAGCTTGTAATAAACAAATAATTAGTGACCCTTAGACAGGATTCTAATCCAAGGGTTAAGCTTAGAAGCTTGGAGTGCAAGCTTGGCGTCGTGACCATTAGATGAGGATACTAATCCAAGGGCTAAGCTTAGAAGCTTGGAGTGTAAGCTTGGCGCCGTGACCATTGGATAAGGATCTACATCCAAAGGTGGAGGATTGATCCTTGTTCTCCAAGTTAATCAAACTTGCACCACAAGCTTCCATCCGTGGCCATTAGATTAGAATCTAATCCAATGGTGGACATTAGTTCCTTGCATAGCAAGCTAGCTCCACACCTTAGTAGTATAAATAGGATTTCCTTTGTAATTCAAACACTTTTGATAAAATTTCTGAATATTGAATTAAGCTAAGAGCTTATTCTTTGAGAGTATTCTCTCTTGTGTTCTTGTGAAGAACCTTGAATCTCATCAATGGCTTCCTTGTCCATTGTGGTTGTTCCACCTCTAGCTTATTGGCACTTGCCATGGCACTTCCATCTCTAAACTCAATCTATTTTCTATTTTCTTTTCACCTTTGATTGCACTTCTTCTTTCTCACACCGTGAGCTTCTTCTTCATTTTCTTCCAAGCCTCCATTGAAGCATGAAGATCCGAGCACATGAAGCTATTCTCCTTGAGGATTGCATTAGTATTTTGTGTCCTCTTTGCTGGAAATTGATTGTCCTGCATTGTTTTAGGCTTAATTAGTGCTTATATGTTTCACTATTACATGTTTAGCTCATTATAAGTTCAAGTTACCACTACCATGCATTATCTTGCTTGTGAGCAAAGTTTGACTTGATTACTTGAGTTTTTGAGCCTTGTTCTTGGACTGTCTAGCAAAGAAAAACCCAAAGAAAAATATAGAAAAACAAAATAAAGGAAAAGAGCAAAAGAAAATGCTCAAAAGAAAGTACAAGAAAAGAAAAATACAAGAAAAGTGAGATTGAAGAAAATTGAGTGAAAAATAGTAGCTCTTGTGAGTTGAAAATTTTGGGGAAAAATTAAGTGCAGTACCTTGGTGATTTGGGTTCCTTAAACACCCATATGCTGGAATTGGAGGCACATATGCTGGAGGTTCATCCCTAGGTGTTTCCTCTTGGTTGGCTTTGCTTGTATCTCCTGGCTTTTTGGGAATCATGTACGTACCGGTCTTTTCAGCTGCAAAATTTTCCTCCCTTTCTCCTTGGATAAGTGCTATATTTTCTGCATAATTTCTTTACCAGTTCTCAAGGTTATAGTTTTTACCTGTTCTTTCGAATTCAGAGTGGTATTTCCAGGCAAAGTTCCTTGTTCGCGGCTTGAAAGTTTCTGGTTTATCTGACCTAGTTAGTGTTCCAAATTGCGTAGGGCAGCTTCGTGGTTCCTTTGAATGGCTTCTTGATTCTTTTGGACAGTCGCTACACTTTCGAATTGATTCTTCACATCCTCCTTGAATGATTGATGAGAATCAAAAAGTAGTTTGTAAGAGTCCATTATCATCTTGTGGTTGCCCGCAAGCTGTTTAGTGAATGCCTCCATCTCGCTTTTCTTCTCTTGTTGCAGTTGGTGTGGAGGTTTTTGGGTTTGAGTTTGTCCTTCCATGAAAACCAGGGTGGTTTTTATAGTTAGAGCTTCCAAAGTTATTGTAGCCAAACTTTTGTTGTTACCCTATGTAATTGACAGTTTCATTAGTTGAAAAACAAGCACAAAAGTAAGGATTACCTCCACAATTAGAACACATCAAAGGTTGAGTTTGCGATGAATGTTCGGTGATAGACGGTGCTATTTTTCCTACGTTTTCTATCATTAATTTCTCCAAGCATTGGTAGCTTAGCGTTAATGCCTCTAACTTTGCTGTGAAGGCGGTTTCGGTTGATACCGCATGCACCCCTCTAGGGTTAGGAGTTTCCCTCTTGCTGGGTTGTGAAGAACACGCCATTACATCGAACAATTCGATGTATTGGTTTGCTGGTTTTAGCTCCGCTAGGCATCCTCCAGCTACTAGGTCAAGGTTTTTGAGGTTTTCATGTCGTAAACCTTAGACAAATAAGTCCACCAGCAAGTGAGTGTCCATATTGTGCGTGAGTCATCTTGCTTGGAGTGTTTTGAATCTATGCCAAGCCTGTGCGAAATTTTCATCATCCTCCATCTTGAAGGCATATATGGCACGGGATTGGCTGCCTCGCCTACTGTTGTTGGTAAACCTGCTCAAAAAAATTGTTTCAAGATCAGTCCAAGTTGAGAATTTACCTGTAGATTGCGTTTGTAACCAGACTTTGGCTTCCCCATGGAGTGTGTATGGGAAAAAATGTAATCTAGTGACCTCCGGTGCTGCTGCTCCAATTACGTGCTAGCATTTTAGTGAATTTTGAGGTTTAAAGAGTCATATCTTGAAATAAGCATTTTGGATTGGTGATGAACTTTCAAAAACTCTTAGGATAAGAATTTAAACTTGTTAGAATGCTTGTAATATGTTTTTAGGTGGAATTAGGAAGTTTGGAAGTAGAATCCAAACTTGTATCAATAAGGAAAACACTGTATTTATGTTGTTATCTCATGCTGAGTGTGAGCTATAGCTGAGGTTCACTGTGAGAAGGCCGAGAGTGCCTAATTGAGTTTTGCACTCTGACATATACGCCAAACGTGCATCAAATAACTAAATTGACTATTACTTGTAGTATTAGTGGACCTAGATCGTCTCCCAACGAATTACTCTATTAATGCTCAGAGCCGAAATTATAAAATGCAATTTAGGGGTTTATGCGTGGGAAGTCAATTAATGCTAACAAATATCGATTAAAATCCAAAGGCAACAAAGAAAAAGTAATTAAATTACATAATCAAAATAAAAATAAAAAAAAAAACATCAATCCGATCTCTGTCAGTTTTCAATTCCCCTCACTAGCTCCTAATTATAAGTGCAATCATCTATGCAATGCATTGAACCGAAATCCCTGCATTTCAATGTCGAACTATCGCTTAGAAATCTTGGAATATTTTTGTCAAACACTTGACAGCCTTTAAACTAACACAATCGCATGGGAGTACACAAGTCGATTTCGACTCACTAAATTAGTTCTCTGCATCCATCATTAATCAACAATGTTAGCACAACCAAAAATTCAATTCAATTCATCAATTGATTAATCAAAATAGAAAATCCAACAACTAAAATGAAGCACCTAAGTAATTGAAAACAGAGAACCTAAGGAAATTGAGGAACCTATTGAGATTGAATTGATTAGAAGATGAGGAGCGCCATGCTAGAAGCAATAAGCTCTAGGTAGAATCGCCACATGGAGTTTGCACCATGATAAGACTCAAAGAGGTTTACTCAAGAAACCTTAGAAGAGAACTTTCTCTCTCAAAGCAATTAGCTTCTTTCTAAAATTCATCAAAAGTTCTTTACAAATCTGAAAATGGCCTACTTATACTAAGAGAATTGGTGCCAAGCTTGCTATGCAAGGAACTAATGTCCACCCTTGGATTAGATTTTAATCTAATGGCCACGGAAGGAAGCTTGTGGTGCAAGTTTGCTTAACTTGGATAACAAGGATCAATCCTCCACCCTTGGATGTAGATCCTCATCTAATGGTCACGGGGCCAAGCTTGCACTCCAAGCTTCTAAGCTTAGCCCTTGGATTAGTATCCTCATCTAATGGTCACGGCGCCAAGCTTGCTCTTCATGCTTCTAAGCTTAACCCTTGGATTAGAATCCTATCTAAGGGTCACTAATTCTTTGTTTATTACAATTTTAGGCCCAAATTAAATCCTTACAACAATTACATAATTGAAAGAAAACTACTAATAAGCCTAAACATTAAAACATTTCGCTGAAAATTCCTGGAAGCATTCCAATGCTAACTTCAAGCTCATTTTCCAACTAGTTGCAGTCCGAACTGGGTTTTGGTTTCTTCATAGCTTTTGTAGCCCTTGAAACTTCCTTTAATTTGCCACCAAGAACGCCTCAATTGGACTTGTGTAGCTCGAGTTATGATCGAAATACTGAAACAGGTCAGATGCAAAAATCAGCAACGAATTTTTATTAAGAACAATTAAAAACCCAATTTACAAATAAGGTGCTTGGAGAATTTTATTGAGCATTTGGAGATGGTCCTCCATCATTAGCAAAATTAGTTAATCATGTTTGCAATTAAATAATGCATTAAATGGAATTGCATAATCGGAAATTGAAAATGAAAGGAAGAAGAAGGAAACAAAACCCTAGCAAAGCAAAAGAGAAGAGAAAATGCACAAATAAGAAAAATGAAATTAAATTGTTGAATATAAAAGTGTCTCTAGAATTTGTATTTGAGACTATTTATAGAGCCCAGGTTATGTGCTAGTGATGGAGGACCATCTCCAAAAGCTCAACAAACTCTTCAACCTTACTTTTTAATAAATTGAGCTTCTAATAAAATTCGCTATGTTTTTGATTGTCTAACAAGGTTTAGTATTCGGAGCATAACTTGGGCTACACAACTCCATTTATCTGTTCTTGGTGTCTTTTTAAAGCTGAATTGAAGGGCTACAAAAGCTATGAAGATACAAAATCCTAGTTCTAACTGCATCTAGGATGAAATTGGGATTGAAAGTAACATTTGGATACTACCAGGATGTTCCAGCGGGCTGCTGACCAGGTTCAGTATTTCGAGCATAATGTGAGCTACAAAACTCCAATTAATTTCGTCTTGGTGGCATTTGAAAGCTGACTTAAAGGGCTACAAAAGTTATGAAGACACCAAAGTCCAGTTCGGATTAAATCTAGGAGGAAATAGAGCTTGAAGTTAACGTTGGAATGCTACCAGGATTTTCCAGCGAGTTGTTTAATTGTTTAGGCCTATGAGTTTCTTTCAATTATGTATTTGTTTTAAGACTTGGATTTGGGCTTTGTAATTGTGAAGTGTGCTCAGCTTAGGGTGTCTCTCATCTCACCATTGATCACTCATTTCATCCTAGGGTGGAGAACATTTCAGATTTTTAACATTAGGTCCATTGCACTTTCATTTAAGTTGGTCAACATTTCTATTGTACTCACTTTGGTCATTTATGAAAAGATAATTTCTAAGACTAAAGTCTTGAGAAAAGGAGAGAGCTCTCCTAGGGTTTCTTCCAAGAACCGTGAATCTTATCATGGAAAGTGGTGATTCTCCAACCAAGCTTATTGGGTGCTTCATCCATGGCGCTTACTACACTTCTTCCTTCTTCCATTTTTTATTTCTTTCTCCCCCCCCCCCCTTTTGTGTTGACCATGAGCTATCATTGATATATATTGAGTTATTTCGCTGTTTAAGAGTGATTGAACATTGGTGAATGAAGATTGGGGCATCCCTTTGCTTATTCATGAAGATCCCTTACAAGTTCCTCATGGGTTTGCATCAGCTAGTCACATGACCTTTAAATGACCTGAAGACCAAGGTTTGAATCCCATCTAAGGCACAATAAATGAATCAATTACATGTAATGATGAAGGTGCTCTTGGAGGAAGATCCAAAGCCACCTTGGAATGCCTCAATCTAGTCTCCACCGTGAGCATCACCGTAGAAGCCGAAGCCAAGTAGTCTCGGCCATGGAAAGTTGTTATGGGTTTTTTAGGTGTTTAGGAAACAAAGGAAGAAGATGGTTAAGATGAAGAAGGTGGGGGGCGCCAAGGAAGAGGGTCCTATAAGCCTAGGAGGAACCGCCACAATGGTTGTAAGAAGCCATTGATAAGGTTCAAGAAACTTCCCTAAGGGAACAAGAGAAAACTCTCTAGAAAGCTTAAAGCCTTTTTCATTCAAATTTGATCAAAAGTTCCTACAATAGGTTCGGCCAAGGTTTATACAGAACACCTTGCTTGGGCCTTAAGGATCTCTAACCATGGTGAAGGCTTCCTAGACCGTAGTTGAGGCCAACCAATCCGTGAGCTTCCCTTCTTCTCCAAGTAACCATGTTAGTTACTTGGTGGTTAGGGAAGCACATGGCTTCACATGGGTGCACATGGGTTTGTCTCCCATTTGCCACCATGTGATTAGCCAAGTCACTAATCCTTGATCACTTGAAATTAAAGGTTGAGATGATTTGTTTAAGCATGCCACGGATCAAGCTTAAACCAAGACCTCTCCCTTTAGTTTCAAGTGATACCAAGGTGTTACACAAGCTTTTGATCCGAAACTTAGTTTTATAAAAACTCTTGTGTAAGCCTTGGTACCTTGAGGATGTATGGCTCGCCTAGGCTAGGGAAAACCGAGGGCTTTGGAGCCTTTTGTACACCATGCACCTAGACTACTTTACATAGGTTTTGTCTCAAACAAATTTACAAGTAGGTTCCTATCTCTAAGTCCTACTCTAGCTCCTTCTTGACCTTGCTCTTGAAGTTCCTTTGCTTCCTCCTCCAACCTCCTTTGCATACCTCTAGTGATCCTCCTTGATGTGCCTACATCAAACCCTCCTTCTTTGCTTGAACTTGTCCTCAAGTTAGCGTCATCATATGGACCTACATCAACCAAAGAAAGGTCAGTTATATTAAAGGAGTTACTACCACCATACTTACTTGTAAGGTCTAGCTTGTATGCATTTGGTCCCAATTTCTCTATTATTTTGAATGGTCCATCGCCTCTTGGAAGGAGTTTGGAACTCCGTAGGGTAGGAAACCTTTCCTTTCTTAGATGGGCCCAAACCATATCGCCTATCTCGAACTCAACATCTCTTCGGTGTTTGTTGTAGCCTTTGGCTATTTGATCATTCTTCTTTTCAATCCTCTCCTTTACTTGTGCATGTATCTCTTGGATCTTCTTAGCCCTTTCTTGGCCACTCCTATTACAAGTAAAATCAAAAGGCAAAGCCACTAGATCAAGTGGGGTGAGAGGGTTAAATCTATATACTATTTGAAAAGGGGAGAGTTGAGTAGTGGAGTGAATTACCCTATTGTAAGCAAACTCAATATGAGGTAACCAATCTTCCCAACTCTTGATACTGTCACCAACAAAAGTCCTCAATAGTTGACCTAGGGTCCTATTGACAACTTCAGTTTGGCCATCCGTTTGTGGGTGGCAAGTAGTTGAGAAGAGAAGCTTGGTACCAAGGCAACTCCATAGTGTTCGCCAAAAGTGCCCAAGAAACTTGGAGTCACGATCACTCACAATGGTCTTGGGTACTCCATGGAGTCTCACTACTTCTTTAAAGAATAGTCTTGCAATATTAGAAGCGTCAACAACTTTCTTGCAAGCTATAAAGTGAGCCATTTTTGAAAACCGGCATACAACTACAAAGATGTTATCCATTCCCCTTTTGGACTTGGGTAATCCAAGGATAAAGTCCATGGAAATATCCATCCAAGGAATGGTGGCTACAGGTAGGGGTTGGAAAAGACCATTTGGGGAGACCTTAGATTTGGCTTTGTTGCAAGTGACGCATCTTGAAATGTGTTTTTGTACTTGGGTCCTCATGTGTGGCCAAAAGAAGTTTTCTTGCAACATAGCTAAGGTCTTGTCTCTCCCAAAGTGTCCCATTAATCCTCCTTCATGGATCTCATTTATCAAGAGGTCCCTCAAGGAAGATTTAGGCACACACAAAACTTGCCCTTTAAAAAGATATCCATTGTGCCTAAAACAGTCCTTGAATGCACCCTTGGTACTTGATTCCCAAATAAGACCGAAGTCTTCATCATGGATATACATAGACTTAATATGATCAAAACCATACATCTTACACTCAAGCATGTTGATTAAAGTGTGCCTTCTACTTAGAGCGTCGGCAACTATGTTAGTAGACCCCTTTTTGTATTTGATTATGTAAGGGAATTGTTCTATGTATTCTACCCACTTAGCATGTCTTCTACTCAATTTTCCTTGCCCCATTAAATGCTTGAGGGCTTCATGGTCCGTGGGACTATGAACTCCTTTGGTAGCAAGTAATGTTGCCACACTTGGAGGGATCGAACTAATGCATATAGCTCTTTGTCATAGGTGGAGTAGTTTAAGTGCCCCCCTTTTAATTTTTCACTAAAGTAAGCTATCGGGTGTTTACCTTGCATTAGAACCGCCCCTATGCCTACATTGGATGCGTCACATTCAAGCTCAAAAGACATTGTAAAATTAGGCAAAGCTAGTATAGGTGAGTGTGTGAGTTTGTGTTTGAGCATATTGAAGGCTTCCTCTTGAGGAGGCCCCCATGAAAACTTAGTGTCCTTTTTTACAAGTTCATTCAATGGACTAGCTATGGTGCTAAAGTCCTTTACAAAATGATGTAGGAACATCTAGAAGAGTTACTAGAAGCATGCAAAGGAAGCTAGAAGAGGAGGTGGGAAGACTCCAAGCACAAGAAGATAGTATAGGACCTAGTACTTGTAGTTTACTTGTAAATTCTTTTGAAACATAACTAAGTCCTATGTTGTAATAGCTTTAGGGAATACTTGGGCTTAAGCCCGTGGGTTTTCATAGGCCCAAGGCCTAAGGCTCCATCTAATCCTACGCATGCCACACTCCTAAGTCAAGCCACACAAGAATTTAAAAATTGAATAAAATCATTTTTTGTTCTAAAAACTTGTGTGAGCTTGAAAACCTTCTTAAACAAGGAGGGAGCCTTTAATTAAGCTTTGGATCCATGCCTAAGCTTAATCAAAGATCTCCACCCTTGATTAAGAAAGGTAGAGGATTGATGACATGGCACATCACATGGTCTTAAGGAGGAGACAAGAAGGAGACAAGGAGGGGACAAGACCATGTGAAGGCCATGTGCTTCCTAACAACCAACTAACCACTTGGGTTACTTGGCTTGCAAGGAAGCTCCACGGATTGGTTGAGCCCTAACCGTGATTAGTGGCTCCCAACCGTGGTTAAAGGCTACTTAGCTTGCAAGGCAAGCTAAGATTACTTGGAGCCCAAGCTTTTGCAACCTATAAATACCCTAAGCTTCTCCTTTGTAAAGAACTTTTGATGAATGAAAATAGCTTCTAGCTTTTGAGAGAATTTTCTCTTGTTCCCTTAGGGAAGACCTTGAATCTTATCAATGGCTTCTTCAACCATTGTGGCGGTTCCTCCTAGGCTTATAGGAGTTCTTCTCCTTGGCGCCATCTTCATTCCTTTCTAATCCATTTTCTACTTTGATTTCTTGAACCTAAAACCAAAAACACCTAAACCGAACCATTTCTTCTTTGCTTCTTTGGATTGATGCGTGGTTGAAGGCAAGTGTGGGCAATTTGGAGCTTCCATGGAATCTCTTCCAAGTGTGGCTTCATCAAGTGGTATCTAGAGCAAGGTTACCTTCAACTTTGAATCTTCACACCGGTTAGTTGAGTCTTGTTTTTCTTTTTTTGAGTTCTTCCACCGATTGAATCTTGTGTCTTCTTCTTTGAGTAGCTTATTTGAGTTCCTTGAGTTGTCTCATTAGTAGTTTTGAGTTTGGAGCATATTTTCTTCTTATAGTTACTGCATTAGGCCGTAGCGTCATCTTGATATGTTCCATCATTTTCTTTGAATACATGATTGAATAGCTTGCAAATTTTGACTCCATAATCTTTCATGAATTTTGCTCTTGCAAGTTTTTAATTCATGTATGTCATTAGGATTTTGTTTAGCCGTGTTTTCCACTGTATTGTGAGGCATAATTACTGGTTTTGTACTGCACTTTAATCTTCCACACGCATAGTACATGATTTCTAAGTGCTAGGAACATCTACTAGTATATGCTTGCATGATTTTAAATTTTTAGTAATTTTAGATTGCTATTTGTTTTGAAATTTTGAGTAGACTTTGTAATTGCTATGATAAGCTAGGATTTGAACCTAGAAGAGGCTTTTAGTTCCTTAGAGGTTTCGGTCCAGCCATACAATTACAAAAGAAAAGAATCAAAATCAAAAGAAAGAAAAGAGAAGAGAAAGAAAAACAAGTGAAAAGAAAAACAAGTAGTGAAGAGTAGTGGCTATAAAACAAAAAGCACAATTAGAGAGCCATAGAAAGTGAAAAGAAAAGAGAGAGTACTGCAACATAAGAGCAAAAGAAAGTGAAAAAAGAAAAAGAGTTACACAAAAGAAACACCATTGGACCTAGGAAAGAGCCTACACATTCTAGTTGAAATTCTAGTTTTGAGCTTCCTAGTGAATTGTGTATCTTTTGGTTCTTTACATGTAATTTTCTTTTTCTCCACTGCACTGCACTTTGCTGGACATATTATTGTACTGAACATAAAGGCATTTAATTGAATTTTGCATGAGAAGCATGATAGCTAGCAAAGTATAGAAACTAGGCAAAATCGGTCTCTAATATTTTGCTGATTTTTCTGAAATCGGTTTCTAATTTCGGTTTCTAAGTGGTTTGAAGTGCTTGCTGTCCAGTTTTGATTACCTCATGATATGCCTCTGTTTTGACATGTTTCCTTGGGCTTTTATATGATATTTTGCTGCCCTATTATGTGCCATTGTCTCATTAAATTTTCTCCACAATTTGAGTAGCCATTCATTTCATTTTGAGCTTTTATTGCTTGTCTCCTTTGGATTCTTGGTTTTGTCTTAGAGTCTCTTGTCTTTCTTGACCTCTTAAGCCTAGTTAGGTGCTGTTCCTCTTTCATAATGGTATGCTAAGAACCTTGATAATTGATTAGAGGATAATCCCTACTAGAACATAGAGAAAGAGTGGTAAAAGGCAAGAGAGCATCCTCATAAAAAGAGCCTTGATTTGAGTGATACACGAGTGTGAGTGGATACACTTAGAGAGTGTTGAAAGGTTTATTGCTTTCCTTATTTTCTTGTATACTAACTCTTTCTTGCAGCCATGGCAAGTCCATCTAGTGTTGGACAAGACTTGTCACCTAGGACACTAAATATTTTGAACTTGGTGATGGAGAAAATGGATGCTAAATTGAGGGAGAGTGAGGAAAGAATGAGGAGGGAGAACCGAGGGGGAGAAAGATCTTTGAATAATGAGGGGGATAGGAGAGAAAGGATGAGTGGAAATAGGAGAAGACATGACGATGAAGGAGAAAGGAGAAGTAGTAGGGAAAGGGAACCTAAAACCTCCATTGGAAGTGATGAAGGAATTCCTTTTAGAGAACCTTTTCCTAGGAATGAACCTTTTACCATACTAGGAGGAATGGGGGAAGGTATGGCCGAGAAGAGGCAAGAGAAAACCGAGAAGGAAGGAGGACCCATTGGGAGGAGGAAGATAGATTTGATGAGAGGTTTGTGAAGATCACCATACCTAAGTTCAATGGTAGTGGAGGACCCGAAGCATACTTAGATTGGGCCATGAAAGTGGACCAAATTTTCTCAAGCTATCCCTTGTTGAGTGAAGAGAAAAAGCTACACCTAGTGACCCTAGAATTTGAAGACTATGCCATGATTTGGTGGAATCAACAAGATAGGGGCTACGGTTGCATTAGACCAAGAGTGACCACATGGGAAGCCTTGAAGCATGCCTTGAGAGAGCGTTTTGTACCACCCACATACCTAAGGGATCTACACAACAAATTACAAAGATTGTATCAAGGGAATAGAAGTGTTCAAGAATACTTCAAGGACCTTGAAATCACCATGCTAAGAGCACACATAGAGGAGAGTTTGGAGTCTACTTTGGCAAGGTTTGTGAATGGGTTGAACCGAGAAATCCAAGATGTGTTGGAGTTGCAAAGGTACTCCCACATTGAAGAGGCCATACACCTAGCCGAGAGAATTGAGTCACAACTTAAGAGAAGGCAAGCAAAAAGGGTGTCCACGCCAAACACTTCTTCTTGGAAAGGAAAGGAAAACAAGGAACCATCTTCCAAGCCTAAAGGGAGAGATAGCCGAGACTCCACCAAGCCTAAAAAGAGGTAGTTTCTCAACCTAATCCCTTGAGATCAAGTAACATAAAATGTTTCAAGTGTTTAGGGAAGGGCCACATTGCATCTCAATGTCCTAACAAAAGGACAATGGTCACAAGAGGAGGAGAAACTATAAGTGAATCTTCACAAGGATCTTCAAGTGAAAAGGAAGAAGAAAAGGAAGCATCCATCCATAGTGAAGAAGCCAAGAGGGTGACTTGCTTATGGTAAGGAGACTCCTTAAATTGAACCTTGCAATTGATGACACACAAAGGGAAAACATTTTCCATACAAGGTGCAAGGTAAAGGGTAATGTATGTTCCTTAATCATTGATGGAGGTTCTTGTACAAATGTTGTAAGTGAGGGTCTTGTAGCTAAACTTGAATTGCCTACTATTACTCATGTTAGACCTTATAAATTACAATGGCTTAGTGAAAATGGTGAAATAAAGGTTAATAGACAATGCATGATAGACTTTTCTATAGGAAAATATGTTGATAGTGTTTTGTGTGATGTAGTTCCAATGGAAGCTACTCATTTACTCCTAGGTAGACCATGGCAATATGATAGAAATGTGATTCATGATGGTCTTGCTAACACTTTCTTGTTTTCTTTTGAAGGTAGAAAAGTTTTACTAAAACCTTTGTCACCAAAGGAGGTATGTGAGGACCAAGTCAAGTTAAGACTTAGGAGGTCCCAAGAGCCAAAGAGTGAAGAGGCCGAGAATTCCAAAGCACCCAAAGCCTTGGCCGAGAAGCAAAGCAAAAAGAAAATTGTTTTGAAAAATGATTCAAGTTGTAATAATAATATTAGTCATAGTAAATGTAAAGAGACATTACTTGTTACATGCAATGAAATAAAAAGGGAATACTTAGCTAGGAAATCTATGTTTTTGTGTATGCCTACTCCTTTAACATTGAGCAATGCTTGTGTAGGTGATGACAAGTCCATAGATGAATTACTTGAGGAATTCCAAGATGTCTTTCCTTTGGATCTTCCCCATGGATTGCCACCTCTTGTGGTATAGAACATCAAATAGATCTCATTCCGGGTTCCCAATTGCCCAACAAACCCGCCTATAGGAGCTCACCAAGTGAAACCAAGGAGATTGAGAAGCAAGTCCAAGACCTCTTGAAGAAAGGATGGGTCAAAGAAAGCCTCTCTCCTCAGTGCATCACCTATCATCTTGGTTCCTAAGAAGGAGGGTACGTGGCGAAACGTGTACCGATTGTAGAGCAATAAATAATATCACTATTAGATATAGACATCCAATTCCTAGATTAGATGATCTATTAGATGAATTACATGGATCTACTCTATTTTCCAAAATAGATCTCAAAAAGCGGTTACCATCAAATTAGAATGAAAGATGGAGATGAATGGAAAACCGCCTTTAAGACTAAATTTGGATTATATGAGTGGCTAGTAATGCCATTTGGATTGTCTAATGCTCCTAGTACATTCATGAGACTCATGAATCATGTGCTAAGGGAGTTCCTAGGTAAATTTGTAGTAGTATATTTTGATGATATTTTAGTATATAGTAGAAGTTTTCAAGAGCATGTAAATAATTTGAAAAGTGTTTTAGAAGTACTTAGGAAAGAAAAATTGTATGCAAATAAGGATAAATGTATCTTTGGGGCCGAAAAAGTTGTATTCCTTGGATTCGTTGTAAGCTCAAAGGGAGTGGAAGTAGATGAAGCCAAGATACAAGCTATCAAGGAATGGCCCACACCAACATGTGTAAAGGAGGTAAGGAGTTTTCATGGCTTAGCTAGTTTCTATAGAAGATTTGTAAAGGACTTTAGCACCATAGCTAGTCCATTGAATGAACTTGTAAAAAAGGACATTAAGTTTTCATGGGGCCTTCTCAAGAAGAAGCCTTCAAGGTGCTCAAACACAAACTCACACACGCACCCATACTTGCTTTACCAAATTTCTCTTTATCATTTGAACTTGAATGTGATGCGTCAAATGTAGGCATAGGTGCGGTTCTCATGCAAGGAGGGGCATCCCATAGCTTATTTTAGTGAAAAACTAAAGGGGGGCACCTTAACTACTCTACCTATGATAAAGAATTATATGCTTTAGTAAGGGCTTTTTACATGTGTGGCAACACTACTTGCTACCTAAAGAGTTTATAGTCCATACGGACCATGAAGCCCTAAAGCATTTGAGAGGCAAGGAAAATTGAATAAGAGGCATGCCAAATGGGTAGAATACATAGAACAATTTCCTTACATCATCAAGTACAAAAAGGGGTCTAGTAACATAGTTGCCGACGCTCTAAGTAGAAGGCACACTTTGATAAACATGCTTGAGTGTAAGATGTATGGTTTTGACCATATTAAACCTATGTATGCCTTGGATAAGGATTTCGGTCTTGCATGGGAATCAAGTACCAAAGGTGCATTCAAAGACTATTTTAGGCACAATGGATATCTCTTTAAAGGCCAAGCATTGTGTGTACCTAAATCTTCTTTGAGGACTTGTTGGTGGTTGAAACTCATGAGGAGGATTGATGGGTCATTTTGGAAGAGATAAGACTTTGGCCATGTTACAAGAGAACTTCTATTGGCCTCATATGAGAGTTCAAGTCGTCAAGCACATCTCTAAATGCATCACTTGTAACAAGGCCAAATCTAAAGTCTCCCTAATGGTCTCTACCAACCCCTTCCGATTGCTTCCTCCCTTGATGGATATATCCATGGATTTCATCCTTGGCCTTCCCAAATCCAAAAGAGGGATGGATAGTATCTTTGTTGTTGTATGTCGTTTCTCAAAAATGGCTCATTTCATAGCTTGCAAGAAAGTTGATGACGCTTCTCATATTGCAAGACTATTCTTTAAGGAAGTAGTGAGGCTCCATGGAGTACCCAAGACCATTGTGAGTGATAGAGATTCAAAATTTCTTGGACACTTTTGGAGGACCCTTTGGAGTTGTCTTGGAACCAAACTTCTTTTCTCTACAACTTGCCACCCCCAAACGGATGGGCAAACCGAAGTTGTCAATAGAACCTTGGGTCAACTATTGAGAACTTTTGTTGGTGACAAAATAAAGAGTTGGGAAGATTGGCTACCTCATATTGAGTTTGCTTATAATAGGGTTGAACATTCCACTACTAAATTTTCTCCTTTTCAAATTGTTTATGGATTTAACCCACTCACCCCACTTGATCTAGTGGCTTTGCCTATTGAGTTTTCTTGTAATAGGAGCGGTCAAGAGAGGGCTAGAAAGATCCAAGAGCTACACGCTCAAGTAAAGGAGAAAATAGAGAAAAAGAATGAGCAAATAGCAAGAACCTACAACAAACATCACAAAGACATTGAGTTCAAAGTAGGGGATATGGTTTGGCTTCATTTGAGAAAGGAACGGTTTCCTACCTTAAGGAGTTCCAAGCTACTTCCAAGAGGAGATGGACCCTTCAAGATCATAGAAAAATTGGGGGCAAATGCATACAAGCTCGACTTACCAAGTAAGTATGGTGGTAGTAACTCTTTCAATATAACCGATCTTTCTTTATGTGATGTAGGTACAAATGATGACCTCAACTTGGGGACAAGTTCAAGCCAAGAAGGAGGGTTTGATGTAGGAACATCTAGAAGAGTTACTAGAAGCATGCAAAGGAAGCTAGAAGAGGAGGTGGGAAGACTCCAAGCACAAGAAGATAGTATAGGACCTAGTACTTGTAGTTTACTTGTAAATTCTTTTGAAACATAACTAAGTCCTATGTTGTAATAGCTTTAGGGAATACTTGGGCTTAAGCCCGTGGGTTTTCATAGGCCCAAGGCCTAAGGCTCCATCTAATCCTACGCATGCCACACTCCTAAGTCAAGCCACACAAGAATTTAAAAATTGAATAAAATCATTTTTTGTTCTAAAAACTTGTGTGAGCTTGAAAACCTTCTTAAACAAGGAGGAGCCTTTAATTAAGCTTTGGATCCATGCCTAAGCTTAATCAAAGATCTCCACCCTTGATTAAGAAAGGTAGAGGATTGATGACATGGCACATCACATGGTCTTAAGGAGGAGACAAGAAGGAGACAAGGAGGGGACAAGACCATGTGAAGGCCATGTGCTTCCTAACAACCAACTAACCACTTGGGTTACTTGGCTTGCAAGGAAGCTCCACGGATTGGTTGAGCCCTAACCGTGATTAGTGGCTCCCAACCGTGGTTAAAGGCTACTTAGCTTGCAAGGCAAGCTAAGATTACTTGGAGCCCAAGCTTTTGCAACCTATAAATACCCTAAGCTTCTCCTTTGTAAAGAACTTTTGATGAATGAAAATAGCTTCTAGCTTTTGAGAGAATTTTCTCTTGTTCCCTTAGGGAAGACCTTGAATCTTATCAATGGCTTCTTCAACCATTGTGGCGGTTCCTCCTAGGCTTATAGGAGTTCTTCTCCTTGGCGCCATCTTCATTCCTTTCTAATCCATTTTCTACTTTGATTTCTTGAACCTAAAACCAAAAACACCTAAACCGAACCATTTCTTCTTTGCTTCTTTGGATTGATGCGTGGTTGAAGGCAAGTGTGGGCAATTTGGAGCTTCCATGGAATCTCTTCCAAGTGTGGCTTCATCACAAAACGTCTATAAAAGCTAGCTAGACCATGAAAGCTTCTTACCTCTTTAACACATGTTGGAGTGGGCCAATCTTTGATTGCTTGGATCTTCTCTTCATCCACCTCCACCCCTTTGGCACTCACCACAAAGCCTAAGAAGACGACTTTCTTGGTTCCCATCACACATTTGTCTTTATTTGCATACAATTGTTCACTTCTAAGGACATCTAACACATGCCTTAGGTGATTTACATGTTCTTGAAAATTTTTACTATAGACTAAGATATCATAGACTACTACAAATTTTCCTAAGAATTTCCTCAAAACATGATTCATGAGTCTCATGAATGTACTAGGAGCATTAGATAATCCAAAGGGCATTACTAACCACTCATATAACCCAAATTTAGTCTTAAAGGCGGTTTTCCATTCATCTCCCTTTTTCATTCTAATTTGATGGTAGCCGCTTTTAAGATCTATTTTGGAGAATATGGTGGGTCCATGTAATTCATCCAATAGATCATCTAATCTAGGAATTGGATGCCTATATCTAATAGTAATATTATTTATTGCCCTACAATCGGTACACATACGCCATGTACCCTCCTTCTTAGGAACCAAGATAATCGGTGAAGCACATGGGGAGAGACTTTCCTTCACCCATCCTTTCTCCAAGAGTCCTTGGACTTGCTTCTCAATTTCGTGTGACTCTTGTGGTGAGGTCCTATATGAAGGCTTGTTTGGCAATTGGGCTCCCGGTATGAAGTCGATTTGGTGCTCTATCCCTCTTAGTGGAGGTAGGTCGTGGGGTAGCTCCAAGGGAAACACATCTTCATACTCTTTTAGAAGTTCATCTATGTCTTTGGTGTTACCTACATGAGTACTACTCAAAATTAAAGAACTAGGCATACACAAAAACATAGATTTTCTAGCTAAGTATTCCTTTTTAATGTCCTTGTAAGTAACAAGTAAAGTCTCTTTACAAGCATTAGACAAAGTCCCTTTACAAGTTTTTCTACTACTACTACTATCTACTTTACATGAAGATTTATTTACAACATGTTTTGTTTTTCCGTGATCATGCTTCTTGGCTAAGGCCTTATGGCCTTTGGAAGTCTCGGCCGAGCCTTGCTTGGGCTCTTGGGACCTCCTAAGTCTCAATTGGACTTGGTCCTCACACACCTCCTTAGGAGACAAGGGCTTTAGTAGAATTTTTCTACCTTCAAAGGAAAACAAGAAAGTGTTAGCTAAACCATCATGAACAACATTTCTATCATATTACCATGGCCTACCTAAAAGTAAATGAGTGGCCTCCATGGGCACTATATCACATAGAACATGGTCTACATATTTTCCAATAGAAAATTCTATCATACATTGCCTATTTACTTTGATTTCACCAATTTCACTTAGCCATTGCAACTTATAGGGTCTAGCATGAGTTAAAGTTGGTAAACTAAGTTTAGAGACAAGTCCTTCACTTACAACATTTGTACATGAACCTCCATCAATTATTAAAGAGCATACATTACCCTTTACCTTACATCTTGTATGGAAAATGTTTTCCCTTTGTGTATCATCCATTTCAAGATTAATCTTAAGTAACCTTCTTACTATAAGGAGATCCCCTTCTTCGGCTCCCTCACTATGGATGTGTTGGTCCCTATGTGAATCTAGAGGGGGGTGAATAGATTCTAGTTCCCTAGTAATATTTCTAAGACTCTTTTCCTCACTTTTTCAATTCAATTTTATCTTGTATTACAGCAATGTACCAGAGATATCACAGCGGAAAGATACAAGAAAATTGTTAAGCAAGAAATCAAATGGAATGTAAAGATAAGGTATAGAGAAGAGATAGTAAACAGAGATTTATACTGGTTCGGCTTTCGGCCTACATCCAGTCCCAACCCAACAACTGTTGCGATTGGTATTCCACTATAATCTTGTGTTCAATACAATCACTTCTGCACAAACACAAAAACAATCAAATACTCAAATCTCTCTATGTTCTTCCTTAGAACATATCTCACCAATTCTTGAAACCTTCAAGAATTACTTATGAGAGTACCTCTCTCAAATCTCTAACTCTTCTTCTAGAGAACCACTTTCTCTTAAGAGTTTCAAACCAAAATCAAAACACAAAACAAAGAAATAAAGATCAAGAAAGATTACACTGTGTGTATGCTCGATCAAGATGATAACCAAAAGTATTCAAATCTTTCTTCCTTCACACAATACTCATCTCTTTGAGAAAATCTTTTTGAAATCTTTGAAGAAATTTTCAGAATTTGTAAACCTGTGTTTTTCTCTTCTTTCTTTTCTTTGAAAAAACATAAAAGATCTCTCTCTTCGAAATAAATCAAAGAGGTTCCATTTAAAGCAGTTTCAAAACCATTTAGAGATGAATTCTGGTGTGGTAATCGATTACAGATGTTGGTAATCGACACACAGAAATTTGTCTTCCTCTGCATTTCAAGCACGGAGTAATCGATTACTATGGAGTGGTAATCGATTACTCCAGAGCAAGTTGAGTTCCCCTGTTTTCTACGTCTGTTGGTAATCGATTACTATATACTGGTAATCGATTACTTCAGCTTTAAATTCTTAAAACCAAAGTTTTTTGAGTTCTTTTCAAATAAAATGGGGTTCCAACTTTCTCTAGCTCAATTTACAAGAGTAAAACCAAGTTCTCTATAAAAAGATTGAATAAAACTATTCATACAAAGCCTAAACTATAACAATCAATACATTTAAGCTCCTATATACAATCTATCATAAAGCTCAAAATTACAAGTATATCAAAACAAAAACTAGGAAAGACTTCTTCAGCTTCAAGTCCAACAATCTCCCCCTTTTTGGTTTTGATGTACCAAATCTTGTGTAGTGATCCTTTATGTAGATGCTGGCTTTGATGTGACCTGTAATGTTAGTACTTTTTTTTTTTTTTTTCAATTCCATACAACAATTTATATACCATTTTATGAATCATTCAATTCTTATGTCACAAATATCAATTTTCAGAAATATAAAGGCAATCAATTAAACTATCTATTACAGTCATCCAATAGTTTCAAATGTCTTAATCTGCTCCCCCTAAGTCAGATGCTTAGGTGCAAACAAAAAAAAACTTGTTTAAGAAAAACTTAAAACAGAGTAAAACTTAAAACAGAGCAATTACAGAGAGCAAATATCATAAAGCTAAAACTATGCTATGAAGACTTAACAAAAGACTTAACAAATTACTAACTACACTTACTACACTACTACTCCCCCTATTTGGTATATCAAATCAGAAAGAGAGGTAGAGATGGAGTTACTAATCTGAGTCATCTTGATTGAGTCGCTCCATGATGGTTTCCATCAAGCCTTTCATGTCTAGGAATTGCAGATCTAGTTTCTTTCCCATTTCATCCATCCGCTTTCCCATATCATCAATGCGCTTGTTGATGGTTGCCTCAAGTTCATCTATTCGGTCAATTACAATGGATTCGAACCGTGACTGTGGAACGTACTCACCAGAATTGTCTTTATCCATATCTTCAGGTTCTGGACGTGCTTCCTCTTGCTCTTGTGCTCCTTCATGCTCTTGCTGTGGAAAGGCCTGCTGTTCCTCTCTTGTGATCTATCCAGCATCGGTTTTGATAAGCCTCATCTTCTTTAATGCTCCATTGCCGATGACATGGACATCCTTGACCAATTCTCTTGCTTCATGTGTAGTGTCAATCTGAAACATATCAATTAGTCTAGAAATAAAGAGAAAGTAAGGACACTTATTATCAAGTAGTCTCCTCGTTTTTAGCATGTTGTCCATGATCACATGAGTCCAATCCACTTGAATGTTGTTCTTCAATGCAGCAATGAGGATCATGTCTTCCTCAGTCAACTGGGCATGGTTTGCTACTCTTGCAACCAAGATCCAGCAAACAGTGTAGTGAAGTAGCCGATCATCTGTTGTGAGGCCACCAATATTATAAGTAACTTTCTTTCCCAATGTTCTTTTCAAATTTCTATCCTCTTCCCATTGTACAAGATTCCTCAGTAGGCTCATATAGAAGGAATCTTTTTGCAAATCAAACCCTTTCTCTCTGAGTTTGTCTGCGTGTGCTATAATCCCTTCTTTTCGAATTCCAGCAATATCCAAAAAATGAGCAGGGGTAAGAGAAATCGTGGTACCTTTGAGTTCAGAAGTCACAGTCATCTTCTCCATGTTTGGCTTGAGCTTGGAGTAGAAAACCTTAACCAAATCTGGATAGATGAATCCTTTCATCCCTACAAACCTCTCCAAATGTTGTTGTCTCAGAAAGGTCTGGAACGTGAAACTCTGAGAGTCTAGCCATCCAAGGTCAAGTATCTTTGGGGGAACTAGACCTTTGTTTGCGAAATCCAGGTTGAACCGGGTTTCTTGTCCCTTTGATGTGAACCAAGGGTTGATTCCTGACATTTGTGGTTGAGGAGGAGGAACTTCTGGTTGTTGTTGTTGTTGCTGCGAGGATGAGGGTTTCTTCCTCTTGGAAGATTCTCCCACCTTTTTCTTTCCTTTTGCTTCTTCAGGGAAACGATCTTGAGGGTATCTGTTAGACCTTATCTTGATTCTCTTTCCTTTTCCTTGTCCTTCCATTGTTGAGAGAGAGTGAAAACCTTGAAAAGCTAGGGTTTGGAGGAAGAAGGTAAAGGGGTTTCTGAGCGTGAGTGTGAATGGTGAGTTGAAGAGTCACACCTGCACTTTCTTATAAAGAGAACAAAGCCCAGAAGATTAGCCCAAGAACGAGGTAATTGATTACTAGCAATTGGTAATCGATTATCTCGCCTTCCTTATGAAGAAAAAAGGAAAACAACCAAGAAAAATGTGGTAATCGACATCAGAACCTGGTAATCGATTACTCCGAGAGTTTCTCAAAGCATGTGAAATTTTGTTTTGTGGTAATCGACATCGCTTCGTGGTAATCGACATTTCTAGAGAGTTTTCTTACAATTTTTGAAAACTAGTGCTTTGGTAATCGACATCGCTTCGGGTAATCGATTATCTCAAGACAAAATCCTTCCCAGTGAATTTCACTCAAGTAATCGATTATCGTCCTTTTGGTAATCGATTATTTCTATCAAGAAGGTTTTTCACAAAAAAATTTCACAAAAACAGAGTTATGGATAAATGTAATTAAGTAAGAAGGTTTAGTTTAGATGTTCCTCACTCAATATACCGAGGTTTGATCTAAGTTTGTAAAACCTTTCCTTTGGTAATGCCTTTGTAAATATATCTGCTAATTGATTCTCCGTGTCTATGAATTCAATGTTACAATCTCCTTTTTCGATGTGATCTCTAATAAAGTGATGTCTGACTTTAATGTGTTTTGTCCTTGAGTGTAGTACAGGGTTTCTTGTGATACTTATGGCGCTTGTGTTGTCGCATTTCAAAGGAATGTGATCTACCTTTAATCCAAAGTCCTCAAGTTGGTGTTTCAACCAAATTGCTTGAGCACAGCAACTTCCCGCAGCTACATATTCTGCTTCTGCAGTTGATAGTGCTACGCAAGCTTGCTTTCTGCTATTCCAAGATATCAAGCATTCTCCGAAGATGTGACATGTGCCACTAGTGCTTTTCCTATCCGTTTTGCTACCTGCAAAATCAGAGTCATTGAAACCAACAAGTAGTGGTGAGGTTCCTTTTGGATACCATAGTCCACAACTTATTGTTCCTTTTAGGTATTTAAGAATCTTCTTCATTGTTAGCCAATGAGATTGCTTAGGTGTAGATTGAAATCTAGCACATAAACATACAGAAAACATGATATCAGTCCACCGGGTTAGATAAAGTAAAGATCCTATAACACCTCTCAGATAGGGTAGTATCAACTTCATCACCTGTTTCATCAATCTCAAGATAAGTGTTAGTAGAAATAGGTGTATTAGACGTTTTGCAATTTGTCATATCATATTTCTTAAGAAGTTCTTTAGTATACTTAGCCTGATGTATGAAAGTGCCACCTTCCATTTGCTTGATTTGAAGTCCTAAGAAGAAACTCAGTTCTCCAATCATAGACATATCAAATTCTTCCTGCATATCTTTCACAAACTCTTCACAAAGTTGTTGGTTAGATGATCCAAAGATAATGTCATCAACATAAATTTGAACCAATAGAATGTAGTCGACTTGTTCTTAATGAACAAAGTCTTATCTACTTTACCTCTCAGGGAATCCTTTAGATATGAGAAACTTACTCGGCCATCATACCATTGCCTAGGGGCCTGCTTTAACCCATACAAGGCTTTATGAAGTTTGTAGACATGTGTAGGCCAAGTAGCATCTATGAATCCTGGTGGTTGAGCTACATAGACTTCTTCATTGATATAACCATTCAGAATGCACTCTTTACATCCATCCGTATAATTTGAAATTGTTGATGCAAGCATATGCCAGAGTAGTCTAACAAATTCAAGTCTTGCAACAGAGCAAAGGTTTCTTCAAAGTCAATCCCTTCTTGTTGATTGTATCCTTTTGCCACAAGTCTTGCTTTGTTTCCACCACAACTCCTTCTTCACTCAATTTGTTCTTGAAAACCCATTTTGTACCTATGATGTTCATATTGCCCTTGTTTGGAACAAGTTCCCAAACTCCATTCCTTTTGAACTGGTTAAGTTCTTCTTGCATAGCCATGATCCAAAATTCATTGTTCAAGGCCTCTTCTATACTGGTTGGTTCTACCTCAGACACAAAGGCAAGATCATAACAAAACAAGTTTCTCGTGAGATCTAGTAGTTACCCCTCGTGGATGTCACCAATGACATTGTCAAGTGATAGGTTCCTAGGTGTCCTCCACTCTTTTGCTTGTTCTCGCACAGGTCGTGCTGAGTTTGTGATGCTTGTTATCAATGTCCATGTTCTCTTCAATTGTGTCATCATCATGCGTAAATCTTTCCTTTTGGAAAGTGTTAGTTTCATCAAATCTAATATGGACAGATTCTTCAATGCACATGGTTCTTTTATTAAAGATTCTATATGCTTTACTGGTGTTTGAATAACCAAGGAAAATGGCTTCATCAAATTTTGCATCAAACTTTCCAATAGGGTCTTTGCCATTGTTTAAAACAAAACATTTGCATCCAAAAACCTTAAAATAAGAAATGTTTGGTTTTCTTCCATAAAAAGCTCATAAGGGGTTTTTTTAAAATGGGTCTTATAGAGACTCTATCGAGAACATAGCATGCAGTGTTCACAAGATCTCGCCCAAAAATGTTTAGGCATCATATGCTCATTCAAGATGGTTCTTCCAAGTTCTATAAGGGACCTGTTTTTCCTCTCCACCACTCCATTTTGTCAGGAGTTCTTGAGCTGAAAAGCAAAGGATATCCCATGTTTTTCACAAAACCTTTCAAAAAGCAATTCTTAAATTCAGTTCCATTATCACTTCTTAAAGCTTTGATTTTCAAATCCTTTTTGTTTTGAATCTTTTTGGCAAGTACCTTGAAAACTCCAAAGGCTTGATCCTTTTTCTTGATAAACAAAACCCAAGTAAATCTTGAATAGTCATCTACTATGACTAGTCCATACAGATTTCCACCAATACTAGCTATCCTAGATGGACCAAATAAGTCTAAATGTAAGAGTTCAAGCTTACTGATTTGTAGAAACATGTTTTACATTTTTGAAAGATGTTTTTGCCTCGCTTGACTTTTGACAAGACTCACATAGTCCTTCTTTGGAAAATCTAATCTTGGGGAGACCAAAAACTAACTCTTTAGAAACTAGCTTATTCAAATGCAAAGTGTCAATGTGTGTTATTCTCCTATGCCATAGCCAAGACAGATTATCATTAGAAGTTAAACATGTAGAGTAGGGAGAAGAATGATCTACTTCCAGTATGTAAATGTTGTTAGATCTCTTGCCAATCATGAGAAGTCCATCTGAGTCTTTGTTGCTGATGAGACAATGTTCATCATCAAAAGCAATTCTGTAGTTCTTGTCACAAAGTTGACTGATGCTCAGAAGATTGAACCTCAATCCATCGACTAGCAAAACATCTTCTATTACTGTGTTTTCCTGATTTCTAACAGTACCGTAGCCTAGGATTTTCCCTTTGTTGTTATCTCCATATACAACAGATCCTGATTCTCTTGGTGTGAAGGTGCTCATGTTCCTTCTATCACTTGTCATATGCCTTGAGCAGCCACCGCCTAAGTACCAAATTGAGCTTCATTGCTCAGCTTTCCCCGCAAGAGAAAAGAACTTATTTTGTGGGTGGTACCTAGTTTTTCTTGGTCCATACATGTTAGTGCTACTGGTAACTTTCTTTATCCATTTGTATTTACCACTGGAAATTCCTTTCTTTCTAATCATGCAGCTTGTAAGATTTGTGTCCGTGTTTCATGCAATATGTACAAGTGTATTTAGCATGCCTAGTATTTCCGATTTCATATGAACACGTTTAGAGATGTTGATTTCTTTTAACTTTGAAATATCCTTTTCTAACTCACATACTTTTTGTTTTAGCATGGATACTTCTTTTTCGACTTATGTTTTCTTTTTCAAAGACTTCACTGATTATAAAGTTCACAAAAAAGGCAGAATGCAATTCATCATAATCATCCACAATTGAGTTTGTATCACATACCTCATTGGATGTTTTAGCCATTAAGCACAGATTTGCCTCCTCGCTTTCACTTTCGATGTTGAGGATGTGTAGCCTTCATCCCAAGCAATGTATGCCTTCTTTTTCTTCTTTTTCTTTTCTCGCATTTCTTTCATTTTCAATTTTTCTCACTTCGTAGTTGTTGCTCCTTTTCAAGGTTGGACAATCTGACCAGTAGTGCCCAATCTTTCCACATTCATAGCAAGTTACCTTGATCAAGTGTTTTCCTCGCTTCTTGACTCCTTTTCTCGGATTAACCAAATTTCTTTTTAGTTTGTTCTTCATGAACTTCCTAAACTTCTTTACCATTAAGTTGACTTGGTCTTCTTGTGAATCACTTTCATCTTCAAAGGATCCAGATTCTGTTTCACTATGATCTATCTTAAGAGCAATTCCTTTGGCTCTTTTATCTTTCGCTCCTCATCCGCCATTCGAGTCATGTCCATCTCGTATTCTCTAAGTTTCCCAAACAGGTTCAAAGACTTGTCATGGCAGCGGCAAGGTTCTTTGATTCGGTTATGGTCACAATTGTAGGTTGCCACTTTCTATTCAAGGATTTCTTAATCTTGACATTCACCTCTTCTTCTATGAAGTTCTTGCCAAGCCCTTTGAGATGGTTAATAATGTGTGTGAATCTCTTTTGCATTTCCATGATTGACTCTCCTTGGAACATTCTCGAATGTCTCATACTCCCGAATGAGTGTGTTCTTCCTAGCTCTTCTTACCTCAAAGAAGCACCTTCATGGGTAACCTTGATAAGCTCCCATGCTTCTTTTGTCAGTTGTGCAGATATCCCGAAAAACTCATCGAATTCAAAGCAGTGAATGATGTTTAAGGCCTTAGCGTCATTTTCAAATTTCTTCTAATCTCATCCATGTCCCATTCTTCAAAAGGTTTCTCTATTTCTTTTCCATTCTCTATTTTTATTGGAACTTTGTAGTCATTTACCACACCCGTCGATACTTCGTGAATAGATTCCATAAAGATCTTCATGCGAACTTTCCAAAATGGATAGTTATCACCGCAGAACAATGGAGGTCTATTTATCGGCTCCTTCAAATGAAGGGTAAAAGATTACCACCATTATAGGAACTAAGAAGGATTACTAGAGTGATTTACTAGTTAAAGCTCTTGATACCAATTGTTGGTCCCTATGTGAATCTAGAGGGGGGAGTGAATAGATTCTAGTTCCCTAGTAATATTTCTAAGACTCTTTTCCTCACTTTTTCAATTCAATTTTATCTTGTATTACAAAGAATGTACCGAGATATCACAAAGGAAAGATACAAGAAAATTGTTAAGAAAGAAATCAAATGGAATGTAAAGATAAGGTATAGAGAAGAGATAGTAAACAGAGATTTATACTTGGTTCGGCTTTCGCCTACATCCAAATTCCAACCCAACAACTGTTAGCGATTGGTATTCCACTATAATCTTGTGTTCAATACAATCACTTCTGCACAAATACAAAAACAATCAAATACTCAAATCTCTCTATGTTCTTCCTTAGAACATATCTCACCAATTCTTGAAACCTTCAAGAATTACCTATGAGAGTACCTCTCTCAATTCTCTAACTCTTCTTCTAGAGAACCACTTTCTCTTAAGAGTTTCAAACCAAAATCAAAACACAAAACAAAGAAATAAAGATCAGTAAAGATTACACCTGTGTGTATGCTCTGATAAGATGATAACCAAAAGTATTCAAATCTTTCTTCCTTCACACAATACTCATCTCTTTGAGAAAATCTTTTTGAAATCTTTGAAGAGATTTTCAGAATTTGTAAACCTGTGTTTTTCTCTTCTTTTCTTTTCTTTGAAAAAACATAAAGATCTCTCTCGAAATAAATCAAAGAGGTTCCATTTAAAGCAGTTTCAAAACCATTTAGAGATGAATTCTGGTGTGGTAATCGATTACAGATGTTGGTAATCGATTACTACAGAGAAATTTGTCTTCCTCTGCATTTCAAGCACGGAGTAATCGATTACTATGGAGTGGTAATCGATTACTCCAGAGCAAGTTGAGTTCCCCTGTTTTCTACGTCTGTTGGTAATCGATTACTATATACTGGTAATCGATTACTTCAGCTTTAAATTCTTAAAACCAAAGTTTTTTGAGTTCTTTTCAAATAAAATGGGGTTCCAACTTTCTCTAGCTCAATTTACAAGAGTAAAACCAAGTTCTCTATAAAAAGATTGAATAAAACTATTCATACAAAGCCTAAACTATAACAATCAATACATTTAAGCTCCTATGTACAATCTATCATAAAGCTCAAAATTACAAGTATATCAAAACAAAAACTAGGAAAGACTTCTTCAGCTTCAAGTCCAACAGGATGGATACTACTTCCTCCTCTTCTTCTTTGTCACTTGGAGACTCTTGTGAAGACTCACTCATAGTTTCTCCTCCAATAGTCACCATGGTCCTCTTGTTTGGGCATTGGGATGCAATGTGTCCCCTACCTAAACATTTGAAACACTTGATGTTACTTGATCTTAAAGGATTGGATGAAGAATTTACCTCCTTAGGCTTGGAGAAGTCTCGGCCGTTTTTGGTTTGAGGCCTTGGAGATGGTTCAACTTTTTCTTTACCTTTCCACCCGGTTGAAGCATGTGTAGGTATTCTCTTGGCAGCACCTCTTCTCTTGAGTTGTGATTCAATCCTCTCGGCTAGGTGGATTGCTTCTTCAATGTGGGAATACCTTTGTAACTCTAACACATCTTGGATCTCACGGTTGAGACCATGCACAAACCGAGCCAATGTGGCCTCTAGACTCTCTTCTAGATGTGCTCTTAGCATAGTGATTTCAAGGTCCTTGAAGTAGTCTTGCACACTTCTATTACCTTGATATAACCTTTGGAGTTTGTTATGGAGATCTCTCATGTAGGTAGGTGGCACAAACCTCTCCTCTAAGGCATATTTCATGGCTGCCCAAGTGGTAACTCTTGGCCTAACACACCCATACCCTTTGTCTTGTTGGTTCCACCATATCATGGGATAGTCTTCAAATTCTAAGGTAACCGATTGTAATTTCTTCTCCTCACTCAACAAGGGATAGCTATCAAAGATTTGGTCTACTTTCATAACCCAATCTAAGTAAGCCTCGGGTCCTCCACTACCATTGAACTTAGGGATGTTTAGCTTCAAAAACCTCTCATCAAACCTATCCTCATCCTCCCATGGGTTTCTCCTATACTCACGATTCACCCTAGGTCCCTCTCGGCCAGCACCCCTTCCCCCTCTCCTCTCATGGTTCCAAGGTTCATGCTCCCGGTGTTGGTGCCTCAAAGGGTTCCCCACATCACTCCCAATGGAAGTTCTAGGTCCTCTCCCTCTATGACTCCTCCTTTCACCCTCATTAGTTAGAGATCTTTCCCTCTCCCTATTCTCCCTCCTAGTTCTCTCCTCACTCTCCCTCAACCTAGCATCCATTCTCTCCATCACCAAGTTCAAGATGTTTTGTGTTCTTGGTGACAACTCTTGTCCAACACTAGGTGGACTTGCCATGGCTGCAAGAAAGGGTTAGTACACAAGAAAACAAGGAAAGAAATAAACCTCACAAGCTCACTAAGTGTATCCACTCAATCAACTCGTGTATCACACAAATCAAGGCTTTTTCTCTAAGGATTCTCTCTTGCCTTTTACCACTCTTTTCTCTTAAGTTCACTTAGAAATTATCCTCTAATCAATCATCAAGGTTCTTATGCATACCATCATGAAATAGGAACGGTACCAAACTAGGATTAAGAAGGCCAAGAAGACAAAACTCTAGGACAAAACCAAGGAATCCAAAGAAGACAAGCAAGAAAAAGCTCAAAAATGAAATGAATGGCTACTCAAATTATGGAGAAATTTTAAGGAGACAAAGGCACATCAAAGGGCAGCAAAATATCATATAAAAGCCCAAGGAAACATGTCAAAACAGAGGCATATCATGAGACATTCAAAACTGGACAGCAAGCACTCTAACCAAACTAGAAACCGAAACTAGAAACCAAAATTCAGCAAAATCAGCAAAATGTATTAGCATCCGATTTTTGCCTAGCTTCTACCTCTTCTAGCTATCATGCTTCTCATGTTAAAAACAAATAGAAGAATAGAAGTGCAGTACAAATAAGTCCAGCAAGGTGCAGTAACTTGAAGAAAAAAAGAAAATTACATGTAAAGGACCAAAAGATACACAATTCACTAGGAAGCTCAAAACTAGAATTTCAACTAGAATGGTGTAGGCTCTTTCCTAGGTCCAATGGTGTTTCTTTTGTGTAACTCTTTTCTTTTTCACTTTCTTTTGTTCTTATGTTGCAGTACCTTTCTTTTCTTTTCACTTCTATATGGTTCTCAATTTTCACTTATTTCTAGAACCTCTACTTTTCAATACTAGTTTTTCTTTTCACTTGTTTTTCTTTCTCTTCTCTTTTCTTTCTTTTGATTTTTGATTCTTTTCTTTTCTTTCGCTATGTTATGGCTGGACCGAAACCTCTAAGGGGATCTAAGAGCCACTTCTAGGTTCCATTCTAGCTTATCATAGCCATTACAAGAACTAACCAAAATTACAAAGCAAAATAGTATTCTAAAAATTCTAAAAATCAAAGATCATGTAAGCATACACTAGTAGATGTTCCTAGCACTTAGAATTCATGTAATACATGTATAGAAGGTTAAAGTGCAGTACCAAACCAGTAAGCATGCCTCACGGTACAGTGGAAAACAAAACTAAAATAAGATCCTAATGGCGTACATGAATCAAAACTTGCAAGAGTAAAAATCATGAAAGATCATGGAATCAAAATTTGCAAGCTATTAAATCATGCATTCAAAAGAAATGGTAGAACATGCCAATGGTGAATCACGGCCTAATGCAGTAACCAAAAGAAGAAAAGCATGCTCTCTCTCTAAACCAATTAACAAGACAACTCAAGGAATCAAAACTAGCTACTCTATGAAAGAAAGACTCTAGAGATGGAAGACACCAAGAAACTCAAGAAGAAAAACTCAAGACTCATGGAAGAACTAACCGATTGTGATGAACCCAAAGGTGAAGACAACAAGCTCTAGATACCACTTGATGAAGGTGCTCTTGGAGGAAGATCCAAAGCCACCTTGGAATGCCCCAATCTAGTCTCCACCGTGAGCATCACCGTAGAAGCCGAAGCCAAGTAGTCTCGGCCATGGAAGGTTGTTATGGGTTTTTTTGGTGTTTAGGAAACAAAGGAAGAAGATGGTTAAGATGAAGAAGGTGGGGGGCGCCAAGGAAGAGGGTCCTATAAGCCTAGGAGGAACCGCCACAATGGTTGTAAGAAGCCATTGATAAGGTTCAAGAAACTTCCCTAAGGGAACAAGAGAAAACTCTCTAGAAAGCTTAAAGCCTTTTTCATTCAAATTTGATCAAAAGTTCCTACAATAGGTTCGGCCAAGGTTTATATAGAACACCTTGCTTGGGCCTCAAGGATCTCTAACCATGGTGAAGGCTTCCTAGACCGTAGTTGAGGCCAACCAATCCGTGAGCTTCCCTTCTTCTCCAAGTAACCATGTTAGTTACTTGGTGGTTAGGGAAGCACATGGCGTCACATGGGTGCACATGGGTTTGTCTCCCATTTGCCACCATGTGATTAGCCAAGTCACTAATCCTTGATCACTTGAAATTAAAGGTTGAGATGATTTGTTTAAGCATGTCACGAATCAAGCTTAAACCAAGACCTCTCCCTTTAGTTTCAAGTGATACCAAGGTGTTACACAAGCTTTTGATCCGAAACTTAGTTTTATAAAAACTCTTGTGTAAGCCTTGGTACCTTGAGGATGTATGGCTCGCCTAGGCTAGGGAAAACCGAGGGCTTTGGACCCTTTTGTACACCATGCACCTAGACTACTTTACATAGGTTTTGTCTCAAACAAATTTACAAGTAGGTTCCTATCTCTAAGTTCTACTCTAGCTCCTTCTTGACCTTGCTCTTGAAGTTCCTTTGCTTCCTTCTCCAACCTCCTTTGCATACCTCTAGTGATCCTCCTTGATTTGCCTACATCATGTAAGAAAATGGGCCTAAATTTCCTAAGTTATTTTGCTGGAAAAATTTGGTAGCATACAAGCGTTAACTTCAAGTTCTATTTCGTCCTAGATGTAGTCCGAACTGGGCTTTGGTATCTCATAACTTTTGTAGCCCTTTAAGTCTTCTTTAAAACTACAATGAGAGAAGCTTAATCGAAGTTTTTAGCTCAAGTTATGCTCAAAATACAGAACCTTCTCAGGAACAAAAAACAACAACGAATTAATTCCAAAAATCACAAATTAGACCTAATTGATTCCCAAGTCATGAATGCCCTAAAACATGTCATTGACCATTAATTATGCTCTGATAAGATATAATAAGTGTAAAGAAATTGATCAAAATAATAACACATCCGCAAGCATATGCTCAGGCTAAATCTCATTATAAAAGCTTGGTGAGTTTTGGGGTGTCTCTGCTTGTACTAGTATAATAATTGACTTCATAAATCTATGAGTTGCTCCAAATAACTCATAATTTATTTATCTTACTTATTATTAATTAAGAATTTTGTATATAGCTAGAACGACCTTCACAAATTGTAAATATTAATTTATTAAGAATTGATCGAATGGAAGCTATAGCATCATCAGCAGCAGGAATGGAAATATCGGCGAGGTCAAGTCCATGTCAAGCATTCCATACAGGTTACTCTCAACGTGAAAGGTTAGAGGTTGAGGGTTTCCTCTAGAGGTCCACATTGAGTATCACCCTGTTGTGACGTTGAATGTGAAGTCACAAAGACTCAAGTGAAGTCTCTAAAGCTCCACGATGAGCGTTGGAAGGAGTTCACACTCAACTTGAGCTTTTTGTTCCTTGTTCTATTCTTTATGGTTTTTACTTATGGTTTTTATGTGATGTTTCTTGAGTTTGCTTTCATTATACAATGTTGTATGGTTATGCATATGAATGAATGATAGTGAGCGGAATTTTGGGTATGTTGAGCTTGAGATGTATGTTGTGGGACATATGTGCATATAAAATCCTTGAAGAATATGGTGATTATGATTTCATGAAAATTGTGGGGGTGTATGCCAACTGTAACACCCCCCTCTTATTTACTTATTTTACTTATATTTTGTAATTTAAAGTGGTTAATGATATAGTAGATAAAAGAGAGATTTATAAAACAACACTTTTATTACATAGGTTTTAAAGTTCATTACAACTAGATTACATAACTTTGTCCTATTATTATTTTACATAACTACCTTTCTACTACCTTAGAACATTTACTCAACACTTCTACATGCAAAACATAGCAAGCATCTTCAACAAGATAGTAGTAACAACCATTGCGAAACAGTGACAACTTCTCAATCCTGCCAATCTGTAAAAATAGAATTGCAAGGGTGAGCTTTCCTTAATCCTCAAATAATTTTAATTATAGTAAAACTTTTGAAAATAAGGAAAAATATTCATAAAACCAATATTCTTTAAACCATATATAATATTCTTCAATTTCTTTAAAAATAGTAATTTATTGATATAAAACCTGTGTCCAAACCATTAATTCAATTCACAAGGTAAAACCACCAATCAACCATAAAACGAATCAAGAATTTATCACAATAATCATGTATTCAATCAAAACACATAATCACTATTGCATGCTCTTATTCTTATATGATGCATGTATCCTCACGATGTACTTTCCCTATTTACTCAACATGCAATGTGGCGCCATCCACCAAAATAGCCGGGGCATCCGGTTCTCACATCCTCCAGACCCACCAAGTGGTAGACACTCCGTAATTGTCGAGTTCCCTCGGTGTCCGGCAGACCTCCCCCCGCAACATGTGATCATCATGAGCAGGGCAATTTCCCCACCAAGAGAACCCCTTTAGTCCACGGTATTCCACTCACACGACGAACGGAATCGTAACTTACGACTTGGTCTACTACTATCCAACATCATGCAACATGTTCTAGACCTTGAATTGTATAATGACCTTCATCATATCTCAAATATCGACCTTTCCACCAGGTCATCTTTATCTCACCTCATTCTAAGCATTGCCCATTCACCAAGCAATCTTAGAATGTTGCCTCTCCACTAGGCATTTCCAATCGGTCATTAAGCAATTCAAGTCCATCACCAATTTCATGCAACCATGCATGTCACCACTTATTCATATCCAACTCAAAACTGACATATTTCGATATGAAATCAACACCAAGAAACACCAATAAACACCAATAAATCAAGAAACCAAGAAACAAGAAACACCAAGAATTATCAAGGAAACATCAAGAACCAATAAACAAGCATTACCACACTTTTCCTCGTAACAAGAATAATTCCTGCTTCGATGTGGAAGATCGGACAAAACCGCAACCACAGAGCATACTAAGAATTATCTTCGCACCTTAGTATCCGAAAAATATAATGAAAGTAACAACAAAACAAAGAATAGAAGAGTAGGATAAGGACGGCTCCCCCTTACAAGTTTCTCCCCAAATTTCCTATACTCTTCCTCTACTTACTTGCTCCTCTTTTTAGAGATATTTCTTCCTAAGAGAGAGCTTTCGAGAGGATATAGAAATGTTCTTTAGTTTGTTTTCTCATCTGAAACCCCTAAGCCCTATTTATAGAATTCCCAAGGTACTATTTGCTACAGAATATTCTACAGAATATAGAATATTTCACAGAATATTTCACAGAATATTCCACAGAATATTTCACAGAATATTCCACAGAATATTCCACAGAATATTCCACAGAATATTCCACAGAATATTCTACTACAATTTTTTACTATTTACCTCGTGATTTTATTATTTACTACAAGTAATTTTACTTTTTACCACAAGAATTTTATCACGGTAAATTTACTATTTACCATAGTAATTTTACTATTTACCACAGTAATTTTATTATTTACCACAGAATTTACTATTTATACAAAGTAATTTTACTATTTGCACAAGAATTTACTATTTGCACAAAGAATTAACTATTTGCACAAGGTAATTTACTATTTACACAGAAATTTACTATTTACTACAGAAATTTCAAAAATTCATAATTTTTAATTATTTTTATATTTCTCTCTGTCATAAAAACTTCTCTTAAACTATATTTTAAATTTTTGGGATGTTACAATACTCCCCTCCTTTTTAAAAAATTTCGTCCTCGAAATTTCCATTCTTGTTACATATCTTATTCTTCTATTCTACTTTCCCAAAGTTTCTTTACTTTCAACTACTTCCTCTTATAATTTTACCTTATGTTTTGAAATCTATTTGTTACCCTCAACCTTGCTATCCTTATATGCGAGACTATGATTTCCTCTTTTCCCTCTTATAAATCTTCCTCATTTGTTTTCATTAATATTTTTCTTTTCTTAATTCTTAAGAATAGGATCCATTTCTTGTTTCTGTCTTATTTCATTCATAAATTCATTTATTCTCAAGGCTCCTAACTTATCCTAACTCACACGCAAGGTTGAAGCTCCTAAAATGCTCTATTAAATCCATCTCTTTGACCATTAAACTTGATATGGCTATGGTCTTCCTACTTAAGGTGCCAACCACTACATTTTCTTTGTCTAGGTTGCACTTAAGATTGAAACCATGATCTCTTAGAAATGTTATCAACCTTCCTTGCTTCATGTTTAACACCATTTGGCTAAATACTTAAAGGCTTTTGTGATTACTAAATACCTCAAATCTTGTCCTAAAAAATAGTGTCGCCATATTTTAGGCGCAAATACTACTGCAGCTAGTTCTAGGTCATGGGTTGGGTAGTTCCTTTGATGGGTTTTTGATTGTCTTGATGCATAGGCTACCACTTTTCCTCCTTGCATTAGTACCCCTCTTACACCTAGTTTAGAGGCATCACAATAAACCTCAAATGATTCAGTTGGGGTTGGTAAGGTCAAAACAGGAGCAGTAGTTAGTTTTTTCTTAAGGGTTTGGAAACTTTGTTCACAGTCGTTATTCCATACAAAAGCTTGGCCTTTTCTAGTTAAGGTTTTGAGGGGCAAGGCTATCTTAGAGAAATCTTTTATAAATCTTCTATAATATCCAGCTAATCCTAGAAAACTCTTTATTTCTGTCACATTTTTTGGTCTTTCCCATTTTAGAACTGCGTCTACTTTATGTGGATCTACTGCAATTCCTCCTTGGGTTACTACTTATTCCTCCTTTAACTAAACTCTTTCTACCTCAAAAATACTAATTACTCTCTCGGATTTCGAATCCTTCTAGCTTCTTTAAGGTTTCTTTAACCATCAAAATGCATCAACCATTATAATATCATCCTAGTATATCTTCTAAATACATCTTAGTGTTGTCAAAAGGTTTGTATTAGGATAAGAGATAGGTAGTTACTAATCATTTCCAATAAAGTTATCTTAAGGTCTTTTAACTTTGGTGATATTCTTAGGTTTTTCTAATCCTTAGTACGACTTTTCCTTTGAAGGGGTCATTTCCTAAAATTGGCTTCCTTTAGGATTCACTTTCGATCCTCTTGATTTGCTTGTTACTTTCTAAGGAGAATTTTATATATTGATTTTAGTTCTAAAATTTTCTATCTTTTTCTCTTCTAAGGGAGTTCTCTTTTATGGAAAATACTCTTAAAAAGGTTATTTTCTCCTTAAATCTATAGTCTTTGGTAGGAACATCCTTTATAAGTTCAACAACAACTCCCTTTCCTAAACTCTTCGTTTTTCTTCTTAGCCTACTCTGCTTATCAAAAACTTAGGTAAGAACATATAGGGCTTTAACTACAATTCTATAACTTCTTTCAACCACTACTTTCTATTCCTATCTAATCCTAAGCCATGTCACTAACCCTAAAACTAATTTTTCATTGATCGAACCAAGAAGCAATTAAGTAAACACACCAAATAATCAAACAAGCACACAAAGCACACAAGCAAACAATCATTCACACAACAAAAACATAGCAGACACATAACTCACAAGTCGAACTGGTTCGACCTGCTCTGATACCACTAATGTAACACCCCCCTCTTATTTACTTATTTTACTTATATTTTGTAATTTAAAGTGGTTAATGATATAGTAGATAAAAGAGAGATTTATAAAACAACACTTTTATTACATAGGTTTTAAAGTTCATTACAACCAGATTACATAACTTTGTCCTATTATTATTTTACATAACTACCTTTCTACTACCTTAGAACATTTACTCAACACTTCTACATGCAAAACATAGCAAGCATCTTCAACAAGATAGTAGTAACAACCATTGCGAAACAAAGGACAACTTCTCAATCCCGCCAATCTCAGAAAAATAGAATTGCAAGGTGAGCTTTCCTTAATCCTCAAATAATTTTAATTATAGTAAAACTTTTGAAAATAAGGAAAAATATTCATAAAACCAATATTCTTTAAACCATATATAATATTCTTCAATTTCTTTAAAAATAGTAATTTATTGATATAAACCCGTGTCCAAACCATTAATTCAATTCACAAGGTAAAACCACCAATCAACCATAAAACGAATCAAGTAATTTATCACAATAATCATGTATTCAATCAAAACACATAATCACTATTGCATGCTCTTATTCTTATATGATGCATGTATCCTCACGATGTACTTTCCCTATTTACTCAACATGCAATGTGGCGCCATCCACCGAAAATAGCCCTGCATCCGGTTCTCACATCCTCCACTACCCCAAAGGGTGACACTCCGTAATTGTCGAGTTCCCTCGTTGTCCCAGACCTCCCCGCAACATGTGATCATCATGAGCAGGCAATTTCCCCACCAAGAGAACCCCCTCTAGTCCACGGTATTCCACTCACACAGACGGAACTGTGAATCTCACGACTTGGTCTACTACTATCCAAATCATCATGCAACATGTTCTAGACCTTGAATTGTATAATGACCTTCATCATATCTCAAATATCGACCTTTCCACCAGGTCATCTTTATCTCACCTCATTCTAAGCATTGCCCATTCACCAAGCAATCTTAGAATGTTGCCTCTCCACTAGGCATTTCCAATCGGCCATTAAGCAATTCAAGTCCATCACCAATTTCATGCAACCATGCATGTCACCACTTATTCATATCCAACTCAAAACCAGCATATTTCGATATGAAATCAACACCAAGAAACACCAATAAACACCAATAAATCAAGAAACCAAGAAACAAGAAACACCAAGAATTATCAAGGAAACATCAAGAACCAATAAACAAGACTCACACTTTTCCTCGTAACAAGAATAATTCGTTTCCGATGTGGAAGATCGACAAAACCGCAACCACAGAGCATACTAAGAATTATCTTCGCACCTTAGTATCCGAAAAATATAATGAAAGTAACAACAAAACAAAAGAATAGAAAGAGTAGGATAAGATGCTCCCCCCTTACAAAGTTTCTCCCCCTTCCTATACTCTTCCTCTACTTACTTGCTCCTCTTTTAGAGATATTTCTTCCTAAGAGAGAGCTTAAGAGGATATAGAAATGTTCTTTGGTTTGTTTTCTCATCTGAAACCCCGAAGCCCTATTTATAGAATTCCCAAGGTACTATTTGCTACAGAATATTCTACAGAATATAGAATATTCCACAGAATATTCCACAGAATATTCTACTACAGTAATTTTACTATTTACCTCAGTGATTTTATTATTTACTACAGTAATTTTACTTTTTACCACAAATTTTATCACAAGAAATTTACTATTTACCATAGTAATTTTACTATTTACCACAGTAATTTTATTATTTACCACAGTAATTTACTATTTATACAGTAATTTTACTATTTGCACAGTAATTTACTATTTGCACAGTAATTAACTATTTGCACAGTAATTTACTATTTACACAGAAATTTACTATTTACTACAGAAATTTCAAAAATTCATAATTTTTAATTATTTTTATATTTCTCTCTGTCATAAAAACCTCTCTTAAACTATATTTTAAATTTTTGGGATGTTACACCAAACTCTAAGGTGTGGTTTGGTTTTCCAATTTTGTATTTGTCACAGAGCATAATGATGTTTGAATAAAGTGTTGTGTAATCATCATAACTATTTCATGCAATTAATGTTATCGAAAATGAGGATGAATGAGACTAGTGCAATAGGTCTCTGATTGGTCTTTGAGAGAGTCCTAAGAATTGGGGGTGTGTTACTTAGTGGGAAAAACTTCTATTATGACCAATCATCGTGAGTTGGATAATGAGTACCATTGTAACACTAGTGACTTCGACTTTTACTATCTAGTGTTTTTTTAGTGAGAATGTTTGCGGCAACATGTACTTCTAAACATCGCTCTTGGTTTTGAATGATACCACATGACATTTGAGTATAGTGATGATTTCATACATTATATTGGGAATTGCATCTTTTGTTGTGGAAATGAATTTAACCACGGTTGATTTTATTAATGTTGGATGAATATTATTATTATTGTTCTTGAGCTAACCTTTTATGTGTCTTGTGTGTTGGACAGCGGTTATAACCTTTGGTTATTGTCCGAGTAAATGATTAACAAGTGTAGGAGGTTGCAGTCAAGATAAGAGTATTTTGGGATAAAACATTCCTTTCTTTTGAAGATCCTCTTTTATTTTTTCAGTTATTTGCTTTGGATGTATATCATATCTAATTTAATTATATGTATTTCCTAATTTGATAGCTTAAGGCACAAACAAACTTGTATATTTGCCATTTAAATTAATGTATTGAATTTATGTATTATGTCTTCACTCTAAATTTTTTATTTTAATTTGCCAAATGTTCATCATGATTTTCATTTATTAAACTTAACTAGATCTTAAAAATTTAAAATGAATTTTGCGTTAATGTTAGATAAGGTCACATCGATTTAGGATGTCGTATTTGAAGTAAACAACTGTTAACTAACTTAATAATAAGTTATCTATGATGAGTTAAAATCAGCGGATATTATATATTTTTATTGAATGGGACTTTCTCGTAACAGTTGATTTAATCACCAAATGTTGTAATACTACTATTCTAAAAGAACTATAGTGCAATTTATATCTATCTTATATGGAAGCACCCTTGCACAAAGTTTAATTAATATAATATTTAATGTCCTACCCGCGTATGGGCTATCCACGATAGGTGCTATGTGTTTTTTTGATGGCATTCCTCCTTTTGTAAATACCTGCTGTCATGGTTTGTGTCTTTTCCAGGCTTGGAGTAATAGTTTTATTTTGTTCTATCTTGGGCTTTTTTCTCTTTTTCATTAAAAAAGAAGCTAAAGAAATTAGTCATTAACCTCTCTGTAGTTGGTTTTATTTCAAGCGTTGCACCGATATTCTTTTTTTTTAAAAAAAAAATAAAATTTGCAAGTGCAAAGACAAACTAATTGAGTTGTTTATACCATGGTAGGAGGAGTTAAATGCAATATTAATTTATTTATTTATCATTCTACATCATATTGTATTGCTTCTTTTATTTTAAATGAAAGGATATGAGTTTGACATTGCCGAAAAGAAGTTAAAATAAAAACTAGATGATCTAAACATTTCCAAATGGTATGTTTGGATTGGTACTGCTAAAATTTCTCATCCCATTTTCAAATTTGGTATTTTGGAAATAAACGTGGAAAAATTTGCCCTCATCTTTGTAATCTATTTAATGATAAATAAATAAATAAATAATAATAGTTGTGTCATGTTACCTTCATCTTGATATAATAATACCCAAAAACCAAAGTCCATGCCACATCTCATTTTTCACCGCCATTGTTGGTGAGATTTGTAGCAAGTAAACCATCACTAAATATGGTTTAGCAACCTAGCAGCATGGAATGTGAAATATCTATAATTTTGTCTATGCTTCGGCGGTGTAAAGCTTTTCTAGTTGCACTAGGCTTTTAAATTTTGATATCCTTAACCCGAGTACAATATTATTGATATTGAGACTTTTTACCACCTTACATTCATTTTATCAGTGTTTTCTACAAAAATAAATATATTTATTTAATCTAATTTTTGAAATACATAATAAAAGATAAATCTCGTTAATTTTTTATTAAAAATTTATTTTATTTTATTCTTTGCTATGCAGAAAAATCAAAATATTTTTTTCTTGTATAATTTTACTCCAAAATAATTATTCACTTAATTTTTTTGAAATATTTATATTCATTTCTGTTTAATTTGTTCTATGCTATGTATTAATATTAAAAGTTAATTTTTCTAGAATAGTTTTTAAAATAAATAATTTATATCATTTTACATATATAAATTCATTTTCTATCTTACTAAAATACAAGAATTATTTCAATTTTCAAGCTTCAACTCAATTTCTTTCTTAATTATTGTACCCTATATCCTTAATTCAGTAAAAAAAAGAGAAAGAAGCATGTATTCATCCCGGCGCAATGTAAACCCCTAAAACGCTAAAACCCTGGTTCTAAGACTAACGATTGGAGTTGACAGAACTGAAAATGGCAGCTGGAAAGAAAACATGGAGAATAATTCCTCGACCCCTCCTTGAAACCATTCTCAACAACCACGCCCAGCACCACCGCGTAGCTCAACCCCTCATTCTTCACGGTCCCAGAGGCATTGGCAAAACCACCCTCATTCTCCAACGTACCCTTCTCTCTCTCTCTCTCTCTCTCTCTCTCTCTCTCTACAACCAACCCATTTCATGTCATTTCACGTTTCGCAGGTTTACTCCCAGACTGGAACAAAGGTCCCCACCTAACTGGCTACGTCGACTTGGCCGATCCCATCAAAGCCCATCACGGCCCATCGCAGAGCCCGTGGGCATCGTGGTCCACCACCCCCTCGCCGCCTCTATCCAATTGCCGCAAAAGCCTCGATCAATGCCTTGAATCCATGGCTGAGAAGGGCGTCCACGCAGGCACCATCACCTCCCAACAAATATTCACTACCCTCAACAAATGGTACGGCCTCTCCACCGCCCTTCACCGCGTGCTGCAGGCCAACTCTTCCTCCTCGTCCCGTGTCCCCCACCGGGCTTCTCTGGCCACACTATGGGACCGTGCTGTGTTCTCCATGTCTGGTTTGGGATTTGGGGAGGAGGATAATAAGAAGAATATCTTGTCCTTTGAAGAGGCTTCTTACCTGAAGGAATCGATTGCGGCGCTGAAGCTCGCCAAGAAGGTAATCGCTGTTCAGCAAGGGTGGAGAGCCAATGCCATTGCTCATATGAATCGGACTGGCACATTCTCGCGGACTTTGACACATTCTTGTACTGATTGGCCTTGCTTGTTGCTGGAGTTGTTGTCACAGGCTGCTGAAATTGATCATTTTCAGGTACATGTATAGTCTTGCTTCCCAAAATACGCTCATGAGTGCCTATGCCATTTACTAAATTGCAAGTGGCTGTGGTTTAAGTAGCCTCTGTTGCAGTTTCTCCTGCAGTTGTGGTTTTTAATCTAATTGTTGAATATCAAGATGCATTTCATGCTTGGGAAATGAGTTTCTTTTGAAAGATTGTGATTGTATGCTTATTTATCTATGCTATCAAATCATGTTGGGTTGTGGTGTGAAACTTGTGATGTTCAAATTGATGATATATATTCAATTAACTGCAGCCAAAGCTGGTTATTAACAATATTGAAGTTCTAAAGCATGCCGCTGAAAATGACAAGTCATCAGTCAGTGGACACTTATACCACGACAGTCTGATATGGAGAATAATTGCTTTGGGCGCAAATGAGCGTTGTCTGCCTGTTATCCTGGTAACATCTGATAGGTGATTCTTTTTTTTTTTTAAATTTAAACTTCGTTTCTTTCCTCTCCTTAAATTTCATAACAATTTACCTTGCAAATTTCATAATCTGTCACTCAATTCAACTTTTGAAGCTGTTATTGCTTATACTTATTAAACTTAATTGTTTCCCAATGAAATCATTCTGAATTTATTTATGCATGTGTTCCTTTGATGTCACCTGTTCCATCTAGCCAACACGGTTTAATGGGAAAAAGGCTTGGTTGTTGTTGTTGTATTTGTTCCTTTGGCAAGAGTGGGAAGGGACTGTAACATGGGCTTTAGATGTATTGTCAAGTATTTCATTGTTTCTTACTTTATTCAAATTGTGGGAAAACTTTAAAGTGCTTGCTATTGAAATTTGGGAGCTTGTTAAGAGTATGTAATCTTGTTGTCACTGCAATTTATTTAATTAATATATCAACTTCTGAATATATACTGATAGTATATGGAAACTATTTGTATCTAATGATTGAAAGGCCTCAACTAGATGCCAGGACCAGAAGTCTGCAATAACTAGAATCATTTATTGTATTTTTCTGTATCAATTTATTACTTTTGTAGCAACTGGATTTTGTGATGATTACAAATACTCAATTATGGTTGCGTTATTGCAGCGAATAAAAAATTTGCCTGCATACTCAAATTTATTGTTTTCATGGTCCTGGGTCTAGGTTGACTTCCATGTTTATATACATTCAACATATGTGGTTCATTGCTTTTTATGGTCCCATTTTGTTGACCTTTTGGTTTTTTAGTGTTCTTTTCTATTTTACCAGTTCTTGTGCATACTCCTAAATTCTTTCATTCTTTTGTAACATTTGTGCTAATTGAATATTTGGTGTTGCCCTTTCTACATTTATTTTACTTTTCTATCCTTTCTACAAATTCCAATACCTTGTTATTTGCCTCAGTTATTATTCATATGAAGCTTTCTTGGAGTTTGGGTATAAGGAGATATTTATCTCACGTGAGGTACTTGAATACAATCTCCCTCCTTCACTCTCTCTACACACCTATACACACTAATACATCATGAGATTTTATATGTGAATTGGGGTCAAGATAAACGAACTGACATGCTCTTGCATGCAGTCCTCCTTTTAATAAAGCTTGGAATAGAAAACGAAGGATTAGTCTGTGCTATTTTGTTTAGAACACCTGCTTACCTTTCATGGAAAAAATCAAATGTGACTGGTAACATGGTAAAATGCACTTCACAGCATTCAAAAGGTTTCATTAATGTTTAACAAGGTCTGTGACAGAATTAAACAACTTGGCATTTATATTTTCTGTGTTTCTGGTTGTGGCACCATTTTTATAACATTGAAGTTCTCATTGATCAGCACAAGATGTTAAATATTGTTATGATTTGTCTCTCTTATGAAGAACTGCAGTCAGTAAACACTGCCTCATGTTCATTTTTCATATACATTCCTATATTTTCATGGTAATCAGTTTATGGTTGTAGCAGATCATGGAATCAAACCTGACAACTGAAGAGATGTTGTGTAAGTAGAATTGTAAAAGGGAAGCTTAATGCTATAAAGCTTCTCCCGTGCATGGGTTCTTGGTATGATTCAGACGTGGTATGTATTGTGGGTCTATAGTAACAGCTATAGTTTGCATTTGCATGAGGCTAGTTCCATGACCTAAACATGTGATGCAAGTTTTGACCTCTAGGAACATATCACCTATTGCGGCAAGGCTTACCATCCTAAATAGGTAGAAGTGTAGTGAGAGGCAATTAATTACCTATAGAGAGTAACATCAAAGAAATATTGTCACTTAACCCAAATAATTTAGGATATGAAATTGGTTTTAGTCAATCAAGTTTATTACATTTTGTAATCAAACAATTTAGTGTATTCGGGAGGTCACGATATCGTGTTAGTAATCACCAGATGAAGAAAACAGAGAAATGAGAGAAAAAATTCTAGTGTTGTTGACCAATAAGAAATGGTTGAAAGCTAACACGAGATATGTATATGGAGGAGTTTGTTATACTATAATTAATTGTTAGTTGTCACAGCTGTCGTATAACAAAATTAATTACAACCAAAAGCTCCCTTCTAGAAGCCGAATAAGGTTTAGATTTGTTAGAATAGCTTGCTAAATAGGATCCTGTATAGTTTAATATTGTTTATCTGGTTATGATGTGAAAGCTTAGGTTGCATTAGGGTGGCACTAGGTTTTAGCCTTTTCAGACCTAATTTGTTTTGTAAAAGGAAGAATACATGGTTATGTATAAATGAAATGAAAAGCAGACTAGTGTGTGCTAAACCCATTTCTTTTTTCTTGTTTCTAAATTCAAGTTGGTATCAAAGCGGTAACGATCCCGCTCTCCCGCTCTGCTTGCTGTTCGCTGGCCTTCTTCTCCGGTCATCCGAAGCGTCATGCGCCCCCACGTGCTGCCTCTATTCCGTGTTTTGTTTGGCGCGTATTTTTCAAAACTGTAGGAGGTTGTTATCTCTTAAAGATAACAACTAATCAGTTGTTATATCTTATCTATTAAAGATAAGATTAATTATTCATGGTTGTTATATCTTATCTATTAAAGATAAGGTTATTAGGTTGAGATAAAGATAAGATTAGATCCTATCAGATTTTGTAAAGATTATTCAGTTATTTTGTTACCTTTATCATGTACACTCTGATTATAAATAATAAGATCTGTGTGTATGCTAAAAACACACAATTTCCCGTCTAATTTGACATGTGTCTAATTTGACAGTATTGTTCACGTGCCACCTCTGTCCGTCAGAACTAGTCGTTTCTGCCACCGTCTTGCTCGCGGGAGTCTTTTGAATCCATTTCTAGACTGATTTTCGTGTTTCGGGTGTTGTTTGGAGTGTGTGTCTATTCTTCTTTCTTTCTCTAATCTTCCTATGCACGTTTTTTTTTTTTTTTTTAAATGGCATCTTCTGGTCCAATTGTGCCTATTTGTGGTACCCAACCATTATCACCGAAAAACTTAACAGAAAAAACATTTTATCTTGGGCTGCCTTTGTGGAACTATGGTTCCTTGGTCAAGGTTACCATGACCACTTAGAAATGGAACATTGAAGGTTCAAATGAAAGTCAAGCTAAATGGAAGAAGCTTGATTTCCAATTGTGTGTTGTGATAGTCTGTCGAACCAAACATCTTGGTTACACTCAGGGCATTCAAAACTTGTTGTTCATTTTGGAGAAAGGCTCAAAATATTTTTGCAAATGATATTCAAAGGCTGTATGATGCTGCTCAGAGGATAACATCCTTGAAACAGACTAATGAAATGACATCCCGCATTCTTGGAAGCCTAGGTGTTGTAGAAGAACTAAAAATGTTCTTCACTGGCGATTCTCTATTAGGAATAAACAATAAACTTGATAGACTCTATATGGTGCTAATCTTGAGAACGCTTCATTCAGATTTTAATCATGTTCGTGACCAGATTTTAACTAGCCATGAGATTCCTTCAATGGTCAGCTTAATAACCAAACTTCTTCGTGTCCCTATAGAAGTGAAAAATGAAAAAATAGGTGTGATCAGTGAAGCTTCTGTGATGGTCTCTAGTTGGGGAAGAGGTGGTCGTGGAAACCGAGGAGGAAGAGAACATAGAAGTAGCTGTCCTCAATTCCCATACTGCAAGAGAATTGTTACTCTCTTCATGGTTTTCCAGAAAAGACAACAAACTTGTCTAAGTTAGAAAAATTAGGAAAATCTGAGATGAAGATTGCAGAAGATGATTATCAAGAATAATTTCAATGGAAATCCATGACTCAGAATCAATCTTCCTCTATCACTGTTGTCTCTATAGCTTGTGTTTCTCATTCATCTGTAGGTCAAAGTCCATGAATCATTGATTTAGGAGCCTTTGATCATATAACTGGTAATGAGTCTATGTTTTCTTTCATGTCCCCTCTTAAATCACCTCACCTTATTACCTTAGCAGATGGGTCTAGAATTACTCCCAAAGGAATTGGTCGAGTTTCTCTCTCTCCCTAGTTAATCTTAAATTCTGTTTTGTTTATTCCTAAGTGTCCTTTCACTTTAATCTCACTAAGTCAGTTAACCAAATCCTTAAATTGTTCAGTAACTTTTAATGTTGAATCCTTTGTTATTCAAGAGCGTGGTACGGGTCGGAGGATTGGCAAAGGACATGAATCCAATGGTCTCTACTATTTTGGAATGCAACCACAAGTATCTTGTGTTGCTGTTTTGTCACCCAAGCTTTTACATGATCGTTTGGGTCACCCAAGTCTATCCAAGTTGAAGCTCTTAGTTCCTGGCCACAAAATGTTAAATGAGTTAGGTTGTGAATCATGCCAATTAGGCAAACATGTTAGATCATCTTTTCCTAAACAAACCAAAAAGAGATGTAACTCAGCTTTCACCACCATTCATTATGATATTTGGGGTCCAAGTCGTGTAAGATCTTTTGGTTTTAGATATTTTGTAACCTTTATTGATGAATTCTCCCGATGTACATGGGTATATTTAATGAAAGATCATTTGGAACTTTTGCCCATCTTTATGTCTTTCTTCAATGAAATCAAGAACCAATTTGGGAAAATAATAAAATATTTTAGAAGTGACAATGCAAAAGAATATTTCTCATCTGAATTATCTTTTTTCCTATCCTCACAAGGGATATTGCATCAGTGTACATGTCTACACATACCCTAACAAAATGGAATCGATGAAAGAAAAAATAGACACTTTGTGGAGACTACATGCACCCTAATGCTTAATGCAAAGGTTAATGTACATTATTGGGTGATGCAATTCTCACCTCTTGTTTCTTAATCAACAAAATGCCGTCTTCTTCCCTTGAAAATAAGATTCCTTACTCCATTATTTATCCAAAGGAACCCCTGTTTCATGTCTCACCTCGGGTCTTTAGGTGTACATGTTTTGTCCATGATGTTTATCCTGGTCTAGACAAGTTGTCTACTAGAGTTATCAAATGTGTTTTCTTAGGTTATTCATGTCTTCAGAAAGGGTACTGGTGCTACTCCCCACAAACTAGGAAATACTACATGTGTGTCGATGTAACCTTTTTTGAGCAAACTATGTTTTTCTCATCCTCCACCCATGATTCTCTTTCAATACAACAAGCTCTACCTGTTGGTTCTCATGTTTCCATTCCACCTTTAATGTCAATCCATACCGCTCTTGACCAAGAAGTTAATCAATTTACCTTCCCCACAACTAATCCCATTCAAGATACTCCTCCTCACCTTATCACATATTTGCGTCAGACATGACAAATGGGTCCACCTGTTCCTGAAGAGTCACCGGATTCAGGTCCTTTGCCATTAGACACTCCTACTATGGATCCTAAGGAAGATAATTCTGGTTGGTTTGTTGCACTTTGTAAAGGTATTCAATCTACTAGGAATCCTTATCCTATTTATAATTTTCTAAGCTATCATCGTGTATCTCCAATGTATTTCTCTTTCCTCTCACTATTCCTAAAAATGTTCATGAGGCTCTTGATCATACTGGATGGCAACAAACCATGATTGTTGAAATGCAAGCACTTGAGCATATAATGGGACCTTGTGCCACTTCCTCCGGGAAACAACCAGTTGGATGTAGATGGTCTATGCCATTAAGGTTGGCCCTCATGGTATAGTTGGTCGTCTTAAAGCCAGACTGTTGGTTAAGGGGTATACTGAGATTTATGGCTTAGATTATGGTGACACATTTTCTCTAGTGGCCAAGTTTCCCATAGTTCATCTCTTTCTTGCTATGACAGCTATTCGTCATTGGCCTCTCCACCACTTAGACATTAAGAATGCCTTTCTTCATGGTGAGTTGGCGGAGGAGGTTTACATGGAGCAACCTCCTGGGTTTGTTGCTCAGGGGGAGTCTGGATTAGTTTGTAGATTGAAAAAGTCTCTTTATGGTCTCAAACAATCTCTTCGGGCTTGGTTTGAAAGATTTAGTCATGTTGTGTAGGACTTCGGGCTTAAAAGACGTGAAACAAGTCACTCTGTTTTTTATTGTCATACTTCTCCTGGGAAGTGTGTGTATCTAATAGTTTATGTAGATGATATAGTAATTACAGGGAATGTTGCAGCTATGATCTCTCATTGGTATGCTATTTTGTGTATCCTTAAATATGTCACAGGCTCCAGGACAAGGATTGTTGTACGAAAAAGGGAGATAGACAAATCTCGGGTTGACGCTCCACTGTTGGATACTTTGTATTCCTTGGTGGAAATCTCGTTTCTTGGAAAAGCAAGAAGCAGAATGTTGTTGCCCGATCCAGTGCTGAGGCTGAATAACGTGCTTTGGCCTTAATAACTTGTGAACTTAAATGGGTTAAACATTGCTCCAAATGGAATTGTATTGTGATAATCAGGTTGCTCTCCACATTGCTTTCAATCCAGTATTTCACGACAAAACTAAGCATATAGAGGTTGATTGTCATTTTGTTAGAGAGAAGCTGCTGTCTAACGAAATTGTTACTAAGTTTGTCACCTCCAATGAACAACTAGCAGATGTTATGACTAGTCATTAATGGGACTTCGAATTCAGTTTGTGTTCCAAGCTTGGTGCATACAATATGTATGCTCTAGCTTGAGGGGGAGTGTTAGAATAGCTTGTTAAGTAGGATATTGTATAGTTTAATATTGTTTATCTGGTTACGATGTGAAAGCTTAGGTTGGATTGGGGTGGCACTAGGTCTAAGCCTCTTCAAGCTTAATTTGTTTTTTAAAGGAAGAATACATGTTTATGTATAAATGAAATGAAAAGAAGATCAATGTGTGCTAAACACATTGTTTTTTCCCGTTTCAAAGTTCAAGTTGCTTATAGGCCCTAGCATTGACCAACAATCACTTGAGTAAAGGCAAGAGAGTGAACCATGTATACATATTAAATACTTGGTGATTGTAGAAACAAGACCTTTTAGCTAGGGGTAGAGGTGAGGCAGAATGAATGTGCTTGGCTTACCTAATAGAGGCTCCAACTCACGGTCATAAAATTATGATCAATTTCTAGATATAAAGCATTGAACCTCCTTTAATGGAGGTTCAAGAACTTAAAGAAATAACGAATGCAAAGTGGAAGAGATGAGGAGTGAAGGGAAGATGCCACAATTTTTAGCATTTGATATTTCATCAGAGACCTACCACAAAGGAATGAAATCCTTTGATGAGAATCAAAGTGGCTTTACTTAAGAATTTGAGAAGAGAAATTTCGTCTCACAAAGTTAATACTTGAGTTAATGTAAGCCTATTTATACTTAGGTCATCCATTCTAACCCTAAGCATATGATTGAGAGTCACTAATGGCCCTGGTCCATGGGTCTATATATTACATCCAAAATGTAAAAATACGCAAAAATACAAAAAAGAGTGTAAGGTTGCTTAAGTGGGTAAAAAACTCACTTAAGCAACACTAAGGCCAAATTTTTGTCCAATACCAAATTAGCCTAGCTTAAGTGGGTAAGACCTCTACTTATGCAAAAGGGCTTCCAAACTTGAAACATGCTCTCAGTGCTTACTAAAGCAAAAATCCAACATTGCTTAAGTGAGTCTTGAGGCCTCTTTGCTCTTTAAGAAAGGATGCAAATGATCTATTTAGCCTCTTTCAATCCTAGACAACTTGATTCCCATTTGAATGATTCCTTGAGCCATTTAACAAGCATATCTTCAATATTCCTACCATCCTTTTCTTTTTAATCCTTTTTAGGCCTCCATCAATACCTCAACAAAAAATTGTGAATTTAGTCCCTCCTCACATAGCCCAAATGCTAATTTCAAATCCCTAAAATCCTCTGTGTTAATCTCAACATTCTCTCTTCCTTTCAATCGAGTCCTCTGCTTTTGCACCAAGTACATGGAACTAGATATCGTCGTTTTGAGGGAAAAGGCACTATATAAGAGCCTCATAATCAATCATGTCCTAACTTAAGATTAGTTGGTAAACATTCTCACTAGACCTTTGTTCAGGCAAGTTTGTTGCTCTTAAAGTCAAACTCGAGTTGTTGGATAAACTAACTCTTGTTAGTTTAAGGGTGGAATATTGGAGAAATATGGTTCAGTCTCTCGTGTTTTGGCTTGCATAATTTTGCTACATGCTAGCTGTAACCATTTGATGTGGTTTGACTTGGATTGTCTTTGAAACAAGCAAAGGGAATGAAGTGGAACTTGACCCTAATCACGACTTGTCCGTAGAACCAAAGTTATCAAAGAGATAGTCTGCCCCTAACCACGACCTATTAGTGGAACCGATACTATAAAGTTCTTAACCAAAGGATAAAGGGGAAATTCTCACAATTTAGCATTGATTTTCGCAAATTATTTCTTGGAAGCTTAAAAGAATTTTTTGCTTATAAGCTTAACACTAAGCAACCCTTCAAGTACAAGCAATTTTCACTAAGAAATCCACTGGGCATTAAATTCCAGCTATGAATGTTATCCACTAAATATCCGAATAAGCATTACTTCTTACTAACTATCACAATGCTTTATTAAATCCTGCTAACCATTGTAAATGGCTTAGGGAGGCACTACCATTTGGCCTAGAAAATATCAAAAGACATTTAAACATATTACACCAAAAACAAGTACAAAAATTACAAGGAAAATAGAAAAAATGGGCCTCATCTATTTTTCTGCCCAAAAGGCTAAGTAATCCACCCAAATAAGGTCTAGTGCACAGTTGCATCTTGAGTGTATAATGATAACATATCTAACTTTTACAAAAAAAAAAAATACAGTAAGAACCTATGGTTATCAAAATATCTTCCCCGCATCAGAAACATCTTTAAAATGAATACAAAAACACTTAGAATAAACCTTTATTAAATAAAACCATTTGATTAAAACTTTTCTTGTAAAAGCTGTATTCCATTTTACTTGGGACAACTCATTATTAGGGTTCACTAACTTTTAATATGAAAATAGCTCAAAACATATTTTCTTTTTCCAACCTCATAAAACATTATTTACTTAAGAAAATATGTGCCTTAGATAAATGTGCTAACTATAACCTAAGCAACTAAAATCAGGATGTTACGACACAAGATAGGATTACAAATGAATTTATTAGAAAGTTATGCTAGCACTTATTGTAGAAAAATTGGTAGAATCTTTACCTTATGTGGTTTGGACTGGTGTTTAGGAGACTAAAGAAGCCTTAGCAAAGTAGACTAGATCAAATGGAGAGTAACTTATTGCTATAGGGGTTGATGATATGTCTATAGGCATAATTCACAAGATAATATTGTTTCATATGTTTCATGTAGCTAATGTGGGAAAAGACTTGGTTGTTGTTGTAACCTATTAGACTGCTTCTTCCTAGAATTTGGTTATGAAGTCAAGATGGTTTTGGGATATGTTGTCCTTACCGTTGCTTGTGTGCAACTGGACAATGTACATCTGCGTATGACCTTTTTCATTTGTTATTTTGTAATTTGTTTAGTTTATGTTATTCATCCAATGACTTTTGCATGGCAGACTTTTGGATGGACCTCACAAGAAGCCACAATGCACATGGTCACTGACTATTTTAATCATTCAGAAGTATGGATATTTCATAATCTTGAAATAATTTTTTTATTATTTTTTCAATTCTTATTTCCTTGAAATCTTTGCAAGTTTTAACTATACTTCTCAAATTGCAGTGGAAAGTGATTGCTGAGGTACTTGGGCCAAACCCTCGTCATCTGTTTGAACTTTACACACTTAAGCAAAGCAATTTTTACCAGAAGTAAGATTCTTTTTGAATTTATTATGATTATAAAAAATATAGTATTAGCATTGGTACTCTTTTGTGCATTATGTGCAGGGTTTTTATTTTATCATAGGCTCTATACCGATGTTACAGATCAGTGGAACCATTTGTCTTACTAGCTCATGCTTTTTTTTTTTAATTGTAGGTTGACAGAAGACAAGGCTACCTTTGAGGACTTCGTAGATGCATATATAGCATATTTACAAGTAAGTTCAAAACTGGGCATGAAATATATCATCTTTCCGTCTGGACCCTATTTATTGTTGAGAATTTTTTGGTGGAAATATATTGTCTGCTTGGGTCAATATAAAGCAGATACCTCCGCAGAACAGTGTGTCTGCTTGTCACATGCCTTGGACATGTGTTGGACACCTTTCTACCATGTCTCAATTAAAAAAATAATTCTTTTCTTTCGGGGACATGCCTCTACACAGCTTGGACACCTCTTTGGCATGACTTAGACATGGGCCATGAGCATGAGCTGACACCTACTCTTGGCTAAACACTTCCTAGACACTCCTATCATAAAAAAATAAAACAGAAAAGATCAACTTTATATTATAAATATTGCAAGACTCAACATTTTTTTTTTTTTTTGTAAAGATTGCATTATGATGTGATCCCTCGTAGTATTTTATTAGTGAGGGTCATTATCATATGAAATTTGTATAGCTTGACAACGTTGTTTTTAAAAGGTGAATATATATAAATCTTAATTCTCAATGAGAAAATGGGCCTTTTTAACCTGCCAAACACATTTCTTTGTATCATGGAATTTTGGGATTATTCAAGAAATCCTCATCCAAAAGCATGGTGCATTTTGTAAATTTCATCATTTTATCCACGAAGTGATGCAATAGCATGATCAGTTTTCTCCTATGAAGAGATAAATTTTAGTTTCCATCATTTTAAGAAATGTTGACAAAATGGATGGATATGTAAAACTCATTCTATCCTTTCTATCAATGTCTTGTATGAAAACAGAAAATAAAAATGTTAAATTTCATTTACAGCACTTTCAAATCAAAAGGGAGGATGTCCTTCACAAAGGATATAAAATGAACATCTAAAACGCAAAGGGGTTTAAGAGGAGCAAGAGCAATATGAAGGAAAGAATTTGGGAGGGAAATATTTTTTCTATATTATTCTTTACAATATTTTAAACAATTTAATATTTTTTATAACAAATATAAACAATTTAATGTTATGAAAAAAATAACATATTAAGATTAGTTTAAGATAGTATTAGAGCTTATTCTATTGATTATTGTCAGGCCAACTAGTATAGGGCTATCGTTGACCACTCGCAGATGTCTAGTCTTGCAAACTTTAAGCTCAAGATGACTTGTCATCAATATGAAGGATGTATGTTAGAGATCCCATATCGACTAGTGGTATGGCCAAATTAAAGTATATAAGTGAAAGATAACCTTTATCTTAGAAGCTGGTTATGTGAGTTTGATTTAGGTCCCAAAACCCCACATTCTAAGATCTATTCATTCTTGTTTCTATTAATCCAAAGTCCAAACATATCCTTTCCAATGAGCATTAAGGCAAGTAAAATAGCAACTGGTTCAACTAGCTGGACCTAGAAGAGTAGAAAGAATTAAAGGAGCAGGTAGGGTTCTTAAGATTGTCATACTTGAATTTGAAGAAGAAAAGTAGTGTTGAAGAAACTGCTCTTCATTGTTTCTCTTTTCATTATGTAAATATATAGGTTCCTTTTACAAACAATATAAATCTGAAAAGCCTAAGCCTACAACCACCCTAGAACAACCTAAGTTGTCACACCATATCAGAAATATAATATAAAATATTCTAAAGCTTCCTATGCAAGCTATTCTAACACTCCCTCTCAAGTTGGAGCATAAAACCTGAATTCAAGGTCCCCTTAATGACTTAGTCATAACATCTGCAAGTTGTTCATTGGAGGTGACAAATTTAGTAACAATTTCCTTAGACAATAGCTTCTCTAACAAAATGACAATCAACCTCTAAATGCTAAGTCCTTTCATTATCACAGTACAATTCCATTGGATGATCTTCACAAAATTTTAACTTTTGAAGAAGTTGTTTTACCTATATTAGCTCACAAGTCATCAATGCCATAGCACGATATTCGGCCTGAGCACTAGATCAGGCAACATAATTTTGTTTCTTGCTCTTCCAAGAAATGAGATTTCCACCAAGGAATACACTATGCAATAGTGGAACATTGATGGACAGGATAACCTGCCCAATGAGCATCACAATATCCCGAGATTTCGTTGTTTCCTTTGTTTTCGTTCAACAATCCTTGTCTTGGAGCCTTTTTAAAAACAACATTCCAATGATCAAAATGAGGGGCCTGCATGAATTTACTAACAATTCCTACTGCAAAAAAGATATCAGGTCTTGTGTTTGCAAGATAAATAAGTTCCTCAACCAATCTCCTATACCTTTCTTGATCTGTTAATGGTTTACCTTGGCCAACCATTAACTTTTGGTTAGGATCCATAAGACTATCAATGGGTCTGCAATCAACCATGTCTGTTTCCTCCAAGATGTCAAAGACATACTTCCTTTGAGAAATCACATTGCCTTCCTTTGATTGAACGAATTCGATACCAAGAAAATATTTCAAACATCCTAAGTCTTTGGTCTGAAAATGGCTGAACAAATGTTTCTTCAATTGAGAGATTGTAGTTGCATTGTTCCCGGTAATCACTATGTCGTCCACATAAACAACTAGATACACACATTGCCCAAAGTCCTGTACAACCTGACTAAATCTTCCGAACCATGCCCGAGGAGATTGTTTGAGACCATAAAGGGATTTTCGCAATTTACAAACTAATCCAGACCCCCCTGAGCAACAAACCCAGGAGGATGCTCCATGTTAATCTCCTCCTCCAACTCACCATGAAGAAAGACATTTTTAATGTCTAATTAGTGGAGAGGCCAATGACAAATAAATGCCATAGCATGAGAGAGACGAACTGTAGGGATCTTGGTCACAGGAGAAAAGGTGTCACTATAGTCTAAGACATAAATCTGAGTATACCCCTTGGCCATTAGTCTGGCTTTGAGACGATCTATTGTACTATCAGGACCAACTTTGATGGCATAGACCCATCTACATCCAACTGGTTATTTCCCTGGAAGAAGTGGAACTAGTTCTCATGTACCACTATGCTCAAGTGTTTGCATCTCAACAATCATAGCTTGTCTCCATCCTGGATGATCAAGAGCTTCATGAACATTTTTAGGAATAGTGAGAGGAAATATAGAGGAGAGAAGAAAAATATGAAGGAGATACACAATGGTAGCTCAAAAAATTATAAATAGGATGAGGATTCCTAGTAGACCGAATACCTTATCAAAGAGCAACAGGACGACCAGAATTATCTTCCCTAGGATTTGCAGTATGAGCGTCTGACAGCGAAGGACTTGAATCTAGAGATTCTTCAAGAACAGGCGGACCTAATTGTCTTGTCTGACGCTGATATGTGATAAGGTGAGAAGTATCTTGCTTGGGATTAGTTGTGGGGAAGACAAACGGATTAATTTCTTGGTCAGGATTCAGGAATGGTATGGATTGACATTGGAGGTGCAGTGGAAACATGAGAACCAATAGGTAAAGCCTATTGTATTGAAGGAGGATCATGAGTGGAGGATGAGAAAAACACAGTTTGTTAAAAGAAGGTCACATCTGCAGACATGTAATATTTTCTGGTTTGTGGGGAGTAGCACTTGTACCCTTTCTGAAGACGTAAGTAACTTAAGAAAACACATTTGATAGCTTTAGCAGACAACTTGTTCGGACTAGGAGAAACATCATGGACAAAACATGTACCCCCAAAGACCCGAGGTGAGACATGAAACAACGGTTCCTTTGGATAAATAATGGAGAAAGGAATTTTATTTTCAAGGGAAAAGGATGACATTTTGTTGATTAAGAAACAAGAAGTGAGAATTGCATCACCCCAATAATGTGCAAGAACATTTGAATTAAGCATTAGGGTGTGCAGTGTAGCGACAAATGTAGCCTGTGGGGGCGCGTGACGCTCTAGATGACGCCGGAGTTGACGAAGATAGGTTGTGCTCGACATGGCGAACAAAACCCTTGGTTTGCTGGAGAAAAACGGCGGCAGCCGACGACAAATGGCAGCAGATGGTGGCGGCACTGAACGAGATCATTCCCGCTTTGATACCAACTTAAATTTGAAGAAAAGCACTGTTGAAGAAACTACTCTTCATTTTTTCTCTTTTCATTATTTAAATATATAGGTTCCTTTTACACACAATGTAACTCTGAAAAGCATAAGCCTACAACCACCTTAGAACAACCTAAGCTGTCACACCATATCAGAAATACAATATAAACTATTTTGAAGCTTCCTAAGCAAGCTATTCTAACAATCATAATTTTGTTGGTTGAAGTGGAATTTGTGGATTGTGTTTTTTCAAAATCTAAGGGATTATGCTGTTTTTTATTTGGGGTTAACTTCTATTATTTTTGTTAGTCTTGTCCCTTCTGTATGTGTGATTAATGATGCTTATTATTCAACTTCATGTAGATTACTGTTGTGAACCCCGCTTTGGATAGAGCATTGGAGATCTTGCAAAAATTTGCAATGGATGTATACAATGGAAAGGTTTCAAAAGACAAATTACGTTTTGGTGCACCTTGGAGGCATCCGCCACAAATTGATGACTCTAAGTTGCACATGGAATGGTCAAAGCTTCAGTTAATGGATTTTGTTCTGTCTTTTTCAAATACAGAATTTGGGGTAAACTTTCTTATCTTTATTCAGTTTTTATTTTGTTCTTGTTCAACTATAGTCATGTTACAAAATGAAATATGCTGGGAAAATTATATAAGCAAATGCAAACATCAAGACAATGTATGGGTTTGAAAATGCAAAATTATAGGATAATGTCCCTTTGTTCAGTTTTTGTTTGTTAAAGGGGGTTTCTATGCTCCGACTATCCTATTTGTTACATGTCAATAAATGTGAAAAGTGGGTTCGTATATATCCAAAAATAGGCTGAGTGAAGAGCAATATGTAAAAGGAATGCATAACTATTATAATTATTGTCTTGTTTTAAGAGCAAGGAAGTGATGAGAAGACAAATTTATTCTTAGAATCTCCTTTCTTCAGGTTACTATATGTACCAATGTTATTGATGAACTTTTTACTTCTGATAGTGTTCTTTGTATAGTGTACTTTGTATAATTGCATACCTTTAGTATTATTGTGCTGAGTCGCACTTAGTTATCACCAGCTGTCTTTCTATTGTGACAGCTGGCATCTATTATAGTTAGTTATGATGAACTGTATAGCTTGCCTCCAAGCGCTTCAGTTAAGGTTAGTGGTGCAGCAGCTGCGAGCTATCGGCTTGCATAAATACCTCACTGTATTCTTTGATTCATAACAAAATAAAATTTCCCTCTTTCAGTTTATACATATCTCTAGGGTTTTGTGAAATATTTAAGTTCCCAGTTGAATGTTCTTGTCTGATAGTGGACTACTAGTGAAATTGGGAAATTATGACCATATTCTTGACATTAAAATCTAAAGGACGCGGTATTAATAACCTATTTAAATTATTTCAATAAAAATGAAAATAAGTAACAGGAAAGTTAAGTTCAATAGATTTAATCATGCTTTTAAGATTTTATACATTATATGCAGTGTAATTTGCAAAGTATTGTATCTTTGCTGGGTGGAGAGAGGATGGCTTTTCAGGGAAAAAAGATAGCATAGATGTATATAAAACTTTTTTACCTAAGCAAAATTTTATTTTTCTGTTATGAAATTTAACATTATTGGCATTTAGAGATGGCCCATGAAGTAGACATATAAGGTTGGATATGATATTTATTCATTTGGAGATATTTGTTTTTTATTTTCACAAATCTGACAAGTGTATTATTCTGGCTTCGGTAATTTTTCATTATTAAATAGTTATTGCAAAATTTAGGAAAAGAAAAAGCACTTGTATCAACTATTGTCAGAGAAAGAGAACTTGAGAGAATTCAGAGTAACCGAGAAAATTGATTTTGATATTATTGATGTAAAACTAGAAGAGAAATTGTGTATATTTAGCATACACGTAAGGATAAGGATCTTATTTGTAATCAGGGTGTACATGAAAAAAATAACAAAATAATTGAATAATCCCTATAGTATATTCTATATCTCTATTTCACTAAACCTAATCTGTTAAAATATAATCTTATCTTTATTAGATATGATATAACAACCTAATCAACTAATCTTATCTTTAATAGATAAGATATAACAAACTGATCAGTTCTTCTCTCTTACATTCTCCCTTTGAAGATGGGGCTCGAAGTAGCTCTCGTATTTGTTTTAGGTGACATCCCTTCACTTAAATAATCTTTTGATAGGGGTGAAAACACTTGTATCCCTTTTGTGTGGTTAGGTACCCTAAGATTACACATTTGACAGCCTTAGGGTCTAATTTTCCACTTTCATTACTATGAACATGCACAAAGGATACACATCTAAATATTCTAGGTCGGAGTTTATTTGTAGGGTCTAGGTGTGGGTAGAAGGATGATAGAACTTCCTTGGGGCTTTTTGATGATAAGATTTTAGAGGTAACCTATCGATTAGGTAGGTGACAGTAAGAAAGGGCTTCCCCCTAAATTTCTTAGGAACATGGTTTTGAAAAAGTAAAGCTTTAGTTTGGTCTAATAAGTTCCCATTTTTTGTTTTTGTGATCCCGCTCTGTTGGGGTGTACATGAAGACTCATGAATTATCCCTTCCTTTTAGCAAAAAGAGTTGAGTACAAGGTTAAAGTATTCCTTGGCATTATCAGACCTAAGACCAAATTGATTTTTAATCAGAGATAAACTGGAAAAAAAAATGGAGCTGACCTCAGGTTTATGTTTCAATGGGAAAACCCAAGTCACTCTGGTACAATCATCTATAAAGGTTAAAAGCCATTTAGCACCTGAGATATTAAAGATATTTGCAAGACTCCAAACATTAGAATGGATAAGAAAAAAGGACTCATTTTATTACTAATAAGGAACAGGACATGCTTGTGCTTAACAAGCTCACACTTCACAATGAAGATTGTTAGGAACCCACAATTGAAAAGAGAGAGGAGAGAGAATTTTATTGATTAGGATACAAAAACAAAGAAAATAGGAGAGAAAGCTCTCCTCCAAGGTTTCCCCTTCTCAAAGGATTTCTATTTTCAACTCTCTTCCCTTATTTATATCTAATTAACCTCTTTAACTAACTAATATTCTAACTGCCTTAGCTAACTGTCCCTTCTCATATCCTAACAGAGACTCTCTATATTTAAATTCTTAAACAAGGAAGGGAAGATCATTTTTACAACTCGAAATGAAGGGGTGTCCTAGCCGACGATGGTATAGTTGAGCTTTCTCTTTACTGGTCATAGTGAATTCAGATATGAGAGAGTGAATATTGATAGGTTGATTAGGATCCTCCACTTAGTATGTCCAATCTTCTTCCTTGAGTTCTTGTCCTGAAATATACAATAGTTGTTATGTAAACAACGTTACAAGAGAGATCTTTTGTGAGTTTATGTACAGAAAACAGATTGGTGGACAGTTTAGGGACATGAAAGACATTTTTTAATGTTAGATAGGCTTATTTGAACCTCTCCTTGACCTTCGACAGCTATTAAGGTTCCATCTGCTGTGGAAATTTTCTTGTTGCTAGGACATAGGGAATATGTAGAGAAGTATTTGGGTAGAGGAGTCATATGGTCAGTGGCACCAAAATCTAGTATCCAGAAATGGGTTAAGGGTGTATCTGAAACATTAAGTCCAACAGAAAATGGAAACTTACCAAAATATGTTAAGGAGCACATACCCGTGGGCTTCTCCAATTTACTAAGGAAGGCCCTTACCCTTTCTATCTCTTTGTGATTCGGCTGGTCTTATTCTTCACCTTGTCTATTAACAATATTTGCTTGCCTTTGTCCATCCCTTTTAGGAGGGCCTCCTGTTTGCCTCCATTCTTGGCTTAGGGGTTTTCCATGTAATTTCCAGCACTTCTCCCTTGTGTGGCGCAGCTTGTTGCAGTAGGTACATCAAACTTCCTCCTGCCTTTTCTCCACGTTGGAAAACCCGTATAATCTATGAGCAAAATGAACATTTTGCAATTCTCCAGCAGTTTGGGATCTATCCACAGTTTCCTGATTAGGGTTCACGATTTCAGCCATTACAGGTGGGTGTGATCAAGTTAGGATAAATTGCACAGCGATGAAGGTTGCCATAAGGCTGAGTTGTGCAGCAATGAAGGCTGCAGCTTAGGGTTTTCAGGAACGGTCAGAGACTGCCAAAGATAAGGAGCTCTAATACCAGTAAAAGTAGAAAGGAAATTGTGTATATTTAACATACACACAAATATCTTATTTATAATCATGGTGTACATGATAAAGGTAATAGAATAACTGAATAATCCCTACAAAATTTGATAGGATATTCTATATCTCTATTTCACTCAACCTAATCAGGTTGAATCTAATCTTATCTTTTATAGATAAGATATAAGAACATGATCAACTAATCTTATCTTTAATAGATAAGATATAAAAACCTGATCAGTTCTTATATTTAAGAGATTAAATATAACAGCCTTCTTAGAGTTTTGACAATTGATAACCCAAAAACTATTTGTTTACAATGGAGAATTTATAGAAGATGCTAAGCTTGCAGAGCAAGCCTTTGCTGTACAGAGTTTACTCATAGAGTTAGAGTTTTTACAGAGAAACATCTACAACAGCAAGTCGGGCTATGCTAAATGTGAATATTTCTTGCTTAATTTTGAATAGTAATGTACATGAGTAAATAGGGAGAAGGTGTAACTTACTCCCTTAAGTCTAAGAACTAAATTAGGAAAATACAGTTTGGTAGGATTCTGTAGAGATAATATCAAAATCCCTTTATTCTAGGAAATAAATAAGGAAACAAAGCCTAAATAACAAAGAAACAATTAACAATAACTATTTCCTAAAAATTAGTAACTGGAGTACAGATTTCATCCTTAAACAACAAGAAATGGAGTAAAACTACTCTACTATATTACAGAACAATACTTGGTAAAATATGTTCTTGATAACTGAGTTATTTATTTTTAAGATATGAACTGGAGGTTGGACAATGCAGCCAAGAAAGTTGAAGTTGATCTTGTATTCTTGTTGTTCCTAAGAAAGTTAGGAATTGGAGATTCAATCGTTATTGGTATCACTAGTGTAATAGTGAGAAATTTCAAAGAACTTTGATGATTTACCAAGTAATGGCGTAATAGTGACCTTTAATCACTGGTTTGACATGTTGAAAGCAGAGAAAGTAGTCTTATCTAATTTCTCAGATTGATTGAGAAAATCGGCATAGAGGAGTTCAATGATTCAGCGTTGATCGAAAGAGGAGTTCAAATATTCTCTCTGTTCTCCCTAACTCCAACATGGTATCATAAGCGATTTTTGATCCCTCCGTCCTCTTCCCTTTTCTCTTCTTCTTCTATCTATGTTCTTCTTTTCTTCAATGGCTTCCATTGCTCTAGATTCCATGAACAATATGCAATCGGTCCCTAACCTTAATTTTTCACACTCGATTGCTGACAAACTCACCATGAAGAATTATCTTCTTTGGTGTCATCATGTTGAACTAATTATCAAGGGGCAATGTCTTCATCGACTCCTTGTGAATCCCCAAATTCCTTCTAAATACGTTACTCCAGCTGAGTTGGAAGTTGACAACATCTCTGATGCTTACGTTGAATGGGATAGTCGTGATCAACTTCTTCTTTCTTGGTTACATTCAACCATTTCTCGTGAAGTTCTTCCACGTGTCAATGGTTGCAAGTCCTCTTGGGAACTTTGGGATCGAATTCATGCCTTCTTTCACTAAATCACCACTACAAGAACGCATCACATTCGCCTTGAACTCCGTAATCTCAGTCTTGAAGGTAAAACCATCTCTGAATATTTTCTTCATTTACAAACCCTAATTGATGAACTTGGTGCAATTAGAGAACTGATTTCTACGAAAGAACACATTCAAATCGTTCTTTATGGGCTTCTTGAAGAATATGAAGCTTTTATCTCCTTTATTAGTCATCGTCTTCATAAAACGACTCTTGAAGAAGTTGAGTCCGTTCTTCTCTCACACGAAGCGTGCCTTGACAAGTTTGAAGAAACCTTTTGCCAAGGCTAACGTCATTGCCGTCTCTGAACAGACGTCGAACTCCATTTCTCAGCCTCAAGCGAACCTCACAGAGCAGCTAACCACCAACACACGTTCCTCAGGTACTCACAGTAGTCGTTTTGGTTCTCGTGGTAGCCACTCTGATGCTTGCGGCAGTCACTGTGGTAGTCTCGGCTATTATGTTGCGTATCAATGTCAAACTTGCCATCGTTATGGCCATATTGCTGCGATTTGCTATTATCGCATGGGTGAGTCGTATAATCTGGTGGCTCTGTTGGACACCCCTGGTGCCAATTCTTCCTATCCTAACCCCTATCAGTATGTTAGACCACAATCGTAACAAAGTTTCAACCTTCACCAAAGTCTTCTTGGTCTAGGTCCCTTGCCTACCTCTACCTAGGCTCATTTTCTGACTCATCAGCAACCTCAAACTCTTGCTGTCATAGGTCAAGCTCCTTGGTACCCTGATTCTGGAGGCTCCCATCACGTCTTAAACTATTCAACAACTTTCTCCCTTTAGAGGACCTGATCAGGTTACTATAGATAATGGTGAAAGGCTCCCAATTAATTCTGTAGGGATTACTACTTTTTCAGTCTCTATATAACTCCAATGTTCATCTTTCTCTTAAACAGCTTCTTCATGTCGCTAAAATCACAAAAAATTTACTTAGTGTCACTTAGTTTTGCAAGGACAATTCTGTTTGTTGGAAATCCCACATCGCCTAGAAATAGGGCCTGTTGCATGTATATAAGTGGGGTGCAAACCTCACTTTACAAGCTGGTTTGTAAGGTTGAGTTAGGTCCATCACCCGCATTTCTAACATGTTATCAGAGCCTATCCTAGGTCCCTTTGCGCCCGTTGTCGGGGATTGCACCCCATTGTAGGAGATTGTTTGATGGGTTTATCATGCCCCGTTGTCGGGCCGATATTGGAACACCGTCTCCACGCTTGGCGTGAGTGGGGTGTGTTGGAAATCTCACATCGCCTGGAGATAGGGACTGTTGCATGTATATAAGTGGGGTACAAACCTCACTTTACAAGCCGGTTTGTAAGGTTGAGTTAGGCCCATCACCCGCATTTCTAACACGGTTTATTTTGAATTTCACCAAAATTTCGGCTTGGTTAAATCACAGGCTACTAGTGAGGTCCTACTGATAGGTTTTGTGGGCTTGGATAGCTCTCAAGTACTTAGTACTACTAAGAATAATGTTTCTGTTGTTATTTGGCATTGTCGGTTAGGACACCCTAACCTTGATGTAATGAATCACATTTTTCGCCAATGTAAATTTCCCAATATTAATGAAAATTGACTTGATTTTGTGACTCTTGTTGTCTTGGTAAATCTCATAGATTAGCTTCCACTTTATCTACTACTGTTTATTGTTCTTCCTTTGAACTGATCTTTAGTGATTTGTGGGGCCCTGCACCTTCTACTTCCTCTTGTGGATACCTATACTATGTAACTTTTGTTGATGCCTATACCAGGTTCTCCTGGATTTATCTTCTTAAAAGAAAGTCAGATACTCTGACAATTTTTCAAAAGTTTCATGCTATGGTGCATAATCAATTTCAGCTGCCGATTAAAGCTATTCAAACTGACTTGGGTGGTGAATTTTGTTCTTTTACATCTTATCTTGCAGCAAATGGTATTCCGCACAAACTTAGTTGCCCTCACACCCATCATCAAAATAGAGTTGTTGAGAGGAAGCACTGGCATATCATTGAGCTCAGTCTCACTCTAGTGGCTAAAGCTGGAATTCCTATTACTTACTGGGATTATGCATTTTTAACCAGTGTCTATCTCGTTAACAGGCTTCCTTCCTCATCTATTAACAATGTTGTTCCTTACAAGAAATTATTTCACAAGCATCCTGACTATAATTTCTTACAGATGTTTGGCTGTTCCTGCTTCCCTTTACTGTGACCATACAACAAGAATAAGTTACAGTTTCGTTCTCAAGAGTGTGTTTTCCTTGGCTACTCTATGTCTCGTAGAGGTTATCACTGTTTAGCTCCTGATGGCAAACTGTACATCTCCAACGATGTCATCTTCAATGAACAGAAATTCCCTTTTTCCACTATCTTTTCCAGCAACAAGAAAATTCTAACTACGTTCACACATCCATCCTGTTCCTTCCCTCCCCATTTCTAAACCTCTACAATTCTCTAACATTGCTGCTCATTCTTCATCCAATTCCCCTAGTTCAGCCCCACCCAATCCCACCCCTCCTACAGCTTCAATCTCATCTATTCCTAATGATCCTCCACCTCTTGTTCATCCAAACAATATTCATCCAATGCAAACCAGATTCAAATCTGGCATTGTTCAGCCACATCTTCTTCCCACTTCACTTCTAACCCATTTAGAACCCAAAACTGTCAAACAAGCCCTTTCTAACTCTACCTGGAAGTCAGTAATGCAGGATGAATTCTCAGCCTACTGAAAACAACACCCGGACCCTTGTATCCCTTCCCTTCAAATCATACAGCTATAGGCTGCAAATGGTGTTTCGTATCAAAGAACAAGGCCTGCCTTGTTGCCAAAGGTTTCAATCAAAAACATGGATTTGATTACAATGAAACCTTCTCCCTAGTTGTAAACCCTGTAACGATTAGTTTGATTCTCAGTTACCTCTTACTCGCAACTGGACCATCTGACAGTTAGATGTTAATAATGCTTTTCTGAATGGATCTCTTGATGAAGAGGTCTTCATGCACCAAACCCTAGTTTTGAAGTTTCTTATCAATCTCTCGTTTGCTAACTTAACACGGCCATCTATGGTCTCAAACAAGCACTTGGAGCTTGGTTTTGAGAAACTCAAAGCTACCTTGCTGCAGCTTCAGTTTTATGCCAGCAAATGTGACCCCTCTTTATTCGTTTACTCCTACAGTGGCAATACTGTTTGTGCCTTAGTATATGTTGATGACATAATTATTACTGGAAACAATTCCAGTTTGCTCCAGCATTTAATTTCTCAGCTCAATTCTACCTTTGCACTAAAAGATTTGGTTGCTCTTGACTATTCTTTGGGAATTGAGGTAAAGGCTCAATCTGATGGTTCTTTGCTTCTCAGTCAATCTAAATACATCAGAGATCTCCTTTCCAGGGCAAACATGGAAGACATGGAAGGAGCCACTTCCATATCTTCTCCCATGGTTGGTGGTTGCAAACTCACCAAAACAGGTTCTGCAGCATGCTCTGACCCCACTCTCTACAGATCAGATGTGGGGGCTCTTCAATAAGTCACCATAACTTGCCCTGAGCTAAGCTTTACCAATTTATGGCTTCCCCTCTGGAACATCACCAGGCAGCCTTCATTGCTGCTTCGGCATTTTCTGCAGGCAGCCTTCATTGCTACAACTGCATTTTTTCCGGGCAGCCTTCATTGCTGCAACGGCAGTTTTTCCGGGCAGTCTTCATTGCTGCAACGGCTTTGTTTGCAAGAAGCCCCCTTCATTGCTGCAACTGCATTTTTTTCGGGCAGCCTTCATTGTTGCAACGGCAGTTTTTCCGGGCAGCCTTTATTGCTGCTACGGCTTTATTTGCAAGAAGCCTCCTTCATTGCTGCAACTGCATTTTTCCCGGGCAGCCTTCATTGTTGCAACGGCTTTGTTTGCAGGAAGCCTTTATTGTTGCAATTGCATTTTCTCCCGACAGCCTTCATTGCTGCAACCGTATTTTCTCAGTGCCTAGCCACTACTTCTGTTGGCCGCCGGCCGGAAAATTTTATGGCAACGTTTTTGACCGGGACCACCACCATTATAAGCGGAATTCACCAATCTGCAAAGCCCAGTCGGCTTCGTCTTCATCGGACAACCCACGCCGTCCTACACTTCTACTTATTAGGACAGATTTGGTGGTGATTTGATTTATATAGCCTTAATTACTTGTTTCCTTAATTAGGTTGTACTTAGTCTATAAATTCATGTTGTAATCATTCTTTGAAATTGTGAACCTTATTTTGGAAACTATGGATAGATCCCAAACTTCTAGACAGTGGTTTGCACCCCATATGTGTCCACTCAGAGTCAACTTGTAGACATACTCACCAAAGGGCTAACTGCACTAACTTTGAAAGAACTATATCCAAGCTGGGAATGGAGAACACCTACTCACTAGCTTGAGGGGGAGTGTCAAAACTTATCCAAGCTGGGAATGGAGAACACCTACTCACCAGCTTGAGGGAGAGTGTCAAAACTGGAGGAGGTTGTTATCTCTTAAAGATAAGAACTAATCAGTTGTTATATCTTATCTATTAAAGATAAGATTAATTAATCAGGTTGTTATATCTTATCTATTAAAGATAAGATTAGATTCTAACTGTTTAGGTTGAGATAAAGATAAGATTAGATCCTATTAGATTTTGTAAAGATTATTCAGTTATTTTGTTACCTTTATCATGTACACTCTGATTAAGATCTGTGTGTATGCTAAATACACACAATTCCACCGTCTAATTTGACAAATAATAACGGTAGAGGAGAGTTTAGGTATTTGAAGAGGTAGGAGAGTAAAGGGAGGAAATGGGAAATTATTGTTAGAAATCTGTCAGGAGAGTTTTCTCTCTAGAAGGAGTCTAGAACTCTGTTTCTTCATTTGTTGTTTTCTGGAATTTACTCATTAATACAGCTTTGATTTTCTGGTTTCCATCACCATCTCCCTTTATGAAAGTAGTATCTTGCATTATACTTTAATATTTATAGTACTGAAAGGTATTGTTGTTTTGTTTATTTATTGGCCATGCAAGGATGTATTTAGAAGGCAACTGCTGTGCGTATAAAATAGCTAATGAGGACTACAACCAGGATGATTTACCCTGGTGGCATTCTCTCCCTTCGTTCCTCATTGGCAATTGTCTCTCTTGAATAAGTTTGTTTTACCTAGTTATAGGTTTCATTGATTTGTTCCATGGGCTTTGGTTCATGTCCTCCACGTTCTTGTTATTTTCTTCTTTTTGGAATGTCATGGCGGTTTGCTTGGCAGATGATTGGTAATCTTTTAGGTCCCAACATAGTTGGGATCATTTGGGTTATAATGATGCTTGTACAACCCCGCTTTATTTATTGAAAAAAAAAAAGGATGTGATGAGAATCTATTGAATAAGCTAATCATTATTTTCATGTAGGTCAATTACCGTACTGATTATAGTGAAGAAATATTTGATGATCCATGTACTGTTGCACTGTTACAGGTATGTTAATTTCAGAAAAACCATTGGCTTTTTATTTTAGATTTTCTTTGTCAATTTTTATATTACTAGGTCATTCCATCTGAAGTTGAGATGTTGCAAATGACCATAAGAAGTTATGTTTGAAATTGCTTGTTTCAATAAGTGTATCTTGTTTCATTTTTTTTATGAAAGGCTGTTAGTTATCATTAAAATTTCAATTGATAAGTCAAACTCTGTCAAATAGAACATAGGTGAACTACTGAGCTTTTACTAAATCATTAATAACCAAACCTAGTCTTTAGGAGCAGTCAGCTCAACAGGGTATACATTCGTATGGCACTTAAGAAAATTAAGAAACCAAGACTCATTTAATTATTTTGTTATATATAATAGCAACAACAAAAACAGAAATCATTTTCCTAGAAGTTGGGATTGGCTATAAATACTCAGTAATACAAAGGCTCACACTTAAAATATATTTGTAAAATTTATTTACACCATCTTCATAGAAACATTATATATGTAAATTCCATAATCTTTGCCCATCTTTGTGATCTTCTGAAGGTGGGATTGCTTTATGCTCAACGTGATCCACCATTTCTTCGCCCCATTTCTAAGGGGATTCAGAGGTGTCTAGTGAGATGGTAAGAGATTTTCTATAGTTTCAATAAGCTGATAATAAACTGGGCAGATTAAAATGTTTGTTTAAACTGATATCCGATTGCAGGCTTGTACAGCAGCGGATGCAGCTGAATTTCTGCAAGTTGATTCATTTTGTGTGGCACAGAACAATACGTGGACGTTATTATCGCCATTTGATGGTACAAACAGGCTATAAGTAGAGGACGAAAGTAAGTAAAATGTTTAATCAGTCCTAGTTTTTGGTTGAGACTAGTATATCATCATTGGTCATTGTGTTGATCCTTGTTGAATGTTGATATATTACTTATTAGGCAATGAGTGGAATGAATTTAGTTCATTATGTTGATTACGTTGTCATGCGATTGTAGAACTTAAAAGAGGTTTTAGCAACTATCAAACTTGATGTGTAGAATGGCAAAAGGTGAGGAATATATAGCATGTTCATTTACTGGGTTTTGGACCAGCTATACCCTAAACCTATTCTCAACAACCCTTTTTGCTCTTTTCTGCGTTTGGTCTATTTTGAATTTTCCCATTGAGTGAAAATATTCAAATTTCTTAGCTATTGTTACATAATCAGGTTTAACTTGGAAATGACAAAGGAAGACAATTTTTTCACAAATTTCACGAAGATACATGCGAATATATTATTTTTGAATTATGATCAATACACTGTAAAACATCAACTGATAAAGTGCAATTAACATATGCTGTTAACAATTTTTGCTTGCTAACTTCTATTGCATTGTTTTGGTTAACATTTTTTTGTGGCGGGGTGGAAATTCTATTCCTTATATCCAAGATGAAATTCATTTAACAATGGCACATTGCATTGTTGTAGAGTTTTGATTAGCTTTTTTAGTGGGGTTGGTCCAGAAAGCAAACTGTTGTTGCCAGATCCAGTATTTAGGCTGAATACAGGAGCCTTGTTCTTGCCATTTCTGAAGTCCTCTGGATTTAGACCTTGCTGACCAAATTCAAGGTTTCTCATACCGTTCCTCAGGTTGTGTTTGACAACCCCAGTACTGTTGCACTAGCTCATAATCCCATTCTTCACACTTGCACCAAGCACATGGAACTTGATCTCTTCACTGTAAGGGAAAAGGTTTTAGCAAACAGCTTCAAGTTATTCATGTTCCAGCTCTTGATCAGTGTACTAACATTCTCACTAAGGCCCTCTTTCCTACATGTTTCATTGACCTTTGCTCCAAGCTCACTTCTCTGTCTCTCATCTCTCTTGAGCTTGTGGGGATGTTAAAATATTTTAATCTGTATTTTTTCTGTTTCTTATATTGTAAGCTTTTTAGTTGCTGACAGCTGTCAGTGTAACTAACATAGTTACTGTTAGTTGCTACAGGTTTTCAGTTATTCTCATTATTTAAAGACGAGATAACTTTCATTGTAAGATTGGGAAATATCCGATACCCAATAAGGACACAGATGAATGTGTCTATGTTGATTATATTATACTAGACCAATGATTTACAACAAACACTTTCTGGTAATCATGCATGGCATTAAGTACACACAAAATTCATCCTTCTCTTGCATTTGAAGTGATTAGCAAAAGCAGGAAGTTATTTTTATCAGCTATTAAATTGCGTATGAATTTTGTCACGAATGCTAAATGAATCTTCTTTACAGAAGATCCTAGTCAATTTCACTTAGAGATGTGGTAGTAATCTGTCAAATCCAATAATTCTCAAACCACATGATGACACTGAATGGAAATTATATTTAACAAAACTTGATGGTAATATTTTGGTTGCAAAACTGTTGAAGGGAATTCACTACGTATTACTAGTGGGCACTGGGCATATGATGATTGCATACGAGGAAACTTCTCATTTTTAAGTAGATAAATATTTGAGCTTTAAGTATTGTTTCTGTTGAACTCAACGTAAAGTGGACAACCTTGACCACATTAGAAATGACTCGGTTGAAATTTTGGATGAGTTTCCTTCTTCCACCAATATCTTGTCCTCAACCAAAGTCAATAGTCTTAAGGAACAAACTCTGAGAAGTCAATGTTTGCATCTGTCTTTAATATATATATATATATATATGAGATAGAATATTTTTGTTACTATTCACTCAACCTCTTAATTTTTTTGTTGTCTTTTTGTGACTATGCTCTCTTACTATTTTCACCTATAGAAGTAGATTCTTTTATATACATTTTGTGTTGTCTATTTGTCTTATTTCTCTTCCTCTACCTTTTTTTTTTTTTTTTTTTTGCTTCTTTTTTTACTATTCCAGCTACCTTTAGTCTTTTTGTACACATAACAAATACTTGTATGTCATGAAGATAAAAATTATAAAAGAAATAATCAATTTATAATAAGATTTAGTGCTAATTAAATTATTTATATCACATGCAAATGAAAATTTATTGAGGACAATTATATTTAAGTTATAAACTTAGGTATTAATAAATTATGATAAGATATTTTGTTTCTATTTGATAAGATATTCCTATGTGAATAATTAAGAAAATAATTTCTTTTGACATAATTAAGAAAATAATTATTAAGTTAAGAATGTTTTGTCGTTTTTTATTTTTGTCTTCTCTCTTTCCTTTCATTCTATTTTCTCTGTTCCTTTTCCTTCTACATTTTTTTATTGCTTCTTTTTGTTTTTATTTTTTTTTTTCAACTGAGAGGTGTTTTAATAGAAGTACAATATAATGTCATTTATATATTTTATATTTATTAATCACCGAGTACATAAAGCACCTAACGTGAAATTTTTATATAAGAGTTTGAATAGGTACACAGTTATATTACATAATGATAGAAAAAATTGGACTTATATTTCTATATTTATAAATGAAATTAATTATCTTAAGAGATTACCCAATTTCATATATAGAACAATGATTTATTTCAATGTACAAATTTGTCCTCCGGAGATAGGCCCCGCCATTGGACCAAAGCCTAGCGAGTGGGTCTACTGATTACACAGTTTTTCTTCCTACTCCGTCCTTCTTTTCTTTTCTTTTTTTCTTCATACACCTTCACTTTTACGAAAATGGCAAAAGTTCCTTTACCCCATGTTTTAAATATGGATTTCTCAAATCCATAACGTTCCGGATTCCACTAATTCAAATTCTTCCAGATTTGGGAAATCTTTAGGTATTTTTCATGTTACAGATTTGAAGAAAAATAATATTGATAAATATTATTTCTAAAATGTGTTTTTGTTCCACATTTTTCTTTACATTCAAATATTATGTAGAAATATAATTGAATTACCTAGTTTAGATCCATAACCTTTTCTTTGGATGAAGAATTTGAAAATTTCCAAAAAAATTAAATAACTAACATTTTAATTGCTTTGATTTAAATTCTTTTCATCTTGTATCTATTTTATTTGGGTGAATCAATTCAATTTCTTGTATTTTAATTTTCTTGTTTGGATAAAGTAATTCAATTTTTAGGAAATTCAAATTTTTATATTTAAATATTTATTTAAAAAATAAATTTTTAATATTGAATACAAATAAATATTAATCATTTTTAAATACTTAAATATTCAAAATAATTTTAATGTTACATTATGAATTCTAATGCTACAAAATATTTAATAGTTAATTTTTTTATATTGAATAATTAAAAACATAATAAATAATTAATTGTAATTAAATTAAAAAATTTGAATTGTGTAGTCTCGCAATAATTTTAAAATAAAGGAGTTGCGAGAGGAGTGAGAGAGAAGCTGCGAAGGAGTTGCAAGAGAAGTGAGAAGAATGGATTTAGGTAGAATTTCAAATTCCCTAATTTTATTCAATTGAAATTCCTTCTTAAAGTGACATCATTTTAAATTCTTCAAAATATTTTATCCAAACAAGTCAATTGATTTAATAGTGATTCAATTTCATGGAATAACTGAATTACTCTGAAAGATTGCTTCATCCAAACATATAAGTGTAGTTGAAATAAATAAAATGAAGCTTTCAAATTGTCACAATCAAAAGAGCATGAGTGTAATAGATCTTACGCCTGTACATTGAAAATATTTCAGCGGAGGAAGAAAAGACTTGGTGCATTGGTGAATGGGAGAAGGTGGAAAGTGAAAGGAAGAAAGGTGAGAGTGAAAGGGGGAAAGATGGGTGGGTAAAAGGTTTAATTAGGGTAAAATGGGAAATACAATTCAAAATAGGGTGCATGAAGAAAAAAGCAAGGTGTAGGAAGAAAATCTCTTGTTTACAATGTCATCCTTGATGTATAAAATGACAATAGGTGTGACTAAAGGATCATTACTAGAGTTTGTCCTCTTGCATCTACACTTTTAATTCTATCCCGTTCCTTTATATATATATATATATATATATATATATATATATATATATATATATATATATATATATATATAAATTCTAGATTTACCCTTCAACTTCATGTAACACCCTAAATTTTGGACTTTGAAATCATGTTTGTTTTATATTGTATATGTATGTATGCATGTTGTTTGCGTATTGATGCGTAAAAGTGTTTGAATATTTGATGATGTCAATCATCAGGTGTAAGCCTTTTATTTGAAAGTTTTGTGGGTCACATAGACTCAAAAGGTAAGTGTATGAGGAAATCACGACACAACATATGAAAAGTTCCTTGGTGAATGATGGAGCTGGTTTTGAGCACAAGTTACCTCACGCTCAGCGTGAGGTGAAATACCACTAAGTGTAGGTTTTTCGCGTCGTGTTGTGCTCAACATGGAGGAATCTTGAGGTAGTAAACAACCATTGGCACTAAACACGAGCTTAGTGTTGCTGTGATCAGTCAAAGACAATCTTTAAATATAGGTCATTGGGCCTTTATTTTTCAAATTATCCTTTTTTATCAGAGCTCTTTCCATTTCCCTACTGAAATATCTCTATTCATAACTTTATACTTTTCTCTATGACATTTATATACTTATGCACAAACCTATAAACATTCATGTGCGCCTAATAAAAATGTGCATGTAATGTGGCTAAAGTCTTATCTACACTAAAGTGTCCCACGATGTTTCCCTCATGCGCTTCACAAATAAAAAGTTCTCTTAAGGGTGTCTTAGGCACACAAATATTTTCCTTTAAAAAGATAGTCATTTTGCCTAAAGAAATTCTTATGAGCACTTTGCATACACATCAAGTACACTTGGGCAAAATCAATATCATTCAAATATAAGTCTTTAATGTGTTCAAAACCAAGCAACTTAGTTTCTACTTAGTGTGTTGGCAACCACAATACAATCACCTTTTTATATTAGTTATATATGGAAATTGCTCAAGGAATTCCACCTATTTTGCATATCTCTTACTTAGCTCTCCTTGACCTTTAAGATGCTTCATGATCTGTGTGGACTATGAATTCTTTAGGTAGGAGGTAGTGTTGCCACACTTGAAAAGCTCTCACCAAGGCATACATTTCTTTGTCATAGGTGGAGTAATTGATGTGTGTACCTTTGAGCTTTTTTCACTAAAAGAAGTGTTCTTACCAGACCTTGATGCTGATGTGGAGGGATGTAGTGGATTCCACATGGCTATGATGGGTCCGACCAAACTGTTGGGGAACTTGGCCGAGGTAGACTTGAACTCCTTACGAGAGGGGGGAGGTACCTCCAAAGACACTTCAATGCTTAAGTTACTATGGGAAGGAGACGAGGGTAAAAGTTAATAATGAGGTCCGGAGTACTTCCTGTGAGAGAGTCTCCCTTTTATACTTAAGGGATTTCCTTGAGTAGAGTGTGAGACAATCATTTTGACCTATGGATCCGACAACTCAAGGTAATGATGAGGGGAAAGGGTTTTACGAGGCACACCAGTCGAAGGCCACATGTGAGCCCTCACTGGTCGAGCTCCCCGAGGGGGATTTTCCTCTATTTAGCGTGTGTAGGATATACATGGGTCACATCAGTGTTGTCATGGCATGTTACTTAAGGCAAGAGCTCGACACGAGCTCGACACAGGGTGACGTGGATAGTACGCGTCACCTCGGCCTGGTACAGGAAGCAATTGGGTGGCCTCCTTGTATCAAAATCGCACCAACACCTATGTTAAGTCAAAATGACTTAACATCTTAATTTTGATAATTACAAGACAGATGGATGTATCGACAGACGTAGAAGGAACAATGATCAGACAGATTATTATTCGCATAGACGAAAGATGCACCCTCAAAACATAAGAAGTTTCAGACACAAAGTTCAAGTCGTCATGCTTCAAGGCAATATCATTAGACGAAGAACTTTCAAAGATCAGACGGAGAGCGCGTCTCAACTTCAAGTCATGTGCTCAAGTGTGAAGATTTGAAGACTAGAGTTTAAGACGAAGATTGAAGACAGACGAATGAATTCAACACACAACTCTTTTGAATTATTCATTCGTCTAGCCTTTTATGAAGTTCAAGACTCTGAGTAACACGTGCACTCATTTCAAATCAACCGTTACTTAGAAGGTTCTATAGGTGGAAAGAGATTTCAAAATAAACCTCTGCAACACGAAAAACAGTTGTATGTTTTAGTGAAATATCTTAGCGAATCAAGTCAAAGGCAGATCTCACGCTAACAACCGCTGACTTTTCATTAAATGTTCTGATTGCTCACTCTGTCAGATGTGAAAGTACCCAAGACAAGGACTAACGTTAACATCTACAGTCTAACGGTTACTTCACGCAAACACCTATATAAGGACTTCATCCCTGCGAGTTCAACTTGGTGAACTACTCTGATCAAGAATATATTCATATACTCGCTCAAGCTCTCAACATTACAAGTTTGCTCACCACAAACTTAGAATATAAATTGTTAGATCAAGATGATTAACACTCTTTGTTTTGATAATTACAAGAGACGAAGTGAGCTCAGACGATAGATGACACCTCAGACGAAAGATGACCCATCATTGTTTAAATCATCTATTACATCTTTCATCTTATAAGAGTTATGCCTCAAAGATCAGACAATACAAGAAAGATGGTAGACGACATTATCTTCGGACTTCTCTTACAGAATATCGTTTTGAAGACTCTGTCTTTTTTTTCAAGACCCATCATCTACTAAAGGGAGTTGAAGACAGACGATGTAACTTGTGCATATTTCAAATCTAGTTGTTACTCGTAGAAGTTTCCAAAAGTGGTTGGACACTGTGGCAAAACCTCGCAATACGAAAAGAAAATCAAGTTTTTGTTATCCAAACTGATCAAGTCAGAAAAAGGTATTGAATATGCGCTGACTCCGCTGCTCAAGCATTTAATTATTCTGATTGATCTCTGTCACTGATGTGAAAGCTTCAAGAAAAGGACAACGGTCAAGATTTGAGTCTAACGGATCTTTCTAAGACTATTGCCTATATAAATGTCTTCTCTCCTCAAATTCAAGTTGGCGAAAACGTTGCATAAGCTTATTCTTATCTTCGCTCTTGAATCAAAGAATTTCATTCTTCATTGTAAAAACCCTCTCTGCGTAGAGGAATCTTAAAGTTTTTCTTAAACTCTTTTTAAATCCACTTGTGTGGTATTTTAGCCTAAGGAGGTTGTATGTGTAAAGAATATCTTTCTTTAGCTTGAAGAGGCTGTGTTTCAAAGAATACCTGGTTGGTTAGCCTAGGAAGGCTTTGCTTAAAGAATATCTTGTATTAGCCAGAAGTGGCTGGGTTCAAACAATACTTGTAACCTTTTCACGGTTGATAGTAAAAACTCAGTGTTTGCTAAGTAACTGGATATAGTCTTGGATAGACGAATCAGTATAAAAATAACTGTGTTCATTTTATTTAATCTTGTGACTAACAGGGATAATTAAAGTATAACTTCATTCGTTAAAATTAATCCTTCAAGATAAATTTCACGTCGTCTAAACTAGTTTGAAATCAACAGACGATTGGAGAAAATTTTTTTATAACACAATTCAACCCCCCCTTCTTATGTTTTATTCTTTACACAAATCTTATTGTAAAATCCCTCTCTACTAGAGGATATTTTCTATTTGGTCTTAATTGTAAGTCAATGTTGTGGTAATCTGTAACCTGAGGAGGCTAATTGTTTAAAGAATACCTTGAGTTTGGCCTAAGGAGGTTGAGGTCCAAAGAATACTTATTTTAGCCTGAGGAGGCTAAGTGTTGAAAGAATACCTTGATTAGCCTGTGGAGGTTGTGTTCAAAGAATACCTAGGTTTAGCATGCGAAGACTGGGGTCAAAGAATACCGCTTCAGCCTGAGAAAATTGTGTTCAAAGAATATCTGTATTGTTTGCCAGGAGTGGCTGGTTCAAAGAATACTCTTAGTGGAACCTCAACAAGTTGCTGGGTAACTGGACGTAGTTTTGAATAGACGAACCAGTATAAAAATATTATTGCTTTGATTATTTTATCTGCTTACTAACTAGAGATAATAACTTAAACTTGATTTCTACTTAAAATCAATCTTTGAAGAACTAGTTTAAGTTTGCGTCTGATCTAAACGATTTAATACAAACGCAAAACGCATCATCTGAAAAAGTTTTAATTGATAAACCCAATTTAACTCCCTTCTTGTGTATTTATATTTTACAACCTACATTAGAAACATCACATTCCAATTTAAATGATAAAGAAAACTTAGGTAATGCAAGAATAAATGCGTGGGTTAATTTTTCCTTAAGAGAATGAAATGCTTTCTCTTGTCTAGGTCCTCATACAGATGAAATTTCCTTTTTAACTAGCTCATTAAGAGATGAAGCAATGGTACTAAAATATATAACAAACCTCCTATAAAATTAGCTAATCTATGAAAATTCTTAACATCTTTGACACAAGTTGGAGTGGACCAATCTTGAATAGCTTTTAGCTTGCTTTCATCAACTTAAACCCTTTAGGAACTAACTACATAACTTAGAAACACTAACTTATTTGTGGAAAAGATGTACTTGTCCTTGTTGGCATAAAGTTATTCCTTCCTAAGTACTTTCAAAACAAATCTCAAATGTGTCAAGTGTTTAAGAAAGTAAACAACCACAAACTTTCCCGAGAAACCTCTCAACACATGATTCATTAGCCTCATAAAAGTATTAGGAGCATTAGATAAACTAAAAGGCATCACAAGCCACTCATACAATCCAAACTTGGTTTTAAAAGCGATTTTTCATTCATCTCCTTCTTTCATCCTAATTTGATAGTAACCATGTTTAAGATCAATTTTGATGAATATGCTAGTTCCATGCAACTTATCTAATAAATCATTTAACCTAAGAATAAGATGTCTATACCTTATAGTAATGTTATTGATTGCTTTACAATTGGTGCACATCCTCCAAGTCCTCTCTTTCTTAGGCACAAGTATAACGAGAGATGCACAGGCAGAGATGCTCTCCTTCACCCAACCTTTGTCCATCAAGTCTTACACTTATCATTGAATTTCATGAGTTTCTTTAGGAGAACTTCTATACGTTGGACAATTTGATAATGGTGCACCTGAAATCAAGTTTATTTGGTGCTCAATGCCTCTAATTGGGGGTAGGGTGTGAGGTATCTCCTTTAGGAATACATGTTAGAACTCTTTCAACAAAGCCTCCAAACTTCCTTGATCACCTACAACAATAGAGCTCAAAACATGTAGGTTAGGTAAACAAAGAAACATAGATTTCTTAACTAGATAATCTCTTTTTAACTTTTTCTTTTTTATGAGTATGCTTCTTTTCGTCCCACTTTTATCACGTTTCAACTCTCCAAGCTTGGTTGTTTTATTTTTATATGACTTATCTTTTCTATTGTTAGCTTTGGAGCTCTCAACCAAGGGTCTAGATTTGGAACTAGAAGCAACATTCTTGTTCTTGTATTTGTGTGTCTCGGCCAAAGCTTGTTTCCTCTCATTTTATCTTTTAATTTTCATTTTTATTTGATCTTCATAGACCTCCTTTAGAATCAATGACTTGATTTTAATCTTTTTACCTACATGAGAAAAAATTTAAATATTGACAACTCCATCATATAAAATATGTTTCTCAAATTGTCAAAGACCTACTAAATAAAAGGTGACTAACTTTTATAAGAACAATATTACAAACATATCATTATATCTAAATACTTATCTATCCACTTCTAACTTTCATTTTTATAATTATTTTTCTTTTAAAAACTAAATTATTTAGTTCATACAATTTTCCAGAATAAAATAATATTTTAATAAAAATTATAAATATGATAAAACAAATTAAAATTAATTAATTTATTATTATATATATTTTAACCATTATACGAAGATTTATGTCAATAAAAACACGTAAATTATCATTATGTTCGTGTTTATTATAAGAAATTTGGTATCTATTTTTAAAATTCAACTAAATGTAAAAATGTAAATGGGATATAAGGCATATTTTTATTAAGAAAAAAAAGAAAAAGGTATGTGTTTAGAAAGTTACTAATCAACAGATATTGACATCAAGGTAAAAAAAAAAACTTGTCTACCCCGCCGAGCTACCCCCGACGGCATTGGCATTGCGGTTCCTCTACACCACATTGCACAATCAATTCCAAAGGCCGCGCCACTTATTTACCTCCGTAAGCAACCACCAAATGCCATGAATTTCCCAAACAACCTCCCTTCTCCTTCCTCCTCCTCTGTTTCTTCTTCTTCTTCTTCGTACATTCCACCACACCGTACCCAACTGCACCCTCGCATGATCTCCCTCTATTCTTCCCCACACCTAAACCCAAAACCAAATTCCAAACCCCACCACACCACGAAATGCCTCCTCTTCTTCTTCGCCCTCCTTTTCTTCACCGCCCCCTTCCTCTTCTACCTCTTTTCCACCGCTCTCCAAATTCACTCCTCCCCCAAATTCACAGCCCCCCGCCCCGCCTTCTTCGCCCTCTCCCTCCGCGCTTCCCCCACTGCCCTCCGCCTCTCCGTCTTCCACTTCCTTGGTCCCGACCTCCTCGCCGGCGCTCACTCTGCCTCTTCCTCCCCCGGCTCAGCGGCCGGCCCCGACGCTGTCCGCAAGGCTGTGGCCGAGCTTGTCGAGTTCGCCAAGGGGCGGGTGCCCCGCAGGGAGTGGGGGAACACCGTCGTTCAGCTCGCGGCCACTGAGGAGCTCGGTGCTGAGGAGGCAGAGAAGTTTCTAGAATGTTGCAGACAGGTTTTGAGGTCGTCCGGGTTCTTGTTCAAGGACGAATGGGCACGCATCGTTTCCGGTTAGTTGGAGTTTGTTTGCTTCATCTTGTTTTTGAAAATCGTATATGCTTATTCTTCCTGAAGAATTTAATTAGAGTGCACTAACAGCGAATTGGCATGTATGCTATGTAAGGTGAGTCTGTTAACTTTTATAGTGTGAGGCTATGAGCTTTAGAAGTTATACTTAAAGATCATTCCTGATTGGTTGATGGTGTAAATATCTTTTTACTGACAATGCATTTGGACTTAACTCTAAAGTGAAAAAATATTTTGTTTTGTTTATGTTTTTGGCTGTTGTGAGGTTGTGAGTGTTGATGTGATGCCTCTAGGGAAGAGTTATATAATGTAATTATAGTCTTGTAGATATACTTGTTCCATTATATTCTTGAAGATAAGAGATAATAATATACAGAAATAGAATCTTTTCTTTCTTTTGTTTTCTAATCTGGGGTTCCTCACAGATTTATTATTACTGTCTCTAATGAACTATTTAGAAAAAAATAGTTTTTCTGATTTTATATATTTTGCTATTGATTTTGTTAGTGTGTGACTATTGATGTCAATGATGAAGTTTATAATCTAAATATAGGGGAAGAACAAGGCATCTCTTCTTGGGTTGCTGTAAATTATGTTCTTGGAAACTTAGGACGTGAGGCTGAAGAAACAACTGGAATAGTTGAACTTGGTGGGGCTTCTTTGCAGGTTTTTTCATTCACTATATATGACAATTTCATTCATATGCATTTAAATCCACATGCATCAATTCTTATTTTTGCATAGGAACGTTCATGTATCATTCTGGAGCTTTCTTTGTACATGTATTGTAATTTAATTTTATGTGACGGGTTGGTGTTGATTGTTTTCTTTTTCCTTGGGAATGTTGATGATGGGCCATGAGGAAAAGATCTTACTGGCCCAGGAACAAGTGATGAGAATCAGAATATTTAACAACTTCCTAGTTATTTTTTGTTTATTTTGCTTTTAACTAAATTTACTTGGTTAAGGGCATTTAATTTTTTTTATAGATGCTCTCGGGATTGGATTATAATCACAGTAACAGTACATAAACTTTGCAGGAGGGAAACCTGAAGATGTGGAGAATTCTTTTATGATTCTATCATAATCATTTAGAAAGCAAATTACTCCTAGTGTATCTCTTCTTGTCCTGGTTATACTGGGTTTTGTTAGAAACTATGTAGTATTGTAGTTACTGTTAATTTTTAGCCGTAGTTACTGTATTGAGAAAGTTACTTTGTAAGATTGTACTTTTATAGCTTCATAACCATGTGTCACAAGCTTTATATATTAATCAAGGGTCATACATTCCCAGTTTCATTCTTGATTTCTTTTGTTCTATGATGCATTTTCCTTTTCTGTTCTGGAGATATCTTAGACTCCTTTTGGCTCAACTTTCCCTTGTTTATTCTATAATACTAAAAATTTCCTCCCGCAAGCAAAATCAAATTAGTTTTTATGGACATATCTAGTCAATTTCTAAACAGAATTTGAACTGTATACTGATATTTGCAGGTTACATCAGCTAAACTTAATGCAGATTTTGCTCAGCCTTCGCGAACTATAAGATTGTCTGGGGTTACATACACACTTTACACTAGGAGTTTTCCACAATTGGGTCAGGTGCCTTTATCTCTTTTCTGATGTCTGAAACCATTTAGATGTTTTTCAAATTTATAACCTTTGGATTTAGACGATACATATTAGTATATGCTATCAAATTTGTATAACTTTTACTTGCCTTACTCGTGCTAATGAAATTAAGTTTATGATTTATCTACTTTTTGAAAAGTAAAAGTATATAAAGTCATGTCTCCTCTGGCTCTTTTCCAGTTTATGAAATCATATGTTTTTCAGATTTCAATTTTCTCGACAATGCATATTATGATGGTTTCTGTTGTTGTTTGGAAAGTCAGGCATAGGTATTGGTGTGAAATTTTGAGTTTATCTTGAATCAGGGGCTTACATTTTTAATTATTAATTGAAACCAAAGATTGCGTTATGAGGTTCACAACAAGAAACAAAAGATATCTGAAAATTTGTGCTTTAGTAATAATAAATCATTATTTAATTGTTTTACATATAAAATTGTTGGTAGAATTTAAAAGGTAAATCACTTGTAATACACTCAAATTATTTTAGCTATTCTAGCACATTGCTTCAAAAACAGAAGTGGAAAGTGAATGGGAAAGCAGTTTTCCCATATATGTATCACGACCTAATAAGATCAGTGTTATAATATAACTGATGCACCAAGCAACTGAAATAAGTGTTATCATGATTCCGACAATTCTATCCATGGTACCAGCCTTTCTTGATTCTTAGATCCAAGTTACCCATCCTTCACTTTCAGCATGAATCGTGAATTGTTCAGATATTTTCCAGCATATTATACTCATTATCTATGGTACACATTGTCATGGGGTGTTAGGACTTTGAAACTCAAACAGAATTTGAAAGTGAAATGAATGAATAGATCTTTATTACTTTGGATGAATTGAAATTGAACATATAAGGAGACAAACTCTACTCCAAGGGGTTCCTTCTTTATGATAGAGCAATGTTTTGTTATTTTCAGCTAGCCAAAAAACAAAGTCAATACTCCACAGTTACAACATCTACTATTTAACAACCTTCTCAACAAAATTACTATCAGTTACTAATAATCTAACAGAGCTAAGTACTGCACCTTTCTCTCTTATCAGTCACCTTTTTCTTTAATGAAAGTAAATCTTCCAAACTCTTTTTGTCTCTTGCTGTGGCCTAACTTGCAGTTTTTTGTGTATACCTTTCTAACCTTATCTCTGATGGTTTTATTTTATTTTAGGCTAAATTGTACTTTCTGCCCTCAAACTTTCACGATCTTGTGATTTGTGCACCTACTATGTTTTTTATTGAATTTTGTCCCGAGTTTCATACTTTTGTAAATTTTGCCCCTACTTAATCTTAATTTTGACTGCTTAGGAAAATCTGCCAAAAAAATGTTTTAATTGTGACAGTTTTTCTACGTAGGGGTCAAAATTGCAAGAATATAAAACTTTGGGACAAAATTCGCTGAAAAAAATATTGAGGGGCAAAAATCAGAAGTTTGTGAAAGTTTGGGGGTGAAAAATACACTTAAGCTTTTATTTTAAAAGATACTTTAAGATGTGCTGTGTGAGTATTCTATTGTTACAACTTGTTTCAATCAAATTTAGGTCTCCTAGTTTTGGTGAAGTCATCTATGCTATGTTCTATTGTAACCAAAATCTAAAATTCTTGTACAGGATGTGGTATGGAAATCCTTAGAGGAGCGGCTGAAATATAGAGAGTTGAAGCTTTGTAAGTATTGAGTTACTTGTTTTATTTGTTAATAATTGTTTTTCTTGAGCAGTAAGCACTAACTTGAGAAAACATATCGTTTCCTCTTTAAATTTGAGATTGGCAAATAATTGTGTATTTTTTGCTGTGCAAAAAGCATGAAGTCATAGAGAATGATGTTCTGGTTCAAATAGTAGCAAAGGGTAATTCAATTGCTTACATAGTATATGGTCCATCCTTTACTTTACATAATTGAGGGACTAAATTTGTCTACACCTTTTTTTAGAGGATCAATTTATTGCTACTTGTATATGAAGGACTAAAACTGATTCTTAGTCTTAATTTATCAACAATCTCATTCTTACTTGATACAACCTCTTTGACTTTCTTGATGTAATTTTCTTTGTTCCTTCAATGATAATATTAATTTTTGAGTTCCATGGTTTCTTATACAGATGATGATGAGTTCAGTTTGCTATTTAGTTGATATGCTGGTTGCTAGCATTTATTTGTGCACATAAAGAAAAAAGAATTAGAATAAAGTTATTTTCCAATGGATCAATATTGTTTTGCTTAGGATTTGTAAGTTCTAAAGAAAAGCACCTTTAGTGATTGATTAGTTTGATACACTTGAATAATTGCTGTTAGATTTTGTTTATTGATTTGCAGCTTCAAAATCTAGCAAAATAAATGTAATTAATCCTTGCATTCCTAGCGGGTATGAGTATCCTTGGATCCTTAATGCAAGTTATGTGAAATACCTAACCTTCCAACCAGCTGGAAACTTCTCGGCATGCAGATCCGAAGCACTGTCATTGTTAAAGAGAACAGAAGGTTTCACAATCTCTTGATGCTTTACTGTTTTAGCCTAAATTCAATCATGTATGCTCGCACTTTTTTTTTTTTTTTTTTTTTTATTTTCTGTTTTTTTTAAATGTTTTAACATGATCAGATGCTTTGTAAATTAATTGAGCCTTGTCTTGTGTCAGATGTTGACATTGGTCCTGTTTTGAGTCTTTCATTATTCTTCATTAAGCACTTGATTCTGTCCCATTTATGATCATATGTATTATGAGTAATATCTATGTTAGCCCTAACTTAGGATCCACCAATAACCAGAAAAGCTGGTTCTTGCTGATGAAACAGCTAGATAGAAAGAACCAGAGAAGAGAGAAATAAAGAAAGAGATGAAAGGCAGAGAGAGAGGGAAAAACTGAAAAAGAGAGAGAATAATTGAAAGGCTTGCCAAATAAGGCAATGACCCAGGTATTTATAAACATACCTGGGTAGTACAATCAGAAACCTAAAAGCCTTCATAAAAAAGGCTTTAACAAAAAATACACTTAAACAGAAAAATTAATACATTGTAACAGAATTAGTACCATTCCTAACAAGCTCCACCTTGGGACTAATTCTATTGAAAAATATTCTAAGCTTTACAATTAGAAACACCTACTAGATTTACACACTTCTTAAAATTAGTAGCTGGCAACATTTAGTTAGCATATCTGCTGGATTTTCTGAAGTATGAATCTTCAGAACTGAAATTTCTTCTCTAGCCACTATTTCTTTGATGAAGTGGTACCTTACATTGATGTGTTTAGTCTTAGAATGGAATGCATCATTTCTTGTCAAGTGTATAGCACTCTTACTGTCTGAGTAAACTTCCACTGAATCTTGTGTAACTCCAAGTTCAGTGGCAAAACCCTTCAACCAGGTTGCTTCCTTTATTCCCTGTAGCTGAGACATTGCTCAAATGAAAGCTGAGTGGAGATAGCCTAGAATGCTTTGTGTAGTGTGCTGCCCCTTAGAGAAACTCACCTTCTTCTGTTTCCCAAGGATGCAATGCTCACAAAACTGCAACTTGCTGAAACTTTGATCACCAGAAGAACCTCTTTTGCTTAGGATTTGCATCCCTTTCTCTCTCATGTGGCCTAATCTCATTTGCCACATCCTTGATTGTTCCTCATTGGTTGCAGAAATTGTCTGGGCAGCAGTGCCATGATCAGTAACAGTGGAAGCAAGAAGGAAATAGAGATTACCTCTTCTTTTTCCCTTCATAAAAGTGAGCGAGCCCTTAGAAATTTTGATTTCTCCACCTTCAGCAGAATAACTACATCCCAAGGACTCCAAAGCTCCAAGAGAGATTAAATTTCTTCTTAAATCAGGTACATGTCTCACATTTGTGAGTGTCTGGACTGCTCCATCATGGGTTTTGATTTGCACTGAGCCTCTGCCTTTAACTGTGCAAACTGCATCATTACCCATCATAATAACTCCTGAATGAACTGGTTCATAGGTGGAAAACCACTCCCTTTTGGGACACATGTGGTAGGTGCATCCAGAATCCAGAATCCATTCTTCTCTGACATCTGAAACTGCTGCTGCAGCCACCAAAACATCAGCATCAGACTCTGAATCTGAATCTGCCACAGCAGCTTCTGGTTTAGGATTCTTGTTATTTTCTTCCTTTTCTTTCTTGTTCTTGAGCTTGTAGCAGTCATTTATCTCATGCCCAAGCTTCTTGCAATATTTGCAAGATTTCCCTGAGTTTTTTTCTCTTGACTTGGATCTTGATTGTTTCTTGCCAGAATCTAGCTCTTCTTGAGGCCTTACTCTTGCTGTAAAGGCATCACCCTTCTTGTCGGTGGGTAGCTCATTATCAAACATCTCCTTTGAGAGAAGATTAGACTTTACATCTTCATATGACAATGTGTCATTGGAGCTGTAAAGCATGATTTCTTTGAAGTGCCTGTAAGAAGGAGGGAGAGACTACAAGTAATACAGCCTTATCTTCATCTTCAATCTTGACCTCAAGATTTTCCAAGTCTATCAAGATTGTGTTGAACTCATTTAGGTGAGACCTTAATGAGCTTCCTTCTGTCATTCTCAGGGTATACAACCTCTCTTTTAACCTCAGTTTGTTGGCCAAATTCTTGGTCATGTACAAAGCTTCCAGCTTAGTCCACAAACCAGCAGCTGTAGTTTCTTGAATGACCTCTCTAAGTACATCTTCTGAAAGACATAACTGAATGGTAGTAAGGGCTTTCTCATCCAATTCCTCCCAGCTTTCATCAGTCATAGTTGCTGGCTTCTTGGACCTTCCATCAAGTGCCTTCTTCAACCCTTGCTGAGTTAGCACAGCCCTCATTTGTACCTTCCAAATGCTGAAGTTGATCTGCCCATCAAATTTCTTTATGTCAAACCTTGTAATGGATGACATCTTTTCTGTTCTTGCTTGTTTCTTGGGGATGACTCTTGATACCACTTGTTAGCCCTAACTTAGGATCCACCAATAACCAGAAAAGCTGGTTCTTGCTGATGAAACAGCTAGATAGAAAGAACCAGAGAAGAGAGAAATAAAGAAAGAGATGAAAGGCAGAGAGAGAGGGAAAAACTGAAAAAGAGAGAGATTAATTGAAAGGCTTACCAAATAAGGCAATGACCCAGGTATTTATAAACATACCTGGGTAGTACAATCAGAAACCTAAAAGCCTTCATAAAAAAGGCTTTAACAGAAAATACACTTAAACAGAAAAATTAATACATTGTAACAGAATTAGTACCATTCCTAACAATCTATTTTGGGTAAAGGGCAATGTGCTGAAGTAATTTAGTGTCATTCTGTCCCATTCATGCTTAGTATGATTTGCGACAGCATCACATATAAAGCTAGATGGTAGATATTTTAGAAAAATGTGCTGAAGTAATTTAGTGTTTATGATCGACTCAAATTACTGGAACTTTAAAGTATAAGCTTAAATTTTTAGTATAGACAATCTTCCTAGTTTCTCATGGTAAGCTGCATTTTGATTTCTCTAATTTTGCAAAGCCTGTTGTTTGTTAATTTTCTTCCACTATTTTATGCTTTTTCCTCATGGGAAGTGGGATGATGGCTTATTCTCTTTATTTACGTGACTTTTTATTTTAAATATATTTACCAATGATGTTGCTCTTTATACAGATAGATGCCTGCATCCACCATGTAATATTACTTCATCCTTTTATGAGTTATTAGGCGAACAAGTTTCTTCAGAACACTTCTTGTATACTTCTGAGGTTAGTAAGCAATGGTGACAGTTTTTTTTTATAGTTTATTACTACTCCAGGAATTAATTTATATTACTATTATTTCTTAAGTTATATAGTAGAGTGGGTTGGATAGCTGTTTTGTAACCCTTCTATTCTAGAGGTCTTACAAACACATAAAGGCCTTCTTCTGCTACATATTGTACTTAATCTACTATCATTTTCTGGTTTTGTCAAATATTTTTGTTTAATCTGGCGGACTTTATAATCTAGTGAAAAGATACAAATAAATAAACTACTGCTGCCAGATGCCACAGAATGACAAATGACAACGTATTTAAGATATCAGTCCTGTGGATATATGGCCACAATAACCAAAGTTAATTGTGTGTGTGATTTGATTTACTCTGCTTCACCACAATTGTGTGTTTTTCATGTGAAAAATGTGAAAGTTTCTTAACAGATAAAATGTCACATCAAAAGGCGTTTTTGCATTAAACTTTATTGTTTTATAGTATGTTCATTTTATACGTAAGGAATTAGGAAACCCCACCTGATTGTATTTTACAATTTTTTTAGCATTTCCAGTGAGAGTGTGAGATATATAAATATAATGGAAGAAGAGAGATAAAGACTATTACACTAATTAACTGAAGTCAGAAATATACCAAACAATTTTGTATAAGGTGATCTCAACTTAAATTGCTCCTCTTTGGAACACAAGAGAAACACCCTGATAGGATATAAGGAGAAGGGAGAGTTAGCTAAGGTACTTAAGATATCAGTTTGTTGAAGGGTTAATTAGATATTGTTGGAGATCCCACGTCGCTTAGAAATATAGCCTGTTAGGTGTATATAAGTGGAGGACAACCCTCACCTTACAAGCCGGTTTTGCAGGGTTGAGTTAGGCCTATAACCCGCATTTTTAATATGGTATCAAAGTCTATCCTAAGATTGTTTGTTATTTTTGGGCCTATCGTGTCACCCGTTATCAGGCCATTATTGGATCACCCGTTTGTTTAGCCTCCACGCTCGAGATATCTAGCCCTCAGTGTGTGTGTGTGTGTGGGGGGGGGGGGTTGTTAATTCTCACCTTACAAGCCGGTTTTGTAGGTTTGAGTTAGGTCTATAACCCACATTTTTAATAGATATAAACATGTAAAAGTAGCAGGTAAATTGTGTTGCCCCCTGGTTATGATGGACAGGTTGCTGCTGGAATCGTTTGCAAGCTAAAAAAAGCTCTATATGGGCTGAAACAATCCCCAAGAACATGGTTTGGAAGATTCACCAAAGTTATGACAAGTTTGGGATACAAACAAAGCCAAGGAGAACATACTTTATTTATCAAATATTCAGTTTCAGGTGGAATAACAACAATATTATTGGTGTATGTAGATGGTATTATAATAATTGGAGATGACAAAAAGGAGCAGCAAATGTTAAGTCAATGCCTTGCCACAAAATTTGAGACTAAGGCATTAGGGAGACTTATTTGGGGATTGAAGTGGCCCATTCCAAGAAGGAATCTTCATATTTTAATAAAATTATATTACTAATTTGCTTAAAGAAACAAGGAAAGACAGCCTGCAAACCAGCCAGTACTCCAGTTGATCCAAATATAAAGTTGGGAAGTTCAGACGAGGATAATGTTGTGGACAAGGAAATGTACCAAAGACTCGTGAGTAGACTTATTTACTTATCTCACACTAGGCCAAACATTGCTCTTGCTGTGAGTCTAGTCAGCCAATTTATGCACCAACCAAAGGAGACACATTTGCATGCTGCCCTTAGAATTGTTCAGTATTTAAAAGGGACTCCAGGAAAAGGGATTCTGTTCAAAAGAAACAAGAGTGTATGTCTTAAGCATACATGGATGCAAATTATGTGGGGTCAAGTGTGGATAGGAGATCAACTATTGGATATTGCATCTTCCTTGGTGGAAACCTAGTGACTTGGAAGAGTAAAAAACAAAATGTTTGCTTCGGACTGAAGAGAGCTCTCTTTTGGCTGGGTTCCCATGTTTGACCCCGGCCCATGAACACCTTTAAGTGAATTCGGGTTTTGACCTAACCCATATTACTCTTTGTCTACATAACCGGAGCTCCACTCTTTGTTTCCTTTTCATGTCTTAGTTCCATTCATTCCACCTCCGCGAGGCACCATTGAGCCTCGTAAAAACATTGCGAGCTATGCGCATGGCTTGAATCCGGTTGACTGGGTTAAACGTGCGAACACGTAGCCTAATGTCAGGTCGCAGTCCTCCGATGAAGTATCCCAAATACTGATCCTCAGGCAATCGTGGTACTTGAGAAGTGATGAACTCAAATTCGGATGTATACTCCTCCACATTCCCCGTTTGCATCAAATCTTTGAGTTCCTCAAAAGGATTGTAACTCTTACGACCTCCGTAGCGATGAATCAAAGCCTTTTTAAGCCTCTCCAACGTCAAATCATCATCTGTTTCGCGAAGGAGATTAAACCAGTGGATGGTCGATCCTTCCATACTTAGCTTGGCCAATCGAACTTTCACCTCGTCTGATGAACCCTGCACTTGGAAATATGTCTCCGCTCGCATGATCCATCCGACCGGATCGTCGCCATCAAACAGTGGCAATTCGACCCTCTTCACAACCATCTTGTATTCAGTCTCGAGTCCTCCACGGTCAGAGATCCTGAAGTGTTTTCGTCCCCTTTGTTGCGTAATTTGGCGAACTCCTCCATTAGAGCTTGTCGGAACTCCATTGGAGATTGTCGCATGGAAACCTCTAATGTTGCCAACCGTTCCTCCAATGCATCGACTCTTTCCCCCATCTTCGGTGGCATGGACAATGTCAAACTACGCTAGCTCCTTCTCGAGTATCCGGCAGGTCGGACCAATGATAGAAACCAGAAATTCAAAACTGTATTAATCAGTAAATTCCAGAAAATAACAAACGAAAAAACAGAGTTCAAGACTCCTTCTAGAGAGAAAACTCTCCTGACAGATTTCTAACAATAATTTTCCATGTCCTCTCTCTACTTTCCTAACTCTTCAAATACCCAACTCCCTTTTACCATTATTATTCATGCCACCTCACATTTATTAACTACTCTTCAAATACCCAAACTCCCCTCTACCGTTATTCTAATGTTACTAACTCACTAACTCCCATTCTCTTCACTACTTGACCCCACTTTCTTTCTCCAGTGTAGACTTTCCAAACTGTAGGCCTTTCAGTTTTTTCAAGTATATTCGGAGTATGCTCAAGTATATTAGGCCCAGAAGGCCCATCAACATCTTGATGACTAGGAGTCCTATCAAGTAGCTAGATCAAGTGCTGAAGCAGAGTTTCGAGCAATGGCCCAAGGAATATGTGAACTATTATGGCTGAAGATTATATTGGAAGACTTGAAGATAAGATGGGATGAAACCTAAGGTTATATTGTGACAATAAATCTGCAATTAGCATAGCCCACAACCCAGTACACCATGATAGAACTAAACATATTGAGGTGGACAAACATTTTATCAAGGAAAAACTAGACAGTGGCTTGATTTGCATCTCATGTGTCCACTCAGAGTCAACTTGCAGACATACTCACCAAAGGGCTAAAGTACACTAACTTTGAAAGAATTATATCCAAGCTGGGAATGGAGAACATCTACTCACCAGCTTGAGGGGGAGTGTCAAAACTGTATTGTATATTTTTGGAGATTGCTATTTTTTATCTCTTAAAGATAAGAATTAATTAGGTTGTTATATCTTATCTATTAAAGATAAGATAAGATTCTAATTGATTAGGTTGAGTGAAAATAGGGATACAGAATATCCTATCAGATTTTGTAGGGATTATTCAGTTATTTTGTTACCTTTATAATGTATATGTTGATTATAAATAAGACCACTGTGTGTATGCTAAATACACACAATTTCCCTTCTACTTATACAGAAACATTAGTGGAAGCCGTGCACACAAGACAACATTGCTGATTCAAGTAGGAGATTTGGTTTACCTCAAGATTAGACCTCATAGACAAGCTTCTATTGTTACTAAACTCCATCCTAAACTATCCCCTAGGTATTATGGACCTTTTTGGCTTTGCAGCAAACTGAAGCAGTCACCTTCAACTTACAACTACTAGAAAAAGCCTGCATACACCCAGTTTTCCATGTTTCCCAACTTAAGAAAGCTATTGGGAACCGTTTACATAACTTGGGAAAAAAGGGGAAATTGGCAGAACTGAGCAAGGAAATAGGGCAGGGAAAATAGCTTCATTTCTTTTAGTTATGTGAGAAAAAAAAAAGGCTGTGCCAGCTGGCAATGAATAGGACAAATGGGGTTGTTATAGGTGATTGAAAAAGGGGTGGCAAAAAGGAATATGTAAAAAGCTGACCAGGGGTACGGGGGAATCATCTTTTGGGAAATCAAGGAATTGGGATAGGCCTAGGAGAGGAACAGACTCTCAGAAACTGTCATTTCCTGTATTTCTGTTCTATCTTCTTCTTTGGCATCAATACAAATTCCTAGGGTGATATCACATTGATTCCATTCTAGTTTTGATTTCTACTTTGATTCTGTTCTGGTTCTGTGAGTGTGTGTGCTGTGATTGTGATATCAGTTCTTACAGAACCATTCAGTTGAACTGGGAAGACACCTTCTCCATTAGAAATCAATTTCCAGACTTTAACCTTGAGGACAAGGTTGTTTCTGAGGAGGAGAGTATTCTTATGAATGTTTTAAGAGGGAAACCTGTACATGTTTATTATAGAAAAAGGAAAGGAAAAGATTAAACTGACAGTTGTCAGCAACATGTTGGAATAGCATTGAGGAAAGCATTATTGATGTCTAGTTGAAATAGATGCCAGCTGTTAGTGAGAGCAAGAGTGATAACAAACCGTATAGTGACTGGTTTCACAACTAGTGAGAAGGTTTCATGGAAGTCAAAGCCATGAACCTGACTCCCTTGGAAAGAATAAACCACGACCAGGGCTGCCCTTTAAGTATCGAACCACTCTTCAAGCAGAATTGTAATGTGTCATGGTGGGTGAGCCTAGGAATTGACTCAATTGCTGTGTTGCAAAGGCAATATCGGGTCTGGTGTTTGTCAAATAGAGAAGCTTCCCAATAAACCCTCTATAAGAACCAAGAACCCTGCTTCATTCAATAAATCCAAGCAATATTTCCTTTGGAAACAGAAATTCCTCTTTTTGATTGCGCCACTTCTAAGCCAAGAAAGTACTTTAAGGGGCCCAAGTCTTTAATCCTGAAAGCATCATGAAGGATTGTTTTAATTCTAGTGAACTCCCCCAAAGAATTGCCTAAATGCACCATCATTAGTGTGAGTGACTAGTGAATAATCTAAGTAAGACTGGGAATATGCTTGAGTGATCAATAGAGAAGTCAATTTCTCATACCACTTTCTACTTGCGTGTTTTAGTCCATACAAGGTCTTCATTAACTTGCACCCTTGATTCTCCTTATTGCGCACCACACCTTCAGGGATCCCCATATACACATCCTCGTTGAGGTCTCCATGTAGAAAAAGCATTATTTACATCAAGTTGATGTAAATGCCAATTTTGCATCGAAGCAACAGCAAGTAACATTCTAACTGCTGTGAGTCCCGCTACTGGGCTGTAAGTATCAAAGAAATCAAGTCCTTCAACATGGGTATAACCTTTTGCAACTAGCCTGGCTTTATATCTCTCTATCAAGCCATCTGATCTGTATTTAATTTTATTAACCCACTTACTTCCAAAGGGTTTAGCATTTGGAGGTCAATCAACTAACATCCAAGTCCCATTTTTCTCCAAGGCTTCTAATTTCTTTGTCATAGCCTCATTCCAGCAAGGGGAAACAAAGAGTGGAGGGACCAGCACTAGAAATTTTCAAACCTTAACCATTACTAAAGTAAATTTGGTCAAAGTTATCAAAATGCCCAAGTTGTTCAATGTTTTGGGGGTCACCAATTTCATGGAAGGAAGCTCCTGAATCAGGAACCCAAGTAGTAGTGGCATTTCCCTGAGAATTTGCATTCGTTAGAATAGCACTAGAAATAATTTGCATTCGTTAGAATAGCACTAGAAATGGTAATGTACACAACATAGGAATTACTTTGTGAATTAGGCCTGGAATTAGGGTTCACCCACATGTTTGAGGTTCTAGAACCATTGAACTGTGCTGGTTGCTGAGTCGCAGGATCTTACAACACCAGAGAATCATTTGGTTGAAAGTTCGTAATAGCACAGTAGTGGCAGACATTAGCAGTATGGCCAAACCTCAAGCAGATATGACATTGGAATTTGGCGAAGTGACCACCATGTTTGTGACCAAAACTGCTGCGACGATCACCATTGGCACCGTTGCAATTGCCGGAACCACAAGAGAAACCGCCAACAAAGTTGCGAACATCACCAGATTCGACAGAGTTAGGGTTTGCATGTGAACTGGTGTAGTTAATTGAAGGAGCTAGGGTTTTGTTGCCAAAATTGATTTATCCAAGATTTGTGAGCAAGGAGCAAAGCTTCGATCTCAGCAATTGGAGGAGAATCAAACTTGCCTTTGATTACTGAAACTATTGGAATGTACTCCAGGGGAAAATCTTCCAAAATTGTACCCTAACCAGCTCGGTTAAGAATTGGATACAAGACTAACTATAATTTGTAATTGCCAAGTAATTTTATATTGCTTGCTCAATAGTCTAATAAAAAAAACAAAAAAATTGTTTACTTTCAGCTTGTTTTTTTTAAGAGAAACAGTTTGCCCAAACATCTAAAAAATTTCAGTATTAAATTGAGAAAGCTCTTTTTTAAGGAAAAAAGTTCAAACAAATGGACCCTTATTATGAATTTTTAAACATTCATCAAATTATTGTGACTTGCATCATACCCATGTAGTTTGTGTTAGTGGTATTTCTGGACAAGTACATGGAATTTATGCCAAAATATTTGAAAATTGAGTACTGCGTATTCTTAGCTTTTTACAATATCTTTGTTTACCTTTGACACCATTTCTTTCATTGTTGAATGGGGGGAAAAAGCTGAAAGCTCTGTCTTTGATTGTAATTTGATGCCTTTTTTAATCTGTCAGATTCTTAGGATGGCTCCTAGGACTTCTTTGTTTGGATTGGAAGCAGCAGGCAGACATTATTGTGAAAATTATTGGGATGCTCTGAAAGATCAGCATAATGAAATTGACTATCTGGATTTATTGAAGTATTGTTTCTCTTCTGCATATATGCTGACACTATTGCATGATGTTCTTGGGATTGCTATGGAAGACAAAAGGTATTGCCATTGTACAAGAATAACTATATGAAAATGACTGAGACCATGGACAGTGTTAACGTGACTTACTCCATCAGTAACAAATAAATTTAAGGACGTTAATGTATCTTTACAAATATAAGAAACATAACAAGAAAGTTTGAGGTAAGAGTATGTATATATAGTGTCGCTCTGGATTTGGACGTGTACAAATTTCAATCTTTCATCATCTTTCTTCTTTTTCTCTCTGATTTTGTCTGGTATTCTATAACAGAGTATAGGGCTTGGAAAATTGTTAACTAGTAGTTGGGTTTCCCTTGTATCAATTTCTTTTTCTTTTCATAAGTGCATTCCAGGTTGCTAGTATATTATTAGCTTGTAGCTTTGAATGAAAATAAATGGAATGAAGGTAATGATCTTTTCATAAGTGCATTTCAGGTGGCTAGTGTAAATGCTTGTGATCTGTTCTCGTAAATGCTTTCTTCCTTGTGATTGTTGAGTATATGAAGCTATATTTTGAAGTAATTATTGAATTTGATTCTATTGATTTTCATTCAATAATCTTTTTTGATTTATCTCCTCAACCCTTGATGGAAGAAAACAAGTATTGAGTGAGTGCTTGTCTGCAGGGTTGGATATGGGAACCAGAATATTAAGAGTCACATTGATTGGACGCTTGGATCTTTCATTATTGAAACAATGGCAGAACCCCTTGAATTGGAACATATAGATACGGGAATGATTGTTGGGAATGAATCAGTCACATATTTTTCATTATTTGCATTTCTTTTCTTAGTCTTGCTTGCTGGATTCTTTGTAATGCAATGGAGAAAGCCGCAATTGAAAACGGTGTATGACCTTGAGAAGGGACACTATATTGTTACACGTATACCCAGGTGACACTGTTACCTCTGCCAGAATTCGTTAGACTCAATTTTCTTCATCTGTGAAAAACATGCAAGCTGATGTGCTTTACATGTTCATCCATAATATCTCGAAGAGAAAGTCTATGCTCCAGAGCAGCATTTATATTTACTTGGCAGATTACAACCCTCACTAAGACTCAGAAAGGATCATTTTCTGGAATACGTGGTGCTAGCTCATTAATTTTTGTCTGTTTCATGATTCTAATTTTTTTCTCCTCTATGTTTTTGGTCTTCAGATGTGGGAAGAGGAAAGGTGAAAGAAAGAGAAGCCTTAAAATGTGGCACATTATATATCTTTCTGATCAAAGGGGATGTTGTATTTAGATGTTTATAATCAGCAAGAAAGTCAATTACTCTTTATTTAGCTTATGAGTCGCACTGTAGCCTAATGTTGATTGCTTTTCTTTCATTTAATAAAATTCATATTCCATTCTCCCAAATTGTTTTAATGTTTCTGGGCTCTTGCCTTGTTTTGTCGCAGGGGCACGAGGCGTTAAATCCTGCCGATGTAAACGTGTAGTAAGGTTTTTTATTGGTTCAAATAAAATACTAGTAATTTTCATTGATGCACAATTGTTTTAGCATTTTATCCAGCGTTTATCGCTGTATAACGAACGAAAGAATGTTAGGTTATATAAAGGACGTTAAAATAATACAACATTAACTATAATTGTTTTCATTATCTATATTAGAAATTGCAGTATGAAATTAAACATACTATGAAAATGGTAGTACGTATAAAATATCTTATGCTTTGAGAAATTTAATATGCTGACATTTATTGAGATATCATGTTATAGATTTCAATATTTTAATTTCTTAACCCGAAAATGGATTGAAAGTATTTGTTTCATATTTAATGTATTTCATAATTATTTTGTCAGTCTGTATGCATGTGAAACTTATTTTGAGAGGAGTTATATCTTTAATTTTATTTTGGGATTTACATTTGTTTTAGCTACAACATGTGTAATAAATTAGCAATTTCATGTCTCTTGTTATTTTTAACTGGTAACTTTTTTGTTTTGCTGTATTCATGCATGATCTCGTTCTACTTCATACACTCCGTCACTTCTGAGTCGGTGTGTTTCAGATGTCTTGGTTTGTTAATCAAACTGAATATGATCTCAAATACAACCTATAAACACCACTAATTAGAACAACTTAATTCAACTTGATTAACAATCTCGGGTAGCTCTAAGAGTAAAGTTCAAATTGAGCAAGATCATAAGGAATGGTCATTATCCTACAAATCCAGCTTGCATTGGGAGATCGAGGCAGGCAGTCAAGTGTTTGAAAGATCAAGAGTTAGAAGCAAAAAAAGGTTTTGGAAATAGGCTTGGAGGTTTAGGGATTTAGCATGTGGAGGACACGGGATCTATAATTGTAATGTCTCAATTTAATAATAATAATAATAATAATAATAATAATAATAATAATAATAATAATAATGATAATAATAATAATAATAATAATAATAATAATAATAAAAATTGACTATGAAAAGTCGTAATTTTAATAATAATAATAATGAGTGGTAGAGCAGTTATAAAAGGGAGATGATGTACATTCTCTGCATTAGACATCTTTTCCTGTTCTTCATTTCCTTCTCCTTTAACCTTCATACTTCATATCTTAACAATTTCAATTTTTTTCCAACAGGATCGTCTCGAATTCAAGTTAAGGAAGTTCTTAAATTGATGATAATAATGAGTACCTTCCATAATAATGAGTACCTTCCATACGATTGATTAATTGTCTTAAAATATTGTTTATGTGATTTTTATGATTGAATTCACTAAATTTGAGAATGATGATTATGATTTTACTATTGAATTATAGCTATTGTAAATTCCTGTTAATTTTGACAATGGTGATTAATTGTGTGATTGTTTTATTGAATGAAATTGGATTATTGTGCTCTAAAGGTAGATTTTGTGATGAGATTGGTATATTGTGAATGAGTGAGGGAATGAAGGTTAGGAAAATCGGAGAAATAAAATTATAAAATATGAGACTTCTAGGGATTGGAGATTGACTTTTTGAAATACTATTTTTTATACTAAGAAACATTGAACCAATTTATATTTGTGAGAACCCTTGTTAATTAGAAAATCCAACGAATAAGTTTTGCCTATTTAGAACCTTTTTAAGTGAGAGTAGTTATAAGAATTCAATGATAATGAGTATGCCATGAGTGACTTCTTTATGAATAATTATGTGATTGACATGATTGTTCGATGTAGTTAATTTTCTTATTTTGGTATTAGATTTTCATGATATCTTATTATTCATAGGGTTTGATTAGAGTTGAAAGGAATATAGAACTGTCAATGTGTTCCTACCATTGTGATAAATATGTTAAGTACAAAGGTGATGGTATTTATTGAAAAGGAATATCATGACTGAAAATATATCAATCTTATTAAGGATAAAAGGATATGGTTAGGTGTATACAAAGGTGGATGTAAACATGATATGGATATATATGCACAATAATCTAAGTGTTTTAAGGTTATTGTAGTGTTTCATTTGGTAAGTGAGGCATTATAATTGAAGTGATAAGAGATTGACTAAATATACGAGGTCAAAAAAATAGTAAGAGAAATTGAAACAATGACTAAATATTTGGATTTTTGAGGTACGAAGGTTGACTTTGGTAATTTGGGGTTTGGATTAAGCATTGGTCAATGTAAAAATAAATAAATAAATAAAACTTCAGGTTGAATTTTGATTCTATAGAATTTCGCAAGTTATTATTTTTGTTTCCCTTAGTGCATTCCTCCTTCTTTTGTATTGTTGACAATTGTAATGATGTGTGTGTGAATGACATGTGAATTACATTTATTAATGTTAAGGGAAATGATTGATGTGGATTGAGAGATTAATTTTGTGGGTCATATTGCATTAATCAGTTGTTTAGGTTCATGATAATCAGTTGAAATTATTTGAAAGTGAAAGGGGTGGATGCCTCCTCCTATGGGTGAGGAGTGAGGTTGTCCCTGGTGAACATGCTTGTAAAGCATGATGTTTTAAAAATGAGAGAGATTATCATGAATGTTAAACGTAGTGACAATATTTTCGAAAGTTGATGAGAAATGGACCAACTGGTCCCTGATGGGTTGTTGTAATGGCTAAGACTTGGAGGGTATTTGCAGTGGGGAAAGCTTCCACTATGACTGATCACCGCGAGTGGGAAGTGACTCCTGTTGCAACACTGGTTGCCCTGACTGTAACTGACTAGTATGCCTAATGAGAGTGTCAGAGGTGACATGTACTCCTAGCATCGCTCAATTGTTTTGATGGTACCACATGACATGAAAGTGAAATGAGAGTGACATACATAGGGTTGCATAATTAATTGTGATAAGTTTTAAATTGAGTTTCTCGTATCTTCTTTATAACTGTTGTGTGTACTGTTCCTGTGGTCTTATTATCATCATTAAATTCTAAGCTAACCTTGTGGTTGTGTCGATGGTTGACACCTGTGATGACCCCGTGAACGAGCAAGCAGATGAGTAGTTGCTTGGAGATACGAAAGTCGTAGGCTAGAAGAGAACCTGATTTTCCTAAAGACATCATGATGTTATTGTTTTCCTTTTCTAGTGCTTGAGTAATTTCTTTTAAATAGGAATGTTAGAAGTTTAAGACTTTTATTTCATAAGAAATACAGTTGTAGAAATTTACTTTGAAAATTACTCTATAAAATGAAAAAAGATCTAATTAGCTTCGCCGAATGACATAGTTATTTTCCTGTACACCGTAGAGAAATATTTAGATGGAGGAGTTGAGGGGTGTTACAGGATCAGTATTACAACAACTCAATAGAGTTCAAGTTGGATCTTCTCAATTTCCCTTTTTTACCCTCAATGAAATTCCACGAAATTGAAGCTTGGAAGCTCCTTCAATGGCAGCCATGTAACGCCCGCCGTATTTCATTTGCTGAAATATATTTATATTCTTCATTTATTATCCTTATTTGAAATTGTTTCCCTTCATTTAGATTTCTTTAGATAAAATCTTAAAATACTTTTCCTTGCTAACAAAAACGTCACCAAAATAAAACACATCACATAAATCATATCGTAACCATACATCAAAAGTTATTTACAAAATGTTACATAGTACATAATATTGTGATAATTATAATATCCACATTATTCACAAAAATCCTCATGTTGGCTATCCTTGACATCTCCACACATGATTACTGAATCTACCTGTCAATCTGCTCCTCCGAATAAAATTCAGGATCATCACAGGTGTCAAACCACAGACACAAACACGCAAGGGTAAGTTCCAATATCTTAATAAAAATACATATCATATAAAAATATTACTATGATACATATAAAAATATGAATTATGACTTAAATGAAATTTCTATATGATGAATGCTCCAACCTCAACTCCCAAAAATATGCAATGTGGTACCATAATAGATAATACGATTATCCGCTTTGTGAGCCCACTGTCCATCGGGTCACTCACGCACGGCTTAAGTTTATTATCTGTCCCTCTAATCGAGGCCACCTCTTTTGAGGCAATGTATGAATGAATGACATCTTACCTCCCATTCTAAAATATCTTTTAGAATATTATCCACTAATGGATATTACACATTATTCCCAATTCATAGGGAATTCATCCAAACTCATAACAAAGGTCATTCAAGTTCATAACAAAGATCGATCCAAATAAGTTTTCCAATTACTCTTTAAAATTGTTAGAAATCTTCATCAACTTAAATATTATATAGATAACTTAAAGTTATGAAATCAGTAAAGGTGTCAGAGCCTCCTAGTTAGATCTCATAATTTTAAGATCACAAATTATCATATAAAATATAAACAAATGAAAGCGGAAATCAAGAAACACCAAGAAAACACCCATCAAAAGTAATGTATACGTGAACAGTACTGTATACGTGAACAGTACCGTATACGTGAATAGTACCGTATACGTGAATAGTACCGTATACGTGAATAGTAAAGTATAAGTGACCGTAGTCCGTGAATAGTACACCAGGTAAGTTCCCAGGAAAGAGTGGTGAAATCACAAATGGATTCCCTTAATAACCAGGTCTTTCCTTAGCCAGAACTTTCCTAGACATGCACTTCCACACTACCACCCTTTTCCTAACAACAAGAATAATTCTGTTCTGATGTGGAAGATCGGACAAAACCGCAACCACAGAGCATACTAAGAATTTTCTTAGCACCTTAGTATCAGATAAAATAATAATAACAACAAAGAATAGTAAGATAAGGATAGCTCCCCTTACCAATTCCTCCTAGCTTCCTATCTTCCTCTATCTACTTATTTCTCTCTTGATTGAAGAGATTTCTTCCTAAGAGATTTTGAGAGAAGGAAAGAATGTTCTTGAATTTGTGATTATAATTGAAATTCTAGGCCCTATTTATAGAATTTCAAAAGTTACTATTTACACAGTAATTTTTACTATTTGCACAGTAATTTGATTATTATATAAAACTCGTGTAACTCGTTAATTTATATTTTATGATTTTACTATTTGCACAGTAATTTACTATTTGTATAGTATTTTACTATTTACACAGTATTTTACTATTTGCACAGTATTTTACTATTCGCACAGTATTTTACTATTTGCACAATAGTTTACTATTTACACAGTAAATTACTATTTGTACAGTATTTTACTATTTGCACAGTAATTTACTATTTACACAGTAATTTACTATTTACTACAGTAATTTCAAAAATTCATAATTTTTAATTATTTTTATATTTCTCTCTGTTATAAAAACCTCTCTTAAACTATATTTAAATTTTTGGGATGTTACAATACTCCTCCTTTTTTTAAAAAATTTCGTCCTCGAAATTTCCATTCTTGTTACATATCTTATTCTTCCTACTTAATGCATCAGCTACTACATTTGTTTTGCCTGGGTGGTACTTAAGATTGAGACATGATCTCTTAAAAATTCTATCCACCTTCCTTGCCTCATGTTTAATACCATTTGGCTAAATAAACACTTAAAGGCTTTAACTACAATTCTATAACTTATTTCAACCACTACTTTCTATTCCTATCTAATCCTAAGCCATGTCACTAACCCTAAAACTAATTTTTCATTGATTGAACCAAGAAGAAATCAAGTAAACACACCAAATAATCAAACAAGCACACAAAGCACACAATCATTCACACAACAAAAACATAGCAGACACATAACTCACAAGTCGAACTGGTTCGACCTGCTCTGATACCAACTTGTAACGCCCCGCCGTATTTCATTGCTGAAATATATTTATATTCTTCATTTATTATCCTTATTTGAAATTGTTTCCCTTCATTTAGATTTCTTTAGATAAAATCTTAAAATACTTTTCCTTGCTAACAAAAACGTCACCAAAATAAAACACATCACATAAATCATATCGTAACCATACATCAAAAGTTATTTACAAAATGTTACATAGTACATAATATTGTGATAATTATAATATCCACATTATTCACAAAAATCCTCATGTTGGCTATCCTTGACATCTCCACACATGATTACTGAATCTACCTGTCAATCTGCTCCTCCGAATAAAATTCAGGATCATCACAGTGTCAAACCACGTAACACAAACACGCAAGGGTAAGTTCCAATATCTTAATAAAAATACATATCATATAAAAATATTACTATGATACATATAAAAATATGAATTATGACTTAAATGAAATTTCTATATGATGAATGCTCCAACCTCAACTCCCAAAAATATGCAATGTGGTACCATAATAGATAATACGATTATCCGCTTTGTGAGCCCACTGTCCATCGGGTCACTCACGCACGGCTTAAGTTTATTATCTCATCCCTCTAACCGAGGCCACCTCTTTTGAGGCAATGTATGAATGAATGACATCTTACCTCCCATTCTAAAATATCTTTTAGAATATTATCCACTAATGGATATTACACATTATTCCCAATTCATAGGGAATTCATCCAAACTCATAACAAAGGTCATTCAAGTTCATAACAAAGATCATCCAAAATAAGTTTTCCAATTACTCTTTAAAATTGTTAGAAATCTTCATCAACTTAAATATTATATAGATAACTTAAAGTTATGAAATCGAAGAAAGGTGTCGAGCCTCCTAGTTAGATCTCATAATTTTAAGATCACAAATTATCATATAAAATATAAACAAATGAAAGCGGAAATCAAGAAACACCAAGAAAACACCCATCAAAAGTAATGTATACGTGAACGATCGTATACGTGAACAGTACATCGTATCGTGAATAGTACCGTATCGTGAATAGTACCGTATACGTGAATAGTAAAGTATAAGTGACCGTAGTCCGTGAATAGTACACCGAGGTAAGTTCCCAGGGAAAGAGTGGTGAAATCACAAATGGATTCCCTTAATAACCAGGTCTTTCCTTAGCGAACTTTCCTAGACATGCACTTCCACACTACCACCCTTTCCTAACAACAAGAATAATTACATTCGATGTGGAAGATCGGACAAAACCGCAACCACGAGCATACTAAGAATTTTCTTAGCACCTTAGTATCGAGATAAAATAATAATAACAACAAAGAATAGTAAGATAAGGATAGCTCCCCTTACCAATTCCTCCTAGCTTCCTATCTTCCTCTATCTACTTATTTCTCTCTTGATTGAAGAGATTTCTTCCTAAGAGATTTTGAGAGAAGGAAAGAATGTTCTTGAATTTGTGATTATAATTGAAATTCTAGGCCCTATTTATAGAATTTCAAAAGTTACTATTTACACAGTAATTTTTACTATTTGCACAGTAATTTGATTATTATATAAAACTCGTGTAACTCGTTAATTTATATTTTATGATTTTACTATTTGCACAGTAATTTACTATTTGTATAGTATTTTACTATTTACACAGTATTTTACTATTTGCACAGTATTTTACTATTCGCACAGTATTTTACTATTTGCACAATAGTTTACTATTTACACAGTAAATTACTATTTGTACAGTATTTTACTATTTGCACAGTAATTTACTATTTACACAGTAATTTACTATTTACTACAGTAATTTCAAAAATTCATAATTTTTAATTATTTTTATATTTCTCTCTGTTATAAAAACCTCTCTTAAACTATATTTAAATTTTTGGGATGTTACAAGCCACAATGAACACGTTACTACACCTTAAATACTCACATGAATTCTAGCACGAACACCAAGGAAAACTCTCAATGAACGCATAGATTGGTTGAAAGGTCTGAAAGAAAACATTGTTTTAGGGGGAATGATACCTGTTGGGACCGGATTCAAAAGAATAATGCACCGTTCAAAGCCCTGCTCCAAAGATCAACAAGGAACTAAGACGAAGAAATAAAAAATGAAAGGATATACAAAATGACGGAGATGCCATGAAATGATTCCAATGAATACCGGGAAGAATTGCCAAAAGGGAAAAGGTTCATGTAATAAGATCTAAAGGGTTCTTGGAAAATTATAAGAGAAGCTTTTCGAAGCTCACAAAACTCTTATTTGATCAAAGTAAGTTTAATTCTTATAAGTTGTGCGTTTCAATTGGTAGCCCTGTGGCTTTCAACTTAGCATCCACGTGGCACATTATCAAAAGCTACTAAAAATGAACTAAACAAGGTTCTAAACTACACTTTATAAAAGTTTACAAATCATCGCACAAAAATCCAGTAAAATTGCCTAAGTCCTACTTCCTCTAAGTCGAGTGACAATGACCCAATTTAAATCTCTATCTCTCTTTTCTTCAAGTGATCCTTCCTCAATTAGTTCTCCATCATCTCATCCTTGAAGAGAATTCACCTTGAATTTCCATCAATTATACCTACATCACAAGAAGATAAGACAAATGAAGAATTTATGTCTCCAACTAAGGAAGATTGAAACTTATGGATCCAACCTCCTAGATCAAACATAAGCACAAGAAAGCCATCAAACAAAATAGACATATAAGTCTCGTATGTAGGCGAACCCATAAACAGGTCAAGAAGAAACTGTACACACAAATTTAATTGTTTTGCTTTAATCATCAATTGTATGGCATCTAGGTTTAAAGCCATCAAACAAAATAGCCATATAAGTCCCAAGTAAGCAAACCCAAATATATGTCAAAAAGAACATGTACACACAAATTCAATTGTTTTGCCTTAATCATTAATTACATAACATCTAGGTTCTTTATAGTTCCTGTAGTTTTTACAAAAGTTGTAAACATGGAACTATCAAACATTATACATGAAATATGTATACCTTATTGAATATGTAAGCCTAGATGGTGTACAATATTCTTAAGCCTCAAACATTTTACTCCAACCTTCTCACAATTTTATGCAACTCACAAGCACTATTTGAATTATACACATAAAAATCATATGCATAATGTTGTAAATTCATCTAAGTATAAGTTAAAGGTGTAGGAGAAGTTAAGGAATGCTTCTCGTTATGGTAATTGAGGTTCTCATGATGCTCCATTTCTTCTCCAAAATGCTTAGCTAATTTATATTTTATGAACAACTCTCCTCTAAGCATTAGAATAAAGGTATTTATGTAAGGAACATTGAGTTCCTCTTCAACTCCAAACAAAGGATTGAGCTTGAAATTCTTTTTAGAGTCACCTCATCATCCTTAGGAAAAGAATGATCACAATCAAACAAAGGGTTAGTATCAATATACAATAAGTCATATTTTTCCTTTTCTTGTTCCCCCTTTAACTCTTTTCTTTATCTTTATTTTCTCTCAACTCTTTTTTCAATCACCTCTTTTTCTCATTTTTCTTTCTCCCTCAAATCCTTTTCAACCAACTCTTTTGCTATCATTCTTTTATCTTCATTTTCTCTTCTCTCTTGTTCTAATCTTTATCCTTGACTTCAATCGATCCTTACATACTTCCATAAAAGAAAGTGATGTAAGTTCGAATTTATGACCATCATGTACAAAAAAAGAACTTATTAGTATCTCCATAGTGTTTAACATTTCTCTCAACTTGCCAAGGCTTCCTTAACAAGATATGAAAATTTCCATTGGTATGACATCATAGAACAAAACATATTTATACATTCTAATTTCAAAATGAACCAACACTTGTTGGTAAACAACCAACTCACCACCATCATTCATCAATTTCAAAACATAAGGCTTAAGGTGTAGGGTAGTTTTAAAATCCAATTTGCTAACTAAACTAGTGTTAGAAACATTTATGTAAATACTCCTATTAATAAGCAAAGATATTCCCTCAAAATATGACATCTAGTTTGAAATATGTTCTCTCTTTGAAAGGTCTCCTTATCCACAAATTGATTATAGATCAGCCCCCTCCACATCAACAACCACTCATATAAATGTTGGAACCTAAGACGCTATGCCTTACCTCTTAATCCTTGGAAAAGGTTAAAAGATTTTGATGATAACAAGGGATATTAGTTATGATTGAAAATGTCATTTTATGTGAGAAATATAGCCTTCTGTTTAGTAAACATAATTGTCCAAATGAGTACACTTTTTACAAGAGCAATTAGTATTTACTTTATTATTGTCCAAGAAGGGTAAACAAACTTGCATCGTCCAAAGGTAAAAGTATACACGTTTGGTTGAAAGGTAATATATTACATGTGTATCTTTAAGATTTAAGTTTGTCCAAGCAATATAAATGAATCTACTTTCGTCCAACATTGATGTAATCCTTTTTGAAGGATTTGAATTTTCCCAATCTATCTTCTAAGGTTCGTTGAATCCTTTCCCAGAACTGAAGCCAAACTCCAACAAATCCTTCTTAGTTGGTGTTGGATAAAGTTTCAAAGAAAGGATGTTTGAAGTGCAAACGAAATCAAACAAGAAGATGGTTTTAAAATAGTTAAGACGCCATGAAGAAAGATTTTCAATAAGCCTTTGAAAATTGCCACAAAGGTTTCTGCACTCCTTTGATAAGATTGTTAATTTCCAAAAATCCTAAGAGAACTCTTTCTCTTACATAAAACAAAAGTCAATTTTATTAATATGGAAAAAAGTCTTTACACACAAATGAAGTCAAGGCTTATATAGAGGATGGAGGGTGAAGGAAGCTTGAATCTTAATGGGCCTTGGGGCTAAGTGGATCCATGGGCTTAGAGGCTTCATGATCCACTGGACTCCAAGCATCTCAAGTCTCATATGAAGACTTCAAGTGTTTACAATTAAGCTTATTAATTATTAACAACCTCATGCTTTTTATACAATGTTGCCAAAATGACCGAGACCTAGGTATCTATTATAAAGTGAAGATACAATTTGGTCTTCAATTCATCCATAGTTCTCCAAGCTAAATAAGACTCCGCTTCATCGTCAATCTTTCTAGTCATACTTCTAGTGATCCTCTTGAAGTCTTATTGGTTGTGATACATACCCTCATTATGCCTTCTTTCTTCTAAGCAAATTGTCCTGAAATTGCGAGTACCTGTATCAATCTCAAATAAAGAAAGGTCACTCACATTAAAAGTATTGCTACCTTCAAAATGTAGAGGCATGTCAAGTTTATATGTATTATCATTAATTTTAGCAACCACTTGAAATGGTCCCCCTCCTTTATGATGAATTTCAGACTTCCTTAAGTTAGGAAATCTCTCTTTCCTAAAATGTACCCACACCCAATCTTTAAATTCGAGGACAAGCTCCTTTTGGCCCTTGTCGTTTTGATGTACCATTTGTGCACTTCTCTTCTCAAGGTTGGCCTTAACCTTTGCATGTAAGTCCTTGATCTTTCTGACCACTTGTACTCCATCCTTATTTACTACACAATCAACATTGGTTAGTGGCAATAAATCAAGAGGAGATGTAGGATTAGCACCATAAACAATTTCAAAAGTTGGATAAGAAATTAAAGAGTATTTTACCCTATTATAAGCAAATTCAACATGTGGAATCCATTCTTCCCAATTTCTCAAATTTCCTTTTATAAAACATCTAAGCATTTGACCTAGTGTTCTATTTGTTACCTCAGTTCGGCCATCGGTTTGTGGATCACAAGTAGTGGAGAATAGAAGCTTAGTACCTAGTTTCCCCCATAAGGTCCTGCAAAAATAGCTCAAAAATTTTTAGTCCCTATCACTCACAATGAACCTTGATACTCTATGTAGTCTTTCCACTTCTTTGAAGAAGAGATTCGCAATATGAGGAGCATCATCTACCTTTGGCATGGAACAAAATGCGCCATATTTGAGAACTTATCAAAAGTCCATGGATATATCATTTCAAGTAGAAGATGGAATTGGTAAAGGCATAGATAATCCATGATTCAAATATTTATACTTAGCTTGATGACATGTAATGCAATGACCAATACATTTAGTCATATTTACTTTCAAATTTGGAAAATAAAAGTGTTCATTTAACACAAGTAAAGTCTTTGAAATTACAAAATGACCCATTAATCCACCCTTATGTGCTTCTTTTATGAGAAGTTCCCTCAAAGATGATATTGGTTTACAAAAAGATTTTTATTTCATAAGATAATCACTAAAACAAACATAATATATGAGGAACATTTCTCACAAAGGTTAAATAATTCTTTTAAAGTTATCATCATCCATATACAAGTCCTTTACAAGCTCAAAGCCTAGCAACCAAGTTTCTACCATAGAAATCAAAGTATACCTTCTTGACAATGCATCAACTACTATATAAAGTTATCATCAGCCATTTACCTTATTTATATTTGATGATGCAAGGGAATTGCTTAAAGAACTATACTCACCTAGCATATCTTTTTTTTTCAACTTCCCCTGTCTCTTCAAGAGCTTTAGTGATTCATGGTCACTATGTATGACAAATTCTTTAGGAAGCAAATAATGTTACCAAGTTTGGAGTGCTCTAACCAAAGCATATAGTTCTTTATCATAAGTGGAGTAATTCCTTTGTGCATACTTTACTTTACTTTTTCAATAAAGTATGATGATAAATAAAAAAAAAGTGAGTTATTAACATACGTTTTTTAATGCATAAACAGTCCATTAAACACTCCCAAGCAAGCTAAAGTAACTGCTAAATGATCTAAATCATAATACTTTGTGTTAAAACGTGTTGATTGTTTGTTTAAGTGTTTCATAGGTTAAAAATGGCCAAAAACAGGAGAAAACGTGCAAAGGAATACACTTTGCGTGAGTTGGAACTTAACTCGTGTGGCTTAGTGCTCTAGTGGAGGACCATTCGTCTCTGTCAACACAACTTGCGCGACTTGCCATTGAGCTCGCGCGAGTTGACATAACTTCCAGCCCAAGTTTGCTCTCTGTAATCTCAACTCATGCGACTTGCTACTCAGCTCGCGCAAGTTGGCATTGATTGAAGACCACGTTTGTTCTCTAAAACCTCAACTTGCGCGAGTTACTAATTAGTTCGCGTGAGTTGGGTTTGCAAAAAGCCCAAGTCCACTAAGAAAGCCCAAGTCACTATCAACAAATAATCTTCAGATCGTCACACTTTTGGCCTAACCCGGTATCCGACTCTAGAAATCCTAGACTACTACTCTGATCACTTCTAGTTCACACAAAGTAGAGAACACAATCTCAAGCTTAAGCGAAAGAGACGCAAGGGTCATCCGATTACCCTAGGAATTATTTATCTATGTATTCTCTTTCATATTACTCTTTTGTTGTTTTCTTTATGAGTATGAACTAGATCCACATTTGATTGGGAAAACGATGTAACCCTAATTATTTTTGATATAATTCTCGATGTAATTCAGTATATGATTGGGCATTTATTTCTTCTATGCTTAATGTTATTTGTTAACTGGCCATTAATAAATTGATAGTAAACCTAGGGGAACTTTAACAAAAGAAACCTAGGTGGTATTGGAGAAATAACCATTACATAGCTAGAGTCCTAGAGATAAGAGTAGATGGTAGTGTGAACATAACTTAACAATTATCACTAGATTCACAAAACTAAAAGCCTCATTAACTTAGTTTAATTTAAGAGATTAATTAATCAGATTAATTTAGGAGGCATAGGTAATCTTGAGAGGGACGATTATGAGGGTAGGAATCTGATCCAACCAAAGATTTTAATTTGAATAACAGATAAGAGAATATTAGGGTAGTTAGTGGTGAAATCGGGATTCCAATTGCTTCTTAACAATTAAATTTTCTTCTAAATCACAATTGCTTTCTCTCATCAACATCCCAAAACCTTCTTAATAATAGAATTAAATTAAATTAAATATGATTTCTTATCCTCGTGGGATTGACAACCCTGATCCATAAATACTTATTACATGACAGTTGTGGTATACTTTCTATAAGCAGGAAACCAGTGTGCTCACTCAGTACTGGTGGCTGACAGCTTGCATTATATGCTATTAGATGTTGATTTTGCATGAGAACTATGTCTTCCCAATGTTTGAAGCATCCACTTCTAGCTTAAAAGTCAAAGAAAAGTTAGTTAAAACAACAATAACATCATTAATTAATTTTTCCTTTAGGGTGTTAAAAGTGCTTTCTTGTTCCTCACCCCGCTCAAAACTCACATTCTTCTTCACTAACTCACTTTAGGGAGATGTAATTTGATGCAAACCCATGTAAAAGTTGGAAGGGATCTTCACGGATAAGCAAGTAGTTGCCCCAATCTTCATTCACCAACCTTCAATCACTCTTAAACACTATTGAACTCTAGAGAATCAAGCTATGAACTCACGGTCAAGAGTGGATAAGCTCACGAAGATGAACCAAAGAAGAAGAAAAGATGAAAAATGGTTTAGACTAGGAATGGGAGCGCCATGAATGATTAATTCAATAAGCTTAAAGGATGAATCACCACTTGGATGATAGGATAAAAGATAAGATTCAAGGTTTCAAGAAGAAAACCCTAGGAGAGCTCTGTTACCTTAAAGAGAAACAATTCTCATTTTTCATTAATTTTGACTAAAAGTGTCTATAATAGAAATGTTAACCAATTTAATGAAAGTGTAATTGTCCTAAGGATAGAAATCTGAATTGTTCTCCACCCTAGGATGAATTAAGTGATCAATGGTAAGATGAGAGGCATCTTAGGCTGAGCACATTTTACAATTACAAGGCCCAAATTCAAGTCTTAAAAACAAATACATAATTGAAAGAAACTAATAGGCCTAAACAATTAAGCAATTCGTTGGAAAATCCTGGCAACATCAAAACATTACCTTCAAGCTCAATTTCCTCCTAGATTTAATCCGAACTAGGCTTTGGTGTCTTCATAGAATTTGTTGCCTTTTAAGTCTTCTATAAAACAAAATCATGAGCAACATAATTGGAATTGTGTAGCCTAAGTTATGCTTTAAAGACTGAACCTGGTCAGGCACCTCGCTGGAACATCCTAGCAGCATCCAAACGTTAAATTCAAGATCAATTTCCTCCTAGATTACAAACCCAAATGAAAGAGTAAGATACTCATTTTTATTGACTTTGACTTGAGCATTGACCTCCTCCTCTAACTTTGACTTGGATAGTTTGTTGGGCTTTTGGAGATGGTCCTCCATCAAACTCTCCTTCTTGTAGCCAACTTGTCCTTAAGTGGCTTTAGGTTCTTTCCTACAATGAAAATGACCACCCAGATCAAATACCACAAAACCATCTACAATAAGATGTAAATTATTCCATATAGCATTCAATGAAAATGATTTAATGTGTAGGTATGCTTGCATGATATAGTTAACACAAGGTGGTAAAAATAATTGATGCTTCCAAATCAACCACCTATGTAATTTGTAAAATATTCCTACTTTACTTGAATCCCAATCATACAACAACATGTTTTGGTTACTAATATTATTGAAACAATGTAATGGAGTTAAAGAAAAATTTAAATGGTTCATCAATGCATAACCAAGACTCATGGGAGCATCTACTTTAACTCCAAATTGTGTAAATATTAATCCATTATCATGTGTGGAAGCTTGTATTTGACCCTCCTTCTTTAACTCTTCCAACAACCTAGATAGATATTTAACATCATTAGAAAAAAGGTCATTAGGAACAAATAAAAGGTTCAAATTAGAAAACTCAATCATGATCCAAGGTTTAATGTCGAAAGAGTCTAATGTGAAATGTTTAATGTTATTCAAATTACAAGTATAAAGAGTATCAAGTGATAAGCAAATCTTCTCTAGAGGTTGCTTCAATTTCATGGGTGTTTCATTTTGTTCATGATATGTGTTCCGTGGAAACTTTGTAGACAATTCACCACTAGGTACTAAGGTAAAAGGATTCTTGTAAGGAATGTTGATGTAGGTGCTCCATGGAAGGTGCTCCAATGAAGCTCCAAGGATTGCCCCGATCTAGTCTTCAACAAAGCCCACGGTAGAAACCAAGAAGAAGCTCTCGGCAAAGGAATGTTTAGGGTGTTTAAGGGTGAAGAAATGAAACGGAAAAATGGAGGAGGAAGAGATGGTGGCGGTGACAAGGTGGTGACACCTATAAGCCTAGGAGGAACCGCCACAATGGGTGTAGAGATCCATTGATAAGATTCAAAGAGAATTCCCTAAGGGAACAAGAGACTAATCTCTCTAAAAGCTCAAAGCTTCATTCATTCATCAATTTGCAAAAAGATCCTTACAATGGTTTGCCCGAGGGTATTTATAGCCTATGCTTCCTTGGCCTCCAAGGCACCTAAACTATGATTAAAACTAACCTAATCCTAGTTAGGACCTAAGCCTAGCCGAAATCCTACTTGATCACCAAGTAACCATGTGAGTTACTTGGTTGTTAGCTTTCACATGGCTCTCACATGGCCTTCACATGGGTGCACATGGGTTTGTCTCCCCTTGGTACCCATGTGATTAGCCATGTCATCAATCCTAATCAAGGGTGGAGATCCTTGATTAAGTGTTGGCATGGATCCAATGCTCAATCAAGGTTTCCTTCCTAATTAGCAAGTGTTTCAAGGTTCACACAATTTTTTGTAGCCGAAAATATTTGTAGCTGATTTTGAAAACTTGTGTGACCTTGACTTAGGAATGCATGACATGCTTTAGGCTTTATGAAACCCATGGGATTTGGGATTTGGACCCTTAAGTCATACCCTAGAGCTATCTACAATAGGACCTGATCTTGTCCCATACAAGTTTACAAGATATTACAAGTTTGAGTCCTATTTTAGGGTACAAAACTTGGAGTTTATCCACTTCCTCTTCAAGCCTCCTTTGCATGCTTCTAGTAAATCATCTTAGGCTAGATGTTCCTACATCAAACCCTCCTTCTTTGCTTGAACTTGTACTCAAGTTGATATCTTCATTTGGACCTACATCAAACAAAGAGAAATTACTAACATTTAAAGGAATTACTATTTCTATAATGTGTGGGAAGCTCCAAATTACATTATTATACAATCCGCTCGGTTCAAATACAAGACAAGTTTTATTCAATTGTTTATTATATGATGCAAGGTAGAGGTAAATTTGTTTCTTATAGTGAGTGCATATATGTAAAAGCCAATGATACTTTCCTTTCAAACACTCCTTTAATTTGCTAGATTTACCTAAGTTATCTATTTGGCAATCATATAACAACAAGATAATTTGTTTTCTAATATCAATAACACAATCTAAAGAAGTAAAATAAGAACTTAGTCCATTTTTCAAAGTATAACCGAAGCTCTTTGGAGCTTGTACTTCAAGTTATGTTGATACTAGAATTTTCTTAAATGTGGACATGTCTAGGTTGGAACTCTTAGTAAAAATTCTTCTTCTAGGTATAGGGATTTGCAATGTACCCTCATTCTTAGAATCTTCCATTAACCTAGAAGGATATTCAACATGATTAACATAAAAATCATTAGGCACAATCAAGAATTCCAACTTAGCATATTTAAGTATTCCCCAAGGCCTAATACCTTGAGATTCTAATTTCAAACAAGTAATATCATGCAAATTGGAACTACTAGGATAAGTAAGAGATAAGGAAGTTTCTCCTAATGGTGGTTTGAGCCACTTGAAGGCTTCTTCTTGAGAAGGCCCCCATGAAAACATAATGTCTCTTTTTACAAGTTCATTCAAAAATTTAAAATTCTCAGACACTTCCTTTCCTACATAATGCTTGTTACATGGTTCCACAATGCACAATTCTTTACTTGGACCTAAAGCACAACAATCCTTAGAAGGGAGGTCTTTGGTATATCCACAATGTGCTATAAGTCTTCTCTCTTCAAAGTATTGCATCTTGTAATTGATTCCTACAAAACTCTCAAAACAAGGGTGAAGAGAATCAAAGATATTATCAAATTTAAAAGAAAGTTCACACTTCCTTTTTAATTGTCTTTCCATCAACAAGCTTTCCTTGTTTCCAAGATTTTCTACAAGAAGTGAACCCAAACAATTAGAATTTGATAATCATAGAAATATAGATTTCCTAATTAGGAATTCCCTCTTACATTCTCCCTTAGCTACAAACAAATTAGATTTCAATTCACTTTTACACTTAGATTTTTTTACAACATTTTTCAAACTTTTTCCTTTTACATGGCTCTCGGCCAAAGCCTTGGAAGGCTTGGAGCTTTCGGCCAAGCTCACTTTTTCTTCTTGGGACCTCTTGATCTTCATCTTGATTTGGTCCTCACATACATCCTTTGGGGCTAAAGGCTTTAAGAGCACTTTTCTACCTTCAAATGTAAAAAAATAGGTGTTAGCAAGTCCATCATGTATAACATTCCTATCATATTGCCATGGCCTACCTAAAAGCATATGTGTAGCTTCCATGGGCACAACATCACATAGAATATTATCACAATACTTACCAATAGAAAAAGTGATCATACATTGCCTATCTACTTTAACTTCCCCATTTTCACTTAACCATTGCAACTTGTATGATTTAGCATGAATTAAAATTGGCAAGTTAAGTTTATTTACAAGTCTTTCACTAACTACATTTGTACATGAACCACCATCTATGATAAGGGAGCAAACATTGTCCTTTACCTTACACCTTGTATGGAAGATATTCTCCCTTTGAGTTTCATCCAAATCATGGTTCAATTTTAATAACTTTCTTACCATTAACAAATCCCCCTCCTCGGCCTTTTCACTAAAGGTGGAGTGAGTTTCACCTTGATCTTCCTTTTTACTTGAAGATCCACTTAATTCTTCACTAGTGATCCCTCCATCTTTCCTCATCATTATTGCTATCTTGTTTGGACATTGAGATGCAATGTGGCCCCTTCCTAAACACTTGAAACATTTGATGTTACTTGATTTAAAGGGTTGGGATGAAGGAACTACCTCTTTACCTTTGGTGAGTTCTCGGTTACTCTTCATTAGAGGCCTAGGTGAATGGTCTTTGTTGCTCTTACCTTTCCAAGTTGATGTAGTAGTGTTGGAGACCCTTTTGAAGCTAGCTTTCCTCCTCAATTGTGACTCTACCCTCTCGGCCAAGTGGATGGCTTCTTCAAGGTTGTTGGAGTATCTTTGCAATTCAAGGACATCTTGGATCTCTCTATTGAGTCCATGTACAAACCTTGCCATTGTAGCTTCTAGGCTCTCTTCAACTTGGGCTCTAAGCATGGTAACTTCCAAATCTTTGTAGTAGTCTTGCACACTCCTACTACCTTGCACAAGTCTTTATAGTTTGTGATGCAAGTCTCTCATGTATGTTGGCGGCACAAACCTCTCTTTGAGGGTTTGCTTCAACTCCTCCCATGTGGTGATTCTAGGTCTCAAGTACCCATTATCTCTTTCTTGTTGATGCCACCAAACTAGTGCATATTCTTCAAATTCAAGGGTGACCAAGTGCAGCTTCCTTTCCTCACTAAGCATAGGGTAGCTACTAAGTATTTGGTCCACTTTCATAGCCCATTCCAAGTACACATCCGCACCACCACTTCCATTGAATTTGGAAATGAAGAACTTCACATTTCTCTCATCAAACTGATCATCATCCTCCCAATTTTGTCTACCATAGCCTCGGGTCCCTCTTCCTCCAACATGTGCAGCACCTCTCCCACCCCTTCTATTATTCACAAAAGGGTTCTCTCCATGTGCCCCATGCCCAAAGAAGATCCCACCATCACTACCAATGGAACTCATGTGCTCACCTCTCCTACTACTTCTTCTCTCACTTTCTCTTCCACTATCCTTATCATTTCCTCTTCTACCTCTCCTTCCTCCCTCTTTATTGTTTTTCCTCTCCTTCTCATGTGTCTCTTTTATCTCCCTCACACCCTCCTTAACACTCTCCCTCAAACTTATTTGGATCTCATTCATTCTTTTCATCATTTTGTCCATCAAAGCTTGGGTTCTTGGTGAGTGTTCATTACCCACACTTGGGGAACTTGCCATAGCTGCAAAGAAAGGTTAGTATACAGAAAATACAAAGGGAAATAAAACCTCACAAGCTCACTAAGTGTATCACTCAATCAACTCGTGTATCACACAAAAATAAGGCTTTTTCTCTAATGTTCTCTCTTGCCTTTTACCACTCTTTTTCTCTAAGCTCTCTTAGTAAACTCTCTTCTAATCAATTATCAAGGTCTTATCACACCATCATGAAAGAAGAACAACACCAAGACTAGGCTTAAGAGGCCAAGAAAGACAAAGGACTCTAACACAAAACCAAGGAATCAAAAGGAGACAAGCAATAAAAAGCTAAAATAGAAATGATAGGCACTCAAATTGTGGAGAACATTTTATGAGACAAAGGCATGTATTAGGGCAGCAAGATAGCATCCAAATGCCCACAAGAAGATGTCAAAACAGAGGTGAAAACATGGTATACAATACTGGACAGCAAGCTCACACAAAGCAAATAGTCAACAAAAGTTTTAGAAATCGATAACAAAAATCAGCAAATTTAGAAACCGATTTTGCCTAGGTTACAAATGGGTAAACTATCATGTGGTCTAATGCCAATCCAATATATATCCAATAAGTGCAGTTACCAATACAGTTCCAGCAAAGTGTAAAAGATGAAAGAAAAAGAAAATTACATGTAACTCATCAAAAGATACACAAATCACTAGGAAGCTTAAAACTAGAATTCTACTAGAATGTGTAGGCTCTTTCCTAGGTCCAATGGTGTTTCTTTTGTGTAACCCTTTTTCTTTTTCACTTCTTTAACTTTTTTCTTACTGTACTCTTTCTTTTCTTTTCACTTTCTAAGGTTCTTGAATTTTTCTACTAGTTTTAGAACCACTACTATTCACTACTTGTTTTTCTTTTCACTTGTTTTTCTTTCTCTTTTCTTTTCTTTTCTTTTGATTTTGATTCTTTTCTTTTGATTTACTATGGCCGGACCAAAACCTGAAGGGATCTAAGAGCCACTTTCTAGGTTCAAATCTAGCTTATCATAGCATTTGAAAAGTCTAGCCGAAATTAAAAATCAAAAGGTAAACTAAAAATTACTAAAAAGCATGTAACATGTAAGCATACACTAGAATTGCTCCTAACACGTTAGCATTCATGTGAGATATGTAACCAAAGCTTAAGTGCAGTACAATCCAGCAAGCATACCATAAAGTGCAATAAAGAATCAAGACTAAACAAAAATCCTAGAGGCATACATGAATCATAACTTGCAAAGGAAAATCTAGATGATCATGTGAGTCAAAATTGCAAGCTAGAAAATCATGCATTCAAGAAACTTATGGATGAACATGCCAACATGAATCACGGCCTAATGCAGCAACCAAAAGAATCAAAGCATGCCCAACTCAAAACTAAAGAATATGACAACTCAAGGAACTCAAAAATAGGCTACTCTATGGAAGAAAGACTCTAGAGATGAAGAAGACTCAAAGAAAAACTCACTCAAACCAACCGTGAAGATGAACCAATGGTGAAGACAACTATGCTCTTGATACCACTTGATGTAGGTGCTCCATGGAAGGTGCTCCAATGAAGCTTCAAGGATTGCCCCGATCTAGTCTTCAACAAAGCCCACGGTAGAAACCAAGAAGAAGCTCTCGGCCAAGGAATGTTTAGGGTGTTTAAGGGTGAAGAAATGAAATGGAAAAATGGAGGAGGAAGAGATGGTGGTGGCGCCAAGGTGGTGACACCTATAAGCCTAGGAGGAACCGCCACAATGGGTGTAGAGATTCATTGATAAGATTCAAAGAGAATTCCCTAAGGGAACAAGAGACTAATCTCTCTAAAAGCTCAAAGCTTCATTCATTCATCAATTTGCAAAAAGATCCTTACAATGGTTTGCCCAAGGGTATTTATAGCCTATGCTTCCTTGGCCTCCAAGGCACCTAAACTATGATTAAAACTAACCTAATCCTAGTTAGGACCTAAGCCTAGCCGAAATCCTACTTGATCACCAAGTAACCATGTGAGTTACTTGGTTGTTAGCTTTCACTTGGCTCTCACATGGCCTTCACATGGGTGCACATGGGTTTGTCTCCCCTTGGTACCCATGTGATTAGCCATGTCATCAATCCTAATCACTTCCTAATCAATGGTGGAGATCCTTGATTAAGTGTTGGCATGGATCCAATGCTTAATCAAGGCTTCCTTCTTAATTAGCAAGTGCTTCAAGGTTCACACAATTTTTTGTAGCCGAAAATATTTTTAGCTGATTTGGAAAACTTGTGTGACCTTGACTTAGGAATGCATGACATGCTTTAGGCTTTATGAAACCCATGGGCTTTGGGCTTTTGACCCTTAAGTCATACCCTATAGCTATCTACAATAGGACCTAATCTTGTCCCATACAAGTTTACAAGATATTACAAGTTTGAGTCCTATTCTAGGGTACAAAACTTGGATTTTATCCACTTCCTCTTCAAGCCTCCTTTGCATGCTTCTAGTACATCTTCTTAGGCTAGATGTTCCTACATCAAATGTCACAAACAACTTCACTATGTGCTTTGAGTTCTATCTCTTCCACATCCTTACACAAGAAGTTGTTATCTTGTATTTCTTCCTTTGGTGTCATTTCTACATCATCCTTCAAATGAGAATCATCAAAAATAAAACAATGATTATTACAAACAACAAAAGTATCACACAATTCTTTCTCTTGCTCATCTCTCAATTTTCTTTCTTTCCTCTCTTATTCTTTCAACTCTTTCTCTTTTAGCTTTTTTTCCCTCAACTCTTTTTCCTTACTCAAAATTCTCTCTTTTCTTTTTCTCCTTTCATGGTCTTCTCCTTTTAGCCTATCCAATTCCTTTATTAAATTAGTGTAAGCTGTTTGATTTTTTATTTTCACTCTAGTTTTTCTCTCTTTAAACTCACATTCAAACTTCTTATTTTCCTTCCTAACTCTTAGTTCATCATCACCAAAGACCCTTCTAGGTGTGTATGGGTTTCTACTGTAGTATGAGTTTCGGTCATGTCTTTCCTTTCCTTTCCTCTCTTCATCAAAGGCTCCAAAGGCGTACTCCTAATCATATTTACTTCCCCACCACTTTTCCTCGGTGAATAATGGTTTCCCTTTTGCCTTTACCTTTCACTTCTCTTATGGTTTTCTCTCAAGGTTTTATCTCTTCTCTTATGATACTTTTTTCTCACCCTTCTTTCAAACTTAATCGTCTTATTTTGTTCTTCCCTAAACCTTCTATTACTCTCCTCCCTAACCTCATTCACACTCTTCTTGAGATCATGTTACAAATGGCCGGTGAATCTCTCCATCATTGTATCCATCAATCTCTTTGTCCTAGGAGACATGTCATTTCCAACACTTGGAGAGCTATCCATGACTGCAAGAAAGATATTAGAAGCAATAAAAATATAAGAGAATAGATTCCTTTCTACTCACTAAGTGTTTACACTTCCCTTTCACTTCTCTTATAGTTTTCTCTCAATGTTTTATCTCTTCTCTTATGATACTCCTTCCTCACCCTTCTTTCAAACTTAATCGTCTTATTTTGTTCTTCCCTAAACCTTCTATTACTCTCCTCCCTAACCTCATTCATACTCTCCTTGAGATCATGTTGCAAATGGGTGAATCTCTTCATCATTGCATCCATCAATCTCTTTGTCCTAGGAGACATGTCACTTCCAACACTTGGAGAGCTATCCATGACTGCAAGAAAGATATTAGAAGCAATAAAAATATAAGAGAATAGATTCCTTTCCACTCACTAAGTGTTTACACTTCCCTTTCACTTCTCTTATGGTTTTCTCTCAAGGTTTTCTCTCTTCTCTTATGATACTCCTTTCTCACCCTTCTTTCAAACTCAATCGTCTTATTTTGTTCTTCCCTAAACCTTCTATTACTCTCCTCCCTAATCTCATTCACACTTTCCTTGAGATCATATTGCAAATGGGTGAATCTCTCCATCATTGCATCCATCAATCTCTTTGTCCTAGGAGACATGTCATTTCCAACACTTGGAGAGTTATCCATGACTGCAAGAAAGATATTAGAAGCAATAAAAATATAAGAGAATAGATTCCTTTCCACTCACTAAGTGTTTACACTCCATAACTCTTGTTTACACTCTTGGAAGCTTTTTCTATGATTTCCTTTCAACTCTTGTAGAGCTTTCTTAAGAAACCTCTATCTATTATCAAGTCCTATTTTTCCAATTGAAATAGGAACAATCCAGCAAAGATCTTAGGGAAATCCAAAGGATACAAATACTTAAGACAAAACTATTAGGAAGTCAAAGAACACAAACAATAAAAGGACACTAAATGAAGAAAATTTAGTTACTCAAAAGGAGAAATATGAGACAATGACTACTCTAGCTACTGCAACTAAAATTAAGGAAAACAAAAATTTAAAACTGGAAAAAATTTTAAGACAAAGAATTCAAAAATTAAACACAAGAGCAAGTACCAAATGTTGGAAAATTTTGAGAAAATCGTCACTAATTTTCCCAACTTGTGAGCACTCAAAAGAATATGAAATGATGTTGGAAAATCATGAAACCTTCTATTTGAGCTTATATATGTATATAATATCAAATCAAGTGCCCAGAAGCCATCAAAACCCAGATTAAAACATTAAACAAAGAGCAAAGCAAAACTGTCACAGAAATCCAGAAAACTGTCACTAACAACTAGAATTTGCAAGGAAATTTATCCAATTTGTCACGAATTTGTGGGGGCTGTTTATGATGAATTTAAGGCACAAAATAAGATCAAAATATGTGCAGGGAAGCCTCAAAACAGAGGTTAAAATATAGGGCAAAACAGGGCTTATATATATAGGCACATGGAAAGCTCATCAGAAGTTCAAATATTAAGTTATTAGCAAAATTGACCCAATTTATGATGATGATGCTTGAGCCTAATGATAATAAAAGCCAAATTTAACTTGAACACTAAATTTGATGCAAACCCATGAGAAACTTGTAAGGGATCTTCAAGGATTAGCAAAGGGATGCCCCAATCTTCATTTACCCATCATTCAACCATCATTCAACACTTAATTGATTATGAAGAAGCTTGCGGAATAAGTACTCAATCTCTTGGTTTAGAACAAAGAAGAAGAATAATAAAAATGGAAGAATGTAGGGAGCGTTGAAAGCGCCATGGATGAAGCACTCAATAAGCTTGAATGGAGAATCGCCACTTGGATCATGGATCCTTGGATCCAAGTGGCGACTCTTCCTAAGAGCTTATTGAATTAACCATTCATGGCGCTCCCATCTTCTTAATCTTCTCCATTTTCTTATTTCTTTCTTCCCCCTTTTGTATTGACCATGAGTTATCATTGTTATATCTTGAGTAATTCCGTTGTTTAAGAATGATTGAAGGTAGGTGAATGAAGATTGAGGCAACTACTTGCTTATCCGTGAAGATCCATTCCAAGTTCCTCATGGGTTTGCATCAAATTTGGTATCAAGAGCTTGTCCTTCACCTAGTTGTTCTTCACTTGTGGTATTGAGTCTAGCTCCTATCTTTTTCTATTTCAATTTTTGATTCAATTGAAATTTTTTTGAGTTAATTTTGTATGTCTTGGTTGTCCAATGCATTGAGAATATGTTCTAACACTTGTAGTAGATCATACATGGCCTAATTTACATGCTAGACACATTCTAGTCCATAGCCTCCATGTGTTTGATGAATTTTCTCAATGTGTATTTTGTGTCCTCTTTGCTGGAATTTGATTTCCTTGCAACATTATTGGCTTAATTAAGTTCTTATATCTTTCATTATTACATGTTTAGCTCATTATAAGTTTAAGTTACCACTACCATGCATTATCTTGCTTGTTAGTAAAGTTTGACTTGATTACTTGAGTTTTTGAGCCTTGTTCTTGGACTGTCCAGCAAAGAAAAGCCAAAAGAAAATTATTGAAAAAAAAAAGAAAGGAAAAGAGCAAAAGAAAATACTCAAAAGAAAGAGTCAAAAGAAAATTCAAGAAAAGAAAATACAAGAAAAGAGAGTTTAAAGAAAATTGAGTGAAAAATAGTAGCTCTTGTGAGTTGAAAAATATTGGGAAAATTAAGTGCAATACTTTGGTGATTTGGGTTCCTTAAACACCCACAAATTTAGTGTCTAAGCTCATTTAGGCATTATTTCTCATTAGGCTCAAGCATCATATTCACAAATTGAACTTGTGGTATGCTTTGCATGTGCCTAATATATGCCCTATTTTGCCCTGTTTTTGGACCCATATTTGTGGCTGCCCTGCACCTAAAATTTAGCTTATTTCGTGCCTTTAGATCATCAAAACCATTTCCCAAAATTTTGTGACATTTGTGCAAGTTTTCAAACCTTAAGTTGTAGTTTGGCGACGGTTCAGCGATTTTTGTGACAGTTTCGGGTTGTGGTTTGTTCCTTGTATTAATCCTTGATTTGATGACTTCTGGGCATTTGATTAGTTAGTTTATATATAAATAAGCTCAACTGGAAGGTTTCATAATTTTACAAGCTCATTTCATAAGCTTTTGAATTTTCAAAAGTTTGAGAAAATTTGGTGACGGTTCTGTCAAAATTCCAGTAAATTTGCACTTGTTTGATCCCATTCTTTTAGTTCTTGTTCTAAAAAATTTTCCAGTTTTAAATATTGGTTTTCCTTCATTTTTAGTGCAGTAAATATATTAGCATTTGTCTCATTAATTAATTTCCCCTTTGAGTAGCAATTTTTGTTCATTGAGTTGACATTTTTATTGCTTGTCTTCCTTGTTTCCTACTAGTTTTGTCTAGAGTTTGTCTTCTTTGATCTCCTTGAGCTTTGTGGTTGAATTGTTCCTCTTTCACTTGGATTAATTGGACTTGATAATTGATAGAGATTTCTCAAGAAGCTCTAAAGAGAGTTGAGAGGAAAAAGGCTAGAGTACACATCATAGAAAAAGCCTCTAAGAATGTAAATAAAAGTGTTGAGTGAAACACTTAGTTGAGTGGTGAGGTTTATTTGCTTTATATTTTTCTTGTATGCTAATCCTTTTTCTTTGCAGCCGTGGGAGATATTTCCCCAAATATTGAAGACCAAATACGTCCTAGTGATGTTAGATTTTTGAAATGCTTTATGGAGACAATGGACAAATTTGAAACAATTATAAAAAACAATTTGAATGAGTTGAGAAGGGAAAGTGTTAGGCGGTTGAGGGAAGAGGAGAGTAAGATGGAGGACCTTGAGAGGAGACTAAGGGAAGAGCGTGAGAGAAAAAATGAGAGAAGAGGAAAACAAGAGAGGTACCATAGTTCATATAAAAAAAGTGATAAAGATTACTATGAATTTAGGAAGGAATATAGAGATAGTAAAGAGAGAAGGATTAGAGAAGAGTATGAGAGAAAAGAAACTAAGTATAAGAGAAGAGAAAAAGAGTTAAAAGAAAAGGAGTTAAAGGAAAAAAAAGTTGAGGGAAAAGGAGATAAAAGAGAAAGAATTGAGAAAAAAAGATATTAAAGAGTTAGAGTTGTTGGAAAAACAAATGAGGGAGAAAAGTGATTCATTACTTGTTTCTACTAACCCTTCATTTGACACTTTTGATTCTTTTTTTGATGATGTTATAGATGTTGTGCCAAAAGAGGATTTCAAAGAGCAAATTGATCATCTCTTGTGTGAAGATGTTGAAAGGAATGAACTTAATGTTTTAATTAAAGATGTTTGTGATCATCTTTACAAATTTCCTTTTGACTTGATTCCTAACAAAGAGATGTGCACAAAGGAGCCTTTGAACATTTATGATCAAGAAAAGGAAACACCTTTAGAATTTGAATTACCTTTTGAGAAAATTTCTTTATCATCTACTACTCCTTTTACTTCTAATAATGATGAGATTACACTAGAGTCTTATGTCTTTAAGTTGTAACGCCCCTCTATTTTCATTGCTAAAATATTTTCATTTTCTCCAATTATTATTATTGTATGAAAATGTTTCCCTTCATTTAGATTTCTTTAAATAAAATTTTAAAATAATTTCCCTTGCTAACAAAAATGTCACCAAAATAAAACACATCACATAGATCACATCGTAATCATACATCAAAAGTTATTTAGAAAATGTCACATAGTACGTAATATTGTGATAATTATAATATACACATTATTCACAAAAATCCTCATGTTTGCTTATCCTTCGTTCACATCTCCAATAGATTTATCCTGTTAATCTGCTCCCCCAATTAAAATTTAGGATCATCACAGGTGTCAAACCACAGACACAAACACGCAAGGGTAAGTTCCAAAAATCTTAATAAAAATACATATCATATAAAATTATCAATATAATACATATCATAATCAAATAAATAAAGAATGAATTATGACTTAAATGAAATTTCTATATGATGCATGCTCCATTCTCAACTCCAAAAATATGCAATGTGGTACCATCTCAGATAATACGATATCATCATCGTAAAACTTACCGACCAGTTGGGATTTCACAGTGGTGCACAGAATCTCATAAACAATCATGTGATCATCATGAATTAAATGAATTCTCACTATAAAAATCCCCCAAGTCTGGCATCCCACCTAGACGCACGGATTAAGTTATTATCTGCACCTCTAACCGAGGCCACCTCTTTTGAGGCATGCATGAATGAATGAAAACTTATCTCCCTTTCTAAAAATCTCATTTAAAACAGCACCAATCTTGTTGATATTACAAGTCCACTCCATCATTATATTTTATGTTATGGGTTAATAATTTATAGTATAATAGTCATAGTTTTCATCACAGTCTTCAACGTGCATAACATAGGTAATTAATCACAGTCTCAATCATCAACCAAATTCAAAGAAAAACTAAACATACACAATCCAAGTCATTATACAAATATACATCCAAAGTCATTCACATTCAAATCAAATTTTCTAATTACTCTTTAAAATTGTTAAAAATCTCCATAAGATTAAGTATTATATAAATAACTTAAAGTTATGAAATCAGTAAAGGTGGCGAGCCTCTAGTTAGATCTCATAATTTTAAGATCTCAAATTATCATTTCATAAAATTAAATATTATATAAATAACTTAAAATTATGAAATCGATAAAAGTGGCGAGAGCCTCCTAGTTAGATCTCATAATTTTAAGATCTCAAATTATTATTTCATAAAATTAAATATTATATAAATAACTTAAAATTATGAAATCAGTAAAGGTGGCAGAGCCTCCTAGTTAGATCTCATAATTTTAAGATCACAAATTATCATATGAAATATAAACAAATGAAAGCGGAAATATTTAAATATAAAGATATAAATATGCGGTATTATAAACGAAATTTGGACTAGCTCAGTTGGTTAAGACATGACTGGAATGTGCATTTCAAGTGTTCTCAAATGTGCTATTTATAGGTCAAAAAAAAATATTAAAATATTATTGGTAATCAATTTTGTATAGTTACTTTAATAATTTTTAATGAATGCCATTATTGCTTATAATCATGTTCTTCACTTTTGGCTTTTATTTGTTTGTTTACAACCACCCCATTATTTGTTTCCAGCAGCCCCATTACGTGAGTGGAAGGCCAACAATTGTCATTTGCTTTAAAATATTCACAAATGACCAAGATGGTTAAAAATAATTGTTAGTTTCAAGTTTACCATTTTGGTTGCAAAAATTCCCCAAGTGGTGTGGCTTTCTTCTAAGTCTTTCTTTGCATCTTTATTTCATCCTTTTGATACTTAGTTAATTGTTTTATAATCAAGGATAGCAAATTGTTCATAAATCCACACAATAATAATTTAAAAATTATTAAAAATTATGGATTCTTAATGATTTTAAACACTAATTTCTCTTCTATATTTTATGATTCTAATTCCATCCTTCAAATATCTTATATGATTATTCCATAATTAAGATTATATTATAAGGAGTCTAAAAATTATTTTTTCCTATTTTTCTGGTTCACATATTTCTCTCGATAAATTTTCAAGACATTTTTTGTATTTAATTTACAGAAAATTTGTTATGCAACATTTTATTCCAACCTGTATATTTATTTATCCTACTCATAATTTTACATTTTATGGAATATATTACTTTTGATTTCCTTCTTGTTTTAATTTTTCAATTTGCCTTTGCGTAGATAAACAACATTGAAAAATAATTTCATTTTTCCAAAAACTGTATATTTTTAGAATCAGTAAATTTTTCTGTGTAACTATATATAATTTTTATGTATTAATTCTTAAAATGTTTCTCAAATCAAATTTTTTTTTACAAATAATAATATAATTAAAACAATGAATTTACAGTAATTCGAAAATATAAAACAACGTTCGAAACATTAAATAGTAATAAAATGTCAAACAACAAAGTTATTTTTCTACTACATTTTTATTTAGAATTGTAATCGTAATTTTCTCAATTTACGTAATAATATTGCTACCCAATGATAAATTATTTTTGAATTACATTTTCTGTCTAATCAAATTACAACAGTAAACAGTTAATATGCACATTTTTATAGAATTTTTTAGTAAATGTTTTAACTACGAAATTATTTATGAAAATTAATTTTGAGGGTGTTACACTTTAAGCCTTGGATAACCCTTGAGATTGGGAATTTACAATTTTTGGTTGTGCCTATTGACCATTGTTTTCATGATGTTGAAATTTTTTTTAGGTTATTGGAAGAACCTAATGATGGTCCCTACGGGTGAATCTAGAGGGGGGGTGAATAGATTCTAGTTTCACTATAGCCCAATTTCGCGAGTTTCTAATTCCTTTTAATTCAAATAAAACTATTCTTGATTACCTATCAATAGATGAGACAGATAAACAGGAAATATCAAAGATATACAGCGGAAATACCAAAAGGAATAATCAGAAACACGTTAGTAATCAATATACAGCGTAATCAATGTCAGTATCTAACTGTTCCAGTTTTAGTTGATTACCGAGTCAATTACCGAGTTAATTACCGAACAAATTGCAGAAATTAAACAGTGATAACAACAATGTAAGGTAAACGGTAAAGAGTATAAGGAAGAAGAAGAGTGCACAATGATTTATACTGGTTCGGCCCACTGCCTACATCTAGTCCCAACCCAACAACTGTTGCGATCGGTCTTCCACTATCAAATGATCCCTTTTGTGTTCTTTTACATTCACTCTGCAACAAGCAACACAAAAACGAAATCAAAACACCCAAAAACCTGTCCTTTGACCCAAGGAACAATTCTTCCCTGACCTTGGCACACCCAAGATCAAACCTTTGAGAAAACACTTCTCAAATATCCTTACTCTATCCAGAGAGACCTCTCTCCTAGAGTAATAACCCAGAAATCAAAATGGGTAAACAAAAGATCAGTTTAGAGAACACCTGGAGTGTAGATCTGATCACAAATAACAACTCTATGAATGCCACCCATTCAGAAATAAGAATCAAGTTTGCCTTTTTATGAAAACTTGTTGATGAACTCTTGAAGTTCTTTATGGGTTTCTTGGAGAAGATGATGAACTTAGTTTAGAGAGAATATGAAAGTGTATGAACTTTTCTAAAACTTGTATTCCAAGAAGTGTTATTGATTTTCGAAATAAGAGTATTTATAGGTTCAATTAAAAACTCAATTTAGGCAACTTAATGACTTTTTGATAGGGGTAATCGACTGCCAGAAGCTGGTAATCGATTAAATCAGTGAGCAAGGATTTCCTAGGTGATTTTGGCCCATGGTAATCGATTAACCCGAGAGGGTAATCGATTACTCCAGTGGCAAATGCATTCCCACACTCTGTTACCTACTGTTGGTAGTTGATTACCTACTGTTGGTAATCTATTACCTCAGTTGGTTACCAAAGACATTTTCAAAATATTTTAGAGAGGGAAATCAAACATTTGACACATGAGAAATCACACAAGATTGCCAAGCTCTCCAGGGCATTCAAACAAAGAACAACCACATACATGCCTAAACTAAACAATCAATACATAGGAAACTCCTAATTACATTTCATCTAAGAAAACCAAAATTACATAGCATCAAAAACAAAACACCGAGAGAGACACCAAAGCACCTTCAAGCTTTAAGTCCAACACCTAAGAAGGAGGGCACACCACAAATTTCCATACCTAGTGAAGAAATATGGATCAAGGAACAAATGTAAACACAAGTTGAAAAAGGAGAAGAAACTCTTAAGAATTTTTGTTGCACTATAAATGAACATTTCAATTCCTTCTTTCCTTCTTTAAATGGTGTTGTTGATATGAATAGGCTACACAATTTGTTATTAAATATAAAATTTGATAGGGTGTGCTTGATATTTGATCTGGGTGGAATTTTATTGTAGGTAAGAACCTAAGGCCACTTGAGGAGAAGTTGGCCACAAGAAGGAGGGTTTGATGGAGGACCATCTCCAAAAGCTCAACAAACTCTTCAACCTTACTTTTTAATAAATTGAGTTTCTAATAAAATTCGCTATGTTTTTTTACTGTTTGACCAGGTTTAGTATTCAGAGCATAAATTGAGCTACACAACTCCAATTGTGCTGTTCTTGGTGTCTTTTTAAAGCTTACTTAAAGGGCTACAAAAGCTATGAATACGAAAAATCCCAGTTCTAACTGCATCAAAGTGTAAATCAGGATTGAAGTTAACATTTGGATACTGTCGGGATGTTCCAGCGGGGTACCTGACCAGGTTCAGTATTTCGAGCATGACTTTGGCTACAAAACTCCAATTAATTTCGTCTTGGTGGCATTTTAAAGCTGACTTAAAGGGCTAAAAAATATACGGAGACACTAAAGCCCAGTGCAGACTGCATCTAGGAGGAAATGAAGTTTGAAGTTAACATTTGGAAGGTACCAGAATTTTTCAGCAAGTTGCTTATTTGTTTAGGCCTTATTAGTTTCTTTCAATTTTGTAATTGCTTTTAAGACTTGAATTGTGGGCCTTGTATTTGTTAGTGTACTCATCCTAGTTAACATTAAGTGGACTTATTCTTATGATCCAAGTTAAGCAATTATAATACACTTTTTTAAAGGAAAGTGGATGGGAAAAGAGAGAGAGAGAGTTAGTGGAATTTCCACTAACTTGATTTAAATATCCACCACTTGATCAATTTATAATCAAGGGTGTAAATTTAAATCAATCATCTAGGATTTAATCTCTCATTCAAGATGAAATTCTAGCCTTAAGATTAATTCTAATCCAAGGCATAGAATTTCATCTTACTTCTCCCATGATCATCACTCCTAACTTGAATTATAAGCCTTTTAATCACACTTTTCTAGATCCTTCTTGATTGATTAATTGTGAAGGGTGTCTTGCTTCACTTAATTGATCAATCAAGGATCTAAGGGGCTGGATTATTCACATCCTAGTGCTTGGGAAAAGGCCTTGCCATTTATATTGGTTAACACTTTCATTGGTACTCACTTTTAGTCAAAATGAATGAAACTTGAGAATTGTTTCTCTTGAAAGGAGTAGAGCTCTCCTGGGGTTTTCTTCTTGAAACCTTGAATTTTATCATGGATCCTTGGATCCAAGTGACGATTCTTCCAAAGAGCTTATTGAATTAACCATTCATGGCGCTCCCATCTTCTTCATCTTCTCCATTTTTTATTTCTTTCTTCCTCCTTTTGTGTTGACCATGAGTTATCATTGTTATATCTTGAGTTATTCTGTTGTTTAAGAGTGATTGAAGGTAGGTGAATGAAGATTGGGAAAACTACTTGCTTATCCATGAAGATCCATTCCAAGTTCCTCATGGGTTTGCATGAGCCAAGGTACTTCACATAAAAATTTTCATTCACAAGAACTACTAATTTTGACACTCATTTTTCTTCCAACTCACTTTTCTTATATTTTCTTTTCTTGTATTTTCTTTTGCTTCTTTATTTTGAATATTTTATCTTGATCTTTTCTTTTATTATGCTTTTAAATAAATTTTTTTTGGCTATTCTTTGCTAGACAATCCAAGTAATGGCTTAAAACTCAAGCAAGTCAAGTCAAACTTTGCTAACAAGCAAGATAATGTATGATAGTGGTAACTTGAACTTGTGATGAGTAATGCATATAAAAATGACACATATAAGCACTAATTAAGCCAAATATAATGCAGAGAAGTCAATTTCCAACAAAGGTGGCACATATTACACATTGAGAAAAATTATCAAACACATGGGGGATATGGACTAGCATATATCTAGCATATGAAATAGGCCATATGTGACATACCCAGTTGACGTGTAACATATAGAATTGATATGGAAAGCAAAGAAAACTCAATCAAGACTCAATTAATATTCTAATGAAGCAAAAATTGAAATGAAATGATAGGCACAAGAGTCAATACCACAAGTGATGAACAAGAAGGTGAAGAACAAGCTCTACATACCAAATTTGATGCAAACTCATGAGGAAATTGGAAGGGATCTTCATGGATAAGGAAGTAGTTGCCCCAATCTTCATTCACCAACCTTCAGTCACTCTTAAACACTCTTGAACTCAAGGGAGTCAAGTAGGAATTCACGGTCAAGAGTGGATAAGCTCACGAAAATGAACCAAAGAAGAAGAAAAGATGAAAAATGGTTTAGACTAGGAATGAGAGCGCCATGAATGATTAATTCTGTAAGCTCAAAGGATGAATCGCCACTTGGATTATAGGATCAAAGATAAGATTCAAGGTTTCAAGAAGAAAACCCTAGGAGTGCTCTACTCCCTTCAAGATAAGCTCCCTTCAGTCACTCTTAAACACTCTTGAACTCAAGGGAATCAAGCTAGGAATTCACGGTCAAGAGTGGATAAGCTCACGAAAATGAACCAAAGAAGAAGAAAAGATGAAAAATGGTTTAGACTAGGAATGAGAGCGCCATGAATGATTAATTCTGTAAGCTCAAAGGATGAATCGCCACTTGGATTATAGGATCAAAGATAAGATTCAAGGTTTCAAGAAGAAAACCTAGGAGTGCTCTACTCCCTTCAAGATAAATAATTCTCAAATTTTCATTAATTTTGACTAAAAGTGTCTACAATAGAAATGTTGACCAATTTAATGAAAGTGTAATGGGCCTAAGGGTAGAAATTTGAATTTTTCTCCACCCTAGGATGAATTAAGTAATCAATGGTTTGATGAGAGACATCCTAGGCTGAGCACATTTTACAATTACGAGGCCCAAATTCAAGTCTTAAAAACAAATACATAATTGAAAGAAACTAATAGGCCTAAACACTTAAGCAATTCGTCGGAAAATCTTGACAACATCCAAATGTTAACTTCAAACTCAATTTCCTCCTAGATGCAATCCGAATTGGGCTTTTGTATCTTCATAGCTTTTGTATCCCTTTAAGTCTTCTTTAAAACGAAACCAAGAGCAACGTAATCAGAGTTGTATATCCCAAGTTATGCTTGAAATACTGAATTTGATCAGGCACCCTGTTGGAACATCTGACAGCATCTAAACGTTAACTTCAAGCTCCATTTTCGCTTAGATGCAGTCCGAACTGGACTTTGGTGTCTGCATAGCTTTTGTATCCCATTAAGTCATCTTTAAAAAAACAGCAAGAGGAACCTAATCGGAGTTGTGTAGCTCAAGTTATGCTCGAAATACTAAACCTGGTCAGACACCCAAAATAGTAGCGAATTTATTACAAACCCAAATGAAAAAGTAAGGTCCTCATTTTTCTTGACTTTGACTTGAGTATTGACCTCCTCCTCTAGCTTTGACTTGGAGAGTTTGTTGGGCTTTTGGAGATGGTCCTCCATCAAAATAGAACTAAAGTTTCTCACAAATCTTCTATAAAACCTAGCAAGACCATGGAAACTTCTATCATCTCTCACACTTCTAGGAGTAGGCCTGATGCAAACCAAGCTCATAAGCTTGCAAAGTGCACGAATCTTCATTCTCCAAAGTATATTACTTCTAGAACTTGATGTGTTGCATAAAATTATGGAACCAAAGGTGAAGAAGAAAAAGGTATAAAATGGATTAGATTAGTAATGGTAGAGTGTCATGGAAGATTCCAATAAACTCAAGGTAAAATCGTCACAATGGAGCAAAAATTCATTGATAAGATTCACGGTTCACTCAAGAAACCTTAAAGAGAAAATGCTCTCAAAGAAACAATGTGTTTCTTTCAAATTTTGCCAAAAAAGTCCTTAGTGTTGCCAGTTTAAGGCTTATATCGGCTAAAAAGCTTGGAGAGAAAGACTCATAGCCAGACTACTCTACAATTGAGAAAATGAAGGTTCATCTTGAAAGTGTGTAAGGATAATTTCCCAAATATGATGCAATCTCATCCCTTGAATATGGTTGCATTCAATGGCCGGTCATCTTTTAGGGGAGGCGTGATTCTCACCAGGTGGTGTGAATCACGTGCTCTCCTAATTAAGTAGGATTCAAATTTAAATTCAAATTTAAATTCAAATTTCGAATTAGATTCTCTAAGATTTGAATCTTAGTATTTGAATTTTAACCTCTTAGATTTAAAATTTAAAATTTAAAATTCAAATTAGGTCTAACTTGAATTTTAAATTTTACTAAAAAAAATTCAAATTTAAAATTTCCAAGTTGGACTTTATTTACTTACTCTCCTAAGTTGTTCTCTTAGGTTCAAGCCTATTTAGATAAAAAAACCAAAAAAGAAAAAAGAAAAAAACGTCCTAAGTCAAGGAATACCTATCTTGGTCGTGAGCTATACTCTAAGCTCACATAATTGGGCCAGAGTTTAATACAAGTTTACAATAAACCTAATTACAAGTATTTACAATCCAATTAAATATTATAAGGCCTAAAAGAAATAAAAGTATGGTCTTGAGCATATTCCATCTTTAGTAGCTCCTTTTCCACCTCTTCTTCTAAGCATGGACCTTGTAACTCGTATAGGTATGCATGGTTGGAGAGATGGTTGTATTAAACCCTCCTTCTTGAGGCAAACTTGTCCCAATGTTGCTACAATCTTCACCTACATCACATAGAGTTAAGTGACTAACATTGAAACAATTACTACCAATGTAAGTATTAGGAAGATCTAGCATGTAAGCATTAGGTTCAAGTTTCTTGATGATCTTGAAGGATCCATCTCCTCTAGGTATCAACTTTGATTTTCTAAGGTTAGGAAATCTTTCTTTGCTCAAATGGAGTCAAACCAAATTTCCTTCTTCAAAATGTACATCCCTTCTATGTTGGTTTGTTTGGGCCGCCACTTTAGCATATATCTTCTCAATTTGATCTTTAATCTTAGCACAAAGGGCTTTAACCTTCTCGGCCTTAGTAACTCCATCTATATTCAAAGCAAACTCAAGGGGTAAAGGTACAAGATTAAGAGGGGTTAGAGGGTTAAAACCATATACAATCTCAAATGGAGAATAAGAAGTAAATACATTCATAACTATATTAAATGCAAACTCAATATAAGGTAAATGATCTTCCCATGACTTAACATTTCTTCTAACAAAACACCTCAACAATTATCCTAGGGTCCTATTAACCACATTGGTCTGACCATCCATTTGTGCGTGACGTGTGGTGGAAAACAATAACTTGGTGTCAAGCTTGCTCCACAAACTCCTCTAAAAATGGCTTAGGAACTTTGAGTCCTTATCACTCACAATAGCCTTAGGCACTCCATAGAGTCTCGCCACTTCTTTAAAAAACAAATTTGCTATGTGTATAGCGTCATCCACCTTGTGGCAAGCAATGAAGTGAGCCATCTTTGAGAACTTACACACCACAACGAAAATAGCATCCATACCTCTCTTAGTCCTAGAAATGTTCATGTAATATGGCTAAAGTCTTGTCTACATCAAAGTGTCCCATGATGCCTCCATCATGTGCTTCACAAACCAAGAGTTCCCTTATGGATGTCTTAGGCAAACATAAATATTTTCCTTTAAAAGATAATCATTTTCCCTAAAGAAATCCTTATGAGCACCTTGCACACACATCATGTACACTTGGCCGAAATCAATATCATTCAAGTATAAGTCCTTAGCAACTTAGTTTCTAACATGGCAATCAATGTAAATCTCCTACTAAGTGCGTTGACTACCACATTAGAATCACCTTTTTTATACTTAATTATATAAGAAAATTGTTCAAGAAATTAAACCCATCTTGCATTTCTCTTACTAAGCTTTCCTTGTCCCTTTAGATGCTTCAAGACATCATGATCCGCGTGGACTATGAATTACATAGATAAAAGATAGTGTTGCCACACTTGAAAAGCCCTCAACAATGCATACATCTCTTTGTCATAGGTAGAGTAATTGATATGTGCACCCTTGAACTTCTCACTAAAATAAGCAATTGGATGACCTCCTTGAGTCAATATCGCACCAAAACCTACATTAGAAACATCACATTCCAATTCAAATGATAAAGCAAAGTTAGGTAATGCAAGAATAGGAGCATGAGTTAACTTTTCCTTAAGAGTGTTAAAAGCTTTCTCTTGCCTAGGTTCACATTCAAAATGGAATTTCCTTTTTAACTAGTTCATTAAGATGTGAAGGAATGATACTAAAATCTTTAACAAACCTCCTATAAAACTATTTAATCTATGAAAACTCCTAACATCTTTAACATACTAAAATCTTTAACAAACCTCCTATAAAACTATTTAATCTATGAAAACTCCTAACATCTTTAACACAAGTAGAAGTAGGCCAATCTTAAATAACTTTTACCTTATCTTCATCGACTTGAACTCATTGGGACCTCACTACAAATCCAAGAAATACGACCTTATTGGTTGAGAAGATGCATTTGTCCTTGTTGGAGTATAGCTTTTCCTTTCTAAGTACTTCTACAAAAAATCTCAAATGTGTTTAAGAAAATTCTTACTATATATAAGAATATCATCAAAATAAACCACTACAAACTTTCTTAGAAAATCTTTCAACACATGATTCATAAGCCTCATAAAAGTAATATGAGCATTAGATAGAACAAAAGGCAACATAAGTCACTTGTATAATCCAAATTTGGTTTTAAAAGCAGTTTTCCATTCATCACCTTCTTTCATTCTAATTTGATGGTAACCATTTTTAAGATCAATTTTGGAGAATATGCTAGCTCCATACAACTTATCCAATAAGTCATCTAACCTAGGAATACGTTATCTATACCTAATAGTAATGTTATTAATTGCTCTACTATCGGACACATCCTCCAAATCCCCTTCTTCTTAGGCACAAGTATCACGTGAGATGCACATAAATAGAGGGTCTCCTTCACCCAACCTTTGTCAATTAAGTCTTGAACTTGCCTTTTAATCTCAAGAGTTTCTATGGGAGAGCTTCTACATGTTGGACGGTTTGGTAGTGGTGCACTCAGAATCAAATTTATTTGGTGCTCAATGCCTCTAGTAGGGGGTAGGCTATGAGGTATCTCCTTTGGGAATACATGTTGTAACACCTCCAACAAGGCCTTGAAACTTCTTTAATCACCTACAACAATAGAACTCAAAACAAAGTGGTTTGGTAAACAAATTGTTAAGTTAAAATGACTTAGCATCTTAAGTTTTGATAATTACAGAACAAACAGATGAGTTATCCGACGCATACGCAACAATGATCAGACGAATCATTAGTGAGCACAGACGAAGGAAGCATCCTCAAAGCAGAGATGCACAAGCTCAAGATGAAGTGTTCAATTCGTCAAGCTTCAAAGCAACTACATCAGATGAAGAACCTTCAAAGTTCAAGACAAAGTGCTTAAAGATCCAACTCAACTTCATGTCATTCTGATCTGATACAAGTTCAAGTATGAAGATATGAAGACTGAAGTTGAAAACAAAGAAGACAGACGGATGACTAGAATATAAGCCAAGTCATATTCATTCATTTATTGAAGATTAATGAAGTTCTGTCAAAGAGTAACATGTGCTTCCACTCAAATCAACCTGTTACTTAGAAGCTTCTAAAGATAGAAAGAGATTTGGTATAAACCACTGCAACACGAAAAGTAAACTGTACTTTTCAGTAAAATCTATAAGCAAATCAGTCAAAGCCTGATCTCGCGCTGACATCTATTGTGGAAATATTAAATGTTCCGATTGCTCACTCTGTCAGATGTTGAAGTACCCAAGACAAAGTATAATGTTCAAATTCTTCAGTCTAACGGATATTTCAAGAAGCTGCCTATGAAAGGACTTCACTTCAACGATTTGAAGTTGGCAAACTTACGCTGGAAAGCTATCATATACAAGTTTCGCTCACAGAGCTTTGAACTTAGTTCATTCGCCCTGAACTTTATTATAAAACATTTCTTTGCGTAGAGGATTATTTTCTTTGTTCAATCTCTGTAAAACCACTGTTGTGGTGTTGTAGCCTGAGGAGGTTAAGTGTTGAAAGAATATCTGTTTAGTTTGAGAAAGCTGAGGTCCAAAGAATACCTTTGTTTAGCCTGAGGAGGCTAAGTGTTGAAAGAATATCTTGTTTAGCCCATGGAAATTGTGTCCAAAGAATACCTTATTTAGCCTGCGAAGGCTGGGTCCAAAGAATACATTGTTTAGCCTGAGAAGGCTAAGTTCAAAGAATACATGTAATTAGCCAGAAGTGGTTGGCTTCAAATAATACTTTTAGTGAAAACTTAGCAAGTTGCTAAGTAACTGGACGTAGCCTTCATAGACGAACTAATATAAAATTATTATTGTCTCATCTACTTCTTTTATTAACTAACTGAAGATAATAACTTAAATAAAAGTTTTACTAAAATCAAGTTTTCAATAGAAAACCATTTTGTGTATGTCCTGAGCTTTAAATTGCGAACGCAAAACGCATCGTCTGAAAAGAAAATTTTATTAATTAACACAATTCAACCCCTCCTTGTGTTTTATATTTTACACAAAGAAACATATACTACCTAGCTAGATAATCTCTTTTCAACTCTCTCTTTTCTATGAGTAGACTTCTTTTCTCTACACTCTTATCACGTTTCAACTCTCCAAACATTGTTATCTTGTTATTTATGACTTATCCATTCTACTCTTAGCTTTGGAGCTCCCAATCAAGAATTTAAATTTGGAATTAGAATAAACACTCTTTCTTTTGTCTCTGTGTGTCTTAGCCAAAGCTTATTTCCTTTCATTTTCTCTTTTAATCTTTATTTTAATTTAGTATTCACAAACCTCCTATACGTGAATGGTTTGAGTGTGATATTCTTGATGTGGGTGACTAGATGATTCCGACTTATCCTCATAAAAATTAATAATAACATTTCTATACATGACACAAGCTAGCGCACTCTTCCTCTTGCTTAATAATCTTTGTGTTTGGAAAGATGTTGCTTTTTACTTCAAAGACATAAACTGCTTTAATTGCGGTGCTATGTATATCTTTTTATTGTTTCGGATTCTCCTAACAAATTTTATACCTAAGTTAAAAAACATTATAATATTTTGTATAGAATTGAAAAAATAAAAAGAAAAACCTTCCTTTAGTATGACTTGTTAGCCAAACAAGTAATTGCACAATCGATGAAATAAGTATGCCTAACAATTAAATCAATATTGCTTAACGATTTCATTTTTTAAAATAAATTCTTTTGAAATTTAACAACACGTGACTTGACTATTTTGTCGTGGAATGATGATACGGCTGCTTTTGACGAATTGACTTGGCTTTTTGTGCAAGTTGTAAATTGAATCTTCAACGGCATATAGCATTTATGATTGGAATCTAATTATTCATTTAATCCTATAATGTTATAATTTTATCGTCTTAATTTTGTATTTAAAAAATATATATTTAATTCTTTATTTCGTAATTTAATTCTTTTACATCCTTTTGTCGTCAAAATTTTGTAATGTCATCTAATCTGTCGCAGGAAATTCGTGGCTAATATGTAGAAAAAAAAATAATAAGTAATTTATAGTAAATACAGCTAATTTGCATCTAGGTTTATGAATTTCTGAACTTTTATTTAATATAATATTTCAAGTAATTAGGTAATATTTTCGACCTATATATAATTTTTATCAAGTTATATATTTTCAACTTAATGTTATATACTAAATAATATAAGTTATTGTTTTGAGTAATAAATTTGAAAATTTTAAACTCCTCGAGCAGTTATTTTCACGTGTTAATTACTTTTTATGTATTATTAGAAAGATTACTTCATTTATAAGAAAAATAGAAATAAAGATATTTTCATTTATATATTTATATATATCATTATTTAATTTGAATTATTTATTTTTATCGTTAAGAGATTCATAATTAATAATTTAAGTCAAATACTAGTAGGTCAAATAACTCAGATTGACCATCTCTTCTAGGTTGAATATTAGTAGGTTGAATATTTAAGATCAATCATTCATTGTAGGTTGAAAATTATGATTTACTAGAGAAAATTGACATGTACCTAATAAGTGGAAGCGACATACAACACAATTATTATTGAAAGTTAAGGATGAAATTCATTAGAAGAAATGACATGTTAAGTGGCGTAAGCATATAATGAGTAACATCAAGGCTAACAATAAAAATATATAAATCACGATAAGGTAAGCATTTTTCTTAACTCGCTCAAAAAGCTTTTAACTGGAGTATTAATATAAGCATCAGGGTACCTTTTGTAGGTATCTCCCCTCCCTACAAGGAGATCGAAGGCTCAAAATCGAAGAATGAGGACCAAACTCCAAGGACTAAAGTACTTTGCAAGTACATTTTAAGATCCATCGTGGACCTAAAGTAAAATATTATCTTGAGTCTCATTAACACATTGATTAAAGATGAAGTAGAGTGGATGAGCAGCCACATTAAGAGATACTAACACATAGAGAAACGTCAACTAAAGCCAACACCTCTTCAACCTTACATGAGTTAAGAAAGGAGATGCAGAGGATGCATCGGAACATGAGTTAGAGATCCAATAGTTACATAAGGACAACACATAGTTAAAAAACAAGGCAAGGATGAGTATTACCAACCCCTTACCCTAAGACACCCGTCATAACAAGACCTCAGAAGTCTACCTTGAATACCTCACTTTACAGCCTTATGTTAGTTGCATGGCGACATCTCTTTATTCAAGACATCATAGAAACCCCTCTTCCTGCTAATTGGAAGCCTTTATGCCCTTGAGAAAAACGACATGACAATAAAACTGAACGAGTATTTCGATGTTTACAACACTTAAATGGGCCTATATATGAACAAAGATGCAATTTTGAGCTAAGTTTTCCCCATCTCCTTGAAAGGCCAACTTTGCATTGGTTCACTTGTCTTCCACCAAACTCCATGACTTTTTTGAGAAATTAACTTCATCACTAGAGCTTGGTAGTCTTGATCAATATCAATCAGGATAAGAAGGAGTCTTTGAGAACTTTTATGGAATATTTTAACAAGGCCACACTCAACATTAGGAATTTGGACTCGGGCGTGGTCCTTCACCATCTCATTATCGCCTGTAGGCGAAGACCTTTGGTTAATAGCCTGTGTAAAAAGCCACCAACTGACTTCTATGATTTGAGGAAGTGAACAACAAAGTACACATAGATGGAAGAACTTGTAGAATAGCGAAATCAAACCCAAGAAGAATCCTCCAAGAAGGAAACCGAGAAGCTTCAAGGAAGTGCTCATGTTCACTTGTCATCAAAAGCCAAGACCATCTCATATTTCCACTTGGCCAAGGTGTTCAACAAGTCTTCCAAGCCTTCACTTGGCTGAGAACTCCCCGAGGGAGACACTCCAAGTTTTGACTTGGCTGAGGTGTTTCATAATAAGTCTCACAAATCTTCACTTGGCCAAGAACTCTTAATCAAGACCCTCTAAGTTCCCATTTGGCCAAAGTCATAAGGCCTCTCACTCAAGACCTTCCCAAGTTTCCACTTGGTCAAAGAATTTCAATGCGAGTATCATAAGTCTTCACTTGGTCAATAAGCTCCCGAAACTCTAATTTTGTGAATCTTCACCTTCCACAAGCATTTATTACAAAGAGGCTCTACCTAAAAACCACCCCTTGGTAACATGCTTGGGTACTTGCTCGACCCAAACATGATTTTCCACAATATAGGCCTTTTCGCCTCCTGAACTACTAGGCCTTAAGGGTAGAGGGTTTGTATATACCAAGAGACTTTTCAATAGCTATTGAGTTGAATACTAGTAGGCTGAACAGGTGAGACCAACCACTCACTCTAAGCTGAATACTAGTAGGCCAAACAAATGAATCGACCATCAAATAGTTGACTAGAGTAAACTGGTTAGTACTTGATGATATGTTGAGGCTTCAATGCTGAAACCTCAAGGCCAATACCTCAATGTCGAAACCTCAAGGTTGGATACTAAGCAATTAGTGTCGGAAGTTAAGGATAAAACCCTTAATCAATATGTTTATTAATAGAAATGACATGTTAAGTGGCCTAAGCATTAGGGCCCACAATATAGTTGTATAAATACACGACAAATGTCTTGAGGTAAACACTTATTCTAAACTCACTTAAATCTCTTAAACAAGGTACTAACTTGAGCATGGAAATACATTTTACGGGTACCTGCCTCTTCACGAGGAGACCAAAGGCTTGAAATTAAAATCGAAAAATAAGAGCCGAAGATTGTGGACCAAATATCAAGGAGCTGAGTACTTTGCAAGTACAATTTCTTTTATTACGTGTGCATATAAAATATCATTCTACATAGATCTTTAATATTTTCAATTAAATTATATTAAATTTTTTAGGAAAAAAAAAACCAACATTTAATTGGAATGAAGAGTTTTATTTATTTCTATTAGTCTCAAGGCATATTTAAAATAATTAAGATGATGAAAGATGAGAAAAATAAATCTTATAAAAGAAATCATACACCTAAAATTAATAATGTTTTAGTTAATTTCAATTATAAATTAATTATATAATTAAGATTTGTTTTTGTACTCTTACTTTATTTTAGTTTTTATATAAGTACCCTGTATCATAATTATTAAATAAAAAAATCCACTTATCTCTTTTACTAATGATAGAAGGGATGGAACAACAGAGATTTTCTTTAAAACTTCTTGTGTTTGATTGAAATGGTGGGGTTGAGTGGGGAGAGGAAGGAACCACAATCTCTCCACTCCTAAATTTAATTTGACGAATTTAGAGTTGAGGAAAGAAATTAATTTTTATTATATAATTTGACTAAATTATTTTGTTTCTTTTCATAACAAATTATAATGTCATATTGATTATGGATAAATAATTTAGTTAATTTTTGAATCTTCTCTCTTCTTTTCAAAATCTTTCTCTTCAATCTCCTCCATTCGCCTTCATTAAAATATTTCCCTTGTCTTTCGATGAAACAAATATGTAACACCCTCAATTCTTATCATTTATAATATCTTCATTTCTCTTCGATTCCTAGGAAAATAACTATGTCATCTGATAAAGCCAACCAAATCTTATTTCATAAAATAATTTTAAGAGTAATTTCTACAACTATATATCTCTCATAAAATAAAAACTCTCTCAAATAAAAATGTATTTATCAGGTAACAAGACTTATAATATTCTTATATATTAGCAATCACTTAAATGACAAAAAGTGAATAGAACATCATGTCACGTCTTCAGAAAAATCAAGTTCTCATCCTAGCCTACGATCTTTGCATCTCCAAGCAACTGTTTATCTGCTCGCCCGTTCACGGGGTCATCACAGGTGTCAACCATAGACACAATCATAGTGTTAGCACACATTTTAATGATAATAATAAAACCACAGAGAATAGTACACACAACAGATATAAAGAAAAAGACATAGAAGACTCAATTTACAACTCATCACAATTAATTATGCAACCCAGTATAATGCATGTCACTCACAATTCACTCTCATGCCATGTGGTACTATCAAAACAACTGAGCGATGTCTAGGAGTACATGTCACCTCTGACACTCTCACTAGAAATACTAGACAGTTATAGTTAGGGCAACCAGTGTTGCAACAGGAGTCACTTCCACTCATGGTGATCAGTCATAGTGGAAGCTTTCCCCACCGCGAATTCCCTCAAAGTCCTAGGCCATTACATTGACCCGTTAGGAACCAACCATACTAGTTCCATTCATCCTCACCTTTCGAAAACATTTTGATTTCACTTACTGTTCACGATAATCTCTCACTTTTCGAAACACCATGCTTCACAAGCATCTCCACAAGGGCAACCTCACTACTCCTTAACAGTAGGCATTCATCCCTCTCTCTTTACAAAAATAATTTAAGTTGATTATCATGAACCTAAGCGACTCATCAATACAGCATGCCCACAAAATTCATCTTTTAACCCCCACCAACTATTTCACCGTAACAGGATATTTAACACCACAGTAACATTTAACCAAAATAACCATGTGAAAATCAAATACAACATAAAAGAGGAACAATATGGAATACCCAAACTATGATAATATAAATTTCAAACAAAAATTTACATATAGAAATAAATAATTAAACAAGGCAGCAATGTCATGTTAAATAAAATTCAATATCAGGTAATTAAGATTGAAATATTAAGACTGAGACTTGAGGCACACAGAATAAAGAATAATTATTAACAAATAAAAAAATCTAAAAATAATATAAATAACTGTCGAATAATTAATATAAACAACGTAGTCGAATAATTAAAAGAGAAATGAATTATTAAATACTAACTTGAATTAAAAAAATAATTTTAATCTCAATACTCAATCCTAATCTCAAGGAAAATTAATTTCTATTTAATGAATCTAATAAGAAGAAGAATTATGACTAAAACGTTATGGTGAGAGATCATAAACAGTAACAGGACGAGTAACAGGACGAATAAAAAGAAAGACGTCACTAATCAAAGTTGATTAATTAAATTTTATCAAGTACGGAATTCTTTCTAATGCCTCTCATTTATTTTAACATCAAACTTGTGTCTAGCTTTAATTGGGTTTTGAACCAGAATTTCAAAGACATACTAAAACCTTAATCAGAATAGACCTAGTTATTTTTTTTATTCAACTAAGGAGTGATATCAATTAAACCCTCAAATCCCATATAACACCACCGCTCATACTCCCGGGACGATTGAATCTCATCTCCATTCCACACACTGACCGATACGATACGGAAAAGGATACAAAGTCAATTAAGGCGAGAATGAAAATAATTCAATTCAAAATATTTAATAGATAAAGGCAAAGAGGAAGGAAGGAATATTTAATTTACATCAAACAAACAAAGACAGAAACAGAACTCATTATCATCGTTAAATTGAGAACTACCCTAACCCGGAGCGAGGAATTGTACGTGCTAACGGGAGAATATGTTGGAGAGAGGGGTCTCTGCCCGGATAAATATCTTCTTCTCTAGTTGTTATTTTAAGAAATCTACCGTTGGATGTGAAGAACCATGTGTTATAAATACTCTGATAAAAAATCGTAGTCATCCAACAGTGAACAAATTCTAAAGAGACATTTCAATAGAAATGTTCATGGTATATCCTGGAGAGAGAGAGAGAATGCAATTTTACAAAAAGGAGAATGAGAGGAGAAAAGTGAAGAGGGAGGAAGATGATAAATATTTAAGTACAAATCTTCTATTTTTTAAAAAAAAAATAATAAAAGAAGATATTTTATTTGAATTTTACATCTAATAAATTAATCCAAATTGACTATAGGAGTATCTTTAGTTATTTTTAGATAAGATATTGAATATCTTTATCTTATCCAACATTTTATTTTGAATTCAACAAGATATACTGTTTAATTAAAAAAGTAATTTTTATCAAAATCAATTTTTACCACTTATAATAAATATTCATTAATTTAATTAATAAATTTTTTAAATTCAAAAAGACCCTTAAAACAACCATGTAGAATATTCAAACCCATATACTTAAATTTAGTAATTTAAATCACATAATCTGTGACTTAAATAAGAGGAGTTCCAGGGTGTTACAAAATAAGCCTTTAAAAAATAATTTATTTAATATTATAAGAGAAATTCAATGTTCAATTATTTCAAAATAAAAATTTGATTTATTCTCGCAGCTCTTTCTTATAGGTTTCCTTTTCTTTTCTCTACTAAAATATCTATAACTTTATAAATAATAACCAAATACTTAAGTATCCATTATCATATCCTAAAATTTCTCAATTATCCTGTCACTATCATAACTAATATTTTTTATTACTATGATCATTACAATAATTATTATTATGATCATGTTATTAATATCATAATTACTAACAGTATCATTAATTTTATTAAATAAGATTGGGGTCGTAACAACCCATCATAATAATAATTATGACAATTATTTATAATAATATTATAATAATAAATATAATAATTACGGCGATAATAAAATAATTAAAATATTCTGAGATGTAATAATTGAGATTTGATTTGTATTTTTGACAATTTATATATTTTAAGAATATAAAAGAAAGATAAATCCAAGAAAAAAACCGTTTGTTATTTTAAAAATAATTAAATGTTAAATTATTAATAGAAACTGAAAGTAAAATAATAGATTAAGTAAACTTTTTTTCTTGTAATAATTATAGTTTTAGATGTTAATGTACTTGTACTAGAAAATTCTTGAAAAATCTTGACTGACTCTGTAGCTCGAAGTTGCAGATATAAGTATAGAAAAATATTTTATGTAATAAATAGATAATAAGATAATTAATTATAAAATATAAAGAGAGAAATATATATTAAAATATAATATATATATATATATATATATATATATATAATTTATGAATGAATTAATCTATTAAATACTTAACAGGTACTCCAAAGTAAAGTTTAAGTACACGTTAATTGGACGTTTCTCACTTACCCTCGTATTAAAAAAAAGCTAATAATAACACGTTACTGCACTCTTTGCCTAGATATCTTTACGTGTTTGGAAAGATTTTGCCTTCTACTTCAAAAGACATAAACTGCTTTGATTATGTTGCTAAGTATATCTCTCAACAAATTTCATACCTAAGTTAAAAACATTATAATTGTTTTTCATAGAATTAGAAAAAAAAGAAAAAAAAAAAAAACCCAAACACGTAATTGCACAATCAATGAAACGAGCCTCACATATGTATCATTGGATAAAAAGTTGTTATAGCATAGATTATATACTCAAAATCTTATATCAATAGAAATTTATTAATTTAATATCTCATTTATGTAGATAAAAATCAGAGTATCACATACTTTTCAAATATACACAAATATAAACTACTTTATAAGACAAAATTTAAATTGCATTCTTTATTGTTTAGATTGATGTATTTTAATTCGTTCCACAGTGAAAAAAAATTAGAACAATTTTTTAAATAGATTTTCTTAGTTCAAATATGACAACGGATCAAAGAGTATGCTCCGGTTAAAAATAGAAGGAATATATTTATATATATTTTAATGGAATTGTGATGAAAATAAAGACAAGAAAATTACGTCCCTCCCTGTCAAGGAGTCCACCAGCAAAAGAAAGTCAGCAAGAAAATTCGGTGAATTAGCATCACAGGATATGTGATAAGAAAACAATGCTCAAGGGGCGAGATATATTTACGTACGGTAGAGAAACTCTTCACATTATATTATGTATTGAAAAAACGAAGAAACTAAACCATTTTACAATATCATCCCTTCGCACACATTGTATTTTCTGTGCTCAAATTTTTCATTTGGACACAAAAATATATCCCATATTTCCCACACACACACTGACACACACAAACACTGACACACACAAAGAAAATGGAGTCACTCCATTCCCCAACGCCTCACGTTGTGTGTGTACCGTTCCCAGCACAGGGCCACGTGAACCCCTTTATGCAATTAGCCAAATTCCTTCGTTGTGTGGGTTTCCACATAACATTTGTGAACACTGAGTTCAACCAGGACCGTTTCATTAGGTCCCATGGACCAGACTTTGTAAAGGGTCTTCCAGATTTCAGATTTGAGACCATACCCGATGGTTTGCCAGCTTCAGATAAGGATGCAACACAAGATGTTCCAACACTGTGTGATTCAACTAGGAAAAATTGCTATGGTCCCTTGAAAGAGTTGGTGCTGAAGCTGAACTCTTCACCTGAAGTGCCTCCAGTTAGTTGCATAATCGCTGATGGGACTATGGGTTTTGCTGGAAGAGTTGCAAAGGATTTGGGAATACACGACGTTCAACTTTGGACAGCTTCCCCATGTGGTTTTGTGGGGTATTTGCAATTTGAAGAACTGGTACGAAGAGGCATTCTTCCATTCAAAGGTGCGCTTTATGTTGTCTCTTTATTCCTTTCCCTACATTTTATTTAAAAATAATTAAGTCTTTCTTCTAATCTTACTCGTACACAAGCTATTTATTTAATAAGAATGAAATTATAATCAGAATAATTTAGATAACTATTTTTAATAAATATTTATAAAAGAAGAAATTGAAAATAAAATAAACTCAATTTTTTATAAATTAAAATAACTTGTAAATTTTAGAATTTAAGGATGTTAATTCATATAAATATTTTAAAAAATAAAATCTTTTATTATAGAAATCTAGTGATACATTGGATGGGATTAGTTTGAATTAAAAAAGATTAAAAAATCAAATTAAATCAATGAAAATTAATTGATTCAAAACGTTAAATCCAACTCAGTATTTAAATACTTTTAAGAAAAAAAAAACATTTAAAATTTTTTCAAAAATTCGTCAAGAAACCGAGAAAAAATTAAGATAATAAAATTCAAAGTGAAATAAATTAGAGATGCATCACATGTTTTGACGGAAAAAATTTAAACAAATATTGATTAATAACTTTTCTTTTATTTTATGTAAGATGAATATTCTTATATAATATATATGTTTAACCAGTCATTTCCAATAATGTTCTTTATAGTTTATATTTTTTAATTTTTATATTTTAAATTTTAATCTCTCTTAGTTCCTTCCATTAAAATTTGCATAACATAGGAAATGTAATTGGATGTTAAACAATGTTTTTATGATAAGAAATTATAAGATATTATTAAAACGTAAAATATAAAATCTAAAATGAACACTTATATTTGGATAAAACAATAAAGTTTGTGAGATTGTAACGATTACATTAGTAATTAAAAAAAAAAAAAAAACTTAGTAAATATATTATAACCAATCAACCATACAAAAACGAATTTCATAAGAAAATAAAAAATGAAAGTTTTTCATAAATTAAAATAAGCTTCGCATAAACTAATACAAAAGACTTCTACAAATTATTTTATACTTAATAATTTTTTAATTTAGTTAAATTCATTAAATATCCACTTTTTACTAATTTTAATTAATTAGTTAATTACGCTTCCTTAAAAGAATAATTCTTTTTCGTGTATTTATTTTTTAAATTCATCTCAATGTACTCTATCTCTTTCCACTTCAATGTAACAGTTATTTATTTTTCCCGATCTTAAAAAATAAATTCATATAATTTCATTTAAAAATTATGTTTTAAAATTAAATTATTTTTATCTTAAAGATGTATTTATTGCTTGCATATTTAGCTGAAACAAGGCACTAAATCTTTTTTATATAAATTTCTATATATTCATTTAGTCTGTTTAACAAATTTGACTTTTTAATCTATATAGTTCATAAATATCGTTTTTATTTTCTATATTTTGATTTTTAATCACTTTCATTAAAATTTACACCGTGAAATTAGAAACATAATTATGATAATAGAAAAATTTAAAAATAAAAGTTAAAATGGATTAAAATTATGTAAAATATAAGAACTAAAAGTTACAGTTATATGAAATGTAAAATTTGATAAATGATATAAAGTAAATAAATAAATAAATCTAATATATAAATCACTACAAAAATATATTAGGAGAATATTCATTTGAATAATAAAATTCTAAAAAGTTTACAGGATAGAATGAAAACTGATTCCAATGACAAAAGTAGAAATAAAATAACAAATAGCAAAAGTGTCCCATCCCTCCCGTCTACGGTGGGGTCTCAATAATAGAGTGATGGATGAACATACCCAACCAACCCATGTGCCATGCCAGGCTCCGTACCTTGATTGTTCTTCATCACCTCACGCTTCTCTTTTGATTAGTCCTCCATCCTACAAATTTTATATGGAATAAATATGAATGTTTGTTTACTGTATTTCAAAACACCTTTTAATTTTTTAAAATTAATAATTTAAATAACCTCTTTTATTAAATTTGTTCTATACTTATCGTTCTCTACTTTTACTTTTCTATCTTGAAAACCAACAAAACCTCTGTTGTTTTCATCAAGGTGCGAAGGTGCTTTTCATCAATGACAAAAACTCTATTGTTTTACCTGTTACCATTAGTTTTTTTCTCTCTCGTTGATTACTAATTGTGACAGGTGATGATGGCTAATATTTTTAAGAAAATTGTATTATTATTTATCTATTAATTACAAAATTTAAGATAATATTAATTATTTATTTTATAATTTTATTTTTATTTTTTTAAATAATTTGCTCATTTATATACATCACGCTAAAGAACAGATTAAAAATAGTGTAATAAGAAATTTAAAATCTATTTTCAAAATAATATTTATTATATTTTTTATTTATGTTAAACAATCTTAAACAAAGATTAATAAAGAACAAAAAGAGTAGTAAATAAGTAAAGTCTTTATTAAAAAAGTTATTTTTTACAAATATATGTTTGTTAATGTCCTTTTGTAACAATTTTTAATTTATTTGCACTAATTTTCTTAACAGAATTTGTACTTAATAAATTTTATCAAATATTATAAAAACCTTTGGGCTTTCGAGCAAAGTGTGGTATTTCTTATATAAAATTTCAAAATTAAAAAATGAGATTTCATTTTTAATTATTTATAAAATCAAAACTAGAGTATTTTTAAAATAATTTAAGCTTTTTTCTCTTTAGGTTGTGTAAAAATAAAGTAAAATAAAAAATATTAAATTTTACTTTAAAATAATTGTTAAGATTTTTGCAAAAATAAATGTATCTTATTCAAACCATCGAATTAGTTAACCTTTAACAAGACCTAACAACTTAAAACTTTTAAAAAGAAGAATTTTTAAACTACAACTTAGGTAACAAACAATCAAATTAGTTCATCTTTAATAAAACCTAATAACTTAAAGCTTTAAAAAAAAGAATTTTTAAACTATAAGTTAGGTACGGAAAATAATATTTTTAATCTAATATTATATCTAATTATTTGATACACAACTAAATTTGTACTGTATCCTTAAAATATATAACTTTTAGAAAGAGAAACTTTTACATCAAAACTAAATTGATAAAATATTTATTTTTAATCTTAAGATTACGTCTAATTGTTTGATGTATCACCAAATTTTTACTATATCGTTAAAATATGTAAATATTTTTTTTTCAGGTTACTTTTTTTCTACTAAATATTTGATAATACAAGCAATTTAATATGTATTTCTTTTACAAATAAATTTTCAAGTTTAATCTCACACAAAATAAATGTTTAAAAGATCTAAGTACTATAATAAATTCAACCTCTATATAAAGAAAGATTTATGATTATTGATTAAGATAAATTTAAAGATAATTATTGTCCATAAACATTACTTTTAATTTTAAAATTTTTATCATTAACTTTATATAAATTTTTGTGTCACTAAATTAGTTCATCTTTAATAAGACCTAATAACTTAAAGCTTCTAAAAAAAGAACTTTTAAACTATAAGTTAGGTACGGAAAATAATATTTTTAATCTAATATTATATTTAATTATTTGATATACAACCTGTTGGAATTAATCCAGCGTCACCCTTAAGATTCGATGGGCTTAACATCCCAATATGGCGCTTAGAGGCGCAGCTCCTTAAACAACTCTATACTATAAGTATATTAAGTTGCGCCCTAACTAACAACAATTGTTTTTGGTGTAGTGGTAAGCGTTTGGTCCTAACAAGTGGTATTAGAGCGAGGTCATGGGTTCGAATCCCTCGGCTGACACTGGGGAAATTCAACCCCTATGCAGGGTCGGAGCCAGAAAAAAAGTGTGGGAGGGGCAAACTTTTTTAGAAATCTTTTTAATTTTTTTTAAATTCTTTTAAATTTTTTTTTAAATTCTTTTAAATTTTTTTAAATTGTCTTTTTTTTAAAAGAAATATTTAATTAAATGCAAGTACACCGAATAAGTAATAATTTTTTTTTTTTTTTAAGATTAAAATAAATTTAAGAGAGATTAAAATTTATTATTAATATATATATATATATATATATTTATTAGTATATATAAATTTACATATAAAAATTAATTTATATATATATAAATTTATTAATAATATATATATATATATTAAATTTATTACTAATATATATACATAAATTTATTATTAATATTTTTTAAAATATATGTTTTTAAATTTATTATTACTAATATATATATATATATATATTAAAATTAGATATAAAATTATAAATCAAAAACAGAAAAATCATCAAAAATTAAAATTTATTAGTATAAATTATTATTTATATATATAATGATTTTTTAAAATAATTATTTTAGGAATATTATAATTATAATTATTTATTAGAAATTATAAAACTAAAATAATTATTATTTATTTAAAATAATTATTATTTTTATATAAATTATATATATATATATATATATATATATATATATATATATAAAAACGAAAAAAGTTTTGGGGGGGGGGGACAAACCCCCCTCCTCTTAACGTGGCTCGCCACTGTCTCTATGCCTCTATGTAAAGAGAGATTTATGATTATTGATTAAGATAAATTTAAAGATAATTATTGTCCATAAAAATCACAATATGAACAATAACATTACTTTTAATTTTAAAATTTTTATCATTAACTTTATATAAATTTTCACTTGAGATAGTTATTGTGTCACTAAATTTAGGTTCCTTAATTTTGGGTATGAAAGTTTCTTATTGGAGGAAACTATCTATTGAGTGCATAAAATGCAACATTAAATATTTTTTCATGAGTTAATATCTTATCTCAACTGATAAAGGGTAGTTATTCTCTACTTTGGTTGTATGGAGCATACATTACTCCTTCCAAATGTTCAAAACTAAAACAATATAGTATTTTTGTTTTCATCGTATAACTTATATTAAAGATAGCTCAAGCTTACTCTAAACTAACTCAACTATAATTAGTCTCTTAACAAGCTTAATAGGCTTAGTCCTATAATTATCATATGTAAGTTTTAGTTACTTAGTCTGAATATATTTTTCCTCATGCACAAACTTCTTTCAATTGTCTCTCTCATTCTCTCTAAAGAACTTTATATGGTATCATAAAGTTTTGTTTCAATCCCAATCCCAATCCCAATCCCAATCCCAACCCCAGCCCCAAAACCTAAACATAACTCTTCAATTCTCAACTACTCTGCAACAATGCCTGCTAAATCAGAAATTCTTCTTTAACACCTTCAATGCCACTAGTGTTTGTTAAACAAAAAACCACCTTTGGAGGATATCAAAGTGATCAGAAATATATAAGGAGGGGTGGTAAATTGGTGATCACGAAAATTCTTTTACAAATCAAAGTAATGGATCATATAAAAAATTGTTTATAACATCTTTTCTTGAAATTTAAAAACTTCTTTGTGAAGATCTTTTTGAGTAAAGGAATCTTTGAATCTTATTTACAATCTCAAGTGCGGATAAAAATCTTTCAACTTTGGTTAGTACTATATATTAATTAAACAATTAATAACTAAAGAATATTAATGAAAGATACGAGAGACTAACAGTGTGAAATATAATGGTTCACCTTTACATACAAAAGTTACATCCAGCTCACTTCCAAATGAACTCTATGTTGGACTTCCACCAATTGAAACAATGTTTTTATAAGCCAATTTCGAACACTCTTTTCTACCCTGCATATAAAAGAACTAGTCATCTAAACCATATAGATATTATGTCATCAAATTACAAGAAAAAAATTTTCTTTATTCTACACACTAAAAATTACTATTCTTGCATTGTTAAGAAAAACATCAATACCTTGCAATTAGTAATCAAGAATTAAAAGGATGTACTAAGATAAAAAAATATCACCTTAAATCTTTATTCAATGAGGAATGTAGATCAAAAATTAAAGAACGTGGATTTTTCATCTTTCTTAAAGATATACTTCCCAAAAGATTTTTTTTTAATTTGAATGAATCAAAGGAATGTGTTTTTATTTAATGATCATATAGAAAAATCAATACATTTTCTTCTCTAAGAAAATATACTTCTCAAATTTTTAATCTTACATTTTGTTTGTGTTTAAAAAAATAATTTGAAAGTTTCCTTATATAATTGTAATTAAAATAATTGAAGGTAATTGATTATTTAATCATGTAATCAATTATTTGATTATTATGATCAATTATTTCATTCATGACGATCAATTATTTCATTCATGACATGGATTATAAAGTTCACCCAAATACTTAATCGATTATAAATTTTTGTAATCAATTGTAGTTAATGTACTCTATTTTATCTTTATAATCGATTACACATCAGTCGTAATCGATTAAACTAACAAATTTTTTGTCTTTTTAAAAATGTTAAGTTTCTTAATGAATATAATATATGATTCTTAGTCAATATTTTAAAATCAAATTAATGTTATTATCAAAACTAATTTTAGGATTACAATATTATGTCTAACTTTTCTTTTCTAAGATAAAAATAATAAATTATACAATTCCTAATTTCAAGGACACTTAGGAACAAACAAGTCAAAACTTTCTACATGCTTACATGTTCAACGAAGCTTTGTCTAGATGTACTTGAATTTAACAATCTCTATTGGATGTCATTAATTAACAACAAATTTTAGGCCATATTTTCTCTAAAAGTTATTTTTTAAATTAATCCTTAATTTTTCATTTAAAGCTTTATAAAATAAATTAATATAATCAAACAAGTTTTCTAATTATTATTTTTTAGTTTGAAAGCAAGTTTTGAAAAAAAATTAACAAATACTTTTTTTTATATTTTCTTTTGTAAAACCAATTTTGAAAATAAATTTCCAAATTATATTTTTAATTTTTCCTCAACAATAATTTCTTAAAATTGAGTTGCAAAATTATTTTTAAAAAACTTAAAAGTAAAACTAAACTAAATAGACCTGAATAAGAGTATAAATATGATACATGGAGATAATTAATAAGAGAATGTAGAATTATATCTTATTATTAAATAGTATTTCAATAATTTTTATATTTTAAATGTATTTCAAACTAAAAATATCAAATTAATGAACCAGGCCTTATGTATGATAAATACTCCTAAGAAAGACATTGATTGTTATTGACTTGTTACATTTGTAAATTACACATGATTTTATGAAATTTAGCTCAAACGATATAGTAATTATTGTGATCAGATACAAGTCATATAAATTAAGGTGAATGTACATGAATATGGATATATATATATTATACAAGATCAATAAATATTGGTAAACACAATTCTTATTATAACGAAGAATGAAATTGTTTATATTGATGTAGTCGTCCCATAGAAAATTTGTTAGTAGATGATGATTGTTTTAAATTATTATTTTTACATTATTATCTTAAAAAAATTCTTTTATAAGTGTTGTTTTGAAAGCAAATCCTGCTTATATAGATTTTATTATTATTTTAGTACATAAATGTTGAAGTTATCTTACATGACTTTAGTTAATATTTTAGATGAAAATTTCCTTGTTGATGGAACCTTGGATGAGAGTTTAAATTGGATCTCTGGAATGAAAGATATTAGGCTCAAAGACCTTCCAAGTTTTATAAGAACAACCACCCTAGATGATATTATGTTTGATTTCTTGGGTTCTGAGGCAAGGAATTGTTTGAGATCATCTGCAATCATTATTAATGCATTCCAAGAGTTAGATGGGGAATCTCTTGAAGCCCTAAGATCCAAGAATCCAAACATATATACTATTGGCCCACTTCACTTGCTCGACAAACATTTTCCTAAGAAAGAAAAAGGTTTCAAGTCAAGTGGATCAAGTTTATGGAAAAATGATTCAAATTGCTTAGCATGGTTAGACAAATGGGAAGCTAAGTCAGTTATATATGTTAACTATGGAAGTATAACTGTAATGACAGAGCATCACATGAAAGAATTTGCTTGGGGACTAGCAAATAGCAAGGTACCTTTTTTATGGATAATTAGGCCAGATGTAGTGATGGGTGAATCCATAACATTGTCACAAGAATTCTTTGATGAAATCAAGGATAGGGGACATATAACAACTTGGTGCATTCAAGATCAAGTGCTTTCTCATCCATCAGTTGGGGCGTTTTTGACCCATTGCGGTTGGAATTCCACACTTGAAAGTATTTCAGCAGGTGTACCTATGATTTGTTGGCCTTTCTTTGCTGAACAACAAACAAATTGTCGGTATGTGTGCACAAGTTGGGGAACTGGAATGGAAATTAACCATGATGTGAAGAGAGGAGAGATAACAAAGCTTGTGAAAGAAATGATGATGGGGGAAAAGGGAATGAAAATGAAACAAAAATGCTTAGACTGGAAGATGAAAGCAATAAAAGCTACAGATGTTGGAGGATCATCTTACAACAATTTTTTCAAGTTAATAGAAGAGGTTTTTCGCTGCAATGTTATTTGACTCTTGTTTTTATGAAAAGTGTAATAATGTTGATTGGTTAAATAAAAATTTCTCTAGTCATAATGTAAGAAGGTAAGATGATGTAATATTTAGTGAAACTATAATTAATTAAAATATTTTCTTTTATATGAACTGTGTCATATGTATTTAACTTTTAAAATAATTATAAACATACACAACTCTTTGTTTAAATCATTAATTGCAACTCTTTCTCTGAATGTTGCATCTTTCTTTTTGTTTTTTCTCATTTATTTGTTGTGGTGAGTGATATATTTTTCATAGTAAGATTTAAGAAAAAATGGAAAATCACGAAAAAGAGGAAATCTTTTAAATGATCTTGAAATAAGTAAATCCATCCTGTGTGCATGTTTTCCAAGCATATATACTTCTAAGGTTTAGATTATAAGTTTATTTAAGGCACATCATAATTATCCTTTCATTTCTAGGATTGATAATATAAATTTTATTTGATAATTCTTTCATGGAAATATGATAATCCTATTATGCTTGCATTACATAACTTGCAAGTTGAATTTGAATGTGATATCAAAATGGAGTCATTACTCATTAATATAAAATAGGTTTTTAACATTGGTTCTAGATCACTCATCAATTTTGAACCAATGTTGAAAAAAAATATTTTTAAAAATCAAGCACTTTTGATATCAATTTTGTGTTTAATGTTAAAAATGATTATTAATATCATTTTTTGCATAACTGATTTTAAAACCAAAGAATAACATCATTTGTTAACATGACTTAACATAAAATATTTCATATGTAATATCAGTTTTAACCTTATCTAAGATTCTGTATTTAATATTAGTTAAAGTCATGACCGATGTACATGATTTTATATTTAATATCGATTATGGTCATAATTAATGTTAAATATAATATTTTTTTGAAAAAGAATATTTGGTTTATTTTGCAAATAAATGTTTATTTTATAAACAAATAAAAATATCCAGCAAAGTTCAAACAAACTAGATAAATAGTACAATCTTGTTATTGTCTAATTATATTTCAAATAAGGATCTTAAGAAGTTTAGGTAATTAAAATCAAAATCAAATTATTCAGATTCAATTTGATATTAACCTTTTTATTTTAGATAATTAGTTGAGAACACAATTTACGAATTGATTTTATCTCTATGTTTTTGTGTTTGCCTAATCCTTTATCTTTGAGCATTAGTTTTGTAGGTGAACCTAAAGCATTGGAAGAATTGCTAGAAGAGTACCAAGATATCTTTCCTGTGGAGCTTCAACATGGACTTCCTCCAATCTGTGGTATAGAACATCAAATTGACTTCATTCCTGGTTCACAATTGCCTAATAGGAAAAGGAAACCAAACCACCTAGAAACCTAGCTTTGGCCGAGACTTGTAAGATAATTACCAAACATGCCACTAGTGATTCTAGGTTGAAAAACAAAGGAGAAACCTTCCTTAGGCATAGGCAAACCGAGAGTTCATGTAAGGTAGATCTTAAGAAAACCTCACAACACTCTTTAAGTGTTTCGCTCACTCTCTTGTGTTTCACACTTTAAGACTTTTTCTCTATTGTTTCTCTCTTGCCTTATTCCTCTCAAGTCTCACTTTAGGCTTCTTAATAAAACCTCTTAAATCAATTATCCAAGTCTATTTTCCTTTATGAAAGAGGAACAATTTCACACTTGAGCTCAAGAAATCCAAGGAAAACAAAACTCAAGACAAACTCAAAGAGGCCAAAAAAAACGAGCAACAAAAACTAAATATTGAAGGAAATGACTACTCAAATTTGGAGAAGTATTTGTGACAAAGGCTAAACCTAAATTACAACAACTAATTGATGTAAAACTGCTGGGATAATTTCAAAATAAAACAGAAACAAGTGACACACAACTTAAGACACAAATAAAAATGAAATCAACACCCACCAAGGAGGAATTTATGATCAATTTTTTTTTCTTTTGATTTTCTTTTCACTTTTCTTGTTTTTTTATTGTCCTATTCTTTTCAATTGTTTTTCATTTCTTTTCTTTTTTATTTTTGGACAGAACACTCAAAAATAATTCTAAACCAAGGCACTCAAAGTTCTTGAATTGAATATCCTACTAGCATCAAATTATGCACATGTAACCATTAAAACATAAGGTGTGATGCGATTTTGGGGGTTGGACATAAGGCACAAAATAGAACACACTTTTTTGTCAGAAATTTAGCAAGAAACACACACAAATGAGCACAAAGATAAGGAAAATATCAACGAAATAATATGATGACTATAACATGAGAGTAAACATGTAATAGATGAAAAAATTTATAAGGAACAATTGAGACACATTTTATCAAACTCTAGGCATGCTAAGAAAATACCTATGAAGAAGAAATTAGCTCTTGATACCACTTGATACAAGCTTGCCTCACACAAACTTGGAATTGTTGCCCAATCTTCAATTCTTCATAGGGTTTTGAGAATTTTGTATTTAGGTCAAACAAAAATAATAAAAAAGAAGGAAGAAAGAAAAAATATAAAATGGAATTAAATGAGGAAGGGGGAAGGCGCCATGATCGAGATCAATAAGCCAAGGGGAATCTCCACAAAGGAAGGATCCTTTGATAAGATTTGAGGTTCAATCAAGATATCCTAGGAGAGCAAAGTCTAAATGGAAAAACCAAATTTCAAAAATTCCCAAAGCCCTATGAAGAATTGAAGATTGGGCAACAATTCCAAGTTTGTGTGAGGCAAGCTTGTATCACATGAAGAACGTGAGTAGCAACCAAAATAGAAACCAAGAAGAACACAGTACCACATAACCCCTGAGAAGCTTCCAAGGGACGCTAAAAAGAAACCCAGTGAAACGACAACATTCTTAGACTCCCGCCATTAAATTCAAAATGTTTCAAAATGCTCGTTCAGCGAGGCACGCCGTTACGAAGTAATAGACGGTTATACCAATAACTGTCCCATAAATATGGAGTTAGTGGAGAAAAAATGGTTAATTAAACGATATAGCCACTGCAAAGCATTTTAGCTTTACCCCATCTACAACACTTGAATACAAACATGAAGGACAAGTGTAAGTCGACCACATCTCGTGAGACGCTGAACATAAGCTTAACACTCTGTCTTCCAAGACTTCATGCCCAACTTGGGGGGCTCGTGTACTGGCCAAGGTGACGTGTCCCTTCCACGTCATCCCATGTCAAGCTTTTGTTGAGCTCTTTTCTTAAGTTACACGCCATGCCAGCATATGTTGTGACTTCTGTACGTCCTGCACACATTAGAAAGGGGAAAATCCCTCTTGGGGAGCTCGGCCAGTGCAGGCCCAGCACGTGGTCCTCGACTGGTGTGTCCAAAAAATCCTTGTCCCATAGAGGCCAAAATGATTGTCTCACACGCTATCCAAAGAAAGCCACTAAGTATAAAAGAGATATCATATCATAGGAAGTACTCTAAACCATATACTTTATTTTTATCCTATTATTCTTCCCCTACTAACTTAAGTGTCAGAATGTCTTTGAAGATACTTCCACCTCTCTTGAAGAGCTAAAGTCTAACTCGCCCAAACTCCCCAACAACTCAGTTGGACCACACTTCATTAACGTGGAACAATCACCATATTTCTATGTCAACATCAATTTTGGTAAGAACAAAATTAATTTGAAAAAGTCCTATTAAAAAATAATTTTTTTTAAAAAGTTATTTTAGAAATAAAAAAATAAAATGCATATTTAATAAAATTATACATTGATTTAAATACTTAATCAATTATTACTATTTTTTAACTTATAAAACATAAAATATGATTTTTATAATTTAATTATTTATAGCATGATTTTTATATACATAAAATAGAATAATTATAATATTTTTAATAATCTAACTAATAATATCATATTTTATTTAATATTATTTTATATATCACTTAATATTTGTTTATACTAGTTCGACAATAGTCAAACTCACGCACACACAGGTTATGAACCTTGATTTTTAGCCTTAAAAGAAAAGAGAACATTTACGCGGAAGATGAGCGTGGAACGAGGTCTATTTGAATGCTACAGTTGCCCTTAAACACTGTATCCCGGTGATCATTTCCCTTTTGTTACGTGTCATCCGCACAACGGATACCTACGAACATTTTTGGATTCGCAAATCAATTTAACTAGACTACTGCATTAAATTAAATAAGTGCTCTCTCCAAAAATTCGTTCGATTACATGATTGGTTGTGTATTATGAAATTTGAATACGTGGTTATTCACGTAAATGTCTCTTAATACGGGTAAATCACATTATAATTTATAAAACCAAGACCAGTAAAGCAATAGGATTATAAGATTAAATAAAGAATTAGCATATAAAAGTGCATTGGGAAAATTTTGTTTTATTTTATTTTTTCATCTAAATATGATAGCCGTTCGACTATATTAATATATGGATATTAATTATTTTAATAATAAATTAATACATAAAATAAAATATTTAATAAAAAAATTATTAATTCTTAAAATTTTATTTAGAAATTATTTTTTTTAATGTTATTTAACTTAAAATATGATTAATAATTTAACATGTGATATATTTAAAAATGTATAAATAAATCTTTATTTATTAATTCATCCTCGATTAACTAGACAGAAATCCATAACCTAACTTAGTAACATACAAGAATTTAAATTTTCTAAATATATAAATAACTATTTTATCCCGTTAAAATGCTTACAACTGTCATTAAAAGTTACAAAATTGATATTATAATATTAAAATGTTTTCTATTAATTAAGAATTACATTACATAATAGTGCAGAACAATTATTAGTGAATAAAGTATTAGTATTTAAATGGATACACTGTATGGAATTCCTTTCCCAGTGATTCCAGGGCCTGAAAATGGTTTCATTTGCTCATAAGGCACTACCCCAACACCATGTCTATTTTTCAAATTATTATCTGCATTCCTTGAGTCTATAATGTCTTCAATTTCCTTCAGTCTCTTGTTAAACTTTTCAAAGGCTGTCTTTATATTTGGATTCTCAGCCCATGATGACTTCAAATATTGCCCAATATACTCTTCATCTGGGGAATGGTATGATAATATGTTGAAAACTAACATCATTGTAGTGGCTTGGATTTGTGATGGGAAACACTCCAGAAGGGTTTGCTCAGGTTTATTCAAAAAAATTTCCCACTCTTCCTTAGAAGGGTCTTCTGTAGGAATTTTGGTTCTAACAATATTGGGTCGATTAGGAAAATAGCCTCCATAAGTGTATTGGCCAAAGTTCACAGCTGCATGATGAGCAGATGCTGTCCAAGCTATAGTGGTGATGATGTCAATAAGGTCTTTTGGTGTCTTCAGTGTTGGCCACCATGGTTCCTCAGATTTGTCTCCATGACCAACATTTCGAATTTCTCTCCACCATGCTTGGAGTTCTTGATCAGATTCAATGATGCTTTGGCTTTGATAGTAATGGGTAACATACTCAGTTACCCATTGTTTGATGGCATCCCATATGAGGAGACCATCATTGGCAAAAGGGTAGTCTTCAATCGTTAGCTTTAGGCCATGTGGTGCATTAGGATCTACCTCAGCTATTCCCCTGATACAATACTAATTAATATAAATATTTAACCCTGTTCAATAAACTTCTTCATAAGCACATTCGCATAAGAAAAGAAAATAAGGGAAAATGGATTGAGCTTCTTTCGTAGGATAAGACCAGCTTATGCACTGAACTCTTATAAAAGCTCTACCACAACTTCTCCAAAAGTTAAGTGTAAGTTGATTTTATTACCCTCTTATTTTCATCTCTTATCAATGTTTATTGAGAAATTTATATAAATGGTATCCTAATGTCGTTCTAAAATGACATCACAAGAATATCGTAAAGCATCTCTGTGTAATTTACCTGTTAATAAGATCATTTGGAAGCGCTTGCAAATCAAATTGCCAAAGTTGGTCGTATGCCACGGAGCTTAACTCCATTGAATATTTATTTGGTGAAAATGATTTTTCAATGATTCCATTTCCATTGATGAGCACTTTGCGAGCAAATGCATTGATAGCCAAAGTATATCTCAAATGTGGATGCAGCAATTTGTAGATTGGATGCATGGTGCTAAGCTGTCTGTTTGTTGCAATGACAAAAGGTTCCATGACAGCATGAGTTCTTAACCTACACAAATTGATAGTTTACACATAGCAAGTTAGCATCACTTAAGACTTTGAACTTTTCACACGAACCGGTAGAGTAAACATATCTCAAACTTCAACTTACCAGTGATTTATGAGTTCATGATAACCAGAATCATGGGCAAGAACATGAGCTTTGGCAAGCCTCCAAAGCCAGAGATTGGTTGAATGAGAAGTTGAATGAGAAGGTGTGAAGACTTGCTTCCATTGTGGCTTTCCATCCATAGGTGGCCTAGTGAGTTCAATGGCTAGTGGCTTCAGTGTGCCTTGTTCATTGAGGAAGAACAGCGTCCTTGATCCATAGAGTGTGGTTCCCTTAATGTCTCTCACTTTGCTTACATACGGTAAGAATAAATCATGATAGTCTAACATGTACAGCTTCTTTTCTTTAATGGCCTACATGTGTTCAAAGTAAACAACAATATTTAAAGATAACACATTCTAAATTTAGTAAAATCATTGATTCTTTTGTACCTCTTCAATTGTGTCATAACCAATTATCTGTGGTTCGATGACTTCTCTGGTGATAGCTGAGTCTGGTGGACCATAGATTTGGGAATCTAGTTTACTTCTTAGAGGCCATTCCTACAGCATGAATTTGTGATCCTTGAGCATAGTGACAAGTGACATGATGAAAGTAAAAAACAAATTATTTATAACAACTCTTGCCTTGACCAATTGGATGCTATATGGGTTTACACCCGCCAAAGTCTCCCTAGCAAATGCCTCATCTGAAAGCCAAAAGAATCTGTCCCCTGCATTTCCAAAACTCAATCATGGAGAGCAGAGAAAGTTTGCATTTTGTGGTATCTTTTAGTATTAAGTAAATTTAAGGAGTTTCTGTAACAAAGTAATAAGGAGTGCAGTACTTGTTGCCCATATAGTTCAAGGGTTTGATCAAAATAAAATAATATATTACTCTAGTTCAAAAGAAACTAAGAGTATCTACTATGACCCTAAAGTTAAATTTCAATACAACATGGAATGTCCCTATACTTTATTCATATTTCAAGTCCAAATGATTATATAGCCAAAGAAGACTTATTAAATATTAAAAACAAATATTAAGCCTTGACTCCTTAGTCTTTTGAGAAAAATATCAACCATCCATGGCCAAAAATTTGATTATTGTATGTCAGCATGTGTAATTCAATTCTGTAATACAGTTGATTTGGATCAGCAATTTGTAAAATGCATTAGACTCTCACAAGGTATTAAAGCAAGTAATGCAACAAGCACTTGTCCAGTATATTATCAAATTTTAAAAATAAGCATTTATGGTGAAGTTATAAATTCACATACTTTTAACTGTTTCTGGGGTATCAAACCGCAAAAGGTTCTGGCTATCAGTGGCAGCCTTGATCAAACTGGGAATGACACTTTGGAGGAAATTTAGGGCAGTGTCCTTAAGAGGTGGTAACTGAAATCCTTCTTTGTAGATCGTGTCTATGTCTTCAAAGCTGCTAAACCCAAGATTTTGGTCAGTGAGAATTGCATCTATGGATTCTAAAACAGCACTGATTCCTGAGGATATTGTGGTCATTGTGAACTGTGACTGTTTCATATCAGAAAATGTCTCGTCACGAGGAACATATATATCTGAACTTCTTTTCTCAGATGATGGATCTGTAAAACAACAATAACAAGTAAAAAAGCAAATTTGCTAATTTACAACTTTACATGTTCCAAACTTGAAACTTCAAATCCTTCAACCATAAATAGAATTAAAAAAAAGTGAATTGACTGAAGCTATTATTTGTTATCAGATTGAATCTGGTTTTAGTTGAGAACTAACTCCAAGCAAAGAAAACTAGTTACCTTCTTGTAGTGTAAAGTAGAAATATTTAAACAAAACTGACTTAAAAGATCTCATCTCCACTTGTTTTTACAAAGAGTTACAGGTTTGAATTCAAAATTTCCTACTAATATCTAAACCTCTTACAACTAGCACATTCTTCTAATCACCAACTAGAGTTTAACACAAACGTATTTACTTTTTTCTTCTATATTAAAAAAAATGGTGTTTAATAGATAAATGAAAAAGTGAAATGAGGAAAAAAGACCTGTTGTAGAGTGGTCTCGGCCAGTACGACAGCGTCTTGGATATGGAAATTGTTTGGAGCCACCAAGAACAGGTCTTTTGAGATCAATGTTGGTATCAGGATCACCAAGATCATTGTACACATCATAATCATATATTCTATCACTGTTCTTGCGTTCTCCTTCTCCATTTCCTCTTAGTTCCTTCAATTCTTCTTCCCTCAACCTTCTCAGTCCACTTGGTGTTTCTGATGGCAAGTACAACTATTCCATGCATAGTACCATAGTTAGCCAAAAAAACACTAGTTTCAGAGTTAGTTAATAAAAAGAGTAGTGCACTTCATAACTCTAGTGTTGGCTGAAATTCATATATGTGTTTTACTAGCTTGAGAAATACATCAAATAAGAAATGAAACTTACATTTTCTTTTCTCATTTTTTTTTTTAAAAAAAAACAATGAGACTAGCATGTTGAGAAATAATTCAAATTTCCAATTTAAAAAGTATAGGAGATGTTCTTCACATTTAAAAGATAAAATCCAATATTGACGTTGTTTAGAATTAAAAGTATTATTTTTATTTAAAGATTTGTTTCCTTTTCTAAAATTACGATACTATGCTTATAATAAATATTACTGGGATGAGAAAAATCACTCAATCTATTGAGAGAATCATCACCCAGAGTGAGAGGGGAATATCATTTAAAGGGAAGGTTTCTCATATTTCGGGAAAAAAAATTTGTAATGGTTAGTTTTGAAGTTAAACTTGTAAATGAATATTCATTCTGATATTATTTTGGATTTAAGCGTGAGATGTGAAACCAATTTTAATATTTTATGTGATTTTTTCCTTTTCTTATAAAATCACGTGTTTTTCCCGGACACATATATAGTGAAACACATTTAAATTTTACCAAAGAAAAATGTATTAAAAAAGTATTAAAGAATTTATATTGTTAGTATTTAACTTGATGAGTTTAAAGAAATTAAAGGATGTGAAGAATTAAGAAAAAAAAAATAATCAGTAATTTTAGAAGCCGAAATTTAAAACTGAAGCAGAGATAGACATCTCAACTTATGTTCTATTGATTTCTTTTGGATACTAAAATGAACTTGTAGAAATTAAAATTATACAAGCCCTTATCAATTAAAATTGAAGGATTTTTTTCCCCTTTAAACTAAAAAAAAAAATAGAATAAATTGACATTCTTATGATACTTACCTTGTCAGTAAAGAAAACTCTCTTCACAGGATTACCATGCTTGGGCTGAACCCATGAATCACAGGTAACGTGCACAGGTCCACTAGGAAAGCCATCAAAGACTATGGTCTTTAGAAACATCTCCCTGTGGTGTTCATTCTCAACTAAAACAGCACCCACTTTTCCGAACTCTGCTGGTAACTCAAATGTAGCCTCATAGTACACCTCATTCTCCAATTCATCAGTCTTATGTGCATTACCTTTTATTGTCTTTTTCTCTAACTTTGTTTCTTCATTCATAGAAAACAAACCCGTAAGGAAAGTTATAACACAGGTGAGAGATAAATCTATTGTGTAATTTTATACCATTTCTAAAACACAAAATTACACTTTCATTTAATTATTTCGTGTTACATGTTATGTCAATAATTTAACTCTCGCCCAAGTCTATTTCATATATAATTGTCATAATTATATTCTGTCACATTGTTAAATTATTTTGGTCAATATATTCGTTTTTTGTTTATGTCAATTTTTTAATAATTTTATATTCTATTAAATAATAAATACTCTTCTATCAAGTGTTATATCTAACACATTTTATTGTTAAATTTGTTCTAAATTAATCTATGCCCAATCATTCAAGATTGAAAATTCTCATTCCATGTTTGAATACTGATTGAAAACAGAAGATTGTATTCTTTTTCTTTTTTCACCCTTCCTAGTTTTTCTTTCTCCGGCCTAATGTTTTTCCTCAATCTTTTTCACACATAAGCCATGGATCATAGATTGTTTTGCATTAAAGGGAAAATCACACTAGAAAAACATTGTTCTCTATTGCAAAATCATTTTTTTATTATTACAAATTAGAGGAACAATGTCCTCCCATTGCAAAAATTGAGCTTTTATTATAAAGGAATGTTTTACTCTTCAATCTTTCCTCTTGTTTCAATAATTTTCTTAATTTCTTTCCACATGTACAATTCTTCTTCACTCTTTTCTCAGGCATCAAAAGTAAATGGAACATGACTATTTTATTATAAGGAAAATCACTAATAGTAGGAACATTAGTGCTTGATGTTAGAAAAGTGAAAAGTCGAGAGATCAAAGCTCCATAATTTCAAATAAAGAAGATATACGTACATGAGTTCACACTAAAATATATAAATAGAAATGAAAGTCCCTCCCTCTTTTCCCACTCTTTGTAATTTATTTTTCTCAAACATATTTTTTCCTCACACTTTTTTACACCGCTGAGAGGAAATATAATCAAATATATAATAATTTTTTATTTGAATTTTTTTACTTCAATATTTTACAAATTTATAATTTAATTTACAAGATAATATTTTTTATTTAATTTATAAAATTTATTTTATTTAAAGGAACATATAATTCTAAAGTTATATATGTTCTTGTATAATTTTATTTGTAGTTATTCTAGAGATTAAAATTGCAATAAAGTAAAAGTTGTTTGATATTTTTTATTTTTATTTAATTTTACAACTCTTTTTAAGTTAAAATTTATATGACAGAAATAATAAAAATTTCAAATTATTTAAAACTAACAAGTTCACTCAATAGACGAATATTATATGGGTGAGTTATTATTTTTTTTTATTAAAAATGTAAAATTTAGATAATTTAATCCTTAAAACTAAAAAATAAAATAATAATTCTAGACAATTATCTATTATTATTTTAATTATTTAATAATTATTCATTTTATTTTGATTCCTTAAACTTAATAATTTAATCTCATTTTAGTTTCTAAATATAAAGATTAAAATAATAACAAATATATATAAGAGATTATAATAATAAATGATTCTTTTTCCATCGATTAAACATTCTGTTTATGATATTTTAAAAAATGAAAATGATAATTATTTGAGAATATATATATATATATATATATATAAATGTTTCTTAAAATAATTTTAACTAATATTTAATAATAGGGACTAAGAATATTAATTTTCAGTAATTATAATAAAAAATTGTAAAAAAATAAAATAAAATTAATTACTTTTTAAACTTTATTATCCTCAAATTTCACGCAATAAAAATAATAAAATATGAGTGGATGTTAGGTTTTAGGATATTTAATTTTTTTAGGTAGGAATTAATTTTTCATGATGAAAAATGTTTAGGAAAAAAATATACTTTAGAAATTATGGATTTAAGAATTTAAACTTAAAATTTATGTTGTTAGCGAAAAATAATTAATTTTTGGTTTAGAAGTATTTATGACAATTTAGAAAATTTAATTTTTAGTATAGGAAATGTATTACGATATATAGAAAATTATTGTTGTAGGAATTTAAATTTAACACAGATTTTGTTAGTTAAAAATATATGTTAGTTTTTAAATATTTTTAGGATATTTAATTTTTTTTGCTAGGAATCAATTTTTTATGATAGAAATTTTTTAGGAAAAACATATATTTTAAAAATGATGGGTTTAAGAATTTAAATTTAAGATTTATGTTGTTAGTGAAAAAATAATCAATTGTTAGTTATAAGTATCTATGACAATTTTTTAAGGTAAAAAATTTCATTTTAATATAAAAAGTGTATTACGTAAAAAAATTAATATAAAAAAAATATTATTATAGAAATTATAATTTAACATATATTAATTTAAAAAAATGTTATAGATGTGTCATTTGTCCTTTCACTCAGGCGTCACTCTATTTGGATTTCCTTGCGCTGCTGCACAAGACGATTTGTCACGGTGCCTCCTTCTAATCGAACTTAGTTTTAGGTTATCGTATTTAGTTTTCTACGGAAACCGTTTAGTTAATTTGCCTAGTTTTCTTATTTGTCTTTTTCAACAGGAATCGACCCTTCACAATTCCTTAAGAACTTCCAAATATTGAAACAGTCCATCCCTGTACTATTTCTGGGTAAGTTTGACTTTTGAGTTTTTTTACTACCATCCTACCCTTGTTAGACTTTATCGGCTTTTTGCTAACCCAAACCTCTTTTTTTAAAAATAGAGAAATTAACTATAAATTATAAATATATTATATGTTAAATTATTAATTATATTTTGAATTAAATAATATATAAATAAAATAAAATTTTGAATTTAATATATCACTTTAAGTATTACTTTATTAGTAAAATAATTAATTTATATATATATATATATATATATATATATATATATATATATATATATCTATCTATACAAACATATTTAAGTGCATGTTCAGATAGTAATATCCCATACTTAATTTTACTCGGTCTAAAATAGAGCTAAGCATGTTCAGGTGTAAGGAAGATAAAAACAGATTTTCTGACAAGTCTTGGTGAGTATCTAAAATTGGATCTATTTATTATCCCTAATTCTTACATGTTATTCCAAATAAATTTTTTGATAAGAGTGCCTTTGATGTGATGTATTTGTTAAAGAATTTAAAAAAGAATTCTTGATATAAAACAATTATATTACTCATATATTTTCTTTAATGTTCATTTATAATTTACACATTAAATATTTTTTATTTTAATTTCTTAACTAATTAACGAAATCCTAAATATTATTGAGTAAATTATACCATACTTCCTCTATTTTTAGAGGATTATGTTTGGTATTCTTTGATTTTTAGTATTACTTTCACACGCATAATACTTTTTTAAAAATTTGAGAGATCACTGGGAGAATGTCATTATAACATTTTTTTTAACAGTTAAAATATTTTGTATAAAGTAAAAAAATAAAAGTAAGGTATTGTGAAATCTGAAAAAAAAAATAGGGTGTTAGTATAATTTACTTAATCTTACTTTTAAAAATAAAACTAAGAAAAATATAATAAAATAAAATTAAGAAAAATAAAACAGAGATAGAGTAGAATCAAAATTAATTAAAATGAAATGAAGCTTAAAAGAACACTTACTTGAGTCAAGTTCATTGCTCACAAGCTCTAAAACGAGGGTTTTTCCTACCAACTCTCCAATCCCTTGAATACCATCCCTGACGAGATTGGTGAGAGGCCCTCCACTTCGAGTCACCCTCACAATTGCCTTCACATTCTGAGACATGGCCTTGTTGTTGGAGTTTCCACTTTTGCTCTTCATCACACCTTTCACGCACCGAGACACGCTATAACCTCTCTTTGTCTTCCTCCTCCAATACTACTTGGTAAAGAGAGTTTACTTTGTTGGTTCAACAACCAACTTTTATTACACAAGTGGGAAAACGCAGTCTTAGTGATTATGGATTGGTGCACATTTAGATTCATGGTGGTATTTATGATCATCATTGGCGATGGTGTCCCAAACGTAATATTGGTAACTGCACCTATTTAATTACGTGCTTGGTATGATTTGACCTTGACCCCTCACTTACCAATACTTGCGTAAGATAAAACAAGAGAACCGACAGGAAGAGGAGTGTTAAAATTTAGAGAAGTGTTGAGAAGGACTTTCTACTTTCGGTTCAAATTTGTAGAGAATTATAAAGTTGAAAGAGGTTTATTAGATAAACACATGATAACTATATTAGTGTTAAAATTTTGGTATTCTTAATGTATATCAATTAGTTATAGAGGGTTGATCAAAAATACTATATCAGAGATTATATTCTTGTTATTTATCTAAAATTCGTTAAAACCATATAATGCATTCTTTATTAATTACTTCAAATTTATTCAAAATAAAAATGTTTAAATGAGTGCTAATACCCATCAAATTTTCTCATTTAATTAACTTCAACCAAAATAAGATTGACATTTCTCAATTACAAATTATGAATGAAATTTATTAAATAAAGAAAGAAACTCGTTCAATTTTATAATTTTTTATTACAATTAAAGAAACTCGTTCAACCATCCTGGTCTAACGCAGCTCACTTTGGTCTAGTCAATAAATCCCAACCCATCTTTAGGTGAATTTATAACTTTCCGATCTAACTTGATGTACTGTCAATTTGTAGATTAAATAGCTTGATCTATTGTCTATCTAAAATAATTAAATACATATAAATAATTCACATAAATATCTTTTAAGATTTTATAAAATTATATTAAATATTTTTTATTTTTTAACATTATTAATAATTTTTTAAAAATTAAGAAAGTGTTAATAAATATTTAAATGATTTTTTTTAGATTACGAGTAGAGATATAAAAATATAATTTTGCTGATTTGAATTTTACTTTTTTATTACTTTTATATCATTAAATTAATCTAATCCATTACCAGATTTACGTGGATCGAGTCAAATAGATTGGGCCAAATTCGTGAGTCATGATCTATTTTGACTAATTCACATTATCTCTGACGGTGCATGAGAGCGTATGGGCCATATTGTTTTTGAATAAATTAGGCTATTTAGGTTAATATTGTTCAATGACAACTGTTTCATTTATAAATGTAATTTAATTGAAACATGACTTTAAATACTATGCAGTTATTATCGACCATTATAGATTAGAGAATTTTATTATCGGCAAGTTATCGTTGAAGGTATTCTAATCCTATGAGAGGTTTTGCGAGATACACCTTTTTTCTTACATAATAACCAGCGAAAATATTGCCTTCGCATTTGTGTGACTAAAAAGTAGATAAAATATATTTAAATATATAATAAGTATGTTAAAATAATTGATTATAATATTTTAAGTATAATTGAATAATTAAGTTTATATTATTTTAAAAAATATTTCATTGAAAATAAATAAATATTTAAAAGAAATATTAACATTATGTGAGTAATATTTTCAACAATTTCCTAATCTTGTGAATTATAATTAATAAATAATTTTATTTTTCACAATAATAAAATCAATAAAAACATATGAACTTGTATCCATATAACATTACTTTTTCTAAAGTAACTCAAAACTCTACATATAAAATAATCTAACAAATTTCTTGAAGTCATCTAAATTAAATTCTTAATTCTTTGTAAAATACTCATCTTTCCAGAAAGTGTGATTTCTTTTCAAATTTACCTTCCTTAAAAAAATATATATTATTTGAAAATAAAAAAATTAATAAGTAAGAAATTAATATCAATACTGACAAAGAAAATGTAATATAAAATTAAAATACAAAGTTAAACGAATATTAATACGGGTTAAAAGACTGAATTAATAGGTGGTATTATCAATATCAACGCATACAAACAGAATATAACATAAGATGAAAATAGAAATAAAAGTTAGAAAAATTAAATCAAAATTTAAATTAAAAAAATGTTATTGTTTGATGTTATAAATTTATTCTTTCCTTAGAATATAAATGAAATACAATTTTCAAGTCAATAAAGCACCATTCAACGAAACCTCCTCCGACCATTGTATCTTGACATTCCTTTCTCACGGACAACCGGCAAAAAATTTATTACATTTCTACTTTTTCTTTCACCGCAAATTAGAATAAAACGTGTGAGATAAAAACGAAGCAAAGGAAAAAAAAATAAAATTAACGTGTATAAAAGATGGTTAAGTATGAAACAATTAAAAAAAAAACAAAATTTTTAATTTTGATAATTAAGATTTATTTTATAATATTTTATAAGTGATATTTTTAGTATGTTTAGTAACCTTATTTAATCCGCGTTAACTAATTAATTTATGCGAATATTCATTCTAAGTTTTCAAGAGATAATTTCATTTAATTCATAAAATTGTGTTTGATGAGTACTGCACTTCAATGTCATATAATTAAACAGAGGTACAAAGGAATTTTTGAAGTTTAAATAATAATTACAAGTCATAAAAGATATGGTTATTATAAATGCTTAGTCAACAAAAAATAACATAATGGACTCATAATATACACAAATGAAAGTAAGAAGACAACAGTAAAGAAGGTCTATAAAAAAAAATATTCTTGTTCATCATCATATGCTTATCCTGTTGGTTCCTAAATGAACTCCCCTAAAAGAATTTAGAGGAATTGAATAAATTTTAATTCTTATATTTCTTAATTTTCTTTTGTTTCTATCTTTCTTCAATTTTAAATTAATCCTAATCTTATTTAAGCTATTAACAAATAAGACAATAAACAATTCATGTGAATGAACGATTAAAACAATATAAAATTTAGAGATGAACAACGAAACTTTAAGAAAGATTAAGAAACTGATTAGTAATCTAATTTTACTTAATAGCATATAATCAGTATTCAAGTATATCAATCATGTATTGATTATCGAGTCTATTATCAAGTCAATTACCAGCCTATTATCAAGTCAATTACCAGCCAGATTATTATTGAATTCAAATTTTTTGATAAATGAATTAACATATAATAAAAGAGATGAAGGATAGAGAAGAAATGTACAAGAGATTTTATCCTGGTTCGGCGTTCGATTTACATCCAGTTTCAACTCAACAACTGCTACAATTGGTTTCCACTATGATGCCTTTTGTGTTCTTACATACACACTTCACAAGCAACACAAAAATAAAATCAAATAAACCACTAGCACACAATGTTCTTTAACCCAAAGAACACTCTTCTCTATTCTTGGTAACTCCAAGAGTACTACAGTTTTTGAACACCTTTCAGAAAATCAATACCCTTTGAGAAACCTTTCTCAAGGATACCCTTACTCTTTCCTAGAGAGACCTCTCTCTTAGAGTAATCAATTCAGCAAAACAAAATAACAAAAGATCAGTTAAGAAAACACCTGATTATGTAGTTCTAATCACAAAGAAAACATAAAGACATTACCAACCATTAATCTCCAGTCATGATTGCCTTTAAGAAATCTTTTCTTTGAAAACTTGAAGTTCTTTAAAGGATTTTCTTGATGTAAAAGCACAACTTAGTTTTAGAACGAAATCACTATGAAAGAATGTTCCTTCTTGTGTTTAAAAGACTCTCTTAAAACTCTCTCTTAAGATTTTAAACACAAAGGTTTATGTAGAAAATATTTAAAACACGTTTTGGGCAATCATAAATGTTTTCTAATAAGGGTAATCGATTACTGAATGCTAGTAATCGATTATCCCAACAAAAAAACTCAAAACATGTGATTTGAGCCAATGGTAATCGATTAACATGTGTGGTAATCAATTACTCCAGAGGTAAAACACAAATTTACACTCTATTACCAATCTGTGGTAATCTATTACCATTTCTGGTAATCTATTACTTCAATTGGTTACCAAAAAACTGATTTAATCTATTACCTTAGTTGGTAATTGATTATCTCGAATTTGATTTTGAAAAATTAGAGGGAAATGAATGTTTTGAACCTAGAGAGACTTGGTAATCTATTACCAACCATGATAGTTGATTACTAAGTCAAATCCAAGATTGCTAACGCACGTAAAGAGTTCTACTTAAGTAACTAGTATGTCAACAAGATCAAACACAAACATACTTAGACTAAATAGTCAATACAATGAAAAACGCCTAATACATTTTGTCTAAGAAAACCATAAAATACAAACATCAAAAGCAAAACACAAATGGCCGACTCCAAGCGTCTTCCAGCTTTAAGTCCAACACACGACAGTCATAATAGGTATCACTGCAAAATACACTAGAGATTATCGTACAAAAGAAAGCAATCACAATAATATATACATGAACATGAATAGATCAGTAGATATATTTATGTATAACCTACATGATGCATGGCGACTTACTTCACTCATATGTCGTGTGATACTATAGGAATCATAAAAGATGCCTACAAGTGTGTATATCCACTGACACTCTCACCATGAAAATACCATATAGTTATTGTTGGGACCACTCAACGTTACAATGGTTTTTCACAATCCAACTTATGGTGATTGGCTAGAGTGGAAGATTTTCCCACTAAGTAACAATCCCCCAAGTCCAAGGAACTCTATCTTTCAAAGCCTAGTCACAGACCAACTATCATAGTTTCATCTATCCTCATTTTAACAAAACATTTCTTTGAATATATGAAGGAATTATGATAATTGTAACCTTATAATTCCCAAAATCATCTCCCTTGGACATTTTAACAACCAGGCAACTCAACTACCTCCATATGATGAGCATACGCCCCAACATTCATAAAACATGATTATTATAATCCTTTAAGGTGACATGCATATGTTCAACCTAATATAGTTCACTCATAAACTCTCCCATTCATCCAAAGAACATAACCAAACGTAAATTATGCTTGTAATGAGATATTAAAGGAACTAGAAGAAGAAGAAGAAACCATTATAAGCTTAAAATAAAAGAGAAAAACTTAAAGAACTCAATCGAGAGAAAAGGGGATACACGTTGAACATGATTCACCTTCCATGCTCAGTGTGAAGCTTTAGAGACTCACCCTTAGTCTTTGTAACTTCATGTCTAACGTTGCACCAATGTGGCGATTGAGGTGGGGCTCCGGAGGCTCACCCCTGCCTTTAACTTTTTGTTCGAAGTCGTATTCGGTCAAAATAATGCAATTAAATGTAGTATACTATGAAGTGACTCCTAGGGAGTCTCTCAAGGACCATCATAATGTTACTGTCAAAGGCAAGACGAAAAGGGGCAGGGTTTGATTATGAAAACAGATTAATAAAAACAAAGAAATTAACAATAACTAAAATGAGATTAGCCTCTTGAATAGATTGAAATTCACTTATCCTAGGTTACAAAAACTCATGCTCAATTTACTGAACTCTCAATCCAACTTGAATTAATTTACTAAGCGAAAATTAAATCTAGGTTTTCCTTATCCGGCAAGTGTTTACTCTCAACCCATTAAAATGAACGTTATTTTACCATAGGCTTACAATCATTCTAGTTCTCTACCACTAACAATCACAGTCATGCATGATTCAAGAGGACTTGCAAAGGTTGTAATGTGGCCAAGGATGAGGTTTTGATAAATTTAGCTTAGTGACTACTATTTCACAGATATTGAACGAAACATCAACAAATTACAAAAGATATCAGAATTACATAATAAACCTGTAAAGTCTCCATTTCAATCACTGTTCAAGTACTCAACTTATTTTCCACACTTATTCAAATCAAAATTTGTGCTATTTTTCTCATTTTCTTTTCTTTTTCCATTTTTTTTCATCTGTATCAGAATCAAATAGCATTCAGAGCATAGAAAATTTAACCAAATTGCATCAATTCCACAACTCAGAACCATATCATATAAATTAAGTATTCCACCCTCTACACTTATTTCTCTGTTAGTCCCGAGCAGATACCCCTACACTTATCTGCTTCACATAACCAAAAGATAAACAAAACTCATTCAATATCTGTAATATCAGGACAACATTGTTTTACTCTTAAGGCTTGTAATGTAGGTAATCAAAGAAAAATGTTTCAGGCTCAAAGGGGCTAGCAAGGGATAAAATTCAAGGTAGGCTATCTGGTCAAGTGAGGAGATAGAAATGAATGCCTCAATCATAATCATTCACTATATGATAAAATGCAGCTTTGAAAAGAACAAAAGCAAGTTCTAAAAAACAACATTCACTAATGACATATATCACACTAAAAGAAAGAGAATGACATATAGATGAATCCATTCAAAACAGGCCTAGTAACTCGCAGGGTCAAATTACCTATTATTTATCAGAAATAGTACATAACCAATTCATACAGACTAATCCACAATCTATCAGAGGAATGTATCAACACCACAAAATAATCCAAAAATTAACTCAGCTCAGATTCCTAACATATAAATCATAATGCAGATATACTAATAATCAGACCAGAATCATAAAATCTCCAAGTATCAAAACCAAATGTAAACAAGTATGAAAATCCTAATTACTCTAATTACTTCCTAATTACCAGAAGGTGGATGGATATAAAACGGAAAAGAGTGGAAGGAGAAAAGAAAAACTCCTCAAAAAGGCAAAGTGTCTGTAGTCTCCTGCTTTAGGGGTTGCTCAATGATGATCTCATGATAATACTTTAAGTGTTGCCCTTAGTACCTACAAGAAACAAATACCCACCTAGGTCAAATATCTTAAAATCATCTACAATAATATATAAGTTATTCTCTATCAGTGTAGATGATTTAGGGTACATGCATGTTCTATAATCAGTGCATGGTGGTAGGGACAAAATGAATGCCATAATCATAATCTCCATTTGTTCATTTTAATCTTGACATCTAATTTGAACAATTCACATGTTTCACTTACTATCAAATCAAAGAACATGGAAGATTGAACTCTAATAACTCACAAAAGTGAGCTATTTCTATACTCCTTTTATAATATAAATTGTCCCTTTCACGCTCTTAATCCACCTAAAATAACTCTAAATTAATCTTAATTCACAATAATTCGTATTAGAGCTTGTTGATGGTGTGTTAAGTGTTTTAGGGAGAAAATAGTCAAAAACAGGTGAAAATGTGCTCAAAAAGCATCTCTCGCGAGTTGGATCACAACTCGCGCGACTTGGAGCTTCAGTAAAGAAGAAAAGCTTTCTGGAACCTCATCTCACGCTCATCTCTTCTCATCTCGAGCGAAGACACCTTTCTTGAAGAGTAAGTTAACTCTCTGGTACCTCATCTCGCACTCACCTCGCGTTCAAAAAAATCATCTCGCGCGAGGTGGTGTAGCTTCAAGAATAAGTTAACTCTCTAGCACCTCATCTCGCGCCTAGCTCCTTTATCTCGCGCGATGCGACTTGGAGTACAACACAAGGTTCCTCTCTGGAACATGAACTCGCGCGAGTTGTTTAATACCTCACGCGAGTTGGACTCGTAGCAAGCCCAAGTCCAACAATGTTAAAAGGCTATAAATATTCGTAATGCACATTCAGCAAGGAGTTTGCTTAGTTTGCTCAGTACACTCAGTCCGGAGATAATTCCTGAAACCCTAAACCTTCAGACTCTCAATGACTTAACCTAAACGGCGGCTGCTCTTCGGTTAGGAACTCTTCCAGTTCATAGACAACAACGAAATTCAACCACGAGTAAGAACAGAAGAAGATTCCAGACTTCACTATGTATTCTCTTTCAATTATTACTTGTGTTGTTTCCTTCTCTATCATGAACTAACTCCCCCTTTGATTGGGAGAATGATGTAACCCTAATTATCCCTTTTATATGATTGTTGATGTTATTCAATATATGTTTGGGTGTTTTAATCTTCATTCTTAATTTTATTTATTAAATTGACAACCTAATAAATTGATAAGGTAATATAGAGACGCTCTAACAAATTAAACATCTAGAAAAAACAGAATAATTAAAACCATTTTTGCACTAAAATCTTAGAGATGGGAATAGCTAGTAATGTGGACTGCACCTAAATTACCTTTAGATTCATAAAACTAGATCCCTATTTAATTTGGTATTAATCCAGTTAACTTAGGAGGCGTGAGTGATTCTGAGAGGAACGGTCACGAGGGTAGGAATCCAATCCGACCATGATTATACTTGAATAACATAAAAGGAAATTATAAGCGGGAGGTTAGTGGTGAAATCAGGATCCCAATCACTTTCTTTTCTTGAACTTAAATCTATTTTAAATTTGCTTTATACTTTGTTTACAATTAATCCTTAAATCAAGAACGAATATGCTCTTTTCCACTCTTAGGAAATTAATAAAATAAAATAAATAAAAATATAATCTTCCGATTTGATTGTCCTCGTGTGATCGACAACCCCAGTTTACAAATACTTATTACTTGATGATTGTCATAGCAAGGGATGCGTTTGGTATAATTATCACTCGCATACCGCGTATCAAACTCCAACATTAATAACAAAATTTAAAAGAGAGAGTAAAAATTTGAGTGTTTTAAGATAGCATGATTATTTTCTACTCCATCTATAATGTGTTTAGACATTGGTTAGCCATTAAGTGTAGAATCTTGCAGTTGGCCCTCCATTGTTAACTTCTCTAACAACCTAGAAAAATCTGTAACATCATGAGAATAAAAGCCATTAGGAACAACTAAGAGGTTCAAATTAGCAAACTCAGTGATAGTCCAAGCTTTAATTCCATAAGTGTCAAAAGTGAAACATTTAGTGTTGTTCATATTGCAAGTAGAAAGAGTATCAGGTGATAAAGAAAGCTTCCCTAGTGGTTGCTCTTGTTTCCTGGATGCTTCATTCTTTCCACAATGTGTGTTCCAAGGAAACTTTATGGACAATTCTCCACTAGGTACTAAGACATAAGGATTTTTGTAAGGAGGCTCACAAACAATTTCACCGTGTGCTTTGAGTTCTTTCTTTTCTACATCCTCACACAAAAAGTTTTTATCTTGTATTTCTTCCTTAGGAATCACTCCTACATCACCTATCAAATGGAAATCAACATAAACAAAGGAAAGATTAGTATAAATAATTAAATCATCACATGTTTCCTTCTCTTGTTTATTTGTCACTCTTCTTTCTTTCATGTCTTGTTCTTTCAACTCTTGTTCTTGCAACTCTTTCTCTTTAGCTACAACCTCTATGGAACTTGTCCTTTCCAGTTGTTTAGGCTCCACCATTTGTTTACCAAGCCCAAAGTAATATCACTCACATTCTTACCATTAGCATTCAGATTGGAATTTGCTTGTGGGGGTAGATTGATGGATGCTTGAGGTTGATTCTGATTAATTGCATTAGATAACTACATTAGATATATTGAGTTTGGAGACTCTGAAGATTGGCCTTAATTATCTGTTGAAATTGCAAGTTGTTGGTGGCCATTTGCTTGAGTAATTCTTCTAAAGAAGGACCACCTTGTGGTTGGGCTAGTGGTGGTGCAGCATGTTGTTGAGAAGGTGATATATGATGGTTGGAATGTTGCTGTCAATTGAACTCTGATAAATCTGATCTCTCCACCTAGGATTGTAGGAACTAGAATATGGGTTGTACTATTGTTGAGGCATGCTATGAAAAACTTTTGCTTCTGCAACAATTGGATCACTGAAACATCCCTCTTGCTGCAATAGTTCTCTAATATTCGTATTATCCATGTTAAGAAAAATGTACCCGCCAACACATGAAAACACACCCGAACAACACCACAAATAAGATTTATTGATCCTAATCTATTGTATGCTAATTGTATAGACTCTAAAGATAAATTCCTAGAATGCCTAACTAATCTATGAAAGTTCATATCTATTTCATGGTCAAAAGGTTGTATAACTCCTGAATTACCTTTAGTCATGCATTATATGCAACATATAATGCATTTGACACACAAGCATACATAAGGTAAAATTGAAGCTAAAATATTTTATGAAAAAGTGCCTCCAATTTAAAATTCGCTGACCCTGTGGCTGGCGTAGCCGACTGGGCTGAAAGATTTAGCTCATTTCACCCAAAAAACATACATAACTTGCCCAATTCTGATAACCGTAGCAAACGTTATGCCTGTTTTAAGTTTTAGCACCATCAAAATTCACAAATTTTTATATCTCAACTGGAACCAAACTAACAATCCCTGGTATTTTTCACATCAAATATAGGTTGAAAGAAGTTGGGACACAAAAATTCAAGCAAAAATAACAACTCTAGCTATCAAAATAAAAAATCGCAATTAAATTGAAAAACGGATAATATTCACCGCGTATGTTGTACTGTTCACTGTATGCATGTTGGTTGCTTTTAATGCAAAAATTGAAATGCAGCATAGCAACTCATATGTAAGCAATCCAAACAGAATTAGTATGCATGTAATTGAGTGACAAAGCAATAATTATGAAAAACAATTATGCAAAAAAAATGACAGCAACAAAAAAAAATGACAACAACTATTATTTAGCAAACTATTATGTAGAAACAGAATGCAACTTAAAAACAGAATGTAGCAACTTAAACTATTATGCAAAACAATTATGTAGAACAAAACAATTATGCAGAATAAATGATAGAACACTGCAACACATGACAGAAAATCACACACACACTAAAACTAAAACAGAACACTAAAACAGAACAAATACTAGCTAACACAACACACAAACAGAACACAAGACAGAATTAATGAATGACGAACAACACAACACATAACACATCACATAACACAACACAACACTAATCTTTGACAGAAACCGATGGTTCCCAACAATGACGCCAAATTTTTTGATCGAAGCCATTTTCGTTCAAAATAATGCAATTAAATGTAGTATACTAGGAAGTGACTCATAGGTCGTCTTTCAAGGACCATCATAATGTTACTGTCAAAGGCAAGACGAAAAAGGGGGGGAGGTTGATTATGAAAACAGATTAATAAATACAGAGAAATTAACAATAGCTGAAATGAGATTAGTCTCTTTATTAGATTGCAATTTATTTATCCTAGGTTACAAAAACTCATGCTCAATTTACTGAACTCTCAATCCAACCCGAATCAATTTGCTAAGCGAAAATTAAATCTAGGTTTTCCTTATGCGTATTAAGCATTCACACACATTATTTACTCCAATTCCAGCAAATTATAACTCACTCCATTAAGGATGAACAGAGATACAATTTGCATGTAGACTGAAACATTAAGCATGAATTAGTAAGAAACATTATGTGTTGGATTAAATAATGAAAAGTTAAGCAGAAATTCAGCATGAACAATACACAACAGAAACATCAAAGCATCATTAATCAAGAGGATAACCTTTCAAATTAGTTTTCTATTAAATTCGAAATGAAAGTGCAGAACATAAACAAAATTGAAATGGAACGGGATTGCAGAACAACAAACAATAATAAAGAAGGAACAATTACAATAGAAATGAAATTTAACAGAATATGGCATCAAATGAAAATGGCAACAATGAAATGGAAACAATGAAATGGAATATGAAACGAAATTGTAGAGAATGAAAAGAAGAAACTAACTGCAATGATATACTTGAAATTGAAAATGCAGCAATGGAGAAGGAGATGCAAAACCCCAAGTTTGGAAAAATGCAGAAGAAGAAGCAAAACGAAGAAGAGAGAAAACCTAAAAACTAAAAACCTAGACTAAAAATTGCTAAGTGAATTATTTTTTTTTCAATGTCTGAATGTTTCCTAATACATAGGCAACCCAAGTCATGTGCAAAACACATGACTTTTAAGTGTTTCAGGTGTTGGGTTCGAATCCCACTTACAACATTTACAAAATGAACCAATTTACATAATTTAAAATAGCCTACACTAATTTTTCACGCTGGAATTCCGTAACAGGTTTCGTGTGTCACTTTCAATCTAATTTTTACCCCATATGCAGTCTGAATTAGTTATTGATATCTTCATTACTCTTATAGCTCTTTGAGTCCTCTTTAATTCGACAAATAGTGGAGCTCAAATAGAGTTCTGTAGTGAGAGTTATGTCTATTTTAGTGAACCTGATTAAATCTGAAAAAATATAGTGAATTAGAACAAAAATTGCACTTAAAGCCCAATTAAGCCCAAACTCATAAATGCATTAAATCATGTTAATTGACCATTAATAATGCTGGATTAGGATATAAAAAATGCAGAGAAAGTGATCAAAATAATGATTATTACCTTTCACGTTGTGATTTAATCCATCCTAAGATGAATTGAATTGTCTTTATCTTTCTTTCAAAAGCTCCAAGATTTGGTGTGTTATGCAACACAGTCGAGTTCCCAATTAATTAGATCGTAATTTATCTAATAAATTAATGAAAACTATTTTCTTGTTAAATCCAAAGAAAAAAATATTCTTTTAAAAAATTTTATCGGCCTCATGAATCTTAACCATTTATGACTTCTCAAGCATTACATTGGATGTATGGATTTCAAAACATACATAGAGTTTCCAAAACTTAATCTGATAATGAACATGAATCAACCTATATATATACATATAATATATATGATGGTAAACAAATATTTACTTACAACACTTACAAAAGATATAAAGTAAAGGGTTGGACTAGCCAAACCACACTGAAAAGATACCTAACTCTCAGCGCAATTGTACACACCCCAAAACTCTAGGACTAGTTTATCCACTTCCATGCAACTCTATATCCGCATATCCAACATTCATTCTCGAGCAAGCCTACATCCTTTACAGATTTGTTCCTCAACATAAGTTGATATCAACACAGTTACCAACCACCAATACAACAATAAAGGGATTAGCTTCTTAAGTAAAACAAAAAAAAAGATAAAATAAAACATATATTTAAAAACACATTTCAACACGAGACACAAATCCACCAGAACAAAATAGAACATTTATCAACTACCCCATTTCCATATGACGCATTCGCCTCACATTACTCTCAATGCAATGATGGTACCATAGAAACCACTAGAAGATGTTTGAGAGTAGATGTCACTCATGACACTCTCATTGAGAATACTATCTAGATATAGTTGGGACCATCAGTGTTCAAATGGTACTTGCATTTGCACCCCCTAATGATCAGCTAGGGTGAAAGGTTTCCCCTAAGTGATACATCCCCCAAACCCAAGAATCCACCTATTGAACCACAATCAAGGGCCAATTGGTATAACTCTCACCATCTTCCATTTTACCAAAATTAAATTTAAACCTAAGAAGCAATTACGACAATCTTCACAATACTTTTTCCAAAACAATATCCCTTAAACATTATCAAATTTGGGCAACTCAACCAACTCCACCTGGTGAGCATACACCCCGTCGAAGATTTAAAACTAGCCAATTCAACCCACTTTGCATGGTGAGCATGCACCTTCTCATCTTATCAAGACATGATTATCATAATTCACCCAAGTATTATGTACATGATCCCCCAAAATAGTCCGTACATGGACTCCCACACATTCTCGCCATCAACATTAGTCTCCTAACATGTTCAAAATAATCAATAAATGAAGATAAGAAGAGGAAAACAAATATAAATAAAACACCACATGGGAACACTTATGGGAACTCAAAGACTAAGCCTTACGAAGCAAGGGACTCACTCTGAGTGTGATTCAATCTCCACGCTTAACGTGGAGCTTCAGAAACTCATCATCGAGTCTTTGTTGCTTCACGCTCAGCGTCACAACACTGTGGCGCTCAACGTGGGACTACAAAGGCTCACCCTTTGTCTCTGACCCCTTATGTTCGATGTGACTCACATGTTTTAGTTGGTGTGAGCTTCCAAGGAAACCACCTTGCTCTCTAGACTATCACGCTGAGCGTTGCGAGTTTTCCAAGCTTGGAGTAGATACTCACTACCCCTCTCAATTCCTCCACGCTGAGTGTTACCTAACGCTTGTGCTTTACATCGTAGGCAACTCTAGGCAAAGTTTTCTACATCATAGGCTTGGAATCCAATTCCTAAGCCCCCCAACTAATTCATAGTTCCATTATTAATCTCTAACTTTACCGATTCTAGGGTTGTCTGAGGGGCTTGCACGTACCCAAATAGCATACAACAATTTGACTTTTCAAACCCCACAATGAGCAACTAACATGCTTTAGAGGTTATAAAGTGATGCAAACCCATAAGGAACTTGTAAGGGATCTTCATGGATAAGCAAGTTGTTGCCCCAATCTTCATTCACCAACCTTCAATCACTCTTAAACACTCTTGATCTAACAAAAATGCAGCAAGAAGCTCATGGTCAAGGTGCTAACTAATGGAACTAAATCAAATGGAGAAGAAAAGATAAAATGAAGAAGACAAGAATGGTGGGAGCGCCATGAATTAGAAATTCAATAAGCTCTTAGGAAGAATCGCCACCTGGATGCAAGGATCCATGATAAAATTCAAGATTTCAAGAAGAAAACCCTAGGAGAGCTCTACTCCTTTCAAGAGAAACAATTCTTAATTTTCATTCATTTTGATTAGAAGTGAGTACAATAGAAATGTTGACCAATATAAGTGGCAAGGACTTTTCCCAAGCATTAGGCCATGAATAATTCAGCACCCTTAGATCCTTGATTAATCAATCAAGTGAAGCAAGGCACCCTTCACAATTGATCAATCAAGAAGGATCTAGAAAAGTGTGATCAAAAGGCTTATAATTCAAGTTAGGAGTGATGATCATGGGAGAAGCAAGATGGAATTCTATGCCTTGGATTAGAATTAATCTTAAGGCTAGAATTTCATCTTGAATGAGAGATTAAATCCTAGATGATTGATTTAAATTTACACCCTTGACTATGAATTAATCAAGTGGTGGAGATTTAAATCAAGTTACTGGAAATTCCACTAACTCTCTCTCTTTTCCCATCCACTCTCCTTTAAGAGAGTGTATTACACTTGCTTAACTTGGATCATAAGAATAAGTTCACTTAATGTCAACTAGGTTGAGTACACTTACAAATAAAAGGCCCACAATTCAAGTGTTAAAAGCAATTACAAAATTGAAAGAAACTAATAAGCCTAAACAATTAAACAACTCGCTGGAAAATCCTGATAACATTCCAATGTTAACTTCAAGCTCCATTTTCTCCTAGATACAGTCCGAACTAGGCTTTGGTGTCTTCATAGCTTTTGTATGTCTTTAAGTCAGCTTTAAAATGCCACCAAGAAAAACTTAACTGGAGTTTTGTAACCCACATTATGCTTGAAATACTGAACATGGTCAGCACCCTGTTGGAACATCCTGGCAGTATCCAAATGTTACTTTCAAGCCCAATTTCCTCCTAGATGAAGTTAAAACTGAGCTTTTGTCTCTGCATAGGTTTTGTAGTCCTTTAAGTAAGCTTTAAAAAGACACCAATAATAGATAAATTGGAGTTGTGTATCCCAAGTTATGCTTCGAATACTAAACCTAGTCAGACAGTCAAAAACATAACGAATTTTATTAGAAGCACAATTTATTAAAAAGTAAGGTTGAAGAGTTTGTTGAGCTTTTGGAGATGGTCCTCCATCAAACCCTCCTTCTTGTGGCCAACTTGTCCTTAAGTGGCCTTAGGTTCTTACCTACAATAAAAGACTACCCGGATCAAAGATCAAGCACAGCCTATCAAATTTTGTATTTAATAACAAAGTGTATATCCTATTCATATCAACAACACTATTTAAAAAAGGAAAGAAGGAATTAAAATGTTCATTTATGGTATAACCAAAACTCTTAAGAGTTGCTCCTCCTTTCTCAATTCGTGTTGATATTTGTTCCTTGATCTATATTTCTTCACTAGGTGTGGAACTTTGTGGTGTGCCCTCCTTCTTAGGTTCTTCCAATAACTTAAAAAAAATTTCAACATCATGAAAACAATGATCAATACGCACAACCAAAAATTGTAAATCCCCAATCTCAAGGGTTGTCCAAGGCTTAAAGCCATAAGACTCTATTGCAATCTCATCTTTATTAGAAGTAAAAAGAGTATCAAGTGACAAACAAATCTTCTCTAGTGGTTGCTCCAATTCCATGGGTGCTTCATTTTCTTCATGATGTGTGCTCCATGGAAACTTTGTAGAAAATTCATCACTAGGTACTAAGGTAAAAGGATTCTTGTAAGGAATGTCACAAACAACTTCACCATGTGCTTTGAGTTCTATCTCTTCCACATCCTCACACAAGAAGTTGTTGTCTTGTATTTCTTCCTTTGGTGTCATTTCTACATCATCCTTCAAATGAGAATAATAAAAAATAAAGCAAGGATTAGTACAAACAACTAAAATATCACACAATTCCTTTTCTTTTATTTTCTTTACTAACTCTTAATTCATCATCACCAAAGACCCTTCTAGGTGTGTGTGGGTTTCTACTATGGTATGTGCTTCAGTCATGCCTTACCTTTCCTCTCCTCTCTTCATCAAAGGCTCCAAAGGCATACTCCTCATCATATTTGCTTCCCCAACACTTTTTCTAGGTGAATAATGGTTTCCCCTATGCCTTTCCCTTTCACTTCTTTTATGGTTTTCTGTCAAGGTTCTGTTTCTTCTTTCATGATACTCCTTTCTCACCCTTCTTTCAAACTCAATCCTCTTATTTTGTTCTTCCCTAAACCTTCTATTTCTCTCCTCCCTAATGCGTCTACTCTCCTCCTCACCTCATTTACACTCTCTTGAAGCTCATTCTTGAGGTTGTGTTGTAAGTGAATGAATTTCTCCATCATGGCATCCATAACCTTTTGGGTCCTAGGAGATAAATCATTCCCAACACTTGGGGGTCTATCCATTTCTGCAAGGAAGATGTTAGAAGCAAAATAATTGAAAAGAAATTGGAAGTCCTTACCACTCACTAAGTGCTTCTCTCAACACTCTTGTTTGCACTCTTAAAAGGCTTTTTCTATGATGAGCACTCTAACATTTTTCCTCTCAACTCTTTTAAAGCTTTCTTAAGAAACCTCTATCAATTAACAAGACCTATTTTTCCAAAGTGAAAGAGGAACAATCCAGCCAAAGAGCTTAGGAGATTCAAATGAGACAAATACTCAAGACAAAACTAGTAGGAAGCAAAAAAAGACAAGCAATAAAAGGACACTAAATGAAGAAAAATTAACTACTCAAAAGGAGATTTAATATGAGACGAAGACTAATATAGTTACTGAAACTAAAATTAAGGAAAACTCAATTTAGAACACTGGAAAAAATTTCAAGAAAAAAGGATTCAAATTTGACGCAAAACACAAATACCAATTGCTGGAAATTTCAGGAAACCGTCACAATTTTTCCCAACTTGTGAGCACTCAAAAGCATATGAAATGGTGTTGAAAAATTATGAAACCTTCCAGTTGAACTTATATATGTATATACTATCAAAAAAAATTCCCAACAGCCACCAAAAACCAGATTTACACGTTGAACAAGAAGCAAAACGAAAACTGTCACAAAACTGGAAAAACCGTCACTAATGGTAGGAATTTTGCTTCAAAACTTAGCCAACATGTCACGAAATTTTGGGGGATGTTTGTGATGAATTTAAGGCACAAAATAAGATCAAAATAGGTGCAGGGCAGCCACAAAACAGAGGTCCAAAAATAGGGCAAAACAGGGCTTATATATATAGGCACATACAAAGCTCACCACAAGTTCAAATATCAAGCTACTAGCAAAATTGACCCAATTTATGATGATGATGCATGAGCCTAATGGTAATAAAAGCCAAATTGAACTGAAAACTAATTTTGTGGGTGTTTAAAGAGCCCACAAAACTAAGGTACTGCACTCAAAATTTGCACAAATTCTCACTCACAAGAACTACTAATTTTAGCACTCTATTTTCTTCAAACTCATTTTTCTTGTATTTTCTTTTCTTGTATTTTCATTTGATTCTTTCTTTTGAATATTTTTCTATTGAAATTTTCTTTTCTTTAGCTTTTCTATATTTTTCTCTTGGATAAACCTTGCTGGACAGTCCCAAAATGGCTTCAACCTCAAGCAATTTCAAGTTAACTTTGCTAACAAGCAAGATAATGGATATAGGTGGTAACTTGAACTTGTAATGAGTAATGCATGTAATAATGAAATATATAAGCCCTAATTAAGCCTATAATATTGCAGGGAAATCAAATTCCAGCAAAGATGACATAAAATACATATTGAGAAAATTCATCAAACACATGGGGGCTATGAACTAGAATGTGTCTAGCATGTAAATTAAGTCATGTATGATCTACCACAAGTGTCAGAACATATTCTCAATGCATTGGACAACCAAGACATACAAAATAAACTCAACAAAATTTCAATTGAATCAAAAATTGAAATAAAAAAGATAGGAGCTAGACTCAATACCACAAGTGAAGAACAACTAGGTGAAGAACAAGCTCTTGATACCAAATTTGATGCAAACACATGAGAAAATTGTAAGGGATCTTCATGGATAAGCAAGTTTTTGCCCCAATATTCATTCACCAACCTTCAATCACTCTAAAACACTCTTGATCTCACAAAAATGCAGCAAGAAGCTCATGGTCAAGGTGCTAACTAATGGAACTAAATCAAAGGGAGAAGAAAAGATAAAATGGAGAAGACAAGAATGGTGGGAGCGCCATGAATTAGAAATTCAATAAGCTCTTAGGAAGAATCGCCACTTGGATGCAAGGATCCATGATAAGATTCAAGATTTCCAGAAGAAAATCCTAGGACAGCTCTACTCCTTTCAAGAGAAACAATTCTCAATTTTCATTCATTTTGACTAAAAGTGAGTACAATAGAAATGTTAACCAATATAAGTGGCAAGGCCTTTTCCCAAGCACTAGTCCATGAATAATTCAGTACCCTTAGATCCTTGATTAATCAATCAAGTGAAGCAAGGCACCCTTCATAATTGATCAATCGAGAAAGATCTAGAAAAGTGTGATCAAAAGGCTTATAATTCAAGTTAGGAGTGATGATCATGGGAGAAGCAAGATGAAATTCTATGCCTTGGATTATAATTAATCTTAAGGCTAAAATTTTATCTTGAATGAGAGATTAAATCCTAGATGATTGATTTAAATTTACACCGATTATGAATTAATCAAGTGGTGGAGATTTAAATCAAGTTAGTGAAAATTCCACTAACTCTCTCCTTTAAGAGAGTGTATTACACTTTCTTAACTTGGATCACAAGAATAAGTTCACTTAATTTCAACATGGCTGAGTACACTTACAAATACAAGGCCCACAATTCAAGTCTTAAAAGCAATTACAAAATTGAAAGAAACTAATAAGCCTAAACAATTAAACAACTCGCTGAAAAATCCTGGTAGCATTCCAACGTTAACTTCAAGCTCCATTTCCTCCTAGATGTAGTCCGAACAGGGCTTTGGTGTCATCATAGATTTTGTAGCCCTTTAAGTCAACTTTAAAATGCCACCAAGAGAAACTTAATTGGAGTTTTGTATCCCACATTATGCTCGAAATACTGAACTTGGTAAGCACCCCGCTGGAACATCCTAGTAGTATCCAAACGTTACTTTCAAGCCCAATTTCCTCCTATATGAAGTTAGAACTGAGCTTTTTTCTATGCATAAGTTTTGTATCCCTTTAAGTAAGCTTTAAAAAGACACCAAGAACATATAAATTGGAGTTGTGTAGCCCAAGTTATGCTCCGAATACTAAATCTAATCAGACAGTAAAAAACATAGCGAATTTTATTAGAAGCTCAATTTATTAAAAAATAAGGTTGAAAAGTTTGTTGAGCTTTTGGAGATAGTCCTCCATCATAAAGGCTAAATTTTTGTCCTAATTCATTTGGAATCTAAGTGAAGGTTCTACTAAGTCCAAAATACTCTACCTTAATTGTCTACATGGTTCATATTCATAAAAATGTCTTAGATTAGAATTTAACCTTTTAAACCTCAAAACATCAAGAATTCAAGGAATTGGGGTTCTAAAAGTACAAACCTATCTTGAGGCATTTCTACTAAGCCTTAAACATTCTAAATAATATTTGGGTTAGTTAAGAGTAGTTGAGGTTAAACAATAATGTGTATCTTTAATCATTAGTAGTGAAATCTTTGTTTTGGCTAAGAAACTGAACGTAGTCTTTCATAAGACGAACTATTATAAATTCCTTTGTGTCTTTCTCTCTTACTTTTTGTTTGTGACTAATTAAGGTTTAATTGAAAGAAATTTTTGAAAAAACTTTATATTCTCTATTTCAAATTGATTACTTGGTATAGGTCATTCCATAAAACTATGTTTCTCAAATTAATAAGCTTGCAAGTTTTTTTTTTTTAATTACACAATTCAATTCCCTTTGTGTGTATTTTGCTTTTACAAGATCATTATCTCACTCAAATGACCGTGTACACCATTTGCTAAATAGACAACTCTACCTAAACCATATTGGTTATATTAGAACCTTGTCAATTTAATTTTAAATGGAGTATAACCTCAATTGAGTTAATTTTAAATTCTAATATTCCATAAATCTTAGAATTTGAAACCAAAATTAAATTAACAATTTTCTAACTTCGATGGAATTTTAAATCAATTATTCAAATTAAATTCTTAACTCATATTATTTGGGAATTCAATTTTGACAAGGATTAATTGACTAAAAACTCTTTAAGCCAACACTCGGAAAAAAAAAAACCACACACAATTGAGCATAAAATATGAAAATGTTGGACTTAAAGCTTGAAGTTGCTTGAAGTTGCCCTTGTTGTTTTGATTTTGATGTTATGTAATTTTGTTTTTCTTAGATGAATTGTATTAGGCTTTTCATGTATTGGATGTTTAGTTTAGGCTTTGTGTTTGTGTTTGATCTTGTTTGATATGTCTTAGTAAGTTAGCTTATTCTTGTGGTTTCTCATGATTTAAATCATTAAATTTCCCTTTATTTTCAAAATAAAAAATGAAGTAATCAATTACCAACTAAGGTAATAGATTAAATCAATTACCAACTAAGGTAAAAGATTACAAGGTCACACGAGTTGGCCACGCAAAAAGCCCAAATCCATCAGAAGTCTATTTAATCACTTGATCACTATCAGAAAAGTTATCTTTTCCCGCTTGGAATTAGAACCACTCACAATTCAGGCGACATTTAGAGATCAACCCCAAGTCTACGGAAGGAGACGCAAGGATCGCTCGGCTTCTTAGAATTTGATCACCATGTATTATCTTTCTTGTTATTCTTGTGTGTTTCTCCCTATTAGCATGAACTGACTCCATCTTTGATTGGGAGAATGATGTAACCCTAATTATCTCTTATGTGATTCTCAATGTTATTCAGTATATGATTGTGCGTTTATTTCTTTTATGTTTAATGTTATTTGTTAACTGGCCATTAATAAATTATAGTAAACCTAGGGGAACTTTGAGAAAAGAAACCCAAGTGGTACTGGAGAAATAAGTCATTACTGCGCTAAAGTCCTAGAGATAGGAGTAGGTAGTAGTGTGGACACACCTAAGTTTGCTTGGATTCACAAATCTAAATCCCTAATTAACTCAATATTAAATTAAGAGATTAATTAATCTAGTTAACCTAGGCAACGTGGGTGATCCTGAGAGAAACATTCACGAGGGTAGGAATCTGATCCAACCAAGAATATAATTTGAATAACATAAAGGAGAATATTAGGGTAATTAGTGGTGAAATCGGGATCTCAATCACTTCTCTAATCGTATTAATTCCTTCTTTTTAATAATTATTCTCTCATGAAACTTTCAAAACCTTTTCCCCAATAGTAAGATTAAATAAAATAAATTCCAATTTCTTATCTTCGTGGGATCGACAACCTTGTTCTTAAATACTTATTACTTGACGGTTGTGGTATGCTTGTCATAGCTAGCAAGCGGTGTACTCATTGTTCGTGCATATCAATAATCGATTACCAACTTCTATAATTGATTACCTCCATCAGAAAATCAATTTTGATTGCCTAAAATGGGTTTTTGTTTTCAACTAAAAATAACCCCTCTTTTCAAATATTTTCATAACTTGGAAAAACACGAAAAAGGACTACTCTAACACTTTCATATTTCTTTAAACTGAGTTTTATATTTTCTCTAGGAAATGTTTCAAAGAACTTCAAAGTTCTTCAAGAAAAGTTTTATCAAAGGGCAATCTTGATTGAAATTTTGATTGGTTGACATTGCTAGTGCTTCATATTGTTCAGATCTTACACTATCAGGTGTTTTCTATAACTGATCTTTATTACTGAGTTTCGTTTTGGGTTGATTACTCTAAGAGAGAGGTCTCTCTATGATGGAGGACCATCTCCAAAAGCTCAACAAACTCTTCAACCTTACTTTTTAATGAATTGAGCTTCTAATAAAATTTACTATATTTTTTACTGTCTGACCAGGTTTAGTATTCGGATCATAACTTGGGCTACACAACTCCAATTGAGCTGTTCTTGGTGTCTTTTTAAAGCTAACTTAAAGGCCTAAAAAATCTATGAAGACACAAAAGCCCAGTTCTAACTGCATCTAGGAGGAAATTGGGCTTGAAAGTAACGATTGGCTACTGTCAGGATGTTCCAGCGGGGTGCTGACAGGTTCAGTATTTTGAGCGTAATGTGGACTACAAAACTCCAATTAAGTTTGTCTTGGTGGAATTTTAAAGCTGACTTAAAGGGATACAAAAGTTATAAAGATACCAAAGCCCAGTTCGAATTGCATCTAGGAGAAAATAGAGCTTGAAGTTAACATTGGAATGCTACCAGGATTTTCCAGCGAGTTGTTTAATTGTTTAGGCCTATTAGTTTCTTTCAATTATCTATTTGTTTTAAGTATTGAGTTTGGGCCTTATAATTGTAAAGTGTGCTCAGCCTAGGGTGTCTCTCATCTCACCATTGATCACTCATTTCATACTAAGGTGGAGAACATTTCAGATTTCTAACCTTAGGCCAATTGCACTTTCATTTAAGTTGGTCAACTTTCTCATTGTGCTCACTTTTGGTCAAAATTAATGAAATAGAATTTCTAAGACTTGTGTCTTGAGAAAAGGAAAGAGCTCTCTTAGGGTTTCTTCCAAGAACCTTGAATCTTATCATGGATCCATGATCCAAGTGGCGATTCTCCAATCAAGCTTATTGGGTGCTTCATCCATGGCGCTTACCACACTTCTTCCTTCTTCCATTTTTGCTATTTCTTCTTCTTTGTCCTAAACCGTGTGTTCTACTGTTAATTTCGCAAGCTACTTCAAATCAATTGAGTGTTGAATGATGGGTGAATGAAGATTGGGCACCCCTTTACTTATCCATGAAGATCCCTCACAAGTTTCTCATGGGTTTGCATTACTCTAGGAAAGATTTGCTTGTAATAACACAAAGGGATCATAGTGGAATACCAATTTCAACAGTTGTTGGATTGGGACTGTACGTAAGTTGAAAGCCGAACCAGTATAAATCAATTTTTCTTTCTTCTTCTCCCTTACGCTTTTATCTTTTGCTAGTACGCTTAACAATAACTATGTTTATATGTTTTTTTTGTTCAGTAATTGATTCGGTAATCAATTAAAATCTGGAACGTTTTATTACTGATATTGATTTCTCAAGATAATTGATTACTAACACGTTTCTTTGATCTTTCTTTGAAGTTTCTGCTATCATCTCTTGATATATCTTGTACTAATGCTTTATTTACTTTTTGGTTGTATATCTTGATATCTTCTTTATAGCTTGAATAGTTAAACAAGATTAGCTTTTGTTTGAATTAAAAAGAAAGCAGATACGATGTGAATTTGAGCTATTTAGAAATAAGAATCTATTCACCCCCTCTAGATTCAACCGTTAGGGACCAACAGAAAACACCTAACCAAATTAAGAAAAGAAATTTTAGGGTGTTACATGTTATGCTTCTTGGTTTTGAAGAATTAAAATGAGTAAGAAGAAAATTATAAAATGGATAAATGAAAGAGATAAATTAGAATGAAAAACATCATGAAGAAGGATCTTCAATAAGCCACATTTGAAGTTGTCACAATGGATGCCTACCATTAATAAGGACATGGACTTAATGGAAGAGAGTACTAAGAGTATTACTAAAAACATGACCAAGATGTTAGAGTAAGAGGTGTATTTATTCTTAGTATTGAAGACCAATGAAGATTTAGAGACCAAATTGTATCATATCTTTGAGATTTTAGAGTGATATATAGATCTTAGCCATTTTGACTTGTAATATACTTGTGTACCTTTTTGTGTAGCTTGATACTTGGAAGTTGGCTTAAAATAGGTGCATGTGGTTATGAATGTTCATTAGGATATGAATGTGAGAAACTTGAGTCTTGAGTTGAGACTTGGAATAATTGAAGTTAAGTGGAGGATTGTCACATAGGCTTGTGTGATGTGATCACAATGTGAAGCACTTACCACATAAGCATCACCCTAGCCTTCGATGTTGCTACATCTCACGGTGATGATGATCCAAGTGATCCACTTAACATTAGTTATTCGAAGGTTAACTTGAGACTCAAGCTTCATTAGCTTGCTTTGTACTTCACTAACTCATCATCTATATAAACCTCAACTTCATCTCTTTTGTAACTTTGTCAAATTTAATAAAATTGACTTTGTTTTTCAAAGAGAGGAATTCTCTTAAGAGCTTCTTAGGAAATTTCAAATACCATTGTGGCGATTTCTCAAGATTTATTGAAAATCCTTCTTTATAACGTCTTCTCCTTTTACAATCATCTTTTTCCTTATTTTGCATTTGAAGTTTTTCTTCTTCTTCCTTGCAATTCACATACTAACCGAGAGCTTCATAGCAAATTCCTTGAGTTTTGGCATGGTTCTGTGAGATCCATTGAGTATAGATTTGGCAACACACATCATTCAACAAAGATCATTAAGTGGTGTCAAAAGCTTTAGTTCTTTGTTGGGTTGTCTCTTTTAGTTCCTATTAGTTTCTTTCATTGTTTTTTCATTTAGAGCTTGTTATAGTTTCGTCTTCTTCATTATTCTTTGTTGCAACTTCGTGTTCATGCTTGTAGTTCAGGTTTTTGTGTTTCTTTCTTTGATAAAGTGTGCTAATTTTTTAGTTCCTTGAGTTCTCACATTTTTTCCCTTCTTAGTTTTGTTAATTTTAGCATTTTTGTGTTAGTTTATGTTGACCCATAAAATTTCTAGAATTTTTTCTTCCATGATCATCATGTTCTTCTTATGTTCTTGATCCTTTAATTCATAAGAACAACTGTTATTGTTATTTTCTTGTTGTACATATACTCAAATTGAATCCAAACATCACTTCTTTTTAATTGGACACTTATACACTTCATTTAGTGTCTCGGTGGTACCTTTCCTTGAAGTGGTGGTCTCAGTTTTCAAGTTGTCACGGTGGGTTGAAAAGAAGAAGAATGAAATAAGTGAAAGAAAGAACAAAAGAAAGAAAATATTGAAAGAAAAGAAAAATTACAACAAAAAGAAAAATAAAAAAAAAAGAATTATAGAAGTGTTTAGAATCACCATTGTTGAATTTGGAACCTATGGGAAGGTTAAAAATTAAATTGGAAACAATTTGCTAAGTGTTTCAATTTAGTGGATTCAAATACGTTGTGAAATTTTTCTATTGTAAATTGTTGCTTTCAGTAATTTGCAAAAATGTTGTTGTTTCTCGTGTTGGCTGGGTGTTGTTGCTGGAATTTCCAATTACATGTTGTTGTTTCTATGAATTACAACAAATACATCTATTAAGTTTCTCTGTATTTTTATAGCTATAAATAGTTTGTTACTTAGCCTTTGTGTCTGTTGTTTTTTAAACATAAAATATTTAAATATAGCATTGAATCTTCTATATTTTCAGCATTGTTTCAAAATCACAACACCTTGTTTCCTGTATGTAAATTGTTGTAACAATTTTCCTCTTGTTATTTTGTGCTAGTTGTTGTAGTTGTGGCTGAAAACGTTGTGTTTTTTGTTTTGCATCTCAAATTTCCTTTTCTAAGAGTGCTGGTGTTCTTGTTTTAATTTTTAGCAACTGGAAAATTGGTTCTAAAATTTTAAATTCTCACATAACATGCTTCTAAGAATGAATTTCACACTGGTAGCTAATTTCAGTTTCCAATCTCGATTGCTAGAGAAAATTAAAGCTTTTTATCCTTGTTTCCGTAGCTTGTGTTTGTCTTATTTTTCTTCGATTTCTTGTCACATAAATTCCTTAACTTTAACTTTCATTTCATTTAAACTTTTTTATCTTCTTTGAAATTTTTGATTTTTTTTCGGTATTTTCGTTTCTTTATCCTTTATAAATCTCTTGAAATTGTTCTTATTTCATTTGGTTGATACCTCATTAATAATTGATAAGTGACTTTTTAAAGAGAATAAAGTGGTAAAAAGTTAAAATTAACATTAGAAAATCAATCATTCAAGTATGTATACACGAGAAAACTTAACTATAAACAGTAAAGTTCTTTTGTATTATGATTTTTTATTTACTAAGTTTACTTGCAACCATGATTGAAAGTTTTGGGAGTATTAGAAATGGTGGAAGAGCGTCTATTGAACACTAGCCGTGGTTATCTTTTTTATTAAAATTTTATATTTTTTACTTAAATAATTTATTGAAAATTTAATTTTATTTAATGTAAAAAATAAGAAAAATCTATATAGCTATTTAATCATATATATATATATATATATATATATATATATATATATATATATATATAAATTAAACGTATTTAAATATCTAAATATAAATCCACTTCAATACATATATAAATATAAAAAGATATATATTTTCATATAAAACATGTTTATATAAATAAAATTAATATAACATATTATGAATATAAAATTATTTTAAAGTTAATTATCATTCTTCTGAATAAAATTTAAAAAAGATCAAATTATATATATATATATATATATATATATGTATGTATATATATATATATATATATATGTATATATATATACATATATATATATATACACATATATATATATATATATATATATATATATATATAAATTAACGCCCGTACATAGCCCAGGCTGTTATACTAGTTTATAAAATTTTATTAACTCATTAAATGAACTCTTACTTTATATAGTTAACACATTATCATTAAACCCATGCAACTGTATACTACATCACACAGATTTAAATCGAACTTTAAGAAACATATTAGCATGATAAAAATACGAACTCACTTATTTATTCTAATAAAAATACATTAAACCTATAAATAATTATATTTATTTAGACTTAGGATAGGCGTATGTTGGACAATAAAATTTACGGATTAGCATTGCTTTTGTTACCCCACTATTTGAATTTGAATGAGTTAATCAGTTCATTCCATGGTGAAGGTAGAAGTAAGGGGTATAGTACAGAAAATTAAAAATAAATTAAACGAAAAATCGAAAATTCAAAAAGGCTTATCAAAATATGTAAGTATATGTTACTATACATCCCTTGCTATTCCATTTTTTCTTTGAATAAAACCCTTCCTCTCTTGTCTCTCTCACAATCGTCCCATTCTCACTTTGCAGTCTAACACATTCCACAGCTACCAATTCTAGATGCGCCTTTTTAATTTTCAAACGCCTCAGGAAAAATATGTGATGACATCGTTATCATATCAAATATTATATAATAATATGTGTGAATCAAATTTTTAGAACTTCTTTATTCTTAACTATATAATATAATTAGGGGTGAGTAAGCGAGTCGAAGGTTCGCTCACGTAAGCATGTGAATAGTTTAGTCCGTCCTGTTCGTAATGTCAAAACAGACTTAACTTAATGATCTATCTCGCCTTGCAGACCCGTGGTCTAAACGGGCGGACTCGCGGACTCAGTTCAAATTTAAAAAAATGTTAAATCTGAAATTTAAAATATAAATGTTAAAAAAATATTATATTTTATCTCTTAAATTCTTAATAAATAACAACAACGTAAACTTTTAGGATTTGAACTTGAGACTGGATCTGGTGCAACGATAGCAGAAACAGAACTGATTTTGGGGAAACGACAACAGAATGACTAGCAGAACTGACTCTGACGAAAGTGACAGTGAACCTAATGCAAGGGAAGAGATTGAGAGGGTACAAAAGATTGAAGGGAAAATGAGTCACTGAGAAGATTGAGAGGATGCAACATTCAAGAAGATTAAAAGGCAACAACGAAAATGAAGCGAAATTAGGGGTTCAACTTTGAACCCTTTAAAAAGTGCAGGATTGCGGATCGTTTCGCGGAACGCTGGACAGATTTTTATGGACTGTATCCTTAAATTTTTTTTTAAAATTAGTCTAAACCTGCGTAGGTCGCAGACCAACCCATGAATTTCATCCCTGTATCATTCTTATTTATAATTATATAAATTTAAGTTTAACATCCGATGTCATTAAAATTTATTGATATTATTTTCATGTTATTAATTTTAAATCTATCAAATTTTATCATATTTTATCATATTGATCTTATTAGTTTTACATACAACTAGTTAAATATAAAAAATGAAAATATTAGTTATAATTTAATTATTGTTAATTACTTATTAAATAATAAGTTAAAACATAATCTTAATAAAAATGTATTATGAGACCATAAACGAGTTTGTACGTGTATCTGCTAAGCATAACAATTAGTAATAATATTGCATATTTATTATCTATGTTTGACTTTGTAATAATATTACATATTTGTTATCTACGTAGAGAGATGATATGTATATTTTATATTACTATTTGAATAATCGGTGCCATGCATGGATATTTATATATAATATAAATTTTTTTAGGTTCTCTTGTTATTTTTTCTATAAAAGAAGATTATATTATTTTTATTTCACATGATATTTAGGTAACTTTAGTTTTTTTTGTTATCCAAAAATATTTGTTAGATTTTTTGGTAAACAGGTCATAAACAATTTTTTTTCTTAATTGTGTAATATTTTTTATACGTTATTTAGAATAGTGTATATAAAAATGTTACCTTCTATAGCTTCTAGATTTTTATACTTTATTCATTTTTGTCTTTAAATTATTTATTAAATTTCGGTATTATCCTTTTTTAAATAAAGTAATGTTCTATAGAAAAAAAGAAATATTCAGTTAAACTTAACTGAAATTATTTTTAAGATATAATATAATATTTATAATATATTATATAATAATATGAAAATACAATAAACATTTCTGAATAATATAATAAAAATGATTTATGTATGAATAAAAATCACAAGAGTTCATAAACAATTTTAAAAATTAAAATTGTAAATACTTCAAAATAAAAATAAAATCAAAATTATAAATAAGCTATTTTAACAGATATTTTACTAATTATTTACAATTCTATAAATTAATTAATTTAACATTCAACTTACAAATTTCATGTATACCAATTAACTTTCCAACTTGCAACTTTCCTTTCGGCACTCGACTAATTCTTCACGGCTTAGTTTTACCAAAATATGGTATCGTAGAAGTCTCGAGTCTAAATATTGGCAAATTGTGATAAGGGGACAAATACCAACAACACCTTTAGCCACTTCACAATGATCACAAACACATCCCATATCCAACACATGTTGTATTTTCCCTGATTATGACTTTTAGAATTTATTTACTTACTTATTTATTTTTAAAATCCAAAGAAAAATAATTAAAAGAAAAAAACTGGATACAAGAAGAAACATAGATTATATACATTGAGTACATACTTATTTATCAATTTTTTTTTTGCCAATATTTTTTTTTTAACCTATTAAATTAGAAATTAATCTCATTTATAATTTCCGCTAAATAACTTGTCTTCAGATCATATAAATGTAAGATAATTATCATGTCAACTCATTCGTCAAGTTATAAATAGACAATGAAATACGAAAATCACACCAATACTAAATTGACATGAACAATCTAAAAGTGATGGCTACTACATCAATTTTTGTCGAAAAGCAAAGTCCTTCATTGTGCATTTGAGAGAGTGGCAAAATCCATTCCTTAAATTACTAAAAATCAAAATTCTAAAATTTTATTGAAATCTGTCAAAGATACTAATTTTAATAGGTGAATTGTGATAGTAACAATATCAACTCAATCATAACCCAAATAGAATGAAATTAAAAATTTGTCGAAACTACGAAAAGACCATCCAAAACAAAAAGTTCTAGCAACCATAATTTGTTTTAAGTGATGTACTACAATCAAGTTAACGTCAATCGTCAAGCTATCATCCACCCTAGCTATATCAGGATCTTTTATATTCAAATCGATGCCAACCCAATAGAAGAACATGGACAAATCTTAAGGGTTAGATTGATAGTAAATCTATATTTCATAATTGTCTTCCATATATGACTACTTAATAAAAATGTCAACATAAATTGGAATGACAAACGAAATCTCAGATAGCTTATATTTAAGATAATATAATAAAACAATAATTGAGACTGCATGTCTGTAACAAAGTATTAATTAAGTACGGTAGAACTGATTGTATTTAATCTTACATCTCACAAGTAACAATTAAAATGTGAAAATTAATCCAGTGTAATGTTTGAATATTATCTGGCAATTAAAAAAGGAACATAAACCAACTGTTATCACATGTGTCAATTCGTATTAAATGAAATTCTTCCACCTAAAATAGCCTACAAGTAAGTTTTTTATTTGATTAATAACATGTTTGAACCAGTGATGAGGTAAACACACCATAATTTTTAGAAGCAATGGATAATTGGTTTTGTAGTGAATTCACCCTGATGCTAGCCCTATCTTAAATTTAAAAGCCTATCCAAATATGCTATAAGATGATTATCACATCATTACCTTAGAAAATTACTAAATCAAGTAAAAAATAACAATAATGAATCACTTATACTCCAACTATTTAGTAGTCTTACACTGGATGCGTACTACACGTACTACACAGTACTGTTCTTGGTCGAGTACTTAAAGTTAAACACCAAAGACATTAATATATAATCATGATCGTTATTATCGGCAAATGTGTCCAGAAGTTAGTTAAAATAATAATATCATGGTCCATAAAAAAAATATAAATACGATGCAAAAGTGAAGATAAGAATCCCTCTCTTAACTTTCATAAATTATGAGATCAAATAATAACTAAGTATCAGGATATCTTCTTTAGATACCATTCATCCACCTTTAGGAATTGAAAACACGAGTTTAAAGGTCTTGGACTGAATACCCAGGATAAAGACTTTAAAGAGCAAAAGACTAAATTAGCTAGTGATCAAGAACTATAGCCTATGAGTTATTGATGTAAATCTATAAAACTTAGTTTATAATTATGATAACTATTTACATTATAATGTAATTAAAATTTTTACTATAGTTTTTATAGAGTTGTGTTATTTGTAATCATAATTGGTTTGTGGTAAAATAAAAACTTATTTTCATTGTTATGTTCTAATAGATATAGAATGTAGTGTAATTTTGCTGTTTAACAATTTTATTGTTATTTGACATTTGAAATTTGCTATTTGACATGATTAATTATCTGTATCATTCGTTTATTGTTGTTTGTATAAAATTTTGTTTATGTTTTAGACATAAAATATGCTTAGAATTGAAACATAGAAAATATATATTGTTAAACAGAAAAATTTTCTAATTCTAAAAATATACATTTTTCTGAAAAATTTTAATTATTTCCATGAAGTGAATTTTTACAGATTTCTCAAACAAATATAAAATAAGAGGAATAAATGACAGGTAATAGGTGATAGAAAATTAAGCATAGAATAAGAAAACATAAGATTTTTTAGAAAATTCAATTGTTTCCCGACAACATTTATATATGCAGTATAGATCGAAAAAAAATCAAACAATCTGGAAATAAAAGGGAATAAGCTTTGCAAAATACAAAATTGGTGTAGGAAAAATAAATATACAATTAGGAATAAAACACTATGTGGTGAATATTCTTGAAATTAAATACAGAAAAATCCTTAAAATTTATTTAGAACAATTTGTAAATCGTAAAACTACGAAAAAATGATTTTTAGAATCCTTGGAATTTCATCTTAATTATGAAATAATAAGAAAGTAACATTATAAGATTAGATTTAAAATCATAAAATAAAGAATAAATATCATAATATTTCATTTAATATAGAATTTTAAAAAAATATGTAACTTTTAAATTTCAACTGTGTAACAATTCTATAAATTTTGTTATCCTTAGTCAGAAATCAAGTAAACAAGCTTAGGAAAAATGAAAGAAAAATATAAGAATGATGCATGGAAGAAAGGCACGACACCTTTGAAAGAATGAGGAAAAAAATTTGCAAAATGTGGGAAGTTACCTTAGTTTAGGAAAAACATCATGTCTGCAATGTATTTGACCACACAAAACTAAACAATCAAGGTCTACAAACAAAGAAAAAAGTCAAGATAAGAAGTCATTAATGGAGTCAAGAAAAGTCAACAAGTTTATCTTAAACATTAAATAATATTTAAGGAAAATTTTCTGACTAATACTTAAAGTAACTAAACTAAACAAACTAAATGGTCACATGTAGTATTTTAATAATTATTTTCACCTATAAATAGGTATGTTGGAACCATTTCAAATTCACATTAGCTGTGAGTTCTCTTGCATCAAAGTCACCAAATTTCCTTGCCATCCAAAAAGTTAGAGTCGTGAACCACCTAAAGCCAAAATTCCAAAACTTTCCAAAATTCACCAAACCCTAACTTAAATATCATTAAGTAGGAAGTGGGATTAGGTTTATTCCATCTTTTAAAAACCTTTTAAAAAATTTTTCCAAAAGGATTAAGGTGAGAGAAGTTTCTAAGTTTCTAATATATTTGATGTTTCAAAAGATTTTAAGATTCAAAGTTTTACGAATTTTTAATTGTCTAAGTTTCTTAATTTTAATATAATTATATCTTCTTGAATTTATTTTATGTATTAATGAAGTTTTAAAGTAATAATAGTATTAAAGAAATTTTCTAAAATAATCCAAGTTTCTAAAGATTTTAAGTAATTCTTGAAGAATTTGATAATGAAAGGTAGTTAATGTACTCTAAAAGTAAACTTGTACTAAATTAATCTTGCTTGATATCTTGTGTTGTGAATTATGGTGTTTGGTAACTTGTGTTGTGGATGATGATGATCTATAACTTATATTTTGAATTAATAATTTGTGTTGGACTTATAGTGTTAGATAACTTATACTGTGAACTTAAGTGATGAATTGAACTTGTGATTTTATAACCTATACAATGGATCTGTGAAGACTAAAATTAATAATAATCATACATATTTTGATAGAGGAGAAAAGATCATGTTCATACATGCATGGCCTCAAAATGAGGTAGCCTCAGTACAAGGTGCAGATAATAAACGTAATTTGTGCGTCTAAGTGTGATGCTTAGTACTTGAGGTCTTTGAGACAATGAAAAATCATTTTACTCATGATGATCACATGTGTTTTATGATATTCTACGTGACATGGGGATACATTGACTGATCGGTAAGTTGACGACAAGAGATCGTATTATCTAATGAGATGGTACCACAGTGCATAGTGAAAGAGTTATAGAGGATTCATGCATCATATATAAAATTCTTATCTAGTCATCATTTAAAAAGAAAGAGTTATTTATTTACTTATTTAATTGATGTATGTATATTTTATCATATTTATTATTTGTAAAGAACTTACCCTTGTTTGTTTGGGTCACTGTGATGATCATAAATTTTATTCGGGGGAGCAGATTGACAGGTTAGTCTTTGTATGAAGAATGAATTGCTAAGAGGATACACTTTATTTGAAGATTAGATAGTTGTTGATAAATTATTTGCTAGTAACAGTATATGATGATTTGAAAGAAATTTTTATCCAGTGGATGACGTAGTTATTCTTGATATGACTAATATAGTTTATTTCTAAAAGAAAATATAGTAACGTTTTTAATGATAGAAAACATGATTTATATTATGAAATTTATTCAACAAAATTTAAATAACGTTTTAAGAGAATAAATGTTTTTGTTAAAAATAATATAACAAAGAAAATCAAAGTATTTTAATAATGACAAGTCAAGTCGTTACAATTGGTCTATGGCTAAAGGTCACAAACCAAAGTCCCAGGACTCAACACTCAAAGGCTGAAAATTAAAGATCGAAGACTTGAACCTAAGGACTCAAGACAGAAGACTAGTTAATACCTTGGAAGTGCATTTTAGCGCCCATGTGGGACCTAAGTAAAGTTAATCCCACATCCTTCTTTTAATCGTGGTTGCCATAAGAAATCAAGTTGATGATAAATCAAAGCCCCAACTACGCGAGCCCATGGCTCATGAGACTACCATAGAGGTTAAGAGTTAAGAACAAGATAAAAAGAGATGGAAAGGATGCAAAAACAACATGATCTAGAAATACAAAAGTTGAGACAAGAACGTTGAACATAGGAATCAAGTCCGACAAGACACACTAGGCCTCCAACATGAGACCTCTGTAACCATGGTGATAGAGGCCTCCTTAGAGAGATTCCAAAGAGTCCTTGAAGTTCCCAATCTAGCTTCTTCAACTATCTTCAAACAAGCTTCAATGGAAACTTTCGGTCAAGCTCCCATGGGAATAACAAAAGAAACAAAATTAGAAAATGGAATGGGGAAGAGAAATGATTTAGAAAGGCGTCATGGCATGGCCAATAAGCCTAGATGGAACCGCCACAATGGAGATGAGGATCCATTGATAAGATTCAAGAAACCTTCCTAAGGAAGACAAGAGACTTATCTCTCACAAAATCTCAAAGTTTTATTTCAAATTGTCAAAAGTTCTCATACAATTTCGTTTTTGGCTTCTTATAGGCTTAGGAAAACTTGAAGAGGAAGCTAAACCACATTAGAGTACTCTACAAGTCAATGAATAAGAGCCACAAGTTCAATGGTTCAAGTACATGTTACTTTCAAGAGTGTTTCATGTCACTTTAAAATGTTACATGTCACTCTCAAAGGTTACATGTCACTCTCAAAGGTTACATGTCACTTTCTACTTGATTCTCATCCATTGGATAAGTTCATCAAATCAAGGGTTGAGATTTTCTCTTGGATTAGGCATGTATCCTAATCTAAGTGAAAATCTATTTGAACCAAATCCACTTAGATTCACAATTTGAAATTCAAACTTAAATCAAATTAAATTTAAATTTCAAATGTGAATTTAATATGAACTTGAACTTAAATTCATTCACTCCTATTAAGTTTCCCTCTTTAAGCTTACTGCCCTTTTAAGCACAACGTTAAACAAACACTTAAAAGAAAAATACACTTTTGACTGAAAACTTACAAGGCCATCAAAATTATTTACACTTTAATTACAAAAATCAAATCCTAAGCTAAGATAACTTGGATCTTCTAGTAATTCTTCTAGTTGAGTGATTTTCCTTAGATGTTCCTACATCAAACCCTCCTTCTTATTTGCAACTTGTTCCCAAGTTGGCTTGATCTTCACCTACATTAAACAAAGACAAGTTATCAATATGGAATGTTTTCCATCCAACAATTCACCAGGTAGATCAAGTTAAAAAAAAATTGGGTCATTTTAGACTCATGTCTAAGGAATTTCCTCAACAGACTCTTGCTCCTAAATTGAGTCCTCTTTACCTACAAACAAATAACCACTCAGATCAAATTTCACAATGACATCATTAACAAAGGATAAATTATTCTTGGTAACATTCAATGCAAGTGATTTATTGTATTTGTATGATTACTTTCTACATTGAGTACTTTGTGGTAAAAGTAATTGAAACTCTATAATTTGCCACTTATTCAACTTAATCCTAAAATCTTGTTTCAACAATCGACATGAAGTATTCATATTCAAAATCATATGACAACAAAAGGTATTTGTTCCTCATATCAACAACACTATTTAAAGAATGAGAGAAAAAATTAAAATGCTCATTTAGGATATAACAAAAACTCTTAGGAGTTTCTACTCCTTTCTCCACTTGTATCAACACTTGCTTCTTATTTATCATTCCTTCGCTGAAATTGGAACTTTGTGGTGTGCCTTCCTTCTTAACCTCTTCCAACAACCTAGGAAAATATTCATCATCATGAAAACAAAGGTTAATAGGCACAATTAAGAATTCCAAATTACCAAATTCAAGAATTTTCCAAGGCTCAATGTCATAAGATTTTGGTGTATGGTATGGAATATCATTCTTATTAAAAGTAAATGGAGTAATAAATGGTAAGGAAATTTTTTCAAAGGGAAGTTCAAACTCTATGGGTACTTCATTTTCTTCACAGTGTTTATTCCAAGGCTCCATTATGAACAATGATACATTATTATTTTTTATCATTTTCTCTGCATTTAATACACCATATTGCAGCATTATTAATGGTCAATTAGCATGATTAGATGCATTTATGAGTTTGGGCTCATTTGGGCTTTAAGTACTTAATTTGTTCTATTTCGCTATATTTTTCCAAATTTGACCACTTTCACTAAAATAGGCATATCTCCCTCTACAGACCTCCGTTTGAGCCCTACTTTATGTCGAATTAAAGAGGACTAAGAGAGCTACACATGTCATGAAGACAAGAAGAGTCAATTCGGACTGCATCTTGGGTGAAATTAGCCTTGAAAGTGGACCACGAAGCTGATGCGGGAATTTCCAGCAAATTGGGCCCAATTAAATGCATTTAAATCATTCACCTAGTTTTGCTGTAATAGGGACTTGAATGGATTACCCCCTGGCTCATTAAAAGTCATGTGCCTAGCACATGACTTGAGTTTTTCCTATATATTTGTAAACACATGCAAATAACCACACTTACCTCACTTTGCAATTTCAATTTCAATTTATAGCACTTTGGTTTCTCTCTTCTTCTCTTCTCTTGCTTTGCTAGGGTTCCACTTGCCCCCTTTGAATTCCTTTCAATTCCAACATTTTGATTCAATTGTCTTTCAATTCAATTCGTTTCTGTTGCAATTGCATCTTCAATTTCGTAGTTAATTCTAGTTTTCTGCAATTTCAATCTCTTCTCTTCTAATGTCCAGCACTTGTTCTTGTTCTTGAATTAGCTTTGTGATTCCGTTTTTATTCTTAATTCTTGCGTTTTTGATTACTATTATGGAATTTCATTTAATGATAGGTTTAATTTCAATTATGTGTAGCTAATTTGTTAATCAATTCGATCTCAATAGGATCCCTAATTTCCTTAGGTTCTCCCTTTTTAATTGAATGAGCACTCATTTTGGATTGTATAATTTTGATTTCATTATGTTGATTGATGTTTTGAATTGAGATTAGTAATGTCTGGCGTTGTTGATCAACAACGAATGCAGTAAACTAATTTTAGGATTCGAAACCGAGTTGTGTGCTCTCATGCGATCGCATGAGTTTAAAGGTCACCGAGTGTTCGATGAAATTTTCCTAAGATTTTAGAGCGATTGGTTCAGTGTTGGAATGCATACATCTCGGTTCCAATACACTGCATAAATGTGTGCTTTTATTTTGTTGAACTGGTGAGGGAAATTCGGATCCGACAGAGATCGGATTGGTGTCATTTATTCATCTGTTAACTGCGTTTTAATTCTTGATTAATTGTTGTTATTGCTTAATTGTTTACTGTTTAATTGCTTTAAACTTTCCTCTGCATAAAAACACCCAAAAAAATTTTTAATTTTTGGCTACAGAGAAGTGACAAAGTAATCCGTAGCGAAACGATCCGAGTCCATTATTATTGCAAAGTAGTAGCTAGACTTTGGTATTATTTGACACATGCTTGGCGCGTGTGTCAAATTTAGCGCATTTGCCGGGGATTGCTTTGTTAATTCTCACTGTTTATAAGCATTTTCAATTTCTTAGACTTAGGATAGGTTAGTTTACATTTAATAAAGCTCTGTAGTGTGCTGATACATGCTCTAAACTGATCTGAATTGTTGAATTATGCCCTGTTTTGTGTTGTTCTGGTACCTGTTTTGAGATTTTTGGTTTTGTTTGGTCATTGTAACCTCCTTTCCCGAAGTAATTTTGCATTCTGAGCTTTTGGGGTGAAAAATTTGGTTAGATTTGCAAAATTCCTTCCAGATCTTGCTGTTCTGCAACTATTTTAGTCCAACAAGGACACGACGGGTATTTTTTCAATTGTCAAACAAATTTCGTTGGTCTTGAAATTTTGCAGGGTGGTAATTTCGAGGAATTAGGTAGAACCTCACACTTTGCCTAGAGCACCACCCTATCGAGGCCAAATTCTATCGTTTAGACCCTTTTTTCAATTTTTTAAAAATTTTACACTACATTTTTGGGGTCCTGGGATGGTTTAGAATTGACTTGTGGAAGTCCCATAAATTTTAAAAATCATTTGATACCAATTTGCAATTTATCTTGGTTCATGCTGACAGTGATTTCTTGTTGAGTGTTGTGAGATACTACTGTTTAGTGTTGTTTTGAGTTGTTTTCACTATTATTGTTGGTTGTTGATGCATGAACACTAGAAGTAGAAGTACTGATTTGCACACATTAAATCCTGAACCTGAGAGAATCATTCACAATAGTAGGAGTGCACGTAATAGGCATAAGCATTTTGAGCATACACCTACAATTGAGTCTGAAACATTCTCTGTGCATACTATTGATTCTGAGGGTGATCATAGTTCTCCACATTTAGCTCATACTGTTGATATTGATTTTGCACATTCTACGAAAACTAGTCCTAGTCTTGTAGTACATCCTTATATTGAGCAAATTATACATACTGAAAATATTGCAAATATGGATAACAAGACTCTTAAGGAATTATTTGCTCCTGATGTGAATTACCAGCCCTTATGCATTGAATATCCTGAACTTGATGCTGATTTTGAGTTAAAATCTGGATTAATTCACCTTTTGCCTAAGTTTCATGGTCTTGCAGGTGAAGATCCCCATAAGCATCTAAAAGAGTTCCATGTGGTTTGTAACACTATGAAGCCCCATGGAATTGATGAAGACCACATTAAGTTGAAGGCCTTCCCATTTTCACTTGATGGGAATGCTAAGGACTGGTTGTACTACTTGCAACCAGCAGCTATTAGGAGTTGGGGTGACATGAAATGCCTCTTTCTGGAGAAGTATTTCCCAGCTTCTAGAGCTGCATCCATCAGAAAGGAAATTTGTGGGATTAGACAAGCGAATGGGGAGAACCTGCATAAGTATTGGGAGAGGTTCAAGAGACTGGTTTTCAACTGCCCTCATCATCATATCACAGATCAACTACTCATTGTATACTTTTATGAGGGGCTCTTACCCATGAACCACAACATGGTAGACGCTGCGAGTGGAGATGCTCTAGTGGGTAAGACCCCAGCTACAACCAAAGACCTTATTTCTAACATGGCTGCAAATGCTCAACAGTTTGGCACCAGGAGCAACAGTGTGTACCATGTGCAGTCCACACCCTTCAGTAGACCAACCTCTACACTTGCACTAATTATAGAAGACTCAACCAGGCTACCCGCAAAGATCACTATCCCTTACCTTTTATTGATCAGATGCTTGAGCGGTTAGCTGGTAAATCTCATTACTGTTTTCTGGATGGTTTTTTAGGTTACTTCCAAATTCACATAGCACCAGAGGACCAGGAGAAAACTACTTTCACATGCCCCTTCGGAACGTATGCATACAGAAGGATGCCCTTTGGACTTTGCAATGCACCTGACACCTTTCAGAGGTGCATGGTAAACATCTTTTCTGATTTCTTAGAGGAGTGTATGGAAGTATTCATGGATGATTTTTCTGTCTATGGTTCCTGTTTTAATAATTGCCTGAGTAGTCTTGCAAAGGTTTTGAATAGATGCATTGAAAGCAATCTTGTGTTAAATTATGAAAAATGCCATTTCATGGTTAAATCTGGTATTGTATTAGGGCATGTAATTTCTAAGAAAGGAATTAAGGTAGATCCTGTTAAGATAGAGGTTATTTCTTCTTTGCCTTACCCCGCATCTGTGTGGGAAGTTTGCTCTTTTCTTGGCCATGCAGGTTTCTACCAGAGATTCATCCAGGATTTCAGCCGCATAGCCTAGCCTCTCACCACCTTACTTCAGCATGATATGGACTTTCTCTTCAGTGATTCATGCAAGGATGCCTTTGATCAACTAAAGAAATTCTTGACTACTGCACCAATCATCCAACCACCAGATTGGACCATTCCATTTGAGTTGATGTGAGATGCTTCCAACTATGTAGTTGGTGCAGTCCTAGCTCAGAGGTGAGATAGAGCTCCCCATGTCATTTCTTATGCCTCCAAGACCTTGGACTTAGCACAATCCAATTACTGTTAGGAATATGTAGTTTGATTTTATCAATACATATTTTAGTCCCATGAAAGGGATTGCTCTTATGTCTCTATATAAATAACTCCTTATAAAACTTCTAAGTGTAGCACAATGCACAAAAGAGAATGCATAATGTGTGCCCGTGGACATAGGCAATTTGCCGAACCACATTAAATCCCTAAGTCTCCGTTTTCTCTCTTCATTATTTTATCTTCTTCTATTATTGCTTTGTTCTTAACAACTGGTATCAGAGCCAATATCTTAGTATGCTCTGTGTTGCGGCTTAGTCTGATCTTTCACATCAGAAAAGATTTGGTTTATCCTCAGGGTAGAGAAGCTGATAGAGGTCCATCCACTCCAACATTAGAAGAAAATGACACTGGAAGAATTACAAGGATCATGCTTAGAAGACTACAAGAGGAGGGAGAGAAAGAGTTGACCAAAAGTCAAAATCAATAATCAACTCTTCAAGGACTTTTCTTGGTCAACAAGCCTTGTAATAGTCTTAGTGTTATTTGAAGTGTTTGTAATTAAATTTGAACTTGAGTTTGGAGAGAATTTTCTAGAATAATAGGGAGAGAGTGGCGCACACTCTCCCTAGAGAGAGTGGAGAGATGGGAGAGAAAAGTGAGTGGAAATTCCACTCAACCTTTTCCTTTTCTACCCTTGCTACGTCCCACTTAGGCTTACATGCTTAAGACACCACCTTCAAGATTAAATCAAGACCTCTTGATCTAGATTTAATTATAAGGTAAATATTCAAACTTGAGTCACATTTTACATGCCATCTCAAGAGAGAATCTCGACCTTATTATCCAATTTCATCAAGAGATTTCATCAAGAGGTAGAGTGTAACGCCCTCAATTCCTACAATTTATAACATTTACTTTCTCTACGTTTCACAAGAAAATAATTATGCCATCTGATAAAGCCAACCAATTCTTAGTTCATAAAGTAATTTCAAGAGTAATTTCTACAACTATATATCTCTCATACAATAAAATCTCTCAAATAAAGAATTAATTATCAAGTAACAAATCTTAAATTTCTAATAATTCCTATGTAGTAGCAATCACTCAAACGACAAAAGGGAAAAGAACATCATGTCACTTCTTCAGAAAATCAAGTTCTCCTCTTAGCCTACGGTCTTTACATCTCCAAACAACTGTTTATCTGCTCGCCCATTCACGGGGTCATCACAGGTGTCAACCACAGACACAACCATAGGGTTAGCTCGTAATTTAATGATAATAATAATACCATAGAAACAATACACACAACAAATATAAAGAAGACATGAGGAACTCAATTTAAAACTCATCACAATCAATTATGCAACCCAGTATGATGCATGACACTCACAGTTCACTCTCATGCCATGTGGTACCATCAAAACAACTGAGCGATGCTAGGAGTACATGTCACCTCTGACACTCTCACTAGAAATACTAGACCACATCAAGCAACCAGGTGTTGCAACGGGGAGTCACTTCCCACTCATGGTGATCAGCCATAGTAGAAGCTTTCCCCACCACGAATACCCTCAAAGTCCTAGGCCATTACATCGACCCGTCAAGGACCAACCGTACTAGTTCCATTCATCCTCACCTTTCGAAAACATTTTTATTTCGTTTAGTGTTCATGATAATCTCTCATTTTCCAAAACACCATGCTTCACAAACATCTCCACAAGGGCAACCTTATTGCTTAACAACAAAGACATCCATCCCTCTCTCTTTACAAAAAGAGTTTAAGTTGATTATCATGAACCTAAGCGACTCATCAATGCAACATGCCCACAAAATTCATCTCTTAACCCCACCAACTATTCCACCGTAACAGATGTTTAACACCACAATAACATTTAACCAAAATAACCATGTAAAAATCAAATACATCATAAAAGAGGAACAATATGGAATACCCAAACTCTGACAATATAAATTTCAAACCAAAATTTACATATAGAAATAAATAATTAAACAAGGCAACAATGTCAAGTTAAATAAAATTCAACATCACGTAATTAAGAAGATTGAAATATTAAGACTGAGACTTCGTATACATACGAGAATAAAGAATAATTATTAACAAATAAAAAAATCTAAAAATAATATAAACAACACAATCGAATAATTAATATAAACAACTTAGTCGAGTAATTAAAAGAGAAATAAATTATTAAATACTAACTTGCGTTAAACAAATAATTTTAATCTCAATCCTCAATCCTAATCTCAAGAAAAATTGATGATAGGTCATAAACAGGACGAATTAATGTTTGACAAGAAGAAATTAATTAAATTTTATCAAGTACGTAATTCTTTCTGATGCTTTTCATTTATTTTAACATCAAACTTATGTCTAGTTTAATTGGGTTTTGAACCAGAATTTCAAAGATCTACTGAAACCTTACTCGGAATAGACCTAGTCATTTTTTTATTCAACTGAGGAGTGATATCAATTAAACTCACAAATCGCCACTCACACTCCCGACGATCGAATCTCATCTCCCTTCCACACACCAACAGATACATACAAAGTCAGCTAAGCCAAAAGGGAAGAGTAACGAAATTGAAGCGAGGGATTTCCCTATGCTAGAATGAAAATAATTCAATTCAAAATATTTAATTCACATAAAATAAATAAAAGCAGAAGGAAGGAAGAATATTTAATTTACATAAGACAAACAAAGGCAGAAAAAGAAGTCATTATCATCGTTAAATTGAGAACTACCCTAACCTGGATTTGTGACCATCACGAGGGAAATCGAGATGAGCAGGGTCTCGGCCTCCATAAAAGCTTTGATCTCTTTTGGGGGAAATTATTTAAAGTGGGAATAATATCAAGATGAAAGGGAAAGGAATAGAAGAACAGAGAAAAAGGAAAGAGATAACGAGAAAGGGAATGAGAGAAAGTGAATATGAATAAATTCCCTGATATGTAACACTAAGGCTAAGATTTTAATTGTCGTATGATAACTACCCACTCACACCCCACTCACAATTTAGCAACTTCCCACTAACTCAGTCAGTTGCTACTCTAATTTATTTATTATTATTGTTAATATTATTTTATTTGATTTATTTTTATTTTATTTTATTTATCAAAAAAAATGGGGTGTTACATAGAGACTTAGTCTTGAAGTCACATGTCTCATACCTTTTGCTAGCTAGCAAACCGTGGCCTTGTGATTGTCATTAATCCTTGGGTTTTTGGTTTTGATCCGTGTGATGTGCTCATGGCTTGCCACACGTTAGATCAACTTGTAATCCAAGGATCCACATGTTTCACGGTTTCTCTCTTGGTGCCAAACTAGTCCCTAGTATTTACTTGTGAATTTTCAGCATTGTAAGCACTTTTAGTGAAATTAATGCATTTTCTTGAGAGAGAGGTTTCTCTTCAATTTTTCTTCATTGAACCATTGTGAGTCTTATCATGGTGATCATCCATGTGGCAATTCTTCACTAGACTTATTGTTTTTAGCATGGCGTCTCCATCTTCTATTCCTTCTTCCATTTTCTAATTTCTTTCTTCTTTTGAGAGAGTGGTCTCTTGTTCACCATTGCTGGTCGTGGAGTTTGAGTTGGAGAAGTTGAAGATCGGGCAATTAGTAATCCTTCCATGGAAGGCTTAAATCAGAAGCAGTGGGAGCGCTTTCCGTGGGAGCTTTCCTAAGAAAGCAGCAAGAACAATGGCGCATTGGAAGAAGTGAAGTCTTCCCTCGGATACCCAATAAGTGGTAGTAGAGTCGATGGTTCGACTTGGCGACCGGCTCAAACGAGTGGTGCAATGATCAAAGTGGATCTAAGTAATGGTCAGGTGGACCTACTTTTTGGAGATTTCTTATATCGAAAGTCTACCTAGTAGGAGTGACTAGGTTGCGTGTGTCGTTGATGTGAGCTATCAGAACGGCGGTACATGATTAGGGCATATCGACGACAATGTGAAGTTCAAGGGTTTTCGCGACGATGGAAGCTCTACTAGTCATCATTGACAATAGGAGAGGAGGTTTAATGACATTGGAAGAAGAGAAGAAGAGAAACAGTGGGAGCTTTAGAGAAGACTCGTCGGTGGACTGGGCAGAAGACCCGTCAGTGGACAGGGCAAAAGACCCGTCCGTGGACAAGGCAGAAGACCCGTCAGTAGATAAGGAAGAAGACCCGTCAGTGGAGTGGATAGGAGAATAATTGATTATGAAGACATTACCTAGGTGGTGATGTAAATCAAACTCCAAGTGGGAGATTGTTAGGAATATGTAGTTTGATTTTAGTCAATACATATTTTAGTCCCACATCGATAAACAATGAAAGAATTGCTCTTATGTCTCTATATAAACAACTCCTTGTAAAGCTTCTAAGTGCAGCACAGTGCACAAAAGAGAATGCATAATGTGTGCCCGTGGACATAGGTAATTTGTCGAACCACGTTAAATTCTTAAGTCTTTTTTTCTATCTTCCATATTCTCTTCTTTTATTATTATTGTTTTGTTCTTAACAATTACACCACTACAGAGAATGAGCTTTTAGCTGTTGTATTTGCCTTAAATAAATTTCGATCTTACTTTTTTAATGTTAAGATTGTTGTTTTTACTGATCTTGCAGCTTTAAAGTTCCTTCTGAAGAAGGCAGATGCCAAACCCCGACTCATCAGATGGATGCTTCTACTCCACATTAAATTCTTAAGTCTTTTTTTTCTCTCTTCCATATTCTCTTCTTTTATTATTATTGTTTTGTTCTTAACAATTAAACCACTACAGAGAAGGAGCTTTTAGCTGTTGTATTTGCCTTAGATAAATTTCGATCTTACTTGTTTAATGCTAAGATTGTTGTTTTTACTGATCTTGCAACTTTAAAGTTCCTTCTGAAGAAGGCAGATGACAAACCCTGACTCATCAGATGGATGCTTCTGCTCCAAGAATTTGATATTGAGATCAAGGATAAAAGCGGAGCTCCAAACTTGGTGGATAATCACCTCAGCCGCATCCATCTATCTGGCACACTCTCCTCCATTGTAGATGATTTTCCAGATGAGCAGCTTTTACAACTGCAAGGTAAATTCTCATCCCCTTGGTATGCTAACATTGTAAATTATCTGGTTGCTGGTTTAATCACTGAAGATTTCACTAGGGCTCATGCATTGAAACTTAAGAGTGATTCTAAACATTATGTATGAGATGATCCCTATCTGTGGAAATTTTGTAGTGACCAGATTATTAGGAGATGTGTGCCTAAGTATGAGTTTGCATCTGTTCTTGCCTTCGTCATATTTTTTGCTTGTGGTGGTCATTTTGGACCTAGGAGGATTACTAGGAAAGTGTTAGACTCTGGACTGTTTTGGCCTTCTTTATTTCATGATGCTTATGAATATTGCAAATCTTGTGATAAGTGTCAGAAAATAGGAAATATTTCTCGTAGATATGAGATGCCTCAACAACCCATATTATTCTGTGATGTTTCTAATGTTTGGGGCATTGATTTCATGGGACCATTTCTTGTTTCATTTGGGTTTACTTACATCCTGCTTGTTGATTATGTCTCTAAATGGGTTGAGGCGAAAGCCACTAGGACTGACGATTCTGCTGTTGTAGTAGATTTTGTTCGTTCTCACATATTTTGCAGGTTTGGTATTCCCAGAACCATCATTAATAACCAAGGCACACATTTCTACAACCGGAGCATGGACCTCTTACTGAGGAAATATGGAGTGCTCCATAAGGTTGCCACCGCTTACCACCCCCAGACTAATGGACAAGCTGAGATTTCTAACAAGGAGATCAAGCTAATTCTGCAGAAGACTTTGAGTTCCAACAGAAAGAACTGGAGCAAGCGTATAGATAACGCTCTATGGGCCTACCAGACTGCTTACAAGACCCTGATTGGGATGACTCCTTATAGATTAGTTTATGGTAAAGCTTGTCACCTTCCTGTGGAACTTGAGCACCGTGCATTCTGGGCGGTCAAGCGGTGCAATATAGATTTAGACCAATCTGGAGAAAAGAGGAAACTACAACTCCAAGAGTTAGAGGAGATGAGATTGGAGGCTTATGAGAGCTCACGCATATATAAAGAGAAGACCAAATCCTTCCATGATCAGCAGATTCTTCACAGGGAGTTTTCTGTTGGACAGAAAGTTCTTCTCTTTAATTCCCGCCTTAAGTTTATGCCTGGTAAACTTAAATCTAGGTGGGATGGTCCATTTGTGATTGCTAATGTTTTTCCCTTTGGTGTAGTTGAACTTCAAGATGATCGAACGGGGAATACATTCATGGTGAACGGGCAGCGCTTAAAGCACTATCGTATAGCTCCATTGAGCAGCCCGCTGAGCAGGAAATTGTCACATTTGCAGATGCACTGCCGCTTTAAGCGGCCGAGGGAGTTTTTCTTTTCTCCTTCCACTCTTTTCCGTTTTGATTACACTCACTTCCTTTCTATCCACCTTCTGTAATTAGGAGTAATTAGGAAATAATTAGAATTTTTCATACTACAATTCTTTGATTTGTGTACTTGGAGATTTTGTGATTCTGGTCTGACTATTATTATATCTGCATTATGGTCTATATGTTGTGAATCTGAACTGGAATATGAGCTGAGTTGATTTTTATATTATTTTAGGGTGTTGATATAGTCCTTTGATGTATTGTGGATTAGTCTATATGGATTGATTTTGTATTGTCACTGATAAGTACTTGGCAATTTGACCCTGTGAGTTTTTGGGCCTATTTTGAATGGATTCATATACATGCCATTCCTTTTCTTTCAGTCTGATATATGTCATTTGTGGATGTTATTTTTTAGAACTTGCTTTTATTCTTTTCAAAGCTGCATTTTATCACTTAATGCATGGTCATGATTGAGGCATTCATTTCTACTTCCCCACTTGACCAGATAAGCCTACCTTGCATTTTACCCCTTGCTAGCCGCTTTGTGCCTGAAACCTTTTCTTTCACTACCTGCATTACAAGTCTTGAGAGTAAAACAATGTTATGCTGATTTCACAGATATTGAGTTAATTGTTCATTTTTGGTTATGTGAAGCAGATGAGTGTGGGGTGTCTACTCGGGATGTGCAGAAAAATAAGTGTGGGGGGTGAAATATTGCATTTAATATGATTTGGGGTCTGAGTTGTAGATCTGATATATTTTGGTTGCTCTTTGACCAGCACACTTGTGTAAATATTATCTTAGTGTTATTTTGCTATTTGAGTCTAATATAGTGAAAAATAAATACCAGAAGTGGTATTCAAAAAATTGAGAAAAGTATATATATATATATATATATATATATATATATATATATATATATATATATATATATATATAAAAGAGAGAGAAATAGCACAATTTTGATCTGAATAAGTGTGCAAAATAAGTTAAGTACTTGAGCAGCTGTTGAAATAGAAACTTTACAGATTTATCTTGTAATTTGGATATCTTTGTTATCTATTGATGTTGTTTCAATATCTGTGAAATAGTAGTCACTTGACTAAATTTATCATACCTTTATCCTTGGCCCCATTACATCCATTGCAAGTCCTTTTGAATCATGCATGTCTATGATTATTAATGGTAGAAAGATAGAATGATTGCAAGCCTATGGTAAAATAATATTCATTTTAATGGTTTAAGAGTAAACATTTGCCTGAGACACTTGAGAGTTAGAGTGATACACTCCTGGTGAGGTCATTACTTATTGTTGACTTGCATGATTGATTCAGAACTTGATTGATCTAATCTGAAACAGGAATTGTTCAACACTATGATATGTAATTTTTATGTTGATTATGCTATAATTACTATGTCCAGTTCTAATACTATGATGACTGTTTTGGGAATATGAATAGCTTAGACCAGAGGAATTTTTGTATCCAAGTTCATGCTTTGTTTAAGTTTTAGAACTTAGTTTTGCCCAGGACTGCAAAAGAATAAGTGTGGTGAAATTTGATACATTATTATTTTTATCATTTTCTCTGCATTTAATACACCATATTGCAGCATTATTAATGGTCAATTGGCATGATTTGATGCATTTATGAGTTTGAGCTCATTTGGGCTTTAAGTACTTAATTTGTTCTATTTTGCTATATTTTTCCAAATTTGACCACTTTCACTAAAACAGGCATATCTCCCTCTAAAGACATCCGTTTGAGCCCCACTTTATGTTGAATTAAAGAGGACTCAGAGAGATACAAATGTCATGAGACAAGAAGAGCAAATTCGGACTGAATCTGGGGTGAAATTAGCCTTGAAAGTGGACCAAGAAGCTGATGCAGGAATTTCAAGCAAATTGGGTCCAATTAAATGCATTTAAATCATTCACCTAGTTTTGCTGTAATAGGGACTTGAATGGAGGATCCCCTGGCTCATTAAAAGTCATGTGCCTAGCACATGACTTGATTTTTTCCTATATATTTGTAAACACATTCAGATTACCACACTTACTTCACTTTGCAATTTTAATTTCAATTTTCAGCTCTTTGGTTTCTCTCTTCTTCTCTTCTCTTGCTCTGCTAGGGTTCCACTTGCCCCCTTTTAATTCCTTTCAATTCTTGCATTTTGATTTAATTACCTTTCAATTCAATTCGTTTTTGTTGCAATTACATCTTTAATTTCATAGTTAATTCTAGTTTTCTGCAATTTCAATCTCTTCTCTCCTAATTTCCAGCATTTGTTCTTGTTCTTGAATTAGCATTGTGATTCCATTTTTATTCTTAATTCTTGCGTTTTTTATTTTAGTTATTGATGCAAACCCATGAAGGAACTTGTGATGGCTCTTCAAGGATTAGCAAAAGGGGTACCCAATCTTCATTCACCAATTGATCCTCACTCAAGATGATGAACAAGCTTGCGGAAATAACTATGAAAGGGATGGTTTCTCATGGTTTGGAACCAAAGGAAGAAGAAAGCAAAAATGGAAGGGAGTTAGAAGGGTGGTAGCGCCATGAACAAAGTTCAATAAGCTAGGTAGAAGAATCGCCATTTGGATCATGGATCCATGATAAGATTCAAGGTTCTTGGAAGAAACCCTAGGAGAGCTCTCTCCTTTTCTCAAGACTTTAGTCTTAGAAATTCTCTTTTCATAAATAACCAAAGTGAGTACAATAGAAATGTTGACCAACTTAAATGAAAGTGCAATGGGTCTAAGGTTAGAAATCTGAAATGTTCTCCACCCTAGGATGAAATGAGTGATCAATGGTGAGATGAGAGACACCCTAGGCTGAGCACACTTCACAATTACAAGGCCCAAAATCCAAGTCTTAAAACAAATACATAATTGAAAGAAACTAATAGGCCTAAACAATTAAACAACTCGCTGGAAAATCCTGGTAGCATTCTAACGTTAACTTCAAGCTCCATTTCCTCCTAGATTCAGTCCGAACTGGGCTTTGGTGTCTTCATAGCTTTTTTAGCCTTTTAAGTCAGCTCTCAAATGCCACCAAGACGAAATTAATTGGAGTTTTTTAGCCCACATTATGCTCAAAATACTGAACCTGGTCAGCACCCCGCTGGAACATCCCGGCAGTATCCAAACGTTACTTTCAAGCTCAATTTCCTCCTAGATGCAGTTAGAACTGGACTTTTCTGTCTTCATAGCTTTCGTAGCCCTTTAAGTTAGATTTAAAATGCCACCAAGACAAACTTAATTGGAGTTTTGTAGCCCACATTATGCTCGAAATATCGAACCTAGTCAGCACCCCGCTGGAACATCTTGGCAGTATTCAAACTTTTCTTCCAAGCCCAATTTCCTCCTAGATTCAGTTAGAACTGGGCTTTTGTGTCTTCATATCTTTTGTATATCTTTAAGTCAGCTTTAAAAAGACACTAATAACAGACAAATTGGATTTGTGTAGCCCAATTTATACTCTGAATACTAAACCTTGTCAGACACCAAAAATAACAGCGAATTTTATTCAAGCCCAATTTAAAAGAGTAAGGTCCTCCTTCTTCTTTGACTCTAATTTGACCATTGACCTTCTCCTCTAGCTTTTACTTGTAGAGTTTGTTGGGATTTTGGAGATGGTCCTCCATCAGTTATGGAATTCTGTTTAATGATAGGTTTAATTTCAATTATGTGTAGCTAATTTGTTAATCAATTCAATCTCAATAAGATCCCTAATTTCCTTAGGTTCTCCGTTTTTAATTGAATGAGCACTCATTTTGGATTGTATAATTTTGATTTCATTTTGTTGATTGATGTTTTGAATTGAGATTATTAATGTTTGCCATTGTTGATCAACAACAAATGCAGCGAATTAATTTTAGGATTCAAAACTGAGTTGTATGCTCTCATGCGATCACATGAGTTTAAAGGTCACCAAGTGTTCGATGAAAATTCCCTAAGATTTTAGAGCGATTGGTTCAGTGTTGGAATACAGAGATCTCGGTTCCAATACACTGCATAGATGTGTGCTTTTATTTTGTTGAATCGGTGAGGGAAATTAGGATCTGACAGAGATCAGATTGGTGTCTTTTATTCATCTGTTAACTACGTTTTAATTCTTGATTAATTGTTGTTATTGCTTAATTGTTTACTGTTTAATTGCTTTAAACTTCCCTCTGCATAAAATCCCCCAAAAAAAATTTAATTTTTGACTATAGAAAAGTGACAAAGTAATTCGTAGGAAAACGATCTGAGTCCACTATTACTGAAAATAGTAGATAGACTTTGGTATTATTTGACGACGTTTCGTCGCGTGTGTCCAAAAACTCTTCACTAGGCACCAAAACAGAAGGTTGTTTGTAAAGATGGTCACAAACAACTTCACAATGGTCTTCAAGTGTCTTTCTTTCTACATCTTTACACAAGAGATTGTCAATTTCCTCTTGGTAGTCATCACTGGGAACCATACCTACAACATTCTCCAAATAAGAATCAAAACAATCAAATTAAGGGTTAGTATAAGCAAGTAAAGAATCACATTTCTCCTTCATTTGTTTTTCCATCAACTCTATTTCCTTTAACTCTTTTTCTTTTAACTCTTTTTCCACTTTTTGTTTTTTGGCTTCTCTTAACCTATTTTCCTCTCTCAACATTATCTCTTTTCTTTTTCTCCTTTCAATATCTACTCTTTCTTTCTCTTCTCTTACTCTTCTCTCTTCTCTCTCTCTATGTTCCCTCTTAAAGTTATAATAATCTTTATCACTTCTTTCATATGAATAATGATTCCTCTCACGTCTTTCTCTTCTCTCATTTTCATCTCTTATAATTCTAGCTCTTCTTTCATATTCTTTTCTCTTTTCTCTTTCCCTTCTATCACCATCTCTATGGTACTCTCTCCTTTCACCTCTATTCCTACTATTCTCTCCATTAGTCCTTCTCTCACTCTCCCACTTCTTCTCAAGTTGATCCATTTTCTCCTCTAAGTTAGTATTCAATCTACTCATCAACACATCCAACATCTTTAAAGCCTTTGGTGATAAGTCATTACCAGCACTAGGAGAACTAGCCATTGCTGCAAGAAAAGGTTAATACACAAGAAAATATAATAGGAAATAAAGGAATTCACCACTCTCTATGTGTATCCACTCACACTCGTGTTTCACACTTAGTGGCTTTTTCCCTAATGAATCTATCTTGTTTTTTTCCTCTCTATCTCTTGATTCTCACTTAGGAATTATTCTTTAATCAATTACCAAGTCCTTATCATACCATTATGAAAGAGGAACAGTACCCAAGCTAGGCTTAAGAAGTCCAAATAGACAAAAACTCAAAGACAAAACTAAGGAGTCCAAGAAAGACAAGCAAAAAAAACTCAAATTGAAAGAATGGCTACTCAAATGTGGAGTAAACTTTGATGAGACATTGACACATATATGGACAGAAAAGGAACATCTATTTGCAGGGAAAGACAATCCAAAATCGAGACCAATACTATAAGCATCAAAACTGGACAGCCACACACAAATTCAAAATAGCCACCGAATTGCGCCAAATTTTAGCAACGGAATTCTAGAAATCCAATTAGCGACCGAAATTGATTCTATGTCCTATGATTGTTCAACCTTCTAAAATTCAATCCAATTGCAATACAAGGTTCATATAGGCATAGTATCGTCAAAATCAAGCAAGTGCAGTACAAGCACAAAGTGAAAATTACACCCAAAAATCAACTACACACTCAAGTGCAAAGCAAAGGTACTAGAAATTCAACTTGGGTGATGTGTGCTCAAAATAAGGTCCAAGGGTGTTTCTAATGATCAATTCATTTCACTTTTCAATCCAACTCTTTCTGTTTTTGTTCTTTTTATTTTGTTCTTGTATGGTTCTCACTCAATGGATACTCTTTTTAAACCCATACACTTTTCTTTTCACCACTACTTCTTTTTCTTTTGTTTTTCTCACTTGTTTCTTTTCTTTATTTTGATTTTTATATTTTTTCAGACACTAAGTATGGCTGGACTGAAACCATAAGATGAAGAAGAGCAACCTTCAAGTTCAATTTCCAAAACCCCAAAACGCAAATTACAAGGTCATACACAAATTGAATCTAAAGAGTGCTCTAGAAGTTATTACAAGCAGGTACATGTGAGTCTTACACTAGAAGTTTGTTCTACCACTTGAAACCCATGTAAAAAATTGAAATCCACAGCATCAATGGTGTAGCACATACCATAAGAGTCACGGTTATGGAGGAAAAACAACAAAGACTAAACAAAACTACAAGATAACACATCAAACAAAGAAGCTTACAAAGAAAGTTACTCTAAAACAAGGAAACTTACAATGGAAGCTAAAGTAACTATGGGTAAACTTCAAGACAAGCATGCATGGACATTCAAACCGACGGTTTGAAGAATAAACAAAGAAGAAAAACATGCTTAGACACAAATTAACCGAACTAAACAAAGACAACTCAAGGAAACAAAGACTAGGCTACTCAAAAAAACATAGAAGATGAAAATCTCAAAGGAAAACTATGGAAACTTAGGAAACCCTTTACTAACCGTTTGAAGAAAATCCATTGAAGCAGACAATAAGCTTATGATACCACTTGATAGAGGTCTCCTTAAAGAGATTCCAAAGAGTCCTTGAAGTTCCCAATCTAGCTTTTTTAATTATCTTCAAACAAGCTTCAATGGAAGCTTTCAGCCAAGCTCCCATGGGGATAACAAGATAAACAAAATTAGAAAATGGAATGGGGAAGAAAAATGGTTTAGAAAGGCGCCATGGCATGGCCAATATGCCTAGGAGGAACCGCCACAATGGAGATGAGGATCTATTGATAAGATTCAAGAAACCTTCCTAAGGAAGACAAGAGCCTTATCTCTCACAAAAACTCAGTTTTATTTTAATTTGTCAAAATTTTTCATACAATTTCGTTTTTGGCTTCTTATAGGCTTAGGAAAACATTAAGATGAAGCTAAACCACATTAGAGTACTCTACAAGTCAATGAATAAGAGCCACAAGTTCAATGGTTCAAGTACATGTCACTTTCAAGAGTGTTTCATGTCACTATCAAATGTTACATGTCACTCTCAAAGGTAACATGTCACTTTCCACTTGATTCTCATCCATTGGATGAGTGTATCTAATCAAGGGTTGAGATTTTCTCTTGGATTAGGCATGTATCCTAATCCAAGTGAAAATCTGTTTGAACCAAATCCACTTAGATTCACAATTTGAAATTCAAACTTAAATCAAATTAAATTTAAATTTCAAATGTGAATTTAATATGAACTTGAACTTAAATTCATTCACTCCTATTAAGCTTCTCTCTTTAAGCTTATTAGCCTTTTAAGCATAACGTTAAGCAAAACTTAAAAGAAAAATACACTTTTAGCCGAAAACTTACAAGGCTATCAAAATTATTTACACTTCAATTACAAAAATCAAATCCTAAGCTAAGATAACTTGGACCTTCTAGTAATTCTTCTAGTTGAGTGATTTTCCTTAGATGTTCCTACATCAATAGGAGTGCAATATGACAATCCCCTTAGATTGTATCTCACTATAGGTTTATCTTGGCAGCCAGAAACACATCTATTCATCTAAGGTATCACGAAAACACCTTTGCCAGCTAACTAGAAACCCTTAAATTTAGAAAGATATGACAACATCACTGACCCAGATGAGATGAGCATGTGGACATTTACATGATGCAAGTGAGCCTATACTCAACCAAAGATGCAATGTTTTGTAGAGTATTCCCACCTCCTTATAGGGACCAGCCCTAATTCGATTCGTCGGGCTACCCTCAAGCTCCACCAACTACTTTGATAACTTAGCAACACTTTTCGATACTTAGTTTACAACCATTGATCCCATCACTTAAGCTCAGTAACGTTGGTAAACATTAAGATGATAATCTTTGTCATACCAAACTAACTTCAACTAACTATGTTTTCTTGAGTTCTAAGTTTCACTTTAGCTTCTTATGTACTCTTTAGCCAAGCCTATATAAGTTTTTCCCTTAGAAATTGTAATAACCTTTTTTCAAATAGAAATAAGAATTTGTTTCAAGAGAATTGTGATACCAATGCCTATTAGGATTTTTCCTAATTTGATAGAGATAGCAAAAATGGTGAAACATCTAGAAAATGGGAACCGAGTGATAACGAGTAGTGGAGATGGATCATCTAGATCCAAGAAAGGATATTCACAAAAGAAGCTATATGACAAAACTTATAGGCAACTAAGGTATGTGAGACCCTCACATAACATTAGAGGTTTGGTAGCTTTAAGTCAATCTAGTGTGTTGGTCCTATGTGAATCTAGAGGGGGGGTGAATAGATTCTAGTTCCCTATATCAACAATTGTCTTTTATCACTTTCTTTCTCGATTCAATTTTATCTGAGTTACAAATACAGTTCAGAGATCTACAGCGGATAACAAAGGAAAGTGTAAAGCAAGAAATACAGAGAAATATAAGAGATAAGGTAGAGAAAAGAGTTTAGACAGAGATTTATCCTGATTCGGCATTCGGCCTACATCCAGTCCCAACCCAACAACTGTTGCGATCGGTTTTTCCACTATAATGATTCTTTGTGTTCAATACAATCACTCTGCACAAACACAAACCAAATCAAAATACTCAAAACATATGTTCTACACCTAAGAACATATCCTCCTGATTCTTGAATCCTTCAAGAATCAACTTTGAGAGCACCTCTCTCAAAAACTCCTTAACTCTTCCAGAGAACACCTTTCTCTTAAGAGTCTTAAACCAAAACGAAATACAAAAAGATAAAGACCAACTAAGAGTATACCTGATTGTGTATGCACTGATCAAGATAATATCCAAAGAATTCAACCATTCACACAGCCTTCATCTCAAGAGAAAATCTTAAAAAAAACTTGAAGAGAATTCTTATGTTCTTTGTAAGAATTGATTTTCGCTCTTCCTTTCCTTCTTGAAACTCAAAAGATCTCTCTTTTTATTTCTTTCTTTTTTTCTTTTTTTTTTTTTGAAACAATTCAAAAAGGTTTCTATTTAAAGCAATTTCAAAAGCTATTTGAGATGAATTCTGGTGTGGTAATCGATTATAGGATAGAGGTAATCGATTACTCTAGAGAGATTTTGCTTTCTCTGATCTTTCAAGCACGAAGTAATCGATTACTATGGAGTGGTAATCGATTACACTAGAGTGTTTTGGGTTCCCCTGTTTTCTCAAACTGTTGGTAATCGATTATTGCTATATGGTAATCGATTACTTCAGCTTAAAACCATTTTAAACCAAAGTTTTTCAACTATTTCAAAACAAAATGGGGTTCCAAAACTGCTCTAGCTTGAATCTTCAGAATAGATCCAACTTCTCTGTGAAAAAGATTGAATAAAACCACACTCAAAGCCTATTCTAAAAACAAACAATACAATTAAGCTCTTATTTACAATCTATCATTAAAATCAAAATTACAAGTAGATCAAAACTAAAAACGAGAGACGACTTCTTCAGCTTCAAGTCCAACAATCTCCCTCTTTTTGGTTTTGATGTACCAAATCATAGTGTAGAGATCTTAATGTAGAAAACGGCTTTGATGTGTCCTGCAAAGTTAGTATCTCCTTTCTTTTCTTTTTTTTTTCATACAGCTTTATAAATGATATTCAATCCATATCACATTTTCAAAATACAGAAATATTATGGCATCTAAGTAAACATTTGCAAAGAAATTAAATCTAGTGCTATTACAGTAATCCATAATTGTTCAAATTTTACTAATCTGCTTCCCCTAAGTAAAATACTTAAGAAAATACAGATTCAAAACAGTTTAAAGACAATCCAAATAACATCAAATGAAAACAGCATATATGAAAAACTAATAACTACACTTCTACTACTCCCCATATTTGGTATATCAAATAAGAATATGAGAGGTAGAGTTGAAGTTACTAATCTGAGTCATCTTGGTTGAGTCTTTCCATGATTATTTCCATCAGATCCTTCATCTCTAGGAAGTGTAAGTCTTGACGCTTTCCTAGGTCATCTATTCTCTTGTTGACAGTTGCTTCCAATTCATCTAATCTGTCAATCATGATGAATTCAAAACGTGATTGTGGAATGTACTCTCCAGATGCCAGGTTGTCTTCACCATCGTCTTCATTTTGTGCTTCTCCTTGATCTTCTTGTGGATTTGCTTGTTGTTCTTCTCTAGTGATCCAGCCTGCATCAGTTTTGATCAGCCTCATCATCTTCAAGGCTCTATCACTAATCATATGGACATCTTTGACTAATTCTCTTGATTCCTCAGTTGTGTCAATCTGAAAATTTTCAATTAGTCTAGAAATAAACAGAGAATATGGACATTTATTATCTAGAAGCCTTCTAGTCTTCAGCATGTTGTCCATTGTGAGGTGAGTCCAATCCACTTGAATTCCATTCTTCAGAGCTGCCATGAGTATCATGTCATCTTCACTAATTTGTGCATGATTTGCTCCTCTAGCGGCTAAAATCCAGCAAACGGTGTAGTGTAATAGCCTATCATCAGCAGTTAGGCCTCCAATGTTGTATGTCACCTTTTTGCCTTGTGCTCTTCTTGAATTCCTTTCGTCTTCCCAATTTTGTGGGTTCTCAAAGATGCTCATGTAGAAGGTGTCCTTTTGAAGATCAAATCCTTTCTCTCGAGTTTGTCCACATGTGCCACGATCCCTTCTTTCCTGATACCAGCAATTTGAAGAAAATGTGCAGGGGTTAAGGTTATCTTAATACCTTTAATTTCAGAACTTACAGTCATTCTTTCCATGTTTGATTTGAGATTTGAATATAAGACTCGAACCAAATCAGGGTAGATGAAACCTTTCATGCCCACAAATCTCTCCAAATGTAAAACTCTGACTATCTAGCCATTGAAGGTCTAGAATCTTTGGCGGAACAAGACCTTTATTTGCAAAGTCAAGATTGAATCTTGTTTCTTGTCCTTTGGTGGTGAACCAACGGTTGACCGTAGATTCTGGTGGAGGAGGTTGAGTTCTTTCCTGTTGAGTCGGTGAAGTAGGTTTCTTCCTTTTGGAGGATTCTCCTACTTTCTTCTTACCTTTTATCTCTTCTTGAGAGAATCTATTAGCTCTCATCTTGATTCTTTTTCATTTTCCTTGTTCTTCCATGGTTGCTGAGAGAGAGAGAGAGAGAGAGTGATTTCTAGGGTTTTGGAGGAAGAAGATGAATAGTGAATCGTAGGGTTTCACCTGCACTTCTTATAAGAGGGGAAAAAAAGCCCAAGAATTTAGCCCAAGAACGAGGTAATAGATTACCAACAGTTGGAAATCGATTATCTCAGTTCCTTATATAGAGAGAAGAAGAAAAACAAGAAAAACAATCGTGGTAATCGATTATTTTATTCTGGTAATCGATTACTCCAGGGGGTTTTTCAAAAACTTTGAAAACTGGTTCTGTGGTAATCGATTACGAGATCGTGGTAATCGATTACTACAGTACCAAATCCTTATTAGAATGAAATTGGTTTCAAATTAATCGATTATCTTCCCTTGGTAATCGATTATTTCTATCAGAAGAAGGTTTTCATTGAAAAAAATTTCACAAAAACTATTTTATGGATGAGTGTAATAAAGTAAAAAGGGTTTAGTTTAGATGTTCCTCACTCAAAATGTAGAGGTCTGATCTAAGTTTGTAAAACCTTTCTTTTGGTAATGCCTTGGTAAATATATCTGCTAATTGATTTTCTGTGTCTATGAATTCGATGTCACAAACTCCTTTTTTGACGTGATCTCTAATGAAATGATGTCTGACTTCAATGTGTTTTGTTCTAGAGTGCAGCACCGGATTTCTTGTGATACTTATAGCGCTTGTGTTGTCGCATTTCAAGGGAATGTGATCTATCTTCAGCCCAAAATCTTCTAGTTGGTGCTTCAACCAAATTGCTTGAGCACAACAACAACTTCCCCGCCTACATATTCAAAACTTCTTGAGCTTGATAGTGCTACGCAAGCTTGTTTCCTGCTATGCCAAGATATTAAGCATTCTCCAAAAATGTGACATGTTCCACTAGTGCTTTTCCTGTCTGTTTTGCTTCCTGCAAAATCAGAGTCACTGAAACCAACAAGTAATGGTGAGGTTCCTTTTGGATACCACAATCCACAACTTATAGTTCCTTTTAGGTATTTAAGAATCTTCTTTACTGTTAGCCAATGAGATTGCTTGGGTGCAGATTGAAATCTAGCACATAAACATATAGAGTACATAATATCAGGTCTATTAGCTGTAAGATAAAGTAAAGATCCTATAACACCTCTGTATAAGGTAGTATCAACTTCATCACCTGCTTCATCAATCTCAAGATAAGTGTTAGTAGAAATAGGTATATTTGACACTTTACAGTTAATCATATCATATTTTCTGAGTAGCTCTTTAGTATACTTAGCCTGGTGAATGAATGTGCCACCTTCCATTTGTTTGATCTGGAGTCCTAAAAAGAAACTTAGTTCTCCTATCATGGACATGTCAAATTCTTCCTGCATATTGCTCACAAACTCTTCACAAAGTTGTTGGTTAGATGATCCAAAGATAATGTCATCAACATAGATTTGAACCAATAGAATGTAGTTAGACTTGTTTTTAATAAACAAGGTCTTGTCTACTTTACCTCTGTGGAATCCTTTTGATATGAGAAACTTACTCAATCTATCATACCATTGCCTGGGGGCTTGCTTCAACCCATATAAGGCTTTATGAAGTTTGTAAACATGTGTAGGCCAAGTAGCGTCTGTGAAACCAGGTGGTTGTGCTACATAAACTTCTTCATTTATATACCCATTTAGGAATGCACTCTTTACATCCATTTGGAATAATTTGAAGTTGTTAATGCAAGCATAAGCTAAGAGTAGTCTAACAGCTTCAAGTCTCGCAACAAGAGCAAAGGTTTCCTCAAAGTCAATTTCTTCCTGTTGATTGTAGCCTTTTGCCACATGCCTTGCTTTGTTTCTAACCACAACTCCATCTTCACTCAGTTTATTCTTGAATACCCATTTCGTGCCAATTATATTCATGTTGCCTTTGTCTGGAACAAGTTCCCAAACTCCATTTCTTCTGAACTGGTTAAGTTCTTCTTGCATAGCCATGATCCAAAATTCATTGTTCAAGGCTTCTTCTATGCTGGAGGGTTCAACCTGTGATACAAAAGCAGTATTATAGCAAAGTAAATTCTGTGAGGATCTGATAGTTACCCCCTTGTGAATGTCACCAATGACATTGTCAAGTGATAGGTTCCTAGGTGTCCTCCATTCCTTTGCTTGATTTGACACTGGGTTTGGTTGAGTTTGCTGATGCATATGATCAACTTCTATGCTTTCTTCACCTGTTTCATCATCATTACGTAGCAAGCTTTCCTTTTGGAAAGTGTTAGTTTCATCAAATCTAATATGGACAGATTCTTTAATGCACATTGTTCTTTTGTTAAAAATCCTATATGCTTTACTTGTATTTGAATAACCAAGGAAAATGGCTTCATCAGCCTTTGTATAAAACTTTCCAATAGGGTCCTTTCCATTGTTTAAAACATAGCATTTGCATCCAAAAACTTTAAAGTAAGAAATGTTTGGTTTTCTGCCATAGAAAAGCTCATAAGGGGTTTTCAACAAAATGGGTCTTATAGAGACTCTATTGAGAACTTAACATGCAGTGTTCATAGCATCAGCCCAAAAGTGTTTAGGCATCCTATGCTCATTCAGCATGGTTCTTCCTAGTTCTATAAGTGACCTGTTTTTCCTCTCTACTACTCCATTTTGCTGAGGAGTTCTAGGAGCTGAAAAGCAGTGTGATATCCCATGTTTTTCACAAAAGCTTTCAAAACAGCTATTCTTAAATTCAGTACCATTATCACTACTTAAAGCTTTAATTTTCAAATCCTTTTTGTTTTGAATTTTCTTGGCAAGTACTTTGAAAACTCCAAAGGCCTGATCCTTTTTCTTGATAAACAAAACCCAAGTAAATCGTGAGTAGTCATCTACAATGACTAGCCCATACATATTTCCACCGAAACTAACTATCCTAGATGGACCAAATAAGTCTAAATGCAAGAGTTCAAGCGGCTGAGTTGTAGAAACATGTTTAATGTTTTTGAAAGATGTTTTTGCCTGCTTGGAATTTTGACAAGCCTCACATAGTCCTTCTTTGGAAAACTTTAATTTGGGGAGACCAAAAACTAGCTCTTTAGATACGAGTTTATTTAAATGCAGTATGTCAATATGTGCTATTCTCCTATGCCATAGCCAAGACAGATTATCATTAGAAGTTAAACATGTGGATTAAGGGGATGAGTGATCTACTTCCAATATGTAGATGTTGTTTGATCTTTTGCCAACCATGATAAGTTCATCTGAGTCTTTGTTGCTGATAAGACAATGTTCATCATCAAAAGCAATTCTGTAGTTCTTGTCACACAGTTGACTAATACTTAGAAGGTTGAACTTCAATCCATCCACCAGCAATACATCTTCTATCATCCTTTGTATTGGCTTTATATCCAACAAGATCGTAGCCTAGTATTTTTCCTTTGTTGTTGTCTCCATATACAACTGATCCAGTTTCTCTTGGTGTGAAGGTGCTAAGATTCCTTCTATCACCTGTCATATGCCTTGAGCAGCCACTGTCTAAGTATCATATTGAGTTTCTGTTGTTCAGGCTTTCCTGCAAGAGAAAAAGAACTTGCGGTTGGTACCCAGCTTCTCTTGGGTCCATGCAAGTTAGTGCTACAGTTTTCTTTCTTAACCCATCTATATTTACCACTGGAAATACCTTTCTTTCTAATCATGCAATTAAAGGATTTATGTCCAGATTTCATGCAGTAGGTACAAGTGAAATCAGCATGTTTAATGTTTCCAGATTTCATGTAATCATGCCTTCTTATGTGAACATAGTTTGTAGAAGTGTTGAGTTCCTTTCTTAGTTTTGATACATCATTTTCTAACTCATATACTTTCTGTTTTAACAAGGATACTTGCTTTTTCAAAACTATGTTTTCTTTTTCAAATGTTTCAGCTTGATTGTAAAGCTAACAAAAAGCATAATGCAGTCCATCATATTCATCCATAATAGAGTTTGTATCACTTACTTCACTGGATGATTTGGCCATTAAGCACAGATTTGCTTCCTCATTCTCACTTTCAGATGTTGAGGATGTGTAGCCTTCATCCCAAGCTATGTAGGCTTTTTTTTTCTTCTTTTCTTTTCTGACATTTCTTTCATTTTCAGATTTTCTTACTTCAGTGTTGTTGCTTCTTTTCAGGCTTGGACAATCTGATCTATAGTGCCCAATCTTTCCACATTCGTAGCATGTTATTTTGACTAAAGTGTTGTCTTGCTTCCTGACTCCTCTTCTTGGTTGACCAAATTTCTTCTTAAAATTGTTCTTCATGAATTTTCTGAATTTCTTCACCAACAAGTTCACTTGGTCTTCCTGTGAGTCATTTCCGTCTTCAGAGGATTCAGATTCTGTTTCAGTATGCTCCATTTTGAGAGCAATTCCTTTGGCTCTTTTGTCCTTCTGTTCCTCATCTACCATTTGAGTCATATCCATTTCGTACTCTCTAAGTTTCCCAAACAGTTTCAAGACTGTAATAAGCGGCAAGATTCTTTGATTCAGCATGGGTCGCATCCACAAAGAGGTTGCCACTTTCTATTCAGCGATTTCAGAATCTTGACATTCACTTCTTCTTCAACGAAGAAGTTCTTGCCAAGTCCTTTGAGATGGTTGATAATGTGTGTGAATCTCTTTTGCATTTCCATTATTGATTCTCCTTGGAACATTCTGAATGTTTCATATTCTTGAATCAAGGTGTTCTTCCTAGCCCTCCTGACTTCGGCAGTACCTTCATGGGTTACCATGATGAGCTCCCATGCCTCTTTTGTTGTTGTACATGCAGAAATCCTAAAAAACTCATCAGAATTCAGGGCAGAGTGTATAATATTCAAAGCTTTAGCATCGTTTTTAGCCCGTCTAATCTCATCTATATCCTAATCCTCAAATGGTTTTTCTATTTCATTTCCATTTTCTATTTTCATTGGAACTTTGTACTCATTTACCACAGCCTGTCAAATGCTTCTGTGAATAGATTCCATAAAGATCTTCATGCGAACTTTCCAGAACGGATAGTTATCACCGCAGAACAATGGAGGTCTATTTATAGAAGCTCCTTCAGCGAAGGGCAAAAGATTACTAGCCATCACAGGGAACTATGTAGGATTACTAGATTGATTTACTAGTTAAGGCTCTTGATACCAATTATTGGTCCCTATGTGAATCTAGAGGGGGGGTGAATAGATTCTAGTTTCCTATATCATCTTTTATCACTTTCTTTCCCGATTCAATTTTATCTGAGTTACAAATACAGTTCAGAGATCTACAGCGGATAACAAAGGAAAGTGTAAAGCAAGAAATACAGAGAAATATAAGAGATAAGGTAGAGAAAAGAGTTTAGACAGAGATTTATCCTGGTTCGGCGTTCGGCCTACACTCAATCCCAACCTAACAACTGTTGTGATCGGTTTTTCCACTATAATGATTCTTTGTGTTCAATACAATCACTCTGCACAAACACAAACCAAATCAAAATACTCAAAACATATGTTCTACACCTAAGAACATATCCTCCTGATTCTTGAATCCTTCAAGAATCAACTTTGAGAGCACCTCTCTCAAAAACTCCTTAACTCTTCTAGAGAACACCTTTCTCTTAAGAGTCTTAAACCAAAACGAAATACAAAAAGATAAAGACCAGCTAAGAGTACACCTGATTGTGTATGCACTGATCAAGATAATATCCAAAGAATTCAATCATTCACACAGCCTTCATCTCAAGAGAAAATCTTAAAAAAAACTTGAAGAGAATTCTTATGTTCTTTGTAAAAACTGATTTTCGCTCTTCCTTTCCTTCTTGAAACTCAAAAGATCTCTCTTTTTTTTTCTTCTTTTTTTTTTCTTTTCTTTTTTGAAACAATTCAAAGAGGTTTCTATTTAAAGCAATTTCAAAAGCTATTTGAGATGAATTCTGGTGTGGTAATCGATTACAGGATAGAGGTAATCGATTACTCCAAAGAGATTTTGCCTTCTCTGATCTTTCAAGCACGAAGTAATCGATTACTATGGAGTGGTAATCGATTACACCAGAGTGTTTTGGGTTCCCCTGTTTTCTCAAACTGTTGGTAATCGATTACTACTATATGGTAATCGATTACTTCAGCTTAAAACCATTTTAAACCAAAGTTTTTCAACTATTTCAAAATAAAATGGGGTTTCAAAACTGCTCTAGCTTGAATCTTCAGAGTAGATCCAACTTCTCTGTGAAAAAGATTGAATAAAACCACACTCAAATCCTATTCTAAAAACAAACAATACAATTAAGCTCCTATTTACAATCTATCATTAAAATCAAAATTACAAGTAGATCAAAACTAAAAACGAGAGACGACTTCTTCAGCTTCAAGTCCAACATAGTGTACATCTAGAAGCTCAACATATAGATGGTTTAGATGTGGCGAATCTCATCACAAACAAAATTGTCCTCACAAGAGTTTGTTGTGCTTCAAATGTCAGAAGTCGAGGCAAATAGGTAAGGATTGTATGGGACCAGCCAAGCTTAAAGCTACTGTAAGTGTCGCGAAGGTGACTAGGTTGACTGTATTTTGTAGAGTGTTTGTGATGAGTGGGGTTGAAGCATCGCAATCTTGAAATATAATTTTAAGAGAAAGCATCATTGGTATGATTTGTTGATTTTAGTGCATCATATTCATTCATAGCATATGATTGTTTGATTAGATTAGCTTTATCTACAATTCATTTGTCTTTTGATTTATAGTTATCTACTCCAACTTTTTCCCCAATAATAACTTTAAGTGTTTTTTTAAAATGTCCCATTATGATATATAGGCTAAAATATCGAGTGAATTTGATATGTCTTCCTTTGTCTAGCCTAGATGTTATCTTAGGCGTATATTGGTTGTCCTCTAACCATATCCTACTAGACTATGCTAAGAACATTTGTTTAACCTATGTTTGAAGAGACAAAGCTTATCTTTGTAATTATGCAAAAAGTTATTTGCTACAAGAAGGAGCGAAGGGATATTTGATCTTATCCCTACTTGAAGTGAAGAATGAGGTAAGTTTGTAGTCAATACTAGTTGTCCAAGATTTTTCTGAATTTTTTCCTTAAGAAATACCAGACTTAACACTTCCATGAGAAGTAGAATTTTCAAAAGATTTGGTATCGAGCGGAAGGCTAATGTTGATTGCACTATATCAAATGGCTCTTGTAGAATTGGCAGAATTAAAGAATCCAATAGAGGATTCGACTAAGAAACGTATGATTAGACCAAGTGTTTCTCCTTCCGAAGCGTCAATGTTTCTGGTTAAGAAGAAGGATGGTGGATCGAGGTTCTGCGTGTTGAATAAACTGGCGATCAAGAGTAAGTACCCACTACCCATAATTGATGATTTGATGGACCAGCTACGAGGAGCAGTGATGTTCTCACAAATAGATATGTGATTGGGATATTATCAGATAAGAGTGAAGGAAGAAGATATATCAATGACTGCTTTTAGTCTAACACAATCATTGTGAGTCCACAATAATGCCTTTTGGAGTTATTAATGTTTCGATGGTATTCATGGATTATATGAATCATATCTTCCACCCTAATGAGGATCATCAAAGACAACTTAAGTTGAACGCAAAAATAGGAAGATTGGAGGATATGTTATTCACTTTGTTGTAAGTTAGTACCTATAAGGAACCTTGTGTTTTCAGCCATGTATATGTTTTGACCATTATTTTTCTTTTGCTACTCTTTTCCTTTAGGTGTTTGGTAAGGAACTTGAACTTAAAGAATTTTGAGAGCTCGAGTAGAATTTTGAGAATTGAATTCTAATTTAAAAGAATTAAATTTAATCCTGAAAATTATGAACTTAATTTTAGTAGAAGAGTTTAATGTCATTTTAGTCTATGCTTTCATATATATATATATATATATATATATATATATATATATATATATATATATATATATATATATATTCCACATAAGCAAAATCGTATGAAAACATGTGCTTAAGTGTCACATAAGATGATTTTAGCCATGAAATAATTCATCATCCTATGGGTGAGATTTCTGAATCATTGTGACACCAACTAACTCTAATTACTTGGAAGCTTGAGTTTCAAGTTCCCTTAGCTTTTCTTGTAAGATCTATGAGCTATATAATACAACCCCTGAACACTTGTCAAAATATTTGATAAATGTAATAATTCGATAAAATTTGATATTTTCTTCTCTTTGAGTTTCTTCATGGAATTGAATTTTCAATTATCGATGGTTGGAATTTTCCAATCTTTCAAATTTCCATGGTTAGATTTTTCGTTGTTCATTATTTATAGTGTGTATCTTGTGTTGTTTTCATCCAATTCATGTTTTTTTTTTTTTGTTTCCTTGAGTTATTAGTTCAAAATTGTGTGTGGGTTTTAACTTGTTCTTTAAATTCCTTGGGTTTTGTGCTGTTTTCCTAATTTTCCAAATTTTTGTAGTTAATGTGTTCATAGTGTTCTTTTTGTGTTCTTGTGAATTTATGAGTTTGATTCATGTATTCATATGTTGTATGTTGTTTAGTTGTTGCATGATTATTCAATTTGATTTCTCTATTGGATTTGGGCAAAATTGTAGCAATTAAATTTGCCGTGAATCTTCTCTGGGAAAAATATTCAAAAGAAAAATCTTTGAAAAAGAACAAAATAAAAGAAAAGAATAAAGAAAAGATCGTAAAAGAAAAATAAAACATCAAGTGGATCAATGCAAAATTCATCAAAAACATGTATTTGAAACTCTCATGGACTAATTGAAGCCAATAGCAAGTGCACAAAATTGATTTAAAATTGAATTTCTAATCGCTTGGTTCAATTGGACTCAAATACAGAGTTTTTGCTATTTGTATATTTTTGTTGTTATTGCTGTATGCAATTTATTGTTGTTAGAGCAATATTTTGTTTTCTCTAGAATCATAAATTTTCCCAAATCTATCATCAATAAACCCTTCAATGGAACCTAACAGCTCCTGGTTCTGATGAATTACAACAAAAGAATAAGAAAACATGAAAATGGAAAAGATGATGGTTTAGAAGTAAGGAACGTCATGAAAAAAGGATTCTTCAATAGTATAATACCCTAAAAATTTAAGTTGAGATAATTAGAAATATTCAATAATTAACTGAGAAATTATTTTACCAATGAAACAAGTTAATTAAAATAATAACGACCCTATTACCTTAAGCACATAGTGAGTAATGTAAGGGCCCACCACAAAAAAAATTAAATAAGAGGCAAGTGCATCAAGGTAAGGATCTCTCTCTCATCTTTCATAAACTCTAAAACCTAAGGCTGATTTAAGCATAGACCTATCTTTTATGGGTACCTCCACTCTACCTATTATAACCAAGAATCAGAGAGAGGTTAAAGGTCTTGGACTAGATACTCTAGTGATCAAGAACCATAACTGACAAGTTGCTAGCATGTGACCCCAAGATTGGACACTTAGTGGTTGAAAACTGAAGACTTTAACCTAAAGACTCGTAACCAAAGGACCTGAGAGTGAAGACTAGTTTTGGACTTATTTGGTTTAATAGAAAGGAAGGGAGGAGAAAGGAGAGATTTAAAGTCAATCTATTTTTTTGTTATTATTAATAAGTCATATCCTCGTATTGATCAGTTTAGTTACTCTAATAAATTAAAACATTTTAAACCTTCAAAGCGATCCCAAATCAATGGAAATTGGTAGCTCATTTTATTATTTAAAATATAATGTTTTTTTTAATTTTAGAATCAATTTAAAACATGTTAAAGATCAATAAAAATATATATTTAATAAGAATTACCAATAGGTATAAAATGATTTTTATTTTTAATTTTAATACTATAGAATCATAATAATATATTTTTTAATATTATTTTATATATCATTTATTATTATTATTAAATTATTATGACTATTATTTTTATATCAAAATCGATTTAACTATACTTTGATTAATTGAAACTATTAAATCTCGAACTTATACTTTGACCCGACTAGTTCAATGTACAATCTAATTTTAAAAATCATTAGATAAGATCATTTGTCCAAAAAAAAAAAGGATAATATAGTTAAAATATATAAATATTTTTACAATTTCCCTTACCCTTCAAGCCGAATTACGTATTTAAAAATTTTGCTCCCTTTCCTCCTAAAAACTTGGATGAAACAAAAAAGAGAAAAAGAAATAATCCCTCCACTTCCTCCCCCATAACTAGTCAAGCTTTAGGTATTTATATGGTCAAACAAATTTGAGTAAATTTCGATGAGGGTTCTTCCAAATACCCATGCTCATTTTTACCCTATTTTACTTTCTTAGAACAAATTATTGAACCTATTTTTAATATTTTATTCGTTATTTGGCGGTTGTTTGACTAAGGAGGGCAGATGTTTTAACTGCTTTGCATAAAACAAAGCTGCTACCTACATTACATGTACAACAATAAGTTACATCAGACTTAGAAAAGGCCGAAGTTAGGAGAAACTTGAAAAGGCTACACACTAAAAGATACAACAGATACAGTACAATTTCTAAGCCTTCTCGAGTGTTGAGTGGTCGTCAGGCTTCCATCATGATATGTAGCCACACCCAACAAACATGCAATGAAAAGTCATACTTTACTTCCTATGCTTTTTCGACAGAGGTTCTGACTGTGCATCGTCCTGCCAAAATTTAACATTTAAACCAACATTAATAATAAAGTAGAAAGAATTGCCAGTAGTGACAAATTTTTGGATTAAAATATAAATTGTACGCTAACAATGATACATACTAATAATTTCAATAATAGATTACAATACGTACAGTGTTGTCAAATGGCAATGCCATGGCTGCTACCGCAGAATGGCATGGCGTAATTTTTTGCGCTATATGCAATTTGTGAAGGGAGGCCCACTATAGCAGTGCCATTAGCTGCAATGGCATTTTTATATGGCAGGATTTTGGCCTTCCGCCATTGGCCGCCAGCCAGTATTGATAACACTGAATACGTATTTGTAACATGCTGAACACTTTTAACATCTCAGGTTAGCGTACTGAACTATTTGAGCCCTCATTAGATATAGGTGGGTGATGATTAATTAATTTTGGTAACTTCATTGGTTTGTCCCTGCTAGCAAAATTCTTCTCTTGACACACTAATTCAAAAGAAAAAATGACCCTCTGTCCTTTCTTTGGGAATCCAGACACTTCAATGCAGACATAAAAGTTCAGAACTGCACTGCCCATGGAATAGGAGATTCAAATAATAATTCAACCCAAACTAATTTTGGTTACTTAGAAAGTAACTTTCATAAGCTACTCGGGGATAGGTAAAACATGTTTCTCAAGATCAAGAGTAGGATTAGACATTAGTATTCAATACAAGCATTTTAAGTGCACAAAAATAGTCTTTGGAGTGATGTAATATAGTTAACCCAAAAGGTCATAATATCAAATAATCAAGATGTTAGGTTTGTGATACGCATTTTTGATATTTCATATTTGTTATCATGCTATGTTTCTTTCATGATATATATTCTCTCATATAGTCTACGATAGATACACATGGAAGCAGGGGAGGGGTGGTGAGGAAGGGTGAATTCAGTTAGAGAAAATGTTTAAAAGAAAAGAAAGGGAGAGAAAGAAGGCAAGCAAGAAATTATGGTAAAATTTGCAGCCCTTTGGGCAGAGTATCTTTATATTCTGTTCAGTGTAATAGAGGGATTTTCCCTGTTGTAAGGAGCTATACACCATTGTTCTCAATTCTTGTTAGTACAACTGAGTTACAATCAATTTGGTTTTTGAAGTCCCAATCAGGGAGCTGTCGGGGGTAATAAACAGATGATTCTAGATTTCTAAGGAGAGAAAATGCATTGGAGGTTGATGAATGTCAAGGAGTATCTCAGGACAAAGGGAACACACAGTGAAGGCACTGAGAGGTCATGCTCTCATCCAGAATCAGTGATGGAGTTGGCTAAATCTGAATGTAACTTGGTCAACCTTGAAGGCAATGGTCACATGATTCCAGCCTGTGTATGACTAAAGATTGACTGGTCTGGGTCCTGGATGAGTAACCAACCAGGAACATTGAAGCCAAAAAAAAAACACTCAAATGACAGTGGATGATGTGAGGAGGTTGTCACAACCCATTGCACGACAACTGTGCAACAAAGGGGAAGACAAGCGAATTTTTTGAACAATATTGAGAAGTGATAACACTGACCAGATATGGTGGTGGCTGATAGGAAGAAGCGCGGTAGCTAAAGTAAGGGTATGGGCAGACACTAACAAGGTCATGTCTGGTATGACTCTTCAGAAAGAAAGATGTTGATTGCTTCAAGCAATGGGACCTGAGTAGAAGTTTCTCTCAATTGTTAAGAACCTGATCTATGATCCACTCATTCACCTTGAGGATTCCATTAGGGGATCTAACGACAGTATAATGTTTTATACTGAATCATGCAAGTAGACAAATCATTGACCTCTACATTCTTAGAGGTTTTTTTTTTTCCATTTTATCTATCAATGTAAGCTTAGCTATAACCTCTAATAACAGTTTAAAACATATTTGAATCTTAAATAATAACTTACAATGTCTATATCTAATACAAGAAAAGCTTGCTTCACTAGCTAGTTTTATTTTAAAATAACACTAAATGTCACTTTTGGTCGATTAATTTTTAGTATTTTTCCATTTTAGTACATAAAATTTTAAAAGTTTCATGTTGATATTTTAAATTTTAAGGAATTCCATTTTGGTATTTTTAAGAGGAAACATTTAAATTTAAGTTTCATTTTGGCACTTCAGGTTTTTAAATAGTTCTGCTTTAATACATTAAGTTTACAAAAACATGTATAATAGTAGTATGAGTTCCCAAGATTTATAACCACTTCACCACATCAGAAAATCAGTTTCTGACATCATTTTCAGAGTATTTTGTGCACAACATTTTGTGATGCTGTTTTAATTTGTGGCATTAAACTCATCACTCACGATCTCTTTTCTCCTAAAACTCTTCATCCATGGGCACTAATTTTTTGGGAAACTTTTGAGAGAAAAGGTTGTAAGTAATGAGTTTCAAGGTCGCAAATCAAATCCACATCATAAAATGTTGTGCAAAAGATTCTTTAAAAACAATTTCAGTTTGAGTTTTGGAAGAATATCAATTATTTGGTAATGTTTTTTTTTTTTTTTTTATGTGGTAAAGTGATTATAAATCTTGGGAATTCATACTACTACTATGTGTATTTTTGTGAATTTAATAGTCCAAAACGAAACAATTTAAAATCTTAATGTACCAAAATGAAAGTTTTAAGAAATTTTAAAGTACCAAAATGAAACTTTTAAAACATTATATACCAAAGCAGAAAAACAGTGAAACTTAATGGACCAAAAGTATCATTTAACCTTAAAAATAATACTTGAGATTTGAGCATAAGATTTGTGAGCCCAAAGTGAGTAGCTTGACTCGGCTGATGTTATATACATAAATAGATAAAACAGCTATTCTAACACGACCTTGCAAGCTGGAGCATATAAATTGTCTAGCATAAAAGGCAAGTTGAATTTGAATAAGACGTGAGATTTTCTCTATAATGAAATTTATTTTTTTTTTAGTTCTTGAAAAAAAAAAAAACTAAAACTGATCTTATCAATCTTTGAAAAGGGTGATCACTTATCACTCACCTTGTCATCCTTTTCTTGTAATGTCAATATTTTTCCCCAAAATGAAAAATCAAGACGGTCCCCACCCACAAAATCATCATTATTCAAATTCAACTTGCCTTTTACAAATACAAATACAAAGAGTATGTATTTATAGAGTGGAAGAAGAAGAAAAGACAAATTTAAATTTAAAAATCTGCACGAAAATTGAAAACTCGTTAAAAATGCATTAAATGCAGCCTAAAAATCTACACAAAAATTAAAAACCATTAAAAACACATTAAATGCAAATCTGCACAAAAACAGTGGAGTATGCTTCCCAGTTCACATCACCATGGATCTTGATTGTCCACAGATTGAGAAATGCAAGTTGTCAAGACACTACAATTGTACAAGGAAGAACATGATTGCTAGATTTGAACCTCAGAAACTCTTAATACTCTTAATGAGAAATTTTGGATTCTTCCTTCTCAGATTTTGAAATACTAGTTGTCTTATCAGGAAAGCAACGTAAAGAATAGCAAGTTGCCAGTGTATAGCCTGGTCTCTTGCAATATGAACAATAAGGACGACCACCTCTTCCACCTCATTCTCCTCTATTTCCATGTCCTCATCTTCCACGAGATGTCCCCATTGCTGAAGCTTCAAATGCTGCACGTGCCTTTAGTCCTTCTGGTACCCGGAATAGAGCAAGGTTCAAAGCCCCTTTAGTCCTTCTGGTACCTGGAATGGAACAAGGACACTCCAGCGAGAACTCCGACGAAGGTCCAGTGACGTTATGGCAGATGGACAGATGACGCATGGACTACATGCGCCTGAGAAGAAGTTTAGAAAAGCAGCACATGAGGGATAATTTCCCAACCTGAAACCTCTTGGGTTGGGTCACGCTCACTGAGGCACTCAAAACCATAGAGTCATCAAAGAAAAAGTCACTAGCTGACAACGATGGTAGATGGCAGTCACTGGTGACTTTTATGGCGACCAACTTGAGATTTAAGAATAAGATTTGTGAAAGGGACACCCTTGGAGAAGAGTTTCTCTATTATACTCAATAAAATCTCTCTTTTTTCACTGAAAATTTGGGTTCCTATCACTCAGGTACTCTTTATATATGTGCAAATTTTACATGGAGTGGGGTAATTTATAAATTATAATGGTTTTATAATGTATGCATCTTGTATATAGAGAGAACGGGAATGGAACACTTACAGCATGAGAAAGCTGCTCCCGGATATAAGCCATTGATCGTAGCATAGCACCCAATGTATCCCTGGACACCTGAAACTTTACTTCTGACTCACCAGAGGTTGTTTCAGTATCTTGAAGCTGAAGCATTTTCAAGAATTTCATTAAACAGGTTAAAGAGACAATCAAAGGAAAGTTTTTCAGTTAGTGGGGTTGACATAAAAGAATGTCATAAAGGAGGCATGATATAATAATGAATTTGTCTGCATTTGTTTTTATCAATATCTTTCTATCACTTCTTAAAATGATGGAAGGGGTACAGGTCAGTGAGAATTAACAATACTCTTATTTGCAGTTGTCAAATAGAGATGTATCAGGATTCAAGAGACCTTTCTCCAAACTGAATCATGATCTGTACATTTTGTTCAATATCTTAAGGTATATCAAATAGATAAATAACATTAAGAAAAACAACATGTGAAAAGATATAAGTGCATATAATTGAAGAAAATGGCCAAAGTGCCAGTTTAATGCAAATTCAAAGACATTTAATTTAACCACAAGTTAAGGAAAACCCATGAATCGTTAAATAAAAATATTATGATTCACAAGTACACAAGTCCTACATAATGCATTAAATATAAAAATTGCAGCAAAACTCAGTAATGTCCAATCAAAGAAAATGTAAAGGGCGTGCAATTTTTTAAAAAGAAATATCACAATGATAGGGCAAAACAATTTGTTATCTTCCTTCAATAAACTTCAAAACAAATATTATCTCCCCCCAATAAACTTTTAAACAAATCTAGGTAGAGAATTCCCTCCCTCTTTTTACAATTTCAAACATCCCTAATTGGATGCACAGTCACTGTAGTGCTAGGAACCCAGAATTTGAGTGAGAAAGAAAAGAGAGATTTTATTGACTAAGATAAAAAAAATAAAAACAAGGAATGGGAGAGAAAGCTCTCCTCCAAGGGTTTCCCCTTCACAAAGGATTTCTCCTTTCACAAAAAGCTAATGCTCAATTTACAAAATTATACTAGCTGACTTCCCTCCTAACCTTCCCCTATTTATATCAATTAGACTCCTTTAACTAACTAATATTCTATACTCCCTTCTTATATCCTAACATGCAGTTTGTATCTACTGTGCAACATGCACACCAAGTAACCAATATCCACCCATTTGTTTAAGTATTTTTGGCCATATCCACCCTCTCATATTTTCTCTACTCTAAATGCTGAATCATCCCTGTTCTGAAGTCTGAACAGAAAACCTCCTATCCCCTTTTATCTGTGCATCATCAAACCTAACTTCTCATTGAATGTTTAGGCTTCTTGTATGTGAAATAAGAATGTTTTCTGAATTTTGTTTATTGACAAATATAACTCTTTGTTTTTTGTTTCTGTTGCTTAATGGAATTAGAATGTTTAAAGACACATTATATCAGCTTTTCTAGTACTAGAAGTCTAAAACAATAACTCAACGTAAATCACAAACAGTCAATATATGAGAAGAATGAATTTAGAAAATAATGATATACCTTGAGATTTATTACAGCAACCTTATTAGCTGGCATTGAGAGTTGTTCGCTGATGTAAGCCATAGACTTCAACATCGGTTCCAATGTAACTCTGGAGAGATGAAACTTAACCTCAGATTCTGCGAATGGAGTCCTGCTATAATCTTGCAACTGCAATATAATGCTTAAATATGTCAGAGAACAAAATCTCCACACGGAAGTTATGTCAGGAGAAAAACAAAGTACTTCACAAAATAAAACACGTCAGAAGATGTTAATACCCATGCAAATCATGCACGAACATCCTAATCAATTTTTCAGTTAAAATAAATGAAGGATAATGCAATGTCTTTTACTGCTTACAGCTAATATGAGCATACCTTCAGATTGATAACAGCCACTTTAGTCCCTGGAGTTGAGTTCTTGTTCTCCATTACCCATGTCATTGATTTTAAGCATGGAAGAACTACCTGCACAAAAGAATCCAAGGATCACGTCAATTTATGGATTCCTATTCCATTAACCATTAAACAATAGAAAATAAAACAAAGTTTCATATTTTCAGGTACTATGTTTTCTGATGAACCATCATCTCGATGAAGAGAGACTGGGGCCATCCGTGGCAAATTTAGATCAGCAACTGGTTGAACAGGACCACCAGCATCATTAAGATTAAACCTCCTTGTCAATTCATCTCGCTGCGGCCATAAAAGAGGAGTTGTATCCAAAGTTGGAGTAGGAATTTTCTTGTCATCATAAGCAGTCCCACTGACCTGATTGTTAGGAGGCATAACTTTGGCAACACTTCTTTTCACAATAGCAATCTTCTTTCCACCTTCTCTAAGACCATTTATTGCAGCATTATAAGTTTCCAATGTTACTGACCCTTCCTCAGCATATCTGATGGCCTCCTTACATAGATTGCCATACCTTGCTGTCAAAGACTCCTGTGCATGTGATTCACCAGGATGTTCATCAAATCCAGCACTGCTTTTCGCATTCCTTGTCCACCGTTTTAAGATGTAATGGGGTGGTAATGTAAGTACATTTGTCACAGTGAAAACTGTTAAAATATGTCTGCAAAGAATGCCCGAGTACTCAAACATTTGGCAACTACACTTAGCTTTCAACTCAGAATGATTTAATGTGACCATATATGCTTTTTGGTCATCCTCAAATTTTGCAACTCTAAATGTGCTATTTGGCCCATCTTCTTCAGTTCTATTTGCAGTATAAACAAAAGTTTCAACAAGCTCTTCTTGAAACTTCGAAAATATTTTTCTTGTATAAAGATTAGCAGCCTGTTTCTCCATTGGTGAAGGTGTCTTCAAAACTGGGGTTGTGTTAATTGTCTCAAGATCTGCTTCTATTTCCTTTTCAATCCAGCTCTCTAAACCTATTTCATACTGCCTGAAGAACAACGGTAATGTCATATGTTGGTTGACATAACCATCAAAAAAAGAACCATCAACTCCTTGAGTAGGAGATATGGCTGCAAAGAAAGAATCACGGAAGTATGCTGGAACCCATTGTGCACGAGCGTTGTACAATGACTGAAGCCAATCATTGCTTCTGAGTTCATATTTATCAACGATAAGATTCCAAGATGACTCAAACTCCTCAATGGTTTCTGTCAAGTTAATACAGTTATAAAGTTCAACCTGAAAATTTGGATGTGCAAGACACACATGGGCCAACTTTTCTTGGCCTTCTCTCAAGACATGCCACTTGCTAATACAGTGACGAGCTTGTGGAAAAACTTGAGAAACTGCTGTCCGCATAGCTTTGTCTGGATTAGTAGTTATAGAGACAGGCTGATGATCATTCATTGCTGTTAGAAATGTCTTCAAGAGCCACAGTAAAGATGCCTCTGAATCATCCAAAAGGAGTGCACAACCAAACAAAACTGTTTGACCATGATGATTAATCCCAGTAAAAGGAGCGAATGGCACTCTGTATTGTTTTACCTTGTATGTTGTGTCCAGATGAACTGTGTCACCATAAAAACTGTATGCTGTCCTTGACCTTGCATCAGCCCAAAAGACATTAGACATACGATTGTCATCATCGAGTTGAATAGCATAGAAGAAACCAGGGTTCTCAGCTTGCATCTTTTTAAGATACTCCAGCAGATTATGTGCATCCCTCCCCAATGTCCTGTTCTGGGAAGAAGGCCTAACAGTAAAATTCATCACTGTGGAATTTTTAACTGGATGACTGCGTTCAGCAGCAGCAATAAGAATATTCTTTGTCCCACGAATATTTTGATTTGAACCGTGATTGTCATCCATAGATACATACATGACCCCACTGGGAACAAGACCCACTCCTTGATAAGTTTCAGGCATTGTCCTTCCAACACTGGAAAAGTGCTTACTTGGCCGATTATTGTCTGCCTTATTAGAAGTCACCATGGAATGATTATGTTCCTTCACAAATTTTGTTACAACCCATTTATTTTGACCCTTTAGTTCAATCCTAATCAATGCATAACAACTTTCATTTAGCCTTTTTTTCAAACCTTCCCTACTACACACAAACTCCTGGTACATATTTTCCCCGTCAGCTTTAGAGCGACCATATGGGCCAACTTTAGAGCTAAAACCCATGTGTTTGGCATACTCCTTATAGAAAGTCTTAGCAACATCTACTGAGTCAAATTCCATACCCACATATGGCTCAGAAATCCCATCTTCAACATGAGATCCATAGTTTTCAGCATTATTAACTTCATCATCACTTGGTTCAGCATCCCCGTCATCTGCCTTAGATTGATGATCACTTCCTTCTACAACTTGAACATCCATTTCAAACAATCTATGCCACTATCTTACTGTGTTCCTATTTCATGTGGGTAATGTACTGATCATGGACTGAATGCTTTAACCCTATCAATAGAAAGTACAAGTCATCTAAGTTGCCTGTGGTCTAAGTAAATTCAAAATTGAAAAAAGACAGTTCCAGAAAATAAAAATTTGATCTCCTAAGACTGCACAAAAGTTCATTTTGTAAACACCACAATCACTTCCTTCCACAACTTGAACAACCATTTCAAACAATCTATGCCACTATCTTACTGTGTTCCTATTTCATGTGGGTAAATGTACTGACCATGGACTGAATGCTTTAACCCTATCAAATAGGAAGTAAGAGCCATCCAAGTTCCCTGAGGTGGAAGTAAATTCAAAATTGAAAAAAGAAAGTTCCAGAAAATAAAAATTTGATCTTCTAAAACTGCAAAAAAGTTCATTATGTAAACACCACAATCACTTCCTTCCACAACTTGAACATCCATTTCAAACAATCCATGCCAATATCTTATCGTGTTCCTATTTCATGTGGATGATGTACTAACCATGAACTGGATGCTTTGACCCTATCAAATAGAAAGTACGTGCCATCTAAGTTGCCTGTGGTCTAAGTAAATTCAAAATTGACAATAAAAGTTTGATCACCTAAGACTGTACAAAAGTTCATTATGTAAACACCACAATCACTTCCTCTGCACGTGCGTTAAAAGCATCGTGTATTCTGAATAATGAAATGGAAGAAAAGAAAATTTTGAAATTTGAATTGAAAGAAAAGTGAAAAGAAGGAAATTTCAAGTATTTTGTCTTTAAAAGTTTTTTCCTCTTTTTTACTTTCACTTTTTCTCCAGCCAAATAGAAGGAAAAGAAAAACAAGGTTATTCATGTTTTTTGTTTCCCTCTTTATTTTCCTTCCATCCAACTAAATATATACTCAAGTTAATAACACAAGACTTCAATGTCGTCAAATACGTTTCAGCTATAATATATACTATAATAATATTATTTATATAATATAATAATATATCATAATATAATAATTACAATTCAGAAATTTACTAAGCAATTAATCATCACAATTTAAAAGTTGTATAAAATACAAAACCTTCAATGAAAAGAAAACTAAAAATTTATCATTTGAAGTTAATTTCCAATGCAGTGTATCTATGCTCATATACAATAAGATTGTTCACTTCGTAATAACCAGTGATACCTAGGAAGAAGTTTGATAAAGAATTATAAAATGGAAAAAGTGCTATGAAGATTGATAAACCCCGTAATACATAAGATTATGTGATCTACAACGACAAACAAAATTAAAACTTGAAAATTAACCCAGAAACTGTAACACTTTCAAAATTGCTGACTAAACGATTAAGTGAAATTTTATACGAAAAGCTGGAAACCCTAACTTACAGCAACGACTATAAATTATTAGGACCTCACGACAAATTGGTTCACAAATCTCCAATTTCAGGGTTGAAGAAGAATCCCAGAAACTGGAATTTGTATAAATCACTTCTCTTTGGAACTGTGGTGGAAGCGCGAGTGAATAGTGAGGTTCGGGGCGCAAACGACGGCGTTTTGACGGTGGTTAGGGTTTCTCCGCCACCGGGAGTTGCAGGATCGAGAGGAGCGGGGAAAGAGAGAGTGCGTGCGTGCCACACAGATTTTATGAGACATAAGTACACACGCGTGATATGTGCCGTTTGATTTAAATCGTATGGTCATAGTTGGTTCAGACGGAGCACCTTTCACTTTTATCAAAGTGGAATCTTACTTGAGCTTGTGCTGTTTGTGGTCGGATCACCCAAGTGCACATTACCTATGTCAGTGGGCTCCTTAACGCACTTTCCGTACAGCCTTATTTGATAGACTGAAAAACCTAAAAAAAAAAAATACGAAAATTTTTTAAAATTGTAATGGGTCTTACTATTTTAACTCTAATTTTATTTAAATATTATTATTTTATTTTCATTCTATTTTCTTCCTCCTTATTATACATGTATCTTTTTATTCATATTTTTTAAAAATAAATAAATAAATAAATAATTATTTAATTTCTTTCGTTTTTTGCTCTCGCTTATTTTTAAATAAAAGTTTTATTTTTCATTTTTCTATAATAAGAAAAATCATAAAATTACCCGTTCAAATAGATTAACCGAATATCATTCCGAGTATATTTTTAAAGATTAATTTTTATTCAATCTCATGCTAAAAATACATATTATATATTAAAATTTAATCTAATCTTATCTTATAATATAAAATATATAAATCCTTTAAAAAATTTACAAATGTAAAACTGAACCTAGAAATAGTTAGAAGTCCACGTGGTATTACAGAAAAATCTGGGAATTCAAAAGACGGTATTATTGTATAATAAGTATTGTTCTATGGTGTTTGTGTAATGTATATCATCACATGGTATTTCATAATTTTTTAATTTGGATATACTTACAATCAAATTAATTATTGTATATTAGTAAATATAAAATTAAGAAATTTAATTATTTGAATTTAATTTTAAATATACTATAATAATTATAATATAATTATAATTACACTAAGAATAATGTATGTCCTATTTTAAATTCTTTTATCATGACTACTGAAAATAATATATGAATTGATTTGACTAATAATTAACATACAAAAGTACACTATCACATGCATTTTATTAAAAAAAATCAATGAGATAAAATACGTAATAAAAATAGAGTAGAATTAATGAAAAAAATATTATAATAGATAATATAAAAATAGATTGGGTGAGTAATTCTAACAAAGCAAAACTAATAATTACTTTAGTCATAAACACGTGGCCATATGGAAGTATTGAAACACATAAAATAAAACTATTAATTAAAACGAGACAAACAAGTTTCACTGTGGGAAATAATAAATAATATAATCAAAATAAGTAAATAGCATTTCTAGATGATTTCGAATCGTAAATTGTGACCTAATTTTTTGGTTAAACGGTAGATAGAGACAAAAATGAAGTGATATTAAAGTTTGTAGTAGACTAGAAAATACTCTAATCCAACCATGAATTGATGAAACTAGGAATCATAGGAAAAGATTTAAGATGGATTTATTATTATTATTATTATTATTATTATTATTATTATTATTAACCTTTAAATAATGTATTAATATAGATTAGATGTTTACGGTCAAATAAAAATAATTTGATAAAAAGAATACATGGTACATTAATATTTTAAGAATTGATTTAAAATCAAGTTATTGTTGTGAAAGAAGAAGATAAATATAGAACTACTTTTATGATACTTTTTTGTCATTATAAATGGTTTTCTAAATTTATTTTGATTTTTCTGCAAAACAAGGAGGGTTATCGACTACAAATTGTTCTTTCCATAACTTTGCAAAGTCATCTTTTCTTAAAAGTTACTTTAGATAAAAAAATATATCTTTATACCATCTATAATCACTCATAGTTTTACAATATAAATTTGCTAACTACTTTACAACTTTATCTCGTTTCATACTGGAATCTCCTACAAAGTTTTAGAAAAAAGAATATATTAATGTTGTTACAGCATTTTCCTGATTGGTTTCTGGTTTAACACTATTTATTATAGTATCTTTTTTTGTTTTTGTACAAAAATTATCTCACCAACCTTTTAGTCGGCCAGTGAATCCTTGTATATGTTGTTGATCTATCACTACATCCTTTGGTTTTATGGGTGGTAGCCGTCATATTCATTTGGCTAGTTAAATCTAATATAGCTTGATCTCATAATCAATCTAAATTCCATTCTGTAATTTCATTTCGTGAAAATGTATTTTGAACTAATTCTCCTCTTTCTTCAAACTGCATATTGGCTTGGGTAGGCTTAGGATAATAATTTTTTAATTTTGGATATGTTTTTATTTTATTTATTTCTAGAACGTTTATTTATGTTTTATTTAATTCTTCTGGTTTCTTTTTTAATTCTTCTATTTTTATATCTGCATCACCTTTTAATTTTATTGACTCTAATTCTTTTTGTGAACATTAAACAATTTATATATAGGTTTTTTCATAGATTTCGAACTACTAACTTTATCCATCATTAAAGGTTTATCTTTTATCCTAATTAGTCGTTTTGTCATTACGCTTAAAACAGTTTTATTTTATTTAATTGGGAATATATCTTTTTCATATCTCTTATTTCTATTATTTTATCTTCATCTTTAACATCTTTATATGGGCTAGCTTCTATTTCTAAATTTGCAATTTGTATAATAATAGTTTGTTCTAGAGGATATTTTGATTCTATTACTTCATTCTCACTTATTACCATTTGTTGCTTATTTTTTCTAATGGGGTAAATTGTTTTATCAAAAGGATATTCTAAATTATTTTCTTTGCTATGTTCCTCAAACCAATTAAAGAAGTATAAGTTTATTTTTATTTTTTAAAAATAATCATAAAATTTTTCTAGAAATATTTTCTTTTGTTGTTTTGAATATTTATTCCAATACCATTCCACCTTTTCTTTGTTATACTCTGCTTTAAAATCTTCTCTTATCCAATCTTTATCTATTTCAAATTGCTTTCTCTAATTTTAGTATTTAACACTTGTGAAGTTGTTTCAGATCTTTTAGATTCTTCATATCTTGGCTTACTAACAATTGGAGTAATTCTATCATCAATTAAAAATTCTTTGAAGTTCTTTCATCCTTAAAGAAGCTCATCTATTCATTTTAAGTCTTATGTATGTGCCGTCTTGAATATTCTCTTATTTGAGTATTATAAATTTTCTTTTCTTCTACTACATCCCTTAATAGCTATTCTTGTTGTATTTTATTTTTTAAATCTTCGTGTCTTAACTTCTTAGGAGTTTGTACTGCTGATTTTTTAAAATTTGCTTCTATTACTATTGTTTCATTTTTAGGGGTAATGCAAGCCTCAAGAGAATTGCAAGGATTGAACGGACCTTCATGCTTCAATGGAGTCTCACGGTTTGAATTGGGGAAATTCGAGAATTTAAACAGAAAATGAAAGGGGAAAACGAAGTAAGACTTGAAATGCCAGTAAGCTCAAGGTAGATTCGCCACAATAGATTAAGAAACCATTGATAAGATTTAAGGTTCTTCACAAGAACTCAAGAGAGAAATGTTTTTACTCAAATTTCTGAATTCTATTCAATTTTGCCAAAAAGTCCTTTACAATTAAAAGTTTCAAGTATTTATACTAGATGGAGTTGGCGCTAACTTGCACTCCACGCTTCTAATCTTAACCCTTGGATTAAGATCCAATCTAAGACCACGGTTCACTCTAAGGAAGGTAGGAAACTTGGAAAAACTGAAAAATCCAAGTGGTAATCGATTACTAATCGAGGTAATCGATTACCGAGGCCTTTGGATGACTAAAAATGAGAGTGGGCTCTGTGGTAATCGATTATCGGAATTTGGTAATTGATCACTGAAAGTTGGTAATCGATTACCTGATTCTGGTAATCTATTACCTCAGTCAATTACCAAACTCTCTTACAAACACTCACTAATTTTAGTTCAATTACAAGCATAAGGCGGTGCCTTCAATCATCAAGCAAAGCCCAAAATAATTGTTTCTAATCTAATTACAAATTTACAAAATACTTAAAAGGTTACAAGTCCTATTACAAAGTAAGGAGAAGTCTTGAGTTGACTTCTGACTTTGACTTTTGAGTTGATTCTCATCTTCTTCTTAAATTCTTTTGTGCATGGCTCTTGTAACTCTTCTTGTCAAGGATGGTCATCCATCAAACCCTCCTTCTTGATTCAAACTTGTCCCAAGTTGAGTTCATCTTCACCTACAACACAAAAAGATAACTCACTAACATTGAAAGAGTTACTACCAATGAAAGTGTTAGGGAGATCAAGTTTGTAGGCATTAGGTCCAAGTTTCTTGAGGATTTTGAATGGTCCATCTCCTCTAGGCATTAACTTGGATTTTCTAAGATTAGGAAATCTCTCTTTTCTTAGATGAAACCAAACCAAGTCTCCTTCCTTAAATTAGACATCCTTTTTGTGTTGGTCTGCTTTAGCCGCCACTTTGGTGTATCTCCTCTCAATTTGTTCTCTAATCTTGGCATGAAGAGATTTCACTCTCTCGGCTTTACTTGCTCCATCTACATCCAAAGCAAACTCAAGTGGCAAAGGCACAAGATCAAGGGGGTTAGGGGGTTAAAACCATATACAATTTCAAATGGTGAACAATTAGTAGAAGCATTTACTACCCTATTATATGCAAATTCAATAAAAGGTAAATGTTCCTCCTAAGACTTCACACTAACCCTGACAAAGCATCTCAAAAGTTGACTTAGTATCCTATTAACCACTTCGATTTGGTCATCCGTTTGGGGATGACAAGTGGTAGAGAAGAAGAGCTTGGTGCCAAGCTTGTGCCAAAGGGTCCTCCAAAAATGGCTAAGAAATTTGGAGTCCCTATCACTCACTATACTCTTTGGCATGCCAAGGGGAGTTAGGAATAAATAAAGAGGTGTACAATCCATGATTTAGAACTTTAGACTTTGTTGTATGACATGTTATGCATTTACTCATAAACTGGTTAACATCCTTTTTTATATGTGGCCAATAAAAATGTTCATGTAATATAGCAAGAGTCTTATCAATACCAAAGTGTCCCATGATGCCCCCTTCATGTGCTTCACAAATTAGTAGGTCTCTTAAAGAAGTCTTAGGCACATATAAAGTTTTCCCTTTAAAAGATATCCTTTATGCCTAAAGAATTCTTTATGAGACCTGATACGAGGTCGCACTCGCTCAAAATAATACAATTAAATGTAATAAACTAGGAAGTGACTCCTAGGTCGTCTCTCAAGGACCATCATTGCGTTTCTACCAAAGATAGGACACGAAGGGGGGGTTGTGATTAGAACTAAAACAGAATTATAAAGACAGAAAAATTAACAAGAATTAAAATGAGATTACCCTCTTGATCACATTACAATTCACTTATCCTAGGTTACATGATTAATTAACTAAGCGAAAATTAATCAACACAGATGCTCAATTTACTTAACTCTCAATCCAACCCGAACTAATTAACTAAGCAAAAATTAACTCTAAGTTTTCCTTATGTGAATTAAGAATCCACACATATTAACTATCCCAATTCCAACAATTTATAAATCAACCCATTAAGCATGAACAGAGATATAGTTTGCCTATAAACTGAACATTAAACATGTACAACAATTGGGGCATTAAGCATTGGAATAAATGATGAAGAGTTAGGCATTAACAAAGCATAAACAATACAAAATAGAAACCTCAAAGCTTCATTGTAACCCAATTCAAGAGGATAACCTCAAAGCTTTCCATTAAAATGAAAATTAAATTGCAGATTCAAATTGAAACGAAGTTAAACAACACACGAGATTGAAATTGAAATTGAACTTAAACAGCAGAACATAAAAGAAATTGCAGTAAAATAGAGAAACGAAATTCAAATGGCATGAAATGAAATTGCAATTGAATTGAATTATGGAAGAAGAAAATGAACTGCAATTGATTGATGAACTGGAATTGAAATCTAGAAATAAATTGCTGAAGAAGAAGAAGAAAAAGAAAGAAAACCTAACCTAAAACTAAAACGTAAAAAAATGTAAAAATGTGTCTAGAGTCTCTCCTCAAGTCTGAAGGTTTACCTAATATAAAAAACAACCCTTCACTAATAACTAATTGGGCCTTTCTCCAAATTTGGTCCATTAATTACAATTAATAAAATAAAAAGCAATAAAGAAAATGAAAATAAAAGATAAAATTCTGATGTGGATTGATGAAGTGATGACTTGGCGATTCCTTTTCATGTCTAAAAATAATTACCAAGCCCAATTAATTTCTCAAATTGCCCTGGGAATAATAATAATGAAATTAAGCACAAGAAAGTCTGAATTAATAATAAAAACGAATTTCTGGCCAAATGAAGCTTAAACAGTGAAAATGAGAAATTAATAAGCAGTTAAGCAGAAATCACTAATTAAAATGGGTGCAGAAAGACAATTAAATATGGGAGAATAACGACTCATCAAATTCCCCCACACTTAGCCTTTTGCACTCCTGGGCAAAATAAAAAATCAGAGCAAGGAACAAATCCAAAGACATTAGAGAAATAGAACAAAGACATCAAACAAATCTACAAACATAATAAAAAGAAACAATAGAAACAAACATGCAAAAAGACATATTTACATATCCTCAATGAACCTTGGCAGAGAAAGGAATAGGCAGCATCCAACACACAAAGAGTCAAAGAAGCAAGATACTTGTGAACATCATCCGAGTAATTCAAAGCAAAGCAAGAAAATCAATAAGCTCTAGAGGTAAATCAGAAACAACAGAACCTCACAAGATGCACTGTATCAATGTATCTCTCAAGTGTCTAGACTACTGTATATATATAATCTCGAAGCACTAATGAAAAACAAGCAACAATTAGACTTGGCAAGCCTCTAAAATTAACACCCAATGCACACACACATAAAGATCATAAGGTCTTTTAAGGTTGTAATGGGGCTAGGGACAAGGTGGAGGATGAAATATGAGATAAGTAGCTAAAACCAGAGGAACTAGAGGAGCAATGGGGAACAAGTCAAAACAACATAAGAAGTGAACCCTGAAACCTCTAATAAACATCTGAAATCAATCATTTACCTTTTTGCCTCAACAACTTCCTTATATTTTTCTTTTTCTTTCTTTCTTTCTCTTTTCTTTTCTTTTTTTTCTTGAAACCAAAAACACTTATGGTAATCGATTACCTAGTGGTGGTAATCGATTACTCAAGTGAATGTTTCACTTTGTATTTGAGATTTTGTGATTTTTTTTTTATATGAACAACTTTATTACAACAATAACTAAATTAAAATACTCAGATGAAAAATCAACTAGCCAAAACATCATCCAATGAAGCACACACACACCCCCACACTTATTTAAAACTTATTCCCAAAACAATTCCAAAGCTCCCAAGTTCCCTAAAGTTAAGGAAATCATTATTTTTCACTTAAGGCTTGTAATGAGCTTCAAAACAAAGAAAGGGGAATGTAGGCTCAATAGGGTGATCAAAGGAATTAATGCAAGGTAGACTTATTTGGCTAGAGGCTTTTCAGAACAAAACTGCCTTAATCATCTCAAAACATGCATATGAACCAAGTTATATCAAACAGAGTCAAGCCAAGGCTATTGTGCAAGTAATCAATAGGAATAACACACAGAATAAAGAACAGATAGTGGCTTAAAATCTCATACAGGGTATATATGTTACATTCAATTCAACCTCTCAAACCTCATAATTAACTTGACTAGTAGAGAAAAACAAGGATTTCAATCCATAAAGTATCAAGCAACTCATATCCAAGAGTGAAGTATTTGCCTATTGCCTATACAAAGTCCAGAAAACCAGAGAAACATGGCTTTTGTAACTCTTCTTGTTAAGGATGGTCCTCCATTAAGGGTTTTGTTTCCTTGCCTTATAATTATAATCATTCCTAGTTACTTTATAACATATTCTATAAATTATTTGTATAGGTCCTTAATCTGGATCTACAATCCCTTTAGGTATTTGAACATATAATTTTAAAACTTCAGCTATTTTTTTCATTATTTAAATTCATTGAGAAATTTGGAAAATAATTAAAGAATACTGGATCATCACGAAGATTACTTTCCAATATTGGTAAAATAGAATCATTAAAATCATTTAATCTTATATCCCTTAATAACAGTAATACTGGAGTATTTATTCCTAATCTAAAATTAGGTTTGACTGCTACTTGAATCAATCCTATGTGAATATGATTGTATCATTTTGCAATATGTTGTTCTAATAAACTTTCTATTAATAAAGTTTTTATCTTATTTTCTTCTGTTCCTGGGTAATCAACTTCTATGGTTATAATTTCATCATCATCTTGTTTCCAAAAATTATTCTTTTGATATACTTGATTTTTGTTTATTATTGGCAAGGAACAATTTTGCATCTAATTTTCTATTTTTTCTATTTGTAATTATGTCATTCTTGAAGTGCTATAACTAGCTATATCCTTTGTATGTTTTGGCTTAACCATAATTTATTTATTTTTGTTCCTTAGACTTAATTCTAAGAAAGTTCTACCCACATGTATAATGTGTAGGATTATCTAAGATATTATGTGTATTAACAAATTTTATAAGTTCTCTTTTACACAATTTAAGATTATGTGTTATCTCTTTGACGGGGTAAGGATAAGAGTTTCTAATAGGGATGTTCATACCCCCTAACAAAATTTAAAAATAAGGTTATTAAGTAATATAATTTAAATGTGGATCAAAGATGGCTCTGATACCACTAGACACGGAAGCAATACATATTTAGAAAATAAATATATTAGCGCAATGATTAAAAGTTTATACTCAGAGTACCTATAGTAGTAATGCATTCAAAGAAGTTGTTGAACAAGAGAGTTAAAGATAAAATAGGAAAATAGATTGTAATGTTTACAAACGAGTAGAAAACAAGGATATTTTTCCCTTTGCCTTACACACTGGCAAGAAGTTTCTTAAATAGACAGAAAAAGTAAAGCATATTATTGTTTGCCGACAGTCTAAACCACTAAAAACTTGCGACAATTTCAGCCAATAAAAGGTTGCCAACACTTTTTATTTATTTATTAATCCTTCACATCATACATCACTTCTAATAATACATGTCTTCATTATTAAAATAGGGGTTGGATTGTAATGACTCTGTGTTAGAGTTATCCTTATCTTGATCTGATCCTATGGATGAGGCAACTCTTTGCAGGATCTTTTTTAATTCTTCTTTTGATGACATAGCTATCAATGTTGATAATAATTGTTGTTTTTCCAGCAAGAAGAATGAGTCTTGTATGAGTTCACCTTCTCTGCTGGTATTGGTACGAAGCCAAGCTTCAATCTTATTCTTGCATACCAAATTATTATTATACTTTGCCCAACATTTAACTTGTATTCTTCTTGACATTTTTTTTTATTTCTCTTTGTGGATGTACATTTTCTATGTAATCCCATGTCATAATCCAAGTAAATATACTTCTTGAATCTCTTTAGAGAATATTGTTGGAGAAGGTCCATGATGAACAAACCACTTTATGAACCATTTTGGAAATTTCAATGATTTTCATTTTTTGAACCAAATAAACCAAGATTATTTATCCGGACTAATTAATAATACATTGGACCAGACGTCCATATAATCATATCAAGAATAACTTTGAGGGGAGAAAGTTCTTGAGAAGGATTTTATTTTATGCATTGATTGCCCCATTCTTGAGGAGTAATAACTTTAATAATCTTGACTTTTGAATATTGAATTTTCCGTCCTTATTTTTAGGATGGAAAGCTCAACAGAATCAATGTCTACTAAAATGAATTCATAGAAAGTTCTGGTTTCTTCTATTTGTTTAGGAGAAAACTTTGTCCATTCTTTTTTTAATATCATGATTGGTAGGATTTTTGGGTTTAATAATGAATTTTTCGTTGAAGGAAGTGGAAGGAGAGAGATTTGGTAAGGTAGGTGAGGAAGTAATAGGGGGAGGTAATAAAATTTTTGGAGTTACTTGGTTATCGCAGTAATTCAAAGGAGAGTACTTATTTGAAGTAATAAGAGGAGATTGAGATGGCGATGGTGGTGGTGGTGGTGGTGGAGCTTTTACAAATTCTGCCATAGTCACTGGATGTTATCTATCTTTGATGTTTTTGAACAAGTAGCTTTAGATAGTCCTAGTGGGGGACCATAATCATCCTTTCCTGAAGGTTTTGCACTCATTTTGATCCATGTAGAGATTCTCTTGTTAAGAAATATGGTAAAAAAAATGTCTTTTCCTTTAATATACTCTATTTCAAAATCAAAACAAGATAATATGACTTGCTAGAGGAAATATGTTTTGAAACTAGATTTCCAACATCTTTTTCCACAACATTTGGGGCTACTTTGCACTTTTTATTGAATAGATCATCCTGAAACTTTTGTAAACATAATAAGATTGAAAATATTTCCTTTTTAATAGTACTATAATTTTTATATCTATCTTCAAAAGGTACCACAAAAACAATTTTATATCTATCTTCTTCTTTTAATAACCTAATTTTAAATCAAACTTTGAAAATATTAATGCATCATGTACTCTTTTTTATCAAGTCATTTTTACTGGGTAGTGGATATCTAATCCATTTTCATACATTATATAGAGGTTTATAATTAATAACTAATCGTGGAGCTCCTCTTTCTATTTTTAAGGCTTTCATTACATAGAAAGTTGAACAACTCTAACTCAGGAAGATTTTGATGGTCTTATAAGACCTTTATCTAAATATTCTTGTATTTCTTTATTATAATATTTTAAATTTTCTTGATTCATCTGAATAGGTCTTACTTTAGTAGGTATTTTCTTTTCATCAAAATTATCTATATAAGGTAATTCTATAGTATATTTTTTTTCCTATGCCAAAAAGCTGTTGGATTTAATTCACAAATTTTGGCTTCTACCCTTCTCACATAATTTTTTATAATATTTTGTATTTTTAGCGTATTAAGTTGATCTTCAATTCTTTTATATTTAATTTCTTTATTTAGAAGATTAAATTTAAATTCCTATAATAGATTTAAATTTCTTTCTTTACGTGATATTAAAAATTCAAAACATATTTCTTTTCTCATCTATTTGTCACTAATCCTTTTTTTTTTATTACCTTAAAAGGATATAGTAATGCTAAAATTAGTGTTCCTAAAATCACTGTGGTTTTCATATTTTTTTACAAGTATAAAGGGTGCTTTAAAATAATTTTTTTCTTAACAAATCTTGGCATTAATGAGTTTAAATTATATTTCCATTTTAGATTCATTAGCACTACTAACTTTTTCTAAAGTTTTCTTATGATATTTGGTGGATACTATACCTTTTCTTAAATAATTTACATTTTCCCCGAGTTTAATAAAGTTTGTTAAGTCAAGATGATTTACCATTTTAGTTTTAATAATTACAGAACAATCTGTTGTGCTAGTAGACGGAAGAAAGAGCAGACTGAAGAGGCATCAGACTGAAGAGACATCAGATGCAAATAGAGTAGAGTGAAGAAACATTAGTTGAAAACTGGAAGAGGCATCGATGCAAATAGAAGAATGATTAGAAGAATCATTAATGAGCATAGTCAAGATGCACCTTCAAGCACAGACGCACAAGATGAAGTGTTCAAGTCATCAAGCCTCGAAGCAACTACAACAGATGAAGAACCTTCATTGTTCAAGACAGAAAGCTCATCTTAACTTCAAGTCAAGTGCTCAAGAAGGAAGACTTTGAAGACTGAAGTTGAAGATGAAGGAAGGAGACAGACGAATGAATTCAACACATCTATTTGTTCATTCGGCTACCTCGTTTAACGAAGTTCAGACGAAGTAATTCGCGCCCCAATTCAAATCTAGCCGTTACTTGTAGAAGCTTCCAAAGACATAATAGAGATCTGTGCAAAACCCCTGCAACACGAAAAGTAACCATACTTTTTGTTGATGTCTCTTATCAAGTCAGAAAAAGCATGTGCAAACATTAATTATTTTGATTGATCTAACGTTCAAATCTTCAGTCTAACGGGTACTTCACAAAGCTCTCTATAAAAGGACTTCATTACTTCAAAAGAAGGCTGGCAAACTGCACAACAAAGAAATTATATTCAAGCTTCAAGCTCTCAAGCAAAGTTTACTTGCCCTGAACTTAGAACAGATCTCATTGTAAAATCCTTCTCTACGTAGAGGATAATCTTTCTTTAGAACATCTTTCAAAATCCACTGTTGTGGTGCTCTTAGCCTGAGGAGGCTGTGTTTCAAATAATACTTTTGTATTAGCCTGAGGAGGTTGCGTTCCAAAGAATACCTTGTTTAGCCTACAGAGGCTGGGTTCAAAGAATACTGGTTTAGGCTGAGAAGGTTGTGTTCAAATAATATCTGTAATTAGCGAGGAGTGGCTGGGTTCAAAGAATACTCTTAGTGGAACCTCAGCGTGTTGCTAAGGAACTGGATGTAGTCTTGAACTAGTATAAAAATACTATTGTCTTCTTTATTATTTTATCTGTTAACTAACTGAGGGATAATAACTTGAACAGTGTGATAATAAAATCAATCTTAAAGAAGAAAATAATCTTGTGTCTGATCAAGCTTTGAAAATAGCAGACGCAAACGCATCGTCTTAGAGCAAAAGTTTTTAAACAGTCTACACAATTCAACCCCCTTCTCGTGTGTTTTTGACTTTTACAAAGCTATTACTTCAGATTTTTTCTGTTTTGTTCAACTTTCATCACATAGAAAGTTGAACAACTCCAAGGATATCTTGATGGTCTTATAAGACCTTTATCTAAATATTCTTGTATTTCTTTATTATAATATTTTAAATTTTCTTGATTCATATGAATAGATCTTGCTTTAGTAGGTATTTTCTTTTCATCAAAATTATCTATATAAAGTCATTCTATAGTATATTTTTTCCTATGCCAAAAGCTTGTTAGATTTAATTCACTAATTATGGCTTCTACCCTCCTCATATAATTTTTTTTTATAATATTTTGTATTTTTGACGTATTAAGTTATTCTTCAATACTTTTATATTTAATTTCTTTATTTAGAAGATTAAATTTAAATTCATGTAATAGATTTAAATTTCTTTCTTTAGGTGATATTAAAAATTCAAAACATATTTCTTTTCCATCTATTTGTCACTAATCCTTTTTTCAATTACCTTAAAAGGATATAGTAATGTTAAAAATGGTGTTCCTAAAATCATTGTGATTTTCATATTTTTTCAAGTACAAAGGGTGTCTTATAACAAATTTTTTTCTTAACAAATCTTGGCATTACTGAGTTTAAATTCTATTTCCATTTTAGATTCATCAACACTACTAACTTTTTCTAAAGTTTTCTTATAATATTTGGTGGATACTATTTCTTTTCTTAAATAATTTACATCTACCCCAGAGTCTAATAAAGTTATTATTTCAAATTTTCTCTATTTTATTACTAGTAATATCTTTAAATATCATAATTGTATTGTCATTATACTTAATAAATTAATATAAATTTCTTTTAAAATTAATTGCGGAGAAGATGTTTCTTCTTTTTCAATAATTAGATCTTACTTATTAATAATATATTTTTCTTCTAGTTTTAATATTTTATATTCTAATTTTATATTATTTTTTTAATTGTTGTATTTCTCTTTTTAAAATTTTAATTTCTTCTTGTAAATCTTCTATTGTTACATATTGACCATGAGTTTTAAATCTTCCATAAAATTCTTTCATATTAATTGATTCTACCTCATATTGGACTTTATCATTTTTCTTTATTAAAGTTTCTAATTATTTTATAAAATCATCTCTTAATGGGCTATTTTCTAGTTTTTCTATTATTTATATTAAAGTACTAGTTTGATTTGATGTTAATACGTTTCCTTCATTGCAACTTCATAACTCCATTCCTAAACAATAAATCAATTAATCACTTTCTTCCGAATGGATTAAAATATTACTTAATTATTTTCGTAATTCTTCATTTTTTATTTGATTTATTTTATTAGCCATATTACAGCATATTGTCTTGATTTTTTATATTTATAACATATAATTTCTTTCTAAATATTTTTTTCCTAAAATTCTTTTTGGGTTTGGTTTCTTTATATTCTTCTTTAAAATGACTATTTTTATATTTAAACGTTTTTTATTATATTTTTTCATTTTAGATTGCTTCTTAATAAATTTTTTCTTTTGTGTACTTGGAGCCCTAATAGGTTCCACATATTGCTGGCAAAAATTACCTATTTCTTTTCTATTTATCATACCTTTTTTCTTATCTTAGTTTATAATTTATAACCAATTCAAACTTTAATTCCTGTATCTATTATTATATTTCGTATTTTGCCATAAGTTAAAGTATCATAGGGTATTGGTTTCCCATAATCGGTTTCTAAATTTATTCTGACTTTTTCGGCAAATAAGGAGGGAAATCTTGGTACAAATTGTTCTTTCCAGAATCTTGCAAAGCCATCTTCTCTTAAAGTTACTTTAGATAAAAAAATACATCTTTATATCATCTATAATCACTCATAGTTTTACAATATAATTTGCTAACTACTTTACAACTCTATCTCTTATTATATTAGAATCTCTTACAAAGTTTTGTAAAATAGAATATATTAATGTTGTTACAACATCTTCCAGTTTATTTTCTGATTTAACACTATTTATTATAGTATCTTTATCTCTGTACCTAAATTATCCCACCAACCTTTCAGTTGGCCAGTGAATCCTTACGTTAATACTGTTGCTGATCTATCACTACATCCTTTGGTTTTATGGGCATTTGACTAGTTAAATCTAATATAGCTTGTTCCGATAATAGATCTAAATTCCATTCTGCAATTTCATTTCCTGAAAATGTATTTTGAACTAATTATTTCCTTTCTTCAAATTGTATATAGCTGGGGCCTGGGGTAGGCCTAGGATATTATTTTTTTAATTTTGGATATGTTTTTATCTTATTTGTTTTTAGAGCGTTTGATGTTTTATTTAATTCTTCCTGTTTCCTTTTTAATTCTTCTATTTTTATATCTGTTTCACTTTTTAATTTCATTGACTCTAATTCTTTTTTGGAACATTAAACAATTTATATCTAGGTTTTTCCATAGATTTCAAATTACTAACTTTATCCATCTTTAAAGGTTTATCTTTTATCCTAGTTAGTAGTTTTGTCATTATGCTTAAAACAGTATTTAAGTAATTTAATTACGAATATATCTTTTTTATATCTCTTATTTCTATTATTTTATCTTCATATTTAACATCTTTATTTGGGCAAGCTTCTACTTTTAAATTTGCAGACTGTATATTAATAATTTGTTCCGAAGGATATTTTTATTCTATTACTTCATTCTTATTTCCATTTGTTGCTTATTTTTTCTAACGGGTAAATTGTTTTATCATAAGGATATTTCAAAATATTTTCTTTACTATATTCCTCAAACCAATCAAAGAAGTATAAGTTTATTTCTTTTTTTTTTCTTAAATAATCATAATTTTTTTTAAAAATATTTTCTTTTGTTGTTTTGAATATTTATTCCATAGACAAAGTTTTAGTGATATTAAAGTTTGTAATAGACTAGAGAATACTCTAATCCAATCATCAATTGATGGAACTAGGAATCATAATAAAAGATCTAACAACCTTGATGGATTTTATTGTTCCTTAATTATCACTTGTAATTTTGAGTCCTATTATAAGGAGAAATGACATTGATTGAAAATACACATTATTTGGATAACTTCTTTACTTGATGCCATTTATTGTTTTTTTGGTTTAATGCTTATAGTGTGGTATCTATGTTGAATATTTTAATTTCAATATATAGCAAATTAGCGCATAAGCTAAACTAGTTTACTAGTTTTACATAAATGATATTTCTTTCCCTTTGAATTTCTAACAAGTGTGATTTCATTCTTTTACTTTATGTGAAACTATTTCTTAGAAATCAGATAATGAGGATATAACACAAAAAAAAAGAAGAAACATTTTTTCATTTAATTCTTAAGAGTAATTCCTTTTTATACTATTCTGATATAGAAAACCTTTCTCCAATATCGCTGCTCAGTTGTCTACATCAGAGCACTCGAAATTATGTCAAAAAGTCATTTGGTCAAGCTTCACCTCTGAGTTTTATAGTCATGGGTCATCTTTTTGAATCTCATAGAATCAAGTGATATGATCTCAACAATCTTAATATTCTTAGGATTTGGATTCGAGCCTTTGAGATCTTCGTTAATAGACCCCTCATATTTAGGGATCCCTATTAACCAAGAAAAATCTAGCTAATGTGATTCTTTAGGCGAGTTTGATGGATCAAATGATTACTATTAGGACAAAAGTTATGACTGTCATTTGAAGGCAACTCTTACTACTTAAGAGCGCAACAACCCAAATGTCGTGAGTCAACTATGACTTCGCTTACTTAAACCTTTGTCATGGGACAATTTATGCATTCCTATAACAATCTCCCTTTAAAAGATTGCACTTGATACCTTGGCTCTAATACCAATTGTTGGATCGAATCTTAGTGATAAGTGCTCGATCGAACAAAGTCCCTAATTGCCCACTTAAATGTTCCTTAGATGAATTCCCCTAGTTAAGCTTAACCTTTAAGTTTTATAGTTATGGGCATCTCCTTGAATCCCATAAAATCAGGTGACATGATATCAACAACCTCGACAATCTTAGGATCGAAATTTTGGCCTTCTCTAATGCAAACAACTTTTTTATCAATATTTTTGTGGTGTTCATTAATTTGAACCTTGATATCTTTGTCTTAGGTCATCTCCCACTTGTAGTAATTGTCGATGACGAACTTTTGCTTCCTAACATCTTCAACGATGTATTTAAGATGGATAGAGCTTATTGGACCTTAATTGCATTAATAATAAGATTTTTCCAGATTTGTAAAACTGGCTCAAAGTTAACAAACGAGATCTAGACTTATGCTGGATCAATTGGACTTGTCATGCAATTGTGGCTCAAATACTCATTTAATTGGCATATTATTTGTTTTTCTTTGGCCAGGGCTTGAAGAGTGGTTCTCAGCCACTTAAGTGGTCATGTGACTAACACATGACCCACTTAGTATAAATGCTAAATTATTTGTATGATATTCACACTTTTATACTTTGCAAATTTATTTTCAATTGTAATTAGGATTTTTACATTTTCTTTCTATCTTCTTTTGATGGATGAGCTCTACTTCTCCTACCTTTGCATTTTCTTGTCAACTATTTTGCTGCAATTTCAGTTGATGATGATGAGTAGCTATTTCCCTAGTGTCAATCCAATTTGCATTTCTCTCTTCTCTTAATCCTTAGGCTCAATTATTTTCTATTGCTTCTTGTAGTTTTGCATAATTCCAAATTTAACGCATGATCCTATCAGATGATAATGGGTTGAAATTACGTTTTCATCTCGAATTCTATATGTTGATTGATTATAGTTGTGTTTTCCCGAATGCGGTAATAATCGGATAGGGTTTGTTGCTCACCATATAATTGTGTTGGTTTAGCACACCAAGGGTTCGATAAAATTTCTTTAGAATTGTGAAGTGACAGGGTCTTATTTAGATGCATGGATTCCAGTTTAATTAGGTCACAATGTGATTCTACTTTCATTTAGGAGTCAGTAAGGGATTTGAAGAAATCAAAAGCAAATCAGATTGATCATTTAATTGTATAATTTTTCACACTCAATTTATTTGATTTGCTCTTGCTTTGATTGCTTATTATTGATTCGGTTTTTTTTTTCATTTAATTGCATTTAATTACATTCAACACTAAATCTCTCATTTATTCAATTTTAATTTTCAACTTAAGAGTCATCGAGTAATTTAGGGGAAAGAATGACCTAGGTTGGCCTTTTACTACAAAATTTTCAGTCACCTAGCTAATTTAATCATATTCGACGCGTGTATCAAGTAGTTTTACCTTTGAACACTTCGATCTTAGTAATGTCTGGAAGTGGTAATAGGGTGTAGTAACCGATGTAGTGAGAGGTTAGGTTTTGGTGGCTCCATTGCTTGGACTGGTATTATGAGCAAAAGACATATTAACCCTTTAGATTGTAGTCACAGATTATCAAGAAAAAAATGAAAAACAAAAGAGTCAGTGATTGAGGTACACAAATGTACACTATCCTAAATGGTTAATTCTCAGGATGTGTAACCCCCTAAGATATAATAGTCCCCTCGCAATTAAACTAGAGTAGCAAAATAATGTGTATGCGTGTAGAATAGGAACACGAAGTAGATGTAAGGAATAAGATAAACCTCATGCATTTGTGTATTAAAAACACAATCATATATATAGACTGATCGGTAGAGGTTGGTCAGTTATCAGGAAAAAATAGTTGTTTTAAGGATTGAGTAAAAACTTATGGTTGTTGTTAAAGATGAAATTAAATGAGTTTATAGCCATTTCTATTGGAATATTATATCAAAAAAATTTATGGTAATTGCGAAATAAAAATTAAAAAATAAGTTTTGAAATATTTAAAAATCACAACAGATATTGCTTGAAAATCAGCTTCCATGATTTGTTCATGAAGATTTATTCAATCTGACAAAACCTATTTGCTTCAATGTTGTAGTTTCCTATTTTTTTATGTTACTTTTCACTATTTTAAGGTCCATTTTCTTGCAAAGCACATTGCCTAGAGTAGATAGTAGTAACTTCACAATTAATTATTTTCACAAGCAATACAAATAATATATAATGAAGTCTGATTAGGTGAGTATGCAACTGCATAACCTCATTGATCTACTAAGGATCTTTTACTTGCCACCTGATAGGTTACCAAAGAGAGAAAAAGAAATAGTGAGACATTTATATAGTGCAAGCCAGCTAGTGGAGGCAGGTGTGAAGGTCCATGTTAAACAAGACAAAAGTGTACCTGAGATATTATTTACAAATGGTATGTTGAGAATTACAAGATTTGAAGTTTGTCATTAGATTGAGATCCTTATTGGAAACGTGGTTGCATTTGAGCAATGTCATTATTTATCTGAGATCTACATCACTGATTACATAATCCTATTGGATTTTCTTATTGACTCTAGCCAGGATGTTAATACTCTTGTTGACAAGGGAATAATGATTAACACATTAGGAGATAGTAGTACTTTTGCAAATATGGTTAAAAGTTTGTGCCTAAATGTTGTCCAAAAAAATATTAATGTTGGTTGTCTTTATCTTTGTAGAAAACTCAATTGCTTTTATGAAGATCCTTCTCACAAATACAAGGCAATCTTCATGCATGACTACTTCAACGCTCCTTGGAAAATAACATCTTTTGTAACTGCAATTGTATTGCTTGTGCTTACTCTAATTCAAGTCGTATGTTCTGTTATCTCTTTATTTGACCAAATATAAAGAGATTTTTGGTCAAACTATTCTAATTTCAATTCTTAAAAAACATTGTAGTATTAACTTTTTAATAAAGCAAAATAAAATAAAATAGAAGAACGTGACCATTAAAGTATTTTCAACACAAATGATGATCTAATATACTTCAAGAACGTATTTATGCTTCACGACTAAGCACTTTACCAGTGGCTCCTCTATAATAATGTCATTTTCCTATTAAATGCTATTACTTGCAATAGTCTCTAACTTCTAACTTTTCATGTTTCCATGGGCATTATTGTTGTGTATTTTGTTTTATTCACTCGCACCACATCTTTGAATTTATACAATAGGTGTATTTAGATTTTAGGTAGTGCGTGTCAAACACCAATATATTTTCTACTATTTGGTCGTGAGTAGGGCATTTTTTTTGTGAGTTCTTTTGTAGAAACACTTTTGTTATACTCTTTGACATATTTCATGGTGGAGATTTTCTAAACTAGGTCTTGTGATTTTTGTCTTTCTCATTGGGGGTTTCCATATTAAAATTGTTTGTGTTTTTCTTGCTCCTAAATTATCATTTTTCCTGCTCCCTGGAATTTTATATTGATGCATATGACATTTATCTTATTTCACCTAAGTGGAAAGGTTTTATCTTACACACATTTCAAATTTGTGTAATTTTTATGCTACGCAACTCGTGCATTTCCCAACAAGTGGTATAAGAGTTGATAGTTTAGTTTGGCGAGAGATATCTTGTAGGGATCTCTTGTCTCAACAAGACTTCTGTTGTAAGGGAGAAAATATAGTGGTCCTTTGTTTGTGGGGAGGATTGTTGGAATATAATCAAAGTCTCACACCTTGTAAAGCCTGAACATAAAAGATTTTGCTGCAAGGATCAGATCACTACATAAGAGTTTGTAATAATGTAAGACTTTGAATTAATGGAGGTTTTGTTGTGTATTTTGTTAATTCAAAGTCTCACATCGGCGGTTGTTAAAAAGAGAGAGAAGCAAAAAGAACTATATAAGAGAAAGTGATATGTTTTATTCAATTTCACCACATCCTTAAATTTATATAACGGGTGTATTTAGATTTTAGGTAATATGTGTTAAACACTAGTGTGTTTTCCGCTATTTGGTCATAAGAAAAGAATTTTTTTGTGAGTTCTTTTGTAGAAACAATTTTCTTGTATTCTTTGACATTTTTCATACTGAAGATTTTTTTGAACTAGGTCTCGTGGTTTTTGTCGTCTCATTGGGGGTCTCCACGTTAAAATTGTTTATGTTCTTTTTTCTCCTAAATTTTCATTTTCCCTGGGATTTTATATTCCCGCATATTACATTTATCTTGTTTCACCTAAGTGAAAATGTTTTATTATACACACATTTCATATTTGTGTAATTTTTCCACTACATAACTCATGCCTTTCACAACAAGACACGAAAACATTGGAAAATCACTTTTATTGTACTCTTTGACATTTTTCACGGTAGAGATTTTCTGGTCCAAGTCCCATGGTTTTTGTCCCTCTCATTAAGGGTTTTCAAGTTAAATTTGTTTGTGTTCTCCTTGCTTCTAAATTTTCATTTTCCCTACTCTCTGAGATTTTATATTGTCACATATTACATTTCTCTTGTTTCAACCAAGTGAAAAGTTTTATTTTACACGCAATTTAAACTTTTGTAATTTTTATGTTACGCAAACTCGTGTTTTTCCCAACAATTACGTGGGACAAGCCAAACATATGTGGGCTTTGCTATCTAGCTATGAAGTATAAACCACCCTAACAAAATGACAATTTTTATTTTCCCACTTTTCTGTGTATTTTTTTGCCTGAATACTATATTTGGTCTTGATATTGGATTTGGATAAAAATTCAAACCTTTCAATTTGACCACACAAATTCTAGAATGTTCAAATTTTCATTTCAATTTCTTTCAATTATTAATTATATATTAATATATTGGTATATTGATAATGATTAAATACTGAATTAATAGAAAGATAGTAGATAAATAGATATAAATAAATTATTAGGTTGATTCTTAAAAGAAAGTAAGATATGGTAATTTAGTTTATGAAATATGAAAATAGTAAACTAGTTTTTAAAATATATTTATTGTTATTTTATTTTTAAAATTTAATTTATTTATTTTTATTTTGATCTCCTGAATTCAAATGACAATGAATAAATTATTATGTTAATTCTTAAAAATATGAGGATAAGGTAATTCAATGTATAAAATATAAGAATAATGAAATAGTTCTTAAAAATATTTAATGTCATTTTATTTATTAAATTTAATTATTTATTCTTATTTTCATTTTAAAATTCAGTCATTTATTCTCATTTTAATATCTTGAATTAAAATCATATAAATAAACCAAAATAACTAAAATTTAAAATAAAAAAATATATTATATTTTTCAAGGTTAATACTTTTAATCTTTTAACTAACCAACTTAGTTGACCAAAATAAAGAAAAATGTTTAGTGAAAGTGAGGGAGATATTTATAAGCACTGAATATCAATATATTATGAAGTATAATATTTATATTTATTGAGCGAACAAATGGAAGTATAGAATTTGAATATATGGGAAAACTGACTTAAAAATGTAGTAATGAAGAATTTTCTACAATGACGAAGCTAGTTGAAAATATCCCAGGGAGTTTGTTTGAGTGAAGGAATTGGGAGGTCTAGTGTATTCGGTATCAGAAAAAGTAAAGGGTCCTAACAACTAACGCTTTCACTATACGAATGTTGTAGAAAGCCAACTAGTTATTTAAGCCAGGAGTTGAGGCGTGTTCATCCACATGGAAAGCTTTGACGAGTTGTGTTGCAGGCACTAGCGCCTTTGGCCATGTGGATGTGGGTCTTATTGCTCACGCTACAGGTCAAGGCATGTCCACTTCCACGTGGATGTGGACCCCACTGGTTGTGCTGCAAGTCAAGGCATATCTTGTTGGTCCCTAAAGGCGAATTTAGAGGAGGGTGAATAGATCATAGTTCTTAGTTTACCCAATTCAAACTTTGTTTCTACTTTCTTTTTATCTCAAAACAAATATCTATTCTTGTTTAACCTATCCACTTATAAAGATGATATCAAGATAACCAACCAAAGATGTGAATAAACCTATATAACAAGATAGATCACATAGATACAACGAAAACTTAAGAAAGATAAGTGTAACAAGTTAGTAATCAATACTCCTTTGTTACCAAATGTTCAATATTCAAGTGTTCCAGATTTGTATCAATTACGCAGTCAACCACCAACCAAATACCAGATGATTTCAATGTTATCGAAAGACGATTTGGCATAAAATAAAAACGTCAAGGTAGAGAAGAATGCACATATGATTTTATACTGGTTCGACTTTCGACCTACATCCAAATCCTACCCAACAACTACTGCAATTGGTTTCCACTATAATCCCTTTTGTGTTCTTTACAATCACCCTGCACAAGAAACACAAAAACGAGAATAAATCACCAACAAAAAATGTTTTTTAATCCAAAGAACACTTCTCCTTGCTCTTGGCAACTCTAAGAACACCAAAAGATTCTGAATCCCTTTTAGAGATCTTTCACCCTTTGAGAAAACCTTTCCCAAACAACCTTTACTCTTTCTTAGAGTAATCAACCAAATGAAATTAATCAACAAAGATCAGTTTATAGAACACCAGATTGTGTAGTTTCTGATCACTATGAAAGCATAAAGACAATTCCACACAACTCTAACAAAGATTGCTCTTTGAAAAACTCTTTCTTTGAAACACATTTGAAGTTCTTGAATGATTTTCTTGGAGAAAACAAAAACTCAGTTTTAGAATGTATTTGAAAGTGTAAGAATGTTCCTTTTCGTGTTTCTAATGTTATGTTTAAGTTTTAGAAAGAGGGCTTATATATAGAAAAAGATTTAAAACTCATTTGAGCAATCAGATGATAGTTATAACCGTGGTAGTCGTATACAACATCATGTAATTTATTATCCTAGCAAGTAAAACTTCAATTCACGTGTTTCTCTATATGGTAATTGATTAACTCGAGTGGTAATCAATTATCCTAGAGACAAAAATGCTCTTCCCATTCTGTTACCAACATTTGGTAATCTATTACCATTTCTGGTAATCTATTATATGTGTTAGTTACCTGAAAACTGAAATAATCTATTACCAACGAAGGTAATCGATTGATTCGTGATTTTACTTGAAAACTTAAAAGGAAAGACATAATTTGAATCTTGAAAAACTGGGTAATCCATTACCAACTCATGGTAATTGATTATTGAGCAAAATCAAAGATTTCAACACAAGTAAAGAGTTTTACTAAACTAAGGACTTGTCATCCAAGATCAACCACAAACACATGCTTAGGCTAAACTATTAATACAATCAAAAACCCCATTACAAGTGATCTAAGAAAACTAAAATTACATGATTCATTAAAAGAAAAACTAGAAAGGGCATCTTTAAGCATCTTCAAGCTTTAAGTCCAACACATCTATTTGTAAGTGGCCCAATCCCAATTTTTTGTGCTATAGGTCTAATGTTTTCACTATCCTAGATATACCTTCTCGAGCCAATTCATTCAGCACTGATAACTCTCCAATGAGAGTTATTTATGCATGTCTTTTTGTAGTAATTTCGCTCAAACTATGATAAATCAGATAAAGATTAAGTTATTTTTTAGTGAACTATGGTGTTATTGTTTCCAGGATGCCTTAATGTGTGTGTTCAAGCGTTTCAAAGTCAAAATATTGTAGAATTGGAGTGAATTGAAGTGTCGAAAGCATTTTACTCAAAATAGCAGATCATCTCGCGAAAGATGAGACCTTATAGGCATCAAAGAAATCATCAAGACTCAATCTCACCCAAAATGCCATTCATCTCGTGTGAGACGCTAGTCATCTCGTGCGAGGTGAACCTCTAGATAGCTATATCCATCCATCTCGTGCGAGATGTGCTTTTAGTAGAAAATTCATACTCTTTGTCACCTTATCTTGCATGAGATGCTATATAACTTGCGTGAGACGAGGTCGCTTAGGACAAAAATCATATCTTATAAGAGTGAAGCGCAAGGAGAAGAGAGATGCTTGTATACTATTGGAGACAAAGATCTAGATGGAAAGAGAAGAGAGAGAAAAAGCCTACGATCGTCGATCCCTCACCTCGAACGCTTGTCTGCTATGTACTTTTCTCTCTCTTGTAATTCTTTTATCATGAATCCTTTGTTCACCATGGATTAAATCTCTATTTGATTGGGAGAATGATGTAACTTTACTTTGTCTTGATAAAAATCTAGATGTTATTCAGTTTATACGATTGTGAGCTCTTTCCTTTACTTTTAATGTTTTTTTTTATTAACTGACCATTAGTGAATTGAATCTAAACCTAAAGGAACTTTGAGAAAAGAAACTTAAGTGGTGCTAGGAAAATAACCATCACTTAGCTACACCTTAGAGACAAGGACAGAAGGTGATATGAAATCATAGCCTCACAATTATCTAGGATTTACAAAACTTAAACCCTAATTGACTTAGTTCAATTTTAAAAAATTGATTAATCGTCTCAACCATAGGAGATATATTTGATCGTGAGAGGGACGAATACGAGAACAGAAATCTAATTCATCCAAATAAGGGAGGGGTATTAGGATAAGTAATGATGAAATTAGAATCTCAATCACTACTATTAATTTGAATTTGATCACAAGTTTTACAATTTGATTATTTTAATCATAATTCAAACTCAATCCATACTAATATTATCCTTAAGCACAATTTGGTCTAGCTATCCTCATTGAATGATAACTCTGATCTTAAATTTATACTTATTACTTGGCGATTGTGATATACTTGACATACTCGTGTGAGAATATTTCACTTGCTCGCACAAGGGCAATCAGGCACGGAGGTTATAACTCCAAATCTTTTATTTTATTTTTTATTTTTATTTGAATTTATTTTTAAAAAATAATGATAATTATTTATACACATATCTAATGTTAAAATTATCAATATTTGATAATAGTTAGGTGAATATTGTTTGACACTAGTTTTGGTTGCATATTTTTAATATTATTTTAATGATTAATTAATTAAATTAAATTAAAATATTTATTTGTTGTAGATAATTTGTGGAGAGATAATATTTGTAGTTATTATTGTTGTCTACATTAATAGTAGGATAATTGAAAGTGATGAGCGAGTAACATTCGAAGGATATAGAAGAACTTTACAAATCAAACGTGAAATAGGTTTCAATAGGTTAAAAAAAAGAATACATGATAAATTTAAATTAAATACTAATGAAGTTAATGATTCTATCACAACTAAATATTTTGTAGGAAATAAATATGTCTCACTACAAATAGTTAACGATGAAGATGTTAAAATTATGATACTAATTTCCAACAATAAGACATGAATCCTATAGAATTATGTGTAGAAGTAGTTTCAGGTGGTGTGTCTACGTATAATGTGGGTGAAACTGAGACAAATATTGGTAGCTCCTACAAAGGAGGTTGAACAATGTTTAACTATAGTGAATACGATGAAAATTATGTTGTTTTTAATTCATATGTTTATAAATCATCCGATATAGAAGATTTTAAGGGAAATTCACTTGAAAGACGGTGATACGAATGAAGATCATCACTACGTAGGCCCTCACATGCAACCTAATATTGTTGCTTAAATACAAGCATATTTGCATGAATAAATTTGAAATTTAATATAATGATAATGCGATTTATTTATTTAATGTTAATGTACAATCATTGTCGTGAGTATTTTATAAAATAAGGTTGCTAGACACATCAAGAATTAAGAGATGGTCTTATTTATTATTCAAACATAATGCAATTTATATAAAGAAATCAAGAGGAAGCATGTTCCTACTTTGTTCGTGTTTATTTCATTCACCATACAAGATTTGTGGTGGAAAAACCATTTAATCTACTGGCACAATGTGACGAACATAAATGAACATGTGTCCAAATGGTATCTGATCAAGACGCGGTGTGATGACACGTGGTTCTAAGCAAGTAAATTGTTCCCATGCCCATATTTGCAACAACACAGACATGCAACAATCGAGCTAGCATCCATGTTTGTGTTATTGCACAACTCCAATATAGATATCATAGTACAACACTATCCCACACATAATTTTTTGTTTATTTCAAATCCCCTAAAAATTGGAGATATCCCAACGACACTTAAGAACTATTTTTATCCACAAACATGACTTTAACAATAAAGCACAAAATCCACACATGTGTATAACGTCGCAATGCCTTAATGTCCATGATAAAAGGAGTCACGTCTCCAAAATGATGTGTTAGCCATGTTAATTTGACATATGATCCCTGAAATTCTTGTTGTGTTGGCCTCACACCCAATAAAGCTTGTGCCTGATAGCTGACTCACCATGTATGAACCTAATGATGGGGTTACCATTAACCGATAAACCCACCAACACCACACCATCCTCGAGTGTGATGGTACACTCCCCACACCACATATGAAGTGTGTGGGTCTTAGACTTTCATCTCTTAATGAATACATGTAGCAAGTTTGGATCAATCTGATAAATAAAAATAATGGGATGAAACTCATTCTCTAAAACATACATAGATACGTGATAGTGACATATTAATCATGGTTGAATCATAAAAGAGACGTACCTGAACCATCCATGAGAACTTGTTCCTTGTATGTTATTTTCTGTGAGGAGTAATTGCTCTCAATCTGGTGAGTGCTCAAAGTGAATTAGGTTAATGATAATGAGTATCATTAATATAACTTACCAAATGATACTAGGGACCGCACAATGGCCTTTAGTATATGACCCAACCCATCACGAGTCAAATACCAAAAGAGAGCCCAATAAATAATAAATTAAATAATGTGTATAATTTTTATGCTAGATAAAATATAGTTAATATTTATAATGACAAATAATTAATAATGCAAATCCAAATTAATATATTTATTTAAAATTAAATCTAACAATCTCGTACTTGGATAACATTGATTAATCGTTAATGTAAAAGTCATTATAAAAGCAATATTAACTATTAAGACAGTACACATCAATTAATGATTCAATTATTATAAGTCTTACCATTGTAGAAATAATATTCGATGGGAAAGTAAATCATACATGTTAAATGCTCAAAATAATAAATAACTCTTCAATGGTCCCAACATCCAAGATACTGCAAGAGATATAAATCATAACGACGTCGTCTTACAAATATCTTAATACAAGGATATAAAATTTCTGACTCCCACTAACTCAATACATCAAAAGACTCAACAAAACTCATTAGGGTTGCATGACTTCTAAAAGCCCCTACAGTTAAGTCTTTAGTTAGTGGATCAACTAGCATATTTTCTGTAGAAGGATGTTCAATGCGAGTCTGAAACTCCATAATTTTCTCTCTAACAAAGATAAATATATAGCAGCAGTATTGTCGCAGTACATAACAAGTGGCGTAGATATACTTTCAATAGTGTGAAAGCTAGAGATTAGATTCTTAAGCCACATAACTTAACAGGTAGCTTCACAACAAGCGACATACCCTACTTCCATGGTAGAAAAGGCTATAAGAGTTTTCTATACACTCTTCCAAGAGATAACCTATCCTGCCATCATGAAAAAGTGTCGGAAGTAGACTTTCGGTCGTCAAGGCAACCTGCAAAATCAGAATCAGAATAACAAATGATCTGAAGTTGATCAGATTTCCTATTAGTTAGTAAGTGATTCTTTGTTCCCTACAAATAACACATGACCTTTTTCACGACTTTCCAATGACCCAAATCTGGGTTGGTCAAGTATCTCCCTAAAGCATTAACAACTAAAGTGATATCAGGACGAGTACAAACTTGAGCATTGACACACGCGCCGAGCATGTGTCAAATAATACCAAAGTCTAGCCACTACTTTGCAGTAATAGTGGACTCGGATCGTTTCCCTACGTATTACTTTGTTATTTCTCTGTAGCCAAAATTTTAAATGCAATTTTGGGGGTTTTTTATGCAGAGGGAAAATTGAAGGCAATTAAACAGTAATAATTAATCAATGACTGTAATTAAAGAACAATTAAAAAGCAATTAATAGATTATTAAAATGTATCCATCCGATCTCTGTCAGATCTTAATTTCACTCATCGGTTCAACAAAAAGGGACACTCATATATGTAGTGCAATGAAACCGAGATCTTTGCATGCCAACACTTAACTAACGCTCTAAGATCTTAGAGAATTATAACCGAACACTTGGTGGCCTTTAAACTTACACGATCGCATGAGAGCACATAACTTGGTTTTGAATTATATAATTAGTTCTTTGCATTCATTATCAATCAACAACGATAGAATCAACAATCTTAATCCAAAATATTAATCAACATAATGAAATCAAAATTATAGAATCTAAAACGAGTGCTCATGCAATTGAAAACGGAGAACTTAAGGAAATTAGGTATCCTATTGAGATCGAATTGGTTTATGAAATTAGCTGCGCATAATTGAAATTAGACTAAGCATATATCGGAATTGCATAATAGAACAATTAAATTGCAAGAAGGAAGAGAAAACGAGAATTGGAATGACAAACCAGAAAACCCTAGCAGAACGACTTGAAAGGAAAAGAGCAATGCTGAAAATTGAAATTGATTGAAAGGTAAAATGTATGTTTCAGATTTTGAGTTTGGGGTATTATATAGGGGTCAAGCAAGTGCAAGGCACATGATTTTTAAGTAGCTGAACACCTCAATTCGTAGTCCAATTACAACTTTACAAAATGGACCAATTACATTAATTTAAAAAGGCCTAAACTAAAACTTCACGTTGGAATCCCGTAACAGGTTTGTGCTTCACTTTCGGGCCTAATTTCACTCATGATGCAATTCAATTTAGCTCTTCATGTCTTCATAGCTTTTGTATTTCTTTGAGTCCTCTTTAATTTGACATATAATGGAGCTCAAAAAGAGTTATGTGGTGAAAGTTATGCTCGTTTTAGTGAACCCTGTCAAAATTGGAATTTTCTGCAAGTTAGAACAAAAATAGGCACTTAAGGCCCAATTGAGCCCAATGCTCATAAATGCACTAAATCATGCTAATTGATCATTTATAATGTTGTAATTTAATGATTTAAATGCAGAGAAAATGATAAAAATAATAATGTATCAAGTATACATCAGACTACCAACAATGGAAGCATAAGAAACCATTAACAGTATTCAATTGCATAGACAAAGAATTTGTTATTACTCAAAGAGAAAACATTTAATATGTATTCTACATGTACAACAAAATAGGTATATGTACAAAATTTCTTATTTACCATGATCCCGCCTAAAGGTCTCGAATCACAATAAATAAAAAAAATTATTGAATTAACAAATAACAGATAACATAATATGCATTTTACGTCACTAGAAATCCAGCACCAATAGGATACTTGCAAGAATGAATCTGACATAAAGAAACCAGAAGCACATCATATCAATATTAATTAGAGAATTATAATGACAAATAACTTAATGTGCAATTTATGTCACTAGAAATCCAGTACCGATAGAGTACTTGGAAGAATAAAATTGACATAAAAAAAACAGAAGCATATTATATTAATTATAATACATATGTTAATAGGACATTATATCAATCAGAAAATTACATTAATAATAAAATATCAATATGATATTATTAATATTAATACAATATTAATTTCATAAATTATGCAAAATTTGTATAACCGTATCCCACAATAGGCGGAAACACAATCTCACAATACAATAAATTTCAATAATTTGGGAAAGAAAGAATAAAAAACTTATGCACATACTATACAAGCATAAGAAAAAAAAGATAAAGAAAGAAAAAAGAAGAAGTATTCTTTTTTGTTTTCATGCTGACACGTGGCACCATATGGAGAAGTCACGTGACAAGCCCAGAGCGCACCACATGTCATGCCACGCGTTGCACACACCAGGCGTGTCTCCCGAGCATAGGCTGAGCTTGACAAGAAAAAAGAAGCCAACAACCAAAGTTAATTAATTAAAATTTATCAAGTGCACAATTCTCTTGAATGCCTTTCATTTATTTTAATATAAAACTTGTAGCTAGTTCGATTGGATTTTGAATCAAAATTTCAAAGACATACTAAACCGTAATCGGAACACATGTCATACCTTGTCATATATTTTTTTATGTATATATATATATGTGTGTGTGTGTGTGTGATGAGTTATTATTTTGATCACTTTCTCTGCATATTTTATATCCTAATAAAACATGATTAATGATCAATTAACATGATTTAATACATTTATGAGTTTGGGCTCATTTGGGCTTTAAGTGTTTAGTTTGTTTCAATTTGCTATATTTTTCCAGATTTGACCACTTTAACTAAAACATACATATCTCCCTCCACAGACCTCCGTTTGAGCTTAGAGTTTTTTCGTTTTAAAGAGGATTGACAGAGCTACAAAAGTCATGAAGACATAAAAAGGCAATTCGGACTGCATCTTGGGTGAATATGGCCTTAAAGTTGATGCACGGACCAGTGACGGGAATTTGATGCATTTGGGCTCTTTTTAAATCATGTAATTGCTATTTTATAAAAATGTTGTAGGTAGGACTTGAAAGGGGGACCCTTGGCACTTAAGTGACATGTGCAAGGCACATGGGGGCTACCAATTGGAATTGAAAATTTGATGGTGAATGGGCATTACGAGACAACACTCATTTTGAACATTCATTTTTTACACAATTTCTCTCATAGGGTTTTAGGTGTTTCCTTTGGGTTTTGGCCTTGTTCATTTTTCAGTTTCTTCTTCTTGGATTTGCTATTGTAATTCAGAGTTAGGATTGGATTCTCACTCATTGTTGCTATTTTGATTATTGGGTTCTTCAATTGAATTCCACTCAGCATTGGGTTTGCTTTCTTCATCTCAATTTAGATTTCCATGCTTCACCTCCTTATTGTAATTTCATTTTCCAGCAGCTTTGATTCAATTTGTTTGGTTTAATTTGATGTTGATTTAATTTCATTTTGGTTTAATTCACTTAGGGTTAATTAATTTGTTGTTAAATTTGAATTTAAATGGAAGGCTAGGTTTAAGGGTTAATCTCTTGATGTAAAATGCAGTAGCTTTGAGGTGCTATTATGCATTGGTAATGCTTAATCTGTTCTTGACTCTTCATCATCTAATTAGATTTATATGCAATTCGTTTCTTTGATTCATGCTTAATGGAACTAGTCACTAATTGCTATAATTGAAATGATGGTGTATGAGAATGCTTAATTCGCATAAACAGAACCTAAAATTAATTTTTAGTTAGTTAATTAATTCGGGTTTGATTAAGAGTTTAATAAATTAGGCATAATTTTCTGTGATCTAGGATAAGTGAGTGCAATCAATTTAAGAGATTAATCTGTTTTCATTTCTTGTTTCAACTTGTGATTAATTATTAGTGATATTAATTAGATTCGGAATGCACTCCTAATCAAATCTCATCACCCTTCCACGCACCAACGCGCTCAAACCAAAACTGTTCACATGCAATCCAAAAATACTCTCACAGGATACATAGAAAAGAAAAAGGTAGTAAAGTCAGCCAAGCCAAAAGGGGACCGTAATGAAATTGAAGCGAGAGATTTCCGATGCAGGAAAGAAAACAATCCAATTCAAAATATTTAATTTACATTAAATAAATAAAGACAAAGAGAAAAGGAATAACTCATTATCATCATTAAATTGAGAACTACCCTAACCTTTTCGAATTAAATGAATAGCTTTCAAGGGTTAAGAAAAACATCAATTTCTCACTATACAGGCTACAAAAAGCTACCAAACTAAGGGTGTGCATTCTTGATACTACTACTAACAAAACTCCTCAAGAAATTTTAAGGAACATTGTCAAACAAAAAAACATGTTGGGATTCATGCGATTAACGAAATTTAACAGCCATAATCTGTACCTGCGCGACTTTGATACTAATTGATAAATAAAATAATAGGATGAAACTCATTCTCTAAAACATACATAGATACATGATAATGACATATTAAATTATCATTTTTGAATCATAAAAAAGACATACCTGAACCATCTATGAGAACTTATTCCTTGTATGTTATTTTCTATGAGGAGTAACTGCTCTCAATCTAATGAGTGCTCAGAGTGAATTAAGTTAATGGTGATGGATATCATTAATATAAATTATTGATGCAATCCTCAAGGAGAATAGCATAGGAGACACGGATCTTCATGCTTCAATGGAGACTTAGGTGTTTAGGAAGAAGAAGCTTGCGCCTCAAGGAGAAAAGAAATGGAGAAAACGGATTAGAGGAGGAATGGAAGCGTCATGGCAAGTGCCAATAAGCTTGAGGTGGAACCGCCACAATGGAGCAAGGAAGTCATTGATGAGATTCAAGGTTCTTCACAAGAACACAAGAGAGAAAACACTCTCAATTTTCTGAATAATTCTCAATTAATCAAAAGTGTTTGAATTACAAAGGAAATCCTATTTATACTACTAAGATGTGGAGCTAGCTTGCTATGCAAGGAACTAATGTCCACCGTTGGATTAGATTCTAATCTAATGGCTATGAAGGGAAGCTTGTGGTGGAAGCTTGATTAGCTTGGAGGACAAGGATCAATCCTCCACCCTTGGATGTAGATCCTCATCCAACGGTTATGGCATTAAGCTTGCACTCTAAGCTTCTAAGCTTAGCCCTTGGATTAGTATCCTCATCTAATGGTCATGGTGCCAAGCTTGCACTCCAAGCTTCTAAGCTTAACCCTTGGATTAGAATCCTATCTAAGGGTCACTAATTATTTGTTTATTACAAGTTTAGGCTCAAATTAAATCCTTAAAACAATTACATAATTGAAAGAAAACTACTAATAAGCCTAAACATTAAAACATTTCGCTGAAAATTCCTGGAAGCATTCCAATGCTAACTTCAAGCTCATTTTCCAACTAGTTTCAGTTCGAACTGGGTTTTGGTGTCTTCATAGCTTTTGTAGCCCTTGAAGTCTTCTTTAATTTGGCACCAAGAACACCTTAATTGGACTTATGTAGATCGAGTTATGATCGAAATACTGAAACAGGTCAGATGCAAAAATCAGCAGCGAATTTTATTAGAAGCCCAAAATTGAAAAGTAAGGTTGGAGAGTTTGATTGAGCTTTTGGAGATGGTCCTCCATCACTTATCAGATGAGACCATGAATCGCACAATGAACTTTAGTAAATGACTAACCCATCACGGATCAAATACCAAAAGAGAGCCCAATAACTAACAAATTAAATAATGTGTACAATTTATATGCTAGATAAAATATAGTTAATAATTATAATGTCAAATAATTAACAATGTAAATCTAAATTAATAGATTTATTTTAAATTAAATAGTACGTGGTGATCACATGCGGAGATGTGTCTAGCTGGTGCCACACGTATTTGACACGCAGCGCTCTATGGTCTTGCCATGTGGCCTCTCCTTATGGTGCCACGTGTCATATGTAAAAAAAAAATTCTTCCTTTTTTTTTTTTCATCCCTTATCTTTTTTTCTTATACTTTGTATAGTATGTGCATAAATTTTTTATTCTTTCTTTCTCAAATTATTGCAATTTGTTGCATTGTGTGATTGTATTTCCGCTTATCGTGGAATACAGTTATACAAAATTTGCATAATTGATAAAATTAATATTACATTAATGTTAATAATATCCTATCTATATTTTATTATTAATGTAATTTTCTGATTGATATAATGTGTTATTAACATATATATTATAATTAATATAATGTGCTTCTCGTTTCTTTCAAATTTATTCTTCCAAGTACCTTATCGATGCAGGATATCTAGTGACATAAATTACACATTATGTTATAGAGTAATGCTACGCTAACAACCAGGGACAACTGGCCACCGTATCCCAAATCGTATTTTTATAAAAAAAAAATACTGCTAAAACGACGTCATTTTGCGCAATAGTAAAAAAAATAAAAAAAATTGCGGGAGAGGGTTAAAATTCGAAATTGATACCCGTGAAACTCCATTTCTCATTTTTCACTCTCAATCATTTTGCTTCTCACTCTCAAACCCTTAATTCTTCCTTCTTTCAAACCTTAAAATCTTCCTTCCCTCAATCTCTATCAATCATTCACAACTTTCTTCCTTCCCTCAATCTCCTTCAATCCCTTTCTCGTGCTTCGACCAAAACGTGCCCTAATCCCGTGAACGGTCAATCTCAAACACGACGTTTGGTGAGTCAATGGCGGTCGTCTCTCAACGACGGTGGTGTGTGAAGGAGCACTCTCAAACAACTCTGTTATACATTTCAGGTTGGTGGTCTATTGTGCCCTATTCATGGGTCTTAATTAACTGGTGAAGATTTTTGTTTTCGTTTAGGGTTTAGGGTGAATGATTTTGTTTGAGTTTCTGAAAAATTTTGGCCAAAAATGGCTTTCTGTAAACAAAAAAGGGTTTTCCCAAAAAAATATGTGTACAGTAATCAGATTACCGTTTTTGGTTTTGCAATTTATTTCGAGAAGATGGTGGTGTATATTTTTTTGAATCTTGTTGTATATCTGTTCAGAATGTTGTATACTTTTTATAAAAAATGTTGTATACTTTTTATAAAGAATGTTGTAAACTTTTATAAAGAATGTTGTGTACTTTCTTGATGAATGTTGTATACTTAAGTGAAAAATTTTATTTAGTTTTTGCCCGTTGTCTATCAAGTTTTTCTGTTTTTGGTAATGGATTATTAATTTATTTCGTGCATAACTTTTGTGAGACACATTGTTTATTTTCATAGTTACTGTTAAACATGTTTTTTTTTTGGTTTTGCAATTTATTTCGTGGACATTGTCGTGTAAACTTCTTTAAATAAGGTCTTGTATTGGCTGATCTTTTAGAATCACTATAGAACTATATAAAGGTCTTGTACTTGTTGATCTTTCTGAATCATTATGTCTATCTAAGTAGAAAAGTAGTAACTAAAGCAACCATGTGATTTAAATATGGGTTAGTGTAACTCCGACAACCTTTCCCTTCTTTTCCTTAGGTTTTCTTGTTTTGCTTGATATAAATTGCATTAAACATTTTGAATTGATATGACTTGTGATGGTTTCCACTACTTAGTCTGTGTTAGAAAGGAAACAAGAAAATTGATATGACTTGTGATGGTTTCCACTACTTAGTCTGTGTTAGAATGGAAACAAGAAACTATTGTTATTGTTATGCATGTGTATTTTTGTACTTACGTTAAATCCTCATATACTGCACCAAAGAGAACAAAAAAATAATGGGTGTATTTTTGTATTTACCTTCGTTCATATTTTCTATTAATATTGTTTGTTGTTGTTCATGACTAAAATAGTTATGTAATTGATGCATATTGATGTCATGTGTGGTGAAAGGTTAAGCCAATTAATTACTAAATTGTGACATGTTAAGTCAATTATAGGAGAATTTCATATGACATGGAAAATATAATATTTGTATAGTTTTATATATATATAGTTTGTTGACATCCATTTATGTGAGTATCTCTGTGTTTGTGAAAAAACTGAAATATTATGTTTTAACATGCAGAGTTAAAGCTCTGTCAAGTTTAATTGACGAGTCAAACCTGTGAAGAAATGACTTTATTTACAATTTGGTGTCCCTTGGTGAATGATTTTATTGTGTGGATGAAATTCTGTGTGGAGAAGTTTTCCCATTCACATGATGTTAAGAGTTCAACACATTAGGTATGCAATGACATACACAGTCAGATAACTCTTAGAAAAGTTCACATTGCATATTTTTAGCTGTTTTCTTAACTAGTAATTTTTTTGTGTTTTTTTTTTCAGTTATCCAATTGCAGCACACAAGTCTTTTTGATGCAGACCTTGTGGTGGATCATAGTTTTAGGCTACAATTTTTAAATACGGCACTATCATCACCCAAATTTTACAACATGGATTAATGTACAACTTATGAAGATGGAAGGGTGTCATGTAACTAAGTGAATTATGACATTATTTTTTGTGATGTTGTACAAAATTCAATTGTGAAGTGTATATATCAGTAAGGGGAAATGTGTCTTGTATCTAAGTCTAATTATGACACTTTTTATTTTTGTTTAGTTTACAATATATTTTTGTAATTATAATTTGTAATTATAAGTGTTCACTGTGATCAATAAAATTTACTTCTGTATTAAGTGTTCAATGTGATGTAATTATAATGTGAATGATGTTGTGTACTTTTGTGAAGGATATTGTGTACTTTTATGCAGGGTTTTGTGAACTTTTGTTAAGGATGTTGTATACTTTAATGATTTATGGTATTCAAGTAAAATGTCATAGCATTGCATTGTGTGTGGAAAAAATATAACAATCAATGCACGAAAATTAAACAGATTCAATGAAAACAAATGATGACATAATTATAATTTGTAATTAATTGTTGTGTACTTTTGTTAAGGATGTTGTGTACTTTTGGAAAGGATGTTGTGTAGTTTTGTTAGGGTTGTTGTGTACTTTTATGAAGAATGAAGTAATGTTTTATACTAATAATAAGTAGGCTATAATCTGAAACATTGTCATTGCACAAGAATTTATTTGTTCACTCATTGTTGTCAAACACGTTTAGTACTTCTTAGAAACTTCTTCAATAAATCAAGTACAAAAAAAGATTAACACATATTTGTTAAAAAAAAAAGTTATATATAGTGAACAATATTGTCTAACTAATTTTTTTTTAACTAATATTAAATTTGTTGGGAAAATCATAAATGTGATCAATTAAAATCAATGCATGCAAAATTAAACAGATTCAATGAAAACAGAACATGGCATAATATTTGTGATTTTTTTTTTTTTAAACATAAGTACATGTCATAATCATTTTTCTTTAGCTCCCAATTCACAATGCTAATAAATGATCAAAAATAAAAAATTAGTTAGCCATCAAGTAGTAGTAAGTCTTTCAAATATATGTATTAACATTGAACTTTTGTCAGTACTTGTATTCTGTACACAATTAGTGATCAATAATAACAAACATTTCCTATTCACTTTGTAACATTCAGTGATCAATAATTACAACTATTTCCTAATTCTACCATGTACAATAATTCTACAATGATGACAAATCCAGTGAAGCTTTGGCAACAGATTTGTAATCCAGTGAATCTTTGATCCAAAACGTCAGTTCCTGCACATAGTATATCACATTATAAGAACCACCAGTAAACCAAAACAGAGGAAACTAATGCACCTAAAGATCACCACAATTGGATGACATGGTAATTATAAGAAGCACCACAAAACCATAACAGATGAAACTTATGCACTTAAACTTCACCAATTGGTATATGTCTAATTATAAGAAGTACCACTTCACCAAAACAGATGAAACTAATGCACCTATACTTCATAAATTGGATGACATGGTAATTATAAGAAGCACCACAAAACCAAAACAGAGGAAACTGATGCACATATACTTCATAAGTTGGATGACATTTTAATTATAAGAAGCACCACAAAACCAAAACAGAGGAAACTTATGCACCTAAAGTTGATGCATTGGTATATTTGTAATTATAAGAAGCATCACTAAACCAAAACAAAGGAAACTAATATACACACCACTTTGGTTTCCTTCTTCTTTTTCGTGCAGTATATAGGGATTTAAGCTAAGAGCCTTTTCTCTTCTTTCTCCCAAACGAATTCAAACGAGTACTGACATTTGAATGTTGCATTGGTTCTTCTTCAAAAAGTTCAGAATTTGCTTTATTCACGACGGTATCTCGGAGCTCATTAGTAATATGCATTAAAAAACACCGAAAGTAAAAGTACACAACACCCCCGAAGTAAAAGAACATAACATCCAGATTAAAAGTACACAACACTCACAATAAAATGTACACAACATGCATCCTCAAACTACATAACATATTTTCGTCAATTACTTGCCAACATATTTACATAAAGCCATTTTTGGCCAAAATTTTCCAAAAACTCAAACAAAATCATTCACCTTAAACCCTAAATGAAAACAAAATCTCCACTAGTTAATTAAGACACATGAATAGGGCACAATAGGCTAACCTGAAACTTATAACAGAGTTGTTTGAGAGTGTTCCTCCACACACCACCGTCATTGAGAGACGACCGCCGTTGAGAGACGACCGTCGTTGACTCACCACCGTCGTGTTTGAGATTGACCATTCACGGGATCAGGGCACGTTTTGGTCGAAGCACGAGAGAGGGATTGAAGGAGATTGAGGGAAGGAAGAAAGTTGTGAGGGATTGATAGAGATTGAGGGAAGGAAGATTTTAAGGTTTGAAAGAAGGAAGAATTAAGGGTTTGAAAGTGAGAAGCAAAAGGATTGAGAGTGAAAAATGAGAAATGGGATTTCACGGGTATCAATTTCGAATTTTAACCCTCTCCTGCAGTTTTTTTTATTTGTTTCATTGTTGCACAAAACGACGTTGTTTTAACAGTATTTTCTTTTTTTTATATAAAAATACAATTTGGGATACGATGGCCAGTTGTCCCTGTATCCTCGGTTGTTAGCATAACATTACTCTTATGTTATATACTATTATAGTTCTCTAATTAGTATGATGTGCTTTTGATTTCTTTTTTACGTCAATTTCATTCTTTCAAGTACCCTATCGGTGTTGGATTTCAAGTGACATAAATTGCACATTATGTTATTTGTTATTATAATTCTCTTATTGATATAATATGCTTTTGTTTTCTTTTATGTCAACCTCATCCTTCCAAATATCCTATCGGTGTTGAAATTCTAGTGACATAAAATGCATATTATGTTATTTGTTACTTGTTAATTAAATAATTTTTTATTTACTATGATTCGGGACCCTTAGGCGTGATCGTGATAAATAAGAAATTTTGTACATAGACCTATTTCTCTGTACAAGAGAAATCATTTAACTCTCTTCTTTGCCTATGCAATTGACTACTGTCAAGACTCTGAATGAGACTAATTTTAAGGACTGAAGTGAATCACCTCTATTTGTCTATCTCTAACGTGGACTTGGCATTAAGAGAAGAAGAGTCTTCTGCTCTTACTGCTACATCGTCGAGAATTAAATAGTATAACATAAGAAGATCTTTTATCCATACCCCAAAAATCAAATAAAAAAAAATTATTTTTGATGCAATTCAAAATTTCTTTTCCTTCGTTTTATTTTTTCGTCGAAACATTTATCTTAAACGAAAAAAGCAGGAGGAATCTTTATTATGAATAAGATTTTGTTTTTTATTTTTATTTCCTTTCACACAAAAAATGAATGGATGTCTTTCTTTTTATTGGATTTTATTAATATCAATCAATGAAATAATACATTTCATTGATGCATAAATGTACTCACCAATTCAAATATTTCATCGAATCATTGATAAATGGATTCAATTTGTCCTGTCCTTAAATCAAATTATCACATTTTGTTCAAAAACTTTTTTCAAAAACTTGTTGATCGCTATCCTTCTTACCCGATTTCCAGATTGATTATCATTTTTGAATTTCCCGTCTACATCTACCGTTATGAGAAAATAGGGTCATTCTAACAGGGTATGTCTCAAAGTGATGAAGTACACCATGAAGAAATCTATCAGACAAAATATTCCAGACAATAGATTGGCAAAAGAATTTCTAAAATCAGTGGGTAATAAATTCACTACTTTTGACAAGGCCCAGAAGAGTCATTATCTCTCCTTACTTGAAAAGATTAAGTATGATGGCGTCAGTGGGGTTCGTGAGCACATTATAACGTTAGTGCATTACTTTCACAAGTTAAAATCTCTCAAAGTTAACTTGGGTGAAAGTTACCTAATCTAGAAGGTTCTTGAGTCTCTCCCTTCCCAATTTGATGTTCTGAGAACTTCTTACAGAACTTTGAAACACGAATGAATCATTGATGAAATGATTGCTATTATCTCTCAAGAAGAGGATTCTGTTAAGAAGGGAGGAAAATTTCACATTGTCAACCTTGTGGCCTCCACCTCTGGTACAAAAAATTACAAAAGCAAGGGTCATTTTGACAAGAAGAAATTAGGTAAAGCGCCTCAATCCTTACAGGCGAAGAAGAAGTTCTTCAAGGGCACTTGTAAGTACTACAAGAAACATGGCCACAAGATGGAAGATTGTTATGCCCTGAAGAAGAAAGAGGAGAAACGAGAGGATCACAAGGTTGAGGAAACCAAGTAATGTTGAATCCCAAATCATTGTGGGAGATGGAACCATAGTGCAGGTAGAAGAAATTGGCACAGTTACTTTACATTTGTCTTTTGGACACCTTTTATTATTGAAAGACATTGTTTATGTACCTTCAATGAGAAGGAACTTAATTTCAATTTCAGTTCTGGGTAGATGTGGCTATACTTTTGATTTTGGTAATTTGAATTTGATCGACATGTTGTTAATTCTATTCAAAAGGGCAATAAATAATCTAACGTTCAATGTCTACTAAAATGATAGAGAGATAGATAAGATGAAAAAGGTTCCTTATGCTTCCACTATTGGTATCTAATGTATGCTCAAGTTTGTACCCGTTCTGATATCGCCTTGCTTTAGGGAGATACTTAAGCAACCCAGATTTGAGTCACTAAAAAGCCGTGAAAAAGGTCATGTGTTATTTGTAGGGAACCAATAATCACTTACTGACCTATAGGAAGTCTGATCAACTTCAGGTCATTGGTTATTGTGATTTTGATTTTGTTGGTTGCCCTGACGACCGAAAGTCTACTTCCGACAGTATTTTTATGATGGAAGGAGGGGCTATCTCTTGGAAGAGTGTGAAGAAAACTCTTACAACCACTTCTACCATGGAAGCAGAGTATGTTGTTTGTTATGAAGCTTTTTGTTAGGCTATGTGGCTCAAGAATCATAATCTCTGGCTTTCACATTGTTGAAAATATATCTAGGCCACTTATTATATACTGCGACAATATTGTTGATGTATATTTTCTCTGTGTTAAAGAGAAAATTCTGGAGTTTTAGACTTGCATTGAACATCTGGTTACAGAAAATATGCTAGCTGATCCACTAACTAAAGAATTAATTGCAGGGGCTTTCAGAAGTCATGTAACCCTAATGGGTTTTGTTGAGTCTTTTGATGTATTGAGTTAGTGAGAGTTTGAAATTTTATATCCTTGTATTGAGATATTTGTAAGACGACGTCACTATGATTTATATCTCTTAGATTATCTTGGATGTTGGGACCATTAATGTATTATGAGCATTTAACATGTATGATTTACTTCCCTATCAAATACTATTTCTACAATGGTGAGACTTATAATAATTGACCCATTAATTGATGCGTATTGTCGTTCATAGTTAATATTTTTTTTTATGTTTACTTTTGTATTAATGATTAATCAATGTTATCCAAGTGGGAGATTATTAGATTTGATTTTATATAAATCTATTAATTTGGATTTGCATTGTTAGTTATTTGTCATTATAATTATTAATTATATTTATCTGAGATTTGTATTGTACACATTATTTAATTTATTAATTATTGGACTCTCTTTTGGTATTTGACTCATGATGGGTTGGGTCATTTACTAAAGCTCATTGTGTCATTCCTGGTCTCATCTGGTAAGTTATATTAATGATGCTCATCATCATTAACCTAATTCACTTTGAGCACTCACCAGATTGAGAGCAGTTACTCCTCACAGGTAATAGAACACAAGGAACAAGTTCTCATGGACTTTTCAGATACGCTCCTTTTATGATTCAATGATGCTTAATTTAATATGTCATTATCATGTATCTATGTATGCTTTAGAGATTGATTTCATCCCATTATTTTAATTAATCAATTGGTATTCTTACATTTTTCGTGTTTATGGCATTCACCATACAAGATTTGTGGTGGAAAAAACATTTAATCTACTGACACAATGTGACAAACATAAATGAACATGTGCCCAAAATGGTATCTGATCAAGATGCGATGTAATGACACGTGGTGTTAAGCAAGTAAATTGTTCTCATGCCCAAATTTGCACGAACACTAACATGCAACAATCGAGCTAGCATCCATGTTTGTGTTATTGCACAACTCCAGTATAAATATCATAGTACAACACTATCCCACACATAATTTTTTGTTTATTTCAAATCCCCTAAAATCTGGAGATATCTCAACGTCACTCAAAAACTATTTTTATCCACAAATATGATTCTAATAATAAAGCACAAAATCCATAAATGTGTATAACGTCGCAATGCCTTAATGTCCATAATAAAAGGAGTCATATCTCCAAAATGATGTGCTAGCCAAGTTAATTTGACATATGACCCCTGAAATTCTTGTTGTGTTGGCCTCACACCCAATAAAGCTTGTGCCTGATCAGTTGACTCACCATGTATGAGCCTAATGATGGGGTTACCATTAACTGGTAAACCCACCAACACCACACCATCCTCGAGTGTGATGGTACACTCCCCATACAACATATGAAGTGTGTGAGTCTTACACTTTCATCTTTTAATGAATGCATGTAGCAAGCTTGGATGAATCTTCATATATGGAAGCTTACACACTCATTAAAACCCTGTCTCATGGAGGAGCTCAACAATGACATCAGGAATGATCTGTTGTCCAAAATATCTCTGAACAACTTGTCTGATGTGGAATTTTTGAAACTCTTTATTGTCCTATACATGATCAGATACTTGATCTTTTACATTCACAACACATCACTCTCAATAAGACCTGAATCCATCTTGACGCCACTAGATGAAAATGATGATGCCATTAGAAATTATCAAACCTAAAATTTTAAAAAATAAATATTTTAACATATATATTTTTAACATTCATAACATAAAACATATTACTCATACAAATTATCTATCTAAATACGAATTTTAAAAATTTTCAACTTTTCTAAACTACTTCCTATTCTACTAATATACTTTAAAATTTAAAATTATAACAACTTAAAGTCCTATTCTATTAAATAGGCTCCTGAGTTACTAATCTAATGAAATTTCTTATGCTACCAAAAGGAATTTCTACTATCATTCCTTAGCAACAATTTCTAATACGTTCCCAATACAACTAAAATAAATTTATCCTATTATTATTAATTTTTCTAATGGGTTTTTTCTAATTTTTCTATTTTTCTAATTTTTCTAATTTTTCTAATTTTTCTAATGGGTTTTCCCTCGTAACTAAAAAAGTTAAATAGATCATTATAAATCCATGCAAATGTGAGAATGTCAAACTCTGAATGTGAAAGAAGAGTGACTCCAATTCTCAAAGTAGTAGAAGCGGCGGGACAGTGAAGTGAAAATGAAAGGAGTAAATGTTTGAAATATTTTTACCACTATTGCTTACATATGAGGGAACCACGATAAGGAGAGTCACTGAGAATCGAGACATGTTCAGTCAAGTGACTCACTACTTAGAGTGAACACGCCCAGCTTTATGATGCGTTCAACAAAACTAGTGTCAGACCACGTGGCACACACGTGGAAACGAGGTATGATTAGGCCACTTGCTTCTCTAATTTAAAGGAGACACTGATCCTGTGAAATTTGAAGTACCTAAGTTAGCGATTCATACCGTAAGTAATTGAGTTATGGGTCATCTCATAATAGACCCACCCATTTGGATAAAAACATTACCAAATGGGCTAGTTTCATCATTTAACCCAACATTTGTGTTGTAGCTGCACAAGTGCCATCCGACTCATCGTTTTCACAGCCATTTCCTCACTCACACGGCTACTTCCTCTTCTTTCATCACCCACAATAAACCCTTATAAATTCAATTGCCAAGTTTTCTCTTTAAAAAAAATATTGAAAGTGAACAGGGAAAAACTCGCTCAGTAAAAAATGAAGAACATTCCTCTGATTCTAATGGGTTGTGGAGGAGTTGGCCGTCAACTTCTCCAACACATTGTCTCGTGCCGTTCTCTTCATTCCACACAGGTAATGTTCCATTAGGTTCTCAGTTATTGATTCTCATGTTTTCAGATTCTATTTTATTTTGAATTTCGTTATCGCTTTTAACCTGAAAATGTAAACTTTGTGATGGTTCTCTTTTCTGAGATGGCCGTTTCTCTTTTGAGCATTTTTTTCTGGGGTAATTGTTTGAACTTTTGTTTGCTATGCCTAATGCATCCAGCGATTGAGCACTGTGAAAAAAATGATTCTTTTCAGGGACTATGCTTGAGAGTTGTAGGTGTTGGTGATAGTAAATCTTTGGTGGTTGCGGAGGATTTGTTGCATAAGGGATTGGGTGATAGCTTCTTGTTAGAACTTTGCCAGGTCAAGAGTGCTGGCGAATCTCTATTGAAACTTCGTGATTTTGGTGATTATCTACGCCTAATTTGTCTTGGTGGTGTTATGAAAATTTGTATCTTTTTAATGCTTACTTGTTGGATATTATTTTAAGGGGAATGCCAGGCGTTTGTGCATCCGGAGTCACGAGGAAAGATTCTAGATATTGCATCTCAACTTGGTAAAAGAACAGGTATGTTGAATTTTTATTATGTTGGGCATTGCCGGCTTACTGAGTTGATTTTAAAGCAAATACAAAATAAGAGTGAACCTTGACGTGTTAAATAACTGAGACTGATGTTATCTCTGAATTTTTTTTGGTTATAGGTTTGATATTTGTAGATTGCTCTGCTAGCTCTGACACTGTTGCAGTGCTAAATCAAGTGATTGATATGGGTTGTTGTGCTGTTATGGCAAATAAGAAGCCTCTTACATCAACAATGGTAAGATCATCTTAAATGTTTCATCATGATGGTTGAAATGGGATGGTAGAGTATACATATTTTTTGGTCAAGTCATGAAAATTTATTTATTTGTGATTTTACTTTATCTTCTCATCTTAACCCTTGTTATTGATGTAGACATGATAAGAAAGAAAATGTTCAATTTATTGCCTCCAAGTTAGGCCATTTACATTTTAGTCATGAAACTTAAAAAATGTGCTATATGATCCTTCAACTCTCTAATTGTGCATTTTTATCCTTTTATGTGGTTTTGTGAAATTTTAACCATATTTTTCATTTTGAAATGGTTGGAGATCCTACATTGCTTAGAGATATGAGATGTTTAGTATATATAAGTGGGGGGCAATCCTCACCTTACAAATTGGTTTTGTAAGGTTGAGTTAGACCCTTAATCTACTTTTCTAAGATGGTATTAGAGTCTATCCTAGGATTGTTTGTTATTGTTGTTGGGCTTATCGTGCCACCAGCTATCGGGTCATATTGGACCACCTGTTATTTAGTCCTCAGCGTGAGGGGGGTTTGTTGGAGATCCCACATCGCCTAGAGATTTGGCATGTTTAGTATATATAAGTGGAAGGAAATCCTTACCTTACAAGCTAGTTTTGTAAGGTTGAGTTAGGCCCTTAACTCACTTTTCTAAGAGAAATAATAAATTTGAAGCTTCAAGACTGAAGCACTCATGACCCTTTGTAAAGTGGAATTTTCTTATTAAGAAACTTGGTAGAGAAATGGTCACATAATATGAGCGTGACAATTTTCATCATTGTGATGAAAAATCAAATGGAAAGGCAAAACACACATCAGAAAGTTTAGCTGTTCATGTTCAAAGTTTCTAGTACCAAGCTTGCATGATCCTAACATTCTTGTTTTTTTTTTTTTGGGGGGGGGGGGGTAGCACATATATAACTTTATGGTTTCTTCCCTGTAACTAGTTTCTTTTTCAGTAGTTGTGCTTACTTCATCTAAATAATACATCTTATATGCAACAGGAGGATTTTAAACAACTTTTCATGTATCCACGTCGTATCCGGCATGAGTCAACTGTAAGTGATACTTATTTCTTGCCTTAACTAGAGTATCATATCACTGTATTAGCATGTTATAGCAATGCAACATTTGTGATATTATGGAAAATAGTTACTGAAATGTGTATTTTCAACAAAGTGGAATATAAAATTTAGCATTATTGCGTTGCTTGAATTTATTTGCTTGGTTATGCCTTATCTTGAAATCTGATTTCCTAGTAACCCAAATGGAGCCTATAGATTATGGAAGTTCTGAATTCTCTTGTATGGATAATAATCTACAAGCTGTTGCGCTGTTTAAATTATTTAAGTAACTTTACATCTATAAAGAAGGAAAATGAAATCCAGAGAAAAGTTGAAGCCATGTAGTGTGGTTTGCTTGCAGGAGCTTGATGAAATAACTTGGTATAATGTCATCTTCAGTCTTCACCAATAAAGTAAAGAGGGAAAGAGCACAAATTTGAGATGTGTGGATGACTTGTGATTATGAAAATTTAAAAATATGAAGAAAAGGACCTAATATATGAATTTCAATTTACTTTTGAAGCATAAGAAGTAAATATCTAATTTTCATTCTTTTGAAAAAATTTAGAAGTGATCTTGCCTTTTAGGTTTATTAAACTTTCATTGGACTAGAATGTGCATTTCTTCTAAAGGGTAAAATTATTGTAATGAACCTTATGAAAGTCATTACACATTTTGTTTCTGCCTCCCGTTTCTCTCACTACTGCTTTTGAAATTTAGAAGAAATAATTTACAATAGTAGAGTAGATTTTTATTGCTTGCTACTGGAGTTACAATTTTTCTGATGATTTATCTGTAAACTTTTTATAAGTTTTTTTTGGAAACAATTGTCATTTCCATGATATTGAAAAGTGTTTTTAATGGGGCCATGTTTATTTGTTAGATTTTCAAGTAATGGATGAAATTCTGATGGGAAATTGATACCTTGATCCCATGTTTGGCCATGGCCTGATTCTGGAAAATTGTTTTCCCCCTTCTCTAAAGCTTGACCTCAAAAAAAAAAAATTCTTGTACTATACTAGGTGAAGTCAGCTACATAGATCACATGACACCATTCATCTTGGATCTCGGTTAAAGAAGAAATCAATAGAGATACTCTTTACCATGCGAGGAAGAATGTAGATATAGATGTTGACAAGTTCTTTACTACCCTTGCTAGACTTGGAGTTGGTTGGGTGAGAAATAAAAATGTCATTCGTAGGAAGCTAGGAGGGACTGATCTTCATTCCTTTGCAAGTGTTTGGTGCACCATTGACCATCGAACACTCACTCCTTGTGCAAATGTCTTGGCTGTTGTCAAATGAGAGTGGAGTTGATTCATGGCATTCTAAATGGGGAAGATAATTCTGTGGTCCATGTCTATTTATTCATGCCATTTGACTGTTATGTTGCTATTGCAATAATTTTCCCATTTAGTAGAAATTATAAAGTAATATAAATTGTCTATCTACGTGAAGTAATTATGGACATGTAACATGCTTTATTGGGTGCTTGATTTTTTGTTTTTTGTAATTTCTCTTGACAACTTTCATGTTTGGTGTAATTTCAAAATTTACTTTGAGACGAGAATAAGGTTAACAAAATTTACTTTCTGATTCACACACAAAAATTACTTTTTAACTTATATTTTAAATAAAATATAAATGATTTGTTTCCCTAGGCATAATTTATTGGGTAAAATATAATTTTGGCCCATATCAGAGTTTTCTATTTCAATCTGGTTCTCTAAGCTTTTAAAATTTCACTTTGGTTCCTTCGAATTTCTCTATTAAAAGAAGTTTGTTCTTCTGTCAGTTGACCACACACTAATTTGCTTAACTTGGTGACGTGTTAAACTATGAGAATGTTAACCAAAATTTACGCTGTTAATGAAAAAACTAATAGAAAGATTAATTTGGTCTAACAAAGACCCTTTAGGGGATTGAAGTGAAACTTTTTATACTTGAACGGCCAAACTGAAACTAAAATTTCAAATAAAACCAAAATTCTATTTTAGCCTAATTTATTGAAGACGGTTCCTTGTACGATACTTTACTATTGGCCAAAATTTATTGAAAATTACAAAATCAGGATAGAGACTCATAAAACAAATAGAACCTACAAAAATTTGTGATTTCTAATAAATTTTAGCCAATAGTGAAGCGTGTGTTGAAAAGAGTGTGTGCGACCTGCTACTCTTTGTAAGAGAATGCCATTTCTCCTTTTTTTTTGGGTGGTACCATTTCTCCTTTAGTTTACCTGTTTTGGACTAGTAGTCTTTTTGGTCCTCTGCCAGCTATATTTCCTTTGTTTTTCAATTAATCTGTTGTAATAGCTGTCTTAATGACAGTTATAACTGTCACAGCTGTCATCTATTAGGGATTTTAAGTTTCTGTACTATAAATACCTTTATGTACACAGAAGCTGATCAGTGTGTAATTTCTATCTTCAGAAGTATTAAGTTTTCTCTCAAATTTTGTCTTTGAATTCAACACTTCCATTTATTTATGTGGTACGGCTTAGATACAGGAGGGTGTTTGTTATATTTTTATTTGACTTAAATGGGAATATAGAATTATCAATGGATTGATGAATTATTACTGAACTGGTTATTATATTGTTAAAGGTAGGTGCTGGTCTTCCTGTGATAGCATCCCTGAATCGGATAATCTCTTCTGGTGATACTGTTCATCAAATTATTGGGAGTTTGAGTGGTATATATCTTTAATGATCGTATAATTATATATCATTTGTTGGTTTTCCATCATGTCTTATTAAGAAGAAGAGGTTATATTTTCTGATATTGTAGTTTATGCTACTTTTTCTTGCTAGGGACATTGGGGTATGTAATGAGTGAGGTTGAAGATGGAAAGCCACTGAGCCAAGTCGTTAGAGATGCTAAACGTCTGGGGTATACTGAACCAGGTTAGTTACGGCTACATGGAAATTGTATTGTAGACGTATGAAACTCATAGATGTATGTAATTTCTACTTTCTCAGTGAACCTTATTCATATGGGGATATTTATCAGTATAACTGAGCCTTGGTTTGTATTAGTAATACTACACTAATGTTTGACCTTATAATTATTATTGTATAAGTAGTACCATTGGGTCAGTAGTTTGTATCTTATTATCAACTGACCATATCATCTAATTGTTATTCATAGTCTCTATCCTGGTGGTTCTCCTTCTCCAGCTAAATCTTCCAAATTCCAATAATTACAATAATTCTAACATTTCACTGACATGTACTTTTCCTTTAAACCTTTCTATGAATTAGCATTTAACATTACGAAATAGAATTTTAGGCATGGTATTGGCATGATTAATCTTAATGTATTTGCTCATTCCCTCTTTGGTTCCACTTGCTATCTGCTAAACAGTTAGTTGATGATGATTTACATTTTAGGTGTTTAGATTATTTATGCATACTGTCATGTTGCAGATCCACGTGATGATCTTGGTGGAATGGATGTCGCCAGAAAGGTTCAATTTAGTTTGTTTTACTTCTGTGATGATTAACTTTGTAGCTTTTTATGTTCTATGTAAAAGCTCATAATGTCTTGTGTTACATGCCCTAATGCTGAGTCAGCAGAATCAGCAGCGCAGAAGGAAACTACTCAAAAAGGGAAGCAAATAATTCCCTTCCCCTATCATTATTCTAGAAGAATCAAAACAATGGGAAAGGGAGAGATATCAGGAGGGAACAACTGATTACCAAATCAGCGAGAGAGAAATTAGGGGATGAACAATTATAGGAACTAAAATGAGAAAGTACAGTAGAGGCTGATTGAGGTAGAATTTTGAATAAGGAGATGAGGGGATTATAAGAGAATAAGGGGAACACAGCAAGGAGGGAGGAATTCGAATTCAGGCTTGGGATAGGAGAGAAGAGGACTCTCAGAGTTCCTCTATTACCCTAATTCTGTAATTCTGCATTTCATATTAATAAATTCCGCAGAGACATAACCGTTTATGTTCTGTTTCGTGCAATTGTGAGTGAATTTCTGAATTAATACCAGTGTAACATCTTGCAATCAACAGAAAATGCTTTCTGGTCTCAAAAGGACTGAAAAAGTTCCTCTCCAATTATAAGAAACCTGGATGCAATCTTAAACCTTTAATTTTATCATTACTCCCCCCATCAGTCTCGGCCTTGTCCTCAAGGCTCAAATCTTGAAACTGTCTTCACAGTAACAATTCATTCTCCCATGTAGCATCTTCCTTTCCACTGAATTAACCATTCCCTTGTATGTTGTCCCTCTTCAAATTTATCCCTCCAAGATAGCACCTTGTCAGGATAAATGATTGACTCCACATCTGCTCCCAAATGGAAAGGCAATTCAGGACAAAACTGATAATTTCCAATTGCCTTTTCGAGCTGCTGTGACACATGAAACACTTGTACTCTAGAGGAATCAGGCAACTTCAGTTTATAAGCCACTTCTCCCAACTTCTGAATTATTTGACAAGACACAAAATTGAGGAGCTAGTTTTTGATGAATTGTTTGCACACCTGAATTCTGTTAATCTGGCCTGAGTTTGAGGAAAACCCACTCACCTTCAAAATGTACTTCTTTCCTTCTTTTATTAGCATACTATTTCATTTGTTCCTGAACCTTGTGCAAATTGTACTTTAGTTGTTTTAATGCTTCATCTCTATCTCTCAACTCTTGTGCTACAGCTTCCACACAAGTTTCCCCTTCCACAAAATGAACCAAAGCTGGCATAGGCCTCCCATGAAGAATCGGAAATGGAGTGGAACCATTGGAGATGTAGAGAGTGGTGTTATTCCATAATTTGGCCCAAGGCAGCCAGTGAGACAAGGATTTTGGTGGTTTTGAGATAAAGTACTGCAAGTATGACTCCAAACACCGAGTACCTACTTCTGTTTGATCATCCATTTGAGGATGGTAAGCGGGAAACATCTTCAAAACAGTTCCTTGAAGCTTAAACATTTCTTTCCAGAAAATACTGATTAATAAAGGGTCACAGTCACTTAAGATTGAATCAGGAATTCCATACAATCTTACCTCTTTAGAAAAATTATATTGGGAGCTGTAGAATAACATTCCACACTTTAAGGAATGCTCAGGCATTGACTCAAGGTCAACTTATATGGCTTCAATGATCTCTTTCAATATTCTGTCATGTACTATTTCAGCTTGGATATCTTGACCTTGCTACCCAATTGAATAGGAGGATATAATGATTTTCATTTCAGCATCATCATGTTGCTTGGATGATGCATCCAAAATGCACTTAAGAGCAAGCGTACTTTGTTGCAGTAGTAATACTGGACCTAAGTCCAGATATTACTCCCAAAGGACTGATTTTAATATTTGCTTGAGAGATCTATGAATTCAAATGAATTGATTTAAATATTTGAGGTGATTTTAGCATAAAGTTAAATAGTAAATTAAAACAACTTAATTAGAAACAGTTTGAAGAAAATTTATGATGAACACTTAGGATTGCAATTTGTTACTGGTTCAATACCCCTAACCCCTATTAGTTGAGTAATTTCGGTTATTGGACCTAGGTAATTACTTTTGGTCATGACATGCACCCCTTTTTCTCAGTCGGACCTCAGTTGAGCATAAAGAATTCAAGTTTAGTAAAGCATCAAGAATACACAATTTAATTAGAAACTTAGGGGTAAGCTTTAGTCATGCAAGATTCCTAAGCTCTACTGTCACAAGTTCATCAGTTTAATGTAGTTGTCCATATGCTACGAAAAACTAAATTCAAACAAGTGTAGAATAGCTAATTCCTAGCAGGCATTAAGCTATGTAATAGTTCAATTAACATCAGGGAATTACCAACATTGGAGGTTAGGATTTATGAACTTTCACTACATTGCAACCCTAGCCAGATAATTTAGCCACTCTATTAAAAGATGGAAAAATATAATTTGAATAATTCATCATTAAAAGTAAAGGGTAAAAGAGTTTACCGAAACTGAAGAACAATCGACCCTGAGAAGATCTCTCTAAAGCCGTTTCTCACTTTGGAGCTCTTGGAAAGAAAAGAAATAGAAACTAAAACTGAAAATAAAAATAAAAATTGATGTCCAAAATATAAGGTTTGCAAACTATTTATAATAAAATAAGTGCATGGGTACATACGAATGTGCTTATCTAAGCATGACCATGCTTAACTAAAAGCATAGGCATAAGCATCGCCATGCATAGTAAAGCATGGCCGTGCACGAAGTAAAGCATGGTTGTGCTGTTGGAGGTATGCATAATCGTACATAATGAAGCATGACTGTGCAGAGTGAGCATGGGTTTAAATAAAGCATGACCGTGGATTTTCTTGTACGCAAAGCTATTGGAGGCATACACGACCGTGCATAAAAAAGCATGGGCTTAAGCATGGCTATGCATAGTGAAGCATGGCTGTGCATATTGTTAATTTTGTTCTCTTCTCCCAAATGGCTCCATTTCACCTTTATTTGCTTCTCCTCCTGTTAATCCTTCCTGCACTCAAGCACAAAAATGTAGCCAAACCAAGTGAAGTAAATGGGAGAAATTATTAAATGCTATGTAAAACATGCTAATAAAGAAGTCTCAAATATGTGTTTTTATATGATTTATTATTGGATAAGGCATCAAAGACCTTATTATCCAACCCCACCTTATACACCACCTCAAAGTTAAACCCAAGAGTTTAGCAATCCATTCCTGCTGGTTTGCTGTCGTAATTTGTTGTTCAATCAAATGCCTCAAGCTCTTGTAGATAGGAATACCAAGTTTCATTGGCCAAAGTTTTTAAATTCATGCATGCCCATTTGATGATTTTTGTTACGAAAAACATTATGTTCTATTGAAAGAAGTGTATAGATGTATACATGTTGTGCAGCTGGTATTAGTTTTCATTTCTTAAGTGGTGATATTATACTTTATCAACTTTTAGGTTAATCATTTCTTATCTTATTGCATTCAGTAAAATTTTGTAATACTGTTGGCTGTTTATTATTAATAGTAAATTAAAATCTGCTAATAGTAACATTTTGTGTTTGGGCCAATATTAAGGCAGGCTTTAATTCTTGCTCGAATACTCGGTCGTGAAATTAGTCTTGATAGCATTCAGGTATGTAAGGGAATTTATTTATTTATTATATTCCACTACCATGTATCTTCCTTTTCATTTTTGTGCCAAGTGCCAACTTGTTCCCTGTTATAAGTTATATTTATAATTTTATATGCATTTTACAGATTGGGAGCTTGTATCCCAAAGAAATGGGGCCTGATGTAATGACTGTTGAAGACTTCTTGGACCGTGGACTTTTGTTGCTAGATAAAGATATTCAAGAAAGAGTTGAGAAGGCAGCCTTAAATGGAAATGTGCTGCGCTATGTCTGCGTGATTGATGGCTCAAGGCATCTTCTTTTCCCCCCTTCATATTGTATCTTCACTCAAGCATTGATGCTAAACCTTCATACCTGCATTTTTATCTTTTCTTCATTTTGGATTTGATCATTGTTACTTGTATAGAATTTGATAATACTTATTGTTTAAAGCTATTTGTAAATGGATTAAGAAAGGAGAGAATTTCTCCCAAGCGGAATTACATCTATATACATGCATGTGAGGAATCCTAAAATAGGAAACTAAAATCAAATCAAATCTCTATAATATCTCCTAAGATATATGCAATATCATAACACTCCCCCTTATGTTAGAGCATAAATATTAATCATGCCCAACTTGTTACAAATATAGTCTACCTTAACTCCATTTAAGGCTTTAGTGAAGATATCTCCAAACTGTTCTCCAGTCTTCACATGTGCTGTGGAGATTAACTTTTCCTTAATTTTCTCACAAACAAAGTTCCAATCAATCTCAATGTGCTTAGTTCATTCATGAAAGATGAGATTGGAGGCAATATGAAGTGCAAATTTGCTGTCACACCAGAACTTTGCAGGGAGCGAAGTCTTCAACCCAACATCTCCTAATAGCTGTAATATCCATACAACCTCATTGGTTGTCTAAGCCATAGCCTTATATTTAGATTCTGCACTTGAACGGGAAACAACATTCTGCTTCTTACTCTTCCATGAAATTAAGTTTCCTTTCACAAAAACACAAATTCTGTTGTAGACCTTTGATCTGCCTTGGATCTTGCCCAATCCGCATAAGATAAGCATTCAATATTAGTGTGCCCATTATTTCTATACAATAATCCTCGTCCTGGAGCACCCTTCATATAACACAATATTTGCTACAAGGCTTCCCTGTGATAAACTGTTGGGAATGGCATAAACCGGCTAACAATGTTAACCGAGTAGGCAATGCCAGGATGAGTAACTGTGAGGTAATTTAACTTCCCAATCAATCTTCTATATCTTGCAGGATCATCGAATGGTTCACTATCATCTTTCAGAAGTTGCAGACCTAGAATCATTGGTGCGCTACACGGCTTGGCACCCAACTTTCATATCTCTACTAGTAAGTCAAGAACATACTTTCTTTGGGACAAGAAAATACCTTTTTGCGCATACCCTTTGGCAACCAATCGAGCTTAAGTCGAGTGACAGACCCATCAAGGTTAGCTTTGACAGCAAACACCCACTTACAGCCAATTGCTTTCTTCCCCACTGATAAAAACCACTAATGACCATGTGCCATTGTGATCAAGGCTGTCATTTCTTCAACCATTGCCTCACACCAACCAGGATTGGATAAAGCCTCGTGAAAAGTGCGAGGGAGGGAAACTCTTTCTAGGGAAGTAATGAAAGAGCGAGAGGAAGAAGACAAATGGTCATAAGAAATCAGTGATGTTTACCTTTCTGAAGAGCAATGGGGAGATCAAGTATGAGATCTGGATCTAACGACTAAGAAAAAGGTGAAAGACAGGGGTCTGGAGGTGTATCAGTAGGTGGATCAATAGTCTGGCATGGTCACCTAGAGTACAGTTGTATTATTAGAGGGTGTGTGTACACTTGAGGGTGTGTCTCTACTGGAGTTTGATGTGACCCGAGGTGACTGGGTCATAGTATAAATCAGTAGGTTATCAGTCTCTCCCTGTCTGAGATCCTTCCGAGAATGAGGAAAGAAAGGTACCTTTTCATGAAACGTAACATCTATAGACACAAGATATCTATTAAGATTAGGAGAGAAACATTGACACCCTTCTTGAACTCGAGAATAGCCAAGAAAGACACACTTGACAGACTTGGGATCAAGTTTAATATGGTGGAGTCGAACATTGTGACTGAAACAAGTATTGCCAAATATCTTAGGCTCAACAGGAAACAATGATTCAGAAGGAAAAAGCACGGGGTAAGGGATTTCACCATTGAGAGCAGAAGAAGGCATATGATTAATTAGAAAACAAGCTGTGGAAACAGCATTAGCCCAAAAAGGTTTAGGAACCTTCATTTGAACAACCTAAGTGTCTATTTTTCCATTCGGCCACACCATTTTGAGACAGTTATCAACACATGAGGATTGATGAAGTATACCATGTTGCATCATATAAGACTGAAATTGGTGAGACAAATATTCTTTGGCATTATCACTACGTAGTGTATGTACAAAAACATTAAATTGAGTTTTAATTTTAGCATCAAAAGGCACAAAAGTGAGAGAAGAACTCATGCCCTCTACCAATAATCCACTTCGTCGTAAGATCCTTAAACAAACAATGGTCAGGAAAGAATGAGATAACACAATTTAGGGAGCGTGTGAGTTTACTAACAGAAAGCAAGTTATAAGAGAGATAGGGTAAGCTCAACATAGAGGAAAAGGATAGAGATGGAATTGGATTGACTATTCTAGATCCAAGAACCCGAGAATGAGAGCCATAAACTAAAGTAACATTAGACAAAGTGGTATAAGGTTTATAGGAAGAGAACACTTGTGGATTACTTGTCATATGGTCTGCGGCTCTAGAGTCAATAACCCATTTGGAAAAGGAGGACAGTAAGCACATAGTGGATTTACTTGTCATAGCAATGGTTGTAACATGTGAACTAGTGGGTAGGGTAGAAGATTTCAGGAATTCGTGATATCGAGTCAACTGGGCATAGTCATTAGCAAAGACAATAATAGTTTTGTCAGATGAAGGTTGAGTGTAGGCAACATGTGTTGAGTGGGACTGCTGCTGCTTCTTTTGGAGCTTCTTACAAGTACGCTTGGTATGCCCAGGTTCATGACAATAATAGCACTCAATCCCTCTGGATTCTTGACTACAACCTCCATTATTAATTGCTATCCCCCACTTATCACCACTATGATGATTGGATTCACCATTTCCGATAATTGTACTGACATTACTAGTAGATGGTGAATGAGCACTTTCTGAGTGAAGTACTCGAATATAAACTTCTTGCAGCGAAGTAACCTCATTTCCAGCCAGGACTTGGGCCTTGACATTGTCTTATTCTGATGGAAGACTCGAAATCCAACTCATAATTGCCATTTCTTCCTTGTGTTTCATTTGAACTTTGATGTTGGCTGAGAAAGGCAATAGCGTTTTAAGCTCTTCATATGCCCTCTTAAACTCCATGAAGTAAGCCACAAGGGACTTGTCCTGCTTCTTAGGACAATAGAAAGCCTTACACAAATCATAAGTATGGGAGAGATTCCCTTTGTTGGTAAGGACAAACTCCAGATAATCCATTAGTTCTTTAACCAAATCACAATGATTAATGAAAGGAAGTACCTCAGGAGTAATGGTGTTTCGAATCAGTAGAAAGAGTTTGCAATCATCCCTTAGCCAAGCCTTCTTCGTAACATCGTCAGGAGGGTCATTGAGATAATCATTTTTCTCAATGCTCTGAAGGTACATTTGAATTGCCTTGGCCCATTCCAAGTAGTGAATTTGTGTTTTGTGATTCGGGTATTCACATGGACCCCTTTACTGACAATATCCTTGTCTTCCGCCATTCGACGAGTGTCGACAGCAAAACCAGCCAAGAAAAACAGAGAACGCTTTTGATACTGAATCCACCAGAAAACACCATGAATGGTCTAGACGTGCAGCAACGACCATGAAGCACCGTACAGACTCTGGCACTTGCAAGATGGCGCGTGGCCCTCACATGCCACATATGACAAAAGTTTGTGATGGCGCGTGAGCTTCACATGCAGGTCCGATGGCTGTTTCACCAGGGAAATGCTGATTGGGACTCTCTCTGTTTCTTACCTCATCAGCGGTGTAGCATACGGACACTTTTGGCAGTGTCCTCCGAAAGCGTTCAACAATGCTACAGTAACCGAAAGAAATTCTCCTCTGTTTTTAACCTTGCTTTGATACAATGTAAATGGATTAAGAAAGGAGAGAATTTCTGTTCATTCATCAAGAGTAATTACATCTATACATATATATACATGTGATGAATCCTAAAATAGGAAACTGAATTCAAATCAAATTTCTACAAATCCCCATAATATCTCCTAAGATATATGAAATAATATCATAACACTATTCATATTCAATATGGAGATTCTTGTATGCTAATTATAACTTTTCTTTTTCCCCCTCTTATTAGGTGTGAAGTTGGTATTCAGGAGCTTTCAAAAAATTCTCCCTTAGGAAGACTAAGAGGAAGTGATAATCTGGTAAGCTTCTTTCATTTCTCTTAATGTTAGTGTTATACAGTTTTAATTAGGTTTCTTTTCCTTCATAAAGGCATGATTTGTCACCACATGCTTTCATACTGTGTCTCTTTGACTTTGCTATATTGTAACACTTACTCTCTCGCACGTAATAATGTCCAAAGGCCTGACTGTATTCTACTGTATTGTATTTTATGTTGATACAAATGGCAGTTGGAAATATATACTCGATGCTATAGAAACCAACCACTGGTTATTCAAGGTGCTGGAGCTGGAAATGACACTACTGCCGCTGGTGTCCTTGCTGATATCTTGGATATGCAAGACCTATTTCCTTGAAGAGAAAATTTTTGTGCCTAGAATTTAAAGAAAATAAAAGGTACAGTTTATACAAATCTTTCCCTGGAATGTTGCTGATGTGCATTTTCAATTTGCAAGCTGGGTGTGATCAACATCTACTATACAAACTTGAGGGAGAGTGTTGAAAACGTGTTTAATTAGTATCCCAATTGAAGGGAATAACCAGAAACATAGTATTAGTATTCCACCTGATGGCATCATAGCTGATGTGCGTTTTCACATTTTCTTGCTACAGAGACCATCATTGATAGGAACCCACATTATACAGAAAGAGTTATTGTATTATGGCAAATTCTAATTAGTGTCCTTAGGGCACTGGTTAGCAAGACCCTTGTATTATTGATTGAAAAACTAGACGTGTTACAGAGGAAAAACCCCTAGTAACACCAGAGCTATTGCTCCTCGAAAGGGATGATTCTTTTCGTGCCAACCCTTAAGACTATGTTTGGATTGGTGGTAGAGAATGGAGAGGAATGGAATGGAATAAAAAGTGATGTCCCCTCTCCCTCATAATTTACCAGATATTTATAATCATCTCCATCAACTAAGTCCTTAGATAAAAACTAAATAACAATGATAAATCCTAAGGATAAGACCTGATACTAGAATCCTAGATTAAAGATAAATCCTAGACTAAAGACATGATAATAGAATTCAGATAACGTAATCCAAAACTGAATTTGTTGACCTGAGGTTGGGTTCCCATGATTCACACACATCTAGTGCAACTTCTCTAGATTAAGTTTCAGCAGCACTACCCCGGGCCAATACATTTTTTTAAAAAACTTTTTCAGGTTATTAGATTTCCCCCAAACAAATGTGCAACACCCTGTAGCAGACGTTGTATGTACTTTTGAACCTGGCCAATCAGTATCAGCAAAGACTTCTAGCTCCTTATAATTCTTCTTCAAAAATGGTCCTTTGTCGTGGGAACCCTTGTAGATATCTGAGGATTTTGGAGAATGCATGTGTTGTCTCACTTCAGTAGCTTACATGACAATATCGGCTCTAGTGTGAGATAGGTGGATTAATTTCCCTAACTACTTGTCATCTATCTCATTTTCAATTGGGTCTTTGACATCTTCAGGTTTTTTTTTCAAAACTGCATTGCTGTGTTACTGGGTTTACATCTCAGCATACCAGTTTCAATTAAGAGGCCAACCACGTAATTCTGTTGAGAAACATTAGTACCCCTCTTTGACATAGCAACCTAGATTCCTAAAAAATATCGCATTTGTCCCATATCCAATACCTTAAATTCAGCGGTTAGGAGTTTCTTCAATCTCTCGAAATAAATCTTTGTAGCACTCATTTTCAATCTGATCTCTGTAAGCAAGAGTAATTAGATCACATGCTTGTTGTTTTTGGTCCTTTATATTGAAGATAGTCACCTGTTAAAGGAAAGGGAAATGATAATTAGTAAGAAGTTGTTTAAAAAAAAAAATTGAGGAATTAATACCTACCCTTAGACTTATTGTGATTTTTCATTTATTTTGATTTTAAGACATTTATAATAAAAAAACACCGGTGCCACTGTATATTAGTAAAATACCTCACCATGTTTGAGGTGAGGAATCTGATCTGTAGCATTATCATGTTGGTATTTTCTGCATGCTTTTACAATTGAGTCCATGGTTTGAAAATCATGGTTTGTTCATGCAGTGGTGGACTCGTTTAAAATGAAAATCTGATGTTGATGGTGAGTGGACATCACATGCAAGGCTCAGAGGGATATAATTGATAGACTAATTGAAAGTTGAGAGATGTCATTTTGGAAATGTTGGAAATGTTTATGCACGTGTTTACATCAAAACAGCCCTCTAGTCAATAAAGATTTCATTTATAGGCACAGACACAGCACTCTCTCCGGTATCAAAAGCTGCACACACCATGGATTCTAGCAAGACACCACAAAAGTCATTATAAAAAGGAATAAAGGAATCAAAAAATACATGATTCATTTTTAGTTTTTAAGGTGATTTAGAAAGCGTTTATATTTGTTGAAAAAGATAATCTAAATCATATTTGGGATTAAAATTGATTCATTTTTAAATTAGAATATGAATTGAAACAAGATAAAAAAAAATTGACAATAAAATCAAACTTTTAGAATTTTTGAGAGATAAAAATATGTAGCCATTTTTAAAGAGATAAAATTAAAACAAATTTTGAATAAAAAAATGAATGAATGATTAATAATTTATAGCCATTTTTTATGTACTTTCTTTGTATAACTTTAATTTATATTGAGTTAATCAAATTTCCCCAGAATTTCTAAAATTTTGATTTTTAATCCCGAATGAAGTTAGTGGTTAGTGAAATTCTATGATGCACTTAATTTTGACTTCTAGAACGTACTCAAGAAAAATTTCAGAAGTAATAGTTAATGAAGTTGAAGTCACCAAATTGTCAAATTGTTACGTAATATACGTTCCCTTCTGTATGACGAATGTTCTAGGATAATTAGTATACTTTTAACATGTAATTGATTCTCACATTAAAATTTTGACTCGATGGGACCATTTTTATTTTAAATGATTTTTCAATGTCTTTCTCTAATAAAATTTGTTGAAGATAATTTATTTATATTTTAGATATTATTTTAGCTATCGCATCTAGACCTAATTGCATAAATATAATGTGAAATTAAAAAAATTGTTAAAAAATATATTATATTAATAAGATATTGATTAAGATAAACAAACTATATAATATTGACAGTAGATTAAAATAAGATATGATAGTTATACCGTCCTATTCTTATCTATCCTAAGGGACCCAGAGAAGTTAGGGGAGAAGATAGTACCCCGACAATATATATATATATATATATATATATATATATATATATATATATATATATATATTCTTACTCAATGAAATAACTGCAAAATGAGGAGCAGGGATCTTTATTAAAAATAAATTTTAAATTTTTTAAATTTAATTTAGTCTTTTAATAAAAAAAATTATTATGTGATCAATTAACTTACGCCTAGTCAACCTTTACTTAAAAAAATAAAAATAAAATTAAAATTAAAATTGAAATGAAAAAAAGATAAAATTCATTCTTCCCTATCTTAAACTCTGGCTCCGCTACTCTCTATCCTACCTCCCAAACAGACCCTTCATCTCTATTAAATTTAAGTGATTGTTGAAATTAAAAAATTATATTTAATTTTAAATAATAGAGACATTAAATCAAATCAAATAAATAAGTATAAGTATTAGAATTAAATTAGTTATTTAGATTGTTTTTTATTGGCGATGTACATGAAATACGCCTTTCGAAAAGGGAAGAAAAAACATTGAAGATTTTATAATTGAGAAAATGAAGGGAGTAATTAACTTTTTACTTTCTAAGTTAAAAGATTAAGACTAAACTATTGCTACCAAGAGAGGCATAATATTTTCCGTATGATTAATATTCTATTAGAAGAATTTAATAAATATGCATTATTATTGTAAACATTTTTATACTATTAACCAATTAAAATGAGAATATAAATTTTATTGCCTTTCTCTATAATCTAGCTGTTTTTGCTTATTAAAAACATAAAGAAATATGAGTCCGATTAGTCCAACATTCAATCACACAGTAACGAGATAACTTGCTCCATAAATATGATTGCACTTTATTTAATTTTTTTTTGAATATATTAGTATGTAAGAAATATAATTTGATATTATGATAAAGCATTATTCATTGAATTAAAAATAATCATGGTTACTATATGAACGTATAACTGTTTTAATCATTATTTTATATATAACTTGCTTCTCATATTGAATTTGTATCATAATGGGGTGACGAGGCCTTTCGTATCATTCTTTGTTTAATGAATTTGTTATCACATCATCTCATCTTACAATAATGATCTTATCATATTACTATTAATACATCAAGATAATGAGATTTCCAATAACATTTAATGCAGAGTTAGAAGATGATTTACAAAAATATAGGTCTAGTTATGAAATTCAATTAAGAGAGGACATGTATCTTCAGAACTTGCAAGCATCACTAACCCCTCTTAGGTAATTATTACCTAAGAGGTTGACCTTGTCAGTCAAGACGATAACCTCAACTTATAAATAGGGGATCCCCATCAGGAAGTTCTCTTAAACTTTCTTTATTCAGTGAAACACTTATCATTCAATCTTCACATATTAATTTTAACATCAGAGTGATTTTGCAGGTATCACCCCCACCTTGGACGGTCGTTGCACGAGATCCTTTCAATTCCCAATATGATAAGAACTCATAACCCAAACGTACGCCTATAGAGATTTGTCAGCCCCCCAAGTCTGACACGTCAACACTCAGTGTAATGACCCGCCTTGTCGTTATTAAAATACTTTCCACTTTCTTTATTTTAATTTTTATTAATAGAAAACATTTCTTTCTTCTAAAAAAATGTCAGAATCATTTATATTTCCTTGTAGAAAACGTCACCATATTTTTGAAAATTAAAACACATCGCAAAAGTCATAAGATCACAACACATCAAAGTTTATTTATAAAGTTTCATAAAAATAAGTAATGTTGTGAAAATTATAAATATACACATTATTCACAAATATCCTTACGTTAGTTATTCATTTCCTTTATTCTTCCACCACACCTCCAAATAGAATTATCGAATCTACTTGTTAATCTGCTCCTCCAAATAAAATTTAGGATTATCATAGGTATCAAACTTCAGACACAAACATACAAGGATAAGTTCCAAATAAAAATGTCAATAAGAATATATACCATAATCAAATAAATAAATAAAAGAATTATGACTAAATGAAAATTTCTATATGATGCATGCTTCATCCTTAACTTCATTAATATGTCATGTGGTACCATCTCAGATAATACGACATCATCATTGTAAAACTTACCAATCAGTTGAGATCCCACAGTGGTACACCGAATATCATAAACAAACATGTGATCATCATGAATTAAATGTATTCTCACTGTTTTAAGATCTCAAGTCTAGCATCATGCCAAGACGCACAAATTAAGTTTATTATCTACACTAAAGCATAGGAAGTTAATTGTTATAAACTTAGAATTTTAACGTTTTATTGCTAACCATTTCGTTTTAGTGGTTTAATATACCTTGGTTGAATTGTTTTAAGTATCAAAACACCTTGAAACCATATTAACCATCTTTTATCAACAAATTTTTCAATTACACTTGAAAACCGTTAGAAATCTTTATAAATTTGGAGTATTTTAGTAATAACCCTTGATGCTCTTATTACTTCAAAACTTCTATAATACTTATAAATTCCAGAATTTAAGATCATATAAAAATTAAGACAACAAAAAGTTTAGAAGTTTTAGAACACAAAACTTCATAAAGTGTAGTGTTTTAGATCTTTTAAAAACTTGAAAACCCTAAACCTTAATTTTTCTTGTTTACTCTTTGAAATCCTTTGAAAAGACTTTTAAAAGTTGAAATAGCTTGGTCTCTCTTCTCCCTTAAGGTCACGTGAAGAAGGTTTAAAAGTGGAAGTGAAAGAAATTTTGGAAGTTTGGGAAAGTGTGCAACAGTTTTGGTGAATGAAAAATGACAGGTGTTTTAGCTGTTTTTGACTTTGATTTCTTATGGCTGGAATGTCTCCCATGATAGGGTATTTATTGATGAAAAAAATAATAAACAATTGTATGTAAGTATTTAGTTAGGATAGTTGATTACTTGAACTAGTAGTTACTTTAAAAGTAATTAAATAATAAATTTTCAAGTTGTCAATAATGGTGGCTTATCTAGATATCAAGTTGGACTTTTATTCTTGATTTTAAGATGCATTTATGTGGGTTTTGATGGCTACACATTTCCAAACATGAAGATATGTTTCACAAAAGACAAAACTTCCAAAAATTTCTAAAATTTTATTATTTTGACATTTTGTTTGAAAAGAAAATGAAGTTACCGTAACTTCCTTCAACCCCCACTTTTACATCTTCCTTTCACCCTTTTTTACTTAGTTAATTGTTTTATAGTCAAGGATAACAAATTGTGCATAAATTTACACAATTGCAATTTAAAAATTACTTAATTTTAAGGTTTTATAATGAATTAAAACCCTAATTTATCTTCTAAATTTTATGATTTTAATTCCAATCTTCAAACATCATTTAAGACCATGCATAATTATGACAAAGTTATAAGGATTCTAAAAATTATTTTTCCCTAATTTTATGGTTCACAGATAAGACATTTTCTATATTTAATTTATAGAAAATTTGTTATAGAACGTTTTATTCCAATCTATATATTTATTTATCCTACTCATAATTTTGTATATTATGGGTCATATTCCCTTTGATTTCCTTGTTGTTTTAATTTTTCAACCTATACTGCGTATACAAATACAGTTTGGAAAATAAATAAATTTTTTTAAAAAAATATATAGTTTTAAAATCAGTAAATTTTTCTATGTAATAATATATAATATTTACATATTAATTCTTAATAGATTTCTTATACTAAATATAGAACAAATTTATTTACGAACAATAATATAATTTAAATAGTGAATTTATAGTAAATCGGAAATATCAAATAATGTTCAAAATGTCAAATAGTAATAAAAAGTCAAGTAACAAAGTTATTTTTCAACTACATTTTTATTTAGAAATGTAGTCGTAATTTTCTGAAATTACGTAAGAGTATTACTCTCCACCTGATCAAAGTATAACAGTAAACAATCAATATGCAAGTTTTTATGAAAATTTTAATAAATATTTTAATTATATTTTTAGTACACATAATTATTTATGAAAATTAACTTTGAGGATGTTTTTCAGAGTCCGGTGGAATAGAATTTAATAATAATAATTTTTATTAAAATAAATGTGATTTTATTATTTTTAATCATGGTAACAGTGGAGTAACAATGGTGATCGATAACACTGGGAGAATGTTACGGTATACAATACTTGAATTAAAAAAGAAGATAATATAAAAAAGGTAAATAATTGAGGGAATTATACATTACAAAAAACAATAATCGAATTTAGAGAAAAATTAATAAGATAAGAAAATTAAATAATTAAAAAGATAGTTGATAATAAAAGAGATAATATAGTCTGGAGAAAAAAATTTAATTTAATAATAGATATTATAATCATGATGATTAAGTTTAATATATATATATATATATATATATATATATATATATATATATATATAAATTGTTACACTGTTACCATGGTTCTTTTCTTGTAGGCTTGATCTATCCTTAAAGTGCATTCTTTTCTTAGAAAGCAAAATTCTAGGCAATCGAATGTAAAAGCATAGTTAGTAATTTAATATTGGAGGAGCCATGATGAAGAGTATATTATAAAACTTATATGATAGTGACATAATTCATTTTCAACTTTCAAAAATATTACATTGATTAATTACTTGCATAAATGCTTTCTTGTTTGGATCATTGTATCGATGCTTTTAGTTCCTTCTATGCTAACTGAAGCGAATCATTTATCGTGCTAAGGGCCTTATTATGCATTATAAATTAAAGTCATGCTCAATACTTTTTGCTAACTATAATCAGGCCAATACAAATAAAAGGGAACTCGTTTACTTTGAAAATTGGGTTGGGGGATATTATAGGGTAGGTTAAATCAGCAGGCACTATGTTGAATTCACTTTCAAGTACTAATGAGGAGGAAGGGATGCAAAACCCACTTCAATCTTCTAAAGACCAAATCCTGGATAAAGTTTACAGAACCCATCTTCATTGTCTTGAGAAGTGCGATGTAACATATCTTAACATCGTTTCCTCAAACGTTATCAAGCACTCGATTGATACCACAGAGAAGATTATCAAGGTAATTTTGTTACACCCTTTACAACATTTAGTCATGATTCGAAATTCGACCTAGCTAGTTACTTGTAATCTTTTAAGAATCTAAATTTCATCTATGTTCATGGAATAGACTTTCTATTTCGAATAAGCCGGTAATTTGGACCTTAAATTGTTATCTTCTTTTCTAAATAATACTTAAACTATTGAAAAAAAATATGTACAAAATGATGTTTTATTTTATTCTTTAATGATATAAAAACACGATATTGTATTTAGTATTATTTTATATTGTTTAATAAAACTGATTCGACCCCTTAAAACCAATATTTTGACCGATTTAGGGCCGATTGGTTTTTAAAACATTCCTATATTACATATCGATTTGTCCAAAAGGGAATCCATCGATGCTCCACATAGATATAATTTGCTCTGTATCATAGTTATCAACCTTAACTTCAAAACTTATTAATGGGATAATAGGTTTTACGTTGTACTTGAACACATCTTTTATTAATTTGATGCCTGTTTCGGAATTAAAATTTTTTACCACGTACCATCCAATCTTAGTACATTCGATTTTTTAAACATTCCTATATTACATATTTTCTTAACAGGATGACCAACTTAGTGATCGATTTAGAGAAGACACAAGCATAACTTCTCAACAACTTGCTGCCAAACTAAAGCGAATTGCTTACCTGGTAATTGCTAATTTTCTATTTTTGTTAACTATGAATTTAACTATAATATTCATCAAAAGTAATGAAAGCAACATACATAGCCGTATATAATTAAACTTTAATCTTTCATGCCTCAAGAATCACAAATGATTATTTTTTTTCTTGTGAAATAATCGTGCACATTTGAATTTCAACCAATTATTAATAATGTTATTAAAATAATATTGTTCAAAGTTTGTAAGTAAGAATCTCTTCACTTATATTATCCCACTAATATATGAAAAAAGAAATAGTCCATTTTCTTTATTATTAATCATTGAATATCTAAGTAAAACTTCTGCTGCATGCAAATCACAAACATGCTGCATCCAAAATGTTCCACAATAGATTTCATATAATTAATAAAAGTAATGTTATATGTTACGGAAAAAATAATTACGATTTGAAGTATGAAAAATGTTGCTATCTTTATTGATTAAATATTAAATGAAAGAGAAAAAAATTGAGGGCAATCTTAGATGGTTGTTTATTCATTGTTTCATTTTCGTCATGGCCTGGATGTTTTGTCCAAAATTCTTTTACACTATAAATAAATTTCTAATCAATAATGATTTGCTTATTCTAATAATTATATTTAAAACTATATTTAACCTAATTAATAATGGAAAAAATGTTTCTATTGACAATGCATTAAAATTAAACTCGTTGGACTTGTAGATGATATCTACACCTCGTGGTGATCATTACGTGCATCGCACAACAATTTTCATACTTGAACAGCTGAGACATTATTCTTGGGATGCTAAAGCATTAATAGTTCAAGCAGCTTTTGCCCTAGAATACGGGAAATTCTTCTACCTTCCCCTGGCTAGTGAATGCCAACAGGTTGCAAAATCATTGGTAGATTTGAATGGACTTGCAATGGTTCAGCAAAACAAACAACATCTAAATGACTTCATCAATGTGGTGAAGAAGGTTATGCAAGTGATAGAATGTATCATTGAGTGGAAGAGGCTAATTAGTGAAAGTGGAAGGTGTGACATGAAGGATGTGCCTGCCTTGACAGAAACTTTGCATGAGATACCTGTTGTTGTGTACTGGGCAATCTTCACCTTTGTCAATTGTACCGGTCAAATTGATGACTTCACCGATAACAAGTAAGGATTGGTTTATAATCATCATTGTTTTGCTTTAGTTTTATGTTAAAATTTTAGTAGCTAATATTTTCTTAAAATATATTATGGCTTAGTTATATTTTGGTTAAATATTTCTTTAAATTTGAAAACTTTTCTATTCATGTCTTTGTCTTTGAGTTTCAAAATTCTTATTTTGATCTTTTGTATTTTCAGAATATATTATTTTAATTATTTAAATATTTTTAAATGAAAAAAATAATTTTACGTTAATATTATTATTAATTTAAATTTTAAAATAATTTAAAATAAAAATGAAGTTTTAAAGTTATTGGGTATGTTAAAAGGTAATGAAAAGATTTTATATACGTGTAATTTTGTTATATATATATTTTTCTTAAATAAAAATAACGGTTAAAAATTATTATAATTTTAAATTTTAAATCATAATAATGTTGAGGTAAAATTATGGAAGAAAAATAATATATTTTAAAAACATAAAAATTCAAAACAAAACTTTTTAAATTGAAAGGATGAAATAAAAAATATCTAAGATCTAAAGAATTAAAATTACATCTAACCTACCATTTTCTCAATTCATGTATCGTAATTATACCATTCTAGTCTTTAATAATTTAATTGTGTGAATTTTGACCCTTCATTATTGAAATTATGTTTTCCTATTTTTAAAATTTTTCTTAAATATTTAACATATTGTTTTGAGGCGATGTTCATGGATGATATGATAGACAATATAACAGGCCTTAGGTGATACATGATATAATAGACCGTTATACATTTTAATGTGGGACATTCACAAAAGTTAAATGAAATGATGCTAATAAGTAATATTGTTAATTACACATAGTTCAATTTTTAGAATTATGTCAGTTATCACAATGTCATGTCCACCATATATCAACACGATTTGGACTTTCGTGTTACATGTATGTTTGTATGTTTTTTTCGTTAGTAATCATCCATGAATTTCATATCATCGATTATGTTATTTTTCCATATCACATCAATCAAATTTATTATATATTACATAACTAACGCATGAACCATAATCACACAATTATGATCATCGAGTAATCAAATTTGCAATTAAAACAGTAGTAACTGAATTGACACAATTATAATAGTTGGTTGATTAAAAAAGCAATTAGATAATCATATATTTTATAAAGTGAAATGACATCACAAATTTGTCTTTGGAAAATATAGGACCATTTGGTTTTAGGAAGACACAGTTATTTTATCAATTCAACCATAAGTTAAACCATGATTTTCTGTTCATCTTTAAATGTAAAAATGTTAAAATTTTTACTTAATTTTATGTTTACATGAAAATGAATTTTTAATATTATTTTACTTTTATTTTCTAATTTTTCTATTTCATATACAATTTTTTGAAAATAAAGTAAAACAATGTAACATTTTTTGGAATTAAAAGTAAAAACAAGAAATTTTTCTCAATCAAACGTTCTTTAGTGTATGACATGTTATTTCAATTAAAAAACCCACATTAATCCTTAAAAATTAAAAATGTCACTCCCGTTAACACTTGCATATGCGATACATAAATCTTTTAAAAGTACCAAATGACTTATATTTGTAATTTCTAAGAATTAAGATTGGATTTTACTAACATCTCCATAATCGAATTTCTCAAGAAAAAAATTGGAATTCACTCTAATATTTATTATTCGAATAATATATGAAAAAAATTTAATTAATTGTTTTTCCATGTCACATTTACTGATTGCAAGGGTTCAGAAACATGGTTTAACCAAAAACTTTGAGGATAAGCTTGACTCCACTCTAAGAGATTTCAAGGTACATCTGCAAATGTGTACCAAGGAGATAGGTTAGTTATGTGATTCGTACTTCCTGATGCAATTCAAAACTAATGAAGATGCTGAATTTGAGTTCATCTCTAGCTGATAACATATGTTGTGTACTAATTGTAGGAAGAATGCAAGACTACACCAGGCGTAAGAAAATTATTAGTCATACTGGTAAAGATATTGTAAGAGTTTTGAAAGCATTAATCTCTGAAGAAAACAGGGATTCAAGACACCATGTGTGCTTTATTGGCATTACTGAAGAACAGGTAGTCACTATCTCTATAATAATCAGAGAAATAAATCTACGCATTTTTAATGTAAAATAGTTTAATACATGTCAATGTTAATGTATAGTCGTGAAACTCAAGTAAACCAAAGTCAATAATCTTACTCGTACTTGTCTATCTAAGCAATTCGATTTAAGAATATAATAACAAACTTTTAAATTTTGCATACATTCTAATTTAATTTTTCAGGAGTTTAATGTGTTTTAATTTCTCTTACAGGTTAAAATCGAAGAGTTTAAGAAGAAGCATGTGTTATTATTTATTTCGGGGCTTCAAAACATTAAAGAAGATACTCAGCTTCTAAAATCAATAAATGAGAAATTGAAGGAGAAACCAAGAAGAGTAGAAGGTTACAAGAGTGAGGATTTCAAGATTTTATGGATACCCATTGTAGATGAATGGAATGAGGAAAATAAGAAAAAGTTAGAAGATCATTTACAATTTACTAAGATTGGATGGTACGTGGTCAAATATTTCAATTCCCAAACAGGTATCAAACTAATAAAAGATGTGTTTCAGTACAACGAAAAACCTATTATCCCATTAATAAGTTCAGAAGGTAAGGTGGAAAACAATGATACAAAGCAAATTATGTCTATGTGGAGCATCGATGGATTCCCTTTCAGAGACTCTGATCATGAACGACTTTCTCATCAATGGGATTGGTTTTGGTCCGAGATGACCAAATTCAACTCAAATCTAACGAACTGGGTAAGTACTGTTGCATGTCGTATTTGATATATATGATGCATATATACATTAAAGTTTATAATAAATTTTTGCATTCTTTATTGAATTAACATTTAAACATACAATAGAATTATAATAAAACATATTACTATAGAGAAATATAACTCATTTTTTATGGCACTTTTATTATCGATGCACTTGAGCCCATTAAGCAAATAATAGGATCCACTAAAATATAGTGAGATGCACGTTATTTATTAGGACCAACTTATATTTCATTAACTAGCAAAATTAAGTTGTATAAGAAAAGATTGTATACATTGGAGACAGACATGTTTCTAGCACACAAGCGATCTTTAATATTGATTAAAAATTATGAAAAATGATTGGTGAAGCTTAATATTTCATTAATAGCTAAAGAGGAAAAGAAAGGAAAGTGATAATACTAAAAGAAAGGAAAGATGATATGATATAGAAAGAAAGAGATAAAATTAAAAGTAAAAGCTGTATATGATATTTAAACACTAAAACATTACGTGAAATAAGAATGTTCATTAGACGTTTGTCGTTAGTAATGTTATTTCAGTAGATTCAGAAAATATGCTGTATGAATTTGGCAAATTTTATGATCATGAATTATAATGCAATTTACCTCAATTTTTGGTGCTTACATGCATTACATATATTGCATTCAAAATGGAATGATTTATATGTACATATAAATATTATATAATTTGCAAACATGACGACCCTAATGAACTACGTACAATGTGAAAAAAACAGATTGAAGACGATAATTGTCATTTCTTCATTTATGGAGGCCAGGATAGTAAGTGGATCGAAGAATTCACAACGGCCGTGGAGACAATGAAGAGGCAGGTTGAGAAAGTGTTGCAATGGGACATCACAATAGAGTCATACCAACTAGGAAAGGAAGACTACTACAAAGTTGTGCCACGCTTTTGGATTGATATTGATAGTTTGCTTACAACAAGGAGAAAACAAGTGAAGGGTGGTGAAGGGGTTCAAGACTTTGCAATAAGTGAGATAAAAAAGTTGCTCTCACTCAAACAAGATCCTAAGGGATGGGTCATTTTTAGTAAAGGGAACAATGTGAAGCTCCTTGGTCATGGTGAGCCCATGTGTGAAACGGTTAAGGATTTTGGTCAAAAGTGGCATGGGAAGTTGCATGATCGTGTAGTGGCCTTTGATGTGGCTTTGAAAGAGTACTACGAGGGAATCAAGGTTAAAGGTTGTCGTAAAAAATGTGTAGAAAATGTAATTTCTTATAACTTCCCGACGGATATTGTGGAGCGCTTACCATGCCCGAATAAGGATTGTCGGCGTCCAATGGATGTAACTTCTGTTAAGTACAAGTGTTGTCATCAGGACAAAGAATCATAGACAATGTTACTCTATTTGGCAAAGCCTTTGGTACTTGCACCCATGCATGCCAGCATGGGGCTTCACGTTTGACAAAAATTTGTGGTGTATTAGAAGGTATGGTATGGATGAGTACTACAAAATGATAATGATTTCCAGTAGTAGTATGTTAATTTGTGTGTTTCTCAATTAATTGGTTTGAATAAAATAATGGTTGAAAAAATTTGTTTCATTTCAATTTTATTTAGTGTGGCAAGATAATAGAGGTATCATTGATAATTCCGAGCACAATACATAGCTTTCAAAAATAAAGCGCGTCTCTTATAGTTTATGTTATAATTTATTGAAATCACCCGAGTAAATGTACTGATTTCTTATTTTCTTAATTTTAGTTATCATGGGAGAAAAGATATATAATATTTATTAACGTGTATCTAAGTATTAGATTATTAACTTGTTCTTTACAAATAAAAATACGAAGAAAATGAATTATGGAGTATTGGCTTGGGTCGAGTAATTTCAGGTTAATCCATATCCGTCTTGACCTAGTGGGAGGAATAATAATGAAGACTATTCTTTTATTTTATTTTTTTTTTTACTTTGAGATAAGATTTAAGTTCATCCGAGTCAATCTCATGAATATTTAAGATAGATCATCGGGTTGAATTGAGTCATGCTCTACGTTTGTTTACGTCTCTTTCACGTTAGAATATTAAGTTAAACAAATCTTAAAGGATTGGTAAGAGTTAGCAATGCAAGCTAGATCTCACTTGGTTGCAATCGCTTTTCGTCGAGTAAATATACATATGTTTGTTATGTTTTATTTAATTACACTCAGACTTTTTCCCTGTATTAGAAAAGGCATACGTTTTCCTCTTAAATTTTAATTTATATATATATATATATATATATATATATATATATAAATGTTGTAAAGCAACAATACAAAGTTAATTTGAGAAAAAAAATTTCGGAGGAATTAAAATAATTAAATTATTATATACGAATTAAATATAATATGATAGTATCATCTCTTAAAAATGATATTACGTATTTAATGATACCATTTAAATATTATTTTTTTATTAATTAATTACTTTTATGATATAAAATTTTTTTTTATTTTATTACTAATGGTACTTGAATTTTTTGTATGACATTTATACCATGTTATTTTCAATTGAATAAAAAAAAGCTGAAAATTTTATCATTAAAGATTTTTGTAAGATGACTTATAAGAATCATTATTTTTTATCTTCTTTATGTTTAAATATGTCTACTTGTCGGGGAAGGCGTAGACAAAACTGAAAGCGTGTAAAATAAAAAAAAATTTCTTGGGGAATTAATAAGAGAAATGTAATAGGCGACAATTTAAAATTTCGAGGAGAAGGAAAACGTAAGTGCAGGAGCAAAAAGAACACAAACAAATTTATCGTGAAAAACCCCAATGAGAGGGATAAAAATCAAAGGACCTAGTCTAACAAAACTCCACTATGAAAAATGTCAAAGAGTCAGCAAAAAAAGCTTCTATAAAGAACTCACAATAAAACGCTCTTCTATTCGAACCAAATAGTGGAAAATACATTGGTGTTCGATACATAATACCTCAAATCTAAATACACCTATAATATAGATTTAGAATGTGTTGTGAGTGAATAAAACACATAACTCTCTCTTATATAGGTGTTTTGCTTCTCTTTCTTTCTAAAATATGCTAATGTGAGACTTTGAACTAACAAAAATACACAAAAAATCATTCCTTAATTCAAAGTCATACATTGTTACAAGCTCTTCTATGGTGATCCTTCCATGCAAAAGAGTTTGTAATAATGTAGGACTTTGAACTAAGGGAGGATTTGTTATGTATTTTGTTAATTCAAAGTCTCATATCGACGAATTTTAGAAGGAGAGAGGAGCAGAAAACTTATATAAGAGAGAGTGATATGTTTTATTCACTCACACCACATCCTTTAATTTATGGGTGAGCATTAAATTTTAGGTAGTGTGTGTCAAACACCAGTGTGTTTTCCACTATTTGGTCGTGAGTAGAGCGTTTTTTGTGAGTTCTTTTGTAGAAGCATTTTTGTTGTACTCTTTGACATTTTTTATAGTGTTGATTTTCTAAATTAGGTCTCGTGCTTTTTGTCTCTTTCATTGGGGGGTAGTTTCCATGTTAAAATTGTTTGTATTCTACTTGCTCCTGGTCCTAAATTTTTGTTTTCCTTGTTTAGTGGAAATTTATATTGTCAGATATTACATATCTCTTATTTTCCTCAAGTGGAAAGGTTTTTATTTTACACGTTTTTAGATTTTTGTGCGTAATTTTTTCACTGCGCAAACTTTGTCTTTCCCAACAAGTGGTATCAGAATTCATGATTCAATTTAGCGAGAGATATCTTGAGAGGATACCTTGTATCGAAAGTCTTTCGTTGTTGGGGAGAAACTATGTGGTCCTTTGTTTAAAGGGATGATTGTCGGGATACAATCAAAGTCTCATATCTTGTAGAGTCTGAATGAGAAGAAGGCAATAGAGAAAATTCTAGTGCAAGGAAGGATCACTACAGAAGAGTTTGTGATAATGTATGACTTTGAATTAAAGGAGGACTTGTGTATTTATTTAATTCAAAGTCCCACTGATGCGCACAAACGGTGATAACACCGCTTGCACTTGCTATGACAAGTATACCACAGTCGTCAAGTAATAAGTATTTATAAAACGAGGTTGTGATCCCACGAAGACAAGCAACTCAGAAATTGTATTCCTATTTTACTTTATTAATTTCCCAAAAGGGAATGATAGCATATCATGTCTTAATTTAAATATCAATTTGAATTATAAAAGAGCAGAGAGCAGTGAGCAAGAGTTTAGACCAAGAAAGAAAAGTGATTGGGATCCCGATTTCACCACTAATCCCCCCTTATACTTTTCTCTTTTGTTATTCATGTATAATCATGGTCGGATCGGATTTCTACCCTCGTGATCGTCCCTCTTAGAATCACCAACGCCACTTAATTAATTAGATGATGTCCATCTTCCTAAATCATTACCTAAGTTAATTAGGGAATTAAATCTGTGAATCCAAGGGAAAACTTAGGTGTAGTCTGCACTATTACTTACTCCCATCTCTAGGACCCTGACGTAATAATGTGTTAGATCAAGATGATTAACATATTTAAAGTTTTGATTATTACAAGACAGACGAAACTTTCCCAGACGAAACATCAGCAAGCAAGACAGACGAAACAAGTACAGACAGAAGATGACCCCTCAAAGTTGAAGTCATTTGTCTGTCTCAAGTCAAGTCATCAGACGATAGGATAAAACGAAATCTCTTAGACTGAAGAAGTTTATCGTCTGTCCAAGAAGTGAAGCAAAGTATGAGTCACTCGCGCCAAGTTTTCAAATCTTAAGAAATACTCATTAGAAGCATCCAAGATCAGTATGGGGATTCGCGCTTACACATGCAACTCGAAAAGGTCTTCACCTTTTTGTCAAAGTCTCTATACATGTCAGAAAATGTATTGCGCACACTATCTAAATCCGCTGCACACGCCATCAATCACTAAAGTACTATCTGACACCTTTTGGAAGCTCTCGAGGAAAATGTTCAACGACATTCTTCTGTGTCTAACGGATATCTGAAGACGTTGCCTATTTAAAGACTTCACTTCTTCAAAGTTTAGTTGGCGAACACGCTTCTAGTATTCAATCTTCTGTGATTTCGCTCACTGTATCTGTTGTACTTCATTGTAAAAAACCCTCTTTGCGAAGAGGAATCTTTCTTGTTTAAAAGAACTCTTTCAAATCCACTTGTGTGGTGTTTTAGCCTGAGGAGGCTGGTTGTTCAAAGAATACCCTTGTTGTTTAGCCTGCGAAGGCTGTGTTCAAAGAATATCGTGTAATAGTCAAAAGTGGCTGGGAGCAAATAATACATGTAACCCTTTCACGGTTGGTAGTGAAAACTCAGTTGTTACTGGGTAACTGGACGTAGTCTTGTATAGACGAACCAATATAAAAATACTTGTGTATTTGTTTCACTAAGTTTTTTGACTAACGGGGATAATCAAACTATAACGTCTGTCCATTAAAAAAAATCTTTGAAGATTAAGATTATTTCGTCTGAACATATTTAAACCCACAGACGAAAGGGATAATTTTTTTTTAACACAATTCAACCCCCCTTCTTGTGTTCTATCTTTTACAGTTTGGTATCAGAGCTCATCCTCTAAGGGTTGAGCGCTTTACAACTGCTAGAGGAAAAGATCCTGAATGGAGTCACAAGGACCTTCGTTCTTGTCTGGAGGGTCATCCATGAACAAGCCACCGGCGTTCTCTGGTGATTACTATCCTTTGATCGGATGGAGATGTACATCAAATCCACTCAGTACAGACTGTGGAACATCATAACTCAAGGAAACATCCCTATTGTCAAACCCGAGGTTGAATGGGGAAATGAAGAATTCTCGCTTATGGAACTCAACAACAAAGCCAGATATGCCATCATGTGTGCATTATCAATGACAGAATACAATAGATTCTGTGCCTACAAAACAGCTAAAGAGCTTTGGGATGTCCTCAAGATTTCCTATGAAGGAACTGAGGATGTGCGTATGAGGAAAGCTGCCACTCTTCAAAGAGAATATGAGATGTTCTCAATGAAGAAAGGAGAATCTATTGACATGATGTTTGGAAGATTCCAAACAATATTTAATGGACTCACTGCGCTGGACATTACATTCACCAAGACCCAAAACAACATGAAGATATTGGATAGTCTTCCTCCTCCATGGGAAGCTATGTCCACTGCCATCTCGGTTGGGCGTGATATGAAGACATTAACTCTTGATGAGTTAATAGGAGCCTTAAGAGTACATGAGGTACTTTTGTGTAAGAGAGACAAGATCAAAGTTCAAGAACCCATAGCTCTTCCGTCTGTCAACAACATGCCGAAGGAGGAAACTCCTAAGAAGGAAAGAAAGAAGAAGCACAAAGTTCTTAAAGCTGACACCACTGAATCTGATTCGTCTGACGGATCGTCTGATGATGAGATTTCTCTCATGGCTAGACGCTTTAAGAAGATGATGATAAAAAAAAGGGAGAGGTCAACGCTTCTTTAAGAAGAAGGAAAGGAAGCTCCCGAAAAAATCTTCAAGCAAGAAGGAGAGCTCAGAAGTTATCTGCTATGAATGTAAAAAATCTAGACACATGAGATCAGAGTGTCCAAGATTAAAGAGAAGATGGAATCCTCGCAAAGACAAGGGTAGGAAGAGTCTAGTGACTTGGGAAGACCTTGATAGCGAAAGCTCAGAGGAATCCACTAAAGAAGAAGAAACTGCAAATATCTGCCTCATGGCTGGAGACACCGTCTCATTAGAGGTAATTGAATCTGAAACTTCTTCATCCTCTTCATCTGAGTCTGAGTCAGAATCAAAAGAAATTTCATACGATACACTTTTGGCTAACTCACATTTTATTGCTGAGCAATACAAAGTATGCAAAGCCAAGTTGATACAAACCTTGGAAGAAAATGCTACTTTGAGAACTGAAAATGAGTTATTGCAAAAAGAAGTATCAGATGAAAAATCATCTGAGTCTGAAAAGGATAATTTTATTTCTGAAATCGAAAGATTGAAGAAAGAAAATGAATCCTTACTCAAAGACTTAACAAAGTTCACTAAGGGATCCTCTGTGCTAGAAAATATTTTAAAATATGGGAGGTCTCCATCTGATAAGAGTGGACTTGTTTATGTTGAAGAGTCAGACAAAAAGAAAAACAATTTTGTTTCGTCTGCTCATAAAAAGAAGATAAAAAATTACAATAAGGTTCCAAATAATTATAGAAAAGATAAAAGAACCTTAAACAAAAAGAAATCTTATTTCACTAACAAAGAAGGACCCAAAAAGATTTGGGTACCAAAGTCACTTATTATTCCTGTTGCAGACATCCTTAATAGGAAAAGAGAGGACTTCAAGCTGGTACCAGGACAATGGATGCTCACGACACATGACAGGAGACCTGTCTATGTTCCAAGATCTCAGACCAAGTAAAGGGTCTGTATCATATGGTTCAGGGAAAGGTAAAATCTTAGGCATTGGGACTATTGGTAAGACACCCAATCCTCTTATCCAAAATGTGTCTTATGTTAAAGGTCTCAACTTCAATCTGCTTAGTATAAGTCAATTTTGTGACAGTGGATATGAAGTAACTTTTAACTCAGATGAATGTATAGTCATAAACAAAGACAAATCCATTCTGTTTGTTGGGAAAAGAAGGAATAATCTTTATGAGGTTTGTCTTTCTGACCTTAGTGATCAAAATGTGACATGTTTGATTTCAGCAGATGATGAACGAGATATTTGACAAAAAAAGCTTGGACATTTAAGTCTCAAGTATACTTCAAAAATTTCTGAAAGGATCTTGTAAAAGATTTGTCAAAACTATCTTGGAAATCCAATCGTCTGTGTGAATCTTGTCAGCATGGGAAACAACTCAAAGCTTCTTTTAAATCAAAAAATGTTGTTTCCATGACAAGACCGCTAGAACTGTTACATATTGATCTCTTTGGACCTACTCAGACTGAAAGTCTTGGAGGAAAGATATATGGATTTGTAATTGTGGATGATTATACTAGATTCACATGGGTATACTTCCTAGCACATAAACACGAGTCATTCAGTGTTTTTGAAATATTTTGTAAACGTGTTCAAAAAGAAAAAGGAATATGTATTGCGTCTGTTAGGAGCGATCACGGAACAGAATTTGAAAATTCTGAGTTCAATGCCTTTTGTTTTGAAAATGGTATCTTTCACAATTTTTCATCTCCAAGAACTCCTCAGCAAAATGGAGTTGTGGAAAGGAAAAATCGTACCTTACAAGAAATGGCTAGAACTTTATTGCATGAAAGCTCTCTTCCAAAATATTATTGGGCAGAAGCAATTAATACTTCCTGTTATATTCAAAATAGAATATTGATAAGGCCAATATTGAATAAGACTCCATATGAACTATGGAATGGAAGAAGACCCAACATTTCTTACTTCCATCCTTTTGGATGTGAATGTTTCATCTTAAATACTAAAGATCAACTTGGCAAGTTTGATTCAAAAGTGGTGAAGGGATTCTTACTTGGATATTCCAATACGTCTAAGGCCTATAGAGTATTTAACTCTAAGACGCAAGTTGTAGAGGAATAAATATAAGGAAATATCAGACCTAGAAAATTTATTTGATAATTTACAGATTAACCCTTCTGGTCAAAGCTCACGTTCAGATGGTCAACTTGGGTCAGACGCAAGAACTGACATAAGAGCAGATGATAGAAGTACAGACGAACCCTCTTCGTCTGATGCTCACCAATATGATGATCAAGCTCCTATAAGAACGTGGAAGTTTGCCTCAAACCACACAGAAGATCTTATCATTGGAGATAGACATCAAGGTGTTCAAACAAGATCAAGACTAATAGAATTGTCTAGCTATGCTCTCATGTCAAATATAGAGCCCAAGAATATTGAGGAAGCTCTACAAGATAATGACTAGATTTTAGCTATGGAAGAAGAGCTAAACTAGTTTACCAGAAATGATGTTTGGACTTTGGTAGAAAAACCAAGAAGCAAAAGTATCATTGGAACGAGATGGGTGTTCATAAATAAACTTGATGATGACGGGAAAGTGGTAAGAAACAAAGCAAGATTAGTAGCTCAAGGCTATAATCAACAGGAAGGTATAGATTTTACTGAAACTTTCGCTCTTGTAGCTAGATTAGAAGCCATTATAATTTTACTTGCCTTTGTTGCTCATAAGAATATCATCCTATATCAAATGGACGTAAAAAGTGCTTTTCTAAATGGTTTTATTGAAGAGAAAGTATATGTAAAACAACCTCCTGGATTTGAGAGTTCATCTCAACCATATCATGTTTTTAAGCTAAAGAAAGCACTATATGGTCTTAAACAAGCTTCTCGAGCTTGGTACGAAAGACTGAGTTCCTTTCTTCTTCAAAATGGTTTTTCAAGAAGGAAGGTTGATACTACTCTCTTCAAGAAAAGTGTTTCAAAAGACTTTATTATTGTCCAAATATATGTAGATGATATAGTCTTTGGAGCAACTAACGAATCCTTGTGCAAGGATTTTTCTAAGTTAATGCATGATGAGTTCGAGATGAGCATGATGGGAGAACTGAAGTTTTTCCTAGGACTTCAAATCAAACAGACTAAACAAGGCATATACATTCATCAAAAGAAGTATACTAAGGAACTTCTAAAGAAATTCAAAATGGAAAATGCCAAACCAATGAAAACTCTCATGTATTCGTCTGGAGCCAGTCTCAACAAAGACGAATCAAGTAAGACCGTTGATCAGACGGTATACAGAGATATGATTGGATCTCTTCTCTATCTCACTGCTAGTAAACCTGACATTATGTTTAGTGTCTGTCTATGTGCACGTTTTCAATCTGATCATAGAGAATCACATTTACAAGCTGTTAAACGCATTTTAAGATATCTTATTGGAACCACTAATCTCTCTCTATTTTATAAGAAAAGTAGTGATTTCAATCTAAGTGATTATTGTGATGCTGATTATGTTGGAGATAAACTGAAAAGAAAAAGCACAAGTGGTGGATGTCAATTTCTTGGTTCATCACTAATCTCTTGGTCAAGCAAGAAGCAAAACTCCATTGCACTCTCAACCACTGAAGCAGAATATATTGTTGCGGCTGGGTGTTGCTCACAACTACTTTGGATAAAACATCAACTTGAGGTTACTCCAGGTTTGAAACTCAAATACCAGTATTTTGTGATAACACAAGTGCAATTAATCTCAGCAAAAATCATATTCAACATTCAAAAACCAAACATATTGAAATTAAATTTCATTTTATAAGAGATTATGTTCAAAAAGATATTTTCGATATACAGTTTGTTCAAACTGATTTTCAATGGGCAGATATCTTTACAAAAGCTTTAGACGAAACTCGCTTCAATTTCATTAAAGAAAATTTGGGAATTGTCTCTTTAATTGATTAAGTTTTTCCGTCTGAGCATTTCATTTCGTCTGTACATTTTAAAAATTACCTTCGTATATCTTTTCGTGTTAAGACGAAACATTGTGTTTGATCAAGTTGAATCAGTCTGAGAAAATTCAACAGAAGGTTATTATTTAATTAATTTAAAGTTAAGTGTGCAGGGACAAATTAAAAGTAGCAATAAATGTGTCTGTCATTTATTGCACTATTCTAGGACTTTGAAGAGCACACGCTGTGAATTGCAGAAGTCAAATCAATCATTAAAAGGGCAATGATGGGGACACGTCAAATCAGGGACGGTTTCAACTTCTTTCGTCTGATGAATCACAACCATTTTTGTCTTTGACTATAAATACCCTTAAAGTTCACACTTTTATTCTTTACTACATTCACACTATCTCTGAATATTCTATTCACACAATTTCTCTCTCTTTTCAAACTTAACTATGGCCGCCAAGAATATCAAGGCAACCGAAGCAACCTTCTTTGCGCAAGATCTCTTCTTGCCTAGAAAATGGATCTCAAGGACCACTATTGAAAGCATCTTTGACAAGGTATCAAAGATGTTGATACACAATGGCTGGATGGATTTCGCGGAGATGAGAGGGCCATGGCTAATGGAGGCCTACGCGGAGTTCTGGAGTGACGCGAAGGAATTTGATGATGGTATTGTAGGTACCATTGACAACAAGGAGTATATTATCACAATAGACTCCATTGCTGAAGCTGTAGTTGCAAAGCCGAAGGGCACTTTTACAGCGCTGACTGGATGAGGTTAGAATCTGAGGAGCATGTAGACAAGATTCTCTATGGAAAGGTCCGCGACCCCGAAGATCCCAAGTTTCTGAGATCAGGGAATCTATATCCCACAGGAACAGTCATCCACAACCTTCTCTACAACATCTTCACACCCAGAACAGGCTCACGAGACAATGTGAGTACTCGTGACAAATTTTGCATCTTCTACTGTCTGAGGAAAGCAAGGATGAGTCTCCCTCACATCATTCTCGACCATTGGATAAATGCGTTGAGAAATAGGAACATTCGTAAGAAGAGTAGTATCCCTTACGCCACTCTCTTCTCCAAAATTATTATTAACCAAGGTTTTGATGCCACTGGTGTTGTTTGGCATGAAGAAAGATAGGAGGTCAAAGGAAGCACCTTTGCCAAGATGCATCTGAGCCCTAGCTTTCTTCATCACAATGCGAGTGAAGAAAAAGTTCCTCTTTCACCCATCACCAAAAATCCTCCTCATAGAGCTCGCATCATATGCGCCAAAACCCAAACACAAACCCAAACACACACCCAAACACAAGCCCAAACACAAGCCCAAAAACAAACCCAAACATCTATTTCTCTTCCACCTGTGGTCATATCTGAAGTCCCTTTCAAAGATGCTCAAGAAGAGCCTCTTAGAAAGAAGAAAAGGACTATCAGAATAAAGCATGTTGCGGCTAAGACGCAAGAGAAGAAGATATCCCCCAATGAAGATGAAGGGGTTATGATATCGTCTAAGGGTGTATCGTCCGTTAAAATCCTTTCAGACGAAGAAAAGCAGAAGAAAGCTGCCAAAGGCAAAGAGAAAATGAAGCAGAAGCTTGCGTCTGTGGTTATTGGAGAAACAGACGAAACAAAACAACTAAAAGAGGCTATAAGGGTCTCTATGCTGCTTCAAGCTGAAAGAGAAAGAATCTTTCTCGAAAGCGTTAAGGGCATTGGATCGTCTCGAAGGCGCGTCTCGCTCCGGCAGAACCGAAAGGCATGAATAGTGAAGAAACTGCCCAGATCCAGAAGGACAATGCTCAGTTAACAGAGGAATTGGAGACTATGCTTAATGAAGAAGCTTCAACTATGGATGTTTCTGCATCAACACTCCAAGACGAACATAGGATAACTGTTTCTGATCCTATTGTTGTGTCTCCTCTCAATGCTGCCTTTGATCAGACGATACCTGCTGCGTCTGAAGAAGCATCCCACCAACAGACGATGGAGATTCCGTCTGAAGTGATAATTATTGAGGACACATATTCTTCGTCTGATGAATAACATGTTGATATAAAAAGGGTGGATGTATCATGGGTGAGATCTCACGCTGAAGTCATAAATCTAGAAGATCTTCCACCCAAGCACAAGACTGACTATTCGTTCTTCAACGAATTAGTCATGAGAAAATTTGCTGAAAACTCTTGTGCTGAAAGACCAGTCAAGCCTGACTGGATTCTTGGAGATAAACTTGAAGATATCTCCGATGATGGTGAACCGTCTGAGTCTGCTAAAGATGGTTACTTGGCGGACGATGAAGACTACTTTATAAAGGACACTCCATATATTGAGTTGAAGAATCCTTATCGGTACAGAGGTAAAAAGGGATTTCAACTTGGGAGATTTGTCAACCCCATCATTTATCACAAACCCCTGAAGCCAGTGGACTTCAAAGAAGATTTCATCTATACTCCTGAAGAGCAACGCGAATAGCTGAAGCGTCTGCCTTGGGATAAACTGGCCTCTTTAGACATCAAGGGTTTAGAAGAAATAAACATGTACAAGGATCATCTAGCTGAGTCAGTGATTGAAGGACCAACTCTTGGCTATGAACCCCACATTCCTTCCAGAGAAAACATCAAGTGGAAGGTTCAGCATGAAATCAATGCACCTGCATTTCACCACTGTAGATATGGAGATCCCAGCTCCACCATCTATGAGCCAAAAGATTGCTCTCATTGACATCTGGATGCTATTGATCGCCATGATCCTGTACCCTTCACAATTCCAATGAACCAAACAGAGTATGTAGGTCTAGGATATACTCTTGGAATTGTTCTTCCTTGGACAAGACAACAATGTTCAGGAATTTGCCCACGCTACTCCATCCTCCTCAAAGAATATGAAGACCCCGAAGAGTTTGCTCATGCTCTTCCTGAAGATTACAATATGGCATTCAAATTGATGGCCAATGCTTATAGAAGGGAAGAAAAAGCTAGATCAACTTCCTTCTATCACATTGAAAGGAGAGCAAAGAAGGAGATGAGAGACTGTCCATTCATGGTGGGATCTCAATTTTCTTCTCTCATTTCAGACGAAACCAAGTTCTCCATCGTTTTAGACCGAAAACGACCTTACTTGGTCAAGTTTTTGGCTAAAGGAAAAGAGAAGAAGACTCCGTCTGTCTCCAAAACCTTCAAGTTTGCAAGGCACATCCCCAAGAGACTTCCATCTACTGCATACTCGCATCTCAAATCTATTCAAGCCAATGCCTCAAGACCTATCAATCCTAAGATTCAAAGGATGATAGAAGATCATGAAGCCACCTCTGCTTTCTGCTCTGGAACTTCATTTGATGAAGATTCTACAATCTATGGCAAGGTGTATCCTGGAGAAGCTTTTGTTTATACACATCTGTCACAGAAGCATCCAGATCTTGAGCTCTCTGTACCCAGTAAAGTGTTTGCTTGGCAATGGGAGAGAGACTTCACTACGTATCTCACACTTCAACTTTTCACTCTGCGTCTGAAGAGGAATCCAACTATGCTCATTGAAGATGACTCTGTACCATTAGTTGAAGAACCTCAAACTCCTGTTTTTGAGCCTTTAACTGTGGTCATCAAAGAAGAAGAGTTTGATCCAATCGTGGAAGAGCCCCAATCGCCGTTTGTGGAGACTTCACTTCTTCAAAGTTTAGTTGGCGAACACGCTTCTAGTATTCAATCTTCTGTGATTTCGCTCACTGTATCTGTTGTACTTCATTGTAAAAAACCCTCTTTGCGAAGAGGAATCTTTCTTGTTTAAAAGAACTCTTTCAAATCCACTTGTGTAGTGTTTTAGCCTGAGGAGGCTGGTTGTTCAAAGAATACCCTTGTTGTTTAGCCTGCGAAGGCTGTGTTCAAAGAATATCGTGTAATAGCCAGAAGTTGCTGGGAGCAAATAATACTTGTAACCCTTTCACGGTTGGTAGTGAAAACTCAGTTGTTACTGGGTAACTGGAGGTAGTCTTGTATAGACGAACCAGTATAAAAATACTTGTGTATTTGTTTCACTAAGTTTTTCGACTAACGGGGATAATCAAACTATAACGTTTGTCCATTAAAAACAATCTTTGAAGATTAAGATTATTTCGTCTGAACATATTTAAACCCACAGACGAAAGGGATAAAATTTTTTTAACACAATTCAACCCCCCTTCTTGTATTCTATCTTTTATATAATGGTTTAATTCTTTAGTACTACTAGGCATACTTTGTCAGATTTACTCTAAATTTACTTATCAATTTATTAGTTGTCAATTAATAAATAACATTAAGCATAAAGAACAAACACCCAAACATATACTGAATAACATCGAGAATCATATAAAATGGATAATTAGGGTTACATTGTTCTCCCAATCAAAGGGGGAGTTAGTTCATGATGGAAAAGAAAACAACACAAGTAGTAATTGAAAGAGAATACATAGTGAAATCTAGAGTCTCCTTCTCTTCTTGCTTGTGGTTGTCGCCTATGAACTGGAAGAGTTCTCAGCTGAAATGCAGCCGCCGTCTAGGTCAAGCCGTCGGAGACTGAGAATTAGGTCTAAAAGTCAAACTTCGGAACTCTGAGCCAACTTCTGCTGAACGTGAAATAGTGTGTATTTATAGCCTTTGAAACTTTGGACATGGGCATGCTACAAGTCCAACTCGCGCGAGTTCATGTTCCAAAGAGGAAACATGTGTTGCAATCCAAGTCACTTTGCGCAAGATGAGATAGTTGGGCGCGAGATGAGATGACAGAGATTTAACTTCTTCTTGAAGTTACGCCACCTCGCACGAGATGAGGTGTCAGAGAGTTAACTTGCTCTTGAAGAAAGGGGTTCTCGAGCGAGATGTGAAGAGATGAGCGCGAGATGAGGTTCCAAACAGCTTTTCTTCTTTACTAAAGCTCCAATTCGCGCGAGTTGTGTTCCAACTCGCGAGAAATGCCTTTCTAGACATGTTTTTCACTTGTTTTGTCTATTTTTCACCTTGAAACACTTAACACACCATCAACAAGCTCTAACACGAATTATTATGAATTAAGATCAATTTTGAGTTATTTTAGGTGGCTTAAGAGTATGAAAAGGAAAATTTATGATATAAAAAGAGTATAAAAATAACTCACTTTTGTGAGTTATTAAATACCCCCAACTTGAACTTTGTTTGTCCTCAAACAAAAGGGATTTTTAACACATCAACTGTTAGATCAAGATGATTAACATCTCTAAGTTTTGATTATTACAAGACAGACGGAACATTTCCAGACGGAACATCAACAAGCAAAGTCAGACGCAACAAGCACAGACGGAAGATGACCCCTCAAAGTTGAAGTCATTCGTCTGTCTCAAGTCAAGTCATCAGACGAAAGGCTAAGATGAAAACTCTTAAGACTGAAGAAGTTCATCGTCTGCCAAAGAAGTGAAGCAAAGTATGAGTCACTCGCGCCAAGATTTCAAATCTTAAGAAGTATTCATTAGAAGCATCCAAGATCAGTATGGGGATTTGTGCTTACATATGCAACTCGAAAAGGTCCTCACCTTTTTGTCAAAGTCTATGTACAAGTCAGAAAAAGTACTGCGCACGCTATCTAAATCCGCTGCACACGTCATCAATCACTCAAGTACACTCTGACACCTTTTTGGACTTCACTTGGAAAATGTTCAACGACATTCTTCTGTGTCTAACGGATAATTGAAGACTTTGCCTATTTAAAGACTTCACTTCTTCAAAGTTCAGTTGGCGAACACGCTTCAAGTATTCAAACTATTGTGTATTCGCTCACTGTTACTTCTGTTCTCTATTGTAATACCCTATCTGCGAAGAGGAAACTTTCTTTTTTGAAAACTCTTTCAAATCCACTTGTGTGATGTTTTAGCCTAAGGAGGCTGGTTGTTCAAAGAATACCCAAGTTGTTTAGCTTGTGAAGGTTGTGTTCAAAGAATATCGTGTAATATCCAGAAGTGGTTGGGCGCAAATAATACTTGTAACCATTTCACGGTTTGTAGTGAAAACTCAGTTGTTCTTGGGGTAACGGACGTAGTCTTGAATAGACGAACCAGTATAAAAATACTTGTGTATTTGTTTTCTTAAGTGTTTGACTAACGAGGATAATCAAACTATAACTTTTGCTCATTAAAATCAACTTTTGAAGATTAAGATTGTTTCGTTTGAACACCTTTAAACTCACAAACGAAAGGAACATTTTTTTTAAAGTAACACAATTCAACCTCCCTTCTTGTGTTCTATCTTTTACATCAACAATTAAATTTAACATAACCCCGAATAACATTGAAGCTCATAATTCTCACCAATAAATTATACCAATCCTTACCTAAGATAAATGAGAAATCAAGTTACTGAGTTTTTTTTTTTTTTTTGTAGTTCATCCTTGGATTATTTCAACTTACTACACAAGAGAGTTAGTCATGCATGCATTTCAGGTTATGACAGTGGTTATCCGTGTGTGTGATATTTGTTCCAACTTCCCAATGAGATCAAGTGGGTTTAAATTTCATAAATTAGTATCACCCTTTTCACCTCATGTATTCCTGCATTATCTTCCACACAAGTTAGCATTTACTAGAATCAATAGGGTTTTATAAAGCTTGTAATGTTTGGCTTAGGTATAGGTATGATGACAAGTCAATTTTAAGCTTATTACCAATCTTCAACTTAAGAAACCATAGACCCCAAACCTTCTCCTAGATAATCTCTTAGTACTTGTAATTTTATTTTTGTGTTCTTGATTGATTTTTAGGGAATTCCATTAATACCTCTTTGCTATAGTATTTTTTTGGTTGCCACAAACTGGTGGCTTTTTCAACAATTTTTAATTTTTTTGGTGATCACAAATTGGTGATCTTTTTATTGTATTTTTGATTTTTTTTTGTAATTTTCTGGATTCTTTTTCTAAAGGTGTAATTTTTCCCTACTGAACACATGATTTTTAAAATTAAGAGAGTTCTCTAAAATAAGCTTGGGTTTTCCGGCCTGAAGTATGGTGGATTTTTCAAAAAGGTCAATCAAAAATATGGAAATAATTGGCTCATAGACGACTTATTATGAAAATTACGCTTAGGCTCAATGTGGGTAACTACAATCATTCATTTAAAAATTTAAGGTTGGTCGAGAAAGCTTTTTATGGCTGCCAAAAAAGGCCTAAATCACTTTCTAGTTCATGTTTCACTTTGTTTAACTTACTTAGGATCAACTTGGTTAATTGAGTTTTACCTCTTTTCTATTTTCTTAAGCACAAACACATTATTAGTACTAGTAACAAAATTAAAAAGTGCAGTAATTTAGATTCCCACAACATAAGTCATCATCCATACATTACCTTTCTTAATTTTGCATAGAGGCATTAGTATCACAAAGGATAAATAATAAAATCCAGACTAAAGGTAACAAGATGACTTATTATGGTTGCAAAAATCACACATTTCCCAGTATTTTTGGAACATTGAGAAACTAGGAGATTGTTGTTACGACAAGAAGTTTCCACGTCTTTGGGAGAACTGAATATTCTTGATGTTATCGTGGATCTTCTTCATGAGGTGGAATTTTTTTAGGCTTGCAAAGTTACACGAAGGTATTTAAATTTTTTATTTTCTATTTTATTTATTTTAAATTTGTAGTTGCGTTATTAATTTTTTTAGTTAGATTTAATTTTAATTTTTAGTTACGTAATTAATTTTTTTAGTTAGATTTAATTTAAATTGTTAGTTACGTAGTTAAATTCTTTAGTTAGATTTAATTTAAATTCTTTAGTATAATACTATCATTTCCATTTTGTGTTGTTGCTATTAACAAGGTTCCGCGATATCTCCCGTACAAGGAAGTGTAATCTACTTATATAATCGACTTAAAAAATTGAAATACATCGCCACATTGCTTGTATGTCTAGAACACTCGTTGAAATTGTCTGAATTCATTACTACGAGTGTGACCAACAAAATAATCCTCATCACAAATTTCATAATATGAACCTAGAGAGTGCATTTTCATGTATTCTAACCATACAAGAAGTTCAGCGTATGACTCTGCCCAATCACCATACACCATGGTTATTGTTTTTTGCTTCCCTAACCATGCCTTCTTGTAGGAAATTTTATTGTAAAAAATACTAGCAACTCTTTCTTGCACCGATCGAATTTTGATTGACGGATCTTCCCTTATCATTCTTGATTATTTTTAAAAATTACAACTAAATTTAATAAATAAATAAAAATTTAAGTGACATTCAAATCATTAAAAAAATATTTCTTACCCAATATGCATGCATTGATCAAATCTAAATCCAGATTTATGTGATTTTGGCTCAAACTAGAATTTAGACAAGTATGTGGTCCTCCCCATTTCGTTACTTTCCATTTTTGTGTCCTTCTAATTTGTATAGCCCACATATAAAATGGACAACTCACATCAGAAGTAGCTTGATGGTATCGAACAACATACGTATTGGATTTCAATTCGATCATTCTACCAATTTGATGAACATTCATCAAATATTGCCTCAAACCCCTTTGCACACTAGTCTTATCGTCAAATTCCAAACCAACAAACAATTCTTGACCAGCCTCCTAGTTTTAAGGGGCATTTAGACCCCACAACTCTTCTTGATCAAGGTAATCCCAATTGATGTCAATATAATATGGCATATTATGCCAAAACGGTTATTGGCCTCCACCTACAACATCATCAAATATATGTTTTACATCAATTAATTGCAATACATGGAAAGTAAATTTTTAAAATTTCTAACTTGCTTCTGTCACCGCCACGGAGATTGGTTACACATTCAAATTTAAGATGATATTATTATCGTTTGTTTGATCATTGTCCGATTTAGGAAATTGCCCTTCAAAATCTTCGGAATCAGAAGACGAATCAACAAACGAATCAAAGACCATATAATCTTCTTCATCATCGTCGGTAGAATCTAATCTCGTATAACCTCCTTCGTATGAGCTACGAACGTCACACTCAACAGCACGACCATCATTATATGAGGACACACTACCTACAACAACTACTTTCTATACACAATTTTATATGACCCATATCTGATTGTTCAAAATGTGTGATCATAAGATTGACATCAGTATCATCAACTACTTGAAATGCCGCATATTCATTATCTATAAAATATCTACTTATAATAGATCCTATGACTTGATTTGATTGTAACTTGAACTTATGGTGTATTGTTGTTTTCAACTGTTTAAAACTAATATTTCCTTTAATTTGTATAATCCTTCTAGATCTTTCAAATTTTATTTCTTTTTTCACCCTCGATAATTCTACTATTAATATATACAATAATAATAATTGTGGGCGTCGTATCTTTTCAATTTATCTAAAAAAATAATAAATTAACATAAATATATAACATAAATCAAAATTAAACAAAAATTAACAAAATAATAAAATAAAAATCTCACAAATTAAATAAAATTATAAATATCAAATTTGCAAAAAAAAAAAAAAAATTCACTTACCAAGTATTCATTTTGCAATACTTTGCTATGTAAACCAGATTTACAAATATTTTTTTGGGTGTGCAATAGGAGTGGAGGGGAAGCCATTTATATAGGATTTTGGAATCGATTATTGTTAACACGAGAAAGGACGTGATTGGCCAAAACAACGGAGACCCACAGAATCTGCGTCTCCCATGAAGCAAAACGTTGTGCGTCTTCAATGAAGACGAAATGCTTTTTACGTGGGAGACATAAATTTTGAAGCGTCTCTGTCCCCGAACGTAAAATATTTTGGCAAATACAATATTTAGGACTTTTAACCCTCTCCCCCTTGTACTTGACCAAATATACAAAGACTACAAAAGAAGGTACAACTTCCTGACCTACCCCATCTTGCCGCCTGTACTCACCGAAGACTCGATATACCCCCACTCAATCCCTGCCCCCCCCCCCCCCCCACAATTGATTCATAAAATTATTCATATGCAAATCATGTAAGCCACCCTGATAATTCCAATGTCGTACATAATTTTTCTTTTATATAATTTATAGTCTTTATAATAGTTCCAATGCGTTCCTTGTAATATAAATTATAATTTTTGTAACAATTTCATTTCTATAAATTATTCACATAATTTAGGGTTGAGAAGGATACATTAATAATTTTATTATCACTTGTCGGGTGGAATGAAGTGAATATATATTTGCCATGCCTAATAAAAAAATTGACATGGTGATAAAAAATATAATATTGACATATAAGGGTATTATATCATAACTGAAGATTGACTTATATACTATAGATAATTACTTTTGAAAATTTAAATAATTTTACAATATTGTACTAGTAGATGACGACATATTGTCTATAATATACGAAATATGATATTTTCTATAATTAATTTTTTTAGTTTTGTCTAAAAAAATTTCTATTAGATTTTATGCTTATGCACGTGAGTTTATTTATATTATATAATTTAAATATTCATGATTATTTTTTAAAATGTGAATCTAAATAAATTTAGGATGTCTATTAAGGGTTAATTATACTTTTAGAGGCTATAGATTTAGAAAATTTTTCATTTTTTAATCCCTGAAATTTATAAATGGTCTTTGTAGTCATCATTCCTTTTTTGGTATCTGTCTTTAACATTGTTATCAAAATTTTAATAGTAGAAACTAAAGTAAAAAAATAATAACTACATATATTTAAATAACTATTTACACACTACAACTACTAAATGGAAAAGTTTTTACAACTAAAAGAATATTAAACCTATATTTTATTGATTAATTTTATCAATCCGTTCTGATCAGCGTAATTCACTTTTGTTTGGTTTACGTTACTAATTTACATTGGTGATGTGTTTCACGCTTGTCCAGTCGATAAAGAGAAAAAATATATTAAATGAGAAGAGTAAAGACTGGACGAAATATCGGGAAAAGTAGATGGTATCATTTTTTTTTTTCAGTTTTTATTTGTTTAATGTTTTAAGAAAGAAAAAGAACTTCTTTCGCTAGGTTTAATTAAACTAAAGGAAAGAAACATAGTTTGAAGAAAGAATTTGTTATAAACAGTGGTTCTACTCAATTCAAACATTATTTCTGATAAAAAGATACTTACAGTCTTTATTAAAAGAAAGTAAAGAAACAAAATAAGTGTAAATCAAATTTATAATATAATTGGAAATTATGAAAATATGTTGAGCTTGTATACATTTAAAAAAGGTCAGCTAGATAATTCGCCTTAAATTAATTTCCTCAAAGTGTAGATTAGAGAGCTGAGTAAGTGAAATAATTAAATGGAAAAGCATGCATCGTATTATTTTGTTTAGATTAATTACAGGAAAGAATGGAAAGATACATGATTTTTTTTTTTTTCTAGGAGTTATCTGACAACATTTAATTTTTCAATCCTTTGTTGTTGGACTTGAAGCTTGAAGAATGTTGTTGTGTCTCTCTTAAGTGTTTTGGTTTTGATGAATGATTTTTCGGTTTTCATAGATGAAGTGTAATTAGGATATATCTATGTATTGTTTGTTGAGTTTAGGCATATATGTGTTGAGTTCTTTATTTTAAGGCCCCAGAGATGTGTATAGCATGTGTATGGTTGATCATGTGATTAATGGTTGATTTCCATTTGAGAAAAATAGTTTGAAAAACCTTGGAAATCCATTTTTCACTGATGTAATCGATTACAGGCTCAGTGTAATCGATTACATTGATCACCCTCTCTGGTGTAATCGATTACATCTCCAATGTAATCGATTACATGTTTTTGGCCCTCTGGTGTAATCGATTACATCCACAATGTAATCGATTACATGGCCTGATGTAATCGATTACATCCCCAGTGTAATCGATTACATGGTTTGAAATTCACCTTTCTGGGTTTCCCTCTTTCAATGTAATCGATTACATGCTCGTGGTAATCGATTACATGCCTAGAAAAATCAAATTGGAGGGTTCTAACGGCTAGTGTAATCGATTACATGTATTTTGGATCAATTACATTGACCGTTATAGCTCAGATTTGCACGTTTTCTCCCTCCAAAATTGATTCTATAAGTACATCCTTGATGAAGCATATGTGATTGCTGAAAACCAAACTATTTGCAACTGCTTCTACACTTTCATATGCTCTAAACTTAGAGTTCATCAAGGTTTTCAAAGACAAGGGGAAACTTGATCCATATCCTTGTTGGGTGAATTTCATAAAGCTTGTTTGTGATCAGATTCTGCACTAAAGGTGTATTCTTTACTGATCTTTTTGTATTTCCAATTTTGGGTTGTTGCTCTAGGAGAGAGGTCTCTCTAGATAGAGCATTGTATTTGAGAAGTGATTCTCAAAGTTTGATCTTGGAGGTGCCAAGGTCTTGGAAGTTCGTTCTTGAGTTGAAGAACAGCTTTTGGGTGTTTTGATTTGTTTGTATTGCTTGTTGCGAGTGAATGTAAAAGGATACTGAAAGAAATCATTTGATAGTGGAAAGCCAATCGCAATGCTTGTTGGGTTGGGACGTGACGAGGACGCAAATGATTAATCCAGATATATCATTGTGCACTCATTCTCTTCCTTACTCTCTTTACGCTTTTTCACTATATTGATATTGATTATATTCTGCTCTGTTTTGGGAAACTGTATTGATTATCAACTCATTAATTGGTTTAGAAATAGATTCAGTAATTGATCTTGTATTTGAATCTGTAATTGAAAGGTAATTGATAGGAAATCAAGATTAGCATTCTGTTGATTTAAAAGGAAATTAGAAACACGAAAATTTGGGGTAAAGTTTAACAAGAATCTATTCACCCCCCCTCTAGATTCATACATAGGGACCAACAATTGGTATCAGAGCTACTTCTAGTAAGTTGCTCTAGAATTTGATCCATAATGGCAAGTAATCAATTACCTTTTGCTGAAGGTGCATCTATTAATAGACCTCCTCTGTTTTGTGGAGATAACTATCCATTTTGGAAAGTTAGAATGAAAATCTTTATGGAGTCTATAAATAGAAACATTTGGCAAGTCATTGTAACTGATTTTAAAATCCCCACACATATAGTTGATGAAAATGAATTAGAAAAACCTTTTGATAAGTGGGAACCAGAAGAAATTAGGAGAGCAGAAAATGATGCTAAAGCTTTAAATATTATACATTCAGCATTAAACTCTGATGAATTCTTTAGAATTTCAGCTTGTACAACAGCAAAGGAAGCATGGGATCTCATCATGGTGACTCATGAAGGTACTCCTGAGGTGAGAAGAGCTAGAAAGAACACACTCATCCAAGAGTATGAAATGTTCAGAATGGCACAAGGTGAGTCTATCATGGACATGCGAAACGATTCACACACATTGAATCACCTCAAAGACTCGGTAAGGTCTTTGTTGAGGAAGAGGTAAATATAAAGGTGCTTTGAAGTCTCTAAGCGAGAAAATGGCAACCAACAATCACAGCATTACGAGAATCAAAGAACTTGGCCTTAATGACAAGTGCTTTGAGTTGTTTGGTAAGTGAGAGAATATGAGATGGATATGTCACGTATGGTGATGAAGAGCAAAAAAACAAGAAGGCTAAAAGTTTAGCACTTAAAATGGAGGACACAAATAGTGATAGTGATGCATCATCAAGTCAGGAAACGACCGAGCAAGAAATGAATCTCATGGTCGAAAGTTCAAAAGGTTCATGAGGAAGAACAACAACAAGAAGAGATTCAACAATGCTAGAAAAGGATCATCTTCAAGGTCACATGCTATGAATGTGGCAAGGCTGGATACTATAGATCGGAGTGTCCAAACTTGAAGAAATCAAGCAAGAAGTGAGCCTAGAAGAGTGGAGCAAGAAGAAAAACCCAAGAAGGACCGATATCGGAAGAAAAAGGCCTACATTGCTTGGGAAGAAAATGACTGCTCATCATCTAGTGAAAGCGAAAATGAGGAAGCCAACTTATGTCTTATGGCTAAACCAGAATCGGATGATGAGGTAAGTGATTCTGACTCCTCCAAAAATGATAATGATTATGATGAATTATATACTGCTTTTTGTGAGTTATTTAAAGAAGCAGAAAAATTTGAAAAACTAAGTAAGGTTTTGAAAAACAGAGTTGCTGAATTAGAAAAAGAAATTTCTGTTTTGAAAACCAATAATCAAGAATTAAAAGATGAAAATGATAAATTGAAATTGCCCTGTTCAAAGTGTAAATCTTTTACTGCCCCTTTGAAAAAGAATAACAAGAAGTTCCATACATTTAAACAAACCAGCAAGTATAGAAACTTCTCATGTAGTTATTGTATGCAATCTGGACATAATCATTATAACTGCATGATTAGAAAGAAAGGCTTAGATAATGGATTGTTTAAATGGATAAAGAAAGATAGTCACAGTTCTAACATGAAAGGACCCAACAAGATTTGGGTACCAAAAACCAAATGATATCTTTCTATGTGTAGGTGTGCTTGAGAGCCAAACACTCAACATGGTATTTGGATAGTGGCTGCTCAAGACATATGACGGGTGACAAGAGTAACTTTATCTCCTTCAAATCCAAAGAATCCGGTTCAGTAGTGTATGGAGATAACAACAAAGGCAAAATTCTGGTATTGGTGATGTTGGAGACAAATCCAACTCCGTGATTGAAGATGTACTTGCTTGTAGAAGGTTTGAAGTTTAATCTTCGAGTATTAGCCAATTATGCGACAAAGGCTATCAAGTTTCATTAACAAAAGATCTGCAAGATCAATAACAACGAATCGAATGAGGTATTGATGGTAGGTAAGAGAAGAGGTAACATCTATACACTTGAACTTGATCATTCATCATCATATCATGCATGTCTTACGTCTAATGATGATCTATCTTGGCTTTGGCATAGACGTATAGCACATATTGATGTTCATCAACTTAATAAACTGTCATCTAAGAGCTTAGTAGAAGGACTACTGAATTAAAGTTCAAAAGAGAAGGCCTATGTGATGCATGTCGAAAGGCAAGCAATCTAGAAACTCTTTCAAATCTAAAAATGTTGTTTCAACTTCTAGACCGCTTGAATTGCTGCACATGGATCTCTTTGGTCCATCTAGAACTGCTAGTTTAGGTGGAAATCTATATGGATTAGTTGTTGTAGATGACTACTCTCGTTTTGCTTGGGTTACTTTTATACCAAGTAAAGACACCACTTTCAAAGTCTTCAAAATACTTGCTAAAAAGATTCAAAACGAAAAAGATTTGAAAATTAAGTCCATTAGAAGTGATCATGGAGGGAATTTGAAAATGAACATTTTGAAAAGTTTTGTGAAAAATATGGAATCGATCACAACTTTTCCGCTCCAAGAACTCCACAACAAAATGGGGTTGTTGAGAGGAAAAACAGATCTTTAGTAGAACTAGCAAGAACTATGTTGAATGAAAGTGATTTGCCTAAATATTTTTAAATGATCAGTTTCCACTGCATGCTATGTTCTAAATAGAATTGTGATTCGACCTATTTTAAAGAGAACCCCCTATGAACTCTATAAAGGCAAGAAACCCAATATATCTCATTTTCGGGTATTTGGGTGTAAGTGTTTTTTTGTCTTGAATAATAGCAAAGAGCCTATTGGTAAGTTTGATGCCAAGGTGATGAGGGTGTGTTTATTGGGTATTCATCATCAAGTAAAGCATATAGAGTCTTTAATAAAAGGAGAATGTGCATTGAGGAATCTGTGCATGTTAAGTTTGATGAAACTAACAATCCCCAAAAGGGAAGTGTATTTGTTGATGATGATGAGCATGTAGGTGAAGAAAGCATAAGCAAAGAAGAACAGCAAGAACCACCAACTACTTCTCATGAGCTTCCAAAAGTATGGAGGAAACCAAGAGATTTATCTCTTGATAACATCATTGGTGACATCCATAAGGGAGTATCTACTAGATCTACTCATAACATGTTTTGTGATGATTATGCATTTGTGTCTCAATTTGAACCTTCTTGTGTTGATGATGCTATAAATGATGAATATTGGATGAATGCTATGCAAGAAGAATTAAATCAGTTTAAAAGGAATAACGTATGGGAGTTAGTACCTTTTAAAAGAGATATGAATGTAATTGGAACAAAATGGGTGTTTAAGAATAAGTTAGATGAGAATGGAGTTGTGGTTAGAAATAAGGCTAGACTAGTAGCTAAGGGATATAATCAACAAGAAGGAATAGATTTTGGTGAAACTTATGCCCCTGTTGCTAGACTAGAAAGCTGTTAGAGTTTTACTTGCTTTTGCCTGCATACATGATTTCAAGTTGTTTCAAATGGATGTTAAAAGTGCTTTCTTGAATGGCTATATCAATGAAGAAGTTTTTGTTTCACAACCTCCTGGATTCACTGATTTCAGATTTCCTGAACATGTGTACAAACTCAAGAAGGCCCTATATGGTCTTAAACAAGCCCCTAGACAATGGTATGAAAGGTTAAGTAAATTTCTTCTGTCAAAAGGGTTCTGCAGAGGTAATGTTGACAAAACTCTTTTCATAAGGAGGAAGTCAAACTGTATTTTGTTGGTTCAAGTTTATGTTGATGATATTATATTTGGATCAACTAATAAATCTCTGTGTGAAGAGTTTGTGGATAGCATGCAGGGGGAGTTTGACATGTCTATGATGGGGGAACTCAAATTCTTCCTAGACTCAAGTCAAACAACTGAAAGATGGAATCTTCATACATCAAGCAAAGTACACCAAGGAATTGCTGAAGAAATTCGACATGGAGAGTTGTAAGATCTCAAACATTCCTATGTCAACTAATCTCTACTTGGATAATGATGCAGCTGGACAAAGTGTAGACCAATCAAGATATAGAGGGATCATTGGATCACTCTTGTACCTCACAGCAAGTAGGCGAGACATTATGTTCAGTGTGTGTGGTTGTGCAAGATTCCAATCTGCACCAAAGGAGTCACACATGGCAGCTGTGAAGAAAATATTGAAGTATCTCAAAGGAACTACTAACTGTGGTTTGTGGTATCCAAAAGGTACGTATCCCACATTGGTTGGTTTTAGTGATGCTGACTTTGCTGGATGTAAAACTGATAGGAAAAGTACTAGTGGAGTATGTCATTTGTTTGGAGGAAGCTTGGTCTCATGGTATAGCAAGAAACAAGCCTGTGTAGCTCTTTCAACTGCAGAAGCAGAGTATATAGCTCGGGTAGTGTTGTGCTTTCGGACCATTTGGTTGAAGCAACAACTGGAGGATTTTGGACTTAAGCTTGATCATATTCCAATCAAGTGTGACAACACAAGTGCCATTAGTATCACGAAGAATCCAGTTTTACACTCAAGGACAAAGCACATCGAGGTGCGTCATCACTTCATTAGAGATCATGTTGAGAAGGGAGATGTTGAGGTGGAATTCATTGACACAGAAAATCAACTCGCGGATATCTTCACCAAACCTCTGCCCAAGGAGAGGTTCTTCAAACTTAGAACCAATCTTGGTATACTAAGTGAAGAACATCTCACATAAGTATTGTATGTTAGTTTAATCATTCATTTGTGCTTAAATTTGGTATGAATTCATTACATTACATGATCTTGACCATTAACATGAAGAATCAAATGTTTTTCAATCATTCTATATGTAAAATCCATGAACATTGCAGTACATAGCCTATTTTCAACTTGATTTGTGGTTTTCTATAGGATGTAATCGATTACAACATGAATGTAATCGATTACAAGAATGTTAGGCTCTGATGTAATCGATTACAGTCCAATGTAATCGATTACAACAGATTGGGTTTCGATGTAATCGATTACAATAGCTATGTAATCGATTACATGGCTTTAGGATTTGGTTCGATGTAATCGATTACCTCACGGTGTAATCGATTACATGAGCTCTCGGAAGTGTTTTTCAGAGCTTTGTTCTTCGTTCTCGGGCTTTATGTTCTGTTTTGGAAGCCCATTCTCCGAACCAACCCTTTGTGATCTTTATTAGAGCTTGTTAGGTTTCATTCACATTTTCATTCTACTCCAAACCCTAATCTCTCACGGCCTCCAAACCCTATTCTCTCTATCCCACACTCATCTTCAACCTTCAAACCATGGACGGACAAGGAAGCGCAAAAAGAATGAAAGCTAGGGCTAACCGTGATATTCAAGAAGAAAGACGTACCAAGAAGAGGCGGGGAAACCTCTTCCAAAAGGAAGGCTCTGAAGAATCCGTGCGTCACAACCCTTGGTTCACCTCGAAGGAACAAGAAACCCGTTTCTTCACTGATTTTGCAAACCGGGAACTCGTAGCCCCAAAGATTGTCAACTTCAGATGGTTAGATAATGAAGGATTTACCTTTCAATCCATGCTCCGAGATCAGAACTTGGAGAAATTCGTTGGGCTAAGGGGTCACATTTACCCTGATTTGGTAAGGGTATTTTATTCTAATCTGAAATATCAACCTGGAAAGATTTTATCTGAAGTTAAAGGAGTGAGCATTGTTCTGACTCACGATTTATTTTTCGAACTGGGTGGAATAACGAATGAGGGGATAGTCCCTACTTTGGAAAATTTGGCTGAGGAAGGCTTTGAACTTCAAAAGGATGCTTTTTACATGAGCATGTTGAGGAATCCTGAGTCTTGGGAAGCTGATATGACTGCAAGGAAAGAAAGAGGAATGAGGAAGACCTTTGGCATAGGTGGTCTCAACACTGACGATCGTCTTCTTCATTATGTTATTTGCTGGGTTTTGGCTGCAAGAGGTACAAATCATGCTCAACTGATGGAAGAAGATATACTTTTGATGGCTGCCATGAAGAATGGAATTCAGATTGATTGGGGTCAAGTTATCATGGACAACATGACCAAAGTAAGGAAATTCCATGACTTCAAGTGCCCTTATGGTCTGTTCATATCTCGTGTTCTTGAGAGATGTCAAGTGGATGTCTTCAATGAGCACAGAGAAAAGGTCAGGGATATTCATGTGCTTGGTGACATGATGCTTAAAAAGATGAGATTAACCAAGACAGCTGAGGGCTGGGTACCTAGAGATGAGATTCAACACCAACACCAACAACAACAACAACAACAACAGCAAGAGCAACCACAACCTGAAGAACATCCTCCTACTGATCATGATGCGGATTCAGCAGCTGGGGATTACATCCCTAAGTCTCGCTTTGAGTCCATTGTACTGGATAGGCTTGAGGAGATGGATAAGCGTCAAGAGGATCTGGGAAAGCAGATTAAGGACTTGGAAAGGAATCAAAATCTGCATTTTCTTGACATGCGAGTCTTGATGGAGACCATCATGGAGCGCCTCAATCAAGATGATGACGACGGCGATGATCAGTGACTCCTTTTTGGTTTGATATACCAAATAGGGGGAGAATAGTATAGGTTATCTTAGATAGGGGGAGTTGAGTTGAGAGTAGATTTTTTAGGTTGTTTAGCTGAAATACTGTTTTATTGATTTCAGAACTATGTCACATGTTTATCTTTTATATTGAATAAAATTTGGTTTGTTTTATGAATCTTTGGTCTTGATCTATATATGTATTTGAATCATGTCATATATACTTGAATGAATGGTTAATTAGTAGTGCATATGCATATTGTATTTTCTGGAGATTACTAACATATGCAGATAATTCAAAAGAACAACACATATCCTAACTCTAAGAAAACCTCAAAGGTGATTTGGTACATCAAAACCAAAAAGGGGGAGATTGTTGGACTTGAAGCTTGAAGAATGTTGTTGTGTCTCTCTTAAGTGTTTTGGTTTTGATGAATGATTTTTCGGTTTTCATAGATGAAGTGTAATTAGGATATATCTATGTATTGTTTGTTGAGTTTAGGCATATATGTGTTGAGTTCTTTATTTTAAGGCCCCAGAGATGTGTATAGCATGTGTATGGTTGATCATGTGATTAATGGTTGATTTCCATTTGAGAAAAATAGTTTGAAAAACCTTGGAAATCCATTTTTCACGATGTAATCGACATGTGCTCGTAATCGATTACATTGATCACCCTTTGGTGTAATCGATTACATCTCCAATGTAATCGATTACATGTTTTAAACCTTTCGGTGTAATCGATTACATCCACAATGTAATCGATTACATGGTTTCGATGTAATCGATTACATCCCTCAATCGATTACATGGTTTGAAATTCACCTTTCTGGGTTTCCCTCTTTCAATGTAATCGATTACATGCTCGTGGTAATCGATTACATGCCTAGAAAAATCAAATTGGAGGGTTCTAACGGCTAGTGTAATCGATTACATGTATTTTGGATCAATTACATTGACCGTTATAGCTCAGATTTGCACGTTTTCTCCCTCCAAAATTGATTCTATAAGTACATCCTTGATGAAGCATATGTGATTGCTGAAAACCAAACTATTTGCAACTGCTTCTACACTTTCATATGCTCTAAACTTAGAGTTCATCAAGGTTTTCAAAGACAAGGGGAAACTTGATCCATATCCTTGTTGGGTGAATTTCATAAAGCTTGTTTGTGATCAGATTCTGCACTAAAGGTGTATTCTTTACTGATCTTTTTGTATTTCCAATTTTGGGTTGTTGCTCTAGGAGAGAGGTCTCTCTAGATAGAGCATTGTATTTGAGAAGTGATTCTCAAAGTTTGATCTTGGAGGTGCCAAGGTCTTGGAAGTTCTGTTCTTCAGGTTGAAGAACAGTTTTGGGTGTTTTGATTTCTGTTTGTATTGCTTGTTGCAGAGTGAATGTAAAAGGATACGAAAGAAATCATTTGATAGTGGAAAGCCAATCGCAACAGTTGTTGGGTTGGGACTGGACGTAGGCAGTTGGCCGAACCAGTATATATCGCTGTGCACTCATTCTCTTCCTTACTCTCTTTACAGTTTTTCACTATATTGATATTGATTATATTCTGCTCTGTTTTGGGAAACTGTATTGATTATCAACTCATTAATTGGTTTAGAAATAGATTCAGTAATTGATCTTGTATTTGAATCTGTAATTGAAAGGTAATTGATAGGAAATCAAGATTAGCATTCTGTTGATTTAAAAGGAAATTAGAAACACGAAAATTTGGGGTAAAGTTTAACAAGAATCTATTCACCCCCCCTCTAGATTCATACATAGGGACCAACATTTGTAACCTAACCACGCAGAACATGTGTTATGATAACATGCGCAGTACATTCTTCACAAACTTGTACTACTGAACAAAGCAAAGCATGAATAGGAAAAAGTTGCATGAAGCATAAATGGGTGTTATGCACTTGTGTCCATTACGTATCATCTATCACTCTTTCATTTAAATTCGATGGTCCCAATCTTAACGATGAGCTCTGTTAGTTACAATCAGTATGTCACACGCTAGACTCTACTAGGTTATTATTATTTATTATTTTGGGATGATTTTAGACAAACCAATCCTCCTTTTATTAATTCATTCTTTCATTTCATCTTCTTAGTCAAATACCAACATTATTAGTGTTTAAGCTACATTCCACAATTTGATCATAATTATTAATCCAACATTCAACCACGACAAAAGAATAGATTAGCCCATACAATTGCTCTTGATTCCAATTGTAAACTATAAACCAAAGAAGCTTCTCACAACTTTTCTTAATTTGTGAAAGTTCAAATATGTTTGTAATTTTTCAATTTGAGTTAATTTAGTTTTATTATTCTAAATTTAAAATTAATATTTTTAATCTCTCAAATGTTAAAAAAATGTGATTTCAGTTTCTCGAATGAATTTAAATAACATTATATAAGTGTAGCTTAAAGTGGTCGGTAAAAAAAATAGCAAAACGTGAAAATATTGGTAACTAAAATATTGTGTGTTACTGTTAATTAAGTAAATTTCTTATGTAATTTCCAATAAAATAATTTTCAATCCAACGACTCAAAATCAACCATTGAGATTAGTCTTAACAAAACCTAACGATTTACATAAAAAAAACTGCAAATATTACGAAAACAATGGTGTGTGCATATATATATATATTCATTTTAATTAGTACATATTTTGATTTTTGATATAAAGATCAAAATGTCATAATAAACAATTAAAATGATAGTAAATATAATGATAAAGATATTATATTTAAGAATTATTTTATTGTTTTTTATTTTATTAATGAAAAAACCTGATTAATTGCCACGATTGCATACAGCTACCAGACTCTTAACAATTGGAAGAAGCTTTATACATAGTCTAATTAAGAGTTTAATTACTCATCCACATGTTTCCGACTTTCCGTTACTATCAAATATACAATTACCTATAATTGTTATAGTTACCCCGATTCTTTTCTTGAATGTGAAGTGCAAACATGTTTTCATGTCTTCATTCTTTTCTACAAAAGCATAACTGTAGGGTATTTTACTGGTACCAGTGCTCATCATTTAATCCATTTTAAGCTTTCTAACATAGGGATCATACAAAAAAAGTTACATCAATTAGTTGAGTAGATGCATGCTTTATTGTTTTCGATAGTAATTAATATGTGTGTGTGTGTGTATATAATATTCATGCTTTTAGTTGCTTCTAAACAGAAGCGAATCGTTTAATATGCTACATGGGCCCTTACCTAAGCATCGTAAAGTGACGCACTATGCTTTTGATAACTATAAATAGGTTAATAGAAATGAAAGAGGCATCGTATATTTTGATATTGACATGTCGGATACCATAGGCTACAAGGTTGAATCAAAATTCACCAACATGTCTAGATCACTTTCTAGTACCAATGTGCAACAAGGGAAGACCTTGCTTCAGAACCCATTTGAGTTCAGTGACGAACACATCCTTGATAATGTTTATAGAACCCATTTTCATTGTGTTGAAAAGTGCGACGTAACATCCCTTCACTTTGTTTCCTCAACCGTCATCAATCACTCCATTCATATTACAGATACAGTCATTGCTAAGGTAATTTGCTTTACACTCTTTATTATAACATCTTCATTATAATATTAAACCAAGTACTAAATAAATCTTTGCTAGCTAGGAGAGTTAACTTCACCCTGTTAAACATGGTTCTAACAACACATGAAGTAAAAAATATGATATCTAAATTAGAAATAATAACTTCATTTTCAAAATCTCTTGCATGTATTTTGAATGACTGCAGTAACCTTTTCAGATATATATCATGAAGTATATTATAATTAATTTGAAATGATTAAAATAAATTTTGAAGTAATATGATTTATGTTTGATTTTTTTAAAAAAAAAATTAAACAAAGCTGACTATAAGATTTTAATAAAAAAAATATAGTATCCAACATAAAAATTATTAAAATTTCTTCGATTCAAAATCAATTATGCAATCATAATATTAAATTTTGTTACTCTGCCATTAGTTATAAACACAAAAAAAAAAAATGTACACATTTAGCAAAAAGCACATTAACTGTTTTCAATTGTCAATGTATATGTGAATGCCCAAACATGAATCCTAACAAACACTACATGATTTTGTGACACAGGGTAGCCAACTTAGTGATCGGTTCAGAGAAGACACGAGCATAACTTCTCAACAACTTATTGTCAAACTGAAGCGAATTGCTTGCCAGGTGTTTGCTTTATTTTCTATTTTGTGTTAATTAACTAGACTTTTAATTAAACAATTTGTCAAAATAATTAATCAATATATGTAAAATAGCAAAATATAAGTAAACTATAATTTTTTATCCCTCCACAAAAACAAATTATTACTTTCCGTGAAATAGTTGCTCAAATTTAAGTTTCGATCAACTATTTAATGTTTTTAAAATAACGTTGTCCAAGTGTGCAAATGCCTTAACATAAGTATCTCTTTACTTATGTAGATCCCACTTTGCGAACAGGAAATATTTCATTCTCTTTACTAATCTTTACATATCTGATTAATTAAAACCATAGGCACTACTAATACATCACCAACATATGGCACATTATTACCAAAATTTAACTACAGTACACTCGTAATTTTTACACTGTTACTTACTCATAATTATTTAATTAAAAATAATAACACTTTATTATGTTAAAAAAAATATTACGAAGTGAAGATGAAACATTCTGCTTCATGAGAGAAGATTAATGCTAGTTAACATAAGTAGTAATGATTTATGCTATTTAATCAAATGATTTATGGGTTAAATTTTGATAAACTTAGATATAGAATTAGAATATCTTTATCATGGTTATTTGGTAACATAAAATTATAATTTATTAAGAATAAATCGAAATTAAACTGTCGGGGGGTTTTAGATGGTGTGCACGAATCGTGGTGATCATTATGCGCATCACACAACAATGCTGATTCTAGAACAGCTGAAAGCATATTCGTGGGATGCAAAAGCACTGATAGTTCAAGCAGCTTTTGCACTGGAATATGGGAAATTCTTGTACCTTCCGCTGACAACACAAAATCTGCAAGTTGAAAAATCATTGGCAGATTTGAATGGACTGTTAATGGTACAACAAAACACACAGCATCTAATTCACTTCAGCAGTGTGGTGAAGAAGGTAATGCAAGTGATTGAGTGCATAACTGAATGGAAGAGGCTAACTAGTGCAGGCTATGACATAAAGGATGTGCCTACCTTGGCTGAAACTTTGCATGAGATCCCTGTTGTTGTATATTGGGCTATCTTCACTTTTGTCACTTGCACTGGTCAACTTGATGACTTTACCTCTGATAATAGGTAACTCTTAATTTATAAATATAACTGTTTGATTTAGTTTTATGTTAAATATTTTAATCATAAATGTTTCTCCTTTAAAAAGATACAGGTTTATATAGCTATTTTATACATCTGAAAGAGGAAGGAAAAAAGAAAAAACATAAAAGACTGTAATCTTAATAATGAGATCCCTAATATTATTAGCTGGTGAGAGGGGCAATAAGGTGGAAAAGAGAAGTGAGAGGGCAGGGCAATAATGTGAGTGGAGAATGCATTTTTGGGTAAATGCATTTTTACATAGTGACTTTATGTTTAAGAAATATTTAAAGTAACAACAAATTTGTTTATAGGAAATTTTGGGTAGTTAATTTCGTTTAAAAAACCACTTTCATTTTTAATTAAAAAAATTATCTTATTTTTACTTTATTTCCCAGTTTCAAAATTTTTTATGGGAAGGTGTAAAACAATTTTTCTTTTTTTTTTTTTTTTTTTTGCTTTTGTATTTTATACTTTATTATTTATAAAACAATGTGTCTACAAACAAATTTCTTAAGTACAAAACTGGAATATTTTACTCTTAAAATTTATTGTGTAAATAACAACACATTGAGCAAATTTAGTTGTTTTCCATGTTAGATGTACTGATTGCAATTGCTTTGATTCAGGGTTCACAGACATGAATTGTCGAAAAACTTTGAGAACAAACTCGACCTTATTCTACGAAATTTTAAGGATCATTTGGAAATGTGTAGCAGGGAGATAGGTTAGTTATGTGTTTTACAACTTATTCCCTTTCTGGCCAATGCAATTTCTAAACTAATATGAATAATTGAAATTGTTTTGTAATAATATATTGTATGGATCGTGCACCTGCAGGAAGAATAGAAGACTACACAAGACGTAAGAATATTGTGATACATTCTGGTAAAGATATTGTAAAGGTTTTGAAAGCACTCATTGTCTCTGGAGAGAATAGGGAATCAAGACAATTTGTGTATAATGGCCTCACCGGAGCACAGGTAGCCACTAGGGAAAGTTAATTACTATTTTTTATATATATACATACACCACTTTCCCCTGCATTGCATCAGTTTATTAGATCTTATTAGCATTGAAGGAAAGATGGTGGAACTTAAAGATTAAAAGATATTTTTAAAATTAATATGCTATACTTTGTTTAAATTGTTTTCCGCTGCAAAATGAAAATTTTGAATGGGAATGGATGAAATTAAAAAACAAAAAATATAAAAAGTGATATGGAAGAATTTTGTGTCATAAGTTAAAAATGCAGTGCTTCATTTTTAAAAAAATTAAAGGATATTAAAAAATACTATGTATAACATCGCAGAATAATATTTAATATTTTGGTGTTGGCTTTCCCATTTAACAACAAGAAGTCGCCTTTATTAAGAAGGATTAAAATTATTTGCCTTGTCTTACTAAACCTGTTCCTTGATAAAATGTGATGAACTAGGACAAAATTTATACAACTCCCTTAGTTATTGGTTTTTTTAGTGTACAGTAGTTTGTTAAAAGAATCAGATCTGAGACAGAAGGAACACACGCTTTGAGTTAAATTCAACAATGTTTTATCAGAGCTCTTGTGATATATTGCTTACAATTTCATGATATAAGAATTTAATTACCATGTACTATTAGCTTAAGAAATTTCTATATCAACTAAGTAAAAATAACTCTATATATGATTTGTTAAATAATTATTATAGAAGTGAACAATCAAACTAATTAAATTCTTCTCGAGTTTAATATGTTTTACTTTACAGGTTAAAATTGAAGAGTTCAAGAAGAAGCATGTCTTGTTATTCATTTCGGGCCTTGAAAACATCGACGAGGAGATTCAGCTTCTAAAATCCATAAATGAGAAATTAAAGGAGAAACCACACGAAGTAGAAGGTTACAGGAAGGAGGATTTCAGGCTTTTGTGGATTCCCATTGTGGATGAATGGAATGAGAAACATAGAAAAGTATTAGAAACTCATTTACAACGTACTAAGATTGGATGGTACGTGGTGAAAGAGTTTAATTTCGAAACAGGCATCAAGCTAATCAAAGAAGTGTTCTTGTACAAAGAAAAGGCAATTATCCCATTAATAAGTCCCGAAGGTAGGGTGGAAAACATTGATACTAAGCACATTTTATCTGTGTGGGGTATTGATGGGTTTCCTTTCAGAACCTCTGATCATACCCGACTTACTCAACAATGGAATTGGTTTTGGTCCGAAATGACCAAGCTCAACCCAAGAATAGGGGACTTGGTAAGTACCAAAATTTTAAATTATTGCATCTCTCATTTGATTTATATGCATATATATATATATATATATATATATATATATATATATATATATATATATATATATATATATATATATATATATACACGTCATAACTATGTGTATGTAATGTACTTATTCTAAGTATAAAACTTGTATGCTTTAAGTATCGGTTTTGAGAATTCAATTAAATTTTTTTTTGCTAGAATTTAATCAATAATGTTAAGAGGTAAAACTTTTATGCTTTATTGTAATGATGATGGTTTCAGCATAGTTGGATTCTTGCATTGAAATTAGTAATGTGCCACTTTATTAATTGGAGCTAACATTGGCATACATACTATTTATACATACATACTATAGTGAAAATATCATCCAAATTGTAAAGATTTAGATACATGTATATAATGTGAAAAAATCAGATCGAGGAAGACCGTTATCTCTTCATCTATGGAGGCACAGACACTACGTGGATACAAGAATTCACAACAGCTATAGAGGCATTGAAGAGGCAGGTTGAGACAGTGATGCAACTAGACATCACAATAGAGCCATATCAACTAGGAAAGGAAGACCCCAAAGTTGTGCCACGCTTTTGGATTGCCATTGATAGCTTACTTGCAAGTAGGAAACAAATGAAGCAGGGTGGTGAAGGGGCACAAGACTTTGCAACAAGAGAGATAAAGAGGTTGCTGTACCTCAAACAAGATCTTAAGGGATGGGTCATTCTTAGTAAAGGGTACAATGTGAAGCTCCTTGGTCAAGGTGAGGCCATGTGGCGCACAATCAAGGACTTCAGCACATGGTATGGGAAATTGCATGAAGAAGTGAGCTTTGATGTGGCTTTCAAAGAATACTATGAGGGAATCAAGGTTACGGATTGTCCTAAAAAATGTGAACATAATGAAATTTCTAACTACCCTTCGGATATACTAGCCCGTATACCGTGCCCAAATATGGATTGTGGGCGTTCAATGGAGGTAACTTCTGTTAATTACAGGTGTTGTCATGGTCTTGAGTTACAATAGACAATGTTACTCTGCTTGGGAATATTTGGTGCAACCATTAGTGCTTGCACACATATGGGACTTCATGTTTTGGCTTAAATTTATGCCCGTTGTGTTTAGTTTATCAGCATATTTCAGGATACACCACTTCCGAGTGTATACTTGCATGTCATTGTCAAGTTGTCTTTGATTGGTACAGTCACTAGCAAATAATAACATTTTCATGTAGCTTGTTTGTATGTTTTTCAATGAAATGGTTTGAATAAAATAAGTATTTTTCATTTTAACGTTTTATTGGACTAATACTAACTGCCGTGCGGAAAAAAATAAGAATAGACGAAAATATATGTGTTTTTTTTTCTAATTTCAATGAGTAAGACATGTTTCCCATTTTAATATCAAGAAATGATTTTAATATCAAGAAATGACAGTATCACATCTTTTAATAGTCCCGATTATATGGTTGAAATACTTATTGAGCAACCTTCTCACTTTTAACTGATTACCAGGAACTCTAGATTGTAGATCATGGATACAGCCCCTTGGAATTGAAATTAATTAATCTCAAATATTAGAAGTATAAGATTATATTGTTAGGAATTCAGCATGCTTCAAAACATAATAAAGGAGAAAGAAAAAGAGTACACAAAAAATTTAATGTGATTCGGTGTCTCAAAATCTAGTTTATGATCCCTCTAGATAAAATTCATATATATAATTTTTAAACGGAAAAATCACAAACCCTCGCAACAGGTAACAGTGAGATTTTTGAATGGAAGAAAAATTCATATACCTTCGCCATAGTGTAATTTTTGAATAAAAGAAAATCACAAATCCTCTATACAATATTGATGTAATTTTTAAATAAAAGAAAATCACAAATCCTCTGTACAATATTGATGTGACTTTTAAACAGAAGAAAAATCATATACCTTCATCTCATAATATAATTTTTTAATGAGAAAATTACGAACCTTCCCTGTATATATTAATCAGCAATGTCAACCCCTGTTATATTCATAGTTGATGTCACGGACATATAACATTAGTTAGTTTACAAGTTTTGATTATAAAATGCATAATTAATTCCAGAGTAGCAGCTATGTTAAACATTCTTGAAACAGAGTAGGTCCAATTATCAAGATACACGTAACAAAGAGGATCGGTAATATATCTACACATTGTGTTTGAGTAGAGTTTTCAGCGGAAGAGTGAGGAAACAGTTTCTGCATAAATCATAAGTTTCAAAGATCTATCATTTGTTGAGCGGTACTTCTATCGCCAAGCGAACGAAGCTCTATATGACAGAGGTCACTCTCTATCACAAATTTTATGGGCAACTTTGTAATATCTTAACCAAGTACTGTGTTATATAATATTAAGCGCAAAATTTATTTTATTTTTCAAAAGAACTCGATTAATTTAATTAATGAAATCATGTAAATAACAGTCAAGTAGAAATAATACAAAAAGAATTTCCAACGTAAAGTCATTACACTAAAGAAAGGATTGGAGCCAGAAATTTAAGGTGGGATGGACGAAATTTTTTTATTTTAATTCTCAATTTTTATATTTTTTATTTAATATTTTTAGAATGATATAATATGTCCATGAAAAATAAGTTAAAGTTAATTTAATTCATTTAATTATAATTTTTGGATAAGATAATAAAATATACATCATCAATTATTAAAAATTATTGTTCTGACTGATAAATATATAATATGATTGTAAAATTTTAAAATTAAAGATAAATATTAAAAATTTTAGTTATAATTTATGAGTAAAGTAATAAAAAATACATCATTAATGATTAAAATTTATTATGATTAATAATTTCTTAAATAAATATATGATATGGTAGTAAAATTTTAAAATTAAAGATGAAAATTAAAATTTTAAAACTAAAAATCATTTAGATGAGATTTTAAAATCAAATATGAATATTGAAAATTTTAAAATTAAAAATCATTTAAATAGAGCCTTAAACTTGTATATTTTCAAAATTAGATATAAAATTATAAATTAAAAATAAAAATTTATTATTATTATTATTATTATTATATATATTATTTATATATAATTATTATTTAAAATAATTATTTTAAGAATATTATACTTATTTATTTAAAATTATAAAACTAAAATTATAATTTATTTAAAATTATAAAATAAAAATCATAATTATTTATTTAAAATAATTATATATATATATAATAAAAGGAAAAAAATAGAAAAAAAATTTGGGGGCATAGCCCCTTGAGCTGAACGGAGCCACTAATTAAAACATAAAGCCAAATGACATGTAATTATGTTTTAAACTATCATAATTACATCTTTAACAAAAAAACAAATAACATAAACTTTTATCCTATTTTAGAATGATGTACAAAAGAAAAATAATAAGAAAGAACATTTGAAACTTTTAGAATTAAGAGAATGTATTAATACTTCTTCTCAAATCTTATATGCCTCATTTACACCCATTAATTAATCTGCTCACCCAACATCTATGGATCATAGCAAGTGTTACCAAGAGACTACATAAAAGGTTAATTTATATGAAATAGGAATAATAACAATAAACAAGTAAGTAAGAGACATTCATGTTAACCAATTCAATATACCATAATTTCATATTTAAAATGCAAATTCCCAAATGATTCATGATAATTAACTTCACTCAAATGTCATTTGGTATCATTCAAAATTATAGAGAGATAATTAGAAGTACTTGTTATTCTTACTAAGAATACTATACAATAACACTAGTCTTATTATTTCACATAAATCCTACATCTTGGTAATGAAAAATTCTACAACATTTAGTAACATACCATTTTAAATAGATTATACATAAAAAAAAAAAGAAGTTTTACTTGTATACAATTCTTACATTTACAATGCTCTACCCGATCAGTTAACCAAATCTTATCAAAATAATTTCACACACATCAAAGACATAAGTATTAACTCTTCTAAGCAATCTAGTTTATTGGACATTAAAAGAAATACCAGTTAGAGTAACTTCTAATTTAATATATTAGATGGAGTTTTCATGGTATCTATTTCATCTTCCATGGTAAAATTTTCATCATGATTCATAACAACATCTAAGTAAGTAATTCTTGCATCAAAATTCACTTACATTATCTTGTCATACGGATACACCTTAGAATACTATAATCAACATAAAAATTAAAAAGTCAACAAGTATTCGAAATTAAATCCATAAAATATTTACAAATAACCGAACACACTAGAATCAACATATATCCAAAAAACTATAATCAACAAATACCACCAAATAACACCAGTATTATTAAAGAACATGAAAATGAGAAATTTCGGTGCAAGAAGTGATTTAGTTATGGACTCGGGTGGTGGCAAGAAGTGTCAAACAAAAATGTTGTTATAGATAAAGGAGCGTCATTACTATCGTGTAAGACTCTATGAGCATAAAAACGTTCCTTACTAAATTATACTCGTCCTCATGGAAACTACTTAAATACAACGTTTCCTTTGAAAACGAATCTTTGATTACTATAAAAAAGAATACTTGTATTCGCCAATTTTTTATTTTTTTTAAGGAGACTGGTTATTTGATGAGAAATAATAAATATTCCAATTCAACTGTTAATATAAAAATGTGTTTGAAAAATGGTGTATCGATTTTTTTATTTGAAATGTGTATCTAAAAGAGAAATGATACTTATACAATATTTTGTTCATAAATCTTATTAGAAGAGAAAGAGCAGATAAAGAAAAATTTGAGGTGTAATAAATAATACAGTGGATTTATTTTAATAAACTTTTTTATTTTTAATTATAATAAATAACAATTTACATGTAATAAAAATGAAAAACTAAATAATCATAAAGATGGAATTGAAATTGAAAAGAAAAATCTTATATAGATTAAAAAATAACATATTCTTATATGAACAATGTAATATGTAATGTAATAAAAATGAAAAACTAAATAATCATAAAGATGGAATTGAAATTGAAAAGAAAAATCTTATATAGATTAAAAAATAACATATTCTTATATGAACAATGTAATATGTAAGATGTTCACGGATTTAGTTCGATTTTTATTTTAAAATTTATTCAAATTAAACAAAATAATTTAGTTTGGTTTTGTTCCATTTAAATTAGCGTGAATGTGAACCAAATTAAATTAATTTTAATTTTTTATGAAAGTATTAAAAATATAAAAAGTATTAAAATATTATTAAAAAATAATTCAATTTATAAATTATATTTAATATTTAAAATATATAAAATAAAAAATAATTTATAACTATATAGTTAAAAAATATAAAATAAATAAAACAGATAATATTAATTAAAATACATAAAACACAAAATTAATAATTTATTACACTAAAAAGTTATATAAAAACATAATAATACTTAAATAAATTTAAATATACAATTTAATTTGTTTCAATGCATTTTCTAAATTTGATAAACCAAACGGCATTGAATAAAAATTTAATCTAAATCAATTTAAACTATTTACGATTTGATTTGGATTTTAACGCCATAGAAAGACACACCTGATTTGATTCGGATCTCAAATCCAAGTAAGGAAATATCGAACTCCACTCGATCCGACCCGAATGTAAGTCCGTTAACTTGCAAACACTTTTCCTTTGATATTTCATGAATAGGGTACGGTTTGTCTCTGCATTTTATGAAACCTTGTTGTGTCCAACGAAAACAATGTCTCACTGCGCCAAGAGGCTTCTGAACCTCACGCGCGCTTTCTCTACGGAGGCGCGTGCTCAGAAGGTGGAGCGCATCGCGAACGAGCTTCTCGAACTAAACAGGTTCGAGCGGCACGACTTCACTGTCCTCTGGCGCCTCAAGATGGGTATCCACCGCTTCGGCGCTCCGGTCGCCGGTGTCGCAGCCGCGGTGCCATCTCTCGCGGCTGCCGGGACGGATGCGGGTGCTTCCACGGCCGAGAAGACGGCGTTTGATTTGAAGCTGGAGAAGTATGATGCTGCTGCGAAGATCAAGATCATTAAGGAAGTGAGAGCGTTCACTGACTTGGGGTTGAAGGAAGCCAAGGACTTGGTAGAGAAGGTGCCATGTGTTTTGAAGAAGGGACTCACTAAAGAGGAGGCTGCTCCCATTTTGGAGAAGCTTAAGGAGTTGGGTGCTGCTGTTGTGTTGGAGTGATCATGATTCTGCTCTTTGAGTTTTTTTTGTTAGTTTTAGATTCATTGAAACTTGTTTATGGGTTATGAATGATATATGATGATTTTTATATCTTACCCCCCTTCCCTCCTGTTTGTTTTTTTATATTTTGTTGGTAGGTTTATAACTGTGCCAAATGATTAGTTAAATAATATTCCTGGCGCCTTGGTTTCTAACCATGCTGAATGGTGTCATGTGATACATGTACTCGACTTCACCTGGTGGGATAAGGCTCTGTTGTTGTTGGTAGAATTTTAGTTTTTTGTTATATGGCATTCTTGATTTTAATTAAAGTTTGACATTGGTAACTGCCTTTAATGGTTTAAATTTGTGTTTGAGCTTTGGGGATATGTGTGGTTAGCCTTTGGGTAGGTTGGAGAAGTGTATTGCTGGGCTTATTTTCTATGGCACGTAGATGTTTTATTTCTATTATCTTTCCTTGTATGGTTGAATATTGATGAATATGTTATGTGGGTTTGGTCTTGGTCATTTGGTGAGTGAAATCAGAAGTGGTTTGCAAAGCCTTATGAGAAAATGGACGAATTTCGCATTGTGGGATGGTGTTTATCAGATATTTGAATTATTGCAAAGTTTGTTTGGGTTTTAGTGATACCCCTTTAGCTGAGTGTTGAGCTCTGTCTTATGTTGCAGAAAAAATTTTGTTAATTTCATTTTGAAAAAGGAAAACATGAAGTATATAAATGATTAAAACATGAAATGAGTTTTAAAGTAACTGTTTATAATTATTATAAAACAGACCATGGTGATGCTGCGTGAAATTGTTAGTACTAGTTAGATAATCCCAAATTTTTTTTTTTCATTCCCAATCCCTATCAATTTTTCCCCTAATTTCTTAATGACTCTCTGTCTTTGATAACATAATCTTAGAACTTTTTTATGGTTAATGATGTGTTTTACTGTCATTGGCTTTTTATATGTACTGAGATGAAGCCAAGGAAACCCATGGATTCGATTCTGTATGCACTTTTGGTGATACTATTCTGTTGCTGATGGGTTTATATAAATATGAATTTTCCCATCGTAAATTTTTCTGTTAAGCTCACTGGTCATTTACTATTTGATTTCCTTGCCCCTGGGTTCATGAACAGTTTTGTTTTGTTACGGATGAAGATATTTAAGTTGCTTAATCCTTGCTAGCATATTATGTGGCTTTTAGCAGGTGGAATGGGTAATGCATTTAATGCTTTAGCACTAGCATTGCAATAAAAGGAGTCTTTACACCATTTTCGCTGATCAAATCATAGTTTTTGGGCTTTGAATATATGGTAATTTTGCTTTCTGTTGACCATTCTAAGCTATATTTTCAGGTCTCTGAACTATCATTCTTTTCACTGTAGGACAGAAAACAAAATCTATGAGATGAATGTTGATTTATCTCTTCAAAGAAGGACTGAAGAACTTCTAAGGAACATGTTGGTAAATTGTGGATTACTTATTTGTTTCAGATATTTCAAACATTAAGACATCAGTAGTGTGGTGCTGGAACAGTTTAGAAAGTGGCTTATGTTTGTGGCTGTATATTGCTCTGAGAAGAAAGGACTCTTTCATTTTCTTTCTCCTTTTATCTTTGTTTTGTAATTTCTCCATTCATATCCTTCATCAGTGAAGCTATGCTGACAGTTCTATTCTAGACATATGAAACAATATCTAAGTAATGTCTTTGCCTTTGCATTGTGTACCATTGCAATCATATTATAAAATCACATGTGCACCAAATTGCATCTCTGAGTGCATTTTGAAATTCTGTTTCTGCATTCCCTAAAATGTGGCCAAGAATGCCTACCCATTTATCACTTGAAGTCATGTTCAATTAGAATGTTCTGTTTTCAAAACAATCTTCATCAAATTCACACCTGATTGAGTCATACCCTTCATTTAAGTTGTTATAACCCTTTTGTTTATTTTTTCAATCTTCTTTGAGCCATGATTCTGGTCATGTGTGAAGCTTGAGCTGTGTGAACAAATTTTTATTTCTGTACTTGGTGGGTTCTAATCATTTTATGTGTAGATGTGATGCAGTATGAAATTGGAAAAAAAGGGAGCCTTGTCTAATTTTCAAAGCACCAAATTGGATTTCACAATTCAGTTCTATTTTCTGTATTAATTGTGACCCAAATCTTGCTGAGTCCTGGGTCCATATGATGATGGTTTATTTTGGATTCACATTCGACCAAGAACCTGGTTTTTCATTTGAAATGATTATTTTATCATAGCAATTTGAATCTAGGTGGTTACTGTTGGTGGTCTTGGCTATAAGTTGGTTGCTTTCTTTTCTTTAGATTGTGAACCCTATATCTGCTTCTGTTATGCTTCTTCCTTGTCGAATTGACAACAGAAATTGCATTCATACTTTGTGATTGTTTGTTGTTACAACTATAAAGTTCCATTTAGTTGGCAATAAATTTATGTTTCATAGTCTGTCCAACCATAATTTTGACCTGTTCTGTAATCAGGAGTTTAAGTGATTGCACTGGTTTTAAGTGCCTATGAAATATTTGGTTGTGTTATGCTTACTAATTTCACTTTTAAATCACTGGCTGTGGAATACCTATTCAGTCTAAAATCTATGTATTATCTATGCATTGTGCTCATTTTATGACTACTAACTTGTAGTTTTATTTTGTTTTGTTGAAATGTTGAATGAAACTTTGAGCATAGAATTTTTGTCAGGTATACAAGCTGATAAAAAAGAAAAATTGCATTTGATGACTCATAGTAGTCATTAATTAAACTTGGTTGGTAATTTTCTCATTTTCTGTATTCTAGGACTTTGGGCAATTTGCCTATTGGTTAGTGCTGAACTTCAAAATTTGACGTGGCACTAGATTGAATTGTTACCATATGATGCTATTCTTGGGGCCAGACCAGAGTATACTAAAAGATCACTCCAAATTATCCAGTTTTCTGGCCATTGCTCTAAAGGTTCAAGAACTTTATTTTCACAATAGTAGACTATGTCCATTCAATGAAGTGCTAGAGAATGTGCTACTTTATCAACATGTTAAGTAGTTATTGTATGTTAGGAATTAAAAAAGGGGGAAAACCGCCGCAAGTTTATTATAGGAAAAGAAGTAGACTGAGTTAGTTGAGATGTTAGTTGTAATCTGTTAGTAGGGCTTATGTAATACATATAAATAGGGCCCTTGCTACAGAAGAGATAATTTTGGAAAATGTTAATTATTTGACTGGATTTATATCTAGTGTTATAAGAGAGTTCTCCTTTAGGTACCTTTGGGTGCATTGTACATTTGTACTTTTCCCTGTTTTCTTTCAATATTCAGAAATATGCATACAGTCACTGTGGATTGATTCTTTCCTTTCTTGGTTCTATTTAGCCTATTGTTAGAATCTTCTTTCATCTCATAAGAGATTCCTAACAGTGTAGGATCTGATAAGTCAATTCCCCAATATCAAGTTCCATTCTGTTTGGAGCTAAGAATTTCTGCCACATAAATTTGTTCTGGAGTGTTGAATTTTTGTTCTATCAACTCATTGTTTATGAATCACAAGTTCTGTTTTCTATGTTATAGGACTAGTTGGAGTACAAAACATGCTGCTAAAATCTTCCTTTGGAGTGAAATTTGTTGACTATGATATGTTCTATGTCTTGTTATGTTTTGAATCTTGCTACTAAAAATCTTCCCAAACATTCATATTTTCATAAAACAAATTATTGTTTTAAAATTATAACAATAAAGTAATAAATAGAAGTTTGATGAGAATGTTGATTTTGTGGTTAATTTCTAGGCAAATATTTGTAGTTGTTCCGGTTTAAAGGCAATGGGGAGTTTATAAAGGTTTATTCTTGGCATGTAATTTAAGTTTTTCCCTTATATCCATTGAGATGGACTGTGATATAGCTTATTTAAAGTTGAACATTTTTGTCTTTTAAATTATTTTTTTCCTTATTTGCTACCTGTGTACTTTCTGTCCTTGGCAACCTACTTCTCATCACTGATGACCTGTTTCTTATCATAATTGGCGTGCTTCCCTTCTATTTTCCACATGACTTGCTTCCTTTTTATTCTCCATGTGACTTTTGTCCCCTCTTCGCTACTTGTTACCTAGGACTTTCTTTCCATCCCTAGTGAATTGCTTCCCATTACAGAACTGATTGTCTCTTTGACTGTGCATAATTTTTATATTATTTTCTCAATTTTTGTTTACTCATATTATATTAAAAAAATTAATAATGTTCTTTTATTAAATTGGTTTGATCATGGATCAACCAAAGTTAGACCATTGAACCATGCAAGTCCTAGTTCATTCTTCACTGGTTTGATATCTAATTTGGTTTTGATAGCATTGTTATCTTGTCATACTTTCACAAGATATATCAAATTTGTGGTGGTTTTTTGATACATGTTGAATAGTGTAACTAAAATTTATATTTTGATGTAATGGATTGAAGTAAATGGTGGTGAGGAAAATTGTCAGGGACCAAAGAATGAAAATGAGCAATGACACAGTAAATAAAAAAAAAATGAGCAATGACATAGTAAATAAAAAAAATGAGCAATGATACAGTAAATAAAAAAAAAATGCTTGTATGATGAGAAATACAGGAGTATGATCTAACTATCATATAGCTAGGCTCCCTTTGGAGTGTGTCCATTATGGAAATTCTAGAATCGACTATTATGAAGATATTTTTTTTCATTGATGTTGACAAATTAAGAACCCAATAAGATGAATACTAGACATATTTTTGTTAGATGGACAGAAGAATTTGAAGCTGCTTCAAGATCTCCATCTATATAAATGCTCAAGTTTAAAACTTAATAGTTGGTGAGAACGCTCTTTTTTAAGATAAAATAAAAACTTTGATAGTCTTGTTGTGTACAACTTCTATTATTCATTTGTAAAAAACCTTTAGTGTAAGCTTCATTATATATTTCTTTCTGTGTAAAGGTTGAACCATTTATAAGTTAGACGCCTTTTCTGTAAATCTACCTTTAGTGGTAGTTAGCTTGAAAATGTTGAAATCAAATAATACTTGATATAGCTAAGAGAGGTTGGGTCCAAATAATACTTGGAGAGGTTAGCCTGCAGAGATTTTGTTCAAATAATATTTTGGTTTAGTTAGCCAGAAAAGGTTGTGTTCAAATAATAGTTAGTCTGATGATGTTGTGTCTAAATAATACTTTGGATAACACTTTGGATAACCAGAAGTGGATGAAGTCAAATAATACTTGTAAGAAACTAAATGTAATTTTGCTTAAGACAAAATATAAATTCCCTTCTATTCTTTTTACTGCTTTATTATCTATTGTTAACTGTGGTTGAGTTGTAAAACAATTGAACCCCTTTCGTATGTATATGTTTGTTAGGTCATTAGGATAAGGGAGTTAGTTAGGATTTTAGTTAATAAGTTGGAGGGGGTTTGTTATTATAAATAAGGGAAGAAGGATAGAAAGAAGGGGGAATTATTCAATTTGTAAATTGAGCATCAGCTCTTTGTGAAAGGAGAAATTCTTTGTGAAAGGGAAACCTCTTGGAGGAGAGAGTTCTCTTCTGTTTTCTATGTTCTTGTACCCTAATCAATAAGAATCTCTCTTTTCAATCTCATCCTAACTGTGGGTGCCTAACAAATTGGTTCGACCTGTCGAATCCAAATCTAGGCCAAGAAGAAGGGGCTGTCAGATCTTGATTGCAATGGAGAACAGGATGATAATGTTGGAGAGGACAACCAGCGAGTTGTAGAAGGATGTGGCCTACATCGAGGCACACATGCCAGATTTACAGTAACTCAAAAATCTCATTATGGAGTGCTTAAACAGAAAGGAGAAAGAAGGATCAGAGGGCGAAGGGGAAGCTTCTGTTAACAATCAAAGGGGGTCCGAAGAGAAAAAAAAGGACAGTGACCAAGAAGAAGTCCGGCCGCATTCTTGGTTGAAGAAGGTAGAATTACCCACATTTGAATGGAACGATCCCTTGGGGTGGCTAGCTCATGCGAAGAAATTCTTTGAAGTGCAACAAGTAAAAAAATTAGAGAAGTTAAAACTGACATTTATCAGAATGGAAGGAAATGCATGCCATTGGTTCCAGTATTGGCGCGACAAGGCCAAGAATCCTTCTTGGGAAGAGTTTTCTGCTGCATTGATGAAGAGGTATGGAGGGAATGGACGCGGCACAGTGTTTGAAAGGCTGACGACTATCAGACAAACAGGCAGTTTGGAAGAATTTATCCAAGAATTTGAACTTTTTGTTGCTCAAGCAAAACCCAGCTCTGAAGATCAAATCTTGGGTTATTTCTTGGTTGGTTTAAGCAAAGACATTAAAGGGCAGGTGCGCCCTCATAACCCAACAAACTTACATCGTGCTATGGAAATTGCTCGCGACATAGAAGAGGCTTTAAAGGAGAGCCACAATTACAGAGATTACAGTTCTGGAAATTCTGGGTTCAGATATTAAGGTGGTGGAGGCATCATGTCACGGTTAGAGGCGTTTGGTGGCACCAATAGTGTCCAAGCGTCCAATGGTAGGACTTGGATTTCAGGGAGGAAGTAGAGTTACTTCTGAATCTTCTGCAGCTAGGTCAGGGGGAAATGGTTTTCAAGGAGCAAGAAACAGAGGAACTAGAAGCCTCCCTTACGATGAATATCTGAAAAGGAGGAAGGAAAATCGTTGTTTCTACTGTAATCAAGCTTTTGGTCCAGACCATAGATGCTCTGAGAAGAATTTAAGGGTCATAATTTTAGGAGAAGAGGAGCTAACAGATAAAGAAGGTGATTGTGCTAGATTGGGAGAGGAAGAGGACCTAGAAGAAATAGGTTGAAGTTGTACAGAATCCAGCTCTCCCTTCACCACCACCAAAGCCACTTGATACAAGCAGCAAATCAGTGCTGTTATATTTTCATTGTCAAATTTCAACCTTGAGGGCAAGGTTGTTTTGAGGTGGGGTGTAATGTTAGGTCATTAGGATAAAGGAGTTAGTTAGGATTTTATTTAATAAGTTGGAGGGGTTTATTATTATAAATAGGAGAAGAAGGAAAGAAAGAAGGGGGAATTATTCAATTTGTAAATTGAGCATCAGCTCTTTGTGAAAGGAGAAATCCTTTGTGAAGGGAAAACCCCTTGGAGGAGAGAGTTCTCTCCTATTTTCTATGTTCTTGTACCTTAATCAATAAGAATCTTTCTTTTCAATCTCATCCTAATTGTGGGTGTCTAACAATGTCTTTACAGTTTGTTTATAACTAATGTTTGGAGTGGACTAGACTTTAATGTTGTTATGATTAGAATTAAGAGGTCATTTTTATATCAGTTTCAAGAAACAGTGAATTCATGTAACTGATATTGGATGTATGATCCATTTATATTTTGATATCAATGTTTTATTCCTCGTGTCTTTATGTATGATGATTGTCACGCTTTTTTTAATCAAACTAATTAACATTTTTGGAAAATTAAAAATGAATTCTGCATTTAATGTTAGATAATGTGACAATGGTTTATGATGTTACATTTAGTGGTATCAGAGCATGTTGAACCTTTTCAGCTTGTGTGTTGTGTGTTTGTTATGTTTTCCTTTGTGTGTTTTAATATGATTGATACAATGGATGTGCTTTATGTGTTGAGCTATTTTGGTATGGATGTTCTATTTTTTATTGCTTTCTAAGCTTTCAATTCCCGTTTGTGTAAAGTTGGTGATGGTGAGAAGGAATGATTGAGCAATAGCTGATGCTCTACAAGCCCTAACACAGGCTGTAGAGAATCATAATATGGGTGACCTAGGCGAAACAGCGGAGTATCATGGGTTGGGTCATTTCCAACAAAACAACCCTTTCTCTTTCAAAGAATAATATAATCTTGACGGCGTTTAGAAATGGTTTAGGGAAATTGAGAAGATCTTTTGAGTGATCGCATGCCCAGATGCATATAAGGTGGCTTATGCCACACATACACTCGTTGAGGAGGTTGAATATTGTTGGGATAATAGTGACCAATATCTTAAGGTTGAAGTGAGGAGGTTGAATATTGTTGGGATAATAGTGACCAATATCTTAAGGTTGAAGGTCAATAAGTTACATATGATGCCTTCAAAGTGATATTTTTGGGGAAGTACTTTCCTGAGGACATAAAAATCAAAAGAAAATGGAATTCTTGGAGCTTAAACAAGGTGGTATGTTAGTGGTCGAGTATGCGGCAAAGTTTGAGGAGTTAGTGAGGTATTTTCGCGTTATCGAAGATCGAATGGAGAAAACTCTAAATGCATCAAGTTTATCAATGGTCTCCAATTAGAAGTAAAATAATTTGTTAACCATCACGGAGTGCACCAATTCCCAAGGTTGGTGAGGACGCTAAAGAGAAGGCAACCCACTACTAGAACTAAGGGCCAATGAGGAATAAGAAGCACATTACCTTAAGTAGAAGTTAACCTTACCACACCTTCCTAAGCATATAGGTAATTTTCAAGCGGTTTCCACCTCCCTCTTCTATCTTAGTTTGCTAGAAACAAAGTTGGAAGTCTTTTTCCTTCCATAGTGAGATACTTTAAATATGGCCAGTAAGATCACATTGCTCCTAAGTGACCAAGTAGACCTGAGACTTGCTACAATTGTCGCCAGAAGGGTCACATGCAAAAGGATTGTTCACAACCAAAGGAGTACAATGGTGGGAGCCTGGGTGCTCACTCTAGCAAATCGTAAACCTATAGAAAAGTCTTTGCACTCAACAAAGCTAAAGCTTCTACATCCTCCGAGCTAATCCAAGGTATTGGTCTCATTCATGATGTTCCTCTAGTTGTACTATTTGATTTAGGTGCAACTAATTCTTATGTCTTATTCTTGTGTAAGAAAATTAGATTTACTTGTTTCCCCTTTAAATGTTAATTTGTTAGTTTCTACACCTATGGATACTTCGTTTTGACTTCTCAAATTTGCTTGCAATGTCCATTACAAATTTGTAAATGATCTTTTCTTGTTGATCTGATTTGATTTCCTCTCGATGATATTGACATTATTCTTAGTATAGATTGGTTATCTTTCAATTAAGTCCTTTTAAATTGTTTTGATCTGACCATTGAATTTGATAGTGTTTGTAGAGATAATATTTTTGTGTCTACCAACCAATTTTATCTTCTTTAAAAGAAAAAAGGCTAAGTATACATGATCTTAGTTAACCTAAATTCTGTGTTTGGAGTTAGATAATGTGACATTGGTTTATGGTGTTACAAAACCATTGACCCTTAAACCAATGCCTTGACCAGTTCATTAACCGATCTAGTTTTTTTAACTTTAATTAGAAGATTTTCTTTACTTCTTTAAATTTTAAAATAATATTAGGACTTGATTAATTTGAAAATGGTTTTCTTTATCTTTAATGCACAATTAAGTTGAAAATCACTTAAGTAAACTTGTTAGTATCAATTCCACTCAAAGTAAACAAATAACAAAAGTGTGAGAGATATAGAAAGTGCACAAGATTTATAGTAATTCATCTTTTAACAAATGTTACATATATTTTTCCAAATACCTAACAAAATATTGGAATTACCTTTATGATTGCAATAGTTTTACAAATAAATTATGACTATTTCTTTCAAACCTAGAAAGAACATGACTTCTAAACTCTATAGAATCATTATATGGTTAGGTTACAAGAAATCAACAATCTCTTTAACCTCATGGATTAGAAAAACCTATTTTAGTTTAACTTGAATGAAACTAATCTATGTAATTATAGCATCATACTTTTATCAACAAAAGATTAATAAAGATTGAGAAAAGATAACTTCTTATTCAAATTTGAATGCATGTAATGCTCAATCTATGCTTGCAACAATCATAAATGAAGATTCATTATCTATGTTTTAAATAGGTCTTCAAAATCTTATGCATTTCTTCATGTGAAGATATGTGATTTATGAAAATTCTTTTTGAAGATCTTTGTATGGGTTTGAAAAACTTTTTTCTCTCAAGGAATTATTTCAAGGTTTGGTTCCCACACTTTTCACTTCATGTAATAAACTTATTCTCTATGTTTCTTGGTCAACTTGAAAATTCTTGTATGTCAAGCAAATTTCTATGGCTAAAACTGCAAGGCTGGAAGTTACAGTCAAGCCACAAAATTTCAAGTTACACAATGCCCACTCATACCTTCACCACCTCTAAAGTCGCTAGATCTAACTTTACATACATAGGCTAATGGGTCCAATGTTGATTCCCTGTGAATGGACACAAAAGAAGTAAATTTGAAGGATAAGCAAGAGTAGATTATACAAAATGGTCCAAATTTTTTACTCTACAAAGCCTAAACACGTGGAAAAGCATTGTAAGGTCTAAATGTATGGTGTGTGCAATATTTTTCCATTGTTTGATAGAAAATGCTTTTCATGCCAAATGGGACCTTACAATGTTAGTAGTGTTGATTCAATATGATCCAAACTAGAATATGTTTGGATGTGTCATTATTTTTGACTTTTATATTTCAACCTTGGGACAAATTTGTTTTTTAGGTGGGTTATAGGGCTAAGATATTGGGATAAAGGAGTTTAGAATATTAGTTAGTTAGTTAGAAGAGTTCAATTAATATAAATAAGGAAGATTAGTAGGAAGGATGTGACTTAATTATTTTGTAAATTGAGCAATAGCTTTTTGTGAAAGAAGAAATTCTCTGTGGAGGAGAGAAATGAGGTTATAGAGAGATCTATTGTAAGTACAAATGGTCTCCTAATCGGGGGGAGGGGGTGAATTAGGTTTCTCACGCTTTTTATAATTAATTTGAGATTTCCTTATTTTAAAAGTTCTTCCCAAATTTTAAACCAGATTAATTTAAGTAATAATGCAACGGAAATGTAAAAGTGAAGAAGGGATAGAGAGTACCATACGAGAGTTTTTATACTGGTTCACCTTCCACCACCGAAGGCTACGCCCAGTCCTTCGACCACCGTCAGAGATTTTTCTTCTCAATCAAATTGTGTAGAGTTACAATCTCACCTCGAGATCTCTACACACTACTCCAAGAAAAGAACCCTTTTTCTTGATTACAATTCCTTTACCGAATATCACGGTAAACGCCAAACACAATGGTGATACACTCTTGATACAAGAATCAAATGGAGAATCAAAGATTACAATGACTGTTTGATCTATGGTAGGATTTTCCTACAAGTAATGCTTCTTAGTATTATAACAGTTTAAGGCTCAAGAAGCTTTTTAGAACTTTTTTTACAAAGTGAGAGAGAAAGGTTTGTTTTCAGAAAAAAGTATGATAGAAATGAAAGTTTTGTTCATTTGTGAAATAGAGTTGTTCCTTTTGAAAAAATAAGAAGACTATTCAAAATAAAGTTGTTAACAAATTTGAATTGTTGGAACAGAGAATTGTTAATCGATTACAAACAGAAAACTTTACAAAATTTGAATTTTGAAAAGCTGTAACCGATTACAGAAGTTGTGTAATCGGTTACACGGAGCAGTTGTAACATTCAAAAATTAAATTTGAAAAATATTGTAATCGGTTACAATACTCTTATAATCGATTACATTAAAATTGAAAATTTCAGAAAAAATTTGTGTATTTTGTAATCGATTACAAAATGTTGTAACCGATTACAACATCACATATTTCATTCTAAATTTAGTTATGTTTACTGCTTAAGAGTCTTTAATTGTTGTAATATGAGAAACATTTACTTATCTAAGGTGAAGTTCTTAGGCCTAGTCTTTTGAGTCAACACATGAATGAACTTTTTGATGCTTTTTGGTTGTGCTTCCTTTTGTTGATGTTGTTTGTCTTCATCAAAATCCAGTCATGAGGTCAGAGAGAGATCTTCTCCACAATCTCCCCCTTTTTGATGATGACAAAACACTTGAATGATTTTCTCCCCCTTTCTTTTAGAATTGTATACCTTTATCCTGAAATTTAGATTCATACCAACATACACAGTACCAATATTTCTATACCTATCATGACAGCACAACACCTGTCCAAATGCGCATAATATGACAAAACAACACCTGTGCATGGATATGTCATGTTCAAAACTTGTTCAATCCAAAACTGCAGTTTAATAGTTATACTACCTTCCCTCCCCCCCCGCATACATCATACAAATAAAACAGCAATATAAAATAATCATTCAGATTACAAACCACTTATGGAAAATAGAAATATTAGGACGCTTAATTTAGTTTATGTTTGGTATGTATGTTGAACTATTTCTATTTTCCATAAGTGGTTTGTTATCTGAATGATTATTTTATATTGTTGTTTTATTTGTATAATGTATGATGTTGTGTTTTGTTGTTCTCCCTTTTGATGATGTCAAAAAGGGGGAGAAGGTGGTATAACTATTAAACTGCAGTTTTGGATTGGACAAGTTTTGAACATGACATATCCATGCAGGTGTTGTGCTGTCATGATAGGTATAAAAATATTGGTATTGTGTATGTTGGTATGAATCTAAATTTTAGGATAAAGGTATACAATTCCAAAAGAAAGGGGGAGAAAATCATTCAAGTGTTTTGTCATCATCAAAAAGGGGGAGATTGTGGAAAAGATATCTCTCTGGCCTCATCGCTGGGTTTTGATGAGGACAAAAAACATCAACAAAAGGAAACACAACCAAAAAGCATCAAAAAGTTCATTCATGTGTTGACTCAAAAGACTAAGCGTAAGAACATCACCTTAGATAAGTAAATGCTTCTCATATTACAACAATTAAAGGCTCTTAAGCAGTAAACATAACCAAAGGGAAAGAACAATCAAAAAGTTTTTTGAAAGAAAGTAAATTTGTTCATAACCAAAATCTGAAGCGAAAAATGAAATTTGTGATGTTGTAATCGGTTACAACATTTTGTAATCGATTATAAGATACACAAACTTTTTCTGAAATTTTCAATTTTAATGTAATCTATTACAAGAGTATTGTAACTGATTACAATGTTTTTCAAATTTAATTTTTGAACGTTACAACTTCTCCTTGTAACCGATTACACAACTTCTGTAATCGGTTACATCTTTTCAAAATTCAAATTTTGTAACGTTTTTTGCCTGTAATCGATTAACAATTTTCTGCAAACGGTTACAACAATTCAAATTTGTTAATAGTTTTATTTTGAACAGTCTTTTTATTTTTCCCATATAAAAGGAACAACTCTATTTCACAAATGAACAGAACTTTCATTTCTATCATACTTTTTCTAAAAACAAACCTTTCTCTCTCACTTTGTAAAAAAAATTCCAAAAAGCTTCTTGAGCCTTAAACTGTTATAATACTAAGAAGCATTATTTGTAGGAAAATCCTACCATAGATCAAACAGTCATTGTAATCTTTGATTCTCCATTTGATTCCTGTATCAAGAGTGTATCACCATTGTGTTTGGTGAAGAGTTTGGCATTTATCGTGGTATTCGGTAAAAGGATTGTAATTAAGAAAAGAGGTTCTTTTCTTGGAGTGATGTGTAGAGATCTCGGGGTGAGATTGTAATTCTACACAATTTGATTGAGAAGAAAAATCTCTGACGATGGTCGGAGGACTGCACGTAGCCTTCGGTGGTGGAAGATAAACCAGTATAAAAACTCTTGTGTGATTCTCTCTATCCCTTCACTTTTACATTTTTGTTGCATTGTTACTTAAATTAATCTGTTTTAAAATTGGGGAAGAACTTTTAAAATAAGGAAATCTCAAATTAATTATTAAAAGCATGAGAAACCTAATTCACCTCCCCCCACCTCTTAGGTGACCATATGTACTTACAAGAAAGTTCGTGAAGTACAACTTCACCTATTTTTTGTTAAGTACTTTATAGTCTGCAAATCCTCTGAATATCAATGTTGTTTTTTTAACGAAAATGACATGACTAGACTAAGCACTCTAGTTGGGCCTAACCATCCTAGGTTATAACATTCATGAACTTGCTTCTCAATCTCATTCTTACGATGGCATTCATTGGTTTTATCACCGTGCAATTGTTATTACCTCTTCCTCCAACATTAGATAGATCGAACCAAATTGTTAGGGTCCGAAACATGAAAATGAGCAATAAACAGTATATTAGGAAATGTTTGTATTATTTATTAATGAAAATAAAATGCAGAATAAGTATGATTTGCGACCAAGCTAGGCTCCTATAGTGACCCATATGGGTTTTTATGGAAAATTATTTATCATTATGGGGCTAGTTCGAAACTAATTACTGAAGGGGTATGTGATGGAGGTCCATCCACTACAGCACATGAGTCTCACCCAACTAGGAGGATCACAAGGTTAATGTTAAAAAGAATTGAAGAAAAAGTTGAGAAAGGGTTGACTCAAGGTCAAAGTCCACTGTCAACCCTAGAAGACTTCTTAATGTTCAACAAGTGATGCAATCCTCAAGGAGAATAGCTTCATATGCTCGGATCTTCATGCTTCAATGGAGTCTTGGAAGAAAATGAAGAAGAAGCTCACGGTGTGAGGAAGAAGAAGCGTAATCAAAGGTGAAAAGAAAATAGAAAACGGATTGAGTTTAGAGATGGAAGCGTAATGGCAAGTGTCAATAAGCTAGAGGTGGAACCGCCACAATGGACAAGGAAGTCATTGATGAGATTCAAGGTTCTTCACAAGAACACAAGAGAAAATACTCTCAAAGAATAAGCTCTTAACTTAATTCAATATTCAGAAATTTTATCAAAAGTGTTTGAATTACAAAGGAAATCCTATTTATACTACTAAGGTGGGGTGCTAGCTTGCTATGCAAGGAACTAATGTCCACCCTTGGATTAGATTCTAATCTAATAGCCACGGGAGGAAGCTTGTGGTGCAAGTTTGATTAACTTAGAGAACAAGGATCAATCCTTCACCCTTGGATGTAGATCCTCATCCAATGGTCACGGCGCCAAGCTTGCACTCCAAGCTTCTAAGATTAGCCCTTGGATTAGTATCCTCATCTAATGGTCACTAATTCTTTTGTTTATTACAAGTTTAATACCCTAATTACAATTTACAAATACTTGAATAATTACAAGTCCTATTACAAGTTAAGAAGAAGTCTTGAGTTGACTCTTGACTTGAGAGTTGACTTTGACTTTGAAGTTGACTCTCCACTTCTTCTTATATTTTCTTGGTCATTGCTCTTGCAATTCTTCTAGTGATGGATGGTCCTCCATCAACAAGCCTTGTAATTTTCTTAGTATTTTGTAAGCCTTTTAATTAGGTTTGTAAACAATAATTTTGGGCCTTGTAAGGAGTTATAGAGAGCACAACCTAGTCTTGTAATTAGGACCGAAAATTATGTGCAAAGTGAGAGAGAGTGATGCACACTCTCCCTAGAAAGAGTGGAGAGAGTTTTAGAGGGAAGTCAGTGCTCTTCCCACTAATGCAATTCAAATTCTAGCCTTAGGATGAGATCTACATCCAAGGGTTAAGTTTAAATTCAGTCATGCATGCTTTTGACACTCATTTAAGATTGAATTACAACCTTAAGATTAAGATCTAATACTAGGGATGAAATTCAAACTTATATCACAAGTTTCATGCCTCTTTTATTTGAATTAAGATCACTAGATTAAATCTTAATCCTAGGGTAATGGAGGTGGTCTGTGTGCTTGCTTCTTATAAGCCTTAGGAGACGTTGATCATGTCATTCATCCAAGGATCAAGAATTAATATTAGCTTAGGTGTTTAATTCTCCTTTGTCGCCATCTTCCTAGTACAAATAGCTAGATTTTTTAATTTTGAGGATTTTTTGCCAAAATTTGAATGAAAGCTTCGTGCTACGAGAAGAGTTCTCTTATAGGTTTCTTGGATGAACTTTCATTGAGTCTTATCATGGTGCATTCTCCATGTGGCGATTCTACCTTGAGTTTATTGCTATGCATGACACTCCTTCACCTTCTTGATCTTTCCATTTTCTAAATTTCTTTTCTTTAAGTTCTTAATTCGCATTCATCATCTTCTTGTCGTGGAGTTTTTGCTTGAGAAGTAAAGATAGGAAAAATTTGTGAGCCTTCCATGGAGGACTTACATCAGTCTATTTTAAAGAAGGCGCCTTGAGGTTGAGCACATTCATTGTACGAACACGACAGGTGACACCCAAGGAGTGGGCGCCTTCAGCTAGGTGGCTGATCACGATAGGCTCACAATGCCACGTGGTTGGTAGCATTGTAGGGCAGGGTACCGTCTATCCCATGTGGCTAAAGGCACTTTGGCCACGAAACCTTCGTTGTTATTTGCACCCAAGGTTGGAGCGCCTCCCCTGGCATGTGGTTGTGAAACCTGTGGTCGCGCTGCAGCTAAGGGCACATTCTAGGCCCTTTATGCATCTCAGAACAAAGTGTGTCTAACCTCATATATACCTCTGCTCATTCCATTCGGCACAACGAGGTTAGAATCACAATCTATATCCGAAAAAAAGTTGTTGTTTATTGTTTATTTATTTTATAAAATAGTTTATTATTTTTTATATGCATGTGTCAAGTTAAAAATATCAATATTTTATAGTAATGAAGTGAATATTTTTTTGCACTAATTTTAATTTGTATATTTTGAGTATTATTCAATAATTAAATTATTTATCTTAAATGTAAAAAAAAATTGTTGTAGATATTTGTGGAGACATGACTTCTATAGTTATTATCGTTGTCTACATTAACGTAAGATTATTGTAAGATTATTGGAAGTAAAGAAGGAGTAACATTTGAATGATCTAAAAGAGTTTTACAAATCAAATGTGGAATAAGTTTAATGCGTTGAAAAAAAAAAGAATGTATGATAAATTTAAGTTAAATTCTAATGAAGTAATTAGTTCTATCACAACAAGATATTTTTGTAGAAAATAAATATGTTGCAGGGTAGAATATTGACGACGAAGATGTTGAAATTATGATTACTAATTTTCAACAAGAGGACACGTGTTCTATAGAATTATACGTAGAAATAGTTACATGTGGTGTGCCTGCATATAATGTAAGTGTAATTGAGGTAAAAGTTGGTAACTCCTGTGAAGAAGGTTGTGTAAGGTTAAACTCTAACGATAATGGAGAAGATTATGTCATTTCTTTCATCCTCATACGATTTAGATAAATTGTCATTACTAAAATACAAGCAAATTAGCATCAATAAAATAAAAGTTCAATTTAATATAATGAAAATAAGATTTATTTATTTGAAATTAACATAAGAGGAAGTTAACAAGCTTTTTTGAAAAATAACGTCATATTATACAAATATTTTTTAGAACTATCTTATAAAAAAGATTTGAGGTATAATGTTGCTTCAAACTGGTTAATTAGACAAAAATTAAATATTAGTTTTTAACAACAACTAAAAAGTGCAAAATGCCATTTTACCTAATGAATGTATACCATGAAAGTGACTGAATGCAAATAAAAAAGATATATTGTTCATTGCTCTATAAATAATGATAATTTTTCGGGCACTTTGTTGCTTTTTCCGCCTCTGGAAGGTTTCCATTGAAGCATCTGAACCAAACTCTGCAAATCTTATAATTCTATGGTTTGTTCAGTTGAGGTTAATATCCTATTGATTGTTTTGCTGGGTTGAACTATCTTTCTTATACTTGAATGTATTTGATTATATATATTATGTTGGTGTGGTTCAATCCAATTTTAGGCATGTCAGAAATTGGATAACAGAGACCGATGAATTTCCCTTTTTAATTCAAAGAGTTTGAGAAAAAAATTGGAGACTTGAATTTAAAAATTTCACAAGCTTTCTTCTGTTTCACTTTAGGCAAATGTTAACCACTAAAAACACTAGTTGAGTTAAAAGGAAATCAATTTATTTGAATATATAAAAATACATTGCCTAAGACACATTCAGATCTACACATTAAATATATATATTTTAATTTTATAACCAGTAACTTATTGGAAATGGTTATCAAGACCCTCACTTTATGATAGTTTCTCCGAACTAGATCAAGTGACATCACATTAGAGAAAAAGAGTTGTGTGGGTCATTCTCAAATTGTTCTTCTTTTTTTTTCAAGCATTGAGCATAGGGCAACAAGCTCATAACAATAAATTAACTCTATTGAATTATTTTGATGTTTTAAATGTTTTATTACATAATTAGTTTGGCTATGGACGTGATAGCTCTTAGTAAGCAATGACTTGTTTTCAAGCCTTTTGCTTAATTATGTTGTCCTGCTATCAAGTTCTTAGTGTGGACTTTATTTTATAAGATGTCTAAAAACCAAAAAGCATTTATTTGGAAGGTATTAAAGAGAAAAGGCAAAATAATATGAAGAAATAATTAAATTACAACAGGGTATATTGACGAATTTATTTTTAAAAATGTCAAGCTCATAAAAATCTAAATTAATTGAATAAAATTTTGAATAAAACAAGGGGACAACTTTTGTGAGGCTTTGAATATTTTGTTTTGTATGTAATAAGTGATACTAAAATTTAATTACTAGCCAAATATTGTCAGATTATAGATGATAGCATAAAAGTTTATTGAGGAAAAAATGTAATGCATTAATTTGTTACATCTATATTATTTAGTTATCGAAGTAATATATATCAATTTGTTTTATAAAATTACGTGTTAAACATTTATATTTTAAAATATTTTTATATAAAGGATTTTTTTCATTTATTATTCGTGCCGGGTCTATAAATGTAGGACCAAACCTAAACAGAAAGACTTAGTTATGAGATAATTGTAGCTACATGAATCTATAGAGCAGAATTGATAAGCTGACCAAAAAGTCTAACGTGATAAAATATAATTTTATCTATTAATTTTTCTTCATTTACAATTTTAGTTCCTTCTTTTCTAAATTGTACATTTAATCTCTGTATTTATAAAAAATTTCATGATGTAGTCATTTCATCTATTCAAGAATAAGTTAAGTCTGATTTCATTGATAATTATGTAAAAGAGGTTGTTGAATTAGTATATAACATTATATGTCAAGCTTTGATCAATGCTATGACTCGATAGTTAACGTTTGACAAATAGGCATCAAGACTAAAATCATAATATATTTTTAAAAGTAGAATGATTAAATGTCGGAATTAGTGTAGAATGAGATTAAAATAATGAATTTTTTAAAATGGAGTAATTTTGAATTTAGAAAAATAGTAAGGAAAATTTAAGCTTAAACTATAGTTTACAAGCTAAGCAGAGTTTTGTTTATTTAATTAGTTTCAAACATGAATCTTCTGAATGAATCTTCTCAATTATTTGAAAGGCATCACTCATGATAGCAGAAGCACTCAGAGTATATTATTTTCTTTATTCGCAATTTAACCTTTATCTTTTGGAAACATAACATTCTTTATAGTACTGTTTGTTACACAGATTCTTTCCTTGAAGATTTGAATCGAAGTTTATGAGCAGTAACGGATTGTCGGTAATAGCCTTAACTATTCAATACATATCCATCATACACTATGAATCCATTAAGGGTATATTATGAAATCTGAGAGCAAACTTTGGGGCCACAAAAGCTTCATAAATTTTGTATTATGTAATTCATTACTAGTTTTCTTGATCCACACCGAAGTTAATCATTATTTTATCTTGGCATTTTAAACTAATGTGCTTTTCTTCACTCTATAAATAGGCATTGTTGGCTTTCAATGTTTATTTGCCTAAAGGCTTTTGAATATTGGTAAGCTAAATCACCAACATGTCTAAGCAAGTTTCCAGTAACAATCATCAGCAAGAGAAGTTCTTGCTGAACCCATTTGATGTGACTCATGATCAAATCTTGGAGAAAGTATACATAACCCATTTCCATTGTGTTGAGAAGTACGATGTTGGATCTCTTTATGATGTTGCTTCAAACGTTGTCAACCATTCACTTGATATTGCTGATTCGATTAAGGTAACGTTACCAACTTTACACACTCACACATACACTGTTGTGCACATCAAACACTAACATCTTGTTTGAATGCAAATAATTTAGGATATATAATGAGACTTGTCCAAACCATTTAGCGATTCCATGCTGAACTTATCTAGATAATTGGGATAGTCCAATGTGTTATGTTATCCATAAATTACATGAACATTTTTTGAAAAGCAAAAAATTGGGTTGAAATCATTTGGATCTGGATCTTCTCCCTGGTTGAGCAACAATATAGTTTCTCTTAGTAGGAGAGACACATTTTATCAAATAACAATGTACCATGATTATTTGTAATATATATTTTGCATATTATACCAGTGTATCCTGTAAGGGTGAGAATCTAAATCCAAAGTTTATTGCAAATACAAATTTAAAATAAATTGGGTCACACATCTATATATTCAATAAGTCAATAACCATTACTTGCAAGTGACTTGTACATGATTGCAAGCTCTTTCTAGTTACTGTGTATATTTTAATAATTTTAGGCACAGAATGGGCAAGACATTGATGTACTAAGAGAAGAAAGGGATCCATTAAGCTATTTCCCACGACTCCCTGTCTTGAAGAGAATTGCTTGCCAGGTAAATTCAAAAATTCTTTCAAAATACTAACTGTAAGAGCAGATGATCAATGCCCATTTTTGTTTATAAATGAGCAATGTCTTACAGAAATATCTCTTGTAACGTGATAGCAACCTGAATATTTATTTTCTATGCAACACGCGAATATTTACAATAAGCAAGCAAATAAGTTTTGAGATGCTTTCAGAGTGTTTTTTCATACTGAGAAATTTTATTTGACATTTTATAAAATTTAGGCTTAAATAACATTATTTTGTGTCCCTGTATAGAATAAGGATGTTTTTGCTTTTATTTATTTATTTATTTATTTATTTATTTATTTATTTATTTATTTTAGCTTAATTGCTTTTTTCTTCACAATAGGTCATGCATTGTTAATTGAGTTGTTGCTTGAACACTTCTAGTTTATTAAAATTTATTATCAAGTTTATCAATGAATTATTGTTAAAAGACGAATGAAATTTACTTATGTAGAATATTACACAGTATAAACTTGATAACTTGATCAATAACGAGTTGTTTAACACAAATGTTGACATAAAATAAGATGGTGAAATAAAAGAAATAAAAGGAAAAAAATCAAATTGCTATCTTACCATGTTATCATCATATTTATATTCATGTTAAATAACACATCATCTGCCATATATTTTTCATTGTCACCTAAAAAAAATTTAACTCAAAACAAACGGAGTGGAGTGAGTTGATTGTAAATGTTAGCAAATTTCAAGACCCAATTAATTCAATTAAAATGCGGTGACTAAAATCGCAAATAAGAAATATTTGAGGAGACCAAAAGTGCAATTAAACAATTTATATTTTTTCATTTTTGTCTATGTAAAAAAATTTTGTTTCAAAATAGATCATACAATAAATTTATTTGTTAAATCTAGTTTTAAGGTCACTTTTTATCCATTAAATTTTAATAAAGTTTTGTTACATAATGTTTTAAATTTTTAATTTAATACTTTATATATTTAAAATGTATAGTTTTAGCCTTATTCAATTCTCTATTAGAAACATGAATTTTTAAAATTTTAAAATTATTAATTTAAGATAATGGCAACTAATAATCCAACTATATGCAAATATAAGCTCAATATCACTTTTAGTTCTTCAATTTCTGGTATTTTTTCTTTGATATGTTAAGTTTAAAACGTTTGATCTAATACTTTATAAATTTTGAAATTCATCATTTAAATCTTTTATTTAAATTTCGGTAAAAATATGTTAGTTTTAAAATTTTTAAACGGTTAATTTATACTAGTGAAAGCTAATAACTACCACTCTACATAAATAAATTATTATGATTAATTTTTATATCAATTTATACCTAGAAAAATATTTGATAGATAACTAGAATACATAGATAACTAGTTATAAAATGTGAAGAGGGAAAAATACACATACATATAAAATATAAAGAGAGAGAGAAATACGTATATATATTCTGTAAATTAGCTAAGTAATAATAAAAAAAATACTTACAGCGTATTTCTCGATCATTCCAATGGTTCTCGTGCTATTAAATTTTGTAAATGTATAAAACTTGTTTTGATTCAGAGGGAGGAGTCAAAGGTTGATATAAAAATATTTACAAGAATTCATACTCACAATTAAATCAACAAAGATAGATCTCCTTGGTTGAATGTATAAAACTAGCTTAAAGCAGGAGGAGACACAAACATATGCTCAAAACTAGCAAATATAAATGTTTCACCCCTATCAAGATACCAATACCTGAAAATAAAACATCAATATGGTATAAGCACTACTACTACATACACAAGAAAAAACTAAACTGTAGGAATTAATTGCAGATGATATACACGAGTCGTGGCGAGCAATACGCGCATCAAACAACAATGTTGATACTTGAACAGCTGAGAGAATACTCGTGGGATGCAAAAGCAGTGATAGCTCTAGCAGCTTTTGCTTTGGAATATGGCAAGTTTTGGCAACTAGCCCCTATCCCACGTGACAAACTGGGGAAATCTTTGGCAGAGTTGAACGGACTTCATAACATCATGGAAAACATACAGCAGTTAGATAACTTCAACAATTTGGTGAGGAAGATCATGCAAGTGGTTCAATGTATCATTGATTGGAAGAAGAAGATTAATGCAGAACATAGCATAAAAGATGTGCCTTCTTTGACAGACACTTTGCATGAGATTCCTGTTCTTGCATACTGGACAATCAGCACTTTGGTCACTTGTACCAGCCACATTGATTGCTTGGGTGACAAGTAAGCTTAATTGGTTAAACAACATTCTATTTTTTTCACACCATTCTTCATAAAAATCGAACCTCTTATGTTGCTAATTAACATAATAAGGTGATGCCATATGAGATACAACAAAAGCAAGTCTTATGTCAATAGGAGAAGTCAGGTATATGAATTACACATCATCATTCGGGCTTAGTTAAAGATCAAAACTTCAGAGATAATATTTACCATGAAATCCAACTTAACAATTTCCTTCAATGTTCTTTCTAGTTTCTTTCTCCCGATTTAACAGCACTAAAAACCATGAAATCTATTCTCCTTATTCGTAGCGTTTTCTTTGTACATGTCCTAATAACTATCTTAACTGATTTGCTATCGTCTTTTTCTCAATTGGCGTCACACTAGCATCTTCTCATGTACAACACTTGGTGCTTTAAGTTGGAAAGACGCAATTAAATTTAATGAACCCTTGATGCTGTGAATACAGGGGTTACAGATACGAATTATCCAAGTTTGACTATAAGCTTGACTTGATTCTCAAAAATTTCAAGGACCATCTGGACAAGTGCAACACACAGATAGGTTAATTATGTGTTTAGTGCTTTTGTAAATCTTTTTTATGAATATTATTAGATGCATATTCCCCTTAAATGCTCTGAACTAATGCAGAATTGAACTAAGAGGCTGATAGGAGGTTTTGTGTGTTGATTGCAGGGAGAATAGAAGATTACTCAAGGCGCAAGGATATTATCAATGCCATTCAAACTGATACACAAATTGACATTGTAAAATTTTTGGATGCCCTTATATTCCCCAGTGATTCACAGGATTCTAGACCAACAGTGTATAATGGTCTCACTGGAACACAGGTATCAACCTCAGTAAAATCTTTTAAGTGTCCTATCTCTACGACTACTATTTCCTTATGCTTATTATGAATCCAATGCACATTGACCATAAAGCAAAGCGTTTTATCATTTAAATATCATAGTCTTGATAAAAATAGCACATTCATGGTTTATTATTATGTCTTTGACTCTAACAGGCTGGACTGGTAGAGTTTAAGAATAAGTATGTCTTATTGTTCATTTCGGGCCTTGACCACATTGAACCTGAGATTCTGCTTCTAAAATCAATTGATGAAAAATTGAAGCAAGAGCCAAAAGAGATAGAGAGTTACAAGAAAGACGATTTCAAGATTCTGTGGATCCCCATAGTGGGTGTTTGGGATGAAGAGCAAAGGAAAAGGTTAGAAAAGTTTAATGTTGAGTGGTATGTGGTGAAGGAATTCAATTTCCAAACAGGCATTGATCTGATCAAAGAGGTATTTAAATACAAGGGTAACCCCATGATCATGCTCATAAGCCCTGAGGGTAAACTGGAAAATCCTGATGCAAAACAGATTATTTCTGAGTGGGGGATTGATGGCTTCCCTTTCAGAAAATCTGATCACACCCGACTCAATCAGCAATGGAATTGGTTTTGGAATGAAATGACCAACCTCAGTCCTACAATAAGGGAATTAGTAAGTACTAAGCACTACCAACTAATGCATGTAATGTTTGGAATATTCATAATTCATTAGTGATTGTTTTTGCATTGTTGAATTCTGCTAAAGAAACTGCCACGGTAGTAATTGATCTTCGAACTAGTACAGTGCATCCAAATAAGTACTTTATATTAATCTGTTTCCTCTGCATAACTCACGAAATGGAATCACGTTATCAAGCATAATATCTATATATTTAATTAAGAGTTAAATTTCTATACACTATCATAGTAAACGAAGTTTACACAGCGGTCGAAAGAGAATGAATGTTCATTTAGTACCACCTAGACACAAATAACTTGTTTCATGGTAAGATATCAACATTACACATTAGTATATCTAAATTCTGATGCAAGATATACATTACTACTCCAATGCGTTTCTTCTTCTTAGTCATAATAGAAATCTTTTCAAACAGTTTCTTTTAAATTAAAAGTGAATGTTCCTACATCAGTCTCGACAACTACTGGTTTGATTCTACATTTTGAACTGATCAAAGATTATGTTAGGTATGACATATAAACTAGTTACGATATAAGTATGATATAAGTCAACAAACTTACCATACTTAATGATCTGTAATTGGATGTTAAGTTCTTTAATTAAATACAACTATGATGTATCAATGGAACCTATAGTGGTAGTTTCTTCTACAATCTCAGACGCTTGTGCTTGCTACCCCAAGATCTCTTGGTATTATCTTCATCTGCAATTGTACATATCACTTAAAATAAATTGATATATATTATTCATTTCCAAAACTCAGATCAAAAGGGAATGTTACATCTTCATCTATGGAGGCACAAACAAAAAGTGGATCCAAGATTTCACCGCAGCTGTGGAGAAATTGAAAAACAAAGAATCTCTCAATATGGAGGATACCACAATTGAGTACTATCCATTGGGAAGGGAAAGTAACAAGATTGTTCCGCGCTTTTGGATCACCATAGACAACTTGCTTGCTAGCCGAAAACTAGCAAGAAAGGGTGGCGAAGAAGCAAGAGACTCAACAACAGAAGAGATAAAGAAGTTATTGTTCCTTAAGCAAGATCCACATGGATGGGCCATTCTTAGCAAAAGGTCTAGTGTGAAGATTCTTGGTAATGGTGAGGCCATGCTTCAAACTGTGAAAGACTTTGATAATTGGAAAGAGAAAGTAATGCACCAAGATATAAGCTTTGATGTGGCTTTCAAGGAGCAGTATGAGAAATGCAAGGCTAAAATTGTGCCTCAGAAATGTGAACATAGGGAATTTGCTAACTACCCTAGTGATATTCTTGCTCACATACCGTGTCCAAATAAGTGTGGTCGTGAAATGGAAGTGGCTTCTGTTAACTACAAGTGTTGCCATGGTCACGAAACCGGTGACATTCCCTGATTAAGACAAATGCAGGAAACAAAACAACTGAACTAGTTGGTTTTATTTGATGCATGCATGAGACTTCTTGAGTTTGGTTTAAATTTGTGGCTGTAGATGGAGCACAATATTAGTATATAGTGATATTTATGCAGTTTGTTTTAGGTGAGTATTATTGAGTGAATTGTTTTGAAAGAATAACTTGTTCTTAGCTTTGCCTGATTGTGCAGAATCATATACAATCTCTTCCTGCTCCCCAACCTCTTTGTTCAATTTGTGACTCGGTTCCTTTATACAGTTAAACATTTGGCTCATAATCATTGTAACAAAATTTATGTGTATTGTTCAAACAAAAATTAAGTAAAATTTGACCGATAAAAGTCGTGTTTGATAGAAGTTTACGGGGCATTTTTTTATTTACTTTTTTTTTTTTTCATATTTCTTAATTGGATTAATTTGCCCAAGGATTAGGCTAAACCAGTTCAAGTAACTTATTATATCAACTATGCCTCTAACCCGATGTGACCCAACCAGTTTAATAATAATAATAATAATAATAAAAATCAGTGACTCGATTAGGTTTAAGTTTGGCAAAGCTGGATTATTTTTTAAGGCCGGTTGAGGTAATGTATGTTCAATTATAATTTATTCATATGAAAATTTTTATAAATTAAATTGTTCATTATAGATACTTCCATTTAAGAACAATTTTTCCATCTAAAAAAATATTGCATAATATTTTATAAAGATTCAAAATAATTAATAATAGATCAATCTATTTTAATTCTATGTTTCTGTTTTTTTTATTATTATGGCCTGTACAAGGATATATTTTCATGCTTCCATTTATAATATTATTGAAGTGAAATTTGATAATAATTTATGTTTAATTTTAATATATTATTATGATTTTGAAACTATAAAATTTTACAGGTTAAATATTATTTTTAATTTTTTAAATATAAACTGAATTAATGCATGCAGGTGACCCTTAATATACTAACCTAGAATCCTGGCCGAGTTGCTGATCGATCCGAGTGTGATAACATTGTTTTTTAAATATTGCAAATAGCTGTCACTCAATTCTCATTCTGTCAACATTGTAAATAGCACAACACAGCACTTCCACATTATCACTCACTTCTCATTCTGTCACTCAGCTCACACAATTTATCATCATGACTATCGCCTCCCAAGTGAACCATCAAGCATCAAATTTACAAAAGAAACCAGTATCAAGCGCCCCCAACATCATCAAACCATACACATTAGTACTGTTTGTTTTTTACTCTAACTTCAACCTTTTCTCCTTAAACATGTTAACATCATTTTCTGAGAATAGATCATTTCCACGGTGATTCAGTGAAATCTCAACCATTTATTAATGATTAAGATTTCCACTCGAAATTTTACTGAATATCTTGTTCGAGAAGATTCATACCCTCAATTCTACTCTTACCCTTAAGTGATACTTAAGCCCTATTCTTGCAATTTGTTCGGTTTCATTTCATATTTGCTTGCAGACTCAAGGTGCATGCCAACATCTTTGTAATTCCAAAGAAAAAATAATTTAGAAAAACAAAAAACTGATTTAAAAAGATCAATTTCCATATAATGCCAATTTTTCAATAATGCATATTCTCGTCTTTGAAACCTTATTCCTCGTCCCACTACACCCACGGATGTAGAGTAACAAGCATCATCATCATATAGCATGTAAAAACTATGATCTAAGTAGCACAATATGCCCTCTTTATTCACCATAATGCAATTATTGAAGTACACATGCTACGCTCAATTAAACACAATACCTTAAAAGTAAACTCCTTCATTTTTATAAAAACAACTATTTATTAAAGTCATGATTTATAGAAAACATGCAAGAAAAAAATTAATCAATTTGATATGTAAAAATTGTATATTTCATCTATATCAAATCAATCAACCTTATTCACCTAAAAAAATAAATATAAGCTCAACCAAACCAACCACCCCAAAAAAAATCCAACGAAAAAGAAACTCATGGCCATGATTATCGAGAAGCCCAAGGGAAAAAACACGGAAAAGAAAATAATGGGCAGGCAGCTACAACGTCGAGCAGGATTGTACTAAAAAGATCTAGTCCTGATTACAAAACGCCACAAACACATCAAAAGGTTTGTGCTACAAAGTCTGCACATGTACTTAGCCCCTATGGCTAACAAAAAACAAGTCGACCACATAATATAAACTCAATCCGCATGAAACTAAGTTTTGGAACAGTTTTATGTACAGCATTTTCATTACTTAATAAACAAGGCAGAATAAAGACCTTCAACAAAAGAACATTGTGTTGCGGACATTTTCCTGCAAAGGAGGTAACTGAGGAACGGGAACAGCACCAGCACCACTGAGTCCACCATGGCTTGAAGATGTATCAGATTTATCCTCAAATTTCATAAACTGCCCCAGCTGAGTAGCAGCCAAGTGTGCATAGCATATTGGAGCAACTGCGAAGAGCAAGATAATATATAGCTAAGTTTCAATCATGAACAATAATTAGAACAATACTCATCTATCAGAGTAAATGTGACATAAGAATTCATTACCAACAGAAATGGCAGTAGTGCTCCTCTGATACCTGTCAGAAAAATATTTTTTAAAATATTACTCAGTGATCTTTCACTGAAACCGTGTGCAATCACATAGGTCGAAATTTGCACTTACACATATGATAATGCATGGACAAGCTCTTGCAGCTGATCTGGAGAAAAACCAACCTCATCTAGCAGCACGTGGTAATGGGTAGGCCTACTAGTACCCTGAGCAAAATATTTTTTCAGGCAAAGAAATAATAAAATGCAAGTACAAGTACTTCCCACATTTTATTGAGTAGATAAGTTAAACATAAAAACACAAATGAAAACAGGAATCAGGTAACACAGCTTTCCACGTGTTACAATCAATCTTAAAACCAATTGTCATTATAGTCCACCAGGCATATATAAACAGCACCAGAGTGATGAGACAGGACGCAGAATTTGATTTTTCAACAATTCTCAATAAATGCCAGCTAAAGCAGGCAATGCATGCGAAAACTACCAAAAACCAAAGGCAAAATTTAAACCAACAGTCTACACACAAGATTACATATCAAACATCAGATGTACAAGAAAAAAAAGTCCATTTCTGAGGGGGAGAAGGAGAACAATCACTAAGAATTTCCAACTCAACATCAACACAAAAGTGGGCTCAATACAAAAAAATGTACAAAGATGTACACTAAAAAGACAAGAAACTCATTTTAATGAAGTAAATAAAGTGAATACCAACTACCATGTGATGGAAGATACTTCCTACTTTAAATCGAAGTATCCTCAACCATTATTTTGAATATCAGCTTTGTCTACCAAACTAAGAGCAATAAAAAACAAGTTACAAACAAAAATTAAAATATGAAAAATGTATTAAAAATCAGGTATACTCACAATCATTCCAGCATGTGCACATAGGTAGAAATCATAATTTCTGGGATGACAAATTTTATTGTCGATAACAGTTCCTGTAAAACAACAGGTTAAAAATAAATGGGGAACAGATAGTTTCCAATTACAACATCATACTAGAAATTCCAAGAAAACTTGCCAGGTGGAACATTGTCAGAAGAGCCAGGCTGGAAAAATCTGGTGTGGTGGTTCTTTTGAGCAACAATTACCACAAACTTTGGCTCCCAATTTTCATCCAAGAATTTACAAGCCTAAATATTCAAAGATTAAGATTTTTATGACCAAAACGCCGATGATTTAAAAAGCACAGTTGAACAGCTTTGATACCTCAATGATTCGTTCAAGTTCAATATTTAAAACTTGATTGAACTGCGACTCACTTACACCATCCCTATATTAAATAGAATAACAGAGAAAAACATTCTGCTCAGTTCAATAAGAAATGAATAACATTACATCAATATATGCATGCTTGAACTACAAAGGCATTTTGTTATTACAAGGTTAATATACAAGAAAATATTAACACTGTTTCCACAATGCAGAGTGCTAGTAACACTCTGATTATCAGCTAAAATCTATAGTAAGACAAGAAACAGTGCAAAGACAAGGCATTTTTTCTTTTCAGTTCACTCCTTTTTTAGGTTTACTCTGTTGCATTTTAATCTGTGCAAAGCCCAGGTTGCACCGTAGTTTATCGACAAGTATAAGACCAGGAGAGACACTTGTTAAATGAGAAATGAGACCCACTAAAATTTGTGATTTTCAATAAATTTCAGCTAATACTAGTATTGAAAAGAGTGTAGCTGATTTCTCTTTCACGATTACAATAATAAGACAAGAAACATCAAGCATGATAATACAACAAAAGCCGTGCCCCCACTGGGTCAATACATCATAGTTTACAACAAAACATAAACATTTACACTCAGTGACAGCCAAATGCAAAAACAAGAAAAAAATAAAAAGACATCAATCAATTGACAGGAGCAGCATTCTCAGAAAATACATACCTGAATATGATTATGTTTTCTGGTTTTCTTCTCCCAGAAGTTGTATAAAAATCAAGCAAAAGTTCCCTACAATTGATGAAGCCCATCAGTAGAAAGTCCTTTATCCCATGTCAGAAAAAAAAAATGTCTGTACAACTAATACAACTGCAAATCTTGTTTAGAGCATTAGCTCTTACAAGATAATACATTCCAAAAAGACAGTTTGATAACATGTTCTAGCTATAATCTTTGTTAACCTTATGATGCCTTCATCTTCCTTTTCAGATACTTGCTTGAACAAATTGTCTATCATTTCAACCTTTGCTGATTGAGTACGAACACATGCCCTATACTTTGATATCAGAGGCCAGCTTCTAGAGCTGACCACCTGCATGTGCATCATTACACATTAGGCATGCAGGCTAAAACTAAACCAACATACCACCATCCAGCCAAATAAGGCTTAGCACCAACATATGCTTTTGGGAAAAAAAAATAGTCAGAGAATGCATATGCCCAATTATCATTTACCGCAGCAATTGAAGGAATGTCAGTCTGCCCTGGTGAGCCATGTGACACATCCATGCCCAGAATCAGGGTAGGAACTTTGGAAATAATAGGAAGAGAAGGAGAATGTTCAACACCAAGCAGTGAATTCAGTCCACCAAGCTTCATAACAGTGAACATATGCAATGGGGACAAAAAAACATTATAATGATGAATGAACTGATCAATAAAATATAAAATATATTATAACAACCAAACTTCATCACTTCATCTATTTGTCATATTATAAAATATAGAAAACATGTACAAACATGCTGTACAATATCCCAAAATATCCAACCCCTAGTTACATATACCTTGGCATTGATCTTCAACATAACATTGGTAAGGTACTGGTCATTGACCCTTGTAGGACACATACACTGATTAATGATGCCAAAATCAGCTAGATTCTTCTTTTTCCATGGACCTTCAATGTCAATAATAAATTTCTCATCCCAGGAACTTGAAAATTGCTTGCGCATAAAGATATAATCATACCAAAATTACTAACCATAAATATCACAATTTTTCCGATCAGGAAGCAAACAGAGAAGGAACTGAGGAGCCCCAGGAAGTTTAGACTGGATGTTTTCAAACATCTTCTCCACTCTAACCATAGGTGGGGCACGCCTAAACTGGGGATTCTCATCAAATACATCAAATGGTTGTTCTATCAACTGCAGAAATTAAAACGTTCTATCAGTCAGTAGCCCTTCCACACTTCACTAAATATGCAATTACAGAACTTACAAGTCCTTTCATTCCTCCAACTCTAATAAGGTCCCGTACAAGTCCTTGTACATCACAGCGTGCAGAAAAGTTGGCAACAGCCCACCTTTCAACCTTTGACGGTTCCACAAATTTCTGAAGCATTTAAGTTGTTAGTAGTACCTAAGCCAATATTGATTTTAGATGGAAAATATTAAAATTTAAAAAGTAGGAATTGAATTAAATACCAATCTGCTAACATTCCATCTTCCGTTCCTTGGATTCATATCCTCACCATTGCCAAACTTCAACTATTGAAGAAGATTCAACAATCATTTTAAAATGATAACACAATCCAATTGACACTTATGGCAATGATTAAATTATCTTAACTGCACATAATTAAGTAAAATATAAGCTTGCTTGATTCAGCTTATTCAGAAGAAATAACTGCTTGTTTTTTCCAACATCCTGTGATCTTCTGAAAAAATGAGCAATTATTTCTAGGACAAAGCTATTATCAAACATGTGTGCAAGACCCATTTAGTCCATCAAGAAATTAAAGAGTTACATAAATTTAAACTCAACAAAGTAACCCACATAACAAGCAATCCATAAAACAAATCATACTGTTGTGTACTATAACATAAGAAATCATCATGCTAAAAAAAAGAGTAAGATGAGTTGTCTGCATAACTATGAATTTCAACAACATAATCCTGGTGCAGCAACAATAGCTACTTCTGTTCTAAAGGTCTGGTGAATAAGAACATAAAATTCTAGCCATTATTTCATATAGGAAGAATTATGTTTAAATCTTTGACAAGATTATCGACCCAGTGGAAATAGGAATATATAATTCATAACAAAAATAGCATGGGATTTGCTTAAGGTAAAGCCAAACATAAAAGTTTATGATTTTAAATGATGACCTCTGAGATCAAGGCTAAACAGCATTACTAACAAAGGGAACCCATCATTCCTTAAATTATACAACTGTTTGGTAGATCCCCATCAGTAGTAGTCAATGACATGTTAGTAAGACATTAACAGTTAGTTAGAACATATCAGTTAATAAGCCTCAATTAATAGGGCGAGCATAATTAGAGAAATAAGGCATGCTACCTATAAATACGATAACAAAGGTGAAGGAAAGATTTTATCTTTGGATTTTAGAGGAAATTCAGATATTCATCGGAAGCATCCCAATTCTGATCCAATTTCTACTACTGGCATTTGGACCTCACAGGGAAGTTATATATATTTAAAAGAAAACAGGATTTCATAAGGTAAAAAATGTAAAACCAAGAGTTACTTAAAAAATAGGATAATACAAGTTTAATATGGCTTTTTACTAAAAGGTAAGGATGTAAAGCACTTTACAAGCCATCTCTTGGCACCATTATAATAATAATAATAATAATAATAATAATAATAATAATAATAATGATAATAATAATAATAATGATAATGATAATGATAATAATAATAATAATAATAATAATAATAATAAGGGGAACGTCATTCCCGTAACTAGTGGACTACCAAAGTCTTAACAAAACCTTAAAGAAAAGATCATATATATGTATACCCTTGGTGCAGGCAAGACCCGACCCTCCACTTCAGTGAATCCAGTGCTTATAGAAATTCCACAATTTCTGAGCATAGGTTCAGCGTCATAATTGCTTCTTCTTAATGCCTTCAACAGAAGTAATAGTAAAAATTCTTAGCGCGTTCAGAGACATGGATTAAAATGACATGACTCAGAAGTTCACAAAACAACTTACATCAGACAAAATGTTCATCCTCTCATGCGGCTTCTGCCTAGACTTCTCTACTAATGAAGCCCTTTGAAGGGTGGAGAGAGCTTTTGTATATCGTTGCAACGATACCAAGTCACAAAGCTAAAAGAACCAAGAAAAAAAAAAACCAACAGTTAAACCAAATATGTAGATAAAATCAATCTTAACCCCATATTAATGCTAACAAATGCAGAATGGAAAACATAAAAGAAAACTCTCTGTTGACCTCAATGGGGAAAAATGTTGGCCGCTTAGGCTTGCCAACATTGATACATGGAAGGTCAGCTGAGTATCGCAACTCTATCTTGCGAACATTAACAAAATAATCATAAACAGTGATTTCCTCTTCACCATCTCCTCCACCTCTACCCTTCAGAGTAAAACTGCAAAATAGACATCACCAAGTGAACAACTCTGCAATTACAATGCAGCACCACACAGGGCAAATTCACCATCATCAGCCCAAGGAATTTAACATAATTTAAAAGGAAAATAGGTACGTCTGCTCTCTGCATGGGAGTTCACTGATCCCAGTAATTTTGAATTCTTGATTGGAAGGGTTAGTTTTAATCCTCAGATTTTTTAAGGTCCTTTTGGCCTGTTTAAGGAAAAAATAATAAAATGATCAGACCTACATCATAAAGAACAATAAAGGGTAATGAAATTGTACTCAGAGAACTTGATCACCTTAGCCCAGTCAAGTTGAAAAGGATCTCTCACATTTTGATTGGAAATTAAGAAATCCACCACAGGCCCGGGAGTAATAATCATGGTAGTTGAAACATCTAAACAAATTAGATATTGCATAAATTAGACAAAACATATTGACTTGAGAAGATTGCATACAGGTAACAGATTTAACCTATGTTAAGGGACAGGCCACTCTGTGTAGTTCTAAAACTTGAATGGAATCCTCTACAACCTAGGACACCACCTCCTACATCAGCAAAATTCTTAGGATCATTGTGGAAGAAACTTTGGCGTACAAGTAAGCAGCCTCTGCAATAAACAATGTACAGTTAGTTATACTACCCAGGAAATATAATGCAAAATTAATGTATGAAAATTAAAAAATTATTCACATACTAAGAAAAGGTAAGCATTATTTACTTACTGCTTGGCAGCATGCTGCCTCAAAATGATATCAAGAACTCTAATGGCTTCTTGAAAATTCTCAGTCTCCTGCCCACGTAAGGCATTGCCAATGGCCTGCATAGGAATTTTTGCAGCAAAACTTATCCCCACTTTGAATGTCTTCGCACGGTATGGTCGCCGCATCCTCTTTTTGTCATTCTCATTTTCCCCGTGACCATTAGGGCTGCAATTTCCATTGTTCCTTAAAAGACAAAAAGCAAGAAATTAAAAAGCTAGATTGATGCGACAATAATATGAAAACCAATTTGATCAGCAAAAAACAACTATATTCTCTAATCATTACTACCTGTTAGATGTGATATCCTCAAGAACAACTTCAAACTCAAGCTTGTTTTGAGGAAGAGAGCCAATAGTAAACAGACTTTTCTCCCCATCATATGCAAAGTCCTTACCATTTAAGTCAGAATGATATGTCTCCAGCACCCTGTCCATTATCTTTCTTCCTACACCTTTACCTTCTACAGGGCGTCCATCTTCGTAAGTAAAAGCCACCTGTTGGCATATCAAGTGATGTAATAGTCAAGTGTAAGGGGCAAGCTTAAACATAAACACATATATAATATCAAGCCACGTGATACATAAAGGACATACACTGTAATGGAAGAAATGTTCATCTTTTGTATTGACATTAACTTTGAAATGATTGGTTTGTAGTTGCACTTTATTCCCTTTTGAACCCAGGCCACGTCTGGCTATAGGGAAACGGGAAGCCTTTTTCTTAACAGGTTCAGCCAGGCTAGAAAGCACCTCTTCAGCTTTGAGAGGTACAATGTCAGAAGGGACAACAGGAGGTGGTGGAGGCAACGACTCCTTCCCGTTTCCATCTGGCTCAAAAGAATCCATAGCCTGTTCATAAACAGAAAGTAATATAAGTAAAGCAGGAGATCACATAATCCAAAAACAAAAATAAAATAAGAGTGCTACAAAATAAAATGATCCAGCAAAAAATAAAATAACCACCACTAAAACAACCATCACATAATTAAGCGATGTGAAGATCAGAAATGATCAAAATGTCTATAATCATAGCACTCCCACAACAATTTTCAACACATAAACTGGGAAAGAATTAAATTGAGTCAAGGCTCAAGTAATGTCACTAAGTAAATTGGGTAAGCATTCCACCCTATGAATGCACACTATGCAAGGTGTTAACAAATAGGCCACAACCACATATGCTACCACTTCCTTCAGCCACATTTGTTTATAATTTATCCACAATATCAAGGATAGCAACAAAGAAACAGCAATCTAAATCATGCACCAGGGAATCATAGAGCCACTGAAGAGTGGCTTCAAAAAGTCAAAATGTACTACTAAAGTGAATATGATTACATGCATACCCAAAATGAAACTAAGCCAAAACAGGAAAGTGTAAAAATGACTGCAACAAAATGTTGAGCCAGTTATTACATTATTAATTTCAAAAAGAAAAAGAAACAAGGGCTAAACTTCAATTCAATAAAATACAAAAATAAATGATATGCTAATGCAATAGATGTTACTTAAATACTTGTAAAGCATGGCCAACTCTGCAGCAAATGAAATACATGTCAGAAATACATGCATTCTAACACATGCATTCAAGCCACCCTAGGTGAAAACAGTATCCAGGAGGTAAAACTTAACCCATTAACACAAATACCCCAAAATCAATGACATGCATAGCAGAAATTAGGGTTTCCCAGTTACCAAAAACATTAAACAAAATAATGAAAAAGAAATGGAGACCTAAAATGCTGTATCACAACCTAAACAACGCAAAGTGCAACCCAAAACAATAAACCAAAACATAAAAAAAAAAAAAAAAAAAAAAAAAAAAAAAAAAAAAAATAACACAGAAACTTCATTTGTGAAATGAAATGTGGTTTGAAACCAAAGCAGAAACTCTCTCCATTCAAAATAAACAGTCAAAATAGCAAGATCAAATCCATTACGCACACCACATAAACAAAAACCACTTTCAAAAAACCCAAAAAAAAAAAAAAAAAACACAATTTCAAACAAAGAAAAGAAAAAATACACGAGAAAAAACATAAGGCAACTAAATTCCACAAAGCAAGAAACAAACTATGGCTAAAATATCCTAAGCCAGAATAGAAATGCAACATCTACTGACTTCAACATTGACTGATTTCAACATAGAAAAACTCAGAAAGCAAAACAAATAAATAAACATTTAAATTTAAAAAAAGAAAACAAAAAAGGAGAATGAACTAAGAAAGCAAGCTTGACCTAATCTGGGGTAAGAGAGAAGAAAAGAAACTCTGACAAAAGCCCTTCAAAACTCAGAGAGAAAGCGGAAATGGAAAGTCACATTCACAGGGCAGTGAAGAAATCTTAAAAATTGAAGAGCTACTGACTAAGCGGTTAGGTGTCAACTCTGTTTAAACTCCCCTCTGATGTCATCACTTGTCTCCAAACAAGTTTTTCTGTTTCGGTGCCACGTGAGTGAATGAGGACTGTGGACCGTTGATTTTGTGTTTGTATGTTTATGATTATATGAACAGTTAAGATTGAATGATGGTGGATTTGATGCGGTTAACTTAAATTGGAAAGACACGCATGCTGAGTGAGTGGAGCATGTCACTGACCTGTGTGTCCTGTGCCTGTGGGTTTGGGTTCCGTGAAATTTATCGATATTTTGCTGTTGCTCCTGTAGAGATTGATAGAATCAAGAAAAATTAAATACACAGTGAGGGTTATACTTGTTGAAGAGACGTTATAGTATTTAATATACTTAAAAAAGATAAACTCCACAGCACCATGTTAAATTTATCCTCTTTATATTTGTAATTTTGGGTATTTGTATTGCAAATTTCTTGCTAGCAAAGTTGGTAATTAAAATGGATTTAATTTCAATGAGCCGAACCATTAAAATTCACATGTTAAATGGATTATCCTGTAATGTAAAATAATTAAAAAAAATTTAAATATAATTTGTTAATTTAAATATGTAAAGATAGGATAAATAGATTTATTTAATTTTCAAATAGGTAATTAATATGATAAAAATATTAATAATGAAAAAGATAATACTTAATATTGCATCACAAATTATAAAAATAAAAAGAAATTTTTTTTAGAGAAAAAACATAAATCTCTTCTAAAAAAGGGAAGAATCTCAAAGTCTTACATCTACGTAGCTAACTTAAAATTTTGAAATTATGGGTATTGTATTCATATATTAAGTCATCTAGATTTAAAAGCATGAAATTTAAATAAATTAAAAACAATAATACTTATATCTCACGCAAGTGAGTTAAGTACTCAAATTCAAATGTGAAACTCTGTGATACTTGTACTCCCAAATTAATTTGACAACCCAGGCTTCTTTTTCTCAAATATTTATAATAAATAATTTTATATTAGTAATAAATCAAATGTTTTAATTGATTAACTTTTAGAACATCTTTTTAAAATTTAATAAATTTATTTTACATAATAAAAATAAAAATCTAAAATATTTTATATTTTCAATGCATTTATAGTTAAATTATATTATTCTAAAGAATATTTTATCCACAAGCAATATTCTAATCCTAATCAAATACTATGTTTTAGTGACCCGAACTTAATGTGAATAAGAGCAACCATTTGTTGATTTATTTTCTGCTCCTTGCACCTTTGTTGCTTTATCTTAACTTACACTAACTATTCCATTGTTCTAGTTGAATGTCAGTTTTTTACTTTTTTTTCAATATAAAAATAAAATAATTTTACACATTTCAAAAAATGCTTGATAAATTTTCTCTTTATTAAAGACTTTTATATGTCCAATTTCAACAAAATTTTAACAAAGTAAATATTGTCAGGTGAATTATGCCCAACAAGCTCATTTGTCTTTTTAGAAGTTTTTTTGTGAGATTTATCCAGTGATCTTGCTGTATTGGTGTTTTTCATTATTTTATAAGCAAAATGTTTTGTGAGTTCAAATATTATTTTAATAGTGGATATTTCGGAATTAGGTTTTGTGAATTTTATCTCTTGGTGAGGCTTCTACATTAAAACTATTTGTACTTTTCTTATTTTGTATCTTCGTTTTTTCTTACTTTTCAAAAGTTTGGATTGTCTAGTTTTATTTTACACATTTTCGGTTAAGAACAAATGAATAATAAAAAAAGAGTATAAAGAAGAGAGAAAAAGAAAACTCAGGAACGTGGTTCAGCAAATTGCCTATGTCGACGGACACACAATATGTATTGTTTTTGTTGTGCACGGTGCACTTATAAGCTTTACAATGAGTTGTTTATATAGAGACATAAGAACAATCTCTTTCATCGTTTATACAATGTGGACTAAATTATGTATTGACTAAAATTAAACTAAATATTCTTATCAATCTCCCACCTGGAGTTTGATTTACATCACCATCTAGTGTAATGCCTTCCATTCCAATGTCTAGTCCAGTGACATGTCTTCTGCCTAGTCCACCAACGGGTCTTCTGCTCTGTCCATTAACGGGTCTTCTGCTCTGTCCACCGACGAGTATTCTGCCATGTCCACTAAAAGGTCTTTTGTACACTTGGTCTCTTGCGGGAAAGCTCCCATTGCTTTTTATCTTAAGCTCATTGCTTTTATTCTTAAGCTTCTACTGTTTCTCTTCTTCCAATGTCATTATTCTTCCCTACTTATCAATGATGGTCATTAGAACTTCCTCATCGCGACAATTCTTAAGCTTCACATTATCGTTGATATGCCCTAGTTCTTGTACCGTCATTCTGATAGCTCACATCAACGGCACACGCAACCTGACCACTCTTGGTAGGAGGACTTTCGATACAAGGGATCGTAGGTTTACCTGACCTTTAATTAGATCCACTTCGATCATTGCATCACTTGTTTGAGCCGGTCGCCAAGTCGGACCATCGGCTCTAATACCACTTGTAGGGTAACCCGGGGGAAGACTTCACTTCTTCCAATGCTCCATTGTTCTTGCACGGAAAACGCTCCCACTGCTTTCTCTACCCGAGGATAAACTAATTCTTTTCTGATGTAGAAGGTCAAACAAAGTCACAACCACAGAGCATACTAAGATATTAACTCTGATACTAATTACTAAGAACAAAACATAATAATAAAGGAAGAGTATAGGGAAAAGAGAAAAAGAAACTCAAGAAATTTAACGTAGTTCGGTAAATTGTGTACATCCACATACACACAATATGTATTGTCTTTGTTGTGCACTATGCACTTAAAAACTTTACAATAAGTTGTTTATATAGAGGCATAAGAACAATTTTATCATTTATACGATATGAAACTAAATTATGTAGTGACTAAAATCAAACTTACATATTCCTAATATTTGTGTGAAATTTTTTATTGCATGACCGTGTCTTCCCAACAAATATAACGGCCATTTCAACAACACAGTAGAATACAATACAATACAAAACAATAAACAATTACTTGAACAAGTATTTTAACATATTTAAGGTCTAATTGCAGTCGATAATAACTTTTGGTTGACCAGATACATGCTAAAAGCGTAAAAGTGTCTTCACGTTAATTTTTTATTATTATTATTGGTAGGAAGTTCATATTTGTAGAACACATTTAAAATTTAATTGAAATGACTTTTATTTTAATATTTGTTTATTTAAATTTTAATAAATAATAGTTTTTATTAAAATGATTTATCACTTTTACATTGTAGTTATCACCTATAATCATTATCTAGAATGAAAATGAAAATTATGCTTGTCTAAGCACATGTGGTGATACCATTCCATTGGTTGAGCCTTTGTAACCACGTCTTGAAGGTTTTGGACAATGCCTTCACGATCCAAAGTCTTTGCTGCTCCAATTTAAGAACAACATCACATTCACGTCAGAAGGCGCTAGCTGAATTCCTCCTGGAATGCAAGTGGATGGGAGTAACATGTGACGAGCACGAACTTGTTACTGAGCTTGAACTCAATTCAAAACCAAATTCTCTGTCAAGCCTAACAAAACTCTGTCACCTGCATTTTTTCAGAAAACAAATTCACTAGTCCAATCACATCATTTAGTATGGCCAAAGAACTTACCACTTTAGACCTTTCAAATAATGATTTAGTGTAATTATTCCATCATCTTATTTTCAAGGATTGCACAATCTTGACATTATTGACCTGAGTTATAATTCTATCACGGGCAGCATTCCTTCATCTACTTTTACACTCCCACTGCTAAAAAAAATCCAACTTTCAAACAATAAGTTTAGTCAACTGGATGAATTCATAAATGTATCTTCTTCCAACCTAGATTACCTCGATTTAAGTAGAAATAATCTACCAGGACCATTTCCAACATTTATTTTCGTGCTCACATACCTCGAACTTTTTTCAAACAATTTCAATGGGTCAGTACTGCTGAACAAGTTTTTAGAGCTTAAAAATTTAACTATACTAGATCTTTCATACAGTAACTTATCAGTCAATGTCAATGTTACAAATGTTGACGGGCCATCTTCCTTTCACCGAAATTCAGGGATTACTATTGGCATCATGCAACTTGAAAACATTCCCCGGTTTATTGAGAAACCAATCCAATCTAAATTATCTAGATCTCTCAAATAACCAGATTCAAAGATTAGTGCCCAATTTCTTGAGAAACCAATCCAGTTTATTTTCTCTAGATCTCTCAGATAACCAGATTCAAGGATTAGTGTCCCAGGATTTGGAAACTAGAATATCTTTAAATTTTTCACAATTTGTTCACTGATTTTGATGAACCTTTGGAGAATCTTTCTTCCAACTTAAACACCCTTGACCTTCATTACAATAAAATTCAGGGGCCAATATCTGTTTATCGTACAAAGTCAAATAACGTATATTTTTTTTCATCCAACAAATTTAGCTTTGTTATCCTAAAGGATATTATTGGTGAGAACATGATGCAAATCCATGTAGCTAGAAGATGCTCCACGGATCTAACACCCTTTGTTTGTCCAATCTTCAATTCACCAAGTGATCTTCACTCAAGACCAAGAAAAGCTTGCGGAATATAGGCTAAGGTATGTAATGGTTTCGGTTTGTGACCAAGAAGAAGAAGAAGCAAAATGGAATGAGACTAGGAAGGAGATAGCGCCATGATCCAAGGAGATCAATAAGCTAGGTGATGAATTGCCACTTGAGTCATGGATCAAGATAAGATTTAAGGTTCTATGAAGAAACCCTAGGAGAGCACTCTCCCTTTCTCAAGACACAAGTCTTAGAGAAATTCTATTTCATTCAATTTAAAAGTGATTACAAAATGGAAATTTCCTAAGTTATAAGACCCCTTGTGTGTGGTTGACCTTGAGTCATCCTAGCCACTTGATCCTTGATGGATTGATCAAGTGATGCTAAGCACCCCTCACTTGATCAATTCAAGAAGGATCTAGAGTTAATGAGATCAAGAGGCTTATAACTCATCTAAGTTTGTGATGATCATGGATTAATTAAGATGGAATTCTATGCCTTGGATTAGAAGTAAATCCTAAGGCTAGAATCCCTTCTTAGACGAGAGTCAACAATTTAGAACTTGACTTAAATTTACACCTTTGATTATGGAATAATCAAGTGGTGGAAATTTAAATGAAGTTAGTGACAATTCCACTAATTCTCTCTCTTAATCCATCCACTCTCTTTTAAGAGAGTGTATTACACTTGCTTAGTTGGGTCATAAGACACTTAAGCCCATCTTAAGAGGCTTTGACCAACACAAATAGAAGTCAACATGTCCATAAAAGGAGCTTGGCCTAAATTCACAAACAAACATAGGTCCAAGCTTTACACAAATTAAAGCTAAACTAATTACAAAATACTTAGAAAATTACAAGGCTTCATTTGCCCACTTTGTTGACTTCCAAGAGTTGACCGTTGACTTTGACTTTGACTTGGTCAACTCTTCTTCAACTTGGGCTTCAATTCTTCTTTGCATTGCCCTTGTAATCCTCATGCTTGGGAGATGGTCCTCTATCAATCCCTCCTTCTTGTGGCCAACTTGTCCCCAAGTGGCCTTAGCTTATTACCTACAAAACCATTTTACTCGGATCAAAGATCAAACAAACTCTTTTAAGTTTAACATTTAATATCAAGATGGTTTGCCCACTAATATCAATATTAAAATGTAAAGAAGTGAAGAAGGAAATCAAGTGATTGTCTATGCATAAACCGAAACTTCAAGGAGTTTCTATTTCCTCCTTTAGAAGTGTAGATATTAGTTCTTCAATCCTTATGGAATCATGTTTGAAACTCTTGTTTAAAAATCTTCTTTTAAGTGTAGAAGCTTGTGATGTTTCCTCCTTCATGGACTCATTCTTCCTCCTAAAAGGGCAACCATTAGTAGAATCAAACAAGAATCTCAACTTAATATTTTCAAACATTTCCCAAGACCTATTTAGGGAACCTATTGTGTCACAAATTGTGTTGTGCAAATTAGAAATAATAGGATAAGTAAGAGGCAAAGAAGTTTCCCTTTTTGATAATGCATAATCTCTAAGTACCCCATTTCCTCTTCCTAGGTCCCTCCATGGTTTCTCTATGCACAACTTCTCACTTGGTCCTAGAACACAAAATTTCTTGGGAGTGAATCCTCTAGCTATCACACAAGGCGCCTTTGGTGTTTCAATATATGTGGAAATTTGTAATGTGCCCTCCTTCTTTACTTCATTCATCAACCTATATGAACAATTAATATCATAAGAGTAAAAGTTAGTAGGCACAACTAAAAATTCCACATTTCTAAATTCAATGGTTTTCCATGGCTCAATGTTTCTCAAGGTTGGCAACCCATGTGGAATGTCCTTAGGAAACACATCTTTGAACTCCTCCTTGAATGCATCCAAATCTTGTTGCTTACCTACAATGTTAGTGCTCAACACAAAAGGATTAGGTAAACAAAGAAATATGTTTTTCCTAGCTAGGAATTCTCTCCTCAACTCACCTTTCCCAATAAGCAAACTCTCATTAAGATCTACCTTACATGAACTCTTGGTTTGCCTATGCTTAAGGGAGGTTTCTCTTTTGTTTTTCAACCTAGAATCACTAGTGGCATGCTTGGTAATTAATCTTGAACTCTCGGCCAAGGCTAGTTTTCTATGTGTTTTGGTTTCCTTTCCTTTCTTTTTGGTAGAGCTCTCGGCCAAAGGGTGTTTGGCACCTAAGTTCTCCTCTTTTCCCCACTTTTTCTCACTTTCCCTCTTTAACTTCATCTTTATTTGATCCTCACACACTTCCTTAGGTGACAAAGGTTTAAGGGTGACCTTCTTACTCATATGAGAAAAGATATAGGTGTTGGAAACACCATCATGAATGGCATGTTTATCATATTGCCAAGGTCTCCCAAGTAAAAGGTGAGTGGCTTCCATAGGCACTACATCACAAAGCACATCATCTCTATATTTGCCTATGGAGAAATTAATAAGAACTTGTTTATTAACAATCAATTCACCCTTATCACTCAACCATTGTAACTTGTAAGGTTTAGGGTGTGGGGATGTCCTAAGCTCTAACTCATTTACTAACCTAGTACTAACAACATTTGTACAACTACCACTATCTATGATAAGAGAACATACCTTCCCTTCCACTAGGCATCTAGAATGGAAGATATTTTCCCTTTGTGAGTCATCCAATTCCTTGAGGGCACTTCCAAGCATCTTCCTCACCATGAGGAGGTCTCCATCTTCCGGTTGCTCCATGCTTGAATGCTCACTAGCACTAGCTTCCTCTTCTTCACTAGAAGAGTGAGTGGACTCTTCACTAGTGATTCCTCCATCCCCTCTCATGATCATGGCCTTCTTGTTGGGACATTGGGAAGCTATATGTCCATGTCCTAAACACTTGAAACACTTAATGTTAGAAGGCTTAGAAATAGATTTAGAGACTTCTTTACCTTTAAGGTCATCTGGCTAGACTTGTAGAAAGTCTTGGATGATCCATCATTCTTTTGCTTGTCCTTCCAACTTGAAGATCCATGTGTGAAAGACTTCTTGAAGGAGCTCTTCCTCTTTAATTGGCCCTCAATCCTCTCGGCCTTATGGATGACATCCTCCAAGGTTCTATAATGTTGGAGCTCCAAGACATCTTGAATCTCCCTATTCAATCCATTGGTGAACCTAGCAATTGTAGCTTCCTTCTCCTCTTCATAGCCGGCCCTCATCAAGGTCAATTCTAGGTCTTTGTAGTACTCTTGTACACTCCTTCCTCCTTGAGTTAACCTTTGGAGCTTCACATGGAGGTCCCTTGTATAAGATTTAGGCACAAATCTCCCTTTCATGGCATCCTTCAATTGGGTCCAAGAAGTGATGTGTGGCCTTCTCCTCTTTTCGGCATCTACAAGGACTTGGTTCCACCAAACCAAGGCATAACCTTCAAACTCCAAGATGGCTAAGTTAAGCCTCTTCTCTTCACTCAAGTGTGGATAGCAAGAATAAACTTGATCAACCTTCATCACCCAATCTAGGTAACTCTTGGCCTCACTATCTCCAAGGAACTTGGGTAGCTTAATCTTGTTTCTTCTTTCCCACTCTCTAGGCTCATCCTCCTCTACATGTCTTCTAGGGGTGTGATTTGGCCTTCTAGGTTGAGGATCTCTCCTTCCCCCCCTTGCATTCCTATGGCCTCTAAAGGGTTCATCCTCATCATAGTTGTTTCCCCAATCACTCTCCCTAGGTGTGCTATAGTCCCCTCAGGAATTCCTTCCTCACTTCCACTACCTCTATAGCTATTTCTCCTACTCCTAGGTACTTCATTGCTTAGGCTTCCACAACCCTCTCTAGGTACAGCCCCTCCCCCATTGTGACCACCATGATTGCCACTAGTGTCCCCAAGGATCCTCTTTTCCAATTCCTTCTTTATCCTCCTTTCCTCCTTTAACCTCCTCTCTTGGTCAAACCTCTCCTCCAAGCTAGCACTAAGCATGGACTTCACCATATCCATCATCCTTTTAGACCTTGGGGAGAGATCATTTCCGACACTAGGAGAAGTATCCATTGCTGCACAAGAAAAGGTTAGATAACAAATACAATTATATAAGGGATCCTTACCTCTCTCTAAGTGTTTCACTCTAGTAGCACTCGTGTATCACTCTTGAGATGGCTTTTTCTATGATGTGCACACTTGCCTTTTTCCTCTCAATCTCCTTAAAGTTTCTTGAGGAACCTCTATCAATTACCAATGTCCAATTACTCAAATGAAAGAGGAACAATTCACTACAAGCTTAAGGAAATTCAAAGGAGACAAATACTCAAGACAAAACTAGTAGGAAGCCAAAGAAGACAAGCAACAAAACAAGACTCAATGACAAAATTAGCTACTCAAAAATGGAAATTAACGTTTAAGACAAAGGTTAATATATTTACTGTACTAAAAATGAAGGAAAACTAGTATTTAACAATTGCAAAAATTTTGAAAAACAAACTCAAAGAAGGGAAGAAGTTAAATGCAATTTGCTGGAAAATTTGCGCCCTGGCGCAAAATTCCAGAGAAGGAGGTAGATTTGCGCCTCTTGTTTGCTATGATTTGCGCCCTGGCGCAAATGCTGGTGCTTCTTGGAAAATTTGACAGCAACCGTCACCAAAATTTGCCCAACTTGTGAAATATTTTTAGCATAGCAAAAGAGCTTGGAAAATTATGAAACTTTCCAGTTGAGCTTATATATATGTATACTGAATGAACAAATGCCCAGAATTCAATAAATCAATGTTTAACCCCTTGAACCAACTGCAAACCCGAAACTGCCACAGCAACAGCAAAACCGTCACTAAGCTGGAAGTTAGGCTTGAAAATTGGCTCAAAATGACTTGAAATTTTGGGGAATGGTTTGTGTGATGTTTAGGCACGAAATAAGCTCAAATTAAGGTGCAGGGCAGCCACAAATATGGGTCCAAAAACAGGGCAAAGACAGGGCAAATATGTCTAGGCACATGCAAAGCACACTACAAGTTCAAATATCATGTTATTAGCAATTTTGACACAATTTGTAATATGATGCTTGAGCCAAATGAGTAATTGTTGCCTAATTGAGCTTGGACACAAAATTTGTGGGTGTTTAATGATCCCAATTTCCCAATGTACTGCACTCAATTTTTCCCAAAAATTCTACTACAAGAGCTACTCAAAATTTCACTCTAATTTTTCTTCAAACTTCTTTTCTTGTATTTTTCTTTTCTTGAATTTTTTTCTTTGACTCTTTTTCTTGTATATTTTCTCTTGCTCTTTTCTTTTCTTTTGTTTTTCTATATTTTTCTTTTGGCTATTCTTTGCTGGACAGTCCAAGTATAGACCCAAATACTCAAGCAAGTTAAGTCAAACATTGCTAACAAGCAAGATAAAGCATGGTAGTGGTAACTTGAACTTATAATGAGCAATGCACATAATAATAACACATATAAGCACTAATTAAGCCACATAAGATGCAGAGGATTAACAATTCCAGCAAAGACACTCAAAATACATATTGAGAGAATTCATCAAACACATGGGGGCTATCAACTAGAATGTGTCTAGCATGTAAGATAAGCCATGTATGATCAACCATGAGTGTCAGAACATCTCATCTATGCATTGGACAGCCAAGACACACAATAAAACTCAAATAAAAATTCAATTGAATCAAAAATTGAAATAAAAAAGATAGGAGCTAGACTCAATACCACAAGTGAAGAACAACTAGGTGAAGAACAAGCTCTTGATACCAAATTTGATGCAAATCCATGTAGCTAGAAGATGCTCCACGGATCTAACACCCTTTGTTTGCCCAATCTTCAATTCACCAAGTGATCTTCACTCAAGACCAAGAAAAGCTTCCGGAATATAGGCTAAGGTATGTAATGGTTTCGGTTTGTGACCAAGAAGAAGAAGAAGCAAAATGGAATGAGACTAGGAAGGAGATAGCGCCATGATCCAAGGAGATCAGTAAGCTAGGTGATGAATCGCCACTTGAGTCATGGATCAAGATAAGATTCAAGGTTCTATGAAGAAACCCTAGGAGAGCACTCTCCCTTTCTCAAGACACAAGTCTTAGAAAAATTCTATTTCATTCAATTCAAAAGTGATTACAAAATGGAAATTTCCTAAGTTATAAGACCCCTTGTGTGTGGTTGGCCTTGAGTCATCCTAGTCACTTGATCCTTGATGGATTGATCAAGTGATGCTAAGCACCCCTCACTTGATCAATTCAAGAAGGATCTAGAGTTAATGAGATCAAAAGGCTTATAACTCATCTAAGTTTGTGATGATCATGGATTAATTAAGATGGAATTCTATGCCTTGGATTAGAAGTAAATCCTAAGGCTAGAATCCCTTCTTAGATGAGAGTCAACAATTTAGAACTTGACTTAAATTTACACCTTTGATTATGGAATAATCAAGTGGTGGAAATTTAAATGAAGTTAGTGGCAATTCCACTAATTCTCTCTCTTAATCCATCCACTCTCTTTTAAGAGAGTGTATTATACTTGCTTAGTTGGGTCATAAGACACTTAAGCCCATCTTAAGAGGCTTTGACCAACACAAAGTCAACATGTCCATAAAAGGAGCTTGGCCTAAATTCACAAACAAACATAGGTCCAAGCTTTACACAAATTAAAGCTAAACTAATTACAAAATACTTAGAAAATCACAAGGCTTCATTTGCCCACTTTGTTGACTTCCAAGAGTTGACCGTTGACTTTGACTTGTTGACTTTGACTTGGTCAACTCTTCTTCAACTTGGGCTTCAATTCTTCTTTGCATTGCCCTTGTAATCCTCATGCTTGGGAGATGGTCCTCCATCAGAACATAATACTCCCAGTGTATCTCTCTTTTTCAAACAATTCATTGCATGGTAGCATCCCTGACTTCTAACATCAATAAATTTTCTTGAACAATTCCCTCATGTTTATTGATGACAGAGGATCTTAAAATACTAAATCTGAAGAACAACAATCTCTCTGGCCATATTCCTGATACTCTTACAGTCGGAGATTCCTGTGAATTGCGGAGTTTAAGTCTTCATGGAAATCAATTAGATGGGCCAATTCCAAAGTTTCTTACCTTTTGCTCAAACCTAGAGGTATTGGACCTTGGATCAAATCAAATCACTGGTGGGTTTTTGTTACGGCAAAAAGGGCAGAAAAGGACAAATAAATAAAGAGCAAGGGCTTTTGGTAAATGGCCAGAAAATTAGAGAAACTTTACACGTGGATGAGGATATGCACAGAAGGAGCAGCAGAATGCACACAACCAATAAGAGGCTTACAGGGTATGAGCTAGGGGGGTAAGCATGATTTGGGTATGTCCTTTCTCTGACATTCTTCTTCTTCCTCTGAATCATTCTTTCTTTCTTCACCCATTGAATATTCTTTATTCCCTTTGGGTTGAATCTATAGCCAATCATACAACCACCATACTTGTCCCACTTTGTTTACTGACATTGTTACTATCTTTTTATTATTGTTCTACAACTAATACATTTTATTACTGCTTACTTAAATATAATATATCATACCCCTTCCATTGGTGCTTTCGTTGAGCCAACATGGCTGATAACACACGTATGTCCACAATGGCAGCTGAGATAAGAGCTCATGACGCTGAGCTCAAACGAGTAATGGATCTCTTGGAGTTACGTGACCAAGAACAACGTGCGCACACTGCACAAGTTGAGGCAGCAGCGAATGCTCGCATGGAGCGCATTCAATCAATGGTGGAATCACTGCTTGAGAACCAAACCCAGCCTCATGGTGGATATAGCATGAACTCTACGCCGACCCCATCAGTTCAGCCCAGGCAAGCATTTCAGGTTAGGAATGTGAAATTAGATTTTCCTAAATTTAATGGTTTAGATGTAATGGCTTGGATTTTCAAGGCTGAACAATTTTTTGACTATTATGGAACTGCTGATGAGGATAAATTAACTATTGCTGCAATTCATATGGAACAAGATGTAGTACCTTGGTTCCAAATGATTCAAAGAACCAACCCATTTATGTCATGGAATGCTCTAACTAGAGCCTTGGAAACTGAATTTGGCCCTTCACCATTTGATTGTCCCCAAGCAGCTTTGTTTAAACTCCAACAAAAGGGATCAGTTTCTGAATATTATCTCCAATTCATGTCCTTAGCTAATCGTTCAGGTACTTTATCTCAAGAAGCATTGCTGAATTGTTTTGTCAGTGGATTGCATACTGAGTTACAAAGAGATGTGATTGCTCAATCCCCACCTTCCTTATTGAGAGCTGTGGCATTTGCCAAGCTTTATGAAGACAGATATAACACTAATACCAAGCCTCATTCATCTAATAACACCACCAGAATTTTCAACCCCAAAACCAACTATTATAACACCAATCATTCTAGCTCTTCACCCTCTAAAAGCCCATTACCTCCACTACTTCCCACACCACCAACCAAACCAATATACAAACCCAACCTAATAAAAAAGCTGACTGTTGCAGAGATGCAACTTAGGAGAGAAAAGGGCCAATGTTATACCTGTGATGAAAAATTCTCATTCAACCATAGATGTCCTAACCGACATTTGATGATTTTGCAAGCTGATGATGAAGACATTGAAAATGCACTAACCCGATACTTCACCACCGAAACCCCGGACATTGAAGTCTCACTGACTGAAGTCCCTGTTGAAGACCTACACTTATCCTTAGATGCATTTGAAGGGGTTAGACGTGCCAGAACTATTAGATTTGCAGCAGAACTTAATGGTATTGTCATTCAAGTTATGATAGATGGAGGCAGTAGCGATAACTTTCTTCAACCAAGACTGGCTAAGTTCCTGAAGCTCGAAGTAGAACAAAGTCCAAAATTAAGAGTAATGGTGGGAAATGGAAACAGATTGGAAACTGAAGGCTACATTCAGAACATCTCTGTCAATATGCAGGGTGCACAAATTGATCTTCCTGTCTTTTTACTACCTGTTTCTGGGGCTGATTTGATTATTGGTACCAATTGGCTTTCAACGGTAGGCCCTCACATCCATGATTATAAGGATCTCAACATACAATTCCACTATAAAGGGCAGAAGGTTATTCTACAGGGAGACAAGTACCACCAGATAAACCTTGAAGCTGTTCAATACCACCATATCAGAAGGCTCTATAACACTGATTCCATTGATGAGTGTTATGCCATTCGGGTTGCAACAGTCGCAGAAAACAACGTATTGCAACTGCCCAAACAAATGGAGCCTGAACTAGCTGTCTTATTGCAGAATGCTCACCCTGTGGCTTACTATTCTAAGAAATTATCTGCTCGACAACAGAAGCAATCTGCCTATTCTAGGGAGCTATATGCCATCACTCAAGCAATTGCCAGGCACTATTTACTAGGCCATAAGTTCACCATCAAAATAGATCAGAAAAGCTTGAAAGAACTCCTTGATCAATCCCTGCACACCCCAGAACAACAGCAATGGCTCCCTAAATTTCTTGGATATGATTTCACAATTCAATATAAGCCTGGAAAAGAAAATGTGGTAGCAGATGCATTGTCAAGATGCATGTCCATGGCTATATCTGAACCTGTCAACCAATGGCTACAAGACATACAAGCAAGGATAAAGGAGGATCTTGAACTGCAAACCATAATGGCCAAACTCAATTCGGAACCTGAAACAGTAAAACACTTTGCTGTTCACAATGACATTCTGTTCTGGAAAAAACGAACAGTTATTCCTAATGATGAGGAATTGAAGAAGAAAATTATCACAGAATTTCATAATAGCCTAGTTGGAGGCCATGCTGGTAGAGCTAAGACAATTGCTAGAATATGTTCTAAGTTCTATTTGGTGAATATGCAGCAAGACATCAGGATGTTTGTGCAGAATTGTAAGATATGCCAACGGGACAAAACTGAAACAGCATTCCCTGTTGGACTCTTGCACCCTCTCCCAATTCCTATTCAAGTATGGGATGACATAGCTATGGATTTCATCATAGGCCTTCCTTCTTCACAAGGCTTTACTGCAATTATGGTTATTGTGGACAGGTTATCCAAGTTTGGTCACTTCATTCCGATGAGGTCGATTTCAACGAAGAACAAGTGGTAGAGGCATTCATCAACAATGTGGTGAAATTGCATGGCATTCCAAAATCCATAGTGTCGTAGAGATAAAGTTTTTATTAGCTCCTTCCTGGAAACAAGCTGTGGAAGTTACGAGGTACTACATTAGCCATGAGCTCGGCTTATCATCCACAGACAGATGGCCAAAGTGAAGTGCTTAACAAAACCTTAGAAATGTACCTTAGGTGTTTTTCCTTCAACAATCCTAGCCAATGGTCTGAGCTGCTTCCTTGGGCTCAATATTGGTATAATACCAGTCACCATAGCAGCATTGGCATGCCTCCTTATAAAAAGCACTTTATGGATGGAATCCACCTACACCTCCATTAAATACCAGTTGGATGAGCATGATTCACCTACTGTCCAAGCTAATCTGCTGCAACGAGATAAGATATTAGAACAAGTGAAGCTTAGTTTACTTAGAGCTCAGAATTATATGAAACAATATGCTGACAAGAAAAGAAGATCCATTGACTTTCAAGTGGGAGACTTGGTTCTGGTTAAGCTCCAACCATACAAGCAACAGACAGTGGCTAAGAGACTCAATCAGAAACTGGGAATGAAATACTTTGGGCCATTTCTGATACTAGCTAAGGTCGGTACAGTAGCATATAAGCTACAACTACCTGATGAAGCTAAGATTCATTCAGTTTTCCATGCCTCTATGCTCAAGAAATTTAGAGGACATCATACTGATCCTTACATTCCTATACAAAAATGGAATTTAGCTCAAGGACCAGTACTGCTACCATGGAAGGTGTTAGCAGCAAGAACCTTGTTGAGAGGACAATTGAAGATTCCTCAAGTGCTAATGCATTGGCAACACACTCCTCCTCATGCTGCTACTTGGGAAAATGTCTCAGACATAGAAGAAGCATTTCCATCATTCAACCTTGAGGACAAGGTTGCTTCCAATGGGGAGGGTATTGTTACGGGCAAAAAGGGCAGAAAAGGACAAATAAATAAAGAGCAAGGGCTTTTGGTAAATGGCCAGAAAATTAGAGAAACTTTACACGTGGATGAGGATATGCACAGAAGGAGCAGCAGAATGCACACAACCAATAAGAGGCTTACAGGGTATGAGCTAGGGGGGTATGCATGATTTGGGTATGTCCTTTCTCTGACATTCTTCTTCTTCCTCTGAATCATTCTTTCTTTCTTCACCCATTGAATATTCCTTATTCCCTTTGGGTTGAATTTGTAGCCAATCATACAACCACCATACTTGTCCCACCTTGTTCTTGACATTGTTACTATCTTTTTATTATTGTTCTACAACTAATACATTTTATTACTGCTTACTTAAATATAATATATCATACCCCTTCCAGTTTTCTATCCTTTTTAAACGAAATATCAACACTTCGTGTCCTGGTTTTGCGGAACAACAAATTACATGGTTCTTTAACATGTTCAAACTGTGGACATTGCTTCAAATTGTGAACATTGCTTTCAACAATTCTAGTGGTAAACTGACAGAAAAATATTTTCCAACCTGGAAAGGATATATGATGCATAATAACAAAACCTCAAAGCCTATACTGCAGTTTGAACTCAGTGGGAATTTGTATTATCAAGAAAGTGTGACAGTAACCGGCAAAGGTCTAAAAATGGAGTTAGTTAAAATTTTGACAATCTTCAAATCCATTGATTTTTCATCCAAGCATTTTGATGGACCTATACCAGAGGAGTTAATGGATTTCAAAGAACTCCATATCCTGAACTTGTCAAACAATGCTTTTTCTGGTAAAATCCCATCATCCATTGGTAATCTGGGACAATTAGAGTCCTTGGACCTTTCACAAAACTCTCTGAATGGAGAAATTCCAATGCAGCTTGCAAGTTTGTCATTCCTTTCATATTTAAACCTCTCATTCAATCATTTGGTGGGAAAGATTCCAACAGGTACCCAACTTCAGTCACTTTCAGCTTCTTCCTTTGAAGGCAATGATGGGCTATATGGTCCACCATTGACTGAAAATCTTCCACATGGTAAACAGCCAGAGGTGCCACCACAACAAGAATGTGAAAGACTAGCTTGTACAACTGACTGGAATTTTATCAGTGTTGAACTGGGATTGGTGTTTGGCCATGGAATTGTTTTTGTTCCACTCTTGATTTGGAAGAGATGGAGGACATGGTATTGGCAACTTGTGCACAAAATTCTTTGCTGGATCTTCCCTCGGTTGTATATTCAATACGTAACTCGAAGAGGACAAACGTATGCAACCTTAAGGTGGTGGAGGCATTAATGGTTAATACCATATGCAATGCAAGTAAGTGAAATCATGATGCAGTCTTCTTTCTAAATGTTCTCTTTTCCCAATTTTATACTTGGAGACTTGTGTTTTAAATCATAATGCCATCCATCATCGGAAATCAAGTTAAAAATAAAAATATATTTTCAGTTGAAGAGAGTACAATGCTCTTGTGAAAAATATATATCTATTGATAATATATAAAAATAATTTAAAGCATTGGTTATGTAATTAGCACCAACAACATTAAATTTTCTTTCCTACATTGCTTATTTTATAGTTCTTGAATTCCTTCTTTTCTCATCCATTTCAACAAACGTTTATTTCATGTAATTTTGATTAAAGTTACATATCAATTATATTTCCTTAAACTATGTTATTTTTTGTGATATTCAGTTACATTTCTTTTGAGTAAAAAAAAATCAATTAATGAATGTACAATGATTGATCGTCATAATATTTTATTCTTATACTTTCAAAGGAACAAAGCATGTGGCAGCAACAGTTTATTGTCGGAGACTTTGTTTTAGTTTGTTCAAGATTATGTGTGCGTGGTAACTCTTTGTATGTTTTGTTATGTTTCAACTAAACGCATTTGTTAGTGTTATATTTGATACTTGTGTAGTTAAATTTGATGTGAAAAAAAATAAGAGGATGGGAAGAATTTAGTTTCATTTGTGCAAGAGAACTTGAGCTACATTGTCAATAATAATAGTTTAATTTTTTCGTATTGCATTTATAGACTGAGTTTTAATATTTTTTTTGACAACGTAGAAAATTTTTTCTTACCTATCCCATGGTAAATGGGCCGCACCTCTACTAGATCGGAGCACATGTCACCAATATAAATGTATAAGTGAATTATTTTGTAACAGAAAACTTATATATTGTAATTTAATTGATTTAGAAAAGTTTAGATAATTTGATTTTTGTACAATGATTATATAATATTATATTTTAATAATATGACATAAAATATAGAAAATATAAGGTTAATTCTTATTGTTCAATTATTAAATTTTGTCTAGAAAATTTAAGAATATATCCTATTATATAAGTTTATTTTATTATATAACTTAAATAATTATGACTATTTTTTAAAATATATAAGTAAGTAAATAGAGGATTTTTTAATTAAACTAAGTTTTAATTATTTTTTGGGTATTTATAGTTTTAGAAACTTTCTTTTTATCTTTATACTTTGTAAATGATATTCTAGTTTTTATAATTTATATACTTTTCCTCTTTAATTATTTTAATATATTAAAGAAAAAATATAAATTATATTAAAAATGACCATCTACAATTATAAGAATAATTATCTCTATATCCACCCATCATAAAATAATTATCAATTGAATTAGTTTCGTGTCAAAATTAACAAAAAATTCCATATTTAATTCGTGTCAAAACTAATATTTTTGGTGCTTGGAAATTTATAATAGATGTCTTAAGTCAAAATGACTTAATAGAACAGAGGGATAAGGTATAAGACTCAAACGGAACAATGATAAGACGGATCATTATTAAGCATAGACGAAGAAAAACATCAAAAGTAGACTAAAGTTGAAGACAAAGAAGACAAACAAATGATTGAGTTATAAGTTTAGTCTTAAAATTCATTCGTCCATGGAGTTTAATGAAGTTCAGACGAAGAGTAACACATGTTTCATCTCAAATCAAATCGTTACTTAGAAGCTTTTAAAGGTACAAAGAGATTTGGTCTAAACTTCTGCAACACAAAAAGTAAATGGTACTTCTCGGTGAAATCTCTGAACAAATCAGCCTAAGCCTGATCTCTCGCTAACTGCCAGATGTTCGAGTACCTAAGACAAAGTCCAAACATTCAAATCATTGCAACGAGTTGAAGTTGGCAAACTACACTACAAGTTATCAATCTTAATTACCATCAAAATTTCGCTCATTCAAAGTTCACTCGCCTTGAACTATAATCTACACATATTGTAATATCCCTCTCTGCATTGAAGATTCTTTTCTTAGAAATCTTTTGTAAGCCACTGTTGTGGTGTTTGTAATCTAAGGAGGCTAAGTGTTTAAAGAATACTTTGTGTTTTAGCGTGAGGAGGCTAAGGTCCAAAGAATACATGTTTTAGCCTGAGGAAGCTAAGTGTTGAAAGAATATCTGGTTCAACCTAAGGAGGTTATGTCTAAAGAATACTGTGTTTAGCCTGCGGAAGCTAGATCCAAAGAATACCGGTTTAGCTTGAGAAGACTGTGTTCAAAGAATATCCGTATTTTAGTTAGGAGTGGTTGGGTTCAAAAAATACTTTTAGTGAAAACTTAACGAGTTGCAAAGTAACTGGACATAATCTATACGAAGAAACCAATATCCGGAGATAATAACTTAGACTAAAAGTTTTCATGAAAATCAATTTTCTAAAAGAAAAATCACTTCGCATCTATCCAACGTTTTAATTTACATACGCAAAACGCTTCATAAATAAAAGCTTAAATAAATTATAATTAAATATTAATTATATTATATTTTATATAATAATAATCATAAGTTTTTTAAATTCTTAAGATTTTAATTATGCATGAATAACTTATTTATCATATTTAATTAGATTTGATAATCATAAATAACTTAAATGGAACTTTTAAATATTTCTTAATAAATTTATAATAGATGATTGTTATAGGAAATTAAAAAAATATTATAATTTAATATTAGTTATATTATACTATATATAATAATCATAATTTTTTTTTTTTTTTTTTAAATTTCAATTATGTATAAATAAAATATTTATTTAATTAAATAGATTTGATAAAATATTAATTATAAATAAAATTTGTAAATATGTTTTAATAAATTTATAATAGTTGACTTTTTTAGGAAACTAAAAAAAATATTATTATTCAATATTAATTCTATTATTTTTATAAATAATAATAATATAGTACATTTAATTTATTATATTTTAATTTATATATATATATATATATATATATATATATCAATAATAATAATAATAAATTTTAAGTTTTGATGATATTCTGTTTTTGATTTATAATTTTATATCTAATTTTGAAAGCATATGTATTTAAGACTCAAATGATTTTTAATTTTTAAATTTTTACTATTTATCTTTAGTTTGAAACTCTCATCTAAATGATTTTTAGTTTTAAAATTTTTAATATTCATCTTTAATTTTAAAATTTTACTGTCATATTATATATTTATTTAAGAAATTATTGATTATAACAACAAATTTTTAACCATTGATGATATATTTTTTATTATCTTACCTATAAATTATAATTAAAATTTTTAATATTGATCTTTAGTTTTAAAATATTATTATTGTACTGTATATTTATTTAAAAAATTCTTGATCATAACAACGATTGTTAATCATTAATGATATATTTTTTATTACCTTACCTAGAAATTATAATTAAATAAATTAAAATAACTTTAACTTCTTTTTCACACGCATTATCTCATTTTAAAGACATTAAATAAAAAATATAAAAAGTAATAAATTAAAATGAAAAATGAAATTAAAATTAAAAAAATTAAAAGAAGAATAAAATTTAAAAAATTGCCGGTCCTCATATCTAAATTCTATTTCCGCCGCTGATTCTACGCCTAGGTTTTGATGTGAGGTTTGTTCTAGTAAAGTTTGAGGGATAAATTTTCAATTTGTGTCTTGAAAACTCTTCTTGCTTGTTGGTTGTCCGTTATCTATCCTTTTCGTCGTGCTCTCTTAGGTCTAAAATGAAAAATATTACTTCTATATCATTGTTGCATTAGATGTACATAAATGCTAAAATACACATATCTTTCATTAGTTTTTGTTTAATTTTGTTTTGCTACATAGACAATAGCCAAATATTTGAAAAAAAAATCCAACAATTTGTATGAAAGAACCTAACATGATATTCATGGTAGATAAAAAAAATCATTTCTTACAATTCATATTATCAATAAAAACTAAAGAAACATTTGTGGTGTAAGAAAAAATTGATAGAAAATAAAGAAACATCTAAAATATGTGTAAATGAAAATAATTTGTGTATATATCAAATAATTTGTAAAATTAAAACATTTTTAATAGTAAATTCGATGCATAAGTAAAAGGTTGTACTTCAAAGAAATATTAACAGAACATTGTGTTAGTTATTTTCATCGATTTCCTAATATGTATGTGAACACTAAAGGAAATATTAACACAACAATTACACATTTAAACGTATATGATCATCAATTATTGTTTTCTTCCAAATAAATGTTTTTCAACAATCACGTCTACCTATTTCTCAAGATTGAACCAAGTTCTTATGACTATGTCACTTTAGTCGGTACAAAGTTTCCTCTAACATCTGAGAACTGAAAGCTAAGTAAGATAGGCAAGTCTTCTTTAAGTTTTCAGTTACAAATCATCTACTGCCTTTCATTAGTGTTATGAAGCATAAAGTCCTAAATGATATGGTTCCGTTAATCCATAGCTCCTGATAATTAGACAATCACGTCATATTTAATAATATGAACGAAAAACAGCAATTTAGAAAGATCAACAAAAATATTGCTTATGTTGGTCTGCATCTAGACAAATGCTAAAATGCATATATCTTTAATTATTTTTTTATTAGTCTTCTTTCGCCAGATAACCAATTATTACATAGATTTTTAAACATAAAAAATACAACAATTTTAATTAATTATACTAAATTTTGTATAAAACAACGTATCATGATATTCTATGGTAGATACAAACTTTCAAGTTTTGTGGCACAGTTTACACAAATAAGAACATCATTTTCTGCAAATCATGTTAATAGTAAGAAAAAACATATAGTCCGCTCTAACTTATATGTAAACTAATGAACAGGTGCATGCCAGAGATAAAAAAATTAAAAAGTTAATGGCAACTTTTTTTAAAAAATTGACAAACCTTAAAATCAGAAAACATTCTCCTGGTTCGACGCATTATGAACACACTATTCATTCATCTGTAATCTTTATCTCTTGCATAACATTTTCAAGGTTTGGTCCTACATCTTTTTCTTTGTTGCAAAACACTGCATTCCTTTTAGTTTTTAGATTTCGCTTTCTAGATTTCAATTTAAAATTATATGGAGAAGCCAAAGTAATCCATATAGAAAATTAAATTTATCTTAAAAATTGTAATTAAATCGAAAATGTTGTCAAAGAGAGAGAGAATTGATAGTGTTGCCATTTGCTATCAAGAGGGAGAAATTTACATGGCATGCACTTGCACAAGAGAAACAGGAAGAATAATTACAGACACCACAAATTACAAAATAGATAAAAAGGAAAATAAGAAACAAAATTAATGTAAGAAAATATATATATATATATATATATATATATATATATATATATATATATATATATATATATATATATATATATATATATATATATTGGGAATTCAAATTTAAAAAACATAATAAGGAGAAAGAGCACACAAAGAAAAAAACACACAAAAAGATTAATGTGGTTCGGTGCCTCAAGACCTAGTCTACAAGAACAAAATTCGCCGTGTGTAAGTTTTGAATGGAAAAATTACAATCCCTCCTTATATGTAATTTTTCTGGCGAAAAATTACAAACCCTTCAATGTGTAATTTTTTCTGGCAAAAATTACAAACCTTTCAACGTGTAATTTTTTCTGGCAAAATTACAAACCCTCCCACAGTGTATGACATACACTACCTAAAACCTGAAACACCCATTATAGATTCTAGGATGTGATGCAAGTGAAAAACCTATTACTCTAACATATATATATATATATATGATGCAAGCCTCGAGAGAATTGCAAGAATTGAACGGACCTTCATGCTTCAATGGAGTTTCTAGGTTTAAAATTGGGGCAAACGAGGATTTAAACAGAAAATGAAGAAAACAAACGGTTTAGAAGAGAAATGGAAGCGTCATGGCAAGTGCCAATAAGCTCAAGGTGGAATCGCCACAATGGATCAAGAAGCCATTGATAAGATTTAAGGTTCTTCACAAGAACTCTAGAGAGAAAATGCTCTCACACAAATTCTGAATTCTATATTCAATTTTCACCAAAAAGTTCTTTTACAATTCAGAGTGTTAAGTATTTATACTAGTTGGAGTGGCGCTAGCTTGCACTCCAAGCTTCTACTTTATATACATCACCTTCCTTAGAGGGAGAGACAACCAAAAACTAGAAAAACTGAGAAAATGCAAGTGGTAGTCGATTACTTAGTCGTGGTAATCGATTACCGGGGTCTTTGGATGTCCAGAAATGAAAGTGGCTCTGTGGTAATTGATTACCTGGTCGTGGTAATCGATTACCAGGTCTTTAGACGTCGAAAATGAGAGGTTGGCTCTGTGGTAGTCGATTACCATCCTGGAAGCATTCCAATGCTAACTTCAAGCTCGTTTTCCGTCTTGATGGAGGCCGAACTGGGCTTTGGTGTCTTCATAGCTTTTGTAGCCCTTGAAGTCTTCTTTAATTTGGCACCAAGAACGCCTCAATTGGACTTGTGTAGCTCGAGTTATGATCAAAATACTGAAACAGGTCAGATTCAAAAATTAGCAGCGAATTTTATTAGAAGCCCAAAATTGAAAAGTAAGGTTGGAGAGTTTGGTTGGGCTTTTGGAGATGGTCCTCCATCAAACCCTCCTTCTTATGGTCAACTTGTCCCCAAGTTGACTTGAGCTCCACCTACAATAAAACTCCTCCCGGGTCAAAAATCAAGTACACCCTATCAAGTTTAATATTTAATAAAAAAGTGTATAGTCTACTCATATCAATAATACAATTAATAGAATTTAGGTAAGAATATAATTTTTGCTTCAAGACATCATCAAAATCCCAAGTGATCTTTGATTTCTTCTTAAAGTGTGTTGACATTTTTCCTCCATGAAGTGTGGAAATTTTTGATGTGCCCTCCTTCTTAGATTCTTCCAATACCCTAAAATATTCATCCTTATGAAAACAATGGTTAATAGGCACAATCAAAAATTCTAAATTTTCATACTCAAGAATTGTATGAGGCTTAAAGCCACAAGACTCTAGTGTATAATATGAAATCTCATCTTTATTAGAAATGAAAGGATTAGTAAGTGATAAGGAAATTTTCTCAAAAGGTAATGCAAATTCTAAAGGTATTTCCTTTTCATGATCATAATTGTTCCAAGGTTCATTTGTACACAACTCTTTATTAGGAATCAAATCAAAAGGAAGTTTGTAAAGATGATCACAAACATCTTTAATTGAAGCATTAAGTTCATTCCTTTCAACATCTTCACACAAGAGGTGATCAATTTGCTCTTTGGAACAACACCTACAAATTCCTCAAGGTAAAAAATCATTTTTTTCTCCTTCATTTGTTTTTCCATCAACTCTATTTCCTTAGCTTCTTTTTCTCTTAATTCTTTTTCTCTCAACTCATTTTTCTTTCTCACAAGCTCGGTATAAATCATTTCATTTTGTTCTATCAACTTTCTTTCTTTTCTTTCCCTTCTCTCATGCTTTTCTCTTAAGGTTTTCTCTTTCCTCCCATGATGTTCACGATTTCTACCAGCCTTCTCAAGGATCCTCTTATCATGCTCCTTTCTCAACCTCCTTTCCTCCTTTTCTCTCCTTCTTTGGTCGAATCTCTCTTCCAAAGTTGTGTGAATCATGGTACTCATCAATCCCACCATCTTCTTTTCTTGAGGTGAGAGATCATTCCATACACTAGGAGAACTTTCCATGGCTGCACAAAGAAAGGTTAGATAACAAGTACAAGCATATAAAAGATCCTTGCCACTCTCTAAGTGTTTCACTCTAGTAGCACTCGTGTATCACACTTTTAAGACTCTTTCTCTAATGTTCACTCTTGTCTTTTTCCACTCAACCTCTCTTTAAACTCTTGTTGAAACCTCTAATCAATTATCAAGGTCTTTGTTTCCAAAGTGAAAGAGGAACGGTTCCAGAGTCAAGCTTAGGAATTCCAAGAAATACAAACTCAAGACAAAACCTTGGGAGTCCAACAGAAGACAAGCAATAAAAGGACAAATGAAGGAATTAAACTACTCAAATCAATGAATGAGATAATGTGACAAAGGTACAATCAATGGAAACAACGATGATGTAGTTGTAGAAGGCAATAAGACAAATTGGAATCAAATTTTGACAACAACAGGGTGGTAATCGATTACTTAGGTTTGGTAATCGATTAAACCAGAGGATTGGATGTCTAAAACACAAATTGGGAGTGTGGTAATCGATTACTAGTCGTGGTAATCGATTACTCTAGTGGCTATGTCTTTTCTGCACTTTGTTACCAATCTGAAGTAATCTATTACCGATTCTGTTAGTTGATTACCGCAGTTGATTACCAACAAGACAGATTTCAGCACAAATGCAGTTCACACAAACTACCAAGCACAATGCACACCTCAAGTTCAAGAATCAAAATTATTAGCATTTCAAACTCAAATTTTAGTGTAATGCTTAGTCTTAAGTGTCTCTATAGTCCAAAGATCAGGGAACCACTAATTTGATGATGAATAGAGGCTCATTCAATCATGGTACTGCACTTGCATATTTGTCTTCTTTTTTTTTTTTTTCAATCCACTAAATTCATTTTTCACTTGTTTCTTTCTTACTTCACTTGATTTTCACTTCAAATTCACTTTTCTTATTTTCTCTTTTTTGAATTTTCTGGCTATTTTTTTTTGTAATCTTTTCTTTTGTTTTCCTTTTTCTTTTGACTTGTATAATCCTTTCTTGATTTTTCTTTGCTGTAACTAGACTTAGGAACCTAAGACTAAAGCAAAATTGAGTCTAAAATTGCTAATAACAAAGATTATGCAAAAGAAAGCTACTTGACTTGTAGTGTACAACACACAAAGCAATGTGAACAACACTCAGAAAACAGGGGAATACATGAATTCATACAATTTTTGTAGATATGGAAATTTTTTCAAAAGGAAAACTCAATTATAAGATGAAGATAACTCAAGGAATATGTGAATTACTCAAACAACTCAAGCAATTACAGATCTATAACAAGAATTTCAAGAAAACGAAAATTCAAAGTAGAAACTCAAGAACACACAAAAACAGGGACTGCACTAAGCAAAAAATGAATATTCAAGGTAGAAAACTCAAACCGGATTGAAAGAAGCTCCAATTGAAGTAGAACAAGCTCTAGATACCAAATTTGATGCAAGCCTCGAGAGAATTGCAAGAATTGAACGTACCTTCATGCTTCAATGGAGTTTCTAGGTTTAAAATTGGGGCAAATGAGGATTTAAACAGAAAATGAAGAAAACAAACGGTTTAGAAGAGAAATGGAAGCGCCATGGCAAGTGCCAATAAGCTCAAGGTGGAATCGCCACAATGGATCAAGAAGCCATTGATAAGATTCAAGGTTCTTCACAAGAACTCTAGAGAGAAAATGCTCTCACACAAATTCTGAATTCTATATTCAATTTTCACCAAAAAGTTCTTTTACAATTCAGAGTGTTAAGTATTTATACTAGCTGGAGTGGCGCTAGCTTGCACTCTAAGCTTCTACTTTATATACATCACTTTCCTTAGAGGGAGAGACAACCAAAAACTAGAAAAATTGAGAAAATGCAAGTGGTAGTCGATTACTTAGTCGTGGTAATCGATTACCGGGGTCTTTGGATGTCCAGAAATGAAAGTGGCTTTGTAGTAATCGATTACCTGGTCGTGGTAATCGATTACCAGGTCTTTAGACGTCGAAAATGAGAGGTTGGCTCTGTGGTAGTATATTACCAATAGTTGGTAGTTGATTACTATCCTGGAAGCATTCCAACGCTAACTTCAAGCTCGTTTTCCGTCTTGATGGAGGCCGAACTGAGCTTTGGTGTCTTCATAGCTTTTGTAGCCCTTAAAGTCTTCTTTAATTTGACACCAAGAACGCCTCAATTGGACTTGTGTAGCTCGAGTTATGATCAAAATACTGAAACAGGTCAGATGCAAAAATTAGCAGCGAATTTTATTAGAAGCCCAAAATTGAAAAGTAAGGTTGGAGAGTTTGGTTGGGCTTTTGGAGATGGTCCTCCATCAATATATATATACATATGTCTTTCACCCTTCTCTTTGTGAGACTTTAAATTAACACAAGAGTTAACAATAAATTATGTTGTAAAACATTCAAACACTACACACAAGCACTCCACAAATATTGTTGGATAATGTTAGAAAAAATTATACAAATAAAAAAAAAAACTAACAGAAAAAACATGTCTACAAAACACTACATCAAATAGAATAGCATAATTAACCGTCAATAACCACCAATAGCGGTTTCAACTCTTGATTCCCTTCATTCCAATTCATTAGATCTTTCACATTCAGTTAATCAACCTGATCAATGGAACAAACTAAACAAGAAAACGACATCAAATTTTACAATGCAACACCAGCTCTCGAACATAAAGCACCAAACAACAATAACAACAAAACCTAATGGAAAAGAGTGTTCAAAAGACTCTCTCAAAGACATCACTGTTGGGGAATTTCCTCCCAACAGGCACACTCTTGACCTTGGAAATGGTGCTTACCTCCATCTACAAAAATGGGAAATATAGCCACGTCGTGATGTTGTCAATCGCATTTTCATACCACATGGTTACTAATTACTTATTCCCTGGCCAAGAGAAGGATATGGAACGTGTTAGGAAAAGTTTTCATTTTTTTGGTTGGAATCGTTTGTAGTGGATTATTTCTTGTGTTTCCTACTTCTAGACATGGCATTGGATTTATGTCTGGATAGTTTTTCGAGTATGTCATGGTTTAGGATCCATGTAATTTCTTAAGTTAACATATGTGTTTGTTTGTTGAAATTAATTGATTTCTCATTCATATTTGTGACGGTTAAAATGAAGTCACGGTCAAGGATGAATGAAATTGTTGTTTTGGAAAATAAATATAATTTGTTTATGTCATTATTATGTAATGTCTTGTTTGTCTTGACAAGGTTCACTTTGAAAGGAACCAGTCTACCGAATATTTGCCTTTAATGCAACATTTCAGTGTGCATTTTTTCACTCCTTCCATATTCAACCGCCACTTATGTTATATCACGCAACAAGGTTTCTAACAATAATTTCTTTAATATTCTAGTTAAGTTTCCTTTCTTTGTTTAAATTTGGATATTATTCACAATCATAATAAATTTACTGCCTATATATTCACGTGCATGTGTGTCGACATTTCTTTTTCATTCAATTCATGATTAGATAATATTTTTTAAACATAATAAAATGTTAATGCACGATAGATGTTAAAGAATCATAAATTTCACTTTTCTGTCACATATACTTGTCATATTTCTATATTGATGGAATAATTCAACCATGTATTTAATGTAAAAGATAAAAAAAATATGTTTACATTTCTATTTTACTTAATTTAGGATTAGATGATTTGTTTTCATGTATAATATTGATATCTACGTTATACTTTGACAATTTATTATAATTAAATACTTCAACTTAATTAAAGAGTAACATAGAAAAAAATATATACATGTGTTAGCCTATTTATTTTTTTTATCTCTGTGAATTAAAGTTTTAAATTGTACTCATTAACTATAAAACAATTATTTATCTCAAGTTATTTATTTTCTATTATTTTAATTTAATTTTAATTCTTATTAGATTTTTTTAACACTTGAACTTCCCAGGTCTATTATTGCATGTTGCTGTTAACATTTCTGACCAACTGTTTTTATATTTTATAAATCAACATTAAATAAAATTTACAATTAATTATTTATTTACGCTTTCTCTTTTGTGATTTAAAATTCAAATTATACTTATTAACATGTATGATTAATTAAATATTTTAATTAATAACAACTAATGTATGAAATAAATTATATTAAGAGAAAAATATCCATTATGTGTTTATTTAAATCTAACAAAATATCAATAATTATTATGGTGGTAAACATTTCAAACAGAAAATTTCAAAACAATTTCTTTTTGTATTTGTTATATATGGAACAATTTGTGGCCCTTAAGTCCTACAAAATTTAAGAGAAAAAATGAATAATCATTTGTTATGTAAGAAAAAAACTAATAGAAATAAAGAAACATCTAAAATATTTGTAAATAAAAATAATTTGTATATATATCATAAAATTTATAAGAAAAAAATTATTTATAAAATTGATGAATACATAAATAAAATTTTATAATTAAAAGGAATATTAACACAACATTATGTTAGTCATATTTTCATGGATTTTCAAAAACATACTTCCAAAGAATCATGTCTACTTAATTCTCTAGGTATTGTACCAAGTTCCAATGTGACTATGTGAATTCTACAGGTACAAAATTCCATCCAAAACTTTCGAGAACTAAAGGGCAAGTAAAACAGGTGAGTCTTCTTTAAGCCTTTAAATAAATTATTTACTATCCTTTATCAACCTCATGAACCATCCCTCGAAAGAATAAATTCTTAAACGATTTGGTTCCATGGATTCATAGCTCCTGGTAATAAGACGGTCATAGGATATTTAACAATATGAAAGGTAAATGAAAATTTATTCAATATCAATGAGAATATTGCTTCATGTATCATTGTTTACCTGCATTTCGAACAAATGCCGAAATGCACATATGTTGCATTAATTTTTGTTTAGTTTTGTTTCGCTAATAACCAACAGCCAAATAGATTTTTAAACATAAAAAATTCATCAAATTGAATTTATTATACAAAATTTTGTATGAAAGAACCTAACATGATATGGTAGACACAGTCTTACGTTGTGGCATAATTTACATTTGTTGCCGTTCATATCAACAGTAAAAACTAAAAATCGTAAGCCAACCAAAAGTAAGAACAAACACACTTGGCTTCAACTTATATTCCAAATATTGAGTAAAATAATAAAAAGGCACAAATAAGAAAAATACCTCACCATTGGACCACTCAACAACATCAATCCCATCGACAAGAGCACCACTCAACATTCCTTTCTTCACGTTCATTTAAAATAATATGGAGAAACGATAGCAATCCATGCAGAAAATTAAAATTAGCTTAAAATTGTGATTAAATACAAAATGGTGTCAAAGAGAGGGAAACTTGGTAGTGTTGCCATTTGCCAACAAGGGAGAGAAAGTTACATCACACTTTGAAACATACGGGGTTGCACTTGGGTAAAAGAAACAGAAAAAAAAATATTTATAGACACCACAAATAATATAAAAGAGAAATAAGAAAAATAAAAAAATAAAAAAATTATAAAAATATAAATTATGTTGCAAATATTTTACACATTACACTCAAGTAGTCATCAAAATATTGTTAAATATTGTAGGAATAACACGTACAAATAAAAAAAATAGATAGAACATCAGAAGTAACTGTCAATAACTACCTACACCTATTTAAACTCATGATTCTCTTCATTCTAATTCATTAGATCTTTCACATCCTGTAAATCAAACCCACCAATGGAACAAACTGAACAAGAAATCGGCATCAAAGTGTATAAGGCAACACCAACACCCGAACATGAAGAACCCATCATCAATAACAACATCAAACGTCGTTCCCTAATGGCAAAGGGTGTTCAAAAGACCCTGTCAAAGACATCACTACTGGGAAATTTCCTCCCAACAGGCACACTCCTGACTTTCGAAATGGTGCTTCCCTCCATCTACAAAAATGGGCAATGTAGCCACGTCCACACCATGATGATCTACTTCCTCTTAATTGTGTGTGCACTTTCATGTTTCTTCTTTCATTTCACTGATAGTTTCACAGGTCCAGATAACAAGGTCTACTATGGCTTTGTCACCCCAAAGGGCCTCTCTGTGTTCAAGCCGGGGCTTACCGTGGCAGTGCCCAAAGACGACAAGTTCAAGGTAGGCTTCACCGACTTCGTACATGCCATTATGTCAGTTATGGTGTTCTTGTCAATTGCAATTTCGGACCATAGGGTTACTAATTGCTTGTTTCCCGGCCGAGAGAAGGATATGGAACAAGTTAGAGAAAGTTTTCCTTTATTGGTTGGAATTGTTTGTAGTGGGTTGTTTCTTGTGTTTCCTACTTCTAGACATGGCATTGGCTTCATATCTGGATAATGTGTCATGTCCTAAGTATGTCATGGTTTAGGTACCATGTAATTTCTTAACATATGTGTTCATGATTGTGCCTCTTTAAAAGAAGTCATGGCCTGGGATCAATGAAATTGTTGTTTTGGAAAATAAATTCAATTTCATTATGTCATTATTATTCAATATATTTTTATCTTTATAAGGTTCACCCTAAAAGTAACTTATATAAGTATATTTGCCTTCAATGCAACATTTCATATGCATTTTTTCACTCCTTCCATATTCAATCACCATTTATATTATATTATCCAACAAGGTTTCAACATTAGTTTTCTTTTCCATGTTCTAGTTAAGTTTCCATTCTTTTTGGTTTCTGTTATTATTGAGAAATCCTAATAATTTCACATCTATGTGTTCCCAAATATATGTATTAACATTTCATCTTCGTTAAATTTATGATTATATAATATATTTTTAATATAGTAAGATGTTAAAACATAATGTTAAAGAATGATAAATTTGGTCACACCTACTAGTTTATATTTCTTTATTGGTGGAATAATTCAATCATGTATTTAAAGTAAAAGATTGTATGTTTACATTTCTATTCTACTTAATTTAGAATTAGATGATTTTTTTCATATATAATATTGATATCTACATTATTACTTTGACTATTTATTATTATTAAATATTTCAACTAAAATAAAGAGTAACATATTAAAAAAAAGTATATATATATATATATATATATATATATATATATATATATATATATGTGTGTGTGTGTGTGTGTGTTTGCTTTCTTTTTTCTTTATGATTTAAAGTTTTAAATTCTATTAGTTAATAATAAAACAAATGCTTATCTCAAGTTATTTATTTTCTATTATTTTAATTTAATTTATAATTCTTCATTGATCTTTTTAATACTTTCATTTTTATAGATTTATTCTCGAACTTCTCCGGTTCATTATTGCATGTTACTGTTTAAATTTTTAACTAATTTTTTTATACTTTATAAATTAATAATAAGTAAAATTTATAACTAATTATTTATTTGCACTTTCACTTTTGTGATTTAAAGTTTAATTCTTGTGGCACAATTTACGCAAACTAAAACATCATTTGTTCTGTTCATGTTAACAATACAAACTAAAAACCATAAGTCATCCAAAAGTAAGAATAAATACATTCCACTCCAACTTATGTCAACCCATCCAGTAAACTAATGAAAAGGAACAAATAAAAATAAAAATAAAAAAAAAAACCTGAGAAGATTCAGAATCATCTAGAAAAAAAATGCACATTTAAATAAGTAACCACTGAACATCTTAACAACATCAAATCCCATAGACACCGGCATATTCATAATGAACACTTTTTTTTCCTCTTCAATTTCAGCGTGAAACAAAAATTATATAACTTAATGTTAAAGATCAACAAAGTAAAAACTTACTTGCAACTTTTGAAATAAATCTGATAAACCTTAAAATAAAAAAACATTCTCCTAATGTAGCACCTTATTAACACACTATTCATTCATATATAATTAATCTTGATCTCTTGCTGTTTTCAAGGTGTACTTCTATGTCATTTTCTTCGTCACGAAACATTGTGAATTCCTTTTAGTTTTCGCTATTAGATTTTAATTTAAAATTATATGGAGAAGTGAGAGTAATCCATGCATAAAATTAAAATTAACTTAACATTGTAATTAAATACAAAACGATTTCAAAGAGCAGGAAACTTGGTAGTGTAGCCATTTGCCAGGAGAGAAATTTACTTCACAACACTAGGGCGGAAGAAACAAAAACAATATTTACAGACACCACAAATAGTTTAAAATAGATAAAAAGAGAAATAGAAAAATAATTAAAATAAAAAATTATAAAATTATAAATTATGTTGCAAAACTTTCGAACACTAAACTTAAGCGGTCAACGAAAATATTGTATAATAATGTTAGAATAACATCTACAGATAAAAAAAAAATTGAACATCGCAAGTAACTGTCACTTACAACTGTTTAAACTGTTGATATCCGTCATTCCAATTCATTAGATCCTTCATATCCTATTGATCAAACCCACCATCATTCCAATTCATTAGATCTTTATCCTATCGATCAAACCCACCAATAGAACAAATTGAACAAGAAATCGGCATCAAAGTGTAGCAGGCAACACCAGCACCCAAACATAAAGCTCCCAACAACAACAATAACAACAAATGGTGTGACCTAATGGTAAAGGGTGTTCAAAAGACCCTCTCAAAGATAGCACTACTCGAAATCTTTCTCTCAACAGGCACACTCCTGACTTTTGAATTGGTGCTGCCCTCCATCTACAAATACGGGTAATGCAGCCACGTCTGCATCAGTTTCACAAGTCAACATCACAAGGTCTAATACGGCTTTTTGACCCCAAAGGGCCTCATTGTGTTCAAGTCGGTGCTTACCGTGGCAGTGCCTCAGGACGATAAGTTCAAGGCCAGTCGGCTTCACCAACTTCGTACATGTAATTATGCCAATCATGGAATTGTTTGTAGCGCTTTGTTTCTTATGTTTCCTACTTCTAGACATGGCATTAGCTTATGTCTAGATAGTTCATTGAAAATGTTAATCATTATGTCCTAAGTATGTCATGGTTTAGGTACCATATAATTTCTTAAGTTAACATATGTGTTTATTGAAATTAATAATTTCTCATTCATGTTTGCGATTGTTATATTCAAGTCATGGCCAAGGATCAATGAAATTGTTGTTTTGGAAAATAAATTCAATTTCATTATATCATTGTTATTTAATGTATGTTAATCTTTACAAGGTTCAGTCTATAAGGAACTGATTTGCCTTTAATGCAGCATTTCATATGATTTTTTTCACTCCTTCCATATTCAATCACCACTTACGTTATATCATTTAACAAAGGTTTCCAGCAATAGTTTCTTCCATGTTCTAGTTAATTTTCCTTTGTTTTAGGCTTCGATTAAGTTATTATTGAACAATCCTAGTAATTTCACTATTTATATGTTCCCAACATGTGGGTTGACATTTTTTTTTTCATTATATTTATGATTAGATAATATTTGTTTTTCATGTAATTAGATGTTAATATACAATGTTAAAGAATCATAAATTTTTTTCACTTTACTATCACACCTACCTGTTCATATTTCTACACTGATGGAATAATTCAACCATGTATTTAAAATAAAAGATTCAGAAATATGTTTACATTTCTATTAAACTTAATTTAGGATTAGATAATTTTTTTCATGTATAGAATTGATATCGACATTATACTTTGACTATTTATTATAATTAAATAGTTCAACTAAAGTAAAGAGTAGCATATTAAATAAAAAGTATATATGTGTTTGCTTATTTTGTCATCTTCTTTTATTTAAAGTTTTAAATTCTACTCGTTAATGATAAAACGATTATTTTTCTCAAGTTATTTATTTTCTATTTTTTAATTTAATTTATAATTTTTCTTAAATATTTTTAAAACTTTGGTCTTTATGAATTTATCCGCAAACTACTCCAGTTTATTATTTCATGTTACTGTTTAAATTTTTAACTAACAATAAATAAAATTTGTAATTCATTATTTATTCAACCTTTATCTTTTGTAATTTAAAGTTTAAATTCTACTAATTGACATGTATAGTTGATTTAATATTTTAATTAGTAACCACTAATGTTTGAAATTAAATATATGAAATCAATAGTCATTACGAAGGTAAACACTTCATAGAGAAAAATTTATAACAATTCTTTTTTTCTTTTTTTCTATTTGTTGTATGTGGAACAATCTGCGACCCCTGAGTCATACCAAATTTAAGAGAAAAAAATGAATAAACATTTGCAATGTAAAAAAAAAAAAAAACTAACAGAAAATAAAGAAACATCTACAATATATGTGTAAATGAAAATAATTTGCATATATATCAAAATATTTGTAAAATCAAAACATTTTCAATTGTAAAATCGACAAATACAGAATATAAGTTTGTTAGTTAATATTAGCACAACATTACGTATTCATATTTTCTAATGGAAAAGGGTGTTCAAAAGACTATCTAAAGACATCACTACTAGGGATCTTCCTCCTAATAGGCACACTCCTCACCTTCAAAATGGTGCTTCCCTCCATCTACAAAAATGGGCAATGCAGCCACATCCGTACCAGATGATGCACTTCCTCTTATTTGTTTGAACACTTTCCTATTTCTTCTTTCATTTCATTGACAGTTTCACGAGTCTAGATGACAAGGTCTAGTACAGCTTTGTCACCCCAAAGTGCCTCTCTATGTTCAAGCTGGGGCTTACTGTGGCAGTGCCCAAGGATGGCAAGTTCAAGGTAGGCTTCACTGACTTGTACATGTCGTTATGTCTATCATGGTGTTTTTCTCAATCACAATTTTTGACTATAGGGTTACTAATTTCTTGTTCCCCGGCCGAGAGAAGGATATGGAACAAGTTGGGGAAAGTTTTACTTTATTGGTTGGAATGGTTTGTAGTGGTTTGTTTCTTGTGTTTCCTATTTCTAGATATGGCATTTACTTCATGTCTGGATAGTTCACTGCAAATGTTAATCACTGTGTCCTAAGTATGTCATGGTTCACCACAAAATATTAATAAATTGAACCTCGTTTGTATTGTTGTTTAATGGATCTGTATGAAATTAAATTATTCTCTTGTTAAATCGTGAGATCAGTAAAAAAGTGGATAGTGCGATCGATTGATCCGTCTTCTTTGATGTGAATACAACAGACCTTAAAGGACGTGAACAGAATAGACCCCAAAGAATATGAACAGAGTATACACCATAGAATGGTGTGCCAAAGTTCGGCAAAGGGTGGCTTGGCCAGAAACTTCACTAACATGCCATGAGTTGGTCGGAAATGTGGCTGAGAGATTTTGGGCATAGTAGTGTGTCATAGGATAATAGACTAGTGTTATTTAGCCTTCGAAACAGGTGAGGGGGGCCAAATCCCAAGTTTTCTACCCTGCACCAAATGACATCATTTGAGTGGCCTTAAGAAAATGGCAATTTTATGTTTAATGCAGTAGCACTTGCGATGGGTGAGATAGTAACTGTGACTCATGGCGCTCTGCAGGTGCCACAATGAGCTGGAATGTGATAGGGTTCCATTGAATGGCACTCATATGTGACACTTCTTAATGCCATAATGGTTGTTGTAGAAAGCAATTAATGACTCTACATTAAGTTGATAACTTATCTTGGGTTGCAATCTAAGCACTAAAATTAGGAGGAAAAAGGAGATTGGAATTTCACCAATAAAGGGAAATTAGAGAACATGGTGGAAAGACAACATGGTGAGGAAATATAAAAATAGACACGCGACTATGAAAGAGATAACGGGTGGGATAACCAATTTTTTGTTTTAGGATTGTTTTGTTGTAGGATTGGATTGTAGATCTTGGAAATGAAGCTTAGACCAAGTTGACCCATGGACAAATCCATTTGTAAAATCTAGTAAGATTGTGTTATTTTACTTTTCTTTTATTAGAAGTTGATCAAATTCTTTTTATGTTCATAAAACTTTATCACATAACAACAACAAAAAGTCGTGTCCTAATGGGAAAAGGGTGCTCAAAACACCTTCTCAAAGACATCACTACTCGAAAACTTCCTCTCAAAAAGCACAATTCTAACCTTCAAAATGATACTTCCCTCCATCTACAAAACAAGCAATGCAACCATGACCACACCATGTTGATCAATTTCCTCTTGATTATGTGTGCACTTTCCTGTTTCTTCTTTCATTTCACATGTCTAAATGACAAGTCTACTACAGCTTTGTCACCCCAAAGGGCCTTTCCGTGTTCAAGTTAGGGCTTATTGTGGCGGTGCCGAAGGACGACAAGTTCAAGGCAGGTTTCACTAACTTTGTATATGTCATTATGTCAGTTATGGTGTTCTTAACAATCACAATTTCGGACCATAGGGTTAATAATTGCTTGTTCCCCAACTGAGAGAAGAAAATGGAACAAGTAAGGAAAGTTTTCCTTTATTGGTTGGAATTGTTTGTAGTAGTTTAATTTGATTCTTGTGATTGGTACTTCTAGATATGTCATTGGTTTCATGTCTGGATAGTTCACAACAAATGTTAATCAATGTATTCTAAATATGTCATGGTTAGATACCATATAATTTCTTAAGTTAAAATATGTGTTTGTTTGTTGAAATTGATTGATTTCTCATTCATGTATGTGACTGTAAAAATAAAGTCTTGACAAAAGATCAATAAAATTGTTGTTTTGGAAAATAAATTCAGTTTTATTATGTCATTATTATTCAATGTAATTTTTGTCTTGACAATGTTCACTTTAGAAGGAACTGATATACAGTAGTATATTTGCCTTTGCAACATTTCATATGCATTTTTCATTCCTTCCGTAATCAACAACTACTTATACTATATCACGTAACAAAGTTTCCACAATAGTTTCTTCCATATGTTCTAGTTATTCTTTCTTTTCGATTATCAATTTTTTTGATTCGGTTATTATACGATTTACATTCGATTGAACAATCCTAATAATTTCATTTTCTATATACTAGCAAAAATACATGCGCTATCACGCATCTATGTTCGCATCCCTAGCTGACAAAATTCATAATTATGATATATGCTAAACATATTGAAATAATTAAAATGACATTCTAAAATAATCTCGAGCATGTGTGTTGGCATTTATTTTTTACTAAATTTATGATTAGATAATATTTTTTTAATTTAATTAGATTTAATACACAATGTTACAAAAGTATAATATATATTTAAATTTAAGATAAATACGATGTAATAATTCAACCATGTATTTTAAATAACAGATTAATTAATATGTTTACATTTCTATTACAATAATTTAGGATTATTAATTGATTATTTATTATAATTAAATACTTCATCTAAATTAAAGAGTAACATAACAAAAGAGTGTATGGATGTGGTGACTTTTTTTTTCATCTTTTTGATTTAAATTTTTAAATTCTACCCATTAACAATAAAGCAACTATTTATCTTCAATTATTTGTTTTCTATTCTTTTAATATAGTTTATAATTCTTCTTAAGTCTTTTCAACACTTTTATCTTTATGATTGAATAATTTAAATATCAACGACTACTGTATGAAATAAATAATATTAAAGAGAAAAAATGAATAAACATTTGTAGTGCAAGAAAAAAATTAATAGAAAATAAAAAACATCTAAAATATGTGTAAATGAAAATAAGCATTTATTTGAAAGTTTGTAAAATTAAAACATTTTTAATTTTACAATCGATGAATACGTAAAAAAAAGTTGGTACTTAAAAAGAATGTAAACAGAACAAAATGTTAGTCATATTTTCATTGGTTTCCTAATTTACAGGTGAACCCTTAGTTATATTTTCATTAGTTTCCTAATCCATATGTGAAATTTAAAAGAAACATTAACATAATATTGTTTATTACAAATTTAAACAATGATCACCACTTCTTGTTCATGTTCTGCTAAAAAAACAATGCTTCCCAACAATCATGTCTACTTAGTTCTCCAGATACTAAACCAAGTTCCTATAACTACGTGAATTCTGTATGTACAAAGTTTCCTTTAACATATGAGAACTAAAAGGTAAGTAAAATAGGTGGGCTTTCTTTAGGTCTTTAGTTACAAATTGTTTACTACCCTTCATGAGCCTCATGAAGCATCCTTTGAAAGCATAAAATCCCAAACTATATGGTTCCATTGATTCATAGCACCTACAATCACAGGATATTTAATAATATGAAAGGAAAATGAATTTTTTTAGCAATATCAATAAGAATACTACTCATATATCAATAAATGAATTTCTAAGTCATTTATTGGTCGTAATTTGGATGTATGACTTATATCCTATGAATTTTAACCTATTCAGAACCCAATTACCTATTCATATCCTATCGATTTTTCAAGGAAAGAAATGCATAAAGACATGAAATAAAAAAGATTTGAAAAGTGAAATAAATTCTATTAATCAAGGTTGGAGATATTGATGACCTTTAAGGAGGAAGTTATCGATAACTAATGTAAAAACTACACATTGCAAGATGGGTAGGACACGCAACTGTAACAGTAGGAGTCTCAACCGGCGACAGCTTCAACCTTGCCTACACTTCTGACGCAGGAGTCTTACTACGCTTAATCTGAAGCATCTTCCAATCAAACTTCTTCCCCCAACTCTCAAAATCTTTCAAACTGAATTGGGTATAGATTTACTGCCAAAAATACCTCCATTAACAAAACAAATAGAAGAAAAATTAAACAAATTCAAATTTAAAAAGAAAATGCTGAATAACAAATTGGTGGCTCTGATAGATATATATATCCATCGACAATAATTGAGGCAAAAAGAAAAAGAAAAAATTGAATGTGAAAAATTATTAGCATCCCCTGTGCTGCGCAAGACTTATATTGAATTAGACATATATTATTTAAATCAAATCAAAAGACATGTACATGGAAGTTCTAAAATAACTATGACAAATACGAATAATTTTAAATTAACTAAATTACAATAAAATAAAATAATGTCTGTGAATTTGTGGTGAATTTGAATTTGGTGTGAGCAAAAGCAGAGGCATTCGAACTCAAACAGGTTAAAATTGAGGGATCAAAATTTTAGAACACTATTAAACCTTGTTTAATTTTTAATTTTTTAAAAGGGATTTTTGAATAGGTATTTACAATAACACAACAAAGTTCCCCTGTTCTGACCTAAATTTCAACCAGAATACCAAAAAAAAAAAATGAAAAAAATCAGAAAACATTATTCAAATAAGATAATTTTCCCCTGCGAATATACCTTCCCAAACAGATAGATTGTGCCCCTATTTTCTCCATAAAACTCCTCGTATGCATCTAATATATAGAAAGGCAATGACCCATCTTCCTCCAATTGAAATCCTCTTTGTTGGTTATGCAAATCATCCTTAAAATCAACAACATCAATCCCATTGAACACTTCCTTTTCCGTGAAGCAAAAATTATATTACTTAATGTGAGAGATCAACAAAATAAAAATTACTCATAACTTTTTAAATAAATCTCACCAACTTTAAAATCAGAGAGCATTTTCCTGGTATAACACCTCATGAATACATTATTTCATTCCTATATAATTTAGATCTCCAGCGTTTTCAAGTTTCGCTTCTGCATTTTTTCTTCATTGCCTAACACTGTGCTCTCCTTTTAGTTTTCGTTTCTGGATTTCGATTTAAAATTATACGGAGAAGTAAGAGTAATCCATAGAGAAAATTAAAATTAATTTAAAATTGTAATTAAATTAATAAAAGTGTTAAAAGAGAGGGGGACCTGGTACTGTTAGCCATTTGCCAGCAAGGAGAAACGAAGCCATTATTGTTGTGGATTCCATTCGATTTTACAGTGAGAAAATAAAACCTTTCTCTGTGCCTTAACACTCGTTCGATCCATGAAAGGGTGAGAGATAAAAGGTGCTACAGTTATCTTAACTGTGAGAGAGAGCAGTTATAGAATAAAAGAAGCAAACTGCTATTATTTGACAATAATATTTAAGAAGAAATATAGATTAAGTGTTAAAATATTTATTTAATAAAGGATAAAATAATCTTAAAAAACGTGGAGACTAGTTGAAAGCTCATTTAGCAGGACTCTAAGAACAAGTTCCAGTGGATCTAAGTGCCCTGTTACTTGCCAGTTGTCAAGGGCACACATATACATCATATAATGTTTACAATGGCAATAGCCAATGGCATTGTAATATGAACCTTTCTCAAAGATTTTTAATTTCCTTTTTCCTAACAGGGAGTTCTGCAGTAAACTTGTTCCATATTTTAAAAATTATTCATTTGGTCACTATATGGTATACTTGTTCCATTTTATGTAATTGTGAAGTATAGACAAGGTTTGATGTTCTTTCATTGCATTAGAGTCTACTATTTTACTTGATAATTTGTGAGACTATCTATGCTGTCATGATTTCTGATCATGCTTGTGATGGTGATTATATTTGCTTTTGCTAAAATAGATAAGATAAATGAATGATTAGCGAGAAAGTAGGAGAAACATTTATTCAGAAGATAGTAGAAATGCCATGAGTTAATTATCCAGATTATTATGATTGTGGGCTGTCATAAATAAGTGTTGATTCCTTCAATAAATAAATAAATAAATAAATAAATTATTGCTCATATAATTGGTGGGCTCTTTTTTTGAGTTGAATAATTTAACTGAGGGCCATGATTTGGTGAACTATCAAAAAAACAATGGAGGGGGAGCTTATTTATGATGGGTAACAACCGATCTGAGTTTAATTTGTATATATTATTAATGTATATAATTAATAATTCATACTTAACGATTAAAAAAAATCAGTCTTATAGTGTAGCCAGTATATATTTTTTTTCTCATATTTTATTTAATAAATAAAGTAAGTATTTTATATTTATCTTAAATTTTAATGAAATATTGTTCTATTATTTGATATTCATGTTATGTTCACATGTAGTTCTTTCTTTCTTCCTAGTTTTTCTCTCGCTTTTCTTTTCTAGCTAATTAAGTAATAACTAGACAATCATTTCGAATCAGTAGACTTAACAGTAGACATAACAGGTAAAATTTTGGAAGTAGTTTTTTTATGTATTATGGTTAAGTGTATCTTTTATTTGATTGTTAACATTTGTACCCATGGGCGGAGGCACGTACAAGCTAAGGGGACAATGGCCCCCCAAATTTTTTCAGTTTATATTTGTAAGCTGTAGCTGATGTTAATAATATTATTTGCGACAAATTTGTTGTGGTTGGGACAGGTGCATCTAATTTATGAGACAATGAACTGATTTCTCAAAGCTAGACTTAGCAGCAAGATTTAGGATTCTTAATACCCAATTTTTTTTTTATTTGTATTTTTGCATCTAATCCTAAATCCAAATATAGATTGAATTTTAACAATGTGCAACCTGTATGCAGATGACATGGATGATCATGCAAAGGAGATATTTTCTTTTGTCATACAAGATACTGGACGTGCATTTTATTGCATGTTTAGCATTGATTTAGGATTTTTAATATCCAATTTTTTACTGCCTAATGTTTTCTGTTATTTTTATTTTATTTATTTTTTTGTTGAAGGTTAACATGATGAGGTTTAATAATGCCGATAATTCAGATCTTAAGCATCATTATGAAAAAAAAGTTCTTGAGTTAAAATGAAAGCAGAAACTTTTACAGTTATTTGATCTTTACTATCTTGAATTACATATTGCACTTAAATTGTTGCCTTTAATTATAAATTTCTTTTTATTCTTTTTAGAAAGAAATTGAGGAACTTAAGTGCAATCTTGCAAATATTTCATCCACCTCTGATCATGGTGCTCAAAAGTTAAAGGTACCTTCAAAAGTTAAATGCTCTTGAAGCACAGGTGAACTTATCAGTTGGAATGTCTTAACTCTTAATGGCCACTAAATGTGCTAAACTGATTATTTACTTTCCAGGTCTCTGCACTGAGAAGAAACAAGAAGCTCAGGCTCTTTGAGACAAAGCAGAAATGTGATGAGGCTGCAAGATGACTTTAGGATGAGATCCAGAGAATTAAATCTCATAAGGTGCAATGATCCTGTTAACGGAACTTGTACTCAGATTGCAATAGAAAGCTCCATTTTATTTTTCTTTTCCTTTAATTTCATTATTGATAACTTATTTTCTTCAGATTCCATTGCAGCGTTAGGTTAAGTAGGAACTAGAACAATTTAGGCTATGCATAGCTTCGCGGGAGAAATAAGTTCCCAGGTAAATTCATCAAAGAATAATTTGTTAGGAATAAATTTGTATGTCCAGATCTAAGGTCATCACGTAATCAATTTTAATTTTAATAATAAAGTATTATTTTATTATCATTTGATTAAATAGTTTATTTGATATTATCCTCTATTAAAATTAAAGACTTATTATTATAATAAAGATTATAATAATAAAAAACAAGTTTGTTTTAATTTTAATTTAAATCGTTCTTGATCATGGAATTATTAAAAATAAACATTAATAATCAGGATAGACTAATATATATGTGATAGTATTTATTGGATAAATATTAATAGATCTCATTTATTAATTCACATATTCACATGAATCACATGTTGATGTGATCATTGAACTGAATCAGTTGAAATTTTCTAAGGAATAAAATTTACCGTAAACTGTCAATAAAAAAATTTCAAAAAGCGGTTAAATAGTTTTCTTTGACATGAGATTGTCATAGTAATTAACCAATTATTTGTTGTATTTTGATTCTCGACACTTAGTGCTCTAGAACACTTGTTGAATGAATATTGAGTATATTTAAATACCTATAGGAGTAATGATCGATTAAGAAGGGATTCATCAACTCTAATGAGTTTGAAATCTATGAATCGAATTATAACTTGGACAGGAAAATTAAATGAACAAAGAAATAAGTTTCTTTAAGTCATTATAAATTAACTCAAAAGGAGTTTGATAGTAATACCATACTCTAGAGTTAATATAGGACAATAAATATGGAAGAAAATATTATACTAATCTTCTAATAGGTCTTGAGGGTAAAATGTTACTTCTTGCTGTCCTGATGTCAAGAAGTATTGCTAGATGTCTACCTTGATTAATATATTAATTTAATCAATATATTACCAACTTAGTATTGAACATACGGGGCCACACACAAACGAGTGATCTAATATCTGTTAAAGAAATTATTTTAATATTTAATTATTAATTGAAGAAATTATTTTAATATTTGGTTGTTAATTAAATTAGAGAATTTAATATGATCAAATGATTAATTATTTTCTTAAGTGGAATATTATTATATTTTTTGCTAGCATTACAAATATAAATAATATGAAAGATTTGGTGGAAGAATAAAAACAATCATGAAGGATTTTTTATTTGGAATTTGGGCTAAAAAATGCTAATTTGTTAGCAATAAAAGATAACATAAAATAATATATTTTCTGTTCATGATGATTTTGATTTGATAAATTTGTTATCTTTGACATGCTATAAATATAGCCTTAGGTTGCATGTTGAAACACGATCCAATTATCATCTTTTCTCCCATGTTACCAATCATTATTCCACGTTTTTTTTGGCTCGGTACACATTAATATGTCTTCTATTTAAATATAATTTACATGCTACAAATTCTGCATCCATAGTGGAGGAAGCTATAAGTGTTTGTTTGACACTTTTCCACGATATAGCTCCTCCAGCCAACAAGAAACTGTAACCTGATCTTTTAATATCTTAGCATCCAACATAGTCAGGAGAGCTGAATACCTAAAGATCTCTATATGATCTGACCTCTTGTATGTGTTATATAATTTTTAGTTTTATGTAAATATCTCAACCCTTTTTGTTGCTTTCCAATGACCCATTCCAAGTTTACTCAAATATCTGCTTAACATTCCAACAATGTTATATTATATCTAGACGTGTGCAATCTTGTACATGCATCAGACTCCCAACAACTCATGCATACAAAATCTTCTACATTTCACTAATTTCAAGGTCATTTTTGGGCATTGATTTAGGCTGAATTTGTCTATTTTTGTAATAGGGGTGTCAATTGGTCTACAATCTTGCATGCAAAATCTCTTAAAGAACCTTTTCTATAGAGCTCTTTTGTGACAACCCCAGAATACCTCGAGAATGACGTTGATGTATTTGAATTCTTAATATAAAAATACTTCACCTATATCTTTCATATCAAAGCTTTTTGATAAGATGATCTTAGTTTCATGCAATAAGTTCTTATCATTAGTTGCAACTAGTATATTGTCAACATATAAGATTAAGAATATGAACATAGTCCCACTGAACTTGTGATACACATAATCTTCAACAACATTTGTCTCAGAACCAAATGAGACAATTGTCTGATGAAATTTGTAGTACCATTGGCGGGAAGCCTGCTTGAGTCCGTAAATGGATTTCGTTATTTTGCAAACCATATTCTTTGGATCACCAGATATAAAGTTTTCTGGTTGCATCATATATATTTTTTCATCAATGTCACCATTGAGAAAAGCTGTCTTAACATCCATTTGATGTAATTCAAGATCAAAATGTGCAACAAGTGCCATCAATGTTCTAAATGTGTCTTTCGAGGAAACTAGAGAGAAAGTCTCGCTATAATCAATACCTTCATATTGAGTAAAGCCATTAGCTACAAGAGGAGTCTTATATCTCTCCATATCACCAATAGAATTCCATTTGGATTTAAAAATCCATTTGCAACTAATAGGTTTCTTTCCTTCAGGGAAAGGAATAAGGTCCCAAACTTTATTGTCTTGCATAGAGTTATACTCTTCATTGATGACATTTATCCATTTTCGAGAGTTAGAATGTAACACTCTCAAAAAATTTATTTCCATAATTATGATAACTATTTACACTAGAAACATAGTTAAAACATTTGCTATAATATACATAAAAAATGTGTATTGATTCTTTGTTGTTATATTTTAATCAGATGTAAAAGGTAATTCAAAATAGTTTGTTAAATGAATCATTGGCCGACGGATTTTGAATGTTATTTGACTTTGATATTAATATATGACCGTTGTTTGAATTGTATTACCGTCCATATAAAGCTCTATATCCGTATTTAGTATGTAAAATCTGTTAAGAATTAATATGTAGAAAATATATAAACAACAAAAATTTGTTCATTCTTAAAATATACATTTTTTTTTTTGAAAAAATTTATTATTTTGTGGACTGCATTTATACACGTAGTATAAGTTAAAGAATTCAAACATCATGGAAATAAAAGGGAATAGGGCTCATAAAATACAGATTCTAGAAATTAAATACAAAGAAAAAGTCTTAAAAATTTATCTAGAACAGTTTGTAAATTGTAAAAATTATGAAACAATGATTTTAGAATCCATAGAAGTTTGTCTTAATTATGGTATAATTATAAATAATATTTAAACGTTAGATTCAAAATCATAAAATAAATAAAAATAACTTTAGTTTTAATTTATTATAAAACTTCCAAAACTTGTAACTTTTAAATTGCAATTGTGTAAAATTATGCAAAATTTGTTATCCTTGATTCGAAATCAAGTAAACAAGCATAAAAAGGATGAAAGAAAGACAAAAAGAAAGGTGCTTGAAAGGAAGCCATGGTAACACTAATATTTTCTTTAAGCAAAATGCCAAAATTATAGAATTTAGGAGCTTTTTCATTTTGCTACAAAAAAAAGTCACGTGTAGAATGGTTGCAATTCAATACTACTAGGCTATACTTTGAAGCCAAAATGAGAAAAGATAAGCAAGTCAAGTCAAGTTGAGTCAAAAACTTATCTTAAGTATTTATTACTTACTTACCTTCAAAGGTAACCAATTGTTAGTGTGACCAAATTTTACTAATTAAATGGTTATATGGAATTTTATTAAAGATTTCTTTCATTTATAAATACACCACTTGGGACCACATTCCAACCGTCAGTTTTATTGTGCAAAACATCAAAAGCTCTTATCTTTTATCAAACACCAATTCATGAGTTTGTTTTTCCAAAATTCCAAAATTTTTAAAATTCACCAAAACCTACTTCACGTAACTTAACTTTGTGTAGAAAGTGGGTCCAATTCCATTTCATGTTTCAAAGGCTTTTGCAAAGAGTTTTAGAGAGTTTTCAAGAGAAATTAACTCAAGGAAAGTTTACAAATTATTTAAGTTTTTAAATTTCTAAAGAATTTAGGATTCTAAATCTTCTAAACTTCTATGTATCTTAACTTTCATTCATTCATGCATTGGCTCAAAAGAGGTGGCCTCATACCGGGTGCAAATATTAAACTTATTTCGTGCGTCTAGGTGAGTAGATGATAATCTTGAATTTTATTTAGGAGAGCAAATTAATGGAATAGATTCGATATTTTTGTATCGATGATTGGTGAAAGAATGGGTGACTTTTATGGCTAAAAGATGGATGTATATGAACATTATGTATATTGTTTTGAAATTTTGCGAATATTGAAAACTAAGTATTTTTTTTATGAAACTTTGGAAAGAAATTTCTGATGCAAAGTGGTGAGCCATTATTTTCTTATACAATTGATATGTTTTGTTTATTAAAGAAAAAAATGATGGTGACGTTTTATTACGTAATTTTATTTAAATAAATTTAAAGAAAGGAATTTTTTTCTATTAATAATAATAGAAAGGAGAAATTGAAAGTATTTTAGTAATGAAGAGTCGAGTCTTTATAATAGTTGTATTAGATGAGTTTGTTTTTGACGACTGTGAATTATGTGGTAATTGTTCTTTTGGTGTCTATTTAGTGATTAATAGTGAACATAGAATGAAATTATGGTTGTATTAATTTTGTGAATCTTTTTTTGACTTATGATTTTTTTAGGACGATGGACTCTATTAATCAAACTTTCTACATAGTAGATCGTGTTGCTAACTGTGGATGTTGAAACACAAACTAATATATATTATAGTTTTGTAAAATATCAAATGCATCCTAGCGAAAAACCCCAAATTGCTAGTGATACCCCAAGAAAAACATGCAATGATTATGATACTCCACGATTAGATTCCTGTAACATGAAATCTTGTAACAACCTCAAAATTAATTTTCGTAAATAACTACATATATTAGAAATGTAATTAAAATGTTTACTAAAATTTTCGTAAAAACGTGCATATTAACTGTTTACTGTTATATTTTAATTAGGTAGAAAAACATAATTCAGAATAGTTGTCGTCTTATAGTAATACTTTTACATAATTTGAAAAAATACGATTACGTTTCTAAATAAAAACATAGTTGAAAAATAACTTTACTATTTGACGTTTTTATTACTATTTAACATTTCAAACGTTATTTGATATTTTCGACTTACTATAAATTCACTTTTTTAATTATATTATTATTTATGGAAAATTTTGTTCTGTATTTAGTATGAGAAACCTATTAAGAATTAATAGGTAAAAAATATATATTGTTACATAGAAAAATTACTAATTCTAAAAATATACAATTTTCAGAAAAATTTAATTATTTTTCAGACTGCGTTTGTCTACGCAATATAAGTTGAAAAATTAGAACAACAAGAAAATCAAAGGGAATATGACCCATAAAATGTAGAATTAGAAGTAAGATAAATAAATATACAGGTTGGAACAAAACACTGTATAACAAATTTTCTGTGAATTAAATACAGAAAACGTCTTGAAAATTTATCTAGAGTAATCTGTGAACCGAAATATTAGGGAAAAATAATTTTAGATCCTTATAATTTTGTCTTAATTATGGTATAATCACATATGATATTTGAAGGATGGAATTAAAATCATAAAATTTAGAAGAGAAATTAGAGTTTAAAATCATTATAAAACCATAATTTTTAGTAATTTCTAAATTACTATTGTGTGAATTTATACATAATTTGCTAAAATTTATTATAAATCAATTAAATAAATGAAAAAAAGAAAATGAGTGGTGGTTGAAGGGAAGTTACGGTAACTTCATTTTTTTATTTCAAATAAAATGATAAAATTTTGGAATCTTTAGGTTGGAAATGTGCAGCCATTAAAAGTCACGGTTCAGCCTTCTAAAAGTAAGATGAAATGTTCAATTTTATGTCTAGATAAGCCACCATTAATGCTAAGTCAAGATAAGTCAAATGCTTATCTTGAAAATTAATTACTTAATTACTTTTTGAAATAACTAGTAATTAAAGTAATCAAACTATTCTAACTAGTTGTTACATGCAATTTTTTAATGATTTTTCACATCTATAAATACCTATATTTCCTTGTCCAAAACAACCAAATTTTCTTTCATTTGCCAAACACCAAAACCACTAGCCATTTAGAAAAAAATTCCAAAAATTCCAAATACCAAAGCTACTTCACGTCCCTTTTGTGGGGTGTAAGCCCAACCTTATTTCAACTTTTCAAAGTCTTTATAAAGAGTTTTAAATCTTTTCAAAGCCTTTATAAAGAGTTTTAAATAAGGATAAAGAGAAATTAAGGTAAGGAAAGTTTCCAAAATCCTTTAAGTTTTCAAGTTTTTAAAGGTTCTAAATTACTAAACTTTATGAAATTGTGTATTCTTAAAGCTTCTAAAACTTTGTTGTTTTAATCTTTCTATGAAATTAAATTTTGGAAATTTACAAGCCTTGTTGAAGTCTTAAAGTATTAAATCCATCATGAGCTATTACCTAAGTTCTCCAATTTTTTGAAGATTTTTAACAGTTTTAAAGAGTAATTGGAAAACTTATTGATAAAAGATGTTTAACATTGTTTCAAGCTGTTTTGACACGTAGAACCATTCAGCCAAGCTATATTCATAACAAAAATGAAATGGGAAACACTAAATAGTAATTAAAATGTGATCCAATAATTAAAAACATTAAAATTCTAAGTTTACAACAATTAATTTCCTATGCTTTGAACTTGGATGACCTTTGTTTTGAACTTGGATGATGACTTGGATTATGTTTGATTACTTTTGCTTTGAACTTTGATGACTTATTCTATGGACTTGGATGATGATTGAGACTATGATTAATTACCTATGTTATGCACTTTGAGGACTTTTGATGTGAACCATGACAGTTTGGACTATAAATTATTAATCTATAATGTAAAATATAATTATTGATTGGACTTGTAATACTAATGAGTTGGTGTTTTTTAATTGATATTTTTAGAAAGGGAGATAAGATTTCATTCATTCATGGATGCCTCAAAAGAGGTGGCCTCTGTTAGAGGTGCAGATAATAAACTTAATCTGTGCGTCTAGGCGTGGTGCTAGACTTGGGGGATTTCATGGTGAGAATTCATTTAATTCTTTATGATCACATGTCTGTTAATGAGATTCTATGCACCATTGTTGAATCCCAACTGGTTGGTAAGTTTTATGATGATGATGTCGTATTATATGAGATAGTACGACATTGCATATTTTTGATGTTGAGGTTGGAGCATGCATAATATGGAAATTTCATTTAAGACATAACTCATTTATTTATTTATTTATTTCTGATATGTATTCTTATGGAGTTTTTTTTTTATGGTATGTATTGTTGTTGAGTTTTTGGAACTTACCCTTGCGTGTTTGTGTCTATGGTTGACACCTGTGATGATCCTAAATTTTATTTGGGGGAGTAGATTAACAGGAAAATTCGATATTTCTGTGTGGAGACGTGGATGAAGATTAATTAGCATGAGGATATTTATATGAATATTTAAAATTGGTATATTATTTTGTATTTTTGTGACACGTTGTAAATAAACTTTGGATGTTATGATGTATGTGATGTGTTTTTAATTTTTTTGATGGTGACATTTTCTTTAGCAATCTTTTCATATTTTTTTTAGAAAAAAAATCTAAAGCAAGAAAATATTTTCAAGTAATAAATGAAAAACGTGGAAAGTATTTTAGCTATGGCAAGGCGGGACGTTACAGAGTTGGTATCAGAGCAGTATGTTTTCTTAGACTTGTGAACTTTAAGCTAACCATGTTTTTGTTGTGTATTCTGTGATTAAGTGATTGGTAGTGAGCCTAGAAACAATAAGGTTGTGTGAAAGATTGTTTGCTTATGTGCTCTATATACTTGTTTGGTTGTTAGTTGGTGGACTTTGAGTGTTGTTTTTTTGTAATAATAATAGATGGAGGAAGAAACGATAGGGAAATTGCGTGGGCAAGAGGCACTTGTAAACTTTGCCCACACAATTGGAAGTCAAAGTAGGAACAACAACAAATATACTGAATATCGCGCCTAGAGCATTTTTAGAAGAATAATCCGCCTACTTATGGGGTGGATATGACCCTGAAGGTGCTGAACGATGGTTAAGGGAGATTGAAAAAATCTTACGGGTAATGGGATGTTTTTAGGATAAAAAGGTAATTTTCGCAACCCATATGCTGGTGGAGGAGGTAGAGTACTGGTGGGAAAATACCTGCCAATATGTAGCGACAGAGGGAGAAACAATAAAATGGGGAAAATTTAAAGAATTGTTTTAAGAAATTTTTTTTTCCTGAAGATATAAGGAACAAAAAAGAAATGGAGTTTTTGGAATTAAAGCAGGGGAATATAACAATAGCTGAGTATGCTGTTAGGTTTGAAGATCTAGTCAAATATTTTACACACTATCATGGAAAAGATGGTGAAAGGTCAAAATGTGTTAAATTTTTAAATGGTGTGTGTCCTGGAATAAAACAAGCTATAAATTATCAAGGTATTCACTAATATCTAGTACTCGTAAATATGTGCAGAATATATTATAAGGATTTTCGTGCTAGAGTTGTATATTATAAAAATAAAAATATTGGAGGACCTATTAAAAATAAAATATTTGGGTTCCAAAATAAATGGAAACCATACCAAGTTTCTCAAGGATTTAGAGAAAGTCCTATTGGGAAGTTATATAAAGCTTCTATGAGAAACATGATTAGTGGATTGGTTGTCCACTAATCATGTTTCGTTGAATTTCTTTGACAAGAAAATTATTTTTCAAGACTTGAAGGTGAGTAGGGATGTTGAAATTATTTCCATAAATAAAGTTTTAAAATATTTAAAAAGGAAAATAATACCCAAGTATACATGATCACTACTAATGAAACTAAATCTGAAAATGAGGTGAATAGTGTGCCGGTAGTAAAAGATTTTGCTGAGGTATTTCAAGATGTAGATAAATTACCCTCGAAAGAGAAATAGTGTTTTCCATTGATTTAATCCCAAGAACAAGACCAATTTCCATTGCACTATATAGAATGTCCCCTGTAGAATTGACAGAAGTTAAGAAACAAATCGAAGAATTTTTAAGTAAACATTTTGTAAGACCAAGTGTATCTATCACCTTGGGGAGCTCCAGTTTTGGTAGTTAAGAGAAAGGTTGGAACCATGAAAATGTTTAAAGATTAAAGACAATTGAATAAAGTAACCATTAAGAATAAATATTCATCGCCTAAGATTGATGATCTTATGGACCAATTAAGAGGAGCCAGTATTTTTAGTAAGATTGACTCAAGACCAAGATACCATAAGATTGAGGTAAAATCTGTGAATATTCCAAAAATTGCTTTCAATACCCATTATAGGCAGTATAAGTATATAGTTATGCCTTTTGGAGTAACTAATGCTCTTGTAGAATTTATGGATTACATGAAGCGAGTTTTTCACCCTTATCTTGATCAATTTGTAATTGTTTTCATTGGTGATATCTTAGTATACATTAATACTAGGGAAGAACATGCCAAACACTTTGAGATAGTATTATAAATTTTAAAGGACCGACAACTTTTTGCTAAATTATCTAAGTGTGAATTTTGGATGGAGAAAATGAGATATTTAGGTCATTGATATCTCAAGAAGGAATATTTGTAGATCCCTCTAAGGTGCAATATGTTTTAGAGTGGGAAAAGCCTAAAATTGTAACGAAGATTACGAGTTTTTAAGGATTAGCAAGATATTATAGGAGATTTATTAAATATTTTCTAAAATAGTTTTACCTTTGACTACCTTGACTCGAAAGAATCAAACATTTGTTTGGACCACCCAATGTGAGGATAGTTTTCAAACTCTTAAGGAAAGATTGACCACTGCCCAAATATTAACCTTACCTGATCCCAAAGAACATTTTGTAGTATATTGTAATGCATCCAAAATGGGTTTAGGAGGAGTGTTGATGCAAGATGGTAAAATGGTAGCATATGCCTCTAGACAGCTTAAGATCCATGAGAAAAATTACCGAACCTATAATCTAGAATATGTGGTTGTAGTATTCACACTTTAAATGTGAAGACACTATCTGTATGAAACTATATTCTAAGTATTTAGCGATCATAAGAGCCGTAAATATTTATGTAGTAAAAAAGAATTGAACATGAGACAACCGAGATTGTTGGAGTTTTTAAAAGATTATGATTTTCAACTTAATTACCATCCCGGAAAGGCTAATGTGGTAACAGATGCTTTAAGTAGGAAATCTTTGACTCTAGGAAAAAGTAGTGAGTTTAAGTTTAGAATGGATAGTATTTTGTAGTTTCAAGATATTTGTATCCCTAATATAATGAAAGTTAGAAAAACAATTTTGGAGGAAACATATAAAAGAAACTTAAGTATTCTTCCATGTGCCACTAAAATGTACAAAGATTTGAAAACCATATTCTGGTAGCTCGGAATGAAGAGAGAAATTTGTGAATATGTGTATTCTTGTTTAGTTTTTCTCGGAATGAAGAGAGAAATTTGTGAATATGTGTACTCTTGTTTAGTTTTTCAAAAGGCTAAAATATAACATCAGAAGCCTTCAGGTATGTTGCAACCTTTTGAATTACCATAACGGAAATGGGATTACATATCTATGGATTTTGTAGTAGCCTTGCCAAGAAGCCCTAAAGGATTTGATTCAATTTTGGTTATAGTAGACCGTTTAACTAAGTCTGCACATTTTATTCCTAATAATATTAGATATTCTTTAGAGAAATTGACCAATTTGTACATAGGTGAGATTGTAAGATTACATGGTGTACCATCTAGTATTGTTTCAAATAGAGACCCTAGATTTACTTCAAAATTTTGGGAAAGTTTACACACAGCTTTAGGCGCCATATTAAAATTAAGTTCAGCTTATCATCCCCAAATTGATGGACAAACTGAAAGAACTATACAATCTTTTAGAGGATTTACTAAGAGCCTGTGTTTTAGAACATAAGGGTTGTTGGGTAGACTTTTTTTCTTTGATAAATTTACCTACAATAGTAGTTTTCATTCTTCCATCGTTATGACACCGTTTGAAGCTTTATATGGAAAGAAATGTAGAACCCCTTTGTGTTGGACTGAATTAGCAGAGAATTTAATCTTAGGACCTGATATTGTACAACAACCTCAGAAAAGATTAAGTTAATTTAGGAAAAGATGAAAATGACACAAAGTAGACAGAAAAGTTATCACGATAAAAGAAGAAAAGATTTGGAATTTGATGTTGGCGATCACGTATTCTTAAGGGTAAATCCAAGGACAGGTATTGGGACAGTTTTAAAATACCAAAAACTTACATCGCGTTTCATTGGTCCCTTCCAAATAATAAAAAGAGTAGGCCATGTGGCTTACCAAATTGCTTTACCTCCAATTCTTTCTAATCTTCGTAATGTCTTCCATGTTTGACAACTTCTTAAATCCATTTCGGATTCATCACATGCAATTGAGTTAGGTGATTCACAAATAAAAGATAATCTAATCTATGAAGCATTACCAATGAGAATTGAGGATCGGAGAATCAAATCCTTAAGAGGAAAAGATATCCCTTTAGTAAAGGTTATCGGGAGAAGGGATGATACCACATGGGAATTAGAAAGTGAGATGCAGAAGAGTTATCCTACATTATTTTAATAAGGTAAATTTCGAGAACGAAATTCTTTTTACGGGGGAGAATTGTAACACCCTCAAAATTAATTTTCGTAAATAACTACGTACATTAAAAATGTAGTTAAAATGTTTATTAAAATTTCCGTAAAAACATGCATATTATTATATTTTAATTAGGTACAAAAATATAATTCAAAACAGTTGTCGTTTTATAGTAATATTGTTACATAATTTTTTTAAATATGTTTCTAAATAAAAACATAGTTGAAAAATAACTTTACTATTTGATGTTTTTATTATTATTCGACATTTAGAACGTTATTTGATATTTTAAATTTACTGTAAACTCACTGCTTTAATTATATTATTACCGTGGAAAATTTTGTTCTGTATTTAGTACGATAAATCTATTAAGAATTAATAGGTAAAATTATATATTGTTACACTGAAAAATTTACTAATTCAAAAAGGTTAAAATTATATATTGTCTACACAGTACAAGTTAAAAGATTAGAACAATAAGGAAATCAAAGGGAATATGACCCATAAAATATAGAATTAGGAATAGGATAAATAAATATACAGATTGGAATAAAACATTGTATAACAAATTTTCTGTAAATTAAATACAGAAAACATCTTGAAAATTTATCTAGAGTAATCTGTGAACTGAAATATTAGGAAAAAATAATTTTTAAATCCTTATAATTTTGTCTTAATTATGGTATAATCACATATGATATTTGAAGGATGGAATTAAAATCATAAAATTTAGAAGAGAAATTAGAGTTTAAAATCATTATAAAACCATAATTTTTAGTAACTTCTAAATTACTATTGTGTGAATTTATACACAATTTGCTATCATTTATTATAAATCAATTAAATAAGAATTAAATAAATGAAAGAAAGAAAAAAGTGGTGATTGAATGGAAGTTACAATAACTTCATTTTTTTTTCAAACAACATGATAAAATTTTGGAAGTTTTGTCTTTTGTGAAACAAATCTTGACGTTGGAAATGTTAGCCATCAAAAGTCATGGTTCAGCCTTCTAAAAGCAAGAAGAAAAGTTCAGTTTGATGTCTAGATAAGCTACCATTAATGCCAAAGTCAAGATAAGTCAAATGCTTATCTTGAAAATTAATTAATTAGTTATTTTTTAAAGAAACTAGTAATTAAAGTAACCAAACTATTCTAACTAGTTGGTTACATGCAATTTTTTAATAATTTTTCACCTCTATAAATAGGACCATTTGGGAACACATTCAACCATGCACTTCCTTGTCCAAAACAACCAAAGCCTTTCTAAAGAGTTTTAAAGAAGGATCAGGAGCAATTAAGGTAAGGAAAGATTCTAAAATTCTTTAAGTTTTCAAGTTTTTAAAGGTTCTAAATTAATAAAATTTTCGAAATTGTGTGTTCTTAAGCATCTAAACACTTTGTTGTTTGAATCTTTTTATGAAATTAAGAGCTCTTACTAAATTTTTTCAATTTTATGAAGATATCGGTTTTAAATAGTAATTGGAAAACTTGTTTGCAAAAGATGTGTAACATGGTTTCAAGTTGTTTTGACCCTTAGAACCATTCATCCAAGCTATATTGAACAAAAATGAAATGGGCAGCAACAAAAAGTAATTTAAAAGTGATCCAATAATTAAAAACGTTAAAATTCTAAGTTTACAACGGTTAATTTCCTATGCTTTGAACTTGGATGACCTTTGTTGTGAACTTGGGTGATGACTTGAATTATGTTTGATTACCTTTGCTATGAACTTGGATGACCTATTCTATGAACTTGGATTATGATTGAGACTATGACTAATTACCTATGTTATGCACTTTGAGGACTTTTGATGTGAACCATGACAATTTGGACTATAAGATTTCATTCATTCATGCATGCCTCAAAAGAGGTGGCCTCGAGGGATTTTTATGGTGAGAATCATTTAATTCATGATGATCATATGTTTGTTTATGAGATTTTTTGCACGACTGTGGAATCCCAACTTGTCGATAAATTTTACGATGATGATGTCATATTTTCTTAGATGGTACCACATTGCATATTTTAAGTTGAGGTTGGAGCATGCATCATATAGAAATTTCATTTAAGACATAATTTATTTATTTATTTATGATATCTATTCTTATGGAGTTTCTTTTTTATGGTATGTATTCTTGTTGAGTTTTTGGAACTTACCCTTGCGTGTTTGTGTCTATGGTTGACACCTGTGATGATCCTAAATTTTATTTAGGGAGCAGATTAACAGGAAAATTGGATATTTCTGTGTGGAGATGTGGATGAAGATTAACTAGCATGAGGATATTTATATGTATATTTATAATTGGTACAATATTGTGTACATTTGTTACATGTTGTAAATAAACTTTGGATGTATGATGATGTTATGATGTATGTGATGCGTTTTAATTTTTTTGATGGTATTATTTTATATATTCTTTTAAAAAAATCTAAAGCAAGGAAATATTTTCAAATAATAAATGAAGAATATGGAAAATATTTTAGTGACGGCAAGGCGGGACGTTACAAGTTTGGAGAAATTCCTGAAATAATTTGAGAAGTTCCTCATGGGTCGGGTATCCACAGGTATGGACTTCTAGATGCTGAGACATTAGAGAATGATGACTCATTTAACATGAATGTGATAGAGGAAACAGATTGATAGTTGATGGAAGAATTGGAAGGAGACTGGGCTAGAGAAAATGAATGAGACCAGACAGTACCAAACTTTTATCATGTGAAATAGTTGACATGTGAAAACAAATAAGTATTAATATATAAAGAAAATGATAGTTGAGAGTATGTAAAATAAGATAATAGATGTAAAAAGTAGAACGTGTAGCGAATATAATAAATATGTAAGCATAATAAGACTAGTTAAGAATGTAAATATAATGAATGTTTAATATATGAATATCTGTTGATAATGTTGATAATAAATCTGTGGATATTGTTTTGTTTTTCTCCGGTAACAACAGATGGTTGGATTAAATAATAGAGCAACTACAGATGCCCCACAGAAAATCGCTCATGCAATATGTAATCAAAACTGACATAATAATGAACAGAATGAGTACCATGAGCTAGAACATTTTCACAAAAAATCTCACCCTTGTTTTAAGGAGGATATGACCCAGAAACTGCTTAATACTTGAGAAATTGAGAAAATATTCTGAATTGTAGCATATCCTAAGAAAAGAAACGTAACATTCAAAACTTATATGTCATAAGGAGAGGAAGCTGCTTAGTACTTGAGAAATTGAGAAAATCTTCTGAATTGTAGCATATTCTAAGAAAAGAAAGGTAACATTCAAAACCTATATGTTATTAGGAGAGGAGGAATACTGGTGGGAAAATACCTCTCAGTATGTAGAAATGGAGGGGGAAAGAATAAAATGGAAGATCCGAAAGAAATATTTTTAGAAAAAAATATTTTCCTGAGGATATAAGGAATAAAAAAGAAATGAAGTTTTTGGAACTAAAACAAGGAAACTTAACAGTAGTGAGTATGCGGTTAGGTTTGACGAGCTAACCAGATATTCTGCACATTAGCAAGGAAAAGATGGTGAAAAGTCTAAGTGAGTAAAATTTACAAATAGACTACGTCTTGAAATAAAACAGGTTGTAAACTATCAATGCATTCTCCTATTCCCGATACTGGTAAATATGTGAAGAATATATGACGAGGATTGTCACGCTCGGGCAATATATTATTTAAATAAGAATATTGGAAGACCCATCCAAAAGAAAAGATTTGGGTTACAAAATAAAGGAAAACCATACCAACCTTCTCAAAGATATAGAGAGTATCCCACTGAAATCATTCTAATGCTCTTATGATAAATCATGAGTCTAACCTTGTTAATATCAAGTGTTTTAAGTGTGGAGAGTTTGGACACTATGCTTCATCATGTACAATGTGTTACACATTCAATAAAAAGGGACATCTGGCAAAGGACTGTCCAGTAAGAGGAAGCTTGCAAGGAAACCCACCTGAAAAATCAAAGGCTCATCGAAGAATCTTTTCTCTTAGTGGAACTGAGACTTCAGAATCAGAACCCTTAATTTAGGGTAAATGCTTCATTTATGAAACTCCTTTAATTATGTTGTTTGATTATGGTGTTATCCATTCTTTTGTGTCATATTCTTGTGTCCTTTTTATACTTTAAACTGGATGTTAATACCCCGACTAGTACTTCGATTATAACATCTGATATCTGTCTAAATTGTGAGTTAAAGGTTTGTGATAAAACTTTCTGTGTCAATTTGATTTGCTTACCCCTTCAGCAGATTGATGTTGTTCTAGGTATGGATTGGTTATTTGCTAATCATGTTTTGTTAAATTTTTTTGACAAAATAATCATTTTTCGAGATCTGGTGGTGAGTAGGGATGTTCAAATTATTTCTATAAATAAAGTTTTAAAATCAATAAAGTAAATTAATACTCAAGTATACATGATAATGGCTAATGAAACAAAATCTGAAAAATGAGGTGAATAGTGTACCTATAGTAAAAGATTTTTCTGAGGTATTTCAAGAAGTAGACAAGTTACCTCCTGCAAGAGAAGTAAAATTTTCTATTGATTTAATCCACGGAACGAGACCAATTTCCAAAGCACCCTATCGAATGTCTCCTATAGAATTAGCAGAAGTTAAGAAACAAATTAAAGAATTGTTGAGAAAACAGTTTGTAAGACCTAGTGTATCATCTTGGGGAGCTCTAGTGTTCTAAGTTAAGAAAAATGATGGAACCAAGAGAATGTTTATAGACTATACATAGTAGAATGAGGTAATTAATAATAAATATCCATTGCGTATTTTTAATTATCTTAAGGACCAGTTAAGAGGAACCTATCTTTTTTGTATGATTGATTTAAGATTAGGATACCACCAAATTACGGTAAAATTCGCAGATATTCCAAAAACCTGCTTCTAGTACTCGTTATGGACGTTATGAGTATTTGGTTATGCCTTTTGGTGTAACTAATGCTTCATAGGTATTTATGGATTACATGAACCGAATTTTTCACCCTTACCTTGACCAATTGTAATAGTATTCATTGATGATATATTAGTGTGTGGTAGAACTAGGGAAGAACATTCCAAAAACTTAGAAATTGTATTACGAACTTTAAAAGAATGACAACATTTTTCTAAGTTAGCTAGGTGTAAATTTTGGATGGAGAAAATGAGTGTTTTGGGTTATTTAATATCTAAATGAGGAATTTTTGTAGATCCCTCTATGGTACAATTTGTTTTGGAATGGGAAAGACCTAAAATGGTGATAGAAATTAGGAGTTTTCTAGGGTTAGCAGGATACAAAAGAAGATTTATTAAAGAGTTTTCTAAAATAGCTTTACCATTAAAAAGAAGATTTGTTAAAGATGTTTATATGGACTACTACCCAATGTGAGGATAATTTTCAAACTCTTAAGAAAAGATTGACAGATTGACCACTGCTACTATATTAATCTTTCCTAATCCTAAGGAACCTTTTGTAGTATATTGTGACACATCCAAAATAAGTAACTCATGATCTAGAATCAACAAGTGTAGTATTCACACTTAAGATGTGGAGACAATATTTGTATGGAACTAGATTTTAAGTATTTACCAATCCCAACAACCTTAATTTTTTATTTAGCCAAAAAGAATTGAACATGAGACAACGAAGATGGTTGGAATTTTTAAAAGATTGTGATTTCAAACTTAATTACCATCTGAGGAGGGAAATGGTAGCAGATACTCTAAGTATGAAATTTTTTATAATGTCTTCACTAAATGGGTTGAAAAATTTTCAAGATCTTAGTTTAGTGTGTGAAGCTACTAATACGAGTATTAAATTGGGAGCTTTTTAGATTTCTAACACATTTTTAGATGAGACTAGACAGAAGCAAGAATCTGAAAACCACGTTCTCGTGGCTTGAAATGGAGAAAAAAATTTGTGAATGTGTGTATTCTTGTTTAATATGCGAAAAAGCTAAAATAGAAGATCAGAAACCTTCAAGTATGTTACAACCTTAAGAAATACTGCAATGGAAATGGGATAGTACATCTATGGATTTTGTGGTAGTCTTAACTCGAAGCCCTAAGGGATTTGATTCGATTTGGCTTATAGTAGATCGTTTAACTAAGACTACTAGTTTTATGTCTATTAATATTATATATTATTTAGAGAATTAAGCAATTTGTATATAAGTGAATTTGTAAGATTACATGGTGTAACATTTAGTATTGTGCCAGATAGGGACCCTAGGTTTACTTCAAGATTTTAGAAAATTTTACACAAGGATTTAGGCATTAAATTGGAACTAAGTTCAGCCTATCATCCCCAAATTGATGGTCAAAATGAAAGGACTATCCAATCTTTAAAAGATTTGTTAAGGGCTTGTGTTTTATAGCATAAAGGTTGTTGGGTAGACTTTTTTCCTTTAATAGAATTTACTTACAATAATAAATTTCATTATTCAATTTCTATGGCATCATGTGAGGCTTTGTATGGAAAAACATTTTCCAGAAAAACGGGTAAAACCCCTTTATGTTCGACTGAATCAGAAGAAAACTTAACATTAGGACCTGAGATATTGTACAACAAACGTTATAAAAGATTACGTTAATCTAGGAAAATATAAGAACGTCACAAAGTAGGCAAAAAAGCTATTATGATAAAAGAAAAAAAGATTTGGAATTTGATGTTGGTGATCACGTATTCTTAAGGGTAAACCCATGGACAGATATTGGGAAAGTTTTAAAATCCCATAAATTTTCACCTCATTTCATTGGTCCTATTCAAATAATAAAATGATGTAAACCCATGAGGAACTTGTAAGGGATCTTCATGAATAAGCAAAGGGGTGCCCCAATCTTCATTCACCAATGTTTAATCACTCTTAAACAGTGGAATAACTCAATATATAACAATGATAGCTCATGGTCAACACAAAAGGGGGAAGAAAGCAATCAAAAATGGAAGAAGGAAGAAGTGTGGTAAGCGCCATGGATGAAGCACCCAATAAGCTTGGTTGGAGAATCATTACTTGGATCATGGATCCATGATAAGATTTAAGGTTCTTGAAAGAATCCCTAGGAGAGCTCTCTCCTTTTCTCAAGACACAAGTCTTAGAAATTCTATTTCATTAATTTTGACCAAAAGTTAGTAAAATAAGAAAGTTGACCAACTTAAATGAAAGTGCAATGGGCCTAAGGTTAGAAATCTGAAATGTTCTCCACCTTACGATGAAATGAGTGATCAATGGTGAGATGAGAGGCTCTCTAGGCTGAGCACACTTTACAATTACAAGGCCCACATTCAAGTCTTAAAACAAATACATAATTGAAAGCAACTAATAGGCCTAAACAATTAAACAACTCGCTAGAAAATCCTGGTAGAATTCCAACGTTAACTTCAAGCTCCATTTCCTCCTAGATGAAGTCTGAACTGGGCTTTTGTGTCTTCATAACTTTTGTTTCCCTTTAAGTCAGCTTTCAAATGCCACCAGGACGAAATTAATTGGACTTTTGTAGCCCACAATATGCTCGAAATACTGAACCTGGTCAGCACCCCGCTGGAACATCCTGGCAGTATCCAAACTTTACTTTCAAGCCCAATTTCCTCCTAGATGCAGTTAGAACTGGACTTTTGTGTCTTCATAGTTTTTGTAGCCCTTTAAGTCAGCTTTAAAAAGACACCAAGAAAAGATAAATTTGAGTTGTGTAGCCTAAGTTATGCTCCGAATACTAAACCTGGTTAGACAGTAAAAAACATAACGAATTTTATTAGAAGTTCAATTTATTAAAAAGTAAGGTTGAAGAGTTTGTTGAACTTTTGGAGATGGTCTTCCATCAAACCCTCCTTCTTGTGGCCAACTTGTCCTCAAGTGGCCTTAGTTTCTTACTTACAATAAAACAATCCACCCGGATCAGAGATCAAACAAACTTTATCAAGTTTTTCATTTCTTACATAACTCATTACCAATGATGTAAAGTATAGGTAAGCTTGCATCTCAAAGTGATTACATGTGTGTAAGGCCAAATTCAAGTTCTTATTTTCCCTTTCTTTTATTTTACCAAGTTTACCTATCTTACTTTTTTGTTCATCATATAATAATAAGATGCTTTGCCTACTAATGTCAACTAGACAATGTAAAGAAGTAAAGGAAGAAGTTAAATGGTTAGTCATGACATAACCGAAACTCATAGGAGTTTCTAATCCTTTCCCAACTTGTTTAGCCACTTGTGCCTTATTAAATATTTCTTCAATAGATGTGGAAGTTTGTAACCTGCCCTCCTTCTTAAATTCTTCCATCAACCTATATGAACAATCAATATCATGAAAATAATAGTTAGTAGGCACAATTAAAAATTCCACACTTCTAAATTCAAGAATTTTCCAAGGCTCAATGTCATAAGATTCTAGTGTAGGGTATGAAATATCATTTTTATTACAAGAGAGAGGAATAGTGAGTGATAAAGATTTTTCCTAGTGTAGGGTATGAAATATCATTTTTATTACAAGAGAGAGGAATAGTGAGTGATAAAGATTTTTCCTCAAAGGGGAACTCAAACTCTATAGGTATTTCCTTCTCTTCATAGTGTTTGTTCCAAGGCTCACTTATTCACAACTCTTCACTAGGCACCAAAACAAAAGAATTTTTATCAAGATGGTCATAAGAAATTTTGCTAAGGTCTTTAAGTGTCTTTCTTTCTACATCTTCATACAAGAGATTGTCAATTTCCTCTTGATAGTCATCCTTTGGAACCATACCTACAATATTGTCAAAATAAGAATCAAGAGTTTCAAATGAAGGGTTAGCACAATCAAGTAAAGAATCATTTTTCTCCTTCATTTATTTTTCCATCAACTCTATTTCCTTAATTTCTTTTTCCCTCAATTCTTTTTCTCTCAATTCTTTTTCTTTCGACTCTTTTTCTCTCCTCTTATACTTAGTTTCTTTTCTCTCATACTCTTCTCTAAGTCTCCTCTCAAGGTCCTCCATCTTACTCTCCTCTTCCCTCAACCGCCTAACATTTTCCCTTTTGAACTCATTCAATGTCTCCACAAAGCATTTCAAAAATCTAACATCACTAGGACGTATTTGGTCCTCTATATTTGGGGAAATATCTCCCATAGCTCCAAAGAAAAAGGATTGGTATACAAGAAAAATATAAAACAAATAAACCTCACCACTCAACTAAGTGTTTCACTCAACACTCTTAGAGGCTTTTTCTATGATGTGTACTCTAGCCTTTTTTCTCTCAACTATTAGAGGCTCTGATACCAAATTTGATGCAAACCCATGAGGAACTTGTAAGGGATCTTCATGAATAAGCAAAGGGGTGCCCCAATCTTCATTCACCAATGTTCAATCACTCTTAAACAGCGGAATAACTCAATATATAGCAATGATAGCTCATGGTCAACACAAAAGGGGGAAGAAAGAAATGAAAAATGGATGAAGGAAGAAGTGTGGAAAGCGCTATGGATGAAACACCCAATAAGCTTGGTTGAAACTCTTCTTTAATATACATCTTTTAGGTGAGGAAGTTAGTGATGTTCCCTCCTTCTTAAACTCAATCTTCCACCTAATAGGATACTTAACATCAAAAACATATTCATTAGTGGGATCAAATAAGGAATGCAACTTATCATTATCAAGCATTGTCCAAGGCCTAATGCCTTGAGATTTTACTGTGTCATAAAAAGTGTTATGCAAATTAGAAATAAGAGGATAAGTTAGAGTTAAAGAAGTCTCCCTCTTTGGTAATAAAAAATTCCCAAATACTTCCTTTCCTCTATTTAAGTGCCTCCATGGTTCTTCTATGCACAACTTCTCACTTGATCCTAGAACACAATACTTCTTGAAAGTGATTCCTTTAGACACCTCACAAGGTATCCTTGGCCTTGTATCCTTCATGGCCTTGCACACAAGCACACTCATTTGGTTAAGCCATGCTCCACTCAATAACAACCTAACATCATTTTTAAGACAAAAGTTAGCATGAGCAAAAACAAGGGCATCATATAAAGAACTAAGCTCAAACTTCCTTATAGTTGATCTCCCAATCATCAAGTCCTCATTTGTCTTATGATTACCTATACATTGCAAGCTCAAAGAAATGGGGTTAGGTAAGCATAAAAATATGGATTTCCTAATGAGGATCTCTCTCTTCAACTCATGGGTATACACAAGTTAGCTCCTTTCCCTTTCAACTTTTCACACTTGTTTTTACCTTTAGAATGTGTAGTGGCATTTCTTGTAATTAGTTTACAACTCTCGGCCAAGGCATTTACTCTCTCATTTTCCCTCTTTAACTTCATCTTTATTTGATCTTCACATACCTCCTTAGGTGACAAAGGTTTTAGGGTGACCTTCTTGCTCATATGAGAGAAGATATAGGTGTTGGAAACACCATCATGAATGGCATGTTTGTCATATTGCCAAGGTCTCCCTAGTAAAAGGTGAGTGGCTTCCATAGGCACTACATCGCATAACACATCATCTCTATATTTGCCCATGGAAAAGATAATAAGAACTTGCTTATTAACCACCATTTCACCCGTATCACTCAACCATTGCAACTTATAAGGTTTAGGGTGTGGGGATGTCCTAAGTCGTAGTTTATCTACTAATCTAGTACTAACTACATTTGTACAACTACCACTATCTATAATAAAAGAGCATACCTTCCCTTCCACTAGGCACCTAGAATGGAAGATGTTCTCCCTTTATGAGTCATCCAATTCCTTGAGGGCACTCCCAAACATCTTCCTCACCATGAGGAGATCTCCATCTTCCGGTTGCTCCATGCTTGAGTGCTTATTAGCACTAGCTTCCTCTTCTTCACTAAAAGAGTGAGTGGATTCATCACTAGTGATTTCCCATCAACTCTCATCATCATGGCCTTCTAGTTGGGACATTGTGAAGCTATGTGCCCATGTCCTAAACATTTAAAACATTTAATGTTAGAAGGTTTAGAAATAGGTTTAGAAACTTCCTTACCCTTGGAGTCATCTCGGCTAGACTTGTAGAAAGTCTTGGATGCTCCCTCATTCTTTTGCTTGTCCTTCCAACTTGAAGATCCATGTGTGTAAGACTTCTTGAAGGTGCTCTTCCTCTTAAGTTGGCCCTCAATCCTCTCGGCTTTGTGAATGATATCCTCCAAAGTTCTATAATGTTGGAGCTCCAAGACATCTTGGATCTCCCTATTCAAACCATTAGTGAACCTAGCTATTGTGGCCTCCTTCAACTCTTCATAGCCGACCCTCATCAAGGTTAATTCAAGATCCTTGTAGTACTCTTGCACACTCCTTCCCCCTTGATTTAACCTTTGGAGCTTCACATGTAAATCCCTTGTATAAGATTTGGGCACAAACCTCCCCTTCATGGCATCCTTCAATTGGGTCCAAGAAGTGATGTTAGGTCTCCTTCTCTTCTCGGCATCTACAAGCACTTGGTTCCACCAAACCAAGGCATAACCTTCAAACTCCAAGATGGCTAAGTTAAGCCTCTTCTCTTCACTCAAGTGGGGATAGCAAGAATACACTTGATCCACTTTCATCACCCAATCAAGATAACTCTCCACCTCACCATCTCCAAGGAACTTAGGTAGTTTAATCTTGTTGCTTCTTTCCCATTCTCTAGGCTCATCATTTCCAAAATTTCTCCTAGGTGTGTGATTCAACCTTCTAGGTTGAGGATCTATCCTCCCCCCGTTGCATTCCTATGGCCTCTAAAGGGTTCATCCTCATCATAGTTGTTTCCCCAATCACTCTCCTTAGGTGTGTCATAGTCCCCTCTAGGAATTCCTTCCTCACTACCATTACCTCTATAACTATTTCTTCTACTCCTAGGTACTTCATTGCTCAAACTCCCTCGGCCTTTCCTAGGTACAGCCCCTCCTCCATGGTGACCTCCTTGATTACCACTAGTATCTCCAAGGATATTCTTCTCTAATTCCTTCCTTATCTTCCTTTCCTTCCTTAACCTCCTTTCTTGATCAAACCTTTCATCCAAGCTAGCACTAAGCATGGACTTCATCATATCCATCATCCTTTTAGACCTTGGTGAGAGATCATTTCCCACACTAGGAGAGGTATCCATTGTTGCATAAGAAAAGGTTAGACAACAAATACAATTATATAAGAGATCCTTGCCACTCTCTAAGTGTTTCACTCTAGTAGCACTCTTGTTTCACTCTTTAGAAGGATTTTTCTATAATGTTCACACTTGCCTTTTACCTCTCAATCTCCTTAGAGTTTCTTGATAAACCTCTATCAATTATCAATGTCCAACTTACCCAAATGAAAGACGAACAATTCAACTATAAGCTTAGGAAATTCAAAGGAGACAAATACTAAAGACAAAACTATTAGGAAGCTAAAGAAGACAAGCAACAAATTAAGACTCAATGAACAATTAGCTACTCAAAAATGGAAATTAATTGTCAAGAAAATGGCTAGTATATTTACTGTACTAATAATTAAGGAAAACTAGTATTTAAAAACTGTAAAAATTTTGTAACAACATCAAAGAATGGAAGAAATCAAATGCAAGTTTTTTGCTGGAAAATGATAGAACTGTCACCAAATCTGCTTAAACTTGTGAATTTTTTTTTGCATACCAAATAAGCTTGGAAAATTATGAAACCTTCTAGTTGAGCTTATATATGTGTATATTGAATCACCAATTGCCCAGAATTCAATAAATCAAGGGTTAACACCATGAACCAATGGGAAACCGTAATTGTTACAGATTTCCGCCAACCGTCACCAATCTTGCAACTTAGGCTTGAAAATTGGCTCAAAATGACTTGAAATTTTGGGGATTGGTTTGGGTGATCTTTATGCACAAAATAAGCTCAAATTAAGGTGCAGGGCAGCCACAAATATGGGTCCAAAAACAGGGCAAAATGTCTAGGCACATGCAAAGCACACTACAAGTTCAAATATCATGCTATTAGCAATTTTGACACAATTTGTAATATGATGCTTGAGCCTAATGAGTAATGATTCCTAAATTGAGCTTGGACACTAAATTTGTGGGTTTTTAATGACCTAATTCACCAAAGGTACTGCACTTAATTTTTTCCAAAATTTTTCTACTACAAGAGCTACTCAATTTTCACTCTAATTTTCTTCAATCTTGTTTTCTTGTATTTTTCTTTTATCTTCATTCACCAATGTTCAATCACTCTTAAAAAATGGAATAACTCAATATATAACAATGATAGCTCATGGTCAACATAAAAGGGGGAAGAAAGAAATCAAAAATGGAAGAAGGAAGAAGTGTGGTAAGCGCCATGGATGAAACACCCAATAAGCTTGGTTGGAGAATCGTCACTTGGATCATGGATCCATGATAAGATTTAAGGTTCTTGAAAGAAACCCTAGGAGAGCTCTCTCTTTTTCTCAAGACACAAGTCTTAGAAATTCTATTTTATTAATTTTGACCAAAAGTTAGTACAATGAGAAAGTTGACCAACTTAAATGAAAGTGCAATGGGCCTAAGGTTAGAAATCTGAAATGTTCTCCACCTTAGGATGAAATGAGTGATCAATGGTGAGATGAGAGGCTCCCTAGGCTGAGCACAATTTACAATTACAAGACCCACATTCAAGTATTAAAACAAATACATAATTGAAAGTAACTAACTAAACAATTAAACAACTCGCTGGAAAATCCTGGTAGCATTCCAACGTTAACTTCAAGCTCCATTTCCTCCTAGATGAAGTCTGAACTGAGCTTTGGTGTCTTCATTGCTTTTTTAGCCCTTTAAGTCAGCTTTCAAATGCCACCAGGACGAAATTAATTGGACTTTTATAGCTCACAATATGCTCGAAATACTGAACCTGGTCAGCACCCCGCTGGAACATCCTGGCAGTATCCAAACTTTACTTTCAAGCCCAATTTCCTCCTAGATGCAGTTAGAACTGAAATTTTGTGTCTTCATAGCCTTTTTAGCCCTTCAAGTCAGCTTTAAAAAGACACCAAGAACAGCTAAATTGGAGTTGTGTAGCTCAAGTTATGCTCTGAATACTAAACCTGGTTAGACAGTCAAAAACATAACGAATTTTATTAGAAGCTCAATTTATTAAAAAGTAAGGTTGAATAGTTTGTTGAGCTTTTGGAGATGGTCCTCCATCATAAAAAGAGTAGGTCCAATGGCTTACCAAATTGCTTTACCCCAATTGTTTTTAATTTTTATAATGTCTTTCATGTGTCACAACTTTGTAAATGCATTCCCGATTTGTCACATGTAATTGAATTAGATGATGTACAAATAAAAGATAATCTAACCTATGAAGCATTGCCAATGAGAATTGAGGATAGAAGAATCAAAACCTTAAGAGATATTCCTTAAGTAAAGGTTATTTGGAGAATGGATGATGCTACATGGGAAATAGAAAGTGGGATGCAGAAAAGCTATCCTGCAATATTTGAATTTCTAGGATGAAAGTCTTTCAGGGAGAGAGTTGTACCACTCTCAAAAAATTAATTTCCGTAATTATGTTAACCATTAAATTGTTTGCCATAATTTCCATAAAAATTGTGTGTTGGTTGTTTGTTATTATATTTTATTTAGGTGGAAAACATAATTCAAAATAGTTTGTTGTTACATAGTAGTGCTATTACGTTAATTCGAGTAAATTGCAGTTACGTTTTTAAATTAAAACATAATTGAATAATAAATCGCTTTCCACCGTTTTCTTTGATACTAGGATTGACTATATGGTCACTGTTTAAATTGTATTATCGTTCTTGTTTTCATATTTAGTACCTAAAATCTGTTAAGAATTAATACAACAAAAATATATATTGTTAAACAAAAAAATTTGCTAATTTTAAAAATATATGTTTTTCTGAAATATTTGATTATTTCCCAGATTACGTTTATACACTTAATATAGGTTGAAAAATTCAAACAACAAAGAAATAAAAGGGAATAGGGCTCATAAAATACAGAATTAGGTGTAGGATTAATAAATATACAATTAAGAATAAAACATTGTACAATGAATTTTCTAGATATTAAATGCAGAAAAAAGTCTTAAATATTTTTTTGGAACAATCTGTAAATCGTAAAATTATGAAAAAAACGTTTTTTAGAATTCTTAAAATTTTGTCCTAATTATCGTATCATTATAAATAGTATTTTAAGATTAGATTCAAAATCATAAAATAAAGAATAAAAATTATGATTTTAATTTATTATGAAACATAAAAAATATTTAACTTTTAAATTACAATTTTGTAAAATTATACACAATTTGTTATCCATGTTTAGAAATCAAGTAAACAAGCATAAAAAGGATGAAAAAAAGACATAAGGGAGTTAAAAGGAAGCAACGGTTTTACTAGTATTTTCTTTAAATGAAATGCCAAAATCATAAAATTTTGAAGCTTTGTCATTTCGCTACAAAAAAGTCACGTGTAGAGAGTTGTCATTCTAGTTTTGCTAACCAAATTGTTACATGCAATTTTTCTAATGATTTCTTTCATTTATAAATTCACCACTTAGAATTCCAGTCGTAAGTTTTACCGCCCAAAAGATAAAAAAAAAAAAAAACTCTTATCTTATTCCAAACACCAATTCGTGAGATTGTTTTGTCAAAATTCCAAAAATTTTAAAATTCACCAAAACCTACTTCAAGTAACTTTGTATGGAAAGTAGGTCAATTCCATTTCATCTTTCAAAGGCTTTTCCAAAGGGTTTCAAAGAGTGTTCAAGAAAAATGAAGGTAACCAAAGTTTTCAAATTGTTTCAGTTTTCAAGATTCTAAAGAACTTAGGATTCTAAATCTTATAAATTTTTAGGACCAAAAATTTCTAAACTTCTCTCAAATTTTATAATCTTATACTCTTCAAATTATAAGTAATAAAGTTTTAAAGCGATAAAAATAATATGGGATGTTCCTAAAATAATCAAAGTTTCTAAAGATTTTAAGTGTAATTAAAAAATTTGTTAATAAAAGATGAATAATATGGTTTTAAGGCGAATTTGTAATAAACTAATTCGGCTAAGATATTCTAAACCAAGAAAATGAAATGGTAAGCACAAATAAATAATAATTAAAGGATGGTTCTGTAGTTAAAACATTAAAATTTTAAGCCTATAGTGATTGATTACCTATGCTATGAACTTGGATGACTTGTGGTGTAAACTTGGATGATGATTGGATTATGATTAATCACCTATGTTGTAAACTTGGATTACCTTTCTTTTGAACTTAGATGATGATTTGAATTATGATTCTTTACTTATGCTGTGAACTTGGATAAGTTAAATGTAAATTATTAATCTATGTCGCAAATTGGGATGGTGGACTAGACTTGTAATACCATAATCTTGCAATAGATTGATGATGTTTAAATTAATAATAAACTTATTTTGAGAAGGGAGAAAAGATTTCATTGATCCATGCATTGCCTCAAAAGAGGTATCCTCGGTACAGGGTGCAGATAACAAACTTAATTTGTGCGTCTAGGCATGATGCTAGACATGGGGGATCTTAAAATAATAAGAACTCATTTAACTCATGATGATCACATGATTTTTTAATGATATTTTGTGCACCAATGGGGGATCCCATCTGGTCGATAAGTTTTACGATGATGATGTTGTATTCTCTAAGACGGTACAACATTGCATATTGATGAAGTTGAGGATGGAACATGTGTCATATAGGAAATTTTCATTTAGTCTTAATTTATTTATTTACTGATTAAATTACTGTATTTATTTTTAAAATTTTATTATCTGGAACTTAGTCTGGCTTGTTTTGTGTCTGTAACGATCCTGAATTTTATTTTGGGGGAGCAAATTAACAGGTTAGATTCAATATTTCTAAATCGATGGTCGACAGAAGAATGGGTGACTTTTATGGCTAGAAGATGGATGTATATGAACATTATGTATATTATTTTGAAATTTCAAGAATACTGAACTCAATGTATTTTTATATGAAATTTTGTGAAGAAATTTATGATGCAAAGTGGTGAACAATTATTTTATGATATAATTGATTTGTTTTATTTATAAGAGAAAAAAATGATGGTGACGTTTTATTACGTATTTTTAATCAAATAAATTTAAAGAAAGAAATCATTTTCTATTGACAATAATAAAATAGAGAAATTGGAAATATTTTAGTAATGACGAGACGGGTCGTTAGGTAGAATCCCTTACGGCTTGACAAAAGCTGATTGAATCAACATCCATCAAACCATTAGTGTTCTCTCATTCTTGAAGAAATGTTATATAATAAATTGGAATGACACTTCTCCTCTCAATTAGTTGAGGTTGTTGAGTTTGTTTCCCAGGAATAATATACTGAACTTAAGTGGGAATTGGTTCTTCAACATTAATTTGTTGATGTTCATAAATTTCTTAAAGACAAATGACAGGTATTGAAACATGCACACTATTAACATCAATATTAAAGATTGAAATTGATTCCTCCTTAAAGATAATGTTTCTAGCATTACTTCTCCCTAAGCTAAACATCCTAACAAAAATTATATTATTACTTTTTCGTTTCAAAAATTGATCTTACTATGGAATCATAAAACTTATAGTCCATTGATTGTAACACCTACAAAATTAATTTCCTATAGAAATACTGTTACGTAATTTGAGAAAATTACGGTTTCATTTCTAAATAAAAACATAATTGAAAAATAATTTTATTGTTTGACGTTTTTATTGCTATTTGATGTTTCAAAAGTTATTCGATAAAAATTTTGTTCTATTTTTAGTATGAGAAATATATTAAGAATTAATATGTAAAAGTTATATCTTGTTACACAGAAAAATCTGCTGATTCTAAAAATATAAAGGTTTTCAGAAAAATTTAATTATTTTTTGGACTGCGTTTGTCTATGTTGTACAAGTTGAAAAATTAGAACAACAAGGAAATCAAAGGAAATATGACCCATAAAATGTAGAATTACGAGTAGGATAAATATACAGGTAGGAATAAAACGATGTATAATAAATTTTTTGTAAATTAAATATATAAGACATCTTGAAAATATATCTAGAGTAATCTGTGAACTGAAAAATCAGGGAAAAATAAATTTTAGAATTCTTATAATTTTGTCTTAATTATGGAATAATCATAGATGATATTTGAAGGTTGGAATTAAAATCATAAAATTTAGAAGAAAATTTAGGATTTTAATTCATTATAAAACCTTAAAATTAAATAACTTCTACATTGCAATTGTGTAGAATTATGAACAATTTGCTATCTTTTATTATAAATCAATTAAACAAGCATGAAAAAAAATGAAAGAAATACATAGAATGGTGGTTGAAGGGAAGTTATGGTAACTTCCATTTTCTTTCATACAAAATGCAAAAATAATAAAATTTTGAAAGTTTTGTCTTTTATGAACAAATTTTTCACGTTAGAATTGGTGTGTCAATGCTACATGGTTTTGGATTGGAATATATGAAGAAATGTCCAAGTCAAGCAAAGAATAATCAAAGTCAAGATTCTTATCTTAGGCATTAATTGAATTTATTGAAAAATTATAACTAATCTTTAAAGTAACTCAACTAAACAAACTAAATTGGTTATAAGGAATATTTTAATATTTCTTTCATCTATAAATAGCACATTTGAGAAGTTCATTTTCACAAAACACCAATGTTTTCTTGTTTTTCAACCTACCAAAACCATAAGCTTGTTTTGCCAAAATTCAAAAGTTTTCTAAATTCACCAAAAAACCTACTTCACTTAACTTTGTGTGGAGAGTAGGATCAACTTTATTTCAAATTTAGAAAGCCTTTCTAAAGAGTTTTAAAGAAGGATCAAGAGAAATTAAGGTAAGGGAAGTTCTAAATTACTAAACTTTATGAAATTGTGTGTTCTTAAGCTTCTAAACACTTTTTTTTTAATCTTTATATGAAATTAAATTCTGGAATTTACAAGTCTTGTGGAAGTCTTGAAATATTAAAACATCAAGAGCTATCACAAAAATTCTCAAATTTTATGAAGATTTCTAACAATTTTAAAGACTAATTGGAAAACTTGTTGGTAAAAGATGTTTAACATGGTTTCAAGTTGTTTTAGCACTTAGAACCATTCAGCCAAGCTATACTAAACACTAAAAAAATGGGAAGCAACAAAAAGTAATGAAAGAATGATTCAATTATTAAAAACGTTAAAATTCTAAGTTTACAACGGTTAATTCCTATGCTTTGAACTTAGATGACCTTTGTTGTGAACTTGGATGATGACTTGGATTGTGTTTGATTACCTTTGCTTTGAACTTGGATTACCCATTCTATGGACTTGAATGATGATTGAGATTGTGATTAATCACCTATTCATTGCACTTGGAGGACTTATGTTGTGAACTTTAACGACTTTGACTATGAATTGATAATCCATAATATAAAATTAAATGATGGATTAGACTTGCGATGAGTTGGTGTTGTTTTAATTTATATTATTTTTAGAAAGGGAGATAAGATTTTATTCATTCATACATTACCTTGATAGAGGTGGCCTCAGTTAGAGGTTGAGATAATAAACTTAATTTGTGCGTCTAGACACATAGCATATTTTAGAAGTTGAGGATGAAGCATGCATCATATAGAAATTTCATTTAGTCATTATTCATTTATTTATTTATTTGATTATTGTATGTATTATTATGGAAATTTTTATAAGGTATGTATTCTTATTGAGATTTTGGAACTTACCCTTGAGTGTTTATGTCTGTGGATTGACACCTGTGATAATCCTAAATTTTATTTGGGGAGCAGATTAATAGGAAAATTCAATAATTCTATATGGAGATATGGAGGAATATTAACTAGCATGAGGATATTTGTAGATAATATGTATATTTATAATTGGCACAATATTATGCACTTTATGACACCTTGCAAATAAACATTGAATGTATGGTGATGTTATGACTTATGTGATGTGTTTTAATGATGATGACATTTTCCTTGGCAATATTATAAAGTGTTTCAAAATTTTATTCAAAGAAATCTAAAGGAAGGAAATTTTTTTAAATAATAAATGAAGAAAGTGGAAAATAATAATCATTTGGAATGACATTTCTCTCTTTTACGGATCTTCTTAATGGCACAGTTAGTTGAGGATGTTGAGTTTATTTTTCAAGAATAATATAATGAACTTAAGTGGGAAGTTCTTCAACATTATCTTGTTGATGTTCATAAATTTCTTCATGATAAATGATAGGTATTGAAACATGCACGCTATCAACATTAATATTAGGGATTGAAATTGATTCCTCCTTAAAGATAATGTTTCAAGCCTTATTTCTCCCCAAGCTCAACATCCTAAAAAATGTTACTTTTCTGTTTCAAAAATTGATCTTACTTTGGGATTATAAAACTTATAGCTAGTTGATCATTCAGAGTAGCCTATGAAATAGTTGCAAACTATTTTTGAGTCCAATTTCTTTTCATTAGGCTTGTAGAGTCGAGCCTCAGATAAACATCCCCATATATGAAGGTGTTTTAGACCAGGTTTTCGACTTGTCCAAAGCTCATAAGGTGTTGTAGCAACTGCTTTGGTTGGTACTATTTTCAAGATTTAAGTTGTTGTCTTAATTGTCTCTCCCCAAAGTGACTCAGGTAGGGAGGATTGACTGATTATACTCCTTACCATATCTTTACGTGTTCTATTTTGTCTTTCAACCACACCATTTATGCTAAGTGATCCTACATTGTGTACTGTGGAACGATTCCACGTTCTTTAACGAAGTTAGCAGATGGTCCTGGGCATTTTTCTCATAACTCGTCATATCTGCCACAATACTCTCCACCACAGTTAGACCTGACACTCTTGGTTTCCTTGCCAAGCTGATTTTCAACTTCAACTTTGAAATTTTTTAACATGTCCAATGACTTTGACTTTTCATGAATGAGACATAAGTACCTATACCGAGAGTAATCATCTATGAATGATATAACATATCATTGACCATTCCAAGAAGTCGTATGGAATGGACCATAAATGTTTGTATGTATCAATTCAAAGACATTTAAAGACTTATGGACACTATATCTCTTTTGTTCGATCTATTTTCCTTTAATATATTAAACACATATATCGAAATCTGAAAAATTGATTGAATGTAAAATACCTTCAGACACAAGACGTTCTATATTAAGCAAATATTGGTACTAAATGAATCAGTACAAATGACATTTGAATCAAAAGAAATACTAGATTTATTGTTTATGAAAGAACAACAGTATCCATATTTGTCCAATAAAGAAACTGAAACCAAAACAAAATTGTCTTTCAAATCCAAATAAAAATCAGTTCCTAACAACAACTTAAAATTCCATATTGCTTCAACATCTACTGTTTTTCCATCACCTAAAAAAATGTGTCTTTCAGCATTACTCGAATTTAGGTAACTCAGGAAACCCTGCATAGAGACACTAATGTGAGCAGTAACACCAAAATCTAGCCACCAAGTGTTTCAAGGTACTGAAGCTAAATTAACCTCAGAATAGACCAAAGTAAAGAATATACCTCTCTTGACATGCCAAACATGATACTTGGTACATTCTCTCTTCACATGTCCATGTTTTCCACAAAAGAAACATCCTTGAGTCTTGTCTTTATATTTCTTTTGTGTTAAACCTTGAGCAGCTTCATCTTTTTTTTCTTTTCTTACCCTTATCTTTAGAGAAATCATACATTTGTCTTTTCAAATCATAAATTTGGCTTACTCATTTTTTATTGGACCTTGGTACTTTCAGATTTCTCATGCTACATTTTTTCTTGTTCTTGCACACCATATGAAATGAGCTTATTAAGTGTCCAGTTTTCTTTGGGCAGTCGTAATTGACGTTAAACTAACCAAATTGTGCTGGAAGAGAATTCAATACCAAATGCACGGGTAAATCGTCAAACAAATCGAGCTTTTGTGCCTTAAGTTTAGAAGCAATATGAATCATCTGGATGATGTACTCCCTTATATAATCCTTTACCTTCATACCTCATAGAAGTTAAGCTAGTTAAAAGTGTTCTTGTTTCAACCTTATTGTTTTTGCAAAACATTTTTCAAATTCATTAAAGAAATTTTTGACTAAGGTTACCTCTTCAGATATAATGCCTCAAAAAGCTTTTATGATGCCGCACTTTATGACCATAAGACTCATGCGGTTAAAGTGGCCCGATTTCTCAAAATTCCTTATGGCTTTAAGAGAGCTTTCAGCCGTACGAGGAGTGGGTTGCTCAATCTTTAATGCAAGGTTTAGATCCATGCAGTCAAGAATGATTAACACACTCTCTTTCCAATCCTGGATTTAGTTTCATTAAGCATAGCAATATTATTTGTGCTTGTAGATAAAGTAGTAGCATATGCAATAACTTCACAGAGAAAATTTAAAAGTCAACATATTCACATCATAAGCCAAGTGCATGATCTTAAATTTTATCAACTTAAAACAAATGCATCTCAATATACCCATAACAACATCAATATCAAGTCTTTGGACAATAATATTAATTGGAAGTGGTACTCTTGGTGTCGTAAATAAATATTTAAAATTACTTCAATCTTATAATGAGTTAAATCTTTGGATGAATTTATTATTTTCATGAAACTTGCACAATTTTCATATATATATATATATATATATATATATATATATATATATATAAAAGGTTTCCAGACATTAGTCTTCCTTTAGGCTAACTAATATATGCAAATATCACACACACAATATTTTTTAGTATTCTAATTAACATAAGAGATATCACTTTGGTGACATCATATTTTAATTATGATACAATGAATGTAAGGCAAACTTAATGAAGTCATCAGATACATCAACAGATCATATCATCTTCTTAAAATAATTACATTACGTAACCAAATGTACTTGATTCGTAGGAAAAATATAATTCAACTTTATATTTGACTGATTTAACCAGCCATACTCTGTTTGCTTCATTGCTCAAGTAAATCTTGTCTGTTCAACTAATCAATCAGTATTGCACCTCTCAATTTTGATTAATTTACACATATCAATCTTAATCAACATTTATCCATGCAAATAGCAATAAAATTACCATCCCAAAATTCCAAATTTTCAAAATTAGGTTTCTCATAAACATTCATTGATTTTCTCAAAGAATTCCCAAAATAGTGGTTCTAATGCCAATTGTTGGAAATTTGGTAGTCCCATTAAATTAAGCCTAAAGATCTTACCAAAATTCATGTTCATATCTCTCCCTTTGGTTCAAAAAGAACTAACAGTAAAGACAATAGAAAAATTGTACCTTGATTCGGAGTTCTTCTTAAAAGAAATAAGTGGGTTTTGAGATATAATCGCTTTATATCCTAATTAATGTAATTTCTAATTTGGCCCTTCATCAAAATATGAAATGACATAATAGTCTCTACGTAACTAATTCCATAACAATATAATACCATTTTAGTTCAATATTTAACTTTATTAGATCGTATTTTATGTTGGACTTTAAACATAACATAGCCATACATATTAACATTGATATACACATAAGTTAGCCTTATTCAATACTTTTTTATAACATGAGATGCATAACCTAGTGACATTGAATCAGAGACAAAAAGATGATAAGTGGATGTTTAAATAACTTGCTCTTTGAGACTTATTTTGTTATTTCCATTATTCATGAGTTTATTACACATGTTGACGAAGGACTATCTCCAAACGCCTAACAACTCTCCAAGTCAAAGCTAGAAGAGGAGGTCAATTCTCAAGTCAAAGTTAAAGAAGAAAGAGGACCTTACTCTTTCAAATTGGGCTTGAAATAATTTCGTTGCTATTTTTGGTGCCTGAATAGGTTTAGTATTTCGAGAATACCTTGAACTGCACAACCCTGATTAAGTTGCTCTTGGTTTCGTTTTAAAGCAGATTTAAAGGGCTACAAAAGTTATGAAGACACCAAAGCCCATTTCGGATTGCATATAGGAGGTAATTGAGCTTAAAGTTAACATTTGGATGTTGTCAAGATTTTCCAATGATTGCTTAAGTGTTTAAGGCCTATTAGTTTCTTTCAATTATGTATTTGTTTTTAAGACTTGAATTTGGGCATTGTAATTGTAAAATGTGCTCAGCCTAGGATGTCTCTCATCTCACCATTGATCACTCAATTCATCCTAGGGGAGAGAACAATTCAGATTTGTACTCTTAGGCCCATTACACTTTCATTAAATTGGTCAACATTTCTATTGTAGACACTTTTAGTCAAAATTAATGAAAATTTGAGAAATTTTTCTCTTGAAAGGAGTAGAGCTCTCCTAGGATTTTCTTCTTGAAACCTTGAATGTTATCTTTGATCCTAGCATCCAAGTGGTGATTCTTCCTAAAAGCTTATTAAACTTCTAATTCATAGCGCTCCCATATCTTTTCTAATCCATTTTCCATTTTGTTCTTCCTTTAGTTCTTGTTCCTTGAGCTTAAGGCTTGACCATGAGGTTCTTGTCCAATTTTTTATGATTCCTTAGCTTGTTTAGACGTGATTGAAAGTTGGTGAGTGAATAATGGGGCATCATTTTGTGAATCCGTGAAGATCCCTTCCAATTTCCTCATGAGTTTTCATCACATGTATAACAGAAGAAGATAGAAAAAGCTTAACGGGGCTACAGAAAGGCTAAAACAACTTTTGGAATCTCAAAATACTTCCTAAAGTGAAACCAATGTTATCACACTCGGATCAGTTAATAACTCAATCAGGGTGTTGGGTTAGTGCGTCAGGGAACAACCCTAGCTAACCTGCATGCATTAACTAATTTTTGACTTGTAAGTAATTGTAGCTTCAGAATTATAATGAAAAGTATATTTAAATTGAAGACAAATTATCATAAAATTACAAATTCAATAACAACATAGATAAAAATGTGAAGATATGTCCTTGAACAAACAATATGTATTATTTTTTTATGATAATTGTTAAATGGGTGTATTTATAATGAGTAAAATTTATATTATAAACAAATTTCATGTAAATAAAATATAATAGGCACACATTTCGTCAAGCAACCTTAGAAGATAGTAAAGTCTTCTTGGAGACATGCTCGGCCTTAAATTGAGGAAAAAAGAAAGAAAAAAAGTAAACTACCATTTTAGCTCCTAAAAATGTGAGTCAGATAATTTAGTTCATAGAAAATGTAAAATAGTAAAATAATCCTTGAAAGCCAAATATATCAATATTTTAATCTTTAAAAGATATGTACTATCATTTTGGTCCCTAAATTATATAATTTATTGTCATTTTAATTCTTAGTTCATGAGATCAAAATGAAAGTAAGTGAATATATTGAGGAAACTTTGTCATGAATGGCAGTAAGAATTTTTCCTTAGTTTTTTTTCGTTGTCATTATTCATTAGTTTGATCATCGGAGGGATTTTGTCATGTAATATTTACTTATATAGGTCAATAAAGGCAAATTTGATAGTATTGCCACAGAAAGCATATACTTTGGTCTCTTAATCCTTGGATAAGATTCTGTTCCTCCTGCTTAAGTCATTCTAGAAAGTGACATTGATATTCCATACATAAATTGTACTCTTATCAATAGATTTTGGTGTTGATGTAAATTTTTTATATCATAGAAATTTGGAATTGCAAGTGTTTTATAGGAATTAGTAGTTTGACATATGGTTGTTTGACGACATTCGTTTGCTCTTAAGCAAGGTTTAAGCATACATATATTGAGGTTTGTATACTACTACAAATTGATTTGTACATGGTTTAGAGTTTATATATGATGTTTCAAATTCTATTTGCAAACTGTTAAGAATATATGTATGCCTTTAGCCATTTGTGCTATGGGAAAATACATTTGTACTCATGATGGTAACTTTGTTGCATGCCATATAATAGGAGTTCTTCTTTTGTATATTATTTGTGACAAATTGAGTATGATAAAAAATTGTTTACATTCTTGGGTTCAAATTTGTTTTGCTGATCAAAATATTAATAGTTAACATTTGTCCATAAAAAAGTTACTCTTTTGCATCATATGAAAATTGACTTGGCTTATGTGAATAAAATAATCAAGAGAGCAAAAATTTTTATTAAATGGGCGTAGCTAATTGAGGAAAACGCAGCAGAGTAGGTAGCATTTGTTGGACTTAAAGCTTGAAGATGCTTTAGTGTCTCTCTTGGTGTTTTTGCTTTTGATGTAAAGTAATTTTGGTTTTCCTTAGATGAAGTGTAATTATAATTTTTCTATGTATTGTTTGTTGAGTTTAGGCATGGATGTGTTTGGTTCTTTGTTTGATGCCCCAGAGAATGGTTGAATCTTGTGTGTGATTACTCATTTGACAAATGGTTGATTTCCCTATCTAAAAATAGTTTTGAAAAACCTGGAAATCCATTTGTTTAGTGATGTAATCGATTACCATGGTATGGTAATCGATTACCAAGTTCAAAAATCACTCAAGATTGGTTTCCCTCTCTGGTGTAATCGATTACCTTCCCCTGGTAATCGATTACCACGTTGTGCTTCTCTTGTGTAATCGATTACATCCCTAGGTAATCGATTACCATGGCAGAAAATATTTTGAATCCTCTTGCTGCTTGATTTCACCCTAGATGCACTCCGAATTGGCTCTTCATGTCTTCATGAGATTTGTAGCTCTATCAATCCTCTTTTATTTGCAAAAAACCAGAGCTCAAAACGATATCTGTAGAAGAAGTTATGCCAATTTTGGTGAAAGTGCTCAAGCAGGTGCGCCCGTGCACAACCAGGAGCATTACTCATCGGAGTAATCGATTACCAACATTTGGTAATCGATTACCACGACCAAAAATCTCCAGAAATGCATTCTTTGCTGGAGTAATCGATTACCTTCCCCTGGTAATCGATTACTAAGTTTGAAAATCACCCAGAAATGCTGTAACGGCTAGTTTAATCGATTACCCACTTATTGTAATCGATTACTTAGACCGTTGAAGCTTCAATTTGCCCGTTTTCTTGCTCCAAATTGGTTCTATAAATACAAACTTGATGAAACATATGAAAAGAGAGAAAACCTAAGCTTGTGAACAAACTCTCACACTTTCATATGCTCTCAGAATAGAGTTCATCAAGGTTTTCAAAGAGAAAGGGCAAACTTGATACATTCCCGTGATTGGGTGGATTTCATTGTGTTTATTTGTGATTAGAATCTACACTCAAGGTGTTTTCTATACTGATCTTTATTTATATTTCAATTTCTGGGTTATTACTCTAGGAGAGAGGTCTCTCTGGATAGAGTAAGTGTATTTGAGAAGTGTTTTCTCAAAGGTTTGATCTTGGGTGTGCCAAGGTCAGGGAAGAACTGTTCTTTGGGTTGAAGAACAGGTTTTGGGTGTTTTGATTTCGTTTTTGTGTTGCTTGTTGCAGAGTGAATGTAAAAGAACACAAAAGGGATCATTTGATAGTGGAAAGCCAATCGCAACAGTTGTTGGGTTGGGACTGGACGTAGGCAGTTGGCCGAACCAGTATAAATCGCTGTGCACTCATTTTCTTCCTTATCCTCTTTACAGTTTTCCTTATATTGCTATTATCATTGTTTAAATTCTGCAGTATATTTGGTAACTGTATTGATAATCAACTCAGTAATTGATACGGTAATTGAATCAGTAATAGAATAGGTAATTGAATCGGTAATTGATACGGTAATTGATAGGTAAATCTAGAACCGATTTGTTTGAATTCAAAAGGAATTAGAGTCTTTTGAGTTTCGGCTAAAATTGAACAAGAATCTATTCACCCCCCCTCTAGATTCATACATAGGGACCAACAGCATTAGATGCCATTGATGCGAAAAAATGGTAACTAAAACCTTACATTTATTGTGAGATTACTTGAATCAATTTGTATCTATAAAATTAAATCTATTTTAATCATGATCATGGGTCTTCTCACTCTTTATCTCTCTCTTTATCGTCCCCAATTCTCTAAGTTTCTATGTTTTGAGTAAGCAATGGGACTTGGCTGGATTTGGAAAGCTAAAATTATGTGGAATATATAGAATCTTTGTGAAGTTATAGTTTAAGTGTGAAAGATGATTTATTAGAAAAGTCTACTAATATTCATGTTATCATATTTTGTGTATTTGTCTGTATAATGGCCATAACCAAATTGTGTTGAGATTCATTCCTCTTATTGAATTTCTTTAATCCCATAGGTTAAGGGATTGTATAGCTATAGTGATAGAGGCCTCCTTAGAGAGATTTCAAAGAGTCCTTATGTTTCCCAATCTAGCTTCTTCAACTATCTCCAAACCCAAATTTCAAGTGAAGCTTTCGGTCAAGTCAACAATGATTGCAAGAGAAACCGAAAAGGGAAAATGGAAGGGGGTGAGAAATGGGGGAGAAAGACGTCATGGTAAGCCAATAAGCCTAGGAGGAACCGCCACAACGGAGGTGAGAGTCCATTGATAAGATCCAAGAAACCTTGCTAAGCAAGACAAGAGAAACCTCTCTCAAGAAAAGCTCAAAGCTTATTCATTCATCAAAATTATCAAAAGGTTTCTACAAATTCGTTTTTACAAGTATTTATAGGCCTAGGCTTAACTTTAGAAACAAGCTAAACTAAACCTAACCTATCCTAATCAAAGCTAACCGAAAACTAACTTTAGTTAGGAGTCCAACTAACTAATCTAATGAAGGCTAGTTTAAGTTACATGTCACTTTCAAAGTGTCATGTCACTAATCCTCCTTGATTCTTAGCCCTTGGATGGACTTGAGAGATCAAGGGTGGATGTTCCTTGTTGGGTTAAGGCATGGATCCCCACCCAAGGAGCAACTCTACTCAAACCAAAGCTTTTGGATTCACTTAGAATTTCAAATCAAACTCTACATTCCATCCGAAATTCTAAGGTGAATTTTAGTACTTCATTAGATCATTATTTGTTCTCTTAACCAAACATTCTAAACAAGTAAAAAATTAAAGCACTCAAACCTAAAGAGAACATGTCTAGGCCGTGAGCTTTGGACTCACTTACAATGCCTTGCAACTTGTAAACTTACAAAGGTACTTGATTAAACAAGTTTACAAACAAATTACAAAAAGTAAGTCCTAAACTATGGCTTGATTGAGGTTGTGCCATGTCTTGGAGCTTTCCCACTTCTTCCTTTGTATGTTTCTAGTAATCCTTTGAGATGTTCCTACATCATATAGTGTATATATGTATTTTCCTTTTTTAGGTCCATTATTCTGGCGCATTCTTTAAGGTTTATAGTTTCTTAATTTCTAGCCCTTTGATTTCTTATCTGATGCACTATAAATGTAAAGTTGTAAACATTATTTTATACAATTATTGATTAACACATGAATATAAGATTTTTTGTTTCAAGTTGATATCATAGCAAGTTCTTTTATTGTTCTAAAACCTTTCATGCCTGAAAATGAGGACAAAGGATGTTGAATCCCCTAAAGATGTTGAATCATCCAAAGGAGTTGATCGGTTGGCTTAGAAGATGAGCTTTCACTCTTCCAGAAGCCTTTCTTAGATTGGTTGAATCTCCTTTTGTTGTTGTTCTTTCTCATGAACTTTTTGAACTCCCTTACCATGAGATTCATATTTTCTTCTGACTCGCTATCATAGCTTGATGTATCACTATCAATTGTTATGTCTTCCATATTAAGTGTTAACCCTTTGGCTTTTCTATCCTTCTGCTCCTCATCATCAATTCAAGACATATCCATCTCATATTATCTCAACTTACCAAACAACTAAGAACTAGTCATCAGGGCCAAGCTCTTTGATTTTGTGATTGTTGTGACTGTTGGTTGCCATTTCCTACTCAGAGATTTCAACACTTTAACGTTGAATTCTTCCTCAACGAATATCTTTTTGAGAAGAAACATTGAGAGCTTTACAGAGATCCAGATCCGTCAGTGGACAGGGCAGAAGATCCAGACCCGTCGAAACAAGGTAGAAGATCCAGACTCGTCAGTGAATAGAGCAAAAGACCCATCAGTGAACAGGGCAAGAGAATAATTTATTATAAAGACATTACCCTAGGTGGTGATATAAATCAAACTCCAAGTGGGAGATTGTTGGGAATGTGTAGTTTGATTTCGTCCAACATCATATAAACCACGGGAGTAGTTTGATTTTAAACCCACATTTATAAATGATGAGAGAAATTGTTATTAGGTCTCTATATAAACAACTCCCTGTAAAGCTTCTATGTGCACCAACAAATGCAATAAAACCCACATTGTATAAACGATGAGAGAATTGTTATTATGTCTCTATATAAACAACTCCCTGTAAAGCTTCTATGTGCACCAACAAATGCAATAAATATATTTATTGCATTTGTTGGTGCACATAGAAGCTTTACAGGGAGTTGTTTATATAGAGACATAATAACAATTTCTCTCATCGTTTATACAATGTGGGATTAAAATCAAACTACTCTCGTCGTTTATATGATGTGGGACTAAATCAAACTACACATTCCTAACAAGGGCCAAACTCTTTGATTTTGTGATTGTTGTGACTGTTGGTTGTCATTTCCTACTCAGAGATTTCAACACTTTAACGTTGAATTCTTCCTCAACGAATATCTTTCTGAGTCCTTTCAGGTGGTTTATGATATGAGTGAACCATTTCTGCATATCCATGATGGGCTCACCTTGTGTCATCATGAAGGTTTCATACTATTGGATAAGTGTTTTTTTTCTTGCTCTTCTCTCTTCAGCAATACCTTCATGAGTGACCTTTATAAGCTCTCATGCTTCGAGATCCTGAAAAACTCATTAGAATTTAAAGTAGAGTGTATATTGTTCATGGCTTTAGTATCGTTCTCAACTCTCCTAATTTCATTTTGGTCCCAACTCTCAAATGATTTTTCAATCTCATTCTCTTTTTCTATGTAGGTGGGGACTTTGAAATCATTGACCATTGCTTGCCAAATACTCATATGAACATAATCCATGAAAATTTTCAATCTCACTTTCCAAAACAGATAGTTATCTCCACAAAACAAGGGACGTCTGTTAATAGAGGCACCTTCAACAAATGGTAATTGATTACTAGCCATACTAGGAAACTAAGGATCAATTCTAGAGTAACCTACTAGTGATAAGCTCTGGTACCAGTTCCTAAAGGTGAATCTAGAGGGGGTGAATAGATTTTAGTTCCTAATTTTCCCGATTCAACTTTGTTTCTACTTTCTTTTTTATTTCAAAAATGATTCTATTCTTGTTTAAACTATCCACATATAAAGAAGATATCAAGATAAACAAAATGATGTGAATAAACCGTTAGAACAAGATAGATCATGAGATACAACAGAAACTCAAGAAAGATAAAAGAAACAAGTTAGTAATCAATATTCCTTTATTACCAAACGTTTAGTATTCGAATGTTTCAGATTTGTGTTAATTACCCAGCCAATTACCAACTAAATATCAGAGGATTTTGATATTACCAATGAGGGATTTGGAATAAGATAAAAGCGTAAAAGTATATAAGAATGCACAGATGATTTTATACTAGTTCGGCTTTCGGCCTATGTCCAGTCCTAACCCACCAACTCCTGTAATTGGTTTCCACTCTGATCTCTTTTGTGTTTCTTTACAATCACACTGCACAAGCAACACCGAAAAAGGGAACAAATCACCAATACAAATTTTTCTTTAACCCAAAGAAAACTTCTCTTGCTCTCGGAAACTCCAAGAACACTAAAAGATTCTGAAGACCTTTCAGAGATCTTTCACCCTTTGAGAAAACCTTTCCTAAAGAACCTTTACTCTTTCCTAGAAAGACCTATCTCTTAGAGTAATCAACTAAACAAAATTAATCAACAAACATTAGTTTAGAGAACACCTGATTGTGTAGTTTCTGATCACTGTGAAAGCATAAAGACAACACCACATATCAAACTCCCAAGATTGCTCTTTCAAAAACTTTGTTTGAAACACCTTTAAAGTTCTTGAAGGATTTTCTTGGAGAAAATAAAACTCAGTTTAAGAATGAATATGAAAATGTAAGAATGTTCCTTTTCGTGTTTCTAAAGTTATGATTAAGTTTTAGAAAGATAGCTTATTTATAGAAAAAGATTTAAAACTCATTTGAGTAATCAATTGAAAGTTATAACAGTGCAGATGATCAGTTATCTCAACAAGCAAAATCCATTTCAAGTGTTTTTCCTCTGTGGTAATCAATTACTCCATAGACAAACTACTTATTTCCATTCTGTTACCAATTTGTGGTAATTTATTACCATTTCTGGCAATCTATTACCTTAGTCAGTTACCAGAAAACTGATTTAATCTATTACCAATGATGGTAATCGATTAATTCGTGTTTTTAACTTGAAAACTTAGATGGAAAAGAATAATTTGAATCTTGAGAAGCAATTACCAACTCATGATAATCGATTACTAAGCAAAATCAAAGATTTCAAAAACAAGTAATGAACTTACTAAATTAAGGACTTGTCATCAAAGATCAATGACAAACACATGCCTAGGCTAAACAATTAATACATTGAAAAACCCTAATACAGTTGATCTAAGAAAACCAAAATTACATGTAACATCAAAATCAAAACTAAAAGGGCATCTTCAAGCGTCTTCAAGCTTTAAGTCCAAAAGGATCCTACTAACTTAGAAGCTTACAAAAAATCAGTTGAACGTCTAAGGGTCCATATATGTCTTGCTAGATTGGATGGTAATTTTAAACAGGTTTGCGGAGAAATTTGATGAAAGGAGCCAGTTCCAGGCTTCGAAGTGTACTATGCAATAATTGACAAAAGGTAGTACATAATACAACTCTGAAAAGTGAGATCGAAAATTCAAAAGCTCAAGCAACGTTGACTCAAAAAAACCCAAAACTAACCAAGGGTGCTAAAAAATCTACATACAAGTGTACCCACTGTGATCAAGTTGGACACCCTCAAGACCACTGCTATGAACTTGTGAAGTACCCAAAATGGTGGGATCATAGACGAGCACCACAGAAGAAGAATTTCAAGAAGACTCCAACTACTGTTGTTGTTAAAACAAGGGTAGATGATATTGTTGTCTAGAAGGGCTTAACATTTTTAACAATTATAAGTACTTGTGGTGAGGCTTTAAAAATTTCTACACTTATTTCTGGTACAAGGATAATCCATTCTGGTATACAGATCATATGACTTTTGATTCTAGGCAAGTTACAAATCTTATACCTTCCTCGCAAAAATTCATCTTTATTATTAATGATACTGAAGCCCCAGTTATTATAAGGAAAGGATCTCTGTCTCTAACAAATACCTAAATTTTGGATTCTATTTTGGTTTCCCATCTTTGAATCATAACATTTTATTTGTTTCCTAAATAATTGCTACCTTATCTTGTGTTGTAACTTTTTTTCCTATCTTTTATGATTTTAAGGACATTCAAATAAAGGAGACGATTGGTTATGGTGTTAGGTGAGGGAAATTCTATTATTTAGACTTGACATCAAAAGACTCAGACAAGTTGTATCAAGTTTTGGTAATGGATGGCTCTAGAGAGAAGAATAACATAAAAAATTGGCTTTCACATCAATGGTTGGGGCATGCATCTTTTAGCTACCTCAAAAACTTATTTCCTATCTTATTTAAATAGATTATTTCAATTTTTCATTGTGATGTTTGTGAATTTGCAAAAAGTCATCAAATTTCATTTCCCTTGGGTTTAAATAAACTTCCCTCACCCTTTATGGTTATTTATTCTGATGTGTGTGGTCCTTCCAAAGTTCCAACTCTTGGAGGATCACACTGGTTTGTTACTTTAATTGATGATTGCACAAGGATGACTTGGTTATGGTTAATGAATTAGTCTAACAAGGAAGTGAACTTGTTATTTCAGAAGTTTCATAAAATGGTTGAAACACAATATAATGCACATATTCAAGTTCTTTGAAGTGATAAGGAAGGAGAATATCGAAATTCTTACGCTAACACACCACAACAAAATGGTGTTGTTGTGCGTAAAAATTATCATTTGTTAAAAGTTGTTTGTGCTGTGTTAATTGAAGCTCATATGCCATTGTCCTATTGGGGAGAAGCTTTTACCTTTGCAGCAAACTCAATTAACAGAAATCCCTCATGATCCCTTGACTTTCAAACACCATTCAAAGCTCTTGTTGATATTGTAGTTGCTCCAAAAATTCTAAATCTACATTCTCATGTCTTTGAATGCGTAGTATTTGTCCATTTCCACAAACATCACCGTAGTAAGTTAACCCCACGAGCTTTAAGTTGTATGTTTCTTGGATACGCCATGCATCAAAAAGGTTACAGGTGTTATCACCTTCCAACTCGACATATATTCATCACAATGGATGTTGTTTTTCATGAAGACATAATGTACTTTTCCTTTAAATCTAGATGCCAAAGGGAGAATCGAAAAGAAATTCATATTATAGATTATGATGTTGCAACTTATGATTTATATAACACGGGTAATGCTAAAAATAAATACAAAAAAAAAGTGAAGAAAGTGGTGTTACTTTGGAGCTTGATACTAGTGAACGATTGGTAACTAGAGAATTGATTGAACCACAAGACACCACTTTATCAATTGAAGAGCTTGCTTCCCTTCTATTGCACCACACATTTCCTATTGGGAATGTTCCTACACTTCAACCCGAATTACCAATAAGACAATTACTAGAAAGTTCCACTAAAGGTATTCCTAAACCTAGACGTGAACCCGAAATTTCAAGTAAAGTTAAATATTGTATGACTCATTATGTATCTTATCACAATTTGTAAAAATCAAATAATTCATTTGCAAATAAATTATCTACTGTATCCAATCCTAACAATGTGCAGGAAGCTTTAGCTAACCTAAGGTGGAAAACTGTTATGAGTGAGGAAATGAACTCCTTGCAAAAAAATGGAACTTGGGACTTGGTTGATTTCCCAAAAGGAAATAGGCCAGTAGGAAGTCGCTGGGTTTACACTATGAAGTATAAAGCAATAAGGAAAATTAAAAGATTCAAAGCAAGGACGGTGGCAAAAAGGTATACTCAACCCTATGGGATTAACTACACAAAGACATATGCACCTGTAGCTAAGGTCAATACTATATGAGTATTAATATCTCTAGCTACAAACTTAGATTAGCCACTGTGACATAAGAATGTCTTTCTTCATGGAGAATTATCAAAAGAAGTTTATATTGAACTCCCGCCAGGGTGCATGGTAGCAGAAAAAAGGCATAGCCAAAAGGTATGTAGATTAAAAAAATCATTGTGTGGATTAAAACAATCACCAAGAACATGGTTTGGAAGATTTACAAAATCTATGATAGCTTTTGGATGCCATCAAAGCAACTCTCACCATACTTTATCATTAAAGAAACAAGGTAAGATTATTTCACTTATTGTATATGTCGATGACATGGTGGTTACAAGAAATGATCCAAACGAAAGGAAGGCATTACAAGAGTACTTTTCTAGAGAATTTTAAATGAAAGATCTTGGATACTTAAAATATTTTCTTAGTATCTAAGAAGAGAATCTTCTTGTCTTAAAGAAAATATACATTAAATTTATTACAAGAGACCACTAACTAGTATGAAAGTGTGTAACCAACTAATTCACCAATGAAGGAAGGCTTAAAGTTATGTGTGGAAGTAAACCAAGTACCAGTTGACAAAGGAAGATATCAAAGACTTATAGGGAAGTTATTGTATTTAGCACATACAAAACCAGACCTTGCCTATGTAGTGAGTGTTATTAGCCAGTTCATGCACAATCCTAGAGAACAACATATGAATGCTATCATGCGAATTCTGAGGTATTTGAAGTCCGCTCCTAAAAAAGAATATTATTCACCAAACACACAAACCATCAAGAAAAAGAAGTTTATACAGATGTTGATTAGGCTAAAGCAATCGATAATAGACGATCAACCTTTGCTTACTTCGCATTTGTAAGTGACAGTCTTGTTACATGGAGAGTAAGAAACAGAATGCAGTGGCTCTCTCGAGCGCAAAAGCTGAATTTAGGGTTATGACACTTAGACTTTGTGAAGCCTTATGGTTGAGATTTCTTTTGCGAGATTTAGGTTACCCCCTTTTAGGAAATTCATTCAATTGTATTGTGATAACAAGGCTACTTGTGGTATTAAGCACAATCCGGTTCAACATTATAGAACAAAACATTTTGAAGTGGGAAAATTCTTTATCAAATAGAAGTTAAAGGGAAAGATTCTAGAATTGCCTCAAATTCAATCAAAAGATCAACTAGCTGATATTCTTATTAAAACGGTCTCACATCAAATCTTCTTGATATGCCTCATAAGTTAGGCATGGATGATATCGATGCACCAACTCGAGGGGGAGTGTTGAGATTCATTTATCTCATTGAATCTCAATAATCTCATATATTAAAGGATTGTATAATTGTAGTGTACATATGTATTTTCCTTTTTTAAGTCCTATATTCTGATGCATTCTTTTAAGTTTATAGTTTCCTAATTTGTAGCCCTTTGATTTCTTGTCTAATGCACTATAAGTGTAAAGTTGTAAACACTATAAATGCACTACAATTATTTTATACAAGTGTTTCGTTTCGAGTAATAATTGTACCCAACAAAGTGGGTTTGTTACATAGATCAGTCATTGCCGGGTTTTATTAACTCTATCTTTTGATAAAACCATATAGAATAAAGTCTTCATTGAAGGATTTTTGTCATATGATCCTAGGTGATCTTCTACAACTGTGATTGCTGCTCTTTTATATCCAGACATGAGATTGGATGTGAAATTTGATAAAACAGGCCATTCTTTTATGCCTCGGTCTAAAAAAAATGAAAGAAGGCCATCATTAGAGGCTTTAATTGTTAAACTTACCACAAATATAATTTGGAAGATACTAATATAGTAGATGAATCAATGTTAGTTGTCTTCAATGTTGAGGATTTTTTAGTTGGATCACGATATGTACGTTGTTTATAATTTTGTAAAAAGCGCATTATGCGTATTTTGGTCTATTATTGTTGTCTCTTTTTTTTGTTTTTTAATGAAAAGCAGCGCAAAATGTGACATGTGTGGGTTCCTGTTGGTCATAAATTGCTAAACCATGGGCTGGCACCCTAGATTTATGATCCATGCGAAGTGACATGAAGAAAAATAATATCATTCAAGCTGATGAAAACAATGATAGAAAATCGAGAAAAAAAATTTAGGAAGGCACCGATTAACACCTGACTATGGCAAAAAAAAAAAAAAACAAACAAAAGAAAAGAAAAAACAATGATGACTCAGGAGCCTTGTGTGATTTTTCGTTTCATAGAGCACTAGTTACTAGTTAATAGGTATAATTAAAAGAAGAAAAAAAAAACAAAAGAAGAAGATGGCTCCAATGTTGTGATGGAGATTCATTGTCATTGAGCATTATTAATTGGTGGTTGTGTCCCTTAAAAATAGAAGGGGAAAATAATGGAGTGATTTAAGGTTACATGTTTAGTGCATAGAGAATTTGAAAATGTTTATAGCTTAATTCTTCGCTTTGGAAATGATAGTTCTTAGTTAATTATTATTAGAATGTATTGATAATTAATGATTTAGCTAGATTATTGTACTTTTGTGTCATTCTATGTTATGATTATTAAATAAATAGTTTAATTTACACAGCTTTATTAAGAAAATAAAAAGGGATTTAAAAAATTATATAATTATAACCTCAACTGAGTAATGATATCCTTAAGTAATTATATTCTTATATGTTATTAACTTAATTGATATTAAACGTATCATAATCCACATTGGTTATTGTCCAAATTTAATATAGAAAGAGAATAGATATAAAATTTCATACTTTTTATATTAGTTAATAATTAAGACTTTTTATATTAACTCTTTTATATTAATTAATTTAACTAATACTAAAAGTATTTTTTCCACTAAATCAAAATATCAAATATATTCTAGATCAACTCTTCCGTTCAACACATTCAAATATGATATCTAGCCCAGTTTTCGTATTTTTGGTATCTATAGTAAGGTTCATGTAGATTCTACTAAATTATGTGAAGCATATTTTTACTTAATGAAATCCACTTGAAATCAACAAAATTATAAATACTCTGCTGAAAAAACATTTCTCATATTCCATCAAAAAGAAATCGAGATAAAAAAAAATCTCAGATTTAATTTAGATTCTCATTAATTGGTATAAAATAGTATTAAAATAAAACTTTTATTTTGTAGTTTCCCAGTGTATCTCGTTCCGAGAATAGTATTCGAGACAAGTTGAGATAATAAATAAGAACATTTCGCCGCCACCTAAATCCTGTTTCATTGGTTTGTCATACCCTTTTAAAGCGTGTCTTACAGATTTTCTTTTCTTTTTCTTTTCACGTTTCCTTTTGCCTTTTTCTTTTTGTTGTTCTCTTTTTAAGGGTTTTAACATGGAAGGCCATGCATGTTGCTGTTGTTGCTCGAAAGGAGTTCATAAAGAAGAAAATGGAACCTAAGTGCGTTGTACAAGTGTAAACCTCACACTTTTCTTTTTTATTTTATAAATCTCCGTCCGATGAGTGTATATAAAAAAAAGATTATGTTCATTTTGTTCCAACTTTCTATAGTGGCAGCAGCCACAATGATTAGTTGTTTCCTCACCTTTCTTTCTAGATCGTTACAACTTTTGTACATTCCGAATGTAATGATTTTACATTTTCTTTTACTTTAATTTTTCGTTTAATCGTTTTCGTAGTTTTCGATTGGTTTCTTTTTCTCTATATTTTTCACTTTATCATGATATGATAAAGGGTTTAATCTTTAATTGTTCACGTGCATTCGAATAAATTGTTTCACAAGTTGAAGAAATATGTTGTGTAATACTCGACCATGATGCAATTTATTTGCAAAGATGTCCATCTATTGAATCCCGTGCACTGATACGGGTACTTTAAAATAAACTTTTGTCAACGTGTTTGAATATAAAGATCAATTTAGATTATGCTAATTTATATTCTTATATTGTTAATTTACTCAATTAGACTCTTAAATTTTATTTATGATTAATTTTTGCAATTAATGTTTTTAAAAAATTAATAAATTTTATTGACATAACATGACATGATAAATGATATATTATTTACCATAAATACTAATGTAACGATGACATGAAATTATAAAATAAAACACAAAAAATAAAATTAAGAACATTAAATCCTCAAAATATCATGTCGTCATCCCAATTGAATCTACGTCAAATATTAATAACACAATATCCACCGAGTCATTTTCCATTATCACGTAGGGAAATTCCATTAAATTTTAACAAAAACTATTAATTTTAAAGAAATTTTAATTACTTAATTAGGTTAATTAAGAATGTAAGTAAAATCATATATAAATACATAGTTTGAGGACTAAAAACTGTAATTAAATAACCCAAAAATGTAACACCCTCAAATTTATTCCTTCGTTGCATACATGTCTAATGTAGTTTAATTAATTAAATGCAATTATAATTATTAAATGTTTTAATTAATTGTTTTAAAAAGGTTTTAGATTAAAAAAGTATTAATTTAATTTTACTTTTAAATTTTATAATTTTAAGAATTTTAGAATTTAAAATTTATCCTAATTAAAATTATATTTATCTTTAATTAAACTAATAAGTTTCTATTATAACTTAGTATTGAGTGTATTAGAGTTTATAAATAATGTATATTATTGTATTAGAGTTGTAGTGATGTCCGAAAGTTTAGTAGGGACCCATAAAAAAACATCTAAGTACACATTTATTTTTTTTCTTATTTTGCCTATAGTGCACGTGACCCTGTGTTCATTCTCTCCTTATGACAAACCAATTTGTCTCACTCTTGTTATTATTTCTCGGCTTTCTCTTGAAACACTTAGTTCTCACTCATATTTTATATGCTTCTTCATTTTTTACACGTACTCTCATAATTAATTTTTTTAATTATAATAATTACTTATTCTACAAATATAATTAAAATCGTTTCCTATAATTTTCGTAAAAATTATATGTTGGTTATTTATTATTATATTTTAATTAGGTTAAAAATATAATTTAAAATTGTTTATTATTCCATAGCAGTGCTACTACTAAATTATGTTTATAAATTAAAATGTATTTAAAAAATAAATTGATGTATGGCATTTTAATTGTTATTCGGCGCTGAAATTGTTGTTTGATCAATTATATGATTATTGTTTTGAATTGTATTATTGTTGGTATAAAATATTTGTGTATTTTATATGTACAATCTATAAAGAATTAATAAGTAAAAAAATGTAAAGAATAAATCACATGAAGGGGATTGAATTGTGATTTTAATAAAATTTTATCTTATCTGTTGTTTTGAAATCAGTACAGACAATTCAAATTTATCTTGAAAAATTTAATTTAAGAGATTAAGTTATTCTTTAATTATCCTCGTTAGTCACAAGATAAAATCTAGAAAACACAATTGTTTTCATACTGGTTCGTCTATATCAGACTACGTCTAGTTACCCAGCAAAAACTAAGTTTTCACTATCAACCGTGAAAAGGTTACAAGTATTGTTTGAACCCAGCACTTCTGACTAATACAAAATATTCTTTGATCACAACCTTTCCAGGCTAACTCACCAAGTATTGTTTGAAACACAGCCTCTTCAAGCTAAAAAAAGGTATTCTTTGCAAGCACAACCTCCTTAGGCTAAAGTACCACAGACGTGGATTTAGAGAAGTTTAAAGAAACTTAAGTTTTCCTCTTCGTAGAGAGGGTTTTTACAATGAAGAATAAGTTCAAGAGCGAATTCAAATAATCAGCTTGTAATAGCGTTTTCCCCAACTTGAAATGGTGAAGTGAAGTCTTTTATATAGGCAACAGTCTGAGGAGATCCGTTAGACTCAAGAGTTATGACCGTTGTCCTTTTTCTTGAAACTTTTCATCAGTGGCAGAAGATCAATCGAATAATTAATGATTTGCAGCGGAGTCAGAGCATGTTCAGCACCTTTTTCTGACTTGATCAGTTTGGGTAACGAAAGTGTGATCTACTTAATTTCAATGTGTTTAGCTTTTGAATGCTGAATAGGGTTTTTGCTGAGATTAATTGCACTAGTGTTGTCACAGAAAACTGGGATTTGGGTTTCAAACCTGGAGTAATCTTCAAGTTGATGTTTTACCCAAAGAAGTTGTGAACAACATCCAACAGCAGCTATATATTCTGCTTCTTTGGTAGAGAGAGCTATAGAGTTTTATTTCTTACTTGACCAAGAAATAAGAGACTTGCCTTGAAATTGGCATCCACCACTTGTGCTCTTTCTCTCCACTTTGTCTCCAGCATAGTCAGCATCACAATAGCCATTCAAACTGAAATCACTATTTTTCTTATAAAATAAAGAGAGATTAGTGGTTCTAGTAAGATATCTAAGAATACGTTTAACAACTTGTAAATGAAATTCTCTAGGATCAGACTAAAAACGTGCACAAAGACAGACGCTAAACATAATGTCTGGTCTACTTGCAGTTAAATAAAGCAGTGAACCAATCATACCTCGATATATCGTCGATCAAACGGTCTTACCTGATTCGTCTTTGTTGAGACTAGCACCAGACGAATGCATGGGCATTTTCATTGGCTTTGCGTTGTCCATCTTGAATTTCTTGAGAAGTTCTTTTGTATACTTTTGTTGATGAATATAGATTCCTTCTTTCATCTGTTTGACTTGAAGTCCTAGGAAGAATTTTAATTCTCCCATCATATTAATTTCGAACTCATCCTGCATTAACTTAGAAAAATCCTTACACAAGGATTCGTTAGTGGCTCCAAAGACTATATCGTCTACATATATTTGGACAATAATAAAGTCTTTTAAAACACTTTTCTTGAAGAGTGTAGTATCAACTTTTCCTCTAGAAAAAACCATTTTTAAGAAGAACGGAACTTAGTCTATCATACCAAGCTCTAGGAGCTTGCTTAAGACCATAGAGTGTTTTCTTCAATTTGTAAACATGATCTGGTTTAGATGAACTCTCAAATCCAGGAGATTGTTTTACGTATACTTCCTCTTCAATAAAACCATTTAGAAAAGCACTTTTTACATCCATTTGATATAAGACGATATTCTTATGAGAAGCAAAAGCAAGTAGGATTCTAATAGCTTCTAATCTAGCTACAGGAGCAAAGGTTTCAGTGAAATCAATACCTTCTTGTTGGTTATAACCTTGAGCTACCAACCTTGTTTTATTTCTTACCACTTTTTCAGCTTCATCTAGTTTGTTTCTGAACACCCATCTTGTTCCAATGATGCTTTTGTTCCTTGGTCTTTCTACTAAGGTCCAAACATCATTTCTGGTAAACTGGTTTAGTTCTTCTTCCATAGCTAAAATCCAGTCATTGTCTAGTAGAGCTTCTTCAATATTCTTGGGCTCTATATTTGACACAAGAGCGTACCTAGACGATTCTTTAACCCTTGATCTTGTTTGAACACCTTGATGTCTATCTCCAATGATAAGATCTTTTGTATGGTTTGAGGCAAACCTCCAAGTTCTGACAGGAGCTTGAACGTCATGATGATGTGTATCAGACAAAGAGGGTTTGTCTGTACTTCTATCGTCTATTCTTGCGTTTGTACTTCTATCGTCTATTCTTGCGTCTGTACTTCTATCATTTACCTTTGCGTCTGTACCAAAAGGGTTAATCTGCAAATAATCAAATAAATTTTCTAGGTCTGATATTTCCTTATCAGCCTTTGAGTTATCTTGAAATTTTACATGAATAGATTCTTCTACAACTTGCGTCTTAGAGTTAAACACTCTATAGGCCTTAGATGTATTGGAGTATCCAAGTAAAAATCCTTTAATCACCTTTGAATCAAACTTTCCAAGTTGATCTATGGTGTTAAGAATAAAGCACTCACATCCAAAAGGATGAAAGTAGGATATGTTGGATTTTCTTCCTTTCCATAGTTCATAAGGAGTCTTGTTTAATATGGGTCTTATTAATATTCTGTTTTGAATATAACAGGATGTATTTATTACTTCTACCCAATAGTATTTCGGAAGAGAGCTTTCATGCAACATTGTTCTAGCCATTTCTTGTAAAGTACGATTTTTCCTTTACACAACTCCATTTTGTTGGGGAGTTCTTAGAGATGAAAAATTGTGAAAGATGCCTTTTTAAAAACAAAAGGCTTTGAACTCAGAGTTTTCAAATTTTGTTCCATGATCACTTCTCACAGACGTAATACATATTCCTTTTTCTTTTTGAACACGTTTACAGAATATTTCAAAAGTATTAAAAGACTCGTGTTTTTGGGCCAGGAAGTATACCCAAGTAAATCTAGTATAGTCGTCTATAATGACAAACCCATATCTCTTTCCTCCAAGACTTTCATCTGAAGTGGGTTCAAAGAGATCAATATGTAACATTCCAAGTGTCTTGTCGTGGAAACAACATTTACTTGCTGACAAGATTCACACAAACGATTAGACTTCTAAGATATTTTTGGCAAACCTTTTACAAGATCCTTTTTAGAAATTTTTGAAATATACTTGAGACTCAAATGTCCAAGCTTTTTATGCCAAATATTTCGTTCATCATCTGCTGAAATTAAACATGTTACATTCTGATCACTGAGGTCAAAAAGATAAACTTCATAGATATTGATCCTTCTTTTCCCAACAAACAGAATGGATTTATCTTTATTTTTTACTATACATTCATCAGCATTAAAGGCTACTTCATATCCACTGTCACAAAATTGACTTATGCTAAGTAGAATGAAGTTCAGGCCTTTAATGTAGGACACATTTTGAATGAGAGGGTTGGGTGTCTTACCAACAGTCCCAATCCCTAGGATTTTACCTTTCCCTGAACCATAAGACACAGACCCTATACTTGGTCTTAGGTCTTGGAACATAGACAGGTCTTCCGTCATGTGTCGTGAGCATCCACTGTCTATGTAACAGCTTGAAGTCTTCTCTCTTCCTATTAAGGATATCTGCAACAGGAATAATGAGTGACTTTGGTACCCAAATTTTTTTGGGTCCTCCTTTATTAGTAGAAGAAGATTTCTTTTTGTTCAAGGTTTTAGTGTTTTTCTTGTAATAATTTTGAACCTTATTGTAACTTTTGTTCTTCTTCTTTTGAGTAGACGAAACAAAATTTGTCTTCTTTTCATTTGTCTGCTCAACATAACCTAGTCCACTCTTATCTGAAGGGACCCTCCCATATTTTAAAATATTTTCAAGCATAGAGGATCCTTTTGTGAACTGAGTTATATCCTTGAGTAAAGAATCATTTTCTTTCTGTAATCTTTCGATTTCAAGAATTAAAATGTTCTTTTCAGAGTCATACGACATATCGTCTGATACCTTCTTCTTGAGCAACTCTTTTTCATATTTTAAAGCAATATTTTCTGCCAAAATTTGTTTCAACTTTGCTTTGCAGGTCTTGTATTGCTCAACAATAAAATGAGAGTTTGCTAGAAGAGTATCGTATGATATTTCTTCTGATTCTAATTCAGACTCAGATGAAGTAGACGAAACAGAAGAATCATTTACCTCAGAGGAAGTGTTGTCTCCAGCCATGAGACATATATTTGTGGTTTCCTCTACCTCTGTGGAATCGTCTGAACTGTTGCTGTCAAGGTCTTCCCAAGTCAGCAAATTCTTCTTCCCTTTCTCTCTACGAGGATTCCATCTTTTCTTGAGCTTTGGACATTCAGATCTCATATGTCCAGGCTTTCTACATTCATAGCAGACGATCTCAGACCCTTCCTCTTTATTTGAAGATTTTTCAAGAAGCTTTTTCTCTTTCTTTCTGAAAAAGCGTTGACCTCTTCCTTTCTTCATCATCATCTTCTTGAATCGTCTAGCCATGAGAGATATCTCATTTTCAGACGATCCATCAGACAAGTCTAATTCAGACGTTTCAGCCTTGAGAATCTTGGTCTTCTTCTTTTTCTCTTTCTTAACAGATTCTTCTTTTGGTACTTCATCAATGGATGGAAGAGTTATAGTATCTTGAACTTTTATCTTGTCTCTTTTACATAGGAGTACATCATGTACTCTTAAGGCACCTATTAACTAATCAAGAGTTAATGTTTTCATGTCACGTCCCACAGAAATGGCGGTAGACATTGCTTCCCATGGAGTAGGAAGACTATCCAGAATCTTCATGTTATTTTGTACCTTCGTGAAAGTGATTCCCAACGAAGTGAGGCCATTTAATATTGTTTGGAATCTTCCAAACATCAGTTCAATGGATTCACCTTTCTTCATAGAGAACATCTCATATTCTCTTTGCAATGTAGCAACCTTTCTCATTCTGACGTCTTCAGTTCCTTCATATTCAGAGCGTCCCAGAGTTCTTTGGAGGTTTTATAGGCATAGAATCTGTTGTATTATGTCCTTGAGAGAGCACACGTGAGTGCATATCTAGCTTTGTTGTTCAGCTCCATGAGGGTGCATTCCTCATTTCCCCTATTCAGTTTCTGGTTTAACAATGGGAATATCTCCCTGAGTGCTAATCTTTCAGAGTCTATACTGAGTAGACTTTATGTACATCTCTATCCTGTCTGCCTAGTAGGGATAGTCATCTCTAGAGAAAGCTGGCGGCTTGTTCATGGAGGAACCTTCTGAAAGGAAAGTTGGCCCTTGTGACTCCATTTTGATCTTTTCCTCTAACAGCTGTAAAACGCTCAACCCTTAGAGGCTGAGCTCTGATACCAAACTGTAAAGAATAAATCACAAAAAGGGGGGTTGAATTGTGATTTTAATAAAATTTTATCCTATTGTCTGTTGTTTTGAAACCAGTACAGACGATTCAAATTTATCTTGAAAAATTTGATTTAAGAGATTAAGTTATTCTTTAATTATCCTCGTTAGTCACAAGATAAAATCTAGAAAACACAATTGTTTTTATACTGGTTCGTCTATATAAGACTACGTCTAGTTACCCAGTAAAAACTAAGTTTTCACTATCAACCGTGAAAAGGTTACAATTATTGTTTGAACCCAACCACTTCTGGCTAATACAAGATATTCTTTGATCACAGCCTTCCCAGGCTAACCCGCCAAGTATTGTTTGAAACACAGCCTCTTCAGGCTAAAGAAAGGTATTCTTTGCAAGCACAGTCTCCTCAGGCTAAAGTACCACAAACGTGGATTTAGAGAAGTTTAAAGAAACTTAAGTTTTCCTTTTCGCAGAGAGGGTTTTTACAATGAAGAATAAGTTCAAGAGCGAATTCAAATAATCAGCTTGTAATAGCGTTTTCGCCAACTTGAAATGGTGAAGTGAAGTCCTTTATATAGGCAACAGTCTGAAGAGATCCGTTAGACTCAAGAGTTATGACCGTTGTCCTTTTTCTTGAAACTTTTCATCAGTGGCAGAGATCAATCAGAATAATTAATTATTTGCAGCGGAGTCAGAGCATGTTCAGCACCTTTTTCTGACTTGATCAATTTGGGTAACGAAAGTGTGATCTACTTTTCGTGTTGCAGAAGTTTTGCATAGTACCCAATAGCCTTTTTGGAAACTTCTAAGAGTAACGAATAAATTTGAAAGTTTGCAAGCGTTACTCCGTCTGTCTTCACTTTTTGTGTTGTCTGTCTTCACTTTGCTTCTTGTAGACGCTGGGTCTTTAACAGAGCAAAAGACATTCAACAAACGCTCTAAGGTAGTGTCGTCTACAATCATGATTGCATCGTCTGCTCTTTGTGATGAATCATCTTTGAGGAAACATGGAATAAGACTTTACAGATTGAAGAGTCACCTTTCGTCTGTGGTCCTCACATCGCCTACACTTGCATCGTCTGTTCGTATCGTCTGTCTCGTAATTATCAAAACTTAAGAGTGTTAATCCCCTTGATCTAACAAAAATTATATACTATTAAACAGAAAAAATTTCTAATTCTAAAAATATACATTTTTTAAAAAAAAAATTGATTATTTCCAGGATAGAAAAATTTTACATATTATAAGTGTGATTTCTCAAATAAATATAGAATAAGATAAATAAAATATATGTGATAGAGAATGAAGAGTATAATAACCAGCCAGTGATTTTTATCTGAGAAAATTCGACTGTTCCTGAACTACGTTTATATACGCAGTATATGTTGAAAAATTCAAAAACAGAGAAATAAAAGGGAATATGGCTTATTAGATTCATAATTAGGTGAAAGGTAAATAAATATACAATTAGAAATAAAATGTTGTATAATGAATTTTCTGAAAATTAAGTACAGAAAAAGTCTTAAAAAATCATCTAGAATAATCTATAAATCGTAAAATTATAGAAAAATGATATTTAGAATCCATAGAATTTTATCTTAGTTATGGTATAATCATAAATAATATTTTAGGGTTTGATTCAAAATCATAAAATAAAGAATAAAAATTATAATTTAAATTTACATTATGAAACTTAAAAAATATGTAACTTTTAAATTGCAATTGTGTAAAATTATGCACAATTAGTTATCCTTGATTAGAAATCAAATAATCAAGCATAAGAAGAATGAAAGAAGACGTAAGAGAGGAGCTTGCTAGAAAGCAATCGTAGCCACTAAAGTTCTTTATTAAATGCCAAATTATAGAATTTTGATTCTTTATCATTTTGCTACAAAACTTCGCGTGTGGAATGCATTGTCATTCATGCTACACGGCAAATGATTGTCACAAAGGAAGAAAATTATAAAATGAGATAAGATAAGAAAGCTTTAAATGCAAAATTAAGATAAGTCAAAATCTTATATTAGTATTTATTACTTAGTTACCTTTAAAGGTATCTAGTTGTTAATGTAACCAAATTTTGCTAACTAAATGGTTACATGCAATATTTTAAGGATTTCTTTCAGAAATAAATACAACATTTGGGACAACTTGTAGGACATTCCGCCATGATTTTTATTTCCCAAGCATATAAAGTCCTTATCTTTTTCTAAACGCCAAACCATGAGCTTTTATTGCCATAATTCTAAAATTTTCAAAATCTACTTCACTTAACCTAGTGTCGAAGTGAGTCAACTCCATTTCATCTTCAAATGATTTTTCAAAGGGTTTCAATGAGTTTTCAAGAGAAATTAAGGTAAGAGAAGTTTTCAAATTATTTAAGTTTTCTTGTTTTTAAAGAATTTAGGATTCTAAATCTTATAAATTTTTATGTTTTAAAATTTTGAAGTTTCTATGTGTCTTAATTTTTATTATCTTTAACTCTTGAATTTATAAGAATTAATAAATTTTTAAAGTAATAAGAATAATAAGATATGTTTTTAAAATAATCCATGTTTATAAGGATTTTCAAGGGTTTTAAGTATAATTGGAAGATTTGATGATAAAAGGTGGCTAATATGGCTTAAAGTAGAATTTGTACTAATTCAGTTAAGATATTCTAAGCCAAGTTAAATGGTAAGCACCAATAAATAATAATTAAAAGATGGTTCTATAATTAAAACATTAAAATTATAAGTTTATAGAGATTGATTACCTATGTTGTGAATTTGGATGACCTGTGCTATAAACTTGGATGATGAATGAGATTATGATTTATTACCTATGTTGTGAACTTGGACGACTTGTGTTGTGAACTTGGATGATGATTTGAATTATGATTGATTACTAATGTTATGAACTTAGATGATTTGGACTATTAATTATTAATCTATGTCGTAAACTCGAATGGTGGATTGGACTTGTAATACCATAGTTGTGAAATGGATTGGTGAAGTTTAAATTAATAATAAACTTATTTTGAGAAGAGAGATAAGATTACATTCATTCATGCATTACCTCAAAATAGGTGGCCTCAGTACAGGGTGTAGACAATAAATTTAATTTGTGCGTCTAGGATTATGCTAGACTTGGGAGATCTTAAAACAGTGAGAATTCATTTAACTCATCATGATCACATGTTGTTTATAAGATTTTATGCACCACTAGGAGATCCCAATTGGTTGGTAAGTTTTACGATGATGATGTTGTACCACCTGAGATGACATTACATTGCATATTGATGAAGTTGAGGATAGAGCATGCATCATATAGGAAATTTTCATTTAATCATAATTTATTTATTAACTTATTTAATTACTGTATATATTTCTTTAAGATTTATTATCTGTAACTTACCCTTACTTGTTTGTGTTTGCGGTTTTACACCTGTAATGATCCTGAATTTTATTTGGGAAGCATATTAACAAGTTAGAATCGATATTTTGTATGGATGGATGTACAAGAATGGGTAACTTTTATGGCTAAAAAATGGATGTTTATGAACATTGTGTATATTGTTATGAAATTTTGCATGTAATGAACACTAAGTATTTTCTTTTATGAAACTCTGCAAAGAAATTTTTGATGCAAAGTGGTGGGCCATCATTTTATGATATAATTTATCTATTCTATTTCTAAGAGAAAACAAATGATGGTGACGTTTTTCTTATAAACATATTATTATTTAATTTTATACAAATAAATTTAAAGAAAGTAAACATTTTCTACTAATAATAATAAAACAAAGAAAGTGGAAGTATTTTAGTGATGACGAGTTGGGTCGTTACACCTTTCTTCTTTTTCAATGTGAGATTTTCTTCTTCTCTTCATTTTTCTTCTCTTCTATTACTACCCATCATCTTCATCTTCCTTGTTGGTTCAAAAACACCCCAAGGCAACAAGAGAAGTCATTCTCTTTATCATTTTATCCTTACTATCACCGCAAGTGTTGTTTTCTTTCTCATTTCTCTTTTTTGTTGTAATCCACTCTGATTTTTGAAATGGTTGGTTCAAAAACATAACTTCATTATCTCTTCCTTCCACCAAGCTCCCTTTTCTAGCTTTGAAGGTCCAATTGAGGTTTCACTTTCTACACATTCTCAAACTTTCCTTCCTTTAGCTAGCTTTTCCCTATTTAACAACTAGGGCTAGTTCTGAAGTTCAATAATGATGTTTATGTTCCTCTATTCTTGTTTAAAATGTGCTTTACTGGGGTGTATGATATCCTTTTTGGCTAATTTCAATGTATGGGTCTACTCAAAATGTCATTTGGAATGAATGTCTGATTGTTAGTGTTGGTGAATATGTGTATTAATGGTGTTGTGTTAAACTGTGGATTACATTATCTATTTTGAAATTCGATGAATGACATAGGATGTGACTAGAAGGTTGGTTGAACTGATTTTGGTGTTTAAAAAGTCATAGTGTCATCAGTGGTTGAATTTCAGCTTTAGGCCTAATTGGATCCAAATACTTGCTTAAACAACTTAGTTAAGGCATTTTGGACTTAGTAGCAACTTTAGTTAAGTTTAGAAAGCCTTAAAACTAAATTTGACCCTTTAAAACCCAACAACTTAGCATTTTTAGTGAACTTTAGATTTTAGGAAGTCATATTTTGCAACAAGCCATTTTAATCGGTTTTAAACTTCTAAACACTCTAAGAATATGCCTTTAGACTTGTTAATATGGGTAGTGTCCTGTTTTAAGTTCCTTGTAAGCTAAATGTAAATCTTAAAGTTGACGTGAATGTATTACTTAGGGCTTATAGAGGGAGTTAGAGGGGAGATGGTGCCTTTTGTGGTTTCAGTGTTTTAGAATATAAAAGGTTAGAAGTATAGAACCATACCTCTAGTGCTCAGTTGTGTATATTTCGGCCTTCTTAGGATCTGATATATCCAGACAGGCGCCTATTCATACCCAGGAACATTATAGGCCACAAGCAAATGGTGCTCAAATGTCGATTGTCGCCCAATCGGATGAGGTGTTACGAGAAAAATTTGTCCAAGTGTCCATGGCGCCCAAGCAACAACCCCTAATGTTTGAGTTCTTTGTTTCATACTAGTGTGTTGATACTTGGTTTCCTATTCAATTATTTTGTTCTCTGTATTGTTAAAATCCTATTGTATGTTTGCAAATGAGGAGTTATGGATGGGTGAAGAATATGATTGATTATTGGGACATTTTATGATGAATGGCATAAAGGATCATTAATAAGTGTCATTCTTTAGTTAATATTTGGGTTAATTGTGGTGACATTTATCATTTGTTTTATTAAACTTTCTTTAATTCTAAATTTTTAGAAATATTTGTAAATTCATCTAGTTATTGGTGAATTGCAAACAATTCTTCAATTTCTATAGTGTTTTGTGCCCAAGCAAATGTAATAGTGCAAAAGTGATCTAAGTGATTAAGTTGTGATGCGATCCTAATCCAAGGAACACAATTTTCCTTATTTATCTTGAAGTCCACCTTGAGTTGTTGCACATATTCAAGTCACACCACAAAGATGGTTCTTGGCTGGTGAATGAAACCTTAAGGTTTAATTTTGAATCTTCATTAACTGTGTTGAACAACAGTTGAAGAAATATATTTCAGATGCGCATGCGTAAAGAAATAAGAATGAAGGGTTGTAAAAGATTTAGACGCTATAGAGAATGATCTCTAATAAGCCTTGAATCACCACAAAGGACTCTATCTTTCTTTGATAAGATTTTTGAGTATGCAACTTACACTAAGAAGAATTTTTTATCGTAGAAAAAATAACAAATTTTATTAATGATCCAAATGTGACAGCTTACACATAAATGAAGTGGACTTAGAGGTTTGAGAGGTGAAATTCTAAGGAAGCATGAGCTCTAATGGGCTTGAGGCTTAGGCCTAATTCGTGGGGCTCTTAAACATTCAAGGCTCATTAAGAGTCCAAGCTTCTTACAACAAAGCCTGATAAACAATCACCATGTAATACCCTTAAGAAGAAAGAAAACATGTAGTCCTCGTCTTCTGCCATCTTTAGATATGACTTCCTTCATGATCAGTCTTAGCTTGGATATTCAAAATCTTCATGCTCAACAAGTAGCTAGTTGTCGTGATCAACTTCAACTTTCAGATAATTTTTATGGTTTCAAAGCTCTTATGCAGCTGGGTCTTTTCCTTGGCCATCCCTTGACTAATTTTGTGCTACCATTGCTTGGCTAGTGGACAAGCCAAGAATCTAAGTCTGGGTCTAATTCTAAATCCACCTCAAATTGATCTAGCTTTAGAAAGGAGTTTGAGGATGAAGATATGGCCCAACCTGTAGATGATGTGATTTGAAGAGTTGATGCCAGTGGTAGTAGCTTGTATTTTTAGTTTATTTTGTTTATTTTATTTTTTAGACTTGTGTTTATTTTCATTTTCTAAACTTGGTATTAGTAGTTTAAATTCTAGTTATCTATTTTTTATTGACGCAAAATTTTCAGTAAACTTGTGATGTATGAATGGTTTGGTTGTGGTATGTTGAACAAGTATGCAATTTTTTAAGTATGTTTCTTATTTGTATATGCATAAGTCCAAAAATTTACATATCTTGCTCATGTTCATATATACTCACTCCTTGCATGATTTGAGAGATTCAACTACTTGGATTTGAACAAAAAAATTTGAGTTGGTCAGAACTTTTCATTAAAAAAAAAATTGCACGTTTTGAGGCAAGTAGTGTAAGTTGTGGTGTTCCTCTTGTGATCATTTTAGTTTCAAATGAGTTTATTGGATTGATGTGAAATGCATATGGAAATCTTTTGTTTGGCTTATTAAAGTACAAGCTTTGAACTTTGGTGTGGTGTGTGCACCAAATAACATGATACATTTTATACATTGTTGAGTAGCTTCATTGGTTGTCATAGTTGATTTTACATGATTTTCTAATCATCATTGCATAGAATGCATAGAAATGAGACAGGTCTTGTTTCTCAAACATAAGTGACCTAGAGCTATACAATTGTCCCTAAAATTATCAGAATTTCATCTTTTACTAACCCCTTAAACTATACATGTTTCATTTTCCTCTTGACCCAAGCCTAGTATGGGGTTCCATTCCTTATCTTGAGTTAGGTGAGCAAAAACATGTATTATCCCAGATTGAAGTTGGCTTGGTGAAGGAATGCTTGAGTGAACTTTGTTCCCAATCTTGTTGGTATTAATAGCATGATATAACTCCCTCTTATGTTGAAGATGTTCAATTCTTTTACTTATAAAAAATAATTTAAAAAATTAAGAATCAAATAAATAATAGGGAAAGTCAAAAAATAAAATAGTGCATAAATGTTGAGAACTAAGTGGTTCTAAAATTTGGTTTTGGTACAAGAATTGGATAATGAATTCAAGTAATTTTTGAGTGATGTCTTGCTTTCTTATTCTCAAGATGCATTTGTATATCCAAAAAACCAATAATTTCTTTACAACCTAGCCTACTTAAAATGTTCTATGGATCTATGTTGAATATGGTTCTTCGTTTTGATTTGTGAAGAAAGGAAATGCAATTTTAATGTCCAATTTACCATGTTTTTACATTTATCATATGCTTATAGTAAACTCTCTTAAATTTTATACTTTTAAAAAGAATGTAAATACATCTTGTTATTGGTGAATTACTAATAGTTCTTCAATTTTTATAGAGTATTATGCCTAAGCAAGTGTAATAGTGTCAATGGAACCTTAGAGTGTCATAAGTTGATCAAGTTGTGGGATTTGGAGGTGGCTTTTGGTTGTTCATGGCACCTGGGCGAATTTTCCTTGTGGCTTGTCATATGCCTGGTACAAAATTAGCTTGGTAAATTTTACTTCCAACCCAAAACTAGCCTAAGCGCCCAATTGGCCAAGGCAAGTTTCCCTTGTTTTGATTATGCATGATATTGAGAAAGGGACAATTTTGGAATGAAAAACTTGTTGGCTACACATTAACTAGGGGCTAAGAATCATTTGAGGGTTCAGCAAATTGGAACTAAGAGAAAGGGGAGAGAAAGAACTTTGAAAAACATTTATTCATAGAGCACATTTTCTCTTATTTTAATTTTGTTGTTGCTTAGCCTGTCATGCTTGTCTGATTAACATTGTAAAGGATTAGATGTAATTACTATTTCTGATATAGTTGTATTGAGTTCATATATATATATATATATATATATATATATATATATATATATATATATATATATATATATATATGTGTGTGTGTGTGTGTGTTGAATATATACACAAGAGACTTCTTTTACTTATATTTTCATTATTCCCTTCTTGTTTTATTGTTTCATTCTGGTTATGTTGTTCTTGATTTTGAATTGTTGGAGTGTCCAGAAAGTGCTATAATAATTGAAATTGATTAGGATAACTCTTCTTATTACACATCTAAAGGTAGTGTGTAGTAAGAATATTGCTTATACTCATGATATTATGTTTAAAGCTAAGATTGTTTATATATTTTGCAAGGAATTGATAATGGACAAATATCCCCTAGTAACCTTTTTGCAAGGAATTGATTTAGGTTAGATTAATGAGTGCGTCAACATATTGGAAAAAGGGTTCTTGTATATTTTTGTTCTTGTAACTTACTAAGGATTTAAAGGATGAAATTAAATTCCTTCCTCCTACAATCTTGACATTTAGTTACGATAATCTTTTGTTATGTTTTAGAATTAAGTGCAGTTCATGTTTTAGTTTCATTTACTTGTTCATTTCAATTCAAATAATTCGTTTATTAAAATGTATAGAAAACTAAGTTGATTCACATTTACGTGGAAAATTTGAGAGGCTATCATAAATTTCCTTTGGAGACGATTTTTATTTTGAAACCTACAATTGACATATGGTGTGTTTGCCAAGTGTTTGTTAAAACAACAATTAACAATTATGATGATTCAATATTTTTGAAATTTGTGGGGATTATGGCCACTATTTAGAGGTGACTAAGTTGGCCGATTTGAGTATGTCCATATGGCATATGGATGTTGAATTTAAAATTTGGCAAGAATCATCACAATTACTTAATAAAAATGTTTGAAAATAAGGATTGAATAAAACTAAGATAGTTGGTTCCTAATCAGGATCTTAAGAGATAGATGTTCAAAAATTTAGAGGGTTGTCACTTGGTGGCGAATGCTTCCACCATGAGAGATCATCATGGGTTGGATAGTAAATGCTACTACAATATTGGTGGCCTCGACATTGACAATGTATTCTCCAAGACATTGCTGCTCGATTTTAAATGGTACCACATAACATAGGAGTGTAGTGAGGATTTCATGTATCATTTGAGGAATTGTATCCATTGTGATGAAAATAATTCTATTTGTGTTGGAATATGTCATGTTGTTGATGTTATTAATGTTATTTCAATGAATTAACTCTTTCTGGTCTTATGTGTTTGGCACTTACTATAATCTCTAGATGATTGGATAAATATATGATAAGCAGATGACTCAAGGTAGTTTTAAGAGAGGATGTTTTGGGTCAAGACATTCCTTTACGTGGAAACTTTTTTCATCATCTTTTATATTTTTTTTTTCCTTGTTTTGTCTGAGGTTTAGAATAGCTTGATATTTTGTAATGATTTCAATTTGGGACAAGTAATTTGATTGTTAAATATGGAACGAGACTGTAATGTTTATTCAGTATTTTCGTTGATATAATAGATTAATGGTTATGTTCATAATGTTAATTGTTTATTTTTTTTACTTGACGATCGGTTATATTTTTTTTTAAAATCAGTTAATGTAGCACTTAATAAACAGTGTTAAAAATTAAATAGTTATATAAATATAATTAATATGCCATGTAATCTGACAGTTATTCATTCAACGATATTCACAGGGAAATCTCAAGCATTCAGTGATATGCGAACACAAAATCAATATTCGAAGTTGAAGCAAGAGTCCACGTTACAGACAAGAGGCAGATAACAGAAAAGAGTTGAATTTTTAAGTGAATCAGTATCATGTGAAACAATCTTTCTTTGGTTCTCACGTACGTACGTACACACTACTGGAGACGATAAAACATTTCATAACGTAGAGAATAGCCATCACTCTTATTTGAAGTCAGTGAAAGAAGAAACTGAAGAGGAAGCACGAGCTTCCATTCTTTATATTTACAAACACAGTATCAACGGTAGGATTCCTTACCCAAATGTGATAATTTTTAAATTTCAGGGACTAAAATAAAATAAAATATTTAAAGGAATTAAAATTAAACATTTAAATTTTAAAAGAACCCAAAAAACATGTTTTATTTCATTAAGAATTTAATAATTTACCTTTGATTTGGGATGAATCAAACGGATGAGAGTAAGCATATATAGAATATAAAACATGACAATGACAGCTTATGACAGAAAGTATTAATGAGTGAAAGGAGGCAGAATCAAGCAGTGCCCTAGGAGTGGTCTATCTATCTATTTTCATGTGAATTGTCTACACGGTACAGATTCTGACATCGCAAAAACATGTAATAGAAATGGAGGAATAGTCATTTTGCATAAGAACCAACCAAGAATCTATTCTTTGAACACCACACAAGGTCATGGAAATTTGTGAGGTTAGATGGACCTTTTTATAGCTTGGGAAGAAGAATCCAATCAGACAAATGCCGACTTGTTAAACAGAACAAAACATGGGAAAGACATTAGTAGGAAGAATTGATATCGGTGATTTAATTATTAATACAAACTGAGAAAAAAATACAGATCAGAGCTTCATGCCAATTCTAACCACACACGAGCCAGGTTAATAATACCATGACAAAGGCAATTTTACCACTACGGGACAATTTGCTTTTTCAATTATTAAAATGGGTACTTATTAAAAATATTCTTAAAACGGCGTAAAATTTACAACTTGTAAAAATCGTGGAAAGTTACTAACTTGTATGATGATTTTCTTTTTTAAAATAACTAATAAGTTGTAAAACTCAAAGTCTCTAATAAAATCATATTTATGCCATAAATATCTCGTGTGAATGCGACATTTGTATATAAGTTTTTGGAACTTCACAACTTTATACATAAGTCATAATATCAATGCGACTTTAATACACACACCATTTTCTCTATAAACTATGACATCCAAACGTCTCTAATTTTCCGTTGGTCTATATTTTACATATTTCACAATTCAATCTTAGAAATAATTTTACATTTCACACTCACTTATAATTAAAAAAAACAATAATTAAATTCCAAGACAGCACATTATTGCCATTCAACGGGGTCCCATTCTTTTCCTACAAATGCAGGGCCCGTGAACTTGTTGAACAGTAAAGTTAGAAAAAGCTAGCATTTATTGTACGGTTAAATGACTCAAATGGGTTTAAATGGAAAACTATTTAGTGTTATGGTCTGGTTCCAAACTATATATTAGAGATGGTCTATTTTAAAGAAGATGTCCGTCAGAGGGATTTTAAAGTAGGGACACAAAGGGTCGCACTCAAACACCTTCGGTCAGTTGGCTAAACATGATAAGCTTGCAATGTCACGTGGCGGTTGCACCACAAGGTAATCAGTGCTACATGGCAAAAGGTGCCTTGTCCATTACTTTTTTGTTTTTTATATGCAGGTATAGTTAAAGATATAATATTTTAAAATAGCAATTTTTCCACGCTAATTTACTTATATGTATTTAATATTATTTAATAATTAAATTATTTTTCTTATATGTTTAAATTTTTACATTTAATTTTTTGTTGTAGATAATTTACGGAGATATGACTTCAATAAATATTATTTAGTTATTATCATTTTCTATAACAGGCGCTGAATATATATAATAGCTAGATTATTTCTTACGGATTACTTTATTAATGGTTAGTATCAAAATTATAAAATGTAAATTAGGGGTTTAGGTGCTTAGGATGGTCAATAATGCAACAAACATCAATTAAAATGCAATAACAACTAAGAAAACAGAATTGCAGTATCAAATAAATTGCAGAATCAGTTAATAAAAGTATACACCAATTTAATCGTTGTTGGTTATCAATTTCTCTCATTGGTTCAATAAAATGAGTACAATCGTTTCTGCAACGTATTGAAACTAGAGTCCCTACGTTCCAACACTGAATTAAAGCTCTGAAATCTTGGAGTATTTTATTCAAACACTTGGTGGCCTTTAAACTCACACAATCGCATGAGAGCACACAACTCGATTTCGAATCAATCAATTAGTTCTCTGCATCCATTATTGATCAACAATGCTAGAACAACCAGAAAATCAATTCAAAACATTAATCGATTAATTAAAATTGAAATCCCAACTCAAAATGCAAAGAAAAGAGGAAAAATGGAAAGGGAATTGCAAATCCTAACATAGCAAAAAAAAAAAAAAAAAAAAGCAAAGGCACATAACCAAAATCTAAAATTAAAATGCACGTGTAAACTGTTGGCAGATTTTTGTATTTGGACCTATATATATAGTGCAGGTCATGTGCTAGTCACATGACCTTTTAACGAGTTCAGGTCCCTCTTTCGAATCTCATACAAAACATAATTAAATGGTGCATATTACATGTAAGAAAATGGGCCTAAAACTTAAGTAACTCACTGGAAAATCTTGACAGCATCCAAATGCTAACTTCAAACTTAATTTTGTCTTACATTCAGTCCAAACTGGGCTTTGGTGTCTTTACAACTTTTGTAGTCCTTTAAGTCGTCTTTAAAACAACGTCAAGTGTAGCTTAAACGGAGTTTTGTAGCCCAAGTTATGTTCAAAATACTGAACCTAGTCAGGAACTAAAAATTGCAGCGAATAAATTATAAGATTCACACTTTAAACCGAATTGACCTTAAGTCATAAATGTACTTAAATATGTTAATTGAACATTAATTATGCTCTAATATTATGTGATAAGTGTAAATAAATTGATCAAAATTATAACACATCATCTACATTAACGGTTGGATAACTAAAAGTAATGAATGAGTAATGTTTGAAAGATGTAGAAGAGCTTTACAAATTAAAGCGAAGAATAAATTTTAGTTTATTGAAAAAAAAGAATACATAATAAATTTAAGTTAAATTCTAATAAAGTAATTGGTTCTAGAGATATTTTATGGGATAATTCCCAAAATCAAACTCAATTAAATACAACGCAGAATCATTCAATCAATACATATCACAATAGGATTTGAATCTAATCAAATAACAAGTTCTAACTTGAACATAACCAATTGAAATACTTAATTTACCTTAACTTGAACTGTAAAAGACAAATCACAAGAAGGGGGGTTGAATTGTGATATCTAAAAAAAATAATTTTCTTTCGTCTGTACCTTTCGTCTGTGGGTTCAAAGCTTGTTCAGACGAAACAGTGTTTATCTTGAAAGATTGATTTTAATATATAAACGTTAAAGTATATTTATCCCCGTTAGTTAACTAGCAGATAAAATAAATGCACAGATATTTTTATACTGGTTCGCCTATACAAGACTACGTCCAGTTACCCAGCAACCACTGAGTTTTCACTACCAACCGTGAAATGGTTACAAGTATTCTTTGAACTCAGCCACTTCTGGCTATTACAGATATTCTTTGATCCCAGCCTTCTCAGGCTAAACAACCAGGTATTCTTTGAACACACAGCCTCCTCAGGCTAAACCAGGTATTCTTTGAACACACAGCCTCCTCAGGCTAAACCAGGTATTCTTTAAACACACAGCCTCCTCAGGCTAAAATGCCACACAAGTGGACTTGAAAGATGTTTCGCAAAACAAAGTTTTCCTCTACGCAGAGAGGTGTTTACAATGAAGAACAGTTATCAGAATTGAGCGAATCCTTAAGAGTTAGAATGAGATAAGCGTATTCGCCAACTTGTTCTGATTGTGGTGAAGTCCTTTTATAGGCATCTTCTTCAAATAGCCGTTAGACTCATTTGAATGCCGTTGAGAGTCGTTGAAGATCTACTTGAGAACTTTCCAAAAGATTGTCAGTTGTCCTTGATTGATAGATGAGAGTTGCAGCGGATATCTTGGACTGGATTGCGTGCGCAGTTCCTTTTACGACTTGTACAGAGATGTGACAAAAAGGTAGAGACCTTTTTGACTTTGAATGTGAAAGCGTAGATCCCCATACAGATCTTGGATTCTTCTCATGATGACTCCTTTAGATTTTGAATCTAGGCGCGAGACTTCAACTTGACTTCACTTTTTGGATAGACGATATGAATCTTCAATGATGTTGTTTCGTCTTATCCTTTCGTCTTAAGCTTCTCTTGGACAGACGAAAGTTTTCAACTTGAGTAGTCTTCTTCCGTCTGTGCCAGTATCGTCTGATGTCTTGGCTTGTGGACAGACGCAACACTTCAAACTTTGAAGGGCCATCTTCCGTCTGTGCTGGTTTCGTCTGAGCAAGTCTTGATCGCTTGGTTTCGTCTGTGCTGTAATTTATCAAAACTTAGGGACATTCTTGATCTAACAAATCTTGATCTAACATTCTCCCCCTTTTTGATGATTACAGACTATACCACGAAATTCTGCATAAGACAAGGTTAGACAGAAACAACAGTTTTATGAGCCAGATTTACATCAAGACGATGTTTTCTGAGAAATACCTCTTTATAAATGTTTGTTACATCAATGTGATGTAATCAGATTATTACAATGGTATTCAAAGCAGAAAACAATAAAGAATTACAATGTATATGATAACAAAAGAAATAAGAAAATTACATTGTATATTCTATACTAAAAAAAATTTTACAACAGTCTTACTCCCCCTAAGACGGTACTTCCTTGCTCTTGTTTGCTCTTGCTCCCCCTCAGACGATAGTTACCCTTGGGTTATGCTCTTCTTTCTCTTCCCCTTGGGCTAACCCTTGGATTTTGCTTTCTTTTCTCTCCCCCTTGGGCTGTGATCATCAAAACTCTGATCAAGAAGAAGGTTTTGGCTTTTTGCCCAACAAGGTCATGACAACGTCTGTAAGTTGCTGCACTTGAGATGATAGAGAAGCGTGATTTTCTTCAAGTTCTCTGTTCTTAGCTTTCAAGTGCTGACAATCTTCTTCCAAGGCTTCATATTTGCGCTTCAGAGTCTTATACTCCTCAAATTTCTTCTATATCACGCCTTGGGCATCTCCTCACCACCTCGGAACCTCCACCACATCAGCAATTGTCACTTGCGGTGTTTGAGGCTCTTCCACAAGAGGTATAGTGTCATCAATGATGACCACTGTAGGTGGTTTCTTCAAACGCATCGTGAAAAGAAGAAGTTCGAGGTAGGCTGTGAAGTTCCGGTTCCATTGATAGGTATACCATTTGGTTGGAATGGATACTTCAAGTAGTGGCTGTTCCTGAGAATATACAAAAGCACTACCAGGGAACACTCTGCCACGGACAGAAGAGTCCTCATCAAAGATGGTTCTAGAAGCGGTGGTCATTACGAGCGAAACCTTCTTTTCCTTTCCCTTAGCCAGATATCTGACCAAGCATGGTCTTTTTCTATCTAAGACGATAGAGTACTTTGTTTCGTCCGTCACCAGAGAGGAAAACTGGGAACCCATCATGAAAGGACAATATCTTCTATCCTTAGTAGCTTGGCGATCAACGTGGGAGAAAGAGATGTTTCTTTCCTTTGCTTCCCTTCGATATGCACCAGCCATCAGCCTGAAAGTTAGATTGTAGTCTTCTGGGAGGCAGTGAGCAAACTCTTCAGGATCTTCATACTCATCTAGAAGAAGAGAGTAGCAAGGGTTGATCCCAGAGCAATGGGGTCTCGTCCACGGGAGCACAATTCCTAGAGAGTGGCCTAAACCAACATACTTTGTTTGATTGAGAGGAATTGTGAATGGCATTGGATCATGGCGATCTATGGCGTCAAGATGCCAGTGTTTGCAGTCTTTCGGCTCATAGCGGAGAGAGTCAATATCACCATTTGTACAGTGATGAAAAACTGGTGCATTGATCTCGTATCGCAACCTCCACTTTGGATTATTTCTCTGTGGAATGTGAGGTTCATAGCCAAGCGCTGGTCCTTCAATCTCCGACGCAGCAAGATGATCCTTGTATGCCTTTATGTTCTCTAGTCCCTTGATATTTAATTCAGCCAGAGTGTCCCAGGGCAGACGCTTCAACCAGTTGCGTTGCTCCTCTGGAGAATAGACAGCATTTTCATCAAAATCCGCTGGCTTCAAGGGCTTATTGTATAAAATGGGGTTGACAAATCTCCCCAGCTGGAATCCCTTCTTTCCTCTGTACTGATAAGGGTTCTTCAGCTCTATGTATGGTGTATTTTGTATGTACAAGTCTTCATCGTCTGCTAATTGAGCAGGCTCAGACGATTCAGCAAAATTGGAGACTTCATCAATCTTCGCTCCAATAACCCAATCAGGTTTGATTGGTCTATCGGCGCAAGTGCTTTCTTCATATCTTCGCATGACTAATTCGTTTAGGAACGAATAATCAATCTTGCGCTTTGGGGGTAAGTCTTCTAGATTAAGTACTTCAGCATGTACTCTTCCCCTGTATGTATCCACAGATTCTTCATCAGACGAAGAACTAGCATCTTCAATCAGTACAATGCTTTCAGACGGAATTTCCATCGTCTGACTGTGGAGTACTTCTTCTTCAGACGCAGCAGGGAACGTCTGTGTTGGGCAAGCATTTAGCGGAGACGCAACAAGTGGCTCAGAAGAAGTTGCCATTTGTTAAATGCAGGAGTGTTGTATATGGAAGAGTCTCCATTGTAGAGGCCTCTTCACTAAGCATTGTTTCTAACTCCTCCGCTAGTTGGGCATTATCTTTCTGGATCTGGGCAGTCTCTTCACTGTCCATGCCCTCTGAGGTTGATTGAACAGGTGGTCCCTCAGACGATCCAATGCCCCTGATGCTTTCGAGAAGGATTCTTTCTCTCTCAGCTTGAAGCAAAATGGAGGCTTTCTTGGCCTCTTTCAGCATTCTTGCTTCGTCTGTCTCACCAACTATCACAGACGCAAGTTTTTGCTTCATTTTCTCCTTGCCCTTAGTAGCTTTTTCAAGAGCAAGCTTCCTAGCTTTTGCTTTTTCTTCTGCTTCTTTCCTTTGTTTTTCTTCGTGTGTGGAGATCTTCACAGACGGAACTGCTACAGACGATAGGGTGACCCCTTCAACTTCACTTGGGGATATCGCCTGTGTCTTTGTTTTAGCACCAATGTGCTTGATTCTGATAGTCCTTTTCTTTTTCTTGAGGGGTTCCTCAAGAACATCCTCAAAAGGAACTTCAGATATTATTACAGATGGAGGAGGTTGAGGTTGATTTGATGTTGGGGTTTGTGTTTGGGTTAGTGTTTTGGACGGTGTTTGGGTTTGTGTTTTGGATTCTGTTTGGGGTTGAGTTTCGGACAGTGTTTGGGCTTGTGTTTGTGGTTTAGCGCGCTTGATGCGGGCTGTGTGGTTCTTTGGGAATGGGTGATAGAGGGGTGTCCTCATTTGGTGAACGAAGTAAAGCGCTTGATATGAGATGCATCTTCGCAAAGGTGCTAGCTTTTACTTCTTTTCCCTCAGGGTGCCATGTGACTCCAGTGGCATCAAAACCCTAGTTGATGATGATGGTGGAGAAGAGAGTGGCGTAGGGGATACTGCTCTTCCTACGAATGTTCCGATTCTTCAACGCACTCACCCAGTGGTCGAGAATAACGTGAGGGAGGCTCATCCTTCCTTTTCTTAGACAGTAGAAGATACAAAATCTGTCTTGAGCACTCACATTATCACGAGAGCCTGTTCTTGGTGTGAAAATGTTGAACAGCAAGTTATGGATGATTCTTGTTGTGGGAGCGAGAAGTCCTGCTCTGAAAGACTTGGGATCTTTAGAATCTGGAATTTTGGAGTAGAGAACTTTGTTTACATGTTCTTCTGACTCGTTCTTCATCTAGTTAGGGGAGTAGAAACGTCCCTCCGCCTTGCAGTTTCCAGCCTCAGCGATAGAGTCCACGGTAATGATGTACTCTTTGTTGTCTATGGTACCCATGATACCATCATCAAACACCTTGGCATCGCTCCAAAACTCGGCGTATGCCTCCATCAGCCATGGGCCTTTCGTCTCAGCGAAGCCCATCCAACCAGTGTGGTCAAAGATCTTCAATACCCTTTCAGAGACACTCTGTAAGGTCTCTCTTGAGATCCATTTACTAGGCAAGAAAAAATCTTGAACGAAAAAGGTTGCTTCAGCGGTTTTGGTTTCCTTGGTGTTCTTGGCGGCCATTGTTGTTGTTTGAAAAACTAGAGAGAGAAAGGGTTTTGTGAGTTCTTCAGATGATAGCAATTGCGAAATATGGTAAAGAGTAAAAGAGAGAGCTTTAAAAGGTATTTATAGGTAACAGTTAAAAACGATTGCAATTCATCAGACGAAAGAGATTTTGAAAAACTGCCCCTTTTTGACGTGTCCATTGAAAACTGTCCTTGATTTGATATGTCCACATCATTGCCTTTTCAATGATTGATTTGACCTCTGCAATTCACGGCGCATGCTCATCATTGTCCTAAAATAGTGCAATAAATGACAGACACATTTATTGCTCTCTTTTTTTAACTTGTCCCCTGCACACTTGAGATAAACTTATTAAAAAGTAACAAGCTTGATTCGTCTGTTGAATTTTACCACAAGACTATTCAACTTGATCAGACGCAATGTTTCGTCTTAACACGAAGTAATGTACAGACGGAACAAAATGTACAGACGGAACAAAATGTACAGACGGAACAAATTCAATCAATAACTCAGACGAAACAATTTTCAATCATTCAAAGAAATAATTCCAAGATTTTCTTTAATGAAATTGAATCGTGTTTCATCTAAAGCTTTTGTAAATATATCTGCCCATTGAAAATCAGTTTGAACAAACTGTATATCGAAAATACCTTTTTGGACATAATCTCTTATGAAATGAAAATGAATTTCAATATGTTTAGCTTTTGAATGTTGAATAGGATTTTTGCTGAGATTGATTGCACTTGTGTTATCACAGAATACTGGTATAAGATTCTCAAACCTGGAGTAATCTTCCAGTTGATGTTTTATCCACAATAATTGTGAGCAACACCCAACCGCAGCGATATACTCTGCTTCAGTTGTTGAGAGTGCAATGGAGTTTTGTTTCTTGTTTGACCAAGATATTAGTGATGATCCAAGAAATTGGCATCCACCACTTGTGCTCTTTCTCTCCACTTTATCTCCAGCATAATCAGCATCACAAAAGCCTCTTAAACTGAAATAACTATTTCTCTTATAAAACAAAGAGAGATTAGTTGTTCCAACAAGATATCTAAGAATTCTCTTTACAGCTTGTAAATGAAATTCTTTGGGATCGATCGAAACGCGCGCATGACGTACGCTAAACATAATGTCGTCCGCTTGCGATTAAATAAAGGAGTGAGCCAATCATACCTCTGTATATCGTCTGATTAACAGACTTACCTGACTCATCCTTGTTGAGATTTGCTCCAGACGAATGCATTGGGGTCTTCATAGGCTTGGAGTTTTCCATCTTGAACTTCTTGATAAGTTTCTTTGTGTACTTCTGTTGATGGATGTAGATTCCTTCTTTCGTCTGTTTGATTTGAAGTCCTAGAAAGAACTTCAATTCTCCCATCATACTCATTTCAAACTCATCCTGCATTAACTTTGAAAAATCCTTGCAAAGAGAGTTATTAGTAGCTCCAAAGACTATATCGTCTACATAGATCTGGACTATAATAAAGTCTTTTGAAACGCTTTTCTTGAAGAGAGTGGTATCAACTTTTCCTCTTGAAAAACCATTTTTAAGAAGAAAGGAACTGAGTCTGTCATACCAAGCTCGAGGAGCTTGTTTAAGACCATATAGTGCTTTCTTGAGTTTGAAAACATGATCTGGCTGAGACAAACTTTCAAAGCCAGGTGGTTGTTTTACATAAACCTCTTCTTCAATAAAACCGTTTAAAAAGGCACTTTTTACATCCATTTGATATAGAACGATATTCTTGTGAGCAGCAAAAGCAAGTAATATTCTAATAGCTTCTAATCTAGCTACAGGTGCAAAGGTTTTAGTAAAATCAATACCTTCTTGCTGATTGTATCCTTGTGCTACTAACCTTGCTTTGTTCCTTACCACTTTTCCAGCTTCATCAAGCTTGTTTCTGAACACCCATCTGGTTCCGATGATGCTTTTGTTCTTTGGTCTTTCAACAAGGGTCCATACATCATTCCTTGTGAACTGATTAAGTTCTTCTTCCCTAGCCAGAATCCAATCATTGTCTTGAAGAGCATCTTCAATGTTATTTGGCTCCAGATCTGATACAAGAGCGTAGCTTGAAATATACTTCACTTTTGATCTTGTTTGAACACCTTGAGATCTATCTCCAATGATGAGATCTTCTGTATGGTTAGATGCAAACTTCCATGTTTTTGCAGGGGCTTGATCTCCCTGTTGCTTTGAATCAGACGAAGAGGGTTCGTGTGTGCATCTATCGTCTGTCCTTGTATCGTCTGACCTTGTATCGTCTGACCCTTGTTTATCATCTTGTCTTGAATTCTGACCAGAGGGGTTAATCTGCAAATTATCAAACAAATTTTCTAGGTCTGATATTTCTTTATCAGCCTTTGAGTTATCTTGAAACTTTACATGGATTGATTCTTCTACAACTTGCGTCTTAGAGTTGAATACTCTATAGGCCTTAGATGTATTGGAATATCCAAGAAAGATTCCTTTAACTACCTTTGAATCAAACTTTCCAAGTTGATCTTTGGTGTTAAGAATAAAGCATTCACATCCAAAAGGATGGAAGTAAGAAATGTTGGGTCTTCTTCCTTTCCATAATTCATATGGAGTCTTATTCAAAATTGGTCTTATCAATATTCTGTTTTGAATATAACAGGAAGTATTGATCGTTTACGCCCAATAATATTTGGGAGAGAGCTTTCATGCAACATGGTTCTAGCCATTTCTTGTAAAGTACGATTTTTCCTTTCCACAACTCCATTTTGTTGAGGAGTTCTTGGAGACGAAAAATTGTGAAATATACCATTTTCAAAACAAAAGGCTTTGAACTCAGAATTTTCAAATTCTGTTCCATGATCACTTCTTACAGACGCAATACAAAACCCTTTTTCTTTTTTAACACGTTTACAGAATATTTCAAAAACCTTGAATGACTCATGTTTATGGGCTAGGAAGTATACCCATGTAAATCTAGTATAGTCATCTACAATGACAAATCCATATCTCTTCCTCTCCAAGACTTTCGGTCGAGTGGGTCCAAAGAGATCAATATGTAACAGTTCTAACGGTCTTGTCGTGGAAACAACATTTTTAGATTTGAAAGAAGCTTTGAGTTGTTTCCCATGCTGACAAGATTCACACAGACGATTAGTTTTCCAAGATATTTTTGGCAAACCTTTTACAAGATCTTTCTTAGAAATTTTTGAAATATACTTGAGACTTAAATGTCCAAGCTTTTTATGCCAAATATCTCGTTCATCGTCTGCTGAAATCAAACATGTTACATTTTGATCACTTAGGTCAGAAAGACAAATCTCATAAAGATTATTCTTTCTTTTCCCAACAAAAAGAATGGATTTATCTTTGTTCTTCACTATACACTCATCAGAGTTAAAGGCTACTTCATATCCACTATCACAAAATTGACTTATGCTAAGTAGATTAAAGTTAAGACCTTTAACGTACGATACGTTCTGGATAAGGGGATTGGGTGTCTTACCAACAATCCCAATGCCAAGAATTTTACCTTTACCAGAACCATATGAGACAGACCCTTTACTTGGTCTGAGGTCTTGGAACATAGACAGGTCTCCCGTCATGTGTCGTGAGCATCCACTGTCCAGGTACCAGCTTGAAGTCTTGTCTCTTCCCATTGAGGATATCTGCAACAGGAACAATAAGTGACTTTGGTACCCAAATCTTTTTGGGTCCTTTCTTGTTAGTTACAAAAGGCTTCTTTTTGTTTTGAGCCTTTTTGTAGATGTTAGGAACCTTGTTGTAATTCCTCTTCTTTTTATCAGACGAAACAGGTTTATGTTTCCTTTCGTCTGTCTGCTTAACATAACCAAGTCCACTTTTATCTTTTGGTGATCTCCCATATTTTAAAATGTTTTCAAGAATAGAAGATCCCTTTGTAAACTTGGTTAAGTCATTGAGTAAGGACTCATTTTCTTTCTTTAATCTTTCGATTTCAAGAATGAAAATGTCCTTTTCAGACTCAGACGAAACATCACTTGATATTTTCTTATCTAGAAACTCAATTTCAGATTTCAAAACTGCATTCTCTTCCAAAGCTTGTCTTAGCTTGGTTTTGCAAGTTTTGTATTGCTGAGCAATAAAATGAGAGTTAGCTAGAAGAGTATCATATGATATTTCTTCTGATTCTGACTCAGACTCGGAAGAAGAGGATGAAGAAGTTTCATTGTAATTTACCTCTGTTGAGACATGATCTCCAGCCATGAGGCATATGTTTGTTGTTTCTTCTTCTTCAGAGGATTCCTCTGAGCTTTCACTATCGAGGTCTTCCCATGTTACTAGGCTTTTCTTGCCCTTGTCTTTTCTTGAGCTCCACCTCTTTTTCAGTCTAGGGCATTCTGACCTGATATGCCCGGGTTTTTTACATTCATAACATACAACTTCTCTCCTTTCTTCTTTGTTGGATGACTCCTCAGGAGATTTCTTTTCCTTCTTTTTGAAGAAGCGTTGACCTCTTCCTTTCTTCATCATCATTCTTTTAAATCGTCTGACCATAAGAGAGACTTCGTCTTCGGACGAATCATCAGACGATTCTGATTCGGTTGAATCAGCCTTTAGAATCTTCATCTTCCTTTTACTGTCCTTCTTGACAGATTCTTCTTTAGGGATGTTTTTAACGGATGGAAGCGCTATAGGTTCTTGGACCTTGATCTTATCTCTTTTATATAAGAGTACCTCATGTACTCTTAAGGCTCCTATTAACTCATCAAGAGTTAATGTCTTCATGTCACGCCTTGTGAGATTGCGGTGGACATAGCTTCCCATGGAGGAGGAAGACTGTCCAATATCTTCATGTTGTTCTGGGCCTTTGTGAATGTGATGCCAAGAGCAGTGAGTCCATTCAATATTGTTTGGAATCTTCCAAACATCATATCAATGGATTCTTCTTTCTTCATAGAGAACATTTCATATTCTCTCTGAAGCGTAGCAGCTTTCCTCATTCTGACATCTTCTGTGCCTTCATATGAGATCTTTAGAGCATCCCATAGTTCTTTGGCAGTTTTGTAGGCACAAAACCTGTTGTACTCAGTTCTGGAGAGAGCACACATAAGAGCATATCTAGCTTTGTTGTTCAGCTCCATCATTGAGTATTCTTCATTTCTCCATTCTCCTTCAGGTTTGACAATAGGAATATCTCCTTTGGTAATGATATTCCACAGCCTGTACTGTGTGGATTTGATGTACATCTCTATGCGATCTGCCTAGTAGGGATAATCATCTCTAGAGAACGCTGGAGGTTTGTTCATGAAGGCTCCTCCGGATAAGAAAGATGGTCCTTGTGAGTCCATGCTGGATCTTTTCCTCTAGCAGCTGTTAAGCGCTCAACCCTTAGAGGCTGAGCTTTGATACCAAACTGTAAAAGACAAATCACAAGAAGGGGGGTTGAATTGTGATATCTAAAAAAAATAATTTTCTTTCGCCTGTACCTTTCGTCTGTGGGTTCAAAGCTTGTTCATACGAAACAGTGTTTATCTTGAAAGATTAATTTTAATATATAAACGTTAAAGTATATTTATCCCCGTTAGTTAACTAGCAGATAAAATAAATGCACAGATATTTTTATACTGGTTCGCCTATACAAGACTACGTCCAGTTACCCAGCAACCACTGAGTTTTCACTACCAACCGTGAAATGGTTACAAGTATTCTTTGAACTCGGCCAACAGCTATTACGGATATTCTTTGATCCCGACCTTCTCGGGCTAAAACAACCGAGTATTCTTTGAACACACAACCTCCTCAGGCTAAACTAGGTATTCTTTGAACACACAGCCTCCTCAGGCTAAACCAGGTATTCTTTAAACACACAGCCTCCTCAGACTAAAATGCCACACAAGTGGACTTGAAAGATGTTTCGAAAAACAAAGTTTTCCTCTACGCAGAGAGGTGTTTACAATGAAGAACAGTTATCAGAATTGAGCGAATCCTTAAGAGTTAGAATGAGATAAGCGTATTCGCCAACTTGTTCTGATTGTGGTGAAGTCCTTTTATAGGCATCTTCTTCAAATAGTCGTTGGACTCATTTGAATGTCGTTGAGAGTCGTTGAAGATCTACTTGAGAACTTTCCAAAAGATTGTCAGTTGTCCTTGATTGATAGATGAGAGTTGCGGGATATCTCGACCGATTTGGTTGCGTCTTGCGATTTCTTTTCTACCGACTTGTACGAGATGTGACAAAAAGGTAGAGACCTTTTTGACTTTGAATGTGAAAGCGTAGATCCCCATATCTGAGATCTTGGATTCTTCTCATGATGACTCCTTTAGATTTTGAATCTAGGCGCGAGACTTCAACTTGACTTCACTTTTTGGATAGACGATATGAATCTTCAATGATGTTGTTTCGTCTTATCCTTTCGTCTTAAGCTTCTCTTGGACAGACGAAAGTTTTCAACTTGAGTAGTCTTCTTCCGTCTGTGCCAGTATCGTCTGATGTCTTGGCTTGTGGACAGACGCAACACTTCAAACTTTGAAGGGCCATCTTCCGTCTGTGCTGGTTTCGTCTGAGCAAGTCTTGATTGCTTGGTTTCGTCTGTGCTGTAATTTATCAAAACTTAGGGACATTCTTGATCTAACAAATCTTGATCTAACATGAACATAACAACGTAACTTTTTATTCATAAAACAAAAGTTATTATAAAACACTATAAGATTTATGGTACCTCTTTATATAGAGGTGTTAGTACTTTAAACTTCTCTTTACTCAAAGTAGATATGTTGTTCATTCTTTTCGAATAATATCAATATCCTTAATCAGTAATGAATCAATATCTTGAAACACCTTAAATATATAAAAATCATTAATCTTTATTTCTTATGTTTTAAATGTCTTCTTATATATATTAATTATATTAAAATATACTTATAAGATTATTACCTCAATCCAAGAATCTCTAATTTTTGTAGTAATAATGACTCTCATCCAATATTAAATTATGATTGAAGAATAATTGAAGAATAATTGAAAAGAAACAAAAGAGAGCTTAATGTGAAAATAAAATTTTTTACAAATGAAATAAATAAAAACATAAAACGCGTTTAAACTTCAAACACTTTCACCACATGACATAACGACAAAAAATACGCTCTATTGTTAAGCGTTTCTACGCTCAAATTAAATACATTAAAAAATTTTTTGACGAATTATTAAAATATCTAATCACAATGCAACATCTTATTCAATCACTATTTTCATGTCTATAAACAAAATATCTTATTTTTAAGTATACTTATCACATGTAACCTTGAACACATTCACTTAACCAACACTTTCATTCAAAATATACATTAAATATATTTTTACTTCTTCGTGAAAAAAAAAAATAAAAAAAAAACTCTCTTATCCTATCAATAGTTTTCAACTGTACCTGTAATTATAATAAAAGAAAAAATTCTCGCGCGTTGTATTATTTTACAGAACATTTTAAGATTGGTTGCCTTTCTTGTCTCTGACACGAACCTTTGGCTAAAGACCCCATCTCATCTCAAGGAAATTTAAAATCTAAAGCTAAAAACAAAAAACTCAACACATTATTTGCCTTTTAACGGCCAAAGCAGAGGTATTAAGCACATTTTCCGCCCCAATGTCTAGAGTCGTCGGTCAATGGCAGAAATAATCAAAATGGGTCTGCCAGCTGTTTTCTTTACTCTATCATTTTGAAAGAATCATTAGATAACTCTAGAATTAGAGCACGTGATAATTGAGTTTCAATTTTATATATAAACGACAACTAATTGTAGTATAATTTCCGCATATTTTTATGTACAATTTTAAATTATTATTATCAACTATTTTTTTAAAATATTTTAAATATGCCTTTTACGATAATTATTATAATTAATAAATTTATTACACATGATGATATTAATTGTTGAATAATAATATAAGAAATCTTTATATATTAATTTTGTTATTCATACGAAATATGCTTTATCGATAATAATAACTAATGTCAAGAATACATATAATTTATTCTATTTTTACAATATCGAGAATCCGATCCAACCAACTTGAAAATGAATCGAATAAAATTTCTTTATACTAATAATATATTCTAATTAATTTCTTATTTTAAGTGTTTTTCTTTCATGATTGGTGGGCATTTTCTTTTTCTTTTTCTTTCATGGTTGGTGGGCATTGTTTTCACATTTTTTCTTCTCTTCTGTTTGTTTTCATTTCTATGTCTCTAGCGCATGAGACAAAACCTCTATTATTAATTAGTCATTATTGAAAAAGTGAACATTTGAATGATTGGTTATTCTGACAAATAAATGCACAAATTCTATTCATTAATTCTATGATTTCTTTGTCTAAAAAGAAAACAACCAATATTCTATGAATGCTCTAAGCTACAAATAATGTAGAAACTACTTATTGTTGATCTTTAATTTAAGTTTAAACGTGTTAGCTAGCTAGTAATCTACTCGGGCAATTTCTATTGATTTTCTTATAATGCATACGTATCCATTTATGTAAGTAAAGAGTAAATTATTGATTTAGCTTCTGAATTTGTAAGGTGATATTAAACTAGTGTTTAATATTTAAAAATAATAAATAAATTTATCACTTTAATTTTTGGTAGTTATTTTGATTTTTTATCAATTAAACAAAAATTTAAATGATAATAAATTTTAAAAGTTAAGAACTATAATAAATTAATGACTATAATAAAAATAAATGAATTATTTTTTCGTACAATGAAAAAATATCTATAAAATCGGATATTAAATTGATAGTTTACTTTTATAAATGAATTATACTAAAAAATGTAATAATCTATGTGTTTTATTAATGTAGTATTTATAACATTATAAAATAAAATTATTTGTTGAATTTTAAGACATTAAATAAATCTAACAAGCATAATGACTGCTCAGTAAATATATGGCTTTTTCTATGGTATAGTGATAATAAAAATTGTAAATTTCGATAAAAAATAATAGTATATTATCTTAAAAACATTATTTATGATGAGTTTTTTATTTTTATATATATATAATTATTTTTTTTATCAAATTTACCATTTCTAATATCATTATTTAAATCACAGGCAGAACTACATTGCTCATTAGGGGCCGTTGCCCCCTCTCCCCTCTTTTTTTTTCTCTTTATATATATATATATATATATATATATATATATATATAATAAATTTAATTTCATTTTAAATATTTTTTAACTCCTAACTCAAAAAAAATTATTACATAATCAATAAACTTTTTTTTTTTGTATGTCCCTACTTAAAAAAAAGAGTGAAAAAAGAAGTAAAATTGAAATGAAAAAGCTTTTATTTAATTAAAAATACTTCTTGATATTCTTTAACCATCTCTTTTCTTCGAATTTGTAATTTATCCAGCAAAAATATTCAATGTTATTCGTTCAATTATATATTCTTTTTATATTTTTTCACAAATTAAAATATTATATATATATATATATATATATATATATATATATATAATCTTCTATCACCATTTCTTATTTATAATCTTTTATCACCAGAGTGTAATACTAATATATATCTTAAAAAAATTTAAAAAATAACTCTCTTTATTAAACTCAATTAAGGCAATCCTTTCTTGCCACGTAATTCACATAAAATATTTTACTTTCGATGATATTAATTTTAATAATTTATATCTAACTTTATTAATCTTATATTTTAAATTATTGAAAATATTATTTTTAACCATAATTTTATAAAATTAATGTTTGATTTAAATATGTAATTGTAAAATAATTGAGTTATTTTATCATTCTACAAGTTACAATTATGAAATTATTTAGGTTTAACAAAAACTAAAATAACAAGATTTGTATAAGTAAATATATATTTTCTACTTCAATGCTCTTTCACTTTTTCTCCCATTTTTAAATTTTAATTAATTAATTATATTTATCACCATTAATATATTTAATTTTATAAAAAAATATCTTTTGAACATGATGAAAACTGAAATGACCCGAGCGAATTTATACTAGTGCACAGAAAAGTAATATCCAAAAGTTTAATATCAATAAATTATCTTTAAAATGGTTTTTGTTGTTAAAAACACGAGCGAACTTTATCTATAATTCTTTTTCTTTATTTAATTTTAAGAAGATTTTACAAAATTAACCTATCTATATCTTGAATTAATCTCATGTTATGCTGGTAAAATTATTTTAGATGTGTCAACTTTTGTGTAATGTGAAATAATCAACGTACAATGTAAATTAAATGAAATATTAATGGAAATAGCCGCCGACAAGATTTGCAGTATGAGCGTGGGTAATACTAATTAAAGGTGCAATGATGTCTTTATACTTTCTTAAAAGAATGTTTCTTTTCACAAATTGCACATCATTAACTGTGTATATGTTTGATGTCATAAATTTTGATATATTTAATTCTTTATCAAACAATAATTTAGAATTACTTTTACATTTAAAACTAATTCATATTAAAATAATTTTAATAACTTATCAAATAAAAAATTTTCCATTGAACTTCCTACTTAATTTTATAATAAAGACATCAAAATATAAATCATAATACTTCAAAAAAGAAAATTAGTTTTAAGAAATAAATTATATTTAAATCAATTTTAATAACACTTATTCGAAGAGAATATATAACACGGTTTTTCTTCCGTTTCCAGGGTTTTGTTAACAAAAATGGCTGATTAAGAATTAATAAATACTTTTTGGTAGACTTACAGTAAAAAAATAAAAATTATTAGTAGAGATAATTCATTTTAATTCTTTAATTAACACTGTTCTAAATTTTGTTATTGTCCTATAATTATGTTATTAGAAGATGTGAATGACAGTTCTTTGAATTCTTCCTTTAAAAAGAGTTGTGACTAAAATCACAACAATAATAACATTGATAAATTCTAAAATTGGATTTTAAAAATGATTTAAATTTTAATATACTATTTTTATATATTGTGAAGTAATTAATAATTTTTCTAAATATATTTAAAATAATTATTATAGTAAAAATCAATAATTTTATTATACATGAGAATTTATAACTTTGGGTAATTATATAAAAAATATTTACCCTGTTAATATATTTTAATAAAACTCTTAAAGAATTGCTAAAGAAGTAGTGTTTTTGTGTTTGCAAAACGATTTTTCAAAAAAAAGAATTGCTAAATAATTATTTTTTATTTCATATCAAAATAATGTTAAACAATGACTTGCTTGTATGATTGCTGTGTCGGCTTGGTCGATGATCAGCAATAATAAATTATTACACATGCATCTAGCATTGTAGATAACAGTACATATTTAAAGAAATAATTAAACGAAGAACTAGTTTATAGATTCAAAAAGTTGCACGCGCTATTAGCAAAGATTAATATAATCAGAAAATAATAAGAAAAACAAGTCATGAGCACCACCATGCTTGTTAAATCTCAAATCAACTTTTTTCACGTTCTGATCCACTCCAACGGCTTCCTCATGCAGTGTCTCTACAGCAACTTTATGGGCCATTGAATATAAATATGCAACTAAAACAATTTTTTTCTTATTTACTAAAAATGATCTATATAATTAACTTTAAATATAACTATTTATTTAATTTTAAAAGCAAAAAATTCATATTTTTTAAATCCAATATTTTTTAAATGAATTTATACATATTAAAGGCATAATATTAATCCAAAAATAATTTATAAACACCTGTATATATGTTATATATAAGACAGCTAGAGAAAAAGTAATTAAGAAAGAAAATTTGAGTATAATAAATAATAAATATTGACTAGAAGAGATATATATAAAGAGAAAAATAATAGATATTGATAGAATATTTTATATTGTGAAATATTTAAATACAATTATTCAAACTAAAAATTATGTTTTTATATACATGGAAAATAATGTATTTGTTTAATTATTATTACGAGAGCAAGGATCATAATTGCAGACCACTTGGTGTTCGTGCAGGTAAAACAAATAATTGAATTTATATTTTATTCTTAATTGTAAGATGCATGGTCTAGTTGAGGAAATTTCCTGTAAATCCGAATACCCTTTTTCTTTATATATATATATATATATATATATATATATGGTTACTAGGCAAAGGTGCCACCAACCAAATACTACTCTATTGTTTTATATATTGATAAAAATCTTTGTTTGAGTTCCAATATTGTTCAGCAAGAGCTGCTTGTTGTGCTAAGGCTCTCTGAGAGCAAAAGCAACAATGGGCTTGAAGGCTCTTTTGGTTTGGTGCATATGTTTGGGGTTGATACAGTTGTCACTTGGAGGAAAAGTGAGACACTACAAGTTTGATGTTGAATACATTTTCAAAAAACCAGATTGTTTTGAACGCGTTGTGATGGGAATCAATGGTCAGTTTCCTGGTCCTACTATTAGAGCTCAAGTTGGTGACATTCTTGACATTGCTCTCACCAACAAGCTTTCCACTGAGGGAACTGTTATTCACTGGCATGGAATCAGACAGGTCTTCTTCCTTTTCTTTTTATGCCTCCTACACACACACACACACACTCTTTATATAATTATGTTTAGCAATATAGTTTTTGGTGTTTATATGAGTGTTTGTATGGTTTTGGCATGCAGAGTAGTGACCTAAAATACCATATTAATAATTTTTGGTGAATAATGTATTCAGGTTGGGACTCCATGGGCAGATGGAACTGCTGCCATCTCACAGTGTGCCATAAACCCAGGAGAAACTTTTCATTACAGATTTACAGTTGACAGGGTAATTATATTAATTTCTCTCCTTATTCATTTCTTCTATACTTTTAATCCGTATCAAGAAGACCCAATAGACTTATTCCTAGTCATATAATCTGAGTTTAGTCAACTCAATTAAGAGAACGAAATTCAAACAAAAAATCTTCTAAGCTCCTTTTCACATGGATCAAGATTCAAGGCATTTGTCAATTTTAATTGACGCCCCATGTTTTAAGTTCTTTTTGGTTCAGAGAAATGAAAGCAAGAGAAAAATATATATATATATTAAAATTCGAATTCAGGAAAAACAAATCTAAAAATTGAGTTTTTCATTTTTTTTCTCCAATTAAATAAAAATATTTGATTCACGATTTTGTCTTTAAAATAAAAATCTTGATGGTTAGGGGAACAAAATGTTTATAAATTACACTTAATCTCAATTTTGGAGGAATGTAAAACTTTTTTGATGTATCCAAAGAATAACTTTCTTATTGTTATTTCTTGTTATTTTATTTTTCTAGTCTAAATAAATGAACCACAAGTGGCATCCCCTGCTATAATGATTTATGTTTTGGAGGTTTCCTAATGTGTTTTATGCGTTTGTTGTATTAAAAATGTAATGATGTATTGATGGGTGTTAATATGGTACAGCCGGGTACATATTTCTATCATGGACACTATGGTATGCAAAGATCAGCTGGGTTGTATGGTTCATTGATAGTAGATTTGCCAAAGGGTCAAAACGAACCGTTTCATTATGATGGCGAGTTTAACCTGCTTTTGAGTGATTTCTGGGTCACCTCTTCTCATGAACAAGAAGTTGGTCTCTCTTCAAAACCCTTCAAATGGATTGGTGAACCTCAGGTAATTTATTTTATTAAACACAAATATCACAATTTTATATTTTTACAATAAAGAAAAATAACCTTCACAATACAATTTTTTATGTTTTGAATAATATTACTTACGCTGTTACACATATTGTGTTAATAAATATATATTACTAATTTAGCTTATTCAATGTCAATGGAGTCTAGATGAATTGAATGAATAACAAGATTTAAGTTATTGTAAATGTTTTGAGATTGTATTCTATTCTTAAATATATAAAAATTGGGTTATTCATTATATTTTGACAAATTCAAACTACATTATATTGATTTTCTTTGCCGTGTAATATAACTTATTATTTTTACAACTAACTTAATTTTTGTACTTATAATTAATTTATTTATTTTTTAAAAAATGTTATATATTAACACTATAAAATATTTCATACTGATATTTAATCACAAATCATCTTATATTAGAAATTTGTTAATTTTATAAAATTTTACTAAAAATTATTTCAAGTTACTTTCAAACTTATGTGCGGTTTTTAAGGTTTATACGTAACTTGTAATAAACTAATTTGAACAACCCATGTTAGGTTTTTTTTGAGTACTCCCACGTGTGACAGAAATAAAAATAGTATATTAGGATATAGAGATTCAAACTCTAGATCGAAATCATACCATGTTCCCTAAAGTAACTTAGAAAAACTTGGCACATATGGCCCATTTGCGCATAGTGCGGTTGGATTTTTATAATAGGGCATCTTTGAAGGTTGAAAACCCATCACTCCTCTACTTTTTTTCTTTTCTTTTTAAATTTCTCTAACACTTATTTTAAGACAATTGAGTTTAACCCTTTGTCCGATTCCGCGAAAAAAAATATATAAAATATAAAAAAATAAATTAGAAATATAAATTAATGATAAATAATAAATAATAAATAATATTTAATCTTTCATCTATTCTTTTAAATATTGTTTTTTTAATAATTATTTCTTCAAAAATTAATTACTTTGAAAGAAATATTTTAAAAAATTAAAATTTTGTACTTTGATATCTTTTAGAAAAAATTATTTACTTACACATTTCAAAATTTTCTGTAAGTATTTATTTTCATGAAAAACCATATTAAAAACAATTAAACAAACACACCCAGTAAGTTCTCTTAAAATGTAATTTGTTTTATTTTTTCATCTTCACGCATGTTTAGATTTCATCTTCAGTTAGAAATTTTTTAAAATATTTTTTCATTTTAAAGCAATATTTTTTTTCTTTATTTTTCAGATCATTGAAATTTTCAAAAAAAAAAAATACTTATCCTGTTATCTATACATAACCTATTAATTTTTTAACACGAGGAACGCATTTGCCTCTCACTTTGTTTTACAAAAAAATCATTTGATTGAATGATAAAATCAAACTCCGTTAGTCATAAATATCATTAGACTTTTGATATTTTTAATCGAATTTTACTAAAACTGCTAGAAGAATAAAAGTTGGCTCGTTTTAATTAGTTATAAAAGAAAATATATCCTGTACAGTAACTCAATCACAAAAAGTAATTCATCTTTTACTAACCTTTGAGTTGTCAATTGTCAGTAACGGAAAGCAACATTGTCATATTCCAATATCATCTTTTCACAAGTAATCTTTAAATTGATGTGTTGTCAACTTAATTTGTAATGTTTTTTTTAATACTAAGTTTTACACAATATACAAAAGTTATCAAACTTTTTTCTACAGTGTTTCTTAATTCATTAAAATTTTGAAGGATTAATTAATTGAATGACAAAATCTAAAATAACTAATAATAGTGACCATGATTATTATTTAAAATAATCTAAAGGATTGATTTTATATATATGCAATATTCTGGGGCATTACGCGGTAGTAGCTTTTATTGACTATGATGAAAGGGGAGAAGGAAAAGAAAGATCCAAAGAAAAGAAGCATATACATAGTTTTCCTTAATTGTTGGGTAACCTTTTGTAATGTCTCTCTTTCTAACTTTCTTGATTCTTACCCTTTTACCAATTTTTGACTTTTGTAGACTCTGCTCATAAATGGAAGAGGACAATTCAATTGTTCCCTTGCAGCTAAATTCATCAACACAACCCTACCCCAGTGCCAATTTACAGGTGGTGAAGAATGTGCCCCTCAGATTCTTCATGTGGAACCAAACAAGACCTACAGGATCAGAATTGCCAGCACCACTTCCTTAGCTTCACTCAACTTAGCCATTTCGGTGAGTTCTACATTACCCTATCAAATATTATATTTCATTAGCTACTATCTCTTTTTATTATTTTGTTGGATATTCCAAATCTTTTGCATGTGTATCCATTCAGCATGCCATAATAGTAAAAGTGTCATCACATATACGCGTATCATCTTAGTGGCCATTAGTTGTCAGATAATGTTACTCTAAGATATTTAATTTATTATCCTCACTTCCAATTTAAGAAGAAAAAAACAATTGACGAAATCCACGGTGATTCATCACATCTATTATTAATTGTTTCTTTACCAACATTAGAATAATTTAGGTATGAGTAGGTGTTAAGGTAGTAAGACTTGTCTGACGGGTCAAGAAAGTTGGAAAAAATGTAAAATACATAGAAAGGTGGCTTCAACGATCTATCTTTCATATTAAAAATTGTTTAGTAGATGGGGAAATTCGTGACTTTCTTGTGTTACCCAATTAGACCGTTGTGTGCATGAAGAATCTGATTGAGTACTTAACAAGATTATAAATTTAATAAAAAAAATAGTTGCACGCACTCTTATCTAGTTTATTTATATTTAGAAAAAAAATTATAACATTCTTTAAATGGATTAAACTTTAAGTAAGTAGAATTACTATTAAAAAAATAAAGAGAAAGTAAATAGTTCATGTATTGATAATATAAAAAGTTTGATACTCGAGTCTAATCATAATTAGTAATATATGGTAAATTTATTGACTTTTAATTATAATTTCAAAATTATGTTAAAGATGATTTTTGGTTAGTTGTAAATATAATATTTTTTACACTCACAGTACATAATGCAGTTATTAAAGTAAAACATTAGTTCTGTGTTAATCAGGTTTTATACTACAGTAGTGTAAAAGTTGTGATAATAAAAGAAAAATGCCAAATAAAAGGAAATGCCAATGGCATAAATGGGGATGATGGTTAGAAAGTAAAATAAAATATCTATGTTTTTTCATTTTTGGGTAAGCATATGGATGCAAAAGGATATTTTAATTAGTTACTGACATTTTAATATAATTTTCTTTTTTAAGAATTTAATGATACTCTTAACTTTCAATAAGATTTTTCCATGCACACAAATTAAAATTAAAAATTTTTATGACGAGTTTAAAGGATTAGAGTTGTTATCTTAAGTTTAAAGAAATATATTTAGAAGCACCATTATAAAAGAATAAAATAAAGAAAATATTAGTATCAAGATAATAAAGAAATTTGAAGTTACATGTGTTCATCTAGACTTGCCGGAAAAATTCAATTTGAATCCGCCCCCCTTTTTTAGACAGGGCAAGGCAGACATATCAATATCGTGAACATAAACTCAAAATCCCTCAATTATTTCAATAAAAAATAATACATAAAATAACGTATTCAACTAAAATGGTTCTTAAAAATTTATTATTAAATTTTATTATTTATTATTTTTACATATTATTTAATTTAAAGATACAGGATATTTTAAACATATATATTAATTTTTTAAAAGTAAATTCCTCGTGAATTAACCCAAATTTTATAAAATCAACAGTAGGAAATTTCAAACTTCTAAATCTACCTATAAACACTCACCTCCTCTTGAATTCGATGAGTTCAACACGGCATGACATGCGATTGCCATCCCTCGTCAGTATGTTACAAAAACAGTGACATTGATTTGTTCTTAAAATAATGGAGAACGTTCTGGCAATTAGAATGATGGTGTGTTTGTGCGTGGGACTCACTGCGTCGTGAGTTGTCGTATAAAAATACGAGGACAACAAAAGCAAAATTATTACTGAGATTCCACGGGTTTGGTAGGGCCTGGCACTTCGTGAAAGAAAAAGGGCATGGCCACTTATTTGATGAGTACGTACCCAATTATACTATATCATATATCATGGCACTTGCCACTAGGCTATTATTCAACTTTCGCATCTCATTTATCTTTGCCCATTAAGTTGACATTTAAATTTAAATTGAGCACTTATGTTCCTAACCTTCAGTTGTCGGGTTGTATTGTATGATTACAATGGGGAGAAAATGGTAATATAATAAGTGTTGAGTAAAAGTTAAATATTTATTTTATTTTAGGGTGAATTAGGGTTGAGGGAGGAGATGGATAGGAAGAAAAAAAAAACATAAAGAGATTGTAACAAATAATTTGATAAGAAAAAAAATGAATGCACGTTTATAATAATTGTAAGATAGAAAAGGAAGAGAAATAAAAACAGAAGTGTATATTATAATAATATGATAGAAAAAGAAGAGAAATAAAAGCAAAAGAGTGTAAAAGGGTATGTAAGAGCAAGTGAGTATTTATTTTTGTTTATTGATTAAATTTATAACAAAAGTAGGAGATAAAGTTCCCCTGAGATGCTTGTGTTATTAAGATAAATTTGCAGCTGAGTGTTCTTGAACTTAATCAACTGAATAACATCGACCTATAGTAAAGTGTCTTCTTCTACCTTTAATTCAAGAGATTGCTACACATATTCGTATTTGAATTTTTGAAGGGCAAGTTACAATTTTCAATTTATATATATATATATATATATATATATATATATATATATATATATATCAAAGGTGTAAATAATGAAAAGTCTTCGTTTCCAAGTACTTATCTTAGCATATAATATTGTTAATATATATTTATTTTTAAGGGAAATAAAATGTTAGTAAGTTATAGTAATTTAAATTTAAATCTTAACATGATTAATAGTCTAACGTAATTTGTTTATTTGGTATGTAGAATCACAAACTTGTTGTGGTGGAGGCAGATGGAAACTATGTTACACCATTTGAGGTTGATGATATGGACATCTACTCTGGTGAGAGTTACTCAGTGCTTCTTCGCACAGATCAAAACCCAAACCAAAACTATTGGCTTTCAATTGGGGTAAGAGGCAGAAAGCCCAACACCCCACAAGGCTTAACCATTCTAAACTACAAGACCATTTCAGCCTCAGTTTTCCCTACTTCTCCACCACCCATCACACCCCTTTGGAATGATTTTGAGCGTAGCAAAGCATTCACCAAAAAAATCATTGCCAAGATGGGTACCCCACAACCTCCAAAGCGTGCTGACCGTACAGTTTTTCTCCTTAATACCCAAAACCGACTTGATGGGTTCACCAAATGGGCCATTAACAATGTGTCCTTATCATTGCCATCAACCCCTTACTTGGGCTCAATCAAGTTCAAAATAAATAATGCTTTTGACCAAACTCCCCCACCTGTGACATTCCCACAAGATTACGACATATTTAACCCTCCAGTGAACCCCAATACAACTATTGGAAATGGTGTGTACATGTTCTACCTCAATGAGGTTGTTGATGTGATATTGCAAAATGCAAACCAATTAAGTGGGAATGGTAGTGAGATTCACCCTTGGCATTTGCATGGGCATGACTTTTGGGTTTTGGGGTATGGAGATGGTAAATTCAAAGCTGGTGATGAGAAGAAATTCAATTTGACACATGCACCCTTAAGGAACACCGCAGTGATATTTCCATATGGTTGGACTGCTTTAAGGTTTAAGGCAGATAACCCAGGAGTTTGGGCCTTCCATTGTCACATTGAGCCTCATTTGCATATGGGAATGGGTGTTATTTTTGCTGAGGGTGTTCACAAAGTGGGAAAAATCCCTAAAGAAGCTCTAACTTGTGGCCTTACAGGAAAGAAGCTAGTAGAAAATGGACACTACTGAAACTAGCTAGCCACACTACCCATGCTTAATAGGCTTTCACTTTTTAAGTGTATGCTTCCTTTATGCTGTTTTCCAGTTCGCACTTTGAGGATTGTGCTATGTATTGTTTTTGATTTTCAAGAGTTAGGCCTATTATGTTTCTTTGAGAAGTAAGTTATGTGTTTCTTTATTGTAATTTTATACAACTCATTAATTTATTAGAATGATGTAAAAGGAGGATTGAATTAATAAAGAATATGATATAATTCGCGTGGAGAGGATTATGAATCACAACCGTTGAATTAATATCTCAATCCAGTTAGAGAAATAAAATTGATATTACAAATGTGCAACATAGCAACTTCAATTCATTGATTCATATAGAGTTTTTATGAGCGAGTCCATTAAGATAAAATCTAGCTCCACTTTATTTATAGACGGACTTAAAGTAAAATGATCCCGAGTCATGTAAACTTCTCTTTATAAGATATCTTGTTTTTTCTTTATAGTAAATTGTTAATAGCAACGTTTATGCAGATCACTTAAACCACCGAAAAGTTTTATTTCTCGTTGAGCTCTTAGATAAAATTAATTCAAGCCACGCGAGGATGACCCTGATGTAAAAGATTGTAGGCCGGACCGGATAGTTCTTGGAATTAAGGGTGTTCAAAATTTACATCAATCTAAAAGAAAATCACAAATGGGTCTAAATAACTGAAAATAAAAAAATCGCAGACATTTAGATTTATTTATGTATATGATAAAATAACAAAAATAAAATTATGGTGAAAATTATATATACTTTATGTTGTTGTGGGAAAGTGAGTGAATGCTCTCGAAGATGGAAAGTATATAATTCTTAAGGCAATAAGTATGATTCAAAGAACTAAAACTATCGTTGCCACAAAGACAAATAAGATGAATTGTGTCAAAGTTTGTTTCAAATTTTGGAAGTGGAGAATAAATTATTAGACTTGGAGCTTGATGATGTTTAAAGCTTCTAGTATTTTGTTTTTGATGTTTATGTAATCTTTTGTTTTTCTTAGATAAATTGTAATAAACTTTTCATTGTATTGATTGTTTAGGATAGACTTGTATTTATAATTGTTTTTGTGTGACAAGTCTTAGGTAAGTAAAGTCATTACTTGTGTTGAAGATTAAAATCATTCATTTCCCTCTTTGTTTTTAAGAAAAAGCTTTTGGTAATTGTCTGAGATATTAGACTACCAGCTGATGGCAGTTGACTACCAACTAAGATAGTAGACTACCAGCTGATGGCAGTTGACTACCAACTAAGATAGTAGACTACCGGCTGATGGCAGTAGAATACCCCAGTTTAGTAACATAGTGGAAATTTGTGATTTTCTGTGGTAATCGACTACCACTCGGGATGGTCGACTACCAAAGGTTCAAAACACTTGAAATGATGTTTGCTTACTAGGATAATCGACTACCAATAGCCGTAATCGATTACCACCATTAGAAATCAATTAGATTGCTCAAAATGGGTTTTTATCTTGATTTTTATATAAACCCTCTTTCAAAATATTTCATAAGAACTTTGAAAATATGAAAATGATTGATCTTACACTTTCATATCTTCTCTGGAACTGAGTTTATATTTTCTCCAAGAAATTCTTCAAAGAATTCAAAAGGTTTTCAAGAAAAGTTTTCAAAGAGCAATCTAGAATGAATCTTGAATGGTTGGTTTGTCTTGTGCTTCATATTGATCAGATTCTACATTATCAGGTGTTCTCTAAATTGATCTTTATTGTTTGTTTTGGTTTGAGTTGATTACTCTAAGAGAGAGGTCTCTCTAGAAAAGAGTAAGGTGATTTGAGAAAGGTTTCTCAAAGGATTGGTTCTTGGAGGTGTCAAGACCAAGGAGAATTGTTCTTTGGGTTAAATAACAAGGTGTTGGGTGTTTTGATTTCGTTTTTATGTTGCTTGTGCAGAGTGAATGTAAAGAACATAAAAGGAATCATTGGTTATAGTGAAATACCAATTGCAACAGGTTTTTGAATTGGGACTGGATGTAGGCCGGAAGTCGAACCAGTATAAATCCTCTTCTACACTCTTCTTCTGTCTTACGCTTTTATATTTTGTCAATACGATTAATTGTAACATTGAATTACATTGTTTACATTTGGTAATTGACTGCGTAATTGATTCATATCTTGAACACTTGAAAACTGATATTGATTCTCAAAGTATATTGATTGCTAACACGTTTCAATGATCTTTCTTAAGTGTTTCCGCTGTGTATCTTTGATATATCTTGTTCTAACGCTTATTCATTTGAGGTTGATTAATTAAACAAGATTAGATTTTATCTGAAATAAAAAGAAAGTAGAAACGACATTAATTTGGCCTAATTGAGAACTAGAATCTATTCACTCCCTCTAGATTCAACATAGGGACCAACATAAATAAATAGATTTTAAGAAAAATTTGGCAAAGCAAGCTAAGTGTAAATTAGGATTTAATTCATATTGATAGAAGCAAGTAAGAGTCCAACTCTATTTACCTTAATCTTATTCCTTTATTATTCAGTTCACTTAATTAAATAAATTGGATTCATATTCTCATGGTTGTCTCTCTCAAGATTGAATATGTCTCCTAAAATTGTCACAATTAACCAATCTCTTGAAATTAACCTAAGTTGTCTAGGATTTCATGAATCTTTGGTAACTTACGAGATTACATATTCATATCACCCTCTATCCTTATTTTTAAAGTACAGTTAAGTGGCAATTATTTCCTAAAGTCACTCAAGTTTTTTTTTCTAATCATCCTCTTAAATTTAAGATCAAATTATTAGTAGTTAATTAATGAAAAACATTAAAATTAAAAAAAATAATTATCAATTATCTAAATTGAATTATAACATGAATGAAATTAGAATAAAATAAAGTTACATCATTCTTTCAATCAAATAGGAATTTGATTTATGATGTCACATAATAAATAGCATAAGAATAAAAAAAAGGAGAAGGAATATAAAGATTGATTTCTAAAGTTGAGAATGTCTTCCAAAAAAAAAGATTTCTATCCTCTTTGAAATAATTTATAACGTCGGTTATGATTCACTAGTGAAAAACTAATTCTGACCCAATTACGATTTCATCTCGTGTAACATAAGATGTGTTTTGTGTGAATTGAGCTAGCCGAGACTTATACTAATAACTTTTTTACTTCTGTCCCGCGTGAGATGAAGTAACAGAAGCTTTGATATAGCTCTGGGTCTTGTCTCAAACAAGTTAAGTGATGTCTTATGAGATAAAGTTGTTTTTCACACTAAATATCTTTAGAAATTTGATTTACTTCTTTTCTTTATTATTTGAGCCTTTAAATAATTGACTACGTGTTGATGTACTATGAACTCAACAATCATCATAATTAATCAAAACAATCTAATTTTAATATAATTTATCTTAATTTAAAAGGAACAAGAAAGAAAGTAATTCGAAAGAGTTATCACAAAAGGAAAACTGAAATTATAGTATATTATTGTGATGTTTCTTAGCTTGAACAAAGAGAAAGGTTAAAAAAAAATAGATAATTTTCTATTAAATATTTTATTTATGTTTTAAATTTAATAGATAAAATAAAAATCACATAACTTATACTGCATTTTTTTTATGTCAGATGACATATATTGTAAAAAAAATATATTTAAACCTGACTAAACCATTAGATATTTAAATTGCGTTTTTACTTGAAATTAATTCATAAACACCCCTACTTGAAAATAATATAATACACATGCCTCAGGCAAACTCCTGTTCAATAATTTTAGCGAACACACTATTTTTATATTATTTTATTAGTGCGTTCGATTTTATAATATTTTTTAAAATGCATAAATTCTAAAAAAAAGAAAAAGGAATATAAACGAATAAATACAGTATTGATTATTTATCATATTTAGAATTTGATCCATGATGTTTAAGCATTTTATTGAAAGATTTCTGTTATATAATTTTAGTGATTATCCTAGATTTGATCATGAAAAAATCTTTTATGCAGTTTCTCTTCCATCCATGTTATCCAAATCATCAATTTAATATTCATTGGAGGTGCTTATTTATGTTATCTCTTTATTATAAAACAACATGTATACCATGAACGAGTTAAATATAATTTCAAACCTTGATTTTAAATTTTAATCTTTAAAAGTTAATAAATTATCTTTATTTATAATTTTGTAATTTAATTTGACCTTTAGATAATATTTTATAACAGTTAATAAGTACTGTTTAAATTATCATAAAAACTGAGTTGAATAAAAAATTGAATTTATAAAAATAATTAAAAAATCAATCCGTGGATGGACAAAGAGAAAGTTGGTATCAAAAGACTTGACATTATTTGGAGATAGTTGATGGACATTGACAATGAGATTTTAACAACCATTTTGAAGTAATGCATTGATCCACTCGTTCTTTTTCATCAATTCATCTCCGTTGATCAAGGATAACTGGATAAGAAAGAAAATTCTACTTTTTCCAACCTCATCCATAATTGCAAGTTTTGATTTAATTTATCAAATCAAAATTTGTTTAGATTATTTGATAAATATGAAATTTGATTTTAGTCTTACATTATATAAATGATAAGAATAATTTAATTCTAGTTTTACATTGAATAAACAGTGAAAAGAATGAAATAATTTTTTGTAAAAAATTTTATGTGCACAAAAAAAAAAATATATAATATATATGTGAACGTAAATAATTTATCGAATCACGTTAAATTCTTAAGTATTTTTTTGATTATTCTTATTAAAGATAAAACCGGTAGAAATTTTTTTTGTTGAAGATAAAACCGATAGAAATAACTTGTACTCAATTGAAGATAAAACCGGTAAAAATAACTTTGAGTGGTAAGAAATAAAATATTATATAAAATAAATATAAAATCAAATTAAAATTAAAATTTTATACTATTTATAAAATATGAAAATATAAAACAAATAAGTTCATAAAGTTAAAAAGATAAAATTATCTAAATAATAAAGATGAAAATAAAAAATCTCCTTTACTAATAATTATATATAAAAATATCTTTAATAGTCCACATCTACTTAATGAAAATCAACACATAACATGTGTGAAATGGTTAATACAAAAGTAAAATGAAATATTGTGTAAAATAAATAATATCTTTAAAAGATTATATTATTTGGTTTTATTATAATTTAAATTGGGTACTATATTATTTATATAATAACTAAAATAAATCATCTTTAATTAATGATACATTATGTTGGGATGTAAATAATGGAAAGAACAAGGGATAATATTGGAAGAACAAAGATGACACTTAAATTTATAAACACACAAAATATTTTTTTGGTAAGAGGTTTTTTTGACGGAAGTCCAAAAACAGAATTGTTAGGACTTAAACCGTCCGTGAATTACTCAATAAGTAGTATCATTTGATTTGGCAACAGCCTTAGATAAGTGATGTAATAATTAGAGTAAATGTAAGTGAAATGTAATGATTGAAGTAGATGTAAGTGAAGGTCATGTGTATTGTTGTATTTCTGAGATTTATTATATAACTTTTTACCCTAATTTATGTGATTTACAAATTTGTACAAAATTAACTTATAATCAAGAATATCAAAAAGATATATCAAATTAACTAATTACTAAATAATTATCTCAATACAATATTCCTACATTAGAAGAATAAAGGATGACATATGAACATGAACACACGTATAAAAAGCTTTTTAAAGTCTTGCCAATGTAAAGAAATATGAAGTCTTCCTAAATTAACAAACAAATTAAACTACTAATTTCATCTTTTTAATTTTAATCTAATCTTTTTATTATTAAAAATTTAAATTTAATCTCTTAATTTATAAGATTCTCTAATATTATGGTTTTCATTCAATTATATACAATAGACAAAGTTAACAGAAATATACGTAACATTATAAAAGAAATCTTGTAGATACCACTCAATTCTAATATCTTCTATAATACCCGAGCTACCGAAAATAGAGCCATACGACTAATTTTTAAAATTCAAGAATCAAAATTAAAGGTTTAAATAATAGATGAATCAAATAAATAAAGAAAAAACTAAATTAGTAACTTAGCCTATGAAAATTTATAATTCTCTAAAATAATAATTTTACTTATTCTCTTAATCATAAATAAAAAATAATGCTTGAAATTATATTTTAAAATAATTAAAAAACTACCATAAACTTATTTAAAATTAGTATATATTTTAAAATCGATTTTGAAGCATAAACCAGTTCTATAACTAGTTTTGAGTCATAAACTAATTTTAAAACTGGTTTCATCTTCATTTCTTTGAAATGGATGATATATAATTTTGATATGATTTGGGGTTTTGAAAAATTCAATTTATTCATGCTTATATCCTTAAAGTCAGAGTGGTCTTGAATAACTAGAGAAGAAAAATGAAAAGTTGAAAATGGAAAGAAACATCAAATTTAATTAAAATATATATCAACAATATAAAATGTTTTTATATATTATCAGCTAGTGTAAATTAAGAAACAAAATTTAACAAAGCATAGTTTAGTCCCATAAATATGTTGCTAGTAATTTAATTTTTGGCCGAGTGGATAGAAAATTAAAGACTTTGTTGAAAGAAAGAATGAATATAGTTAAAGTATATATATATATATATATATATATATATATATATATATATATATATATATATATATATATATATATATATATTATTAAAAAATAGTTAACTTAAAACATATCTACAAGATATATTTAAAATATAATTCATCAGTTGATGAGATTGTTCTATATTCATAAAATGTCGTGAACATCTATGCAAACAAGACAAGGAAAAAGGAAAAAAAAAGTTAATCTCACACTTAAAAGATGACTCGTCCTATTTAAACTTTTAAAAAAATAGTCATATATATATATATATATATATATATATATATATATATATATATATAATATAATCCCACGGAAGGTAAGGATCAGTATATTATAAAATTAAAACATAAATAAAAATATTTTTTAAAAAATTGACAAAAATATATAAATAATTATTTAATCTTAGTTAATAGTGATAATTATTATTAAAATAAATATTTTTCTTGCAAATAAGCATTATCCAAATTATAATATCTACTTTAAATTATTTATATTAGTACTTACCATATCCTACGATTACCTTGATTAAATAAAAAGGTATATTTTTGATAAATATAAAGAAATAAACAATTTATTTCCATTTAAATTAAAATTTTAATTATAAATTTTGATATTTTTAATCTAAATAAATAATTATTATATTTATATAGAAAATAATCATTATATAATCTTAATAAACAATTAATGTATTATCTAAGACTTCGTATAGTTATATCATGTCGCGTCGAGTAGCGAATTTTTTTTAATAGATTACATAAACAGAATTATATTTCTACTAACTGAACCACTCAAGAAACAAAGTTTAACACCATTGCTTACTAACTAAACCACTCGAGAAACAAGGTCTAACACCGTCGCTGGTATCGGCTCGATCTCATAAAGGAATATCTCAATCTCCTAACACGTAACCTCACAGTTTATATATATATATATATATATATATATATATATATATATATATATATATATATATATATATACACTTACGCGCCTATCGGGAGGTACATTGAATCTAACTCTTGATTCACTTAATTTATATTTATTATCTCTTGAACACCTTAATTACATACTAACTTGACCGTTGGAGTGCCTTTGCAGGTACACTCCTCGTTGTTCCAAGGAGGTCGTCCCATTGAAGAATGTTGTTTGCAAGAGATCTCATTCTCCTCTCGTCCCTTCTTTATCTTATGACTCATCAACGAAATATCCTTACTATATTCTGTCCGAATCCTAGAAAGAACATTTGGCACCCACTGTGGGACGTATGCACCATAAGAATGGGGCATGGTCTTCACCATGAGGGAAGGGAACAACCTTATGGACAAAACTGTCCAAAGGTCAAAGAAGGGACTTATTCTCCTCGAGATCTTGCAAACACCGATTTCCTCCTTAAGCTAAAAGCCGGGTTACGAAGTGGTAGCCTCAAACGCCGACTTTTTACCAAGGTTTGAAGATGATCTCTTTATGATGTAAAGTCCAAAGATGACCCTTTATGGTGTAAAAAATCCATAATAATGTATAATTGATCTGAAGAAGAGACCCAAGTGTGGTCCAAAGATGACCTTTTTTATCACATCCGTTTGAAAACCTCAGATTAACAATCATTCGAGGATAAGGTTGAGTCAAAGACTACCCATACCTCTTTTGTGAAAACCTTGGATTAACCATCACCTGAGTACAAGGCTGGTCAAATTAACCATCATTAGTGTACAAGGTTGGTCAAAGACTATCCATACCTATTATGTGAAAACCTCATATTAACCATTATCTGAGTACAAGGTTGGATCAAAGACTACTCATACCTCTTCTATGAAAACCTCGAATTAACCATCATCCGAGTACAAGGTTAGGTCAAAGATTACTCATACCTCTTATGTAAAAACCTCAGATTAACTATTATCTGAGTACAAGGTTGGGTCAAAGATTACCCATACCTCTTCTGTAAAACCCCCGGATTAACCATTAAGGATTACCCGTACCTCCTTTGTAATGTTACATCGACGAAACCGCTCGAGGACAAAATAAGACCATCCAAGATCTTCCTTTACTCGTCCTCGAACCTATGGATGCCCGGAGGCAACATCGAAAACTCTTAATGTTACAAAGCCCTTTTCATCACTTATTTTAAGTATTTATTAACGGTCTCAAACAAGACCATGATTACTATATTATTAGAAGAAATAGAAACAATATAAGTTGTTCATGGGCGTGAGTTTGGGTAATAAAATTATGTTAACACCTGGTGGATGTAGGTCCAAAGGTGACCTATACCTAGTTCGTCATTTGTATAAAGACGACCTTACAAAACATTATATCAATCTATTACTATTCAAAACAACAACTCGGAAAGAGTGAAAGATAAACATGTGCATTAAAATGATACGAAGTTAAATACAAAGTAGTTAGTCATTATTGACCAACTGACCATCGAAAACTCTTTTGTTTACATTGAAAGAAAATTCAAATGTCAGGAACCGTAGTCGAGCTTGCTGAGTTTCTCGGAAAAAGCCCACTTGAAACCCTTGGAGTGTGTACTTAGATGTTTCCTGGACCTCGATTGATGTGAACCGGGAATTCTACTCCATCATTTCATGCAGATTTTTTAGGCTACAATTAATTTGTTTTAATAGGTCATTTAATGTGTCTTTAATAATTTTAATAAGTTTTTATTACTTTATTACTCTATTATTGTCGTAAAGATTTGTAGGCTAAGTTCAATGTATTCTTTATTCCATTCAGCCTATAAATGGATACTTTTTGTACTTTGAGGGGGAGTCGAATTGGAATTAGAAATATGAGATTTTCTCTATAATGAGTTTTTTTTTTTTTAGTTCTTGTGAGAAGAACTAAATATGATCTTATCAATATTTGATTGGGTAGCGGTCAAACCATGATCTTATCAATCTTTGATTGCTTGGCGATCAAACTATGATCATATAAATATTTGATTGTGTAGCGATCATACCATGATCTTATCAATCTTTGATTGTGTAGCGATAAAACTGATACATACGCCGAACGTGCGTCAAATAAACCAGAATCTGCTACTACTTTGCAATAATAGTGGACTCGGATATTTCCCTAATATTACTCTGTAGCTGAAAATTAAACAAAATTTAGGGGGTTTTCAGGCTTAAGGAAATTTAAAGCAATTAGAAAGTAAACAATTAAGAAATAATAGCAATTAAATAAGAATTAAATCGCAATTAACATATGAATAAAAGGTACCAATCCGATCTCTGTCGGATCCTAATTTTCCTCACCAGTTCAACATAAATTAAAGCACACATCTATGCAGTGTATTGAAACCGAAATCTCTGCATTCCAACATTGAACCAAGCGCTCTAAGATCTTAGAGAATTTTCATCGAACACTCGGTGGCCTTTAAACTCACGCGATTGCATGAGAACACACAACTCGGTTTCGAATCATAAATTGGTTTGATGCATTCTTTGTTGATCAACAACACTAGACAGTAATGATCTCAATTCAAAACATCAATCAACATAATGTAATCGAAATTATACAATCCAAAACGAGTGTTCATTCAATTAAAAACAGAGAACCTAAGGAAATTAGGGATCATTTTGAGATTGAATTGATTAACAAATTAACTATGCATAATTGAAATTAAACCAATCATTAATCGAAATTGCATAATAGAATTCAAAAACGTAACAATAAGGAATAAAAACGAGAGTGAAATGCTAATTCAAATGAAGAACAAATGCTGGAAATTAGGAGAGAAGAGATTGAAATTGCAGAAAACTAGAATTAACTACGAAATTGAAGAAGCAATTGCGACATAAACGAATTGAATTGAAAAGCAATTAAATCAAACTGCAAGAATTGAAAGGGAGTGAAAGGGGCAAGTGGAACCCTAGCAGAGCAAGACAAAAAGAAGAGAGAAACCTAATTGCTGGAAAATTCAATTAAAATGCAAAAGTGAAGTAAGTGTCATCAGAATTTGAGTTTGTGCCATTATATAGGGGTCAAGCATGTGCAAGGCACATGACTTTTAATGAGCTGAACACCCCAATTCAAAACCCACCTACAACATTTACAAAATGGACTAATTTACAATGATTTAAAAAGGCCTACACTAATTCTTCTCACTGAATCTCGCAACAGGTTTCGTGCTTCACTTTCGAGCATCATTTCACCCAAGATGCAGTCTGAATTAGATCTTCATGTCTTCATAGCTTTTGTAACTCTTTGAGTCCTCTTTAATTTGACATATAATGGAGCTTAAACAGAGTTCTTTGGTGAGCGTTATGCTCATTTTAGTGAACCTTGTCAAAATTAGAATTTTCAACAAATTAGAACAAAAATAAGCACTTAAGGCCCAATTGAGCCCAAACTCATGAATGCACTAAATCATGCTAATTGACCATTAATAATGTTGTAATGTGATGTATTAAATGCAGAGAAATTGATAAAAACTAATAACGTATCAAAAACCATGACTTATCACTCACCTACTCCTCCCTTTCCTGAGTGTGACGTCAATATCCTTCCTAAAAAAAATGAAAAAAATATATGAAAAATCAAGACGGTCCCCTTTCGCGAACGCGTCATTTGGTATCTTGATTTTCATATGAATGGAATAAGTGGTCATGAGTGTGTGCGAAGATGCAGTGGAAGAATGAACAAAGATTCAAGGATGAATCTCCTCGAAGAGAGAGATAATATGATGTGAACTAGGAATCTTACTCCGTCATATCGTGTAGATTTTTTATTTTACAATTAATTTATTTTAATAGGTCATTTAATATGTCTTTAATAGGTTTAATAGGATTTTATTACTTTATTATTCTATTATTGTCGTAAAGATTTGTATGTTAAGTTCAATGTATCTGGATTCCATTCAACCTCTAAATGGATACTCTTTGTACTTTGAGGGGGAGTCGAATTGGAATTAAAAATATGAGATTTTCTCTTTAATGAGTTTTTTTAATTCTTGTGAGAATAATTAAATATGATCTTATCAATCTTCGATTGTGTGGCGACCAAACCATGATCTTATCAATCTTTGATTGTGTGGTGATCAACCCATGATCTTATCAATCCTTGATTGTGTGGCGATCAAACCATGATCTTATCAATCTTTGATTTTGTGGCGATCAAACCATGACTTATCACTCACCTTCTCATCCTTTTCTTGAGTGTGGCGTCAATATCCATCCTAAAAAAAATTAAAAATATATATGAAAAATCAAGACGGTCCTCTTCCGCGAACGCGTCATTTGAGTGATGAGGACATCAAGACCCAAGAGTATGAGACTCATGATGAGAAGAATCAAAATCAAGACACAATCCATGATGTGAGTGGACCCATGACTAGGGACAGATTTAGAAAGGCCCAAAAGGCATGAGTCTCCTGATATTCTCATTCCAGTAGTTCTTTAGGGTGAGAAGAATCAAAATCAGCACCCAATCCATGATGTGAGTGGACCCATAACTAGGGACAAATTTATGAAAGTCCAAGAGGCATTACAACACAAGGTAGTCCATGTGCTTGATACTGAATTGTTGGAGGCTCAACAAACAAAGAAGCTGATAACATGTATAGCTTGCTTGGAGGGCTAGAAGGCCCATTTATTTTGTAATAGACGTTAAATATAAAAATATAAATAATTTGGTAGAAGTAGGATTTGAAGCTATAACCATAAGCTTAGCATGCCTCACTTTACTATTTAGACAGTTTATCATTTCTTGTGAAATATGCATTTTAATTTATTTTGATTTACTTCTAAATGAGGTAAACCTAATTTGTATTAAACCTATTGGAATTGAGAAAAGAGGACAAATTATTCACTTTAATATTTTGTGAGTTTAAGCTCTGCTAGAGTTATTTCTTGCATTCTCGATCTTATCAAGAATTCTCCAGTTCTTATGTGGCGATCATCCTTGACTTATCAAACAAACTTGTTTATGTGACGCCTTCTTTTTCATGTCTATCTTATTAGGTTATTATTTTGCATTTTATTATATCAAAATTCTCAATTCTCATACGATTCCAAACCCTAATTCCCAAATCTCAAGTATTCTATTAATTATGGGTTAGGTTTATATCATCTAGTAACTAGAGCAAGGTTTCATTGATACCAACAATTGTTCACACTTTTTATCATGTAGGTACGGTTCATCGCGCGTTACTGTTCATCGTGCATTACTATTCAATGATATTGTTTATTTATTTTATTTTAATTTTTTAAAAAAAAGCAAGAAAGAAAGCACAAAATTAAAAAAAAAAAGAAAAAAAAAGTTGAAAAAAAGGAAATTGATCAAACAAAATATAATTAGTTGTTGTTCTTGTTTATATCCAGTGCAAATTACTTGTTTGATAAGTGTTAATTGTTTGTCTTCCCTTACAATTCATGCTTGTCTTGTTTGTCTATTAGTAGTAAAATTGTTCTTTGCTACTTTCCCTTCAGTTGCCATATATATATATATATATATATATAAATTGTTTTGAAAAGTTTTGTGATTGTTATTTTTGAAGGTGATTCTTGATAATAAATTGTTTGGATTCTTGTAAGAACCTTGAGTTAGAAAAAAAGTGGAAAAATAGAAAAAGGCTAATTGTGTGCAAACACTTGAGTGGGTAAGGTTCAACAAATAGTAATTATATTATTTTCTTGTTATCTTTGATTTGTTTGTTTGTCAATAGTAGAAGAAAATAATAACAATGACCTTCAGATGCAAATGGCTGCAATATCTCAACATTTGGAGAGATTAATGAAACAACAACATGATGATTTCCATGAGAGGATAGACCAATTGGAGAATAGAACACCACCTGGTGGAGGAGTGGAGCCGAATAGGAATGAGGGAAGAATAGAAGGAATCAAGTTGAATGTACCACCTTTCAAGGGAAGAATAGAAGGAAGTAGTCTTAGCACTCAAAATTTGAATTTAAGCTTTTAAATTTGATTCCAAAACAGTAATACTTTCTTGATTCTTTGTTATTTCATTTGAATTTAATTAATGTGTAATCTATTCTAGGATTTGAAGTTCAAAGCATGTTATGGAAATTCTTCTCACGTTAAGCCATTTATTTAATAGGTTTTATGTCAATAGTGTTTGGTTCTAGACCTGAGGTGTAACAAACTATATTTTTTAATAGTTGATATTACTATTATTATTATATTATTCAGACACTCCCATTTTGAGGTTTTGGTCCTTGATGCATAATTAAATTGTTCTACCTAGGGGCAAGTTAAAATGGTTTGATTTTTTTTTGTATTTTTTTTTCTTCAAAAGAATATTTCTTTGTACTAAGATTAACCTTTATTATATTTAATTTAGAGAACCTAGAAAGTTCTTTGTGCCTCATGTTTTAGCAATCCTTTCCTCTTTTTTTTTGCCATTGTTATAATTTCATGTCCTTCTTTTCATGGCCAATTTGATTTGACAAGCTCTCATTCTTGTTATCATTCTATTAAGGCATTTTCTTATTACCTGTTAGATCAAGATGATTAACGTCTCAAATTTTGATTAATTACAGAATAGACGGAACTTATCAGACTGAAGCATTGCAAGCCAAAGTCACACGGAACAAGCACATATGGAAGATGACCCCTCAAAGATCATCTAAGTTCAAGTCATTCGTCTGTCCCAAGCCATGCCTTAAGACGAAAGCATAAGACGATATGCTTAAGACGAAACCTTCAGACAGAGCTTTTAAAGTCAGTTCAAGACGAAGTTGAAGACTAAAACTAATGAAGACCAAATCGTCTATGAAGATTGAAGAAGACCAAGTCTTTTCATCTAAGTAACGCGCGCCAAATTCAAATGTTTACGTTACTAAAGAAGCTTCCAAAGTCAGAATGGGGACTCACGCTTAACCTTTGCAACACGAAAAGTAAATCTACTTTTCGCTGTTATCTCTACTAAGTTAGAAAAAGGTTCTAATTCCGCTGTGCAACTTGTCAAATTCATGATTATACTCTAACACAGTTGAAAACTTCAAGGAAGGAAAGGACAACGACTTGATTTATGGGTCTAATGGATCTATCAAATCACTGCCTATATAAAGGACTTCTCTTGCAACGTTTCAAGTTGGCGAACACGCTACAATAGCTATTCATTTGTGATTTCGCTCACTTGATTTGTACTTAATTTCTATACCCCTCTCTGCAAAGAGGAACTTGTTTCTTAGAAACTTATCTTAAATCCACTTTTGTGGTGTCTTAACCTGAGGAGGTTGTGTTCCAAAGAATACCTTTTGTATTAGCCTGTGGAGGCTGCGTTCCAAAGAATACCTAGTGGTTTATCCTGGGAAGGCTCTGGACAAAGAATATCTTGTTTAGCCAGAAGTGGTTGGGTTCAAAGAATACTTGTAACTTTTTCACTGTGTTTATTTTTATTCTACTTGTTGACTAACGGGGATAATCATACTTAAACTTCTGTTATTAAAATCAACATTCAAAGAAGAACAGAGTTTCGTCTGATCGATTTTAAACCAACAAGGATAAAATTTTTAATTAACACAATTCAACTCCCCTTCTTGTGTTTTGTCTTTTACATTACCATTTTGTTTCTTCTATGTCTAGCAAAAACATTAAATTCACTCTTGAAGCTTATTGTGATGCCTAAGATCCACCTAATGTTATAAAGACCAATGGGGATTTATTCTTATAGGTTAGATGTACATTTTCCTAAATTTACTTGATTCATGGGTATTTTAAGTCATTTGAGATAGATGATTCATACTCCCAATAATAACTTGTGATTTTGTTTGAGTTTTATATATTTTCAAGTAAAAAATTGTTATATTGAATATTGTAAATTATTCATCTAATATATTTTGGCCTATCTCTTTTCGCTATGTCTTTGACTCTTAGAATTCTTTCTTTTCGAAACATATTTAAGAAGTGTTAATTCAGATTATTTATTTTCTTTGCCTTTAAAGGTTAATGTTAGTTGTCCTCTTATTCTGCTTCTTGTTTTATGATCATATCATGTTATTAGCCATTTTATGAACCACATGTTGATATGTTGTGGATATTGCAATTATTTTAAGTCATAATAACTCGAACACATATTTTTGGCAAAAAAACTCTTTTAATGTTGGTCAATATCTTTCAAGTGTGCCTCATATGACGACTCTCAATTGAATGTTATTGGTTTTTGAAAAGTTGTTTGCTATAAAAGTATATGGAGGAGAAGCGAACAACTGTCATCCACGCTATTCACCAAACCAATTGAAAAAAGATATATACTCTTAATTTATAAATAGCACACTATAATCTTGTAAGAAAAAATTGAGTATTATTTCCATTAGGAAAAGAAAGTGAGAAGTTTTGAGTGAAACCTAGGGGAGTTTGAATTAGTGGGAGTGTTAAGCCTTACGTTTATTTTTGTTTAAACTATGAATAACTCATCTAATGGGCATGCATAGTTCTGTTAATGAATATTTCAGATGAATAACAATTTGGATTTGAATTATACCATATTTGGGTAGAAGTAAAAGGTGGAATTGAGTAAATTTATTGATGTAATTGAAGTGGTTAATTGTTGTTATGTATTTCAAATACATATTTGATGATAATGTGGTAGTATAATGTTATTAGCTTGATTTTGAATCATTCCTATCATATATGTTGAACATATATGCTTATTGTTGCAATGTGTGACATAATGTGTTGGAAGGTATTTATGTATGGTTAATGAGTTTTACAACGGATGTAATATTTTGTATGGAAAAGGTGCTAAATTACATTGTAAGTTGAATTATTAGAATTGATAATTGCATTTTAAATTTTGTTAGATTGTATAATAGTATTTGAAAATTACTCTCCTGGGCAAATGAATGACTATTTAGTGTTATAATTATGATAAGATGTGTATAGGAATGGGAGACGTAGCACATTTTTGTTAAACATGTGATTTTGCCATTAATAGAAACTTAAGAGAAGTTAATAAACTAACGTATGCATGTGTAATTGCTGTTATGAGTATTGAAATTGATAGACTCAATGATTAGTCTAAGTATTGACATAGTGTAATGCTTGTATTTATTACTTGATTATATAATTTTATTGTCAAAATAAATAAATAAATAAAAATCTTAACAAAAGATTAATAAATTAAATAATGTAAAATAACGGTGAATACATTATAATTGTATTTTGGTTTGTACATGTTTAAATGGTGTGAACATGGTGAAACATCTAACCTTTGAATATTTATTTTTTTTAGAAAAAAAAAACTAGTTTAAAATGAAAGAGAATTTAGAATGCTAAAACATGAGTATTTCATTCTTTTGTAATTATATAGCTAATGTTTTTAAATTCTAAGTACGTTTTAGGAAAGCCAAAATAATAGCTCTTCAAACATATCAGTTAATTTATTATGTGAAATTTTAAATAGAGATTCCAAATACAAGTCTGGATGTTATCATCACTAATCTTGTGCCCAGAAAAGGACTTCAAGAAAAAGTCTATATAAAATTGTTTAAAATGAGTTTTTGAATACTTGAAGTATTTCTAGAACGATTGGGATGTTAACTAAAATCCAAAAAAAGAGCGATTAAATTTGATTTTGAGAAGACTTATAAACTTTTAATGTAAGAAGAAAAATTCTTCACTAAAACATATTTGAGTTACTATCTTTTGGGATTGTTTTCTTTTTCTTGAAATTTGTAAATTTTAGTTGAATCTTTATGTACCAATTCAAAAGATAGACTTAGAGAGTTAATTTCCCTTTGAAAACCTAATATTTTAAATATGGTTTAATATTTTAGTTAAACATTAGGAATGTGTTATGTTTTGATTGAAGTTGGTATTGCTTACATATACACTATGATTTGAAGTGAATTCTATCAATGTTAAAAGTATTAAAGCATAAGTAATTAATGGAAGAATATGTTTTAATGATGTTATAAGTGAATTTGAAATAAATAATTTATATTACATGTTTAATGTTTTTAATGTAACGAATGTGAGAAAAAGTAAATTAAAGAATAGATGAGGTTACAGGATGATGTACATATATTTGAAATTTGAGATAGTTAATGTTTTTAATTATATATATATAAATTTTTGACAATTTGAAATATGTAATTTGAAAATTAATTATTATAAGAATAATGAAAATAATTTGGGTTCGGAGAAGTGTTTAAAGCTTAGTACATGTAAATTGACTATTACATAGTTGTTATAATTATTGCTATGAGAACATTTCAAATATAGAGATAGACTAAATGACTGATATTAACATAAAATATGGATAACTTGAGGAGAAATAATAATTTATAGGTTAAGATAGACATTGCAAAATTAATATGAATTTAACCCACGTGTAGTAAACTTAAGACTTTGAGTTTGTGTTATAGAGATGGTAAATATGATTGTTATTTAGACGGTGTGAATGTTGTCATTTCGGGGCGTACAGGGTAGGTGAAATGGGTGTTAAAGCCCTGAGTAAACTAATGTAATTTTTTGCGTCATGGAAATTTCGAGGACGAAATTCTTTTAAGAGGTGGAGTTGTAATACCCTGAAATTTCTCCCCTCATTTAAGTTGCAAGTTGCGTAATTTAAATTAATAAATATAAATATATGTTTTTGGATATTTTAAATAATTGTTTTAAAAATATTTTTAAATTTAGAAAATTTATTAATAAAATTAATCAATGTTTGTTATAAACAATACAAGTTGATTTTGATAAAATTATCTTTTAAGCAAACAATGTATCCTTTTTAATTCAAAATAAAATTTTAGATAAAATTGAGATAATTAAAGATATTCCTATGACTGATTTGCATTAAGTTGTAGTAAAATTCAAAATTCAAATAAAATATCTTTTCTTAACATTTCAATAAAAGATAAGATATGCACTTAAATGTTTATCATCTTCCTCTCTCTTCATTTTCCTCCTCCCACTCTTTTTTTTTGTAAAATCACTTTCATTCTCGTATACACCATGATCTTAAAATACCTCTTCTGAATTCGTTCACCGTTGGATGAACAAGACTTTTAAAATGCAGCTTTCATACACATAGAACTCCATATCCAACAGTGGGATTTATGGAAAAATAACTGGAGCATGAGATACTTGTTGGGTTAACCAAGGGAAGACTTCACACACTTCTTCCAATGTCATTGTTTTTGTTGTTTTCTTAAGAAAGCTCCCACTGCTTCTGAGTACAAACCAAATTTTTTATGATGTGAAAAATTAGACAGAGCCGCAACCACAGAGCATACTAAGATATTGACTCTAATATCAATTTTTATAAACAAAACAATAATAAAAAAAGGGAACAAGGAAGAGAGAAAATGAGACTTAAGAATTTAACATGGTTTGACAAATTGTCTATGTCCACAGGCACACAATATGTATTGTCTTTGTTGTGAACTTGGAAGCTTTTACAGAGAGTTATCTATATAGAGACAAAAGAGTAATCCCTATCATTGTTTACACGATGTAGGACTAAAATCAAACGACTCTCCTCGTTTATACGATGTGGGACTAAAATCAAACTACATACTTCTAAAAATCTCCCACTTGGAGTTTGATTTAGATCACCACCTAGTCTTCTGCATAGTCCACTGACGGGTCTTCTGTAAAGCTCCTACTATTTCTCTTATTCTTTGTCAATGATGGTCATTAGAGCTTTCACCGTCGCGACAATTCTTAAGCTTCATATTGTCTTTGATATGTCCTAGTTATTATACCGTCGTTCTGATAACCCACATCAACGACACACGCAACCTAGCCACACCTACTAGAAGACTTTTGATACAAGGGATCCCCACGTAGGTCCATTTGACCTTCACTTGGATCCACTTCAATCATTGCATCACTCGTCTGAGTCGATCGCCAAGTCGAACCAACAACTTTGATACCACTTTTTGGGGTAACCAGGGGAAGACTTCACACACATTTCTTCAAATGTCATTGTTCTTGCTACTTTCTTAGGAAAGCTCCCACTACTTCTAAGGACAAACCAAATCTTTTCTGATGTGGAAGATCAAATAGAGCCACAACCACCGGGCATACTAAGATATTGACTCTAATATCCTTTGTTAAGAACAAAACAATAATAAAAGAACAGAAAAAATGAGTCTTAAGAATTTAACGTGGTTCGGCAAATTGCCTATGTCCACGAGCACACAATATGTATTGTCTTTGTTATGTACTTGGAAGCTTTTACAGAGGGTTATTTATACAGAGATAAAAGAGAATTTCCTTTCATTGTTTACACGATGTAGGACTAAAATCAAACTACTCTCATCATTTATATGCTGTGGGACTAAAATCCACAAATTATTATGTTGTTGTAATTCTCTCCCATTCTATTCTTTTTATTGCCCCACTTACATCATTTTATGTGTGTTGTTTATATATTGTATTTGGTTGATGTGGTGAGATGAAAATTCTGTTATGGTGAAATAGTGGGTGTAGATTGAGAGGCGATCTGATGGGGCATATTGCATTAATAAGTCACTAGGTTCATGGTAATCATTTTTAATTGTGTTGTATTTGTGATGAAAGGGATGGATTCCTACTGCTATGAGGGAGCAGTGAGGTTGGCCCTAGTAGACATGCTTTGTGCATGGGCTTTTGGAAAAAGATATGAGGATTATCATGAATGCTAGGTGATTGAAAAGGTTTTCGAAAAGTGAGGATGGATGGAACTAGGATGTTTGGTCCCTGACAAGTCGATGTAATGACCTAAGACTTGGAGGATATTCGCGGTGGAGAAAGCTTACACTGTGGTTGATCACCATGAGTGGGAGAAGTGAGTCATGTTGCAACACTAGTTACCCTGATTGTAACTGTCTAATATTTCTATTGAGAGTGTTAGAGTTGACATGTTCTCCTAGACATTGCTCAATGTTTTGATGGTACCACATTGTATATGGGTGAGATGTGAGTTGCATGCATTATGTTAGGTTGCATAGTATGCTTTGTTTTAATGTATTGTGAATGACATGTCCCTTGTATCCCTTTATATTTTGATATATTGTACTATCTTTGTAGTTATCTTTATTATCTCTAATATGTGAACTAACCCTTATTGTTGTGTTTGTGGCTCTACATCTGTGTTAACCCCTTGAACAGGCAAAGCGATGGATAGTAGGTGGGAGACAGAAGAACCTTAAGTTAGGAAGCCTTCGAAATAAGACTTTGTTGTGCTAGAGACTTGACTTGTGCTTTTGCTTTCTTTGTGTTTGATTTCATTACCATTAATGTTGTAAATCGTGAATTTGGCATGTCATGTTAGTTCACACTGATAGCAGAGATATTACGAATTTGTCTTTTCGAGTTTGAACAGTTAAAGACAGATTTCACAATTTGCGTTTTGAATAAAATTCAGTTCTTAGTGTTTAGTGGTGTATTTATTTTTCCTGTGAGTTATAGAGACATTAGGACATATATTGGTAGAAGTTGAGGTGTTACACATGTTACTCATCCGCATGAGAGTAAAGCCCTTATAGTGTCGTAGGGTGGCCATGGATATGATCAACATCATTTCCACCCCTCTAAGCAAGTAGAAGCACCAATAAAGTTTAGCAAGCCGACATCATATCGGCCTAAAGCATATCTCGACCTCAGTTCAAAATGTGAAGGAGTCATATACACGTCCCACAATGACCCCAAAGAGAGAGCAACAATGCTAATTTGGTTAATACGGACCCTTTTGCCAAGAAAAAGGCACCAGAGGAAGAGGTCTCCATGTATAGAAATATTCATCTACATGAATAAAGGATGAAAGAGCAATAGTTACAGCCTTCGAAAGAAAAACACAGACCCTAATAGGGAAACAACTTACGCAGATATGGCTATCCATAAGGCTCGTGGAAAAGCAAAGAAATTCTCCGTCATGAGAAGAGAAAAGGTAAAGGAAAACAAAAGTCTTAATAGAAAGAGATAGCACGAGAAGAGGACTATTTACATATGCTAGAGTCAAACGGTCAGCACAACCTAGAAAACATAAGCTCCTCGAAATGGAACAAATGCTCTAAATGTGTAACACATGAAAGTCATAAAAGGGACACCACATACCGATCAGAAAATGTAACAATAGAAGTTTCACCTCACATTCCAAGAGTAATGTTATTAAACCACCCATTAAATGTTACGATAACTAATGAACCAAAAGCAGAGGCAACTTTCGTAGTCTTGCTCTCAATATCCTAATTAACCATTATCGGAGCATTTTTCAAAAGTATCATCGGATTAACCATTATTCAAGCCTTTTTCTAAAAATATCCTTACATTAACCACTATCCAAGCTTTTTTCAAAAGTATCCTCAGATTAACCACTATCCGAGTCTTTTTCTAAAAATATCATTGGATTAACCACTATCGGAGTATTTTTCAAAAGTATCATCAGATTAACCACTATTCGAGCCTTTTTCTAAAATATCCTTGGATTAACCACTATTCAAGCCTTTTTCAAAAGTATCATCGGATTAACCACTATCCGAGCCTTTTTCTAAACACATCATCGGATTAACCACTATCGAAGTCTTTTTCAAAAGTATCATCAGATTAGCCACTATCCGAGCCTTTTTTTAAAAAATATCCTCGGATTAACCACTACCGAGCCTTTTCTTAAAGTATCCTTAGATTAACCACTATCCGAGCCTTTTTCTAAAAACATCCTTGAATTAACCATTATTCGAGTCTTTTTCAAAAGTATCCTTGGATTAACCACTATCTGAGTCCCTTTTCTAAAAACATACTCAGATTAACTACTATCTGATCCTTTTTCAAAAGTATCCTTGCAGTAACAACTATCTAGGCCTTTTTCTAAATTCATCCTCGGATTAATCACTATCCTAGTCTTTTTCAAAAGTATTGTCGGATTACTCACTATCCGAGTCTTTCCTAAAAACATCCTTGGATTAACCACTATCCGAGTCTTTCCACCACTTTCCAAGTCTTTCCTAAAAACATCATCTGATTAACCACTATCCGAGTATTTCCCAAAAACATCCTCGGATTAACCATTATCTGAGCCTAATGCAAAAGTATCATCAAAATAACTACTATCCGAGCCTATTTTAAAAGTATCCTCGAATTAACTACTATCCGAGCCTTTTTCTAAAAACATCCTCAAATTAACCAATATCTGAGTCTTTTTCAAAAGTATCCTCAGATTAACCACTATCTGAGTCCCTTTTCTAAAAACATACTCAGATTAACCACTATCCGAGTCTTTTTCAAAAGTATCCTCGGGTTAACCACTATTTGAGTCCTTTTCTAAAAAATACTCGGATTTACCATTATTCAAATCTTTTTCAAAAGTATCCTCGAGTTAACCATTATCCGAGTCCTTCCTCAAAACAGACTCAGATTAACCATTATCTGAGTCTTTCCCAAAAAATTCTCGGATTAACCATTATCCAAGTCTTTCCCAAAAACATCATCGGATTAATAACTATCTGAGCTTTTTTCTAAAAATATCCTCAAATTAAATACTATCTGAGTTTTTCGTGAAAGACTAGCTCGTCCATTAGGCGAGAATAGGAAATAAGCCACATCTCGACACCTAAACTTAAGCTTGGTGTCTCTCGCAAGCTCTCTCACCCAAGTTAGGGGGGTTGGTGTAGTGCCTAAGACTTCTGTCAACGAACCACCCGAAGAGCAGGCTCTAGTCCAATTGCCAATAGATGCTCGGCCTTAGAAAAGAACATCTCAAACCCCCAACACATAACCTCAAAGCTTTTATATATATATATATATATACCCACACTTATTTGGAAGTATAATGAATTTAACCCTTGATTATCTCTTGAACACATCAATCACATATTAACTTGACCTTTGAAGTGTCTTTACATGTATGCTATCCCGTACTCCAAAGATCAACTTATTGAAAAATGTTATTCACAAATAATCTTAATATCTTCTCATCCTCTCTCCTTATCTCATGGCTCATCAATAAAATATCTTCATTATTTTCGATTTAAATCCTAACAGAATGCTTAGTATTACCCTTTATTTAATTAGATGTAAAAATATATAAATTGAAATAATGCTCGATTATAACATCAAAATCAATTCTTAATATAATAATATATGATATTGATTATTCATTTTATTTTTAACAAGTTAGATATACCAAATTATGTATTTTAATTAATTCAAATTTAAATATACGATAAGTTAATTATCTTAATTATTATTAAAACAAAATATCTAAAGAATCTAAAATATTCAATATTAACAAAATTTATTTTTCCATCTTGACGCGGTAGAAATGATGTGCCGAAGAGTTATAAAAGCCAATTGAACTTTTTTTTTTTAGAAAAGGATATTAATGTTTTACTAAAAGAAATGATAAAAATTAACATAGAAAAACTCTTATGATAAAAAGAAAAGTCAACTTTACGACAATTCAGTCTTATAAGCTTACAAAAGGTTCTTATCCTGTCAAGTAAAACTCATCTTATTAGATATTAATTTCCTATTAATAATTAATATAATTTATTAATCTTATTAATAATTAATCTAGTTAAATAAACTCTAATATATAAATGCTTCGCTAATATTATGTGATGAAATTATTTTATTCTCCAAATTTATTATTTTTAACTCAATTGAAAATATACTCACATGGCAGTTTTTTTTTTTTTTTTTATGGAACATCGATGTAATCGAATTTTTTTTAATTTAAATTTTTATAATTAAGGTATAGAAATCTTTTTGTTAAATCTTTATAGATATCATTATGACATCCTCTCGGTGAAATATAAAAATTGTATAATTTATATTTTAGCAATTTATAATATAATAAATATATATATTTTTAGTATAAAAAATATTATTTATACGGAAATCCTTTCTAGTGAGTTACGTACCGTGATTTTTAATATTTTATTTATTATTAATATAATTTTCAAGATATGATTTAAGATAAGAGAAAAAGCATTAAAGCATATAAATAGATAACAGAAATTTAAAAATATCACAACATGGTCTAACTATAATCACACTTTTATTATTATAAATTTTCTTATCTATTAATATTTTGATAAACTTTTTTTTAAAAAAGTTCTCAAAATACAAAACAATATTATTATTTAATTTAGCAAAACCAAATTTTATTTCATTTCTTTCCTCCTTCTCTGACAAAGTCACCTTACTTGAATATACAACTAATCACCATTAAATTTCTATCCAGACATTAATTAAATATTTGAACAATCTATTATATAATATATATATATATATATATATATATATATATACAAACAAAAACTAATTTTTAATAAGTTTTCTATTTGTTGTTAAATATCTATAATAAAGTTAATCTCATTACTTACCATCAAACACCAAACAATTAACACGAGTAAACAAAATAAAAGAAAAATTAAAAAAGAAAAGAAAAATAACATCACAATATCATTAAACTACCAACATATAAACGCAACTCACTTACCTACTGTGTTTGACGAAATAATTATACAAATACATGATAACTATCAAAGTTCAAACAAGATCACTTGATAAAATTGGGCTCATGAATAAAAAGTGCATTAGATTATACATTAATTCAAGTCATGATTTAATACAAAAAAACTACACTAATAAATATAGAAGGTCAAAGACAGAAAATTTTAACATTTTGCCCTCGCTCCGTATTAATTGAGTTTTTATTTATTTTAAAGTTCATTTCAAAATGACTCTTGAATTTGCTATAATAAAGAGTTATAACGGAAGGAGTATTCTAGTTCGCAATGGTCCACTATAACAAGGAGACTTCTTTTATATTTGGATTACGTTTGAAGCTGTTAAATTGAGTTAAAACACGACAGTTATTTTTGTTTATTATAGTTTAAGGTGAGTTGAGTTTAAAAAAAAATAATAATCTTTTACCTAAAAAATATTAACACCTCAAAACTTTCAACTTCTCATGTTTCATCTCTCTAATCTTTACCTCTTTGTTTCACCTTTCACTTTATCTAACCTAATTATCTTAAATTTTCAATTCTCTTATTCATCCGATTAGTCTAATTGATTCTTTTGAAGTTAATCTAATTGATTCTTTTTAAACTTAATTCTTTTTTCAAATTTATGTAAGTTGGTGGGCCAACCAACTCATGGTGGGCAGAATTGAACACAAAAGTTTTTTTTTTAAAAAAAAATAATGTATGAGTTGAGATGGGTTGACCCATTTAACTAATGAATTAAGATTAACCGAATTAAATGGGTTGACCAGACCCATTTAAGAACACTAATAGGGAGAGGCAGTTGATAATCATTTACCATTCAATCAATTGGATAAAAAATTAAACTATTTATATTCACTTTATTGTCATAGATACCTATTTAAAAATTTCATACTAGTTTTTTTAATACCCGTAGGTAGATGTGAGAAATATTTTTTAAAAAATAAATTAAATATAAAATATAAAATAATTGCAAAATTGTTTAAGAGTTTAAAATAGATTAATATTATTAATGTCATAATGAATTAAAAAGTTATATAAAATTATAACTTTAACCATTTTTTAATCTATCATATCAACTTATTTTAAAAAATATATTTATTTCCATGAGTTTACGTCATTTTTATGCTATAATATAAGTGTGTAATATTTTTTATATTTTTAAAACATAAATTATTTAAATAGTTTTCTCGAAATTATAAATTTAAATGAAATTAAATTCTAAAATATATCTAAATAGAAAAATTTTAATAATTTTTCCATTAGTTACCACGAGTACGGGTAGTGTGATTTCCGTGCTTACACATTTACAAATTAATAATGAAAATTTTTATTTATATTATTTATAAATATCTATTTAAAAATTCTTAGATTGATTTTATGCGCAAATAGCCGCATTCGGACTTCTTTTACCACATAGACTTCGTTGTACGTGTTTGAGATGATTATTAAAAGAGTTTAATTCTTAAAATGTGTAAGATTATTGACTTATTAAAGATTTTGTTTGTGGATTTGAAATGTTCTTATGAAAATTAGTAAATATATTATTCATTATTTTTTAAGTTAAATTTAGCGCATTAACTAAATATTTTTTATGAGTAAATTTGGGATAACACAAAAATCTAGACAGGTTAAATCTATTGTAATAAAAAAAAAAAAAAAAACTATTCAGTTGTTGGTACGCGCCGGTTGGAATATATTACTCACCTTTCTTTCTTTAATTAAACGTAGATTTGGTTATTCTTTTTTTTTATAATTATAATTTTGAATATTTTATTCTTTATTTTTGTAATTTATATATTTAGTCTATATTATTTTAAAATTAAATTTAGAAATTTAATCTTGATAGTATAAAGATTAACCGTGAATTAATTTATTTTCATAAAAAGTAAAACTTAAATTTTAAGTATTGTTGAAAGAGTTAATCCGAAACCCTGTTTCATTCCAAGCATTTATTAAAATCCAATTTTTATTTTCTTTTTTTTATTTTTACAAAAATTAATTAAAAAATCAGGTGAGTCAATGTTACCGACTCCATGATCAATGTTTATCAAATTGTTACGAAAACAAAATTTTTAAATTTTTTGAAATGGGAGATTAAATGTCAGAATGGCAAGAACGGAATTTTCAAAATTGCAAAAATAGAAAGATAAAACTTAAATTTAAACCTTTTTTGTAGTTCTAGACTCACTTTTGCTTTTTACTCTCCACTTTTTTCTTTTTACTAAAATAAAAATTGTGTAACCATGTTCCCTTCTAGTTTTATTAAAAGTAGTAATCCAAAGAGTATGTATAGCAAACATTTTCAGTTACTTTTTAGTTTTTCTAATTAATTAAAAAAACATTTATTTGACTATTGTTGTTGTGCAACAATGAAATTTTTCTAGGTTTTTGATATGTTTTAAGTTTATTACGGTAAAGTTGTCTTTTGAAAGATAGGTTTGAAATTAAACTATCTTAGAAGTTTCAAGAAAGTCGAAATTGTGATGCGGGAAGAGATGTTGAAAATATGTTTTAATGTGAAGATTGATGTTTAGGAGTCCAAAATTAAAGATATTGTCGAAAGAGATCATATTTACTTCAATTATCTTTACATAAATTATTATTATTAAATTTTGTTAACTTATACTTTAAAAAATATATAGTTGACTTAGAACTATTCTAAACATATACTTAAGATGTAGTCATATAATGTCATGATCATGGTAGTAAGTAGTAACAGGCAATTAATGTTGCAAACAAAATACTTATATCTACTACTGACTCTTATCTATTTGGAAGGGTATACATGTGATAGCAAGGAACAAATTAAAAGTGTGACTGCCTTTATAAAGATGTCTTGTACTATTTCGAGCTCAAAAGAAAATTAAAATAATTTTTCTTGTTTATTATATATCTTTATTCTTATTTGAGATATTTATATTATTTCATATACATTTTTTTTTCATTCTTTTGTTCTTTTTAAACAACTAAACAAGAAATAAAAGAAATTATCATTCTTTTCTTTAGTTTCTTTTCCTTTTATCAAACAATCTCATCTCATTTTCGTTTTATTACTTTTCTTTGTTTTCTTTTTTTTTTCTCCTTCTCTTTTCCTCTCTAAATCAAACAAATTCTTCCTTTCTTTCCTATTTTTTAACAAATATATTAAAAAGTTTTGATAGAATTTTAATTTTTTATTTATATTTCTTCGTGAAAGGAACCGTATGTCATTTTTTCAGATGCCAAGACGATGAAACGGATAAAATATATGGCTATAATTGGGCTCCATTTACTAATGTGCTATGAAGGATTATTAAATGACTTTAATTGTAACACATTAGTAATGTAAGACATTTTTCCGTTTTCAATTAATTAAGAATTATGATTAGTATGACTTTTAAGATATTTATTGTAAAATAAATAAATATATTATATATGATAATTTATTATCTAATGATCATGTAAAATTATGAGAACAAATTCTTGTATTAACCATCTTAAATTAACGTATTCTGCGGAATCCAACATATATAAGTTCTATTCCATGTATGTAACTAACTTAGCTATAATCTAAGTTGATCTGTAATTATATGATTATATAAAACTATAATGTTTATACTCTAAAATTATTTTACAGTATTTTAGCATAATCTAATTTAATTTCTTTTATTAGAGTCGGGACAAAGAAATCTAGATAATTTATCTATAGTAATATAAAAACTATCTGAATGTGGGACAGTTTCTCTCTTTTTATTTTAATCGACACTGTTCCTTTAGTTTTTACACCCTCCACTTTTTATTATTCTTAAAATAAAAATTATGCTTGCAGAGCAGGGGTTGCTTCCAAGTTTTATTAAAAGTAGTAATTCAAAGAGTAAGTGTTGGAGCAACTTAATTAAGTTAGTTTTTTAGTTTTTGCAAGTGTTGATATATGCTAAGTTTATTTGAAGTATTACGATGAATGCAAGTTACAAGGTTGGATTACACTAGGAAGGAGATTCTAAGAAGCGAAGGAACGAAAAATAACATATTCGAACACATTTATTAATAAAATGAATCGATAATTAATAATTAATATTTATTAAAGATTTTTTTATAACGAATAAAATTGATGCAAATCCACGAGAAACTTGTAAGAGATCTTTATAAATAAGTAAAGGGGTGTCTCAATCTTCATTCACCGATATTTAATCACTCTTAAACAGTGGAATAACTCATTATATAGCAATGATAGCTCATGATCAACACAAAAGGGAAGAAAGAAATCAAAAATGGAAAGCGCCGTGAATGAAACACTCAATGTAAATTTTTGTTTTTTATACCGAATAAAATTGTCTTTTTGAAAGATGAGAAATATTAAAAGAGGACTATGAAGTTGAAATGGTCATGGGAAGAGATGTTTTAACATGAAAGTTGATGTTTAAGACTGTTAAGTTAATGATTTTGTTAAAAGAGATAAGATTTATTTTAATTGTTTTTTCGTAGATTATTATCATTAAATATAGTTAACATATAAATATATAATTAAAATATGATCTAGATTTTTATAATTTTTTAGTCTATATATAATGAGTATTTTTCTTTTGCTACTCTTTTTTTTTTTCTTTCCATCCTTATAATATTTTTTTTATTATGGTCTTTGTTATTAGATTTGACAGTCAAATAATGAAAAAATGACAGGGTCACAATAGAAGAAAAAAATTATTAGGATTAAAAATAAAAAAGACCAAAATGAAAATATTAAATTAAAAGAGACAAAACAAAAACAATTCATTATCATTAAAACTTCAATCGTCACAAATGTCACATATAAGGAAAAAAAATTAAATCTTTATTGAATACTTTAAATTGCCTGATAACATAATAAAAATAACGGTATAGAATATAGACAACAAATACATTAGTGATCAACAATAACAAATATATATATATATATATATATATATATATATATATATATATAAATTAATTCTTAAAAATACGACTTCTTAGATTCTGAAGCTAAGGTTTAATTTTTTTTCTATATATTTTTGTTCTAGTTATTAGTGCATTATTTTTAGATTTCATTTTTTCACTCCTCATTATCATTATATAGTGCACATGTGTCATGCATATTCTTTACAATTTATTTATACTTTTAACGGTCTGCGTTTAAAACGGTGAATTTTTTTTCTTCTATTTCTTATACAAATATTTAAAATAATTTGAGAATGATAGTTTAGTATTTAAAATTCAAACTGAAAAATAAAAATAGAAGTAAAAAAATTCTTAATTCTTATAAATTTTTTATATATAGGTTTTTTATAAGATAAAATTATTTTATTTTTCGTCTTCTTTATTTTAGTTTTTTAGTCTTTTAAGTTTTCGATTCCTACAGTTTTCTTTTTTTTTTTTAGAAAATTTTTTGTCCTTTCATTAATATTGAAGGTCAAGAACCAATTTTTTTAAAAAAAAAAATTACAAAAAAAAATAATGAAAGATAAACAACCAAAAGTAAGACATTATTATATTATAGAAATTAAAAAAGTTTTGTTTTTAGCTCATAATCTATTAGTTAATGAGATTCTAAGACATTATTTCTGTCAGCAAAAAGTTTCCTTCTTATAAGGTTATTTTTAATCTTAGCGATTTATTCTGTATTGTAGAAAATGAATAACAAGAGTGACATGAAAACAATAGATGGAATGATTTCACAATATTTCCTATTTGGAAGGGTACACAGTAGCTAGGAAGGAACAAAAATGTGATCTCACTTACTGAAATGTTTCATTTATTATTTCAGACTCAATAAGAAAAAGGGAAAGAGTTATCAATATAAATCTGTTGTTACAATATCTTTCCGATGTCCATTCGCCCATTTTTTTAAACTTATTAGTTATTAAAGTTTATAATGAATGCTTAAGAGAATAAATAATTTTTTTTTATCAATTTTATTTTATTTACATCGAAAACTATTTCAAATCTAAAAGTTGTTTGATAAAAAAATTCAAGAATTATGGTTTGATTCAAAATATTTGTTTCATTCAATATAAAATTATTTATATGATAAAACAATATTATAGAAAAATAATTTCATTTTTACAAAATTATTTTGATGATAAAATATAAAAATATTTTAAAAACTAGTTTTGAAAATTTTAAAAACTAATTGAAATAATAAAATTTAATGGCCGTATTTACAAGAAAAAAACTTTTATAGTTAATAATTCATATATAATAACAATTAAATATACAATTTCATAATCGATATATAAGAATCACACAAAAACAGAGAGTGGGTGAGAAAAAAGAGTCACCTTGAATGGACTTATAGTATTACAAGATTTAAATTGTGAAGAGAAATGGAAACAAAAAAAATATACGGATAAACTTTATATGGCATAGATTGATGTATTAAGGATTTAGTACGAGGAATCAAAGGTGAAACTGAAAGTAATTAGTTGAAGCACATAAAATTTGTTAATATAAGTGTTTGTTGATGAATTGCACCCATTCTTAATAAAACGAGGAAGCGAAACGTAATGATAAAACGTATACGTCTTTTTTTATTAATTTTTCTCTTTCTTATTTCTTATTCACATTTTATAAATAGTTATTTAATTATTTATGTATTAGAGTTATCTATTAAATATATCTAATTATTTATGTATTAAAATTATCTATTAAATATATTTAATTATTTATATATTAGAGTTATCTATAATATTTCTATTCCAAGCATGTAGTAGGCAAATGTCATTCCTATACCTCTTCATTTCAAATGTCTAACTAATTATTTGCTCTAAGTTTCACCTAAATGTATTATTCACGTATTACTAGGTTAAATCTGTAATTTTTATTTTTGTTTTGATTTTTAAACAAACAATTCTATGTCAATTTTTTATTTAAATGGATATTTTTCTCCTTTTTAAGTATTTTCTGAGTAAAAAAAAACTAATTTTACATCAATGTCATAATTTAAATTTCAAAAATTATTAATTTGAAAATATGATGTATACGTTCGAGACTGAGAAAATAATATTATAGTGATGGAATCCTATAGTTATAAAATACTTTGAACACCTTTCAAACACATGTAATGATTTTTAAAAATTATTATTGTTTTAAATTAGTTACTTTAAAATTTAAATTAATAATAATATTAGCTTGAAATTAATTCTTAATTTTTAACATAAAAATATTAAAAAAATTAAAATAATATATTTTAAAATATAAAGAATGAAAATAAAACTTTTTAAATTCGGAGCATCAAAATACAAAAGGAGTGACATCTGGGCCATATTATTATTATTTACTCTATCAATATTTTAGTTTACCGATGTATTGTTAAGTGATATTTTAATTGAATAAAATTGATTTTAAATTTTGATTGGATGCATGAAAATTTTGTTTTCTTAAATTCAAATAATTATGAATAATTAATTTTTATTAATTTGAGATATTACTTAATAAAAAAATATAAAAATTAATCATACATATAAACAACGTGATCTCTAATATATGGACAAATACATTTAAGAATATGATATTTAAGTATTTACAAAGTAAACGATGTTTAAATATTCCTCAACTAAATTGAATAGAGTAACATTCAGACATTAAAGTTGTTAGTTTATTAGGTTGCTTTAGGCTCCATGTTTTGTGCTTTGCTTTAGGCTCCATGTTTTAAGGTTTCATGTTTTCATCTTCCATGTTTTAAGGTGTAAAGTTAGGTGTAAAGTTAGCTTAGTTTTTCACTATAAATTGTAGAGCTTCATAGCTTCAGCAATGTACAATTTCATCATCAGAACATTCAATAAACATTGTACAAATTCTCTCAACTTCTCTTTCAATATTTGGTTCTAACTTGGTACCAGAGCAACGATCTTTGAGGATCTCTCGTTCTCTCTTCAAGGATCCTCTCTCGACACCGCCATCACCATCGTGTTCAGCTCTCTCCGGCGAGTCGTCGGCCGCGAAGAACGCTCGATTCCGACGTCGGACGCGCCCTCACGCGCGTTTTCTTCTCGCGTGAATTTCACGCACTTCATCTTCAACCTCCAGCCGGGTCTGTTTTGACCCGGATCCGACCCGGATCCGACCCGACTCCAACCCGGCCCAAGAACCGACCCCGTCCAGATCCGAACCCGGTCCAGATCCGACCCGAAACCAACCCAGCCCAAGATCCGACCCGGTCCAGATCCGAACTGGCCCAGATCCGACCCGGCCCAGATCTCTCTCCAAAAAAAAAAAAAAAAATTATGGAAAAAGTAGATATTGCTCATCCAATTTCAGTGATTCTCAATGGTCCTAACTACACTCATTGGGTTGAGGCCATGCGAGGATTTCTCAAAGGACGTAAACTATGGCGATACATAACTGGTGATATCAAATGTCCTAAACAAATTGCTGATGAAACTACTAGTGCCTTTGTTGATAAATTGGAAGAATGGGATAGTAAGAATCATCAGATTATCACTTGGTTTAGGAATACCTCCACTCCTAGCATTCATCTTCAGTTTGGTCGATTTGAAACAGCCAAAGAGGTATGGGATCATTTAAAAAATCGTTATACTATATCTGATTTGTCTCATCAATATCAACTGTTGAAGCAGCTCCATACTCTTCGGCAAAAACCGGGACAACCGGTTTTTGATTTTCTTGCTCAAATGGAGACTATTTGGGATCAGTTAATCTCATGCGAGCCAAGCTTGAAAGATGCAAAAGATGCCAAAGAATATGAGCAATATCGCGATCGTACTCGTCTTATTCAATTTTTGATGGCACTTAATGACGAATATGAACCAGTCCGTGCATCCTTACTACACCAAAGTCCGCTGCCTACTCTAGAGGATGCTCTTCCCCGACTGAAATCTGAAGAAACAAGACTAGAGCTTACTCAATCCAAGTCTGACTTAGCCTTTGCTGCAACTGACAAACAGAGTAACTACTGTCGCAATTGCCATCAAACAGGTCATATTCTTCCACAATGTCCCACAGTGGAATGTCATGCATGTAAAAAGATAGGTCATATTGTTTCACATTGCCCTACTCGTCGCTCAAAACTTACTTCATATAAACAGCGTCCACAAACCTCTAGGCCTGTTTTTGCTGCTGTTGCTACTGCCAATGATTCCTCAGCATCCTCCTCATCCATCCCTTTCTCTGATATTGAGTCTCTCCTCAAAAAGCTCCTTCTCTTTCATGGTAATACCGATACAGCTTTATCAACTATTTTAGGTAATGATGCATGGTATTTTGATTCTGGATGTTGTCATCATATGACATCAAATTCAAAATTCTTTAACTCCATATCATCCACTAATATTGCATCTCTTATCCATACTGCTGATGGATCTCTCATGAATGTCAGTCATAAAGGCTCCGTTTCCATATCCAAACTCACTCTACTTGACACGTATCTTATCCCCAAATTAAACTTCAATTTAATTTCTGTGGGACAATTGGTTGATCTTGGTTATGATATAAACTTCTCTTCTTCTGGTTGTCATGTGCAGGATCGAATAACGAAGAAAGTCATTGGGACTGGATGTAAAGTTGGAAGACTTTTTCGGCTGGACACATTACATGTTCCTCCCACACAAAATCTCTGTGCTACCTCTGTTTCCTCTTCTCTTCAGTTATGGCACCAACGTCTTGCTCACACCTCTCTTGGAAAATTACGTCCTCTTATCTCACAAGGGTACTTAGGATCCATTAAAGATGAGTCTTTTGATTGTGTGTCATGTCAAACTGCTAAACAACCAGCATTATCTTTCAATAAAAGTACTTCTATTTCTAATTCCTCTTTTGATTTGGTGCACTCAGATATTTGGGGTCCTTCTCCAACTCCCTCAATGGGAGGGGCATGCTATTTTGTGATATTCATTGATGATTTTTCTCGTTTTTCATGGGTTTATTTAATGAAAAATCGTTATGAATTACCACAGATTTACATCAACTTTGCTTCAATGGTTAAAACTCAATTTTCAAAAACTATCAAGGTATTTAGACGCGATAATGCAATGGAATACCGAGATACAAAATTGTTAACCTTTCTTGTAGAGCAGGGAACCTTGTCTGAGTTTTCATGTCCAGGAACATCTCAACAGAATGGTCGTGCAGAGAGAAAGCATCGTCATATTCTTGACTCTGTTCGTGCGATGCTTATCTCTTCATCATGTCCCGAGCGTGCATGGGGGGAAGCTGTCTCAACAACTGTTCATGTCATCAATCGTCTCCCATCAATTGTTCTTAATAATGTTTCTCCTTTTGAACGTCTTCATAACACTATTCCAGACTATAATTCTCTCAAAGTTTTTGGTTGTGTTTGTTTTATACTTCTTCAACCACATGAACATACAAAGCTTGAACCTCGTGCTCGTCTCTGTTGTTTCCTTGGATATGGGACTGAACATAAAGGTTACCGATGTTGGGATCCTATCTCTAGACGTGTTCACACCTCTCGTCACGTCATTTTTTGGGAACATCGTATGTTCTCATCTATGTCATCTTTTGAGTCTATTCCCTCTACACAACATCCATATTTCACCAATCCCTCTATTGTACTTTTTCCTGATAATATTCATGCAGATTCATCTGATACATTCACCAATCCTTCTATTGCACTTTCTCCTGAAAACATTAATGCAGGTTCATCTGATACGTCTACACCAACTGATACATCCACATCATCTGATGTTCCCAATGACTCCTCTTCAACAGTCGATCCTGCTTCTTCCAGTCATCCGGTAAGGCAAAAGAATACTCCTCCATATCTTAAAGATTACCATTGTTTTTCTACCATACTTCAATTACATGAACCACAGTCCTATCATGAAGCCTCTACCAACCCGCACTGGCAGCTAGCTATGAAAGAAGAATTGCAGGCCTTGGAAAAGACTCATACTTGGGACTTGGTTGATCCTCCATCAGGTAAGACTCTTGTAGGGAGCAGGTGGGTATATAAAATCAAACATAAATCAGATGGCTCTGTTGAACGTTACAAAGCACGTCTAGTTGCAAGAGGATTTACTCAGGAGTATGGTATTGACTATGAAGAAACTTTCTCTCCAGTTGCTCGTATAACTTCTGTCCGCACACTCCTTGCTATTGCAGCTAGTCAAAAATGGACACTCAGTCAGATGGATGTCAAGAATGCATTTCTTAATGGAGATTTGACAGAAGAAGTTTACATGCAACCACCTCCAGGTTATATTTGTCCACCAAACAAGGTTTGTCTTCTTAGAAAAGCTTTGTATGGTCTTAAACAGGCTCCTCGTGCATGGTTTGAGAAATTCAGCTCCACTGTAAGTTAACTTGGTTTCTCATCCAGCCCTCATGATTCTGCTCTATTCATTCGCAAAACTAATCATGGCACTGTACTTCTTTTACTCTATGTTGATGATATGATTATTACTGGAGACGATGCATCAGGTATTGCTAATCTTAAGGAATCTCTCAGTCATCACTTCGAGATGAAAGATCTTGGACCTCTAAGTTACTTTTTAGGACTTGAGGTTACTTCCTCGTCTAATGGTTTGTTTTTGACTCAAGCAAAGTATGCTTCTGATCTTCTCTCACGAGCAAGTCTTACAGATAATCGTACCGAGTCCACTCCTCTTGAGCCAAATGTTAGGTTCACTCCTATGGATGGTACTGTTCTAGACAATCCTACTCTCTACAGACAGTTAGTAGGAAGTCTGATATATTTGACTGTTACACGACCTGACATTTCTTATGCAGTTCATCTGGTTAGTCAGTTCATGTCTGCTCCTCGCTCTACTCATTATGCAGCAGTTCTCCGTATTCTTCGTTATGTCAAAGGTACATTGTTTCATGGACTACACTTCTCTACTCACTCATCCTTAATTCTTCAAGCTTATTCTGATGCTGATTGGGGTGGAGATCCAACTGATCGTTGTTCTACTACTGGATATTGCATCTTTCTTGGAGATTCTCTCATTTCATGGCGCAGCAAGAAACAAAGTCTGACAGCTCGTTCTAGCACTGAAGCTGAGTATCGAGCTCTTGCCGACACTACTTCAGAAATTCTGTGGATCCGTTGGCTTCTTGATGATCTGGGTATTACTCAATCTTCTCCTACTGATCTTTACTGCGATAATCGGAGTGCTATTCAGATTGCACATAATGATGTTTTTCATGAACGCACCAAACACATTGAGATTGACTGTCACTTTATTCGTCAGCATATTATTCATGATGCTCTTCGACTTATCTCTATTGGGATTCTTGATCAACCAGCTGATCTATTTACCAAAGCTCATCATCCTGGTCGCTTCCGCAAACTTGTTTCCAAACTCAAGCTGGTTTCTTTATCACCTACTTGAGTTTGTGGGGGGATGTTAGTTTATTAGGTTGCTTTAGGCTCCATGTTTTGTGCTTTGCTTTAGGCTCCATGTTTTAAGGTTCCATGTTTTCATCTTCCATGTTTTAAGGTGTAAAGTTAGCTTAGTTTTTCACTATAAATTGTAGAGCTTCATAGCTTCAGCAATGTACAATTTCATCATCAGAACATTCAATAAACGTTGTACAAATTCTCTCAACTTCTCTTTCAATATTTGATTCTAACTAAAGTTACATGAAATAAACTTTAATAACTAAATTGCAAATTTACTAAATTATTTTTCAAAGGTTTTAAAAGGCCGATTTTCAAAGGCTCGCTTTAATATTATAATCAACTTAATTATGAAGAAAAAATATACATAAATCAAAAAAAATAAATTTAGGAGACATAAATAAACTATATTAATGATATAATATATTAAGATTTAAATACATTTTAATCATTATAATTTACCATTTTTTTTATGCATGTAATATTTTTTGAAATGGTACCTAATATTTTCAAACATTTTTTTTATCTTTGTCATTAATGATCATTACCAATAGGTTAACGATGATGTCATAATTTTGCCACATTAATAAATATCATATATCTTTAGTTTAGCATTTTTATTATGTAATTTTTTATATTTTGTAATTCAATTGATTTTTCCTTATAAGTTATTATTATTATTATTATTATTATTATTATTATTATTATTATTAATCCATGTCACGATGTGGTGCTATTAATATGACATCATGATAATGTAACTTTTCTACAATAACTATTCATTACAAAGACAAAAAAAAAAAAAAAAAGCATTAAAAATATTATAGACCAAAAAAATATTATGGATCATTCCAGAAAAATTACATTGACCAAAAATCATTTTTTTAATAAATTACAGAAATAAAAATATATTTAAGTGTTTAATACTTAAATTTATAAATTTAAATATTTTTCTGTATACATTTAGTATAATAATTTGAAAATTAAACATTCTTTCTTTAGTTAATGTGTAGATTAATTAGTGTGAAATTCTTCTAACATGATTAGTAATTTCCTACCCGAGACCTAAGTATACAGTTGCGTAAAATATTCACAGACAACATTAAATAAATTGAGATAAACTAAATTTTTTTAAAAAAAATCGTAATTTTTAAGCATTTCTCATAATCCACTGTGAATTGATTTTATTTTTTTTGTCGTTTTACTTGGTTTTCCTAATTTTTGACTAGTTTTTTTTTCTTTGACCAATTTTCTTCTGTGCTAGTTTTGTTGTTTATTTGAACTAGCTAGATACTTGATGAATTATTTGATAAATTCTTCTAAAGGAAAAATAATAATAATTAAAAGTTAAGAGAACACATGGATTAGTTGATCAATTCTAGAATAATTAGTGTTGAACACATGCTCTACTTCAAGTGTAAATTGCAACACTCAAAATTTTAAGTTTTACTTTTTTTATTTAAACTTTATTTTTTTTTCTTTTTTAGTTAAGAATTAAAATTTTATTACATAAAAATGTAAAATGAGAGTATCCAAAGTCATCCATCCTAATTTTCTAGAACTCTTTGTTTATTTTCTTTTCACCATTTTTATTTTCGGAAATTACTTTTCTTGAGAAGTGATACTAATTTAATTCTTTTCACCATGTGTAGTATTTTGGAAATTACTTTATAATAATAATCTAATACTTTCTATTTTCATCATAAAATATATTTATTAGATGATACAAAAATTAAAAGAAAAATATTCATTAATAATAGCTCTTAATTCTATTAAATACTCAAAGAGAAGGAACATTTTCGTTTACAGTGATCTTATATTATTTAAACAGAATTATGCCATATAAAAATAAATATTGTCAGCTCTTTCAAAATATATAATATTAAAAAGTATAAGTTAATGTTTGTTTAATTTTATAACATTATATTAGTAATAATAAATACATGTGTACTTTTAATATTCGTATGTGTATATATTTTTTAGTTTGTACGATGTATATGATGGGTAAGGCCCATCATTGACAGATTTTAGTGACACTAATGTTCGTAAGACAGTTGTAATCTTCGTAACAATGGAGGCTTCAGCCATGTTTATTGCATTCTACACTGGTTCTATGATTACAGACTTAATAGTTAAACCGAACTGATGTTTTCAATGCAATTTCCTTCAGATATCAATGAATGCAATGCGGAACCAAACCCCTGTAGGCTGTAGCATGATATGCCAAAGGTTGCCATAGGAAAAGAAAGTTCAACGAAAATCTCATTCTTACATTTGCACTTTGTAACTACCAATTTGATGTGTAGAAATCTTTTCAATTTTTATTTTCTCTGCTTTGTTGTATTTTATTTAATAACCTATAACTTTCACAATCTCAAGATTTATATCCTCCAATATATATTTTTAGTTTTACGAATTTTATTTCCAAAATTTCATAATCTTTTGCAAATTGTCACCGCGTAAAAAGAAAATTCTTATAATTAAGATAATTTTATGACATTTTTTAAAATCTATGACAATTTCTCTACATAAAGTAAAAATTGCAGGATAATGAAATTTTAGGAATAAAATTCGCAAAAATGAAAATGTTAAATAAAAAAATTGTGAAAGTTTGGAAGAAAAAGTGAAAATAATTAAATAAACCACCTTTATATATATAAAAGAAATGTCACAAGGATTTGTATACAACATCATGATAGAAACAAATTTCATTTCTTTTATTTTCATACGTATATGTTCGTTTTTGTTTTTAATTGTCACAAAAAACCAGTGCTCACCATCGAAATTTGCATATGCATGCAATTAACGGATAAAACTATTTTTATTATTTGTAGGTCGCTTAAGCATGTTGGCACTACTTGTGGGGGGATTATACCTGTATTCTCAAATCCGAAAGAGAAAGCTCATAGAAGTCAGCGAAAGTTATTTCCGACAAAATGGTGGTTTACTATTACAGAAACAAATAGCTAAACATCATGGGGCGGCCGAAAGAGCCACTATCTTCACTGCTCAAGAGCTCAAGAAAGCAACCAACAACTATGATGATGTTAAGGTCATAGGTAAAGGTGGTCATAGAACAGTATATAAAGGTGTATTATCAGATAACAGAGTTGCTGCTATTAAGAAATCCAAAATTTCAGGCCAAATTGAGATTGAGCTGTTCATCAATGAGAAGACCGTTCTTTCAATCAACCACAGGAATGTTGTGAAACTCTTAGGTTGTTGTTTGGAGACAGAGGTTCCCACGCTTGTGTGTGAATCTATCACTAATTGCACTCTTTTAGACCATATTCAAATTTCTCAACTTATGGCCAATCCGTTTGAGAATTGCAACAGAGACTGCAGAAGCATTGGCATACATAGAGATGTCAAAACTGGAAGTATACTACTTGATGATAATCTTACAGCAAAGGTTTCTGACTTGGGAGCTTCAAAGCTTGTTCCAATAGATGAAACACAAGTAATAACAGTAGTGCAGGGTACACTGGGTTATCTTGATCCAGAATACTTCCAATCAAGTCAGCTAACAGAAAAAAGTGATGTCTAAAGTTTTGGGGTTGTTTTACCTGAGCTACTTACAAGCATGAAGGCACTTTCATTCATTAGGCCTCAAAAAGAAAGAAATCTATCTACGTATCCCGTTTCCTCTATGAAAGAGGGTCACTTACATCACATTCTAGACAAAAGCATAGTGAATGAAGCAAATGTTGAGCAGGTAATAGAAGTTGCTAATCGAACCACAAGGTGCCTAATGCTAAAGGGAGAGGAAAGACCAACCAAGAAAGAAGTAGCATGGAATTGTGAAGAATAAGGGTCTTGGAAAAACATTCATTAGCAGCAACCAATCTGTCCTCTGAAGAAATTAAGTCCTCCTTCAAATCACATCAGCATTCATCAGTAGATGGTGGAGATGGTAGTAGTGATTGCAGCATAAGTACTGGTGTTGATAGTATTCAAACCCAGGTTATGGAACCACTACTAGATAGGGGCGATAAACAAAGTGACCACAGGTTTAGGTTAAAGAGCCACGATTTTATTTATTTTTTTTGAATAAAGATTGTTCAATTTATGTCTCTCGTACATTTAAGCCATATTACTTTGGCACAGACATCTTCCTTCGTTAAGTAATTATATTGTGCGTTACAAACATGGAAATAAATAATAAGAAGAAATAAATCTCTTTTCATTACAGCAGTCCTAGAAAGAACATGAGAGATAAAAACAGTAGTGCAATATCGAGATGTTTTTATTGCAGCGCATACACACACACACACACACACACATATATATATATATATATATATATATATATATATATATATATAGAGGTGCGTAAGCGGGCCGGACCGCCTCACCTAAGGCCTGCCCGCGAAGAGCTTGGTCCGCCCCTCAATGACAAATAGACCTAACTTGGTAATCCACTTCCGCCCCGTGGGCCAGTTAAAAAAAATTAAAAAAATGCTAAATCTAAAATTAAAAAAAAATGCTAAAAAAATCTATATTTTACCTTTTAAATTCTTAATAAAATAAGTCAACAACATAAATTTTTAATTATCTCTAACAAAAAATTTAAATTCTTAATAATAAGTCAACAACATAAACTTTTAATTATCTCTAACAAATGATTCTATTTTTTAAGCTTGATCATTTTCCATCATCACATCTTCATCTTCTTTTCCTAAACACGGTGTTGTCGTTAGGATTTAAGATTGAAATTGGTTCTTGTGGGACGGCAGTAGAAGCGGAGCTGGTTTTGGAGGAACGACAACGGTGCTGGCGGAAGCGGAGTTGATGCAGGCGATGAGATTGGGAGGGTGCGATAAGATTGAGAGGGTGCGAGAGACTGAGTCAGCGAGGAGATTGGGAGGGTGCAAGTGTTAGAAGATTGAGGAGCGACAGAAGAAATGAAATGAAATTAGGGTTTCAACTTTCAACCCTTGAAATAGTGCAGGCTTGTGGGTTGTCTCACAGACCCCACGGGTTTGTTTGGCTTGCAAAGCCAGCGGCTTGCGCAAGACGAGCTTTTACGGACCGTACCCTTAAATTTTTCTGAAAAAATTGGTTCAAACCCGCGCAAGGTTCGCGTGCAGACCCATGGACTTCAACTCATATATACACCCCTAATATATATATATATATATATATATATATATATATATATATATATATATCACACTTAGTCAACCACTCTTAACAAACACCATTAAGCTCTTCACTCCTCACTTTCCCTTTCTCCTCTTCTGCTTTCACTTTCAAATCTTTCCCTTTCTCGTTTTACAAGTGGTGGTGGTTAGGTGTGTAGAGAAGAAGAGTTTGGTATGAAGAGAAGTAGGTCATCATATTTAAATGATGGAGATGAGGTTCAGGCACTCTCCCTGTCAAATTACCACCTCACCTCCTAGACGATGACAATTATCCTGTATCTTTTGCCTTATTGTCAATTCAATGGAATGATTCTCAGAACTCCAGTGCCGCTGGCAAAGGGAAAGTGTTCCTACTTCCTACACGGGGATGCTGAAGATTTTCATGCAAATCATTGCATGGAGATTTGATATTTCCAATGTGATATTTGAGGTATTCTTGCTATCAAAGGATGGAAGGTGGATCAAGATTCAGAAGCCTAGGAAGACATTTCGGGATGCTGTAAGGATCATTTTGATCATCCTTTACATCCTCCATCTGTGAAGAAAAAACGCCAAATGTCTGCTGTATCTGTCAGGGAAGACTTGAGAAAGATAAGGAGTTGAGCTCTTATGGCTATAAGATATCATATAAAATACCCCCTTACGAAGCTACTGTTAAAAAAGTTAATACGGCTAATGGATCTAATTTGACTGGAAAACTATCTTCCAACAAAGTTGGTGGCAAGAAGTCTAATATAAGAAGTCAGTCTCAAAGAAATTTGAAATGCCTAATTCTGAGCAAAATCATAACCAGCCTATTAGAAGGCTAAGTACTGTGTTGTATTCATTGGATGCAGATTCAGAAAAGAGTTTGTTGGCTTTGTTTAAAGAAGCTAGATCACCAATCACATTGGATAGTGTCTTAGAAAAGCACACATTTGCTTCTACTCATACTCAATCATTAAGAAATGATGTGGAGAAGACAATTACGTTGGGGAAGCTGAGAGACTCGGTGCAGCATTCAGGACATAGAAGCTCTTTGTCACCCAAATGTTCTGAGACAGTTATTTAAGGGAAGGACTAGGGGAGGGCATGCATTGGCATGCATTGGATTATTAAAATCCATATCTATTTAATTAGATAAAAATGGATTAGATTTTTTCAAAAATAGTTTAAATCTAGATTAAAACTGGATAAAATTGGTTTGAAATATTTATTCTTGCTAAAATATATACCCTTCTTATTAAGATCTAACTCATGTATAGAGTGTACCTCCATCCAGTCAACCTATGTGTAATCTTAAAAAAAAAATATATATATACCATTCGTATTAACTATGTAAGATTCTAACCCTGAAATCATCTTACTGCTTATCATGACAAATATCAATATGTATGCTTGGTTTGTACTCATTTTGGATAAATTTTATTTTCTAAAGCTCTCTCATGATTCTAACAAAAATATGTGATTGCTTCTCTAAAACAATTTGAATTAAACACAAGTTACTTTTAGCCAGACTAGAAAATAATGGAAATTTAATTGAAAGCAATTCAAATTTCAGGTATTTAAAATTCCATGAAATCCCAAAATTACCCATCTGAATACAACCCAAAGGAATTGATTTTCAGTTGCTTGTAAATTTCATTTTCTTCTATCTGCTTATCATGACAATCAATACAAATTTTGTAGCCAAAGTTAATAACATGTTACCTACATGGATTATGTAAGGCAAATTAAATTTAGTGCCTGTTCAAATGTCCAATATTTGAAAGTCGAGGAACTACAACAGGTACACCTCGGGCCTTCTCAAGAGCAAAATTTATCCTCAATGGTCTACCTAACAGTGCCTGCAAAGAAAGCATCACCTTCAGAGGAACTTCTACTGACAATGATATAACATGGTACATTGGTATTCTTTATGTCTGACCTTTCCATCCATCGCATCCTTGGCACATTTTGCATCGCCTTCATTTGAAAATATGACAAACCCAAATCCTCTAGACCTCCCACTGTCTTTATCATACACTACCCTCACTACATGAAAAGGTTCCCAAAAATTATGTGATTGACACATTAACAGAATCAAGGATAATTTTATTGTATTTTGAGTTGATGGGAGAAACGTAAGTGGTCCTCACTGTGTTCCCTAAATAATTTAGGAGGAAGATACAAGCCCTCAATAACATTGGTGGCAGAGTTAACATGTAAGAACTACATATATAATCTAAATGTCCCAATTACTTGAGCAAATGTACAGTGGGAACTCATCACCAGTGCAACTTACATGATCTTATGTCAAATTTGAGAGACAAAACAACAAAACTGACCAAATATAGAGGAAAGAACAAACGAGGCAAAATTGCATTAAGCAAATAAAAATTATAGGAGTTGGAAAGTAGAAGTAAAATAAGCATTTATCACATGTAAAAAGAATCAAGGTTTCAAAATGCAGTTTGCAATCTATGCACACGTGCCTGGAATTTTAGAAACCACAACGCAACCACAATTTGAAACCTTTAATATAAGAGTAGAGTACTCTATTTGACAAACATTAGGATGACACGATTTATACACTACATTGACCCTTAATTGTTTGAAAACATTATACCATAACCCAGGGAGATTAGTGAGGACGTTAAAAGTAGGGGTATTTATATATTCACGCAAAAGGAATGTCAATATATTATATTCTTAATAATATAATGATATCAAGGTATATAAGCATCAGACAGAGGTAGAAACAGTATAGTATCTCAATCCGTTTAAAGATGCTATTAAATTTGATATGTTACGAAAATCACACTTCTAGAAAACCATCAATCCCAATTTTAGCAACGACACTTGAATGAGACATAACGTCGAACACATAGATGCATATGAGAAGAATGCGAAAAAGTGAAAGACCTAGAAGAATAATGAGGGTAATATTACCTTCAGCGACGTGTCCGAAGGAAGAGAAAGCGTCTTGGAGGGATTTCTCGTCCACGGACCATGATAAACCTGAAACACCATAATCAGAGTCACAAGACACTCAAGAATGAGAGCATAATAAGAGACGCAAAATGGAAAAGAGAGAGAGAGAGAACCTCCGACAAAGAGCTTGTTGGAGGAAGGAGGAGACGGAGCACAGTAGAATCGGCACTGAGTTTGAGAAAGAGGAAAGTGGAACCTTCTCCAAATGCTTGTACCAACAAACGCTACACACTTCTTCATCATCGTATTTCCAATTCCCCAAACGTAAAAACACGCCACGATCAAAAAACCGTTTGTGTGGTTTTGTAATTATTTGACCGTTTTCTAATTTATTATTATTTTTTTGTCTAAAATAAATAAAAACAACAAAAGTTATTTTTTTGTCTAATCTCCGTAGTTTGTAAATGTTTTTGCTTAGACATTTGTTATTTATCTCTTAAAAAAAAATTAAGTTGGTCACGGGTAAGATCACTAGGAAAAGTGCTCTGAGAAATTTGCAATGAATCGTGGAGGCGCTCGTGGATTGGAGAACAAAGTGTTGAGTTCTATTGTATGACTAAAATTAAAGGTGTATTTTGGTTTAAAAAATGGTTTTTTTTTCATTTTATATTTTTATTTTATTTTTTTAAAATTTGAAAAATTTAAAAAATTATTTTAATTTTATTATAATTACATTTCTATCATCATATTTTTATCATTTGCACTTTTTATTTTCTAAATTTTCATAAAAAAATTGATATTTTTTCATTTTTAGTTTCAGTCTTTATTTTAAAAACTTTTTTTGAAAAATATTTTAAATTACAACTTTCTTAATCATTGTTTCAAGTAAAAAAAAAAAAAGAAACGAATAATACTTATTTTTGGGTTTAAATATATGGAATAGAATATGAGTATAAAGACGTAGAATATAAAATAATTTATGAAATTAAAAATATATTAGAAATGAAAACTTATTAATCTGAAATGAAGAGAAGACAATAAAAGATAATATTTGACTTAAACCAAAAATAACAACCGCAATGTACTATTGCATCATGTTTTGTGTTTTTTTTTATATCAATTTTTTATATTTTTACTTTATGTATTTTTTGTTTCAATTATTATTATTTTGTTCTAGATGCTTAATTCATGAAAGTTGAGGAATAAAATGCACAAAACGATAAAAGTTGGAGGCTAAAATTGCATAGTCATAAAAGTTGAAGGATAAAATTTATAAAATCATTGAGAAATAAAACATGCAATTTAATTCTTTTTATGTCAATATAATCATGTACATTATCACGCCATCATTCTATATCAATAGTGAGTTTATCACAGTAGTAATCATTTAACAGAGTTAAAAATCAATTAATAACACAATTTAATTTGCAAGATTTTGAAAGGAAGTATAATTGAAAAAACATCGGAAAAATTCTTAAAATTGTGAAACTTTGAAAAAAAAAAAATTAAATCGATCTATTTTGTTGGGTCTCTGTAAATTTATGAACTTCATTCTTTACAGATATTTCAAACCATCCCATTATGATTCAACTAGAAAGAATAAAAAATTATTTGTCTACCTATTATCTGTTTGCGTATTATTAAATATGTCTTTATCCCCATAAATTTTTGAATATTTGTGTTTAATCTCTCTTTTCTAAATTCTTAATTTTATTATAAAAACATGTTAATTCACCGTGACGAAACTTTTTTGCTTGCAGTTTATTGATAATTTGAAGTATAAGAATTTACCTTTTATATGAGGTATATTGATAATGGATATATAAAAACCTTTTCATTCGTATTTAATCTCTAAATTTTTTTTAAATCGTATATTTCTTATTATTTTCATAAAAATAAAAAATATGTTAAAATTTACTTTTATCAAATTTATTTTTCAATTATATCAATAATTGATGAAAAAGAAATTTTACCTTTTATATAGGACGTATTAACAATTAATATAAAAAAAATGTTAACCGGTATAAAAAATAATTTATATTAGAATTGATATTTAAAAGTTTTATTTAATTTGTATAAAAACATCTTTTAATTATAAATATAATTAAAATGTGTTGAAGTTTTAACCCATTTTTTAACGACATCTTTTAATTCATTTTTTAGACTCAAGAGAACTTTAAATCAATTATTCAAGATTAAATTCCTAATTTAAGTAATTTATTAATTTATTTTCAAAATAAAATAATTAATTAAAAATCTTTTTAACCATATCTCAACATAACTCAACATTAAATCTTGTTTAGAGACATAAATCAATTTATATCACAAAAACATCCTACACAAACGTAAGAGAAAAAATTCTAGGGCATTACATATATAAAAATAAATGAGATATTTATCAAAATAATATTATCGTACCCTCCTGACTCAGCCGCATAGTTTTTATGATTAGCAGTAAGATAGAATCATCATTAAATGTTACTCTTTTATATTATAACATTAAAATGTTTTCTGTTGAAGACAATACAGAAAAATTGTTAACAAATATTTCAGTTAAAAATAGGGAGTATTTAAATGGATACGCTATATGGAACTCCCTTTCCGGTGAGTCCAGGACCGGAGAATGGCTTCATTAGCTCATAAGGCATTACCCCAGCTCCATTCCTATTCTTCAAATCACAATTTTCATTCCTTGAATCTATAATTCCTTCAATTTCCTTCAATTTCTTACTAAACCTTTCAAAGGCTGCTTTTATATTTGGATTCTCAACCCATGATGGCTCCACGTATTGTCCAATGTACTCTTCATCTGGAGAATGAGTTGATAGTAAATTCAAAACTAACATCACTAAGGTTGATTGTATTTGTGATGGTAGACCCTCTAAAAAGGTTTTCTCTGGGTTATTTAGGAAATCTTCCCACTTTTCCTTAGAAGGGTCTTCTGTAGGCATTATGTTTCTAGCAATTGTAGGTCTATTAGGGAAATAGCCTCCATAAGTATATTGTGCAAAGTTCACAGCTGCATGATGAGCAGATGCTGTCCAAGCTATAATGGTAATGATGTCAATAAGGTCTTTCGGTGTTTCAAGATTAGGCCACCATGGTTCTTCAGATTTGTCTCCATGACCCACTGTTCTAATCTCTTTCCACCATGCTATAAGCTCTTGGTCAGATTCTATAACACTTGGATTTGGATAGTAATGGTTAACATACTCAGTTACCCATTGTTTAATGGCATCCCATATAAGGAGACCATCATTGGCAAAAGGGTAATCTTCAATTGTTAGCTTTAGGCCATGTGGTGCATTTGAATCTACCTCAGCCATTCCCCTGTTAAGAAACAAACAAAGTCAACAATAAGTGAATGCCTAATTTATATGGTTTTGAAGAGGAGGAAAATTGGATTAGTGAGACTAAAATTCTCTCTGTGAACTATACCTGGAAATAAGATCATTGGGAAGTGCTTGCAAATCAAATTGCCAAAGTTGATCATATGCCGCTGAGCTTATTTCCATTGAATATTTTCTTGTAGAGAATGAGCTTTCAATGACCCCATTTGCACTAATAAGCACCTGACGAGCAAGGGAGTTGATCCTCATGGTATATCTCAAATGTGGATGAAGTAATCTATATATTGGATGCATGATGCTAAGTTGTCTATGTGTTGCAATGATGAAGGGTTCTACAGCACAATGAGTTCTTAACCTACAAAATTGAACAATTGATGTGCATAAATTAAGGCTTATCAAACGTATCACACAAATTAATTGGTAAGGTCATTTTATCATAAGTCATGGCAAAATAGAATAATTTTATAACTAACGAACCAATGGCTGATAAGTTCATGGTAGCCTGAATCATGGGCAAGAACATGAGCTTTGGCAAGCCTCCAAAGCCAGAGATTGGTTGAATGATTACTCATATGAGAAGTAGGAGTGAAAACTTCCTTCCATTGTGGCTTGTCTTTCATAGCTGGTCTTGTAAGCTCAATAGCCAGTGGTTTTAATGTGCCTTGTTTAGTGAGAAAGAATAGCGTTCGTGATCCATATAATGTTGTTTCCCCAATCTCTCTCACTTTGCTTACATATGGCAAAAATAAATCATGGTAGTCTAACATAAACAACTTCTTCTCTTTTATGGCCTACATGTATCAAAAATTAAGTATTATGAATCATAACATATGGTCTAAATTTAATGAAGTCAATGATCTTCTGGTACCTCTTCAATTGTGTTATAACCAATTATTTGTGACTCAATAACTTCTCTAGTGATAGCTGATTCTGGTGGACCATAGATTTGGTGATCAAATTTACTTCTCAAGGGCCATTCCTACATGATGAATACAATAAAAATTAAACAAAATATGAAAGAACATTTTAGTGTGTGACACCCAAAGCAATAACAAATATTTGGAGCTATTCTTACCTTCACCAATTGGATGGAATATGGGTTGACACCTGCCAAAGTTTCCCTAGCAAATTCCTCATCCGATAACCAGAAGAATTTATCCCCTGCAATTTCCAAGCTCAAAATCATAAGAGATAGAAAAGTTCTAGTTTGTTATATATTTTTTTAATTGGGCTAGATTAAGTTAGCAACCTAAACTTTGGCTTGCTACGTTGACTCGCCTTCCCACTATATCACTTGAAATGATCATGATGATGAGATATGAGAAAATTTATAAACCTAATTTAATTTTTTTTTATGTATATTCTAATAATATATTTAGTTATTTCTATTTTTAAAACTATTGATTATGACATAATTTTTATTATATAGTTATTGTTGATGTTAAATTATTTTGATTTTTCTAATTTGAACATAAATGGGTAATTTGTTAAAGTCAAAGTCTAGTGGTGGACGAAGTGGTAGATCTGTGACACAATTACCTCAATTAACAATGAGATACATTGTGAAGGACAGGACATGTGTGGAAATAGATCCGCAAGACGAGTGGATCAAATGTTGTTAAATTTCAGAATTATTTAGGATTCATTACGCGGCGACATGTGTCGATCATGATTCCTAGCTAAGATAATGTTGAATAGGTTGAGAATGACCTAATATGATAGAATTTTTGGGTATTATTCTTAACTACATTGTCAATTTAAATAATTTATTAAATTAATTTTAATTTACATTATCGCTAACAATGTATTTTTTCAATATAATTTTGATTTTGAAGATAACGAAGTTATTAGAAAGATGATTTTATCTATTGTTAGTACTAGATGAAGAGACTTCAAGACTATGTTGACTAGAAAATATGTGTTTGGAGCAAAGTATGAACAATCTCCTTGTCAAAAGTATGACATATCAGAGGAAGTTTGGACTACATTTTGTCAGAGTCGCTTAAACCCTACATGGTAAGCTATTATTATTATTATTATTATTATTATTATCATTATTATTATATATGAATGTCCTAATAAAATGTAATTGTAACATTGTGTTGTTTATCAAATTCAGCAAAGATAAACGAAAAGCTGCACATGAGTGCCAAAAGTTGAACAACACATCCCACTTGGTATCTCGTGGGGGTTATACGAAGCTACAACAAAAGATGATGAAGGGGAAGATGAAGATGGGGCATGATGAAGTAGGGGCAACTAAGGTTGCAGTTGTTTCTCCATGTCCTCTAAGACGTTTTGAAATGTGGAGGGCTACTTGTACAAACAAAATTTAGGTCATGAGTTATATTGCGGCAAAGGAGATTGTAGATAGCATTGTAAGTCATATTTTATGATGAACTCTAATGAATTCGATCTCTTAACTTAAATATTGATATTTTTTAAGAAAAACCTCTAATAAATTTGATATATTATCTTAAATATTGACATTATTAAAGGATTCTTTAGTTGAGCAGACCAGTCAAGATTCATTTGTTCCCTATGAACGTCAAGATATTTTGATTACAACTATTGGAAAATCAGAACACCTTGGATGTGTATGTGCTGTTGATGTTGGAGTCAGTATTTATGATTATTTTGGTGCACCATCATGATGAAGCAATAGTTCAACCGTGAGTCAAGAGACCTTGCAACAGATTAGACAAGAAATATACGAACAAATTCAACAGGATTTTCTTAAAGAGCTTGAAGACAAGTTTAAATCCATGCAACAAAGGTATATAACAAAGGAAGTTGTGCTGCACTTGAAACCTCATTTGATGAAAGTTGGGAGTTGTATTTATATATGATGCTAACATAGGCAGGGTCATGAACTTTGCACGATAATCCTTTTCTTGATTTTAATGATAGGTGAGAGTATGTGATGGAGGACCATCTCCACAAGCTCAACAAACTCTTCAACTTTACTTTTTAATAAATTGAGCTTCTAATAAAATTCACTATGTTTTTGACTGTCTGACCAGGTTTAGTATTCGGAGTATAACTTGGGCTACACAACTCCAATTTAGCTTTTCTTGGTGTCTTTGTAAATCTGACTTACAGGGCTACAAAATCTATGAAGACACAAAAGCCTAGTTCTAGTTGCATCTAGGAGGAAATTGAGCTTGAAAGTAAAGTTTTGATACTGCCAGGATGTTCTAGCGGGGTGCTGAGTAGGTTCAGTATTTCGATCATAATGTGGGCTACAAAACTTCAATTAATTTCGTCTTGGTGGAATTTGAAAGCTGACTTAAAGGGTTACAAAAGCTATGAAGACACCAAAGCCAGTTCGGACTGAATCTAGGAGGAAATGGAGCTTGAAGTTAACGTTGGAATGCTACCAGGATTTTCCAGCGAGTTGTTTAATTGTTTAGGCCTATTAGTTTCTTTCAATTATGTATTTGTTTTAAGACTTGGATTTGGGTCTTGTAATTGTGAAGTGTGTTCAACCTAGGGCGTCTCTCATCTCACCATTGATAACTCATTTCATCCTAGGGTGGAGAACATTTCAGATTTCTAACCTTAGGCCCATTGCACTTTCATTTAAGTTAGTCAACATTTCTATTGTACTCACTTTGGTCATTTATGAAAAGAGAATTTCTAAGACTAAAGTCTTGAGAAAAGGAGAGAGCTCTCCTAGGGTTTCTTCAAAGAACCTTGAATCTTATCATGGATCCATGATCCAAGTGGCGATTCTTCTACCTAGCTTATTTAATCCTTATTCATGGCGCTAATTCCATTCCTAAACACCTTACCACTTTCATTTTCTTCTTGTTTTGGTCTTTGACCGAGAGGTTCTACCTCATATCCTTGAGTTTTGCTTAATTCTTTAGAGTGTTGCATGATTTGGTGAATGAAGATGGGGCACACTTTGTGAATTTGTGATAATCACCTCAAGACCTTCATGGGTTTGCATCAGTATGGCTACTATGTACGAGGGAGGGTCAACCATTCATGGAGTTCCTATATAGCCACAGGTCAGGGTGGTGATTATAGATGTTAGAGACCCTATTTCCCAAGTGCCTATGCTCACTATAAAGGTTCAACTCATAGGACAGACATTTAACACCTGCATTGCAAGTCCTTGACATTTGATTAAGGAAATTTCAACATAGAAAAATGTACAATTTAGTTGATTTATTTGTATATATTATTAACTTTGATACTAAATACTATAAATTTTATTTTAATGTTTAGGATAATGTCATACGAGGAAAAACATTTATTACTAAAAGGTAAATATCTTCGGATGATAATGATATAACAGAAAAGAATCTCATAATTGACTTTCTCAATATATCATCATCCTTGAGGTTTACCTCTGGGGAGGTGTCTTTCACCAAAAAAGTTTTTAATGTTGATAACACAAATGTCCCGTGTACATAATATTTCCAGATGTTTTAGTGATTATAGTGGGGAATGTTATGTTAAACATCTTTGTTATACAACTATGGTAAAGATAAATAATTTTATTAATTAATTACATATAGTAAAAACTAATTATTGATGCATATATCTTTTTTTTTTCTTTATAGTTACTTATATGATTTGAACATAAACCGAGAAATGACACAAATATATGAATTTCTTGATTTTTAGTCCATACAAAATGTTGACAATAACAAATGCTTAATTCAACAATACATGTAAACATGGATGAGTGAATAGAAAAACAAATATTTTTAGCTCCATACATGATTGGGTTAGTTGATATTCTTATGTTACTTTTGATATATTAATTATTATTTTTTACATTATAGGTCTTATTAGCAGTTGATAATCCTTATTTATAAGGACTATATTGTAATTTGATTTTACTCCTTACACCATAAACTCACCAGTGAGATTAGACACCTGTTACAAGAGTAACTTTAAAATGATTTTAAATATATTTCATATTAAAATAATCATGTTATAATGGTATAATAACATTTAATTTTATTAGGGTCATCACGGGTACAAATGTGTTAAGTAGCAGGGATAATCGAGGAAAAAATTATTGACATTTTTATTCGCAAAGTATGTATTTTATATTTATTGAGATTTAATATATCATAGTTAAATTACAAAGTTTATAATATAATCTAATTATAAAACTTATTTATGTAGTGTAATTAACAAGTTGGTTTATTTAAATGTGATTATTTTGTATTTGATGAATGCCATTATTACTTTATCTATTATAGACTCTTAGATTCATGTAATATATATAATTATATATTTATACAATTATACAGAAAAAATAAGGTATTTATAACATAATTAAAAATTAATACCTTTTAAATATTTCAAATATTTTAGGATGTTGACTCATCATAAAGTAATGATATTAATATTATTCAAAAAGAATAAGCATCATATTTGATTTAAATAAAGATACCTTCATGATATTAAGACTCCTATATAAAGAAATAATTTAAAATGGATAAAGTTTTTTTTATGTCTAATGAAAATTATTTATATTTGCTGAGTTGAATAAATATATTGATTGCTCGACTAATTTGAATTAAATAGAATTTTTAGTTCTGTTTCATTATTTGTATACAAGTTATGGATTGATTATTTGTCATTGGGCCACTTTCCTTTCAATTATTTTTTTTTCCTTTAGCAATTGTTGTTTCTCGAGATCACAAGCCTAACCAAATTGGTGAGGGGCAAAGGATTGAAGATAATGGTGGCTTTGTTTCCATGTAGTTGTGTACCATGTAAACAATAGAATGAAATTTAAACTCGCTATGGTCTTATATTTGTAGCTAGGAAAAATAGTTGTGCTATTTAAACTTTTTAACTTCTTTCTTTATCAAAATATTTCACCATTCTCAATTCAATATATAATTCTTTTTTTAGTTTCTTTTCTTGATACTAAAACATAAATCTTATGGGTCAGCATGAGCTAATTAATTATTCTCAATCAATATATAATTCTTTTCTCAGTTTCTTTTCTTGATACTAAAACATAAATCTTATGGATCAGCATGACCAATTAAATGTGCTAAGTGATAAGCCAATTTTTAAATGAAATGACTTGGTGGCCAACTCTAATATTAGCCAAAATGGTATCACAACGTTGTATACTTTTTAAAAAACAATTATATATATTTTAGTGGTTATTGTATAATTTTTTGGAAGATCGTTGTATACTTTTTCGTACAACAATCTAACTCTAGAAAAGTATAGAAATACAGAGTTGACTAAGTAAGAAGGTATTAGGGTCTGACACTTAACAAAACTCATTTTAAAATTAGGTTTCATGAATTTAACAAGCACATTAGAATTATGATTTGGGTCATCTTAATGTAACATAATATCATATAATTTTTTAAAAATACATATGATTTAGATAAATTGTATATTAATAATAAAATTATTTTTTTAATAAATAATATTTTGTACATATTTATCTTAAAACATTTATTATAAAATATATCCTAATTTAACTTTGTACTAATTTTATTAAGTTTTTTTTAATTATACATAATATTAATATTAAGTTAAAAATTACGGGTCATCCCAATTTCAATTGTTAATTGAATCAGATTAAGATTTAAAAATATGTTGGAGTCAAAATTTCAGGTTGGGACGAGTCAAAGATAAACCCAGCCTACCCAAGCTGCTCACCCCTATTGAATTCTAACTAATACTTTCCATCATGTAATATAAATATTAAACGTGTACTTACTTTTAAGAGCATCTGGAGTGTCGAAACGCAAAAGGTTCTGCCCATCATTTACAGCACTAATCAACTTGGGAATGATACTTTGGAGCAAATTCAAGCCACTTTCTTGAAGCGGTGGCAAGTGAAATCCTTCTTTATAGAGCGTGTCTATGTCTTCGAAGCTCCGAAATCCAAGATTTTGGTCTGTTAGAATCACATCAAGGGATTCCAAAACTGCACTTATTCCTGAGGATATCGTAGTTGTCGTGAACTGTGTTTGCTTTGTATCACCAAACACCTCATCGCGAGGAACATAGAAATTCGATGCTTTCTTTTCAGACAACGGATCTATATAACAAGAGAACAGAAAAATTAAACAAAACAAAAGAATAGGAAATTGCGTTACATACCTGATGAATGAAAAAAATGGTGTTTAATAGATAAATGAAAAAGTGAAATGAGGAAAAAAGACCTGTGGTAGAGTGGTCTCGGCCAGTACGACAGCGTCTTGGATATGGAAATTGTTTGGAGGCACCAAGAACAGGTCTTTTGAGATCAATGTTGGTATCAGGATCACCAAGATCATTGTACACATCATAATCATATATTCTATCACTGTTCTTGCGTTCTCCTTCTCCATTTCCTCTTAGTTCCTTCAATTCTTCTTCCCTCAACCTTCTCAATCCACTTGGTGTTTCTGATGGCAAGTACAACTACTCCATGCATAGTACCATAGTTATTGTGCGAAAACATTAACCAAAGTGAAACAACCAAAGAATTTTGTTTTGATGAAAATACAAGGGAATTGACGCAATACATGGATGGTCGTTATAATTGACGCATCATTTCCCATTGTAGGAGTAAATAGTTATATAACTTTTCTCAATTAAGTAGATTTTCTTAATTTGATTAATAAAAGAAAAGAATTTCAAAAGAAATCTCAAGATTAAAATTCTGTTAATCATATTAATTCTTCTGTGAATATTTAATATATAATTATTTTATCTATTAATTTGATATATACAAAATTTTATAAAATAAGATTAAACTAGTACATAAAAATATAAAATAAAATTTAAAAAGATTAAATTAATACATGATTAGACATGCAGTGTTACTGTTGACCTATCGTATCACCTAAATTAACGTAATTATGTAATAAATTTCTATAGTAATTGATAAAATATCAATTCATGAACATTTTAAAATATTTTTTCTTTCAAAGATTAAAGTAAAAATATCTGTCTAATTCAAATATTATTTACTCAATTTTATTTTCCAAAACCTCTGGTGACCAATAGTGTTTTCCATTTCTAATAAATTGGTTTCCAATTTCAACTCATTCAATTCTAGAAATTGTTAACACTGGCTCTGTAACAAATTATAACAATTCAATTCACTCAGCTATTCTTGCTCAGTTAAAAAATTAGGTTCAAGCTCTAAAAAATAGGTCTATTAAGCTTAACGAGATGTCTTATTTATTTAATTATTTACTTATATATATATATATTAAAAAATAAAAATTTGTCTAAAAGAAGTAAAAAAAATTTAGAACATTAGATAAATATTTAGACGTATTCTTATATTTAGTTAGAAACAAATAAAATTAAAAGATTTTTAATTAGGGTAATAGAGAAATATTTTTATATCATTGAATAATTCTATTTAATTGCATGTATGTCTCATGTACGTATACATTAATTTAACATCATTATGAAATTAACAAACTCTAGTGTATATATTGTTCTATGTGCACATGAGCATGTTCATGTTATTATAAGGGAAATATATAAATTCTGAAAAGAGAAAATAAACTACGTGTCTCTCGCTATTCTTTAATTTGTAATTACTGGTAAAAATAAAACTTAGACAAAATATAGGATCATGAAATTTATTATTAAATTAAAAATATCCTGCAAAAAATACATTTTAAATTTCAACTTGCATGTCCTAGTTATTATTTTAAAAAAATACTCAAGCTTAAAAAAATAACAAATAAAATTAAAAAAAATCCTCAATCAAGATTTATTGTGGAAAATATTTATACAAATATATATTATTTTTTTAAAATATATTAAATATTTTATTAAAAAATAGACTTTTCAATAGGCTTATAAGTTAGTCTAAACTTTATATTTTTACTCCAGAGATAAAGAATTTGACCTGACATTGCATGCAAACCTTAAAAGTTCATTTAGAGTAAAAATCATGTTTATAATTTAAACATGTTATTTAAAAAAATTTTATGGAATATTTTTTATAATAAAATATAATTATCTTTCATTAATCATCTCTTATTTTCAGAAAATAATTAATAAGAGATAAAAATAATCAACCGCGGAGTAGTGTAAACAAAATTTTTTAATGTCAGGAGATATAGATTTGTTTACAATAATACGTGCATTTTAATATATTAAAACCTATAAATAGATAAATAAATTCGTCTATGAGGTTTAATTGGGATTTTCTTTAAGTTAAAGTCCAACCTGTCCAAATCTATAACTACGTGTTTTTAATTTTTTATGTCGTTCATTTTAGAATATACTTTAAGAAGTGTTCATTAATATATTTTGTAAACCAAGAAACATATTCATTTCTTAATATTTTATCCTACTAATATATTTCCATTGAGAATATCTTCAACCGGGTTGTATAACATGCATGTTAACCTTAAGTTCTATTCATAGTAAATAACATAATAATATTACTTATATAAGTAATGTTTAAATAAGTAACATTCCCTACAAATTTCTTAACATTAAAATTTAATATCACAATCCAAAATAAAAATATAAATATAAACATTATTTTGTGGATTTGTAGGACTCACAAGATTAACTTAAAAATTTCTCTTTAAGAAACTTTAGCAATGGAATGAAATTATATGTAGAGTACTTAAATATGTGTCACTGGGCATAAGCGATATGAATTTTAGATAAGCAACCTCCTTACATAACCGTAGATAGTAAATTCAATGTAATGTACGGAATAAGTAAAAACATGAATAGTTATTCAATTTAAATATAGTTATATTTTCTTTAAATTAACCTTATCAAATGAATTTAATTATTTAATTAATCTGCACACAAAATCTAACAATATTATTTAAAAAATTAGGATCAATATATATTTTCCATGAAATTGATATCATAAGAGGTGACATTTTTACTCTCACCTTGTTTGTAAAGAAGACTCTCTTCACATCACTTTGACTCTTGGGTTGAATCCATGAATCACAGGAAAATTGCACAGGACCATTTGGGAAGCCATCAACGACTATTCTCTTTAGAAACACCTCATTCTTGTCCTCGTTCTGCACTAAAACAGCACCCAAATTCCCGAAAGCTACTGGTAACACGAATGTGGTCTCGTATTGCACCTCGTCCTCTTTTGTCACTGTCTTGTGCACGTTACTTTTTCCTGTCTTTCTCTCCGACTTCGTTTCTTTGTTTATATAAACAACGAATAAGTATAATTAAGTTAGCAAAATGTAAAATTTATTTTTCGTACTAATAATAGATACGTAATAAATAATTTTATAGAATTACTCAATTAAACAAAATTTAATTTTAGTATATTATTGGTTATGTCCTTTTTTTAAACAAATAACTCAATTTTATTAACTAACTATTTAAAGTCAGATTTTTTTTTTTTTTTTATGATAAGACGAGATATATTGATCAGATACGAATATCGTAGAAAAAGAGTAAAATAACCAACCATCTTATTCAATATTTTGTCACACACAAAGATAATACAAAGATAAAAAAAAAATATGATGATAGCCTCACAATAATAATCCTAGTGAAAGTGATAATAATGATAATTATAATAACAATAAATTAGTAGTAGTATTTATTGTAAAGACAACGATAATATTAATAATTTATGAAAATAATAATACTAACAGTATAAATATAATAGGGGTGAAACATTTGGTGATAGTTGTGATAAAATAGTGATAAAATAATGATAATTATGATTATGATGATAATAATAATAATAATAAAAATAAAAAGATAATATTATCTTTGAAAAAGAAAATTATAAAACAAATTATCTATGAAAGAAAATTACAAAAATTCTTTTGCAATCCAGTAAAATATTCATTTTCCAAATCTTCTATAAAATAATTAGTTATGTTGTATCCCATCTTATAAAATGAAGACATGGTATAAATGATAATGGAATATTTCGTTTCTAGATTGGACAACCTTCTGGAGGCATTTAAAAAATCGTTAAAAGAAATACTTGAAAGGAGAAAGGAAATCAGAACATTTATTTGTTAAGAAAGAAAATGAAAAAGAGATAATATTCTATCTTGGTTCTTAAACCCGTTATAAGTTCGTGAATAATTATAAGTTCAATTATTTGTTATAAGTTCGTGAATAATTATATGACGCATATATCTAGTTCAATTGCAACCTTGTAAAAGATTCATTTTTGAAAGTCTTCTATAAAATATAACTTTATTTATTTTAAAAGTATTAAAAAAGCTTAATTGATTAGGTTATCCCATCTTAGAAATAACGATGGCATGGTATAAATAATAAATATTAACTTGTCATGAAATATTTGCAGAAAACAAATATTTTGCATGCATCAACACAATCCGATCTAAATAATTTTGTGAAGTTTTTTCAGAACCTATTTATGAAAATAATTTAATTAGTTACAAATATTAATGAATTTCTCTGTCAATTTGACTTTTCTATTCTCCCGATATATAGGAGGTAATTTGTCGAGGTTGGGAAACAGGTGGACAAGTGGCACATTACAAACTACACATCAGTAATGCTATCAACATTCAAATTAAATATTGACTAAAATTTACGCCAAGTTTCCCCTTAAAACACGTTACTCTAATTTTCTGTAGGTTCTTCTCTTATCATAGATTCCGAAGTGATTAAAGTCATATAAAGAAATTCGAAAGATTTTTTTTTTCAAAAAAGAAAGTGAAAAAATAAACATTGTAGAGCAAATGTAAGCTTAAACGGGTGTACTTGCGTGGATTTTATCCTATAAAAATTTAATTTATTAAGAATATTTTATCTCTTAGTCTTAACTATAGTTCTTATTATTAAGGATTGTATCATTCAAGAACTACAGTTAAAAAAGTCAAAAGTGAAAGAACTCTACACATGTAAGAATTATTTTTTCCTACGAGAACCGTGAAAAATTCAATCTTTTTTTAATAATTATCATCTAAAAATAATTATTTAATTTTACATTAAATATAATAATAATAAATTAAAAAAATGAGATCCATTATAAAACTTTGAAAAAATTAACTTACAAACTTCAGTTTTACCCTAGATTAAAGGAAAATAAGAAAAAATCTTACTATCTCACCTAACATTACAGAACTCATTAAAAGTAATGTAAGAACTAAAATTTAATTGTTAATGGTAAAATTTCTCTAAATTAAAGATTAAAAATTAAAAATATTTCTTAAAAAAATGTTACTGCGCATTATTAATATGCTCACTTTTGATTCCTTGAGAAGTCTCTTTAGGAAATTGGGTAGCAAATCAAAACTTATAAAAAAAAATGTTTCAAACAGAATGTTATGAGCACTTAATTTCAACGGAAAATAAATAAGAAAATATGAAAAAATTGAATTTACTTGGATCAAGCTGATCGCTGACAAGCTCCAAAACAAGTGTTTTTCCAACCAATTCTTTGATCCCATCAAGGCCTCCATTAACGATATTCGTGAGAATCCCACCCGCACTATGCTTCACGGTGACAAGGGCCTTCACACTCTGTGATGTAGTAACAGTGTTGGTGTTGCTGCTTCCCAATATATCTTCTTTCATGCATCGCGACACACACCCTAACTTAACCTTTTTCGGTCTCCAAGTATTAGGGAAAGAGACTTTACACTGCCTCAGGAACCAACTATTGCTGTGGCTATTGCGAGTATCGCGTGTATATAGGGGCAAAGATGCACTTCTAAGGACACTTAATTCGTGAACATGAGAGTTCCTCAACTTCATTTTCGACGGTGATATTAATCTCAGCTAAAATATCCACCTATTGATGGCACCGCGCTACGTATTTGATATATTACAAGTTAGAGAGGTACCAAGGGAGGTCTCTTTAATTATATTGGACATGTATGAACATACTAACGAGGATTACCTAATTATTTTTAGCACTTTTGCAAACGACAAGCAAAAATGCTGAAAAGCAGACAAAGGTTAAAATCTTGACAAGATTTATTTGGAGGTTTCTTTTGAAAGACATTGTTCGACTTATGGCATCCACACCTACGGCAAGTTCTCTGATATTTCTAATCTAGTAAGGACGGGGTTATGCGCGTTGCTTGAGGAAACCAAGACCTAAATTTCTTTTTTCAACAATATTTTTAAATGCAAACTTCACGTCGAAACAAATAAATTGTTCTTAAATAGACTTTTCTTTCCCGTTATTAATTGGTCGTTTACTTACGTACACATGCATTTGGGCTTACTCCGTGTACTAATATGCGAATTGTGTGGTGACAATTTAATAACCCTTATCCTTTGTTAAGTACTCTATGTATTCTTTATTTCTTTCTTTCTTTTATATATATATGTATAAGTACAATTATCTAATTTTATATAGATTGAGAAAATAGTTACTCATAATTATATTTATTAGAGATAATTACTCTTAGTTGGGCCTGCTCCTTATCCTACTTTGAAAAATTGAGTTTTTTTTTGTCCTGCACCCTTATTTTTTCAATCATGTACCTTCCTTTTTCTGATAACACCAGAGAGGTCTTTTCCCATACTTCAGCAGCCACCATTTAATACATCTTACAGATCTCTATGTTTATTGTTTTAACTATGGATTTGACTTTTCTACACCTTACATATTCGTAAGCTTATTGTTTTAACCACATATTTGCACCATTTATCCACTTTTGCAAACTTCAACTACCAATTTTGGAATACACATTATACACATTTCAGTATAGAATTTTATACATGTTATTAAGAGTCCCACTGAGTGGACAACTCATGTACTCAAACAATCAGTCGCTGTATGTGTATACATTCTCAGTTTTTAAATTTTTTAAATGAAAATATAATGTAAATATGTTTTGGCATATGTAATGGCAGTTAGTTGCGTACTGTTGTGAATTATAGAAATCCATAAGCTTAGGATTTATAAATTTTTGTTTTTGTATTTTTTGCAAATTTAACCTACAAAGTATTTAAATTCGTAACTATATTCATTTCAAGATACCAAAGCTTACAAATTCACAAATCCGTATTGTGTTAACACGTTACGAGTTATACAAATCTGTAAGTCAACATTTCTTATTTTGAAAACTTGAACTCTGAAAATTTGTGGAATCTATACCAACTCAGATTAAGTAATTTAGAAATATGTAGATTTGCATCCGTAACATTTAAAATACGTTGCATATTTGCAAATTCGAAAGTGTGTAGCAGAGAAGGGTGAACATGAGTGAGTGAATGAAGGAGATGGGTAACACCTACAAGAAAAATCTCATTTAGCCACCGTAATTAGTGACTGCAAATTAATAGTTTCTATTTGCAACTTCTTTGGCGATAGAACAACAACGATAGCTGATAGCAACAAATCAATAGCTGATACAGAATTTAGAATTGAGTAGTTATGTACATTCCACGGTGGATTTAACGATTGAATATTGCATAGCTCAAGTATTTGATGGCAAAATGGGCACTGTAATGAAAGAACCAATGACCCAATTATCATAGAAAATAGCCAAAAAAAAATAACTTGGCTGTTATTTTTTAAAATCAACGACCGATTAGATATAAGTCGCAAGTAGTCTCATTACTTTTTAGCTACTAGAATTAGTCTATATTAATTCAAGAGAATAGTAAACAAAAAGTATAAATTAATAGTGGATATGTTGGAACTTGGGAGACGTTAGAAATAGGTTTTTTTTAACGGTGATTGTGTGTTAATCACCGGTTAAAATGGTTTTTTACCGTATGAAACTGCCATTGTATATCCATGTTATATATATATATATATATATTATATTTTTGATTATTTTTAACGGTGGTTTTGTAATGAATAACTGTTGTTAAAAATAATTTTTTTTTTTATTTTAAAGAAAGTGTTATTTATCACGACAGTTGTAATGAGTGAATAACCATCATTAAAAATATTTTTTTTTAATTTTCATTTTATTTATTCCTTTATTTTATTATTATAACTTGTTTAATATGCATTTCATATGAAACAATTTCATATTTCAAACAGAAATTATAAATTTATATAGTAAAAATCAATGGCTTTGTTTCCTCATTGCAGGACTCTTTAATAAATTAAAATCAAATAATATAACATATCAATTATCACCAAAATATGAAACATAGTTAAAACTATCAACAATATCCTTCAATCATTTCCCTAAAGTATACATAATAAACATTATACATAGATTACATGAAAATATTTTAAAGCAAAACATATTCATTTAAGGAGTACCATCAACTCCTAGTGTGTGAATGTTACATGAAACTAGAACAATGAAATCCAACATCTTCTTAGAGAGTAGGATTATTTAATATTTCTCCAACATCCAACCCATCATCAAATCCAATATCTTTTTCATCTGATTGACTTGTAGGATTGTTTAATATTTCTCCATGTCATGTCCATAATGTGTAAGTTGTACAAATCTCATACATGATTAGGTGCTCACGTATCTCAGTGGTTTGTTGTTTGATCTGATTCAAACAAGGAACACATTGACAAAAATATTTCCCATTCACCGCATTCACATGTAGTTGAGCAAATCTTAGGAATTCCTCAACTCCATTAACATACTCTTAACTAATACGACATGTATTCATCCAACTTCGATCCATGATTTATGAACTCCTATTCTGAATTGAAAAATTCGATAAACCAATTTAGATGACAACAACAACAATCTAAAACTAGCATTACTAGAAGAGTGAATTATTCTAAGTTAACCAATTTAACGAAAATTGGGCAGAGTCTCCTTTATAATTTGATATTTCCAAGAAATAATAAAACATACTCAAAGTCAGCAAAGGCAGCAAATTGAATCAGAAGCAATATTCAAAACCGAGCATTGCATATACATCAGTAACCAAAGGAACATCCAAAAAAACCTTATAAATTAATTTAATCAAATGTCATAAAGGAACACCCAAAAGACTCTCAAAGCAGCATAGTAAGGTTTAATTTGTCTTGCGGAGCCACTTAGAATTCAAAGATAGTGATAGTATTACAATTAACCATGGACTAGGTAGTTGCTTAGTTAAGGCTTATTAATTAGTGTTGGAAAAAAGCAACAGTATGCATTTCCTTTCTTACATTTGACCTTTCACCATTCAGGATAAATATGGTGCTCAATCTAATCATTCACTTGTATACTTTATGATAAATGCTTTTATAATTTAAGTAGGCATTTTAAGGCAGGATCAATTGGCAATGTACCTTGTGTTGGAAACAGGACAACCTGGATATATACATAAATATAAAATCAGATCATTTATCTAATTAAGAAACTTAGAGTTTCTTGATGCTACTGTATGCAATTTCCATTTCCAATTGTCACATGTTACATGAAATTCTGCTCCTTTTTAAAATCTTTTTCTGTACTTTTGGCATGCTAATTTATCATAGTCAACTACTTCTCCTAATTAACAACAGTTGCATACAACCTAAGATCAGCCTAAGTCTGCATACAATCTGATAAAATAATGTGTATGCATAACCTCGGATACTAAATTCATTTCATTTACAACTTATGAAACTTGTTTGAAATGTTATCAATTAAACAACTTTATTCATTTACAGATGACTTTGTAAACTATGACAAAAAATTTTTAAAAGTTATCACTTTTGGTAGCATTTGCAAATCAGTCAATGTCAACCGGATTTTCTTTGTATCCTGTACTATTGAAGTGATCAAAACAGGGGATAACAGAAACAATGATATCAACATGTAGAGTAAATTGGTCTATCATCCACCCTAAAATATAGAACTGATTTGCTAACATTCTAGAATCTGATTTGTTTTATAACATAATGGGTATCCTTGGGCGAAACCCACCAGTTTCAGATAAGAGAAAATGCAATTTCAAGATCATGCACAAGTACAGATCATGAAAAAAAATTAAAAAAAGAGAAATCCTCTAAAACAGATCATAATATCATTTTGGGGGAATATTAGATAGAGGAGTTTTTATTATTTTTTGTATTATTAATTGTCATGCATAGTATGTTGAAACGAAAAAAATGCTTTGCTTGGTGTGTTCTAAGTTAGCCTCTGCAAACATTTAGCGTATCCACAAAGGTGTTTGCATGTGTTTTATAAAACTAATTTATATTTGAATTTTTTAGTTACAAGACTAAATCGGTAACAAAACTCTAAATTTTAATCAAATACAAAAATTATCCAAATTTCTTCCGGTTTATAATAAACTTTATCCAAAATCAATTTAGATTCTTCTTATATTATATTAAATATGTCAAATTTTATCCAGAATCAATACTGCACTAAGCATTATTTCTCCAATACAGTAAATTCTGCACTATGAATCAATCCTGTCAAAATTTGCCTTTAAATATACACATGATTATATTAAAACACATTCATATGCAATCAAATAACAATATTTTAATCGATTCTGTTCTAACTAAACCTCAACTAGCACACATGCATCATTCACCAAATATTCAGTATATTGACTTGAGCAGGGTCTTTTAATCAATTCTGAACTTAGAATCAATTTTGCAACAGGAAACCATAATTGAGCAAATGCAATGAAAGAAAACTCATTATTAACTAACTGAACTGAACATAGTATATACTATCAACTGAACTGAATTGAAATCAACTAACTGAGTTGGGCTTACCTTGACAGCAGATGAACTACGAGCACCAGCATGAATGAAAACACCACCAAACGCCCAACAAGGGCACAACGAAGGCACGACAAGGTCTCCGTGAGGCACGCGAGGTCTCCGCGAGGCACGACGGTTCTAACCCCAAACCCCCAAAACCCAAAACCCTTGTCGAAACGCGAAAAGAGAAAATGCGCACTCAAATGCCTAACCAACAATGACGACAATGTGATAACAAACGCGAAAATGGGATAATTGCAAGGAAATGTGAAAATGAAGAATGAAACAGAGAGGAAGAAGAACGAGAGATGAAACACGAGGGAACGTGAAAATGAAAAAAAAAAAGTGTGCCAACACATAACCCACTGTTACAAATAATTTATTAAGGCAGTTATTTTATTAATCATAGTTAAAAAGGATATAACGACGGTTTTATCTTTATCCACCATTGAAAATGTCATGTTATAAATCAATTTTGTACCTGTGACTTTTTGTCTATGCATATTAAATATTTTTAAGAGTTTTGGATTTTGGTGAAACCAATTTTTAATGAAAGCTCATTTAAAATGCTAAAATTTGTGTTGAAATTATTTGAAAATAATTCCTAAGTCAGGTCCATTTGAACCTCTTAAAGTTGTTATTATGTTTTTGGTTTTGTGTCTACCAGCAACAACTATTTCATAATTATGTTGATCTAGTGTTAATGTTTTAAAATTATAAGCACATTTTTGGAAAACCAACACAATATATTATGAACTAAATTTTGATTTCTATGATTTTTGGTGAATTCTTGTAGATTTGTTGAAATTGTTAAGTTGCCACTGTGACTTCTTTGTTAAGAGTTTGAGGCTGTAATCTTTTTTACAAGAAACCTCTTAGTTTTAAAATCTTTTTGGTTTTATGTCATTCTAAATTTTGTGTAACTTTTGGTGAATTTTCAAAGATAAAACTACCTGTTAATGAAATCTGCAGAATTTCTAGAAATGGTCGTTAGTTTTATGTTAAAACTAGGACTTTTGTTTTAAGAGGTTGAGAAATGTCAAAATGGTTGTAATCTACATAAGAATGAGGATTGAATTGGTGTGTTAATTCATGTTTAGAAAGAAAATGTTATTTTTTTTTTCTTTTTTATGAATAAGGAAGATGCATCAACAAGTCATGAACTAATATAAACATAAATGCATAAAAGAAAAATTGTAAGCAATAAACCGATATATAGACAATTATAGACACCCATCTATGACTGTAGTAGTCATGTGACAAAGTTTTAGATACATGAGACATGAGAACTTATCAAAATATACATTTGATGGTGAGACTACATCCTAAACCTCCCTCCAACAAAATGACTAAACATAAGACTAGAAAGTGTAAATTAAGACCTAGGTTACCAAAACATATATACAATCAAAACCTACGCTCGGAGCAAGACTAAAGGAAAAAAGTGTCCCTAACTAACCATCCTATGATTCTGGGTCAGTCCCAGTCCTCCGATGAGAGGCAGTTAAGAAAATAATCTCTACACCTTCCAAATGGTCATCATTATGTCATTTGAGGAGTCCAACATAATAACCTTTAAGACAAGGACATCTACCTTAGGAGGGTATGGTATTGCATCCATTTAAGGAATAGGTGTTTGCTCAGATAAGGGGGAAAGAGAGGATCCTAACAGAATGCTGCCCAGGGAATCTACATCTAATGAGTTTGACAAAATATCTACAATCTTTGTAGGTCTAGCCATTGCTATGTATGATGGTTGTGTCTGTGCTATGCGGATCATCGTTAAGATCTGTGTCATGATACCTAATGGACCGAGGAAATATACAGTAGAACAAACTAGACTTACGAAATCACTGGTGCAAATTTACTCTTTTACCGCTCCTCTTTAACGGCGGGTAAAGAATTACCCGCTGTTGTTTTATTTTTTATGGCGGTTAACAACATAACCGCTGTCAAAAATTATTTTTTACGGCGGGCGTTTAAAGACCTGCTGTAAAAAATGATTTTTTACGGCAGTTGTGATGTTAACCGCCGTTAAAAATGTTACTTATGTGCTGCCTCCATTTTCATTGTATTTTTCCCTCGCGATTTCTCCCTCTTCATTCTGCTCCTCTTCACTCCCTTTTCACTTCCTTGCAAAACCTTCTCTTCACTCCCTCTTTACGCTCTTCACTCCCTTGCAAAACCCTCGTAGTGAATAGCCCAAATCGCCGTCAACCTCCATTGCCATTGCCTTCGTGTTTCAATTTTTGGTGGGTTTGGTGCCTTCGTGGTTTGTGGTTCGTGGCTCGTGGTTCGTGTTCGTGGCTCGTGGTTCGTGGTTCATGGTTCGTGGTTCGTGGTGAACCTCCAAGCGCTATTCGTGGGTTTAGGGTTTCCTTGGCTAACCCTTTTCAAGGTATGAATCTACTGTTTTTTCTATTTTTTTTATTACGAGCAAAATTTCTGTTTAAGTTTAGCATAGTTTAGGATTGGAGCTAGGATTAGAACTAGAATTGGAGTAGAATTAGAGCTCTGTTGTGAGTTTGTTTGGGTTCTGTTTAGGTGAATTTGTGTTTAACTTTGATTTCATGGGAGGTAGTGACGGTGTATGCAAAATTGTAAGCTCTGTTGCGTTTGTGCATGTGAAAGTATGGCCTTAGAAGATGTTGGATTTGGTGGTGCATGTGCATTACCAAGAGGGGGATTATGGTCATAATGGAGGCTGCAAGCCACACCCCATAAATTTTGTATATTTCCTTTTGTTTTTTTATTCTTCTTTCTTTTCCTTTCATTTTCTTTTTTCCTTTTATCTTCTGCATAATAATAATTATAATTCTTTTTTCCTTTTATTTCCAATTTCAGGTTTTGGTTGTAATTTAACAGGGTTATGATGTGTTTTAACCTCTTGTGCTAGTAATGTAGCTCTAATTAGAATGATCTATTACCTCTACATAGCCAATAATTATTGTCCTGCAGAACAACAATACAACATCTAGCTCTGGTTTATGATTATGTTTCTATTTTATTGGAACTATCATTCATCTCTGTTATGTTTGAATGCTGAATTTTGACTCATGAATCCACATTCATTTGAATAACCATGACCTAGAATAGTTACTAAATTAGCTTTGTCATTTTGAAAAGAGATTTATCACGTGGCTTCAATGCGGTTTTGCTTGACATTTCCCTGCATCAATTCAACCAATTATTTACTTGACACACCAGAAACCACCTAGGCCTCACGCAATTTAAGAGGGTTATGTTGTGTTTTAACCTCTTGTGCTATTATTTAAAATATTTCTAAATAGCATGAGGAGCTATCCTGCTATTGTGCCTTTGGCATTTCCTAGTACTTCTGCATGTTCAACAAAAGCACCGGCAGCTGTGCTTGCCGTGTGAGTCTCATGTCCATCCTCATCAATAGGTGTCTCAGATCCTTTGATTGCCTGCGCTGCGAGGTTGAAAGACCTTGCTCCAATTAGTTTGTTGTCACAAGTTGTCACATCAAGATCACATCTCCCTTTCCATTTGGGTGGTGGTGGTGGTATTCCTGCATTCCTGACTATTTTGGATGATCAGGAGTGATTCGAGAATCTAGCACCCCAACAATCACTCCCTTTTTCAAAATCATGTTTGTTGCTGCAATCTTAAAAAGTGAAAAGTTCATACAATGTTAGGCCTCATATAATGTTAAACGGATTTTGTTTGTTTTGTTTGTTTAGTTAAAAGTTCATCAGGGTGTTGTGTCTGTATTTTTCTCTGTTTTGGGTATCTAACTTGTATTTTATTGCAGTATCTAACTTGTATTTTATTGCATTAGTTTTCAGTTAATTAGTGCTGAAATTTTTTATTGGTTAATAGTTTATGGATTGTTGTATATCATGTGTGTTTGATACGTGATTAGATGAAACTCAAGTTGGTGACTTGGATTCCACATTTAGTTTAATATGTCCAATTCTGTGTGTATGAGGCCCCACGTTAACTAGAATGAGTTTATGGCAACACATTTAGTTTAATATTATTTATGGTTTTCCTTTTATTTTTTAATTTCTTATATTTTTGGTTTGTTGGATTACTTGCAGATAACGTTTGACTTGACAATGAAACAGCTAATGAGCTTTGATCCAAGTGAATGGAGTGAGAATCTAAGGAAAGATTACGTTTTTGTAATCAAAGGGTTTTTCACACTTCCCTTACCTCTATTCTCAACCACTTATCGCAAAGCCATCAAGGTTTAAAACTCTTTTATTTCTATTAATTTCATTTTATTTTTCTCTCCCCATCTGCTAATATATATGTGGTTGACTTTTAACTTGAATTGAACAAATGCAACCTTTTGTAATGTGTAAGTGGGGTTTGGCGGCATGACTCTATGATATGGTAAACAACTATTTTTTTTCCCTCTAAATAATCTTTCATTAATTCAGAAATTTTCAAAACTATTTTCACACGTTCTAACTCATTGGTATTTAAATTTTCAGGAAAATGGACAGATAATATGAAAATTCAAATGATTGGCCAATTCCATGTCTTATTAAATAATAAAATAGGCTTATACACCCATTTATTAAGACATATAGAAAAGTCATTAATATGAGCATGTATGCGTTTTTAAAAAATTCCTCTAATTTTAAATTATAGCAATCATTATTGATTAGTTCCATGTCTTATTAAATAAAATAGGCTTACATTCTATCTAATAATACTCACTGAAACTCATTCATAATAATACTTATTTATATGTTTTGCTTTAAAATATTTTCATGTAATCTATGTATAATGTTTATTATGTACACTTTAAGGAAATGATTGATATGTTATATTGTTTGATTTTAATTTATTGAAGTGTCCAGCAATGAGGAAACAATGTCCTTGGTATGAAACATTTATATTTTAATTAATTGAATTTATAATTTCTGTTGGAAATATGAAATTGTTTTATATGAAATGCGTATTATACAGGTTATAATAATAAAATAATGGAATAATAAATAATTTTTTTTTTAAAAAAGTATTTTTAACAACAACCGCCGTTGAAAATGACCAAAAATTAAAAATAATTAAATATACAAAAATATATATTTAGTGGCGGTTTTAATCGCCGATAAAATTCATTTTTAACGGCGGTTAAAACAACCGCTGTTAAAAATGACCTATTTTTAACGTCTTCCATATACAACGGCGGTAAAAATGGTAGGGTCTACGTGTCCATAAGTTTTGTCTGTAATCAATGCAAAGGTCAATTCCTTTCTACATCGTTGTAAACTCTCACACACTCACATAAAGTAAAATAAATAATTCCTAAGAGCCTTGGTGTGAGACCTCTACCGATCACGCTAGATATAACTCTTCTTCACTCTCAATAATCTATTCAACCTACTAGTCGACTATCACCTCAAGTTCTTATTACTCAGTGGTCTTACAATAATCTGAGTTTATGATGACGAGTTGGGAGTACATTTATCACGACACAGCACGAACTCTCACCAACTAGAGAAGAATGTCACATAGTCATCAAGGCTAGCTAAGCTAGATCAAGGCTTCATTGCCCCACCCGACTATCCCTCCAAGGACTTAGTCCGTACATTGAAATTTCATCATGTGCCACTCTGTAATCATCATAGCTCTAGAGACTAACTCCTCAAACACTTTTCCATTGAAATTATTTTCATCATCACTGTGGAGTCTTTAAAAAAGGAAACTAAGGTAACAACAGAGGACTATCACACAACATCGTCATGACATTCACCCCACCAGCACACACACACATAATTCTCCCTAGAAGTATACGCATAGCATTTACTGTTCACCACTGATGCGCACGCCAGGTGTATGCGATATTTTAAGTCGCAGCCTAATGCGCTTGGCTTTGGCAAGTATACCACAGTCGTAAAGTAACAAGTATTCATAAATCGGGCTTGTCGTACCCACGAGGATATGCAATTCAGAAGCTATACTTTTATTTAATGATTTTTACTAATATCCCAAAAGAGCATGAAAACAATTTCTTGATTTAAAGATCAATTTAAAGAGAACTAAAGCAATGATAAATTGAGCAAGAATTAAGACAAAGATGGGAAGCGATTGAGATCCTGATTTCACTACTAATTTCCCCCTTATATTCTCCTCTTTTGTTATTTATGTATAATCATGGTTGGATCGGATTCCTAGCCTCGTAACTGTCCCTCTCAGGATCACCCACGCCGCCTAGTTAATTAGACCATGTCCAACGTCCCAAATCATTACCTAGGTTAATTAGGGAATTAAATCTGTGAATCTAGGGACAAACTTAGGTGCAATCCACACTATAACGTACTTCTATCCCTAGGACTCTAGCATAATAATGGTTTAATTCTTTAGTACTACTTAGGCGTACTTTGTCAGAGTTACCCTAGATTTACCAATCAATTTATTAGTCGTCAATTAACAAATAACATTAAGCGCAAAGAATAAACACCCAAACATATACCGAATAACATCGAGAATCATATAAATGGATAAATTAAGGTTACATCGTTCTCCCAATCAAGGAGGGAGTTAGTTCATAGTGGAATAAAAAGCAACACAAGAGTAAATTGAAAGAGAATACGTATGTGAAAATTGCTCCTTGAGTCTCCTTCTCTTTGGCTTGTGGTTGAATTCCGTTGCCATGTATGAATCAGAATACTTTCAACCAAGGTGCGGTTGTCGTCTAGGTCAAGTTGACGAGTGACTGAAAACTAGGTCTAAAATTCCCCCTCCTACTGACTGTGAAACAAGTCATATTTATAGCCTTCAAATCTTGGACATGGCCTGCTGCGAGTCCAACTCACACAAGATATTAAGTAACTCTCACGAGTTCATGTTCTAGAGATCAAACATGTAGTACAAGTCAAGCCACTTTGCGCGTGATGTGATAAATGGGTGCGAGATGAGGTTTTAGAGAGTTAACTTGTTGTTGAAGTTACACTAACTCGCGCGAGATGAGATTCCATAGAGTTAACTTGCTCTTGAAGAAATGGTTCTCACGTGAGATGTGGAGAGATGAGCGCGAGATGAGGTTCCAAAGAGTTTTTGTTCTTCACTAGATCTCTAATTCGCGCGAGTTGCGTTTCAACTCGCAAGAGATGCATACCTGGACATGTTTTTCTCATGTTTTTGGCTATTTTTCACCCTAAAACACTTAACACACCATTAACAAGCTCTAATACAAATTATTATGAATTAAGAGCAATTAGAGTCATTTTAGGTTGCTTAAGAGTATTAAAAGGACAATTTATGAGGTAAAAAATGTACAAAAATGGCTGACTTTCGTGAGTTATCAACCACCAACCTCTTTCTTATGACCTCCACTTTCCACATATAAAAGCAGCCCAATAGAATGCCAAGCTCAAACTGTTCACAACTTCATGGGTTGTGATTCACATTATTGTTTACTTTCTTTCTTGCCACAAAAAAATAGGTTACTATCATAACAAAGAATGACTCTAGCCATCAAAAGTTTATCCCAACATTGGAGTTTCCTTCTAATGTCATCACATCGCAACAACAATGGTTAGTGGTTGTAATTCTGATACAAGTATTTCAAAGATACATTAAGATTTAACATTTATTAATTAAACATTAATCCTTAATGTTTCTTGAGAGATATATTGTGTATCTAGGTTATAATAGAAATTTATTTAGTTTAAATATAAACTTTAACATAGTGAAAATTCCCGAAGTGATAAGAATTTCCCAAAAGTTGGGCAGAGCTTCCCTTATAATTTGAACATTCCAAAAATTTAAAACCTATATAAAAATTCCAAAACACAATCTAGACAATCCATGATCCATCCATAATATCCAGAATACGATCCCAGTCCAAAGTCCAATCATTTAATAAATTCAAACACATCCCATTAATTCAAATACAACATAATGATCTCACTTTAGTTTATAGAAATCGCACACAGGCTAAGCTTCAATCATAAATAATAGTATAAAAATAAAGCATGAAATAAGATACTTCATTACATTGAGGTTTAATTGATGAATAAGTAGCGAAGGATGAGGTTATCTTAAATACATCATTAACAAAAGAATAAACATGTAAATCCTAAACAATGTTATATGTTATTAGTAACTCGCGAATGAGAGTTATCAACACTTAGTTTTTAAGAAGACATTGTTCACTATCTGACACTTAGCAAACCAAAACATTGTTTAATGGTGTTTAATTGTGACATCATGTTATAGAACTCTTTGATGGTTTGCTTAAGTGTTTCAGGGCACAAAAGCGGCAACAATTGGAAGAGAATAATGCAGTAGAAGTATCTCGTGCGAGTCACAACTCATCTCGCACGAGATGAGGTCCCAGAGTTGAAGAATCCCTCTTTGTCAGTACAATTTGCACGAGTTAAGCATAACTCGCACGAGTTGACCATCTAGTACTGCCAAGTTGCTCTTTATGACTTTAGCTCATCCGAGCTACATTCCAGCTAGCACGAGTTGAGTTTGCAGCCCAAGCCCAGCACGTTAATTATAAAAGGTGAACCTAATTCACAGAAGAAGGACATCTGAAATTTGAAACCCAAAGAATGGCATAAGGCATAAAAGAAAGAGAAGAGCAAGGGATGACACAGATTCTTCATCCCTCGTTGTGGAAAACAATCGTCTATATATTCTTCTTCTTTTAATTATTCTTGTACTGTGACTTTGGTTATCATGAACTAAATCCCTCCTTGATTGGGAGAACGGTGTAACCCTAATCTATATTAATAAATTCTCGATGTTATTCGGTTATATGATTAGGAGTTATTTCTTCTGAACTTAATGCTTTTAATTAATTGACCACTAATGAATTGAATGTAAACCTACGGGAGCTTTGTGAAAAGAAACTTAGGTGGTACTAGAGAAATAACCATGACTTAGCTAGATCTTAGAGATAAGGGTAGAAAGTGGTGTGAACAAACAACCTAATCATTATCCAAGACTTATTGATCATAAACCATAATTGGCTTAGTTTGATTTAAGAGATTAATTAATCCGAACAATCTTAGGTGGCGTGTTCGATCTTGAGAGGGACGAATATGACAGTAAGAATCAATTTCAACTAATCGCATATATGAATAATTAAGGGAGGGTATTAGGAGGATTAGTGGTGAAATCGAGATCTCAGTCGCTTTAATTAAATAGAATTAAAAACTACTTTTTACATTTCGGTTACTTGCAATTCACTTAATTAATCTAAGAATCTCTGTCTATAGTTGATACAATTTAGTTTACTTGTCCTCGTGAGAACGATAACTTATGTTTTAAATATCTATTACTTACCGATTGTGATATACTTACCAGAGCTGTGTGAGAGTATTTATCACTCTCACACGGAATGCATAAGATGTATACAAAAGAAGAGGATCTCGTTCAAAACCATGAGATCAATCACCACGAAAACACATAAGAGATTAGCTTACAAGAAAAAATTAATCATAATTACAAACACAAAATATAAGCAAATAAGTAGATGTGTTCATATAGTAGCGGAGCCATGTCTAACGGAAAGAGGCCATGCCGACCCTTAAAAAAATTTCTCCATTTCTCATATATATATATATAATATTAATAATAATAATAAATTTTAATTTTTAATAATAAATAATATATATTATATATAATAATAAATTTTTATTTTTGATAATTTTCTATTTTTTGATTTATAATTTTATATCTAATTTTGAAAACGTACATGTTTAAGACTCTATTTAAAATCCAATCTAAATGATTTTTAGTTTTGAAATTTTTAATATTATTTTTAGTTTTAAAATTTTAATGTCATATCATATATTTATTTAAGAAATTCTTGATCATAATAATTCTTAACCATTAATGGTGTACTTTTTATTGTTTTATCCAGAAATTATAACTAAAATTTTTAATATTTATCTTTAATTTTAAAATTTTATTGTCATATTATATATTTATTTAAAAAATTCTTGATCAAAACAACAATTTTTAACCATTGATATATTTTTTATTATCTTATCCAAAATTTATAATTAAATAAATTAAAATAACTCTAACTTACTTTTCATAAACGTACTGTATCATTCTCAAAAATTAAATAAAAAATATAAAAAATAATAAATTAAAATGAAAAGAATAAAATGAAAATAAAATAAAATAAAAAAATTAAAAAAAAATTAAAATGAAAATGAAAAAAAAAATTCGGCCCCTCCCATTCCAAAGTTGTGGCTCCACCCCTTTGTCATATGCGATAAGCATGATGCATGACATAGTCTCGATAAGTGGATATTTATTTTAATTGTTAGCTTATTCAACTTGCAATAGTCTCGATCCACTGTCTTTCTTCTTAACCAGCAAAACTGGTGCTCTCTACGCAGAAACACTTGGTTTGATCATGCGTCTCTCAGCTAACTCTTGCACTTGCTTCCTTGCCAACCTTGTAGGTGCTATCCGATAAGGTGCAATCAATATTGACTTTACACTTGGTACCAAGTCCATTGAAAACTCTACTTCTCATGGGGGAGATAGATTTGGTATCTTTTCAAGAAATACCTCTGGGAAATCTTGTACAAAAATGATTGTTTCCGAACTAACTTTATTCTTCACTTTGACACGAGATAAAATCAAGTATCCATGTGTTTCTTCTTGTTCCAAAGCACTTATTGCATGGTTAACAAAGACAAATTTCATTTCTTTGATTTTAAGGAAAACTAAGGTTTTCTGAGCGCAATCTAGGAGGATATGGTTAAAGGAAAACTAATCCATGCCTAAGATAACATATAGGCAAGACAAAGGAAGATATATCAAGTCCACTCGATATACGCGTGCATAAATTTCTATAAGACATCGCGAACAAATGACGGAAGTCGTCGTGAGTGCAAAAGTCGAAGTAGATACTTGTAAATCAATCAACAAAGGACTTGTAGATAAATCTAGTCTAGCCACTTAATCATGCACTATGAATGAATGTGATGCACCAGAATCAAACAACACAGATAAAAAGTTTCCTTCAATGACGCGTTCCCTTAGTATTAGATTTCCAGATTGCATTGTCTCATCCCCACTCCTTACGAATATCTGTCCAGGTATTGTGTTTTAATCGTCTTCATAACACTTGTAGTGACCTCTTATTTTTTCCGGTCCATGACAATCCTTGGCCATATGTCCCGACTTCTAGCATTTGAAGCATACACTACTCTTGTGAGGACAGTCTTGGATGTGATAAGATCCGCCACACTTGAAGCATCTATAAGCTTGGCCCCCAATAGTATCCTTGATTGACTTGAGGCCATAGAACCTTTAGCACTTGACACTGGTTTAGCATACTCTGGCTGCTCTTAGGATCTGTTATATATGGCTTTTTCTTAGATCCAGATAATCCAGTTTCACTAGTCCTCATTACTTGGTTGCCACTCTCCAGTCGCTCCACTACTTTTGCAGTCTCAATTAAATCAAGAAAAATCCTGATGATAGCCATAGAAACTACAGTTCTTTTTATCTCATACATGAGACCTTCTTCAAACTTCCTACATCTCCCCTCCTCTGACGTAGGTTGCGTGTAGAAATGGGACAAATACTCAAACTTGGTAGCATACTCGTGAATAGTCATGTTTCCTTGGGAAAACCTAAGAAAGTCAGTCTTCTTTTCGTTCCTTGCACTTGCAAGGAAATACTTGTTCAAAAATATTTCCTTAAAATTTGCCCAAGTTATAGTCTCACATTGAGCCTCCATTAGTTCTAACAAGCATGTATGTGGCATACGTTACTTTCTTGTCCTCAGGCCCTAAAAATTTTCTCAATCTCTTGAATCCTTAAGTCAACTACATTAGGCTTTGACTCGCCTTTAAACTAAGGTAGGTCATTCTTGCGAATTTCAAATAGCCCTTAGAATTCTATAGGTGTGTTGACTCTTGCTACTTCAGCTGTAATCCCTGCCGCTTCTAACTATGCCATGGCAACTTGATGTTGTTGCGCCATGGTGGCTTGTTGTTGAGTAGTATATTTTACTATTGATCCATCACATCATTTTGTTTTGCCGTAGTCGCCAACATTGTTTCAATAGTATGCACAACTTGGGCTAGGTCATTCTCAGTTGTCGATGATCTGCCTGATCCCCATGTGATGATTCTTCTATAAAACTAATATCGAGTTAAAATCATCAACTTTGACAGCCGGAATAATGACCGATGATATGGGAAAAAGGATGATAGTAGGATTTATTTTTGCGTGTCTTCAGCGTGCAACCTAAGGCTATATTTATAGCGCATCAAAGATAACAAACTTCTCATCAAATTCAAAATTTAAATTAATTGATCAATTTAAAAGATAACAAATCTTTTATCTTTTGTTGATAATTGATTAGCAATTCGAATTTGAAATGTTTGATCAAGTTAAAAGATAACAATTTTTTTTTCTTTTATTACTAACTGATTAGCAATTTAAATTTGAAATATTTAATTAAATTAAAAGATAACAAATCTTTTATCTTTTATTGCTAACTGATTAGTTATTCAAGTTTGAAATATTTGATAAGTTAAAAGATAACAAGTCTTTTATTTGCTAATTGATTAACTATTCAAATTTGAAATATTTGATCTAAGTTAAAAGATAACAAATCTTTTATCTTTTATTCCTAACTGATTAACAATCCAAAATTCAAATAATTGACCAAATTCTAAATCCTTCATGTTTGTTTTTATTCTTTCACCGAATCTTTCATATTATTCATATTTCTAGTGTTAGCAAAAATATAATAATATTCCACTTAGGAAATTTAATTAATTAAATCCTCTAATTTAATTAATAATCAAATATTAGAATAATTTCTTCAACAGAGATTAGGACACTCGTTTATGTGTGACCCCGTAGGTTCAATATTAAGCCGGTAATATATCAATCAAATTAATATATTAATCAAGGTAGACATGTAGACATCTAGCAATACTCCTTAACGTCTAGATAGCATGAAGTAGCATTTTACTTTCAAGAACCATTAGAAGATAGTATAATATTTTCTTCCATCCTTACGGCTCTGGATTAACTCTAGAGTATGGTATTATTGTCAATCTCTTTTGAGTTAATTTATAATGACCAAAGAAACTCATTTCTTCCTTCATTTAATTTTTCTTGACCAGGGTATAATTTTATTCATAGAGCTCAAACTCATTACCAAGAGTTGATGAATCCATTCTTGATTAATCATTAATTCTACAGGTATTTAATCATGTCCAATATCCATTCAACAAGCGCTCTAAAGCACTAGGTGTCCGGAATCAAAATACAATAAATATCATGTTAATTACTATGACAATCTCAGGTCAAAGAAAACTATTTAACCTCTTCTTGAAAATTTTCTATTGACAGTCAGGGGTGGGTATGTGGGTTGAAGTCCATGGACTACCCCGCGGACCCCACGACCCGCACGGGTTTGGACCAATTTTTTCAGAAAAAATTAGAGGTATAGTTCGTAAAAGCCCGCCCCGTCCAACCCGCGGGCTTTGCGGACCAAACCTGCGGGGTCCGGGGGGAGACCCACAAGCCCACACTATTTAAAGGGTTCAAAGATGAAACCCTAGTTTCACTTCATTTCTTTTGCCGCCTTTCAATCTTCTCGCACGTCGCACTCTCTCAATCTCCTCGTCGGCTCATTCTCCCTTAATCTTCTTGTACCTTCTCAGTCTTTTCGCACCCTCCCAATCTCTTTCGCCTACATCAATTCCGCTTTCGCTGCCTTCAGCCAGAACCAGTTTCACTCCCGCTGCCATTCCGACAGTCCCCATATCAAACCCTAATGATAACACCGTTTTTAGGGAAAGAAGATGAATATGTGGTGATGGAAAAAGAACAAGTTTTAAGAATGGAATTATTTGTTGGAGATAATTTAAAGTTTATGTTGTCGACTTATTAAAAATTAAAATTTATTGTTGGAGATATTTAAAAATTTATGTTATTGACTTATTTTATCAAGAACTTAATAGATAAAATATAACATTTTTTTTTAAATTCTAAATGTAACATTTTTTTTATTTTATGAACTGGTCCGCTGGCCGATCCATTTGGCCTACGGGGCCCGCAGGGGGGGGGCGGACCACCAAGTTAAGTCCATTTAGCATTGCGGGGCGGGGCGGGGCGGACCAAGCTTTTTATGGGCCTACACGGGCGGGCCTTAGCGGAGCGAGCCGACCCGCTTACCCACCCCTATTGACAGTTAATGGTAAATATTAAAGATTAGAAAATTTTAGTTGGGTCTGTTCAATGATTACATCAACATGCGACTCATCTATACATGTGAATTAATAAATGAGATCTATTAATATTTATCCAATAAATACTATCACATATATATTAATCTATCTAGATTATTGATGTCCTATTTTCAATAACCCTATGATCGAGAACGATTTAGATTAAAATTAAAATCAAACTTGTTTCTCATTATTATAATCTCTATTATAATAACAAGTCTTTAATTTATCAAATAAACTATTTAACCAAATAATAATAAAATAATACTTTATTATTAGAATTGATTTATTATTAGAATTGATTTCATGATGACTTGGATTGCGGGCATACCAATTTATTCCCAACAAAAGGTTCATTCCCAAAAAACACGACAAGGCTTTGATACCACAATTATAAAAATTTAAGATCACTATAGGAAAACTTTTGAACTAAAACACATACTTTTGTTCAATTAAAACTCTTACTAATTTAATTTCTAAGAATGTGAGTGAAAATTTTTCCTTATTTAGATAGCCGGCAAGAAAATCATCCAAAACAAAATAAACTTCAACCATGCATATAGTTACATACATATCAAAACATTAGATTCTTTATGTTTTTGTGTTTAGATTGGTGTAAAGACCTTACAATTAAACCAAAATATTAAATAGAAACATACACATGAGTTTAAAAATAAGTTGGTTATAACTCGCAAAAGTGAGTTTTCAGCATACGTTTCTCAACTAAGAATTTGTCCATTAGTCAATGTTAAGCAAGCCAAAATAGTCGTTAAATGAATTGAATTGCAATATTATGTTATAGAATGTGTTGATGGATTGTTTAAGTGTTTTAGGGCTTAAAAGTGGAAAAAATAGGAAGAAAGAGTGCAAAAGAACGCAACTCGCACACGAGAACTAGCCTATATCTGACATATGAGCTCACAAGAGCTAGCCTATATCTCACACACGAGATTGCACGAGCTGACCTATATATCACATACGAGCTCGCGCGAGCTACCCTATAGCTCGCGCGAGTTGGCCTTATAGGAGAGCCAAGAACCACCTTTGTAACCTTAACTCGCGCGGCTTACCCAACAGCCCAAGCCCATCAAAACACTTATAAATAAGGAAATCATATTCACAATTGAAGAACTGAATACACCAGCAGATAAACCCTTTTTCCTGTCATTCCCCCCTTCGGGGAATTATTGATTGGGAGCGAGAGAGCAACAACAGACACAGGAGAAGGAGGAGAGCACGCCACGACCCAGATCCCTTGGGAAGTCTTGTCTATATTCTTTCTCACGACCCAGACCCAAATTTCTATTTTCAAACTTCAGATACAGAGCGAGCTCGCACGAGTCGCATGAGTTTTTCTGAATTTGTTCAATTTTTCGTTTTGTGCTTCTTTTGTGTCGAATTGTTGATGTTATATTGCATTTATTCACTGAGGTTTCACTCTCTCCATGCTAAATTTAACACTCATGTGCTATATTCCATTAATTGTATTGCATCTAACCTCTAATCTAATAAATTAATCTAACCTTCTAACTTCTTCACTATGGCATGAGCATTGGTTATACTTAACAAACTATTTATATGCTTGTGTCAGTTTTTAATCTAACTTATGGGCTATGTTACTATGTGCTAACTCCTCTTATAATTTTTTTTTTAAAAAAAGTGTAGATGAATAGTCCAAAAAGGAGTAAGCACCCCTCTGATGTTGGTCCTTCAGCCCCACCAGCTTCCACCTTCGCTCGAGTGACCGATGAGGCGCATCATCATCTTAGAGCGTCCCTTCACTTGCACCACTTCCACAAAATGGGCACCCATTGCTATTGAGACAACTCAATAGGTTTGTGAGGATGATCCCCTTTGCCACCATAGTTGCGCCGAGGACTGCGCAAATCTAAAAGTTAAGGGTGATTTCTTATCTATCTTTATTTTTATTACTTTCTGATTTTATTTTTATTTGCATATTGAATTTTTTTCTTCCCTCTAATCACTTTTATGTTTTTCTAGTTCTAGGATTTGATTGTTTTTCCCCTTTTATCAATTTTATGTTTTTCTTTAGGATTTAATAAAAGGAAATTGAAGCATCAATGGTTATTGTACTGAACTACTTTATTATGAATTGATTTGCTCCTTTTGCTGTAAATTGTAATGATATTACTATGATCACCTTGCTTTTTCTATAATTCTTGTTCAAGTTGGGAAGGTGATGTATGACTGATGTTTTATGTTGTGGTATTCTAATTAATGCACTTTTTGTTCCTAATACTAAAAATGTTTTTATGCTTAAAGAATAATAAAGAAGCCACAAAGCCCAAAGAACTAAGTTTAAACTAATTAAGTTAAGCCAAGTGAGACATGAACTAGGAACGAATTTAGGCCTTGTTTGGAACCCTTAAAAAGCTTTCCTAGCCAACCTATAAAAGAATGAATGACCTTAGTCACCCATATTTGAACCTAAGCGGTTTTTTTCTTGATAAGCAGTCGTTAAGCCAATATATCTCATTTTTTGGATTGCCCTCTTGAAATTCCACCGTACCTCAGACTAGAAAACCCAAACCCTATATTTGAGACTTTTCTTAGTAAAAATTATGTGTTCAGTAAGGAAATAAATCAAACTTCTAGAAAAATTCAGAAAATTCAAAAAAAAATAAAAATAAAGATAAATTAGAAAAGCAAAAGAAAGGATCACCAATTTGTGATCACCAAAAAAATTGAAAAATAAAAAAGCCAACCACTAGTTTGTGGCAACCAAAAATATTGAGAATAAAGAGGTATGAATAAATTCCCTCAAAGTCAACACAAAGCACAAAACAAAAATGCAAATACTAAGAGATTATCTAGAGACGATTTAGGAACTATGGTTTCTTAAGCTGAGGAACATGGTAATGAGCCTAAATTGACTACTCATCATACCTACATCTAAGTCGAACATTACAAGCTTAATAAAGCCCTAATGATCCTAGTAATTGCTAACTTGTGTGGAAGATAAAGAAGGAAATATATGAGGGGATAGGGGTAACGTAGCTTTTCTTAAAATCTGAAACCACTTGATCTCATTGGGAACTTGGAACAACACACACAGATGACCACTGTCATAATTTGACTATGCATGCATGACTAACCCTCTTGTGCAGTGAACTAAGCAATTCAAGGTTGATCATGGTGAAATATTAGGTAACTTGACTTTTTCATTCGTCTTAAAGGAATTGTTCAGTATAAGTAACTTAAGAGAATTTTTATTTGCTCATTATGTTTGGTTACATTGTTGCACTTAATGCTTAAACAGGTTTTAAGTTGGGGGTGTTTGAAAATTCGCAAAAGTGAGTTATTGGCATACGCTTTTTAACTAAGAATTTTTCCATTAATCAATGTTAACCAAGCCAAAATAGTCGTTATATGCGTTGAATTGCAATACTATGTTATAGAACGTGTTGATGGTTTGTTTAAGTGTTTCAGAACTTCAAAGTAGCAAAAATTAGAAGAGTGCAGCAGAACGCAAACCGCACAAGCTGGCCTATATCTGACATATGAGATCGCGCGAGTTGGCATGTATCTCACATACGAGCTCGCGCGAGCTGACTTCTATATCACATACGAGCTCGCGCGAGCTGACTTATATATCACATACGAGCCCGCGCACGCTACTCTATAGCCCACGCGAGTTGGCCTTCTAGGAGAGCCAAGATCCACCTCTATAACCTCAACTCGCGCGGCTTGCCCAAATGCTCGCGCGAGTTGACTCTGTTACAAGCCCAAGCCCATCAAAACAGTTATAAATAAGGAAATCTTATTCACAATTGAAGAACCGAATACATCAACAGAGAAACCCTCTTTTCTGTCATTCCCCCCTTTGAGGAATTAGGGATTGGGAACAAGACAGCAACAACAGGCACAAGAGAAGGAGGAGAGCACGCCACAACCCAGATCCATTGGGAAGTCTTGTCTATGTATTCTTTCTCTTTTACTTATCCTTGTGTTGTGATCTATTAGTACCATGAACTAAATCTCCCTTTGATTGGGACAATGATATAACCCTAACTATTCCTATTATAATTCTCGATGTTATTCGGTATATGATTGGGCATTTATTTCTTCTATGTTTAATGTTATTTGTTAACTGACCATTAATAAATTGATCGTAAACCTAAGGGAACTTTAAGAAAAGAAACTTAGGTGGTACTGAAGAAATAGCCATTATTGAGCTAGAGTCCTAAAGATAGGAGTAGACGGTAGTGTGGACATAACCTAACAGTTATCACTGGATTCACAAAACTAAGACCCTAATTAACTTAGTTTAATTTAAGAGATTAAGTAATTGGGTTAATTTAGGCGGCGTAGGTGATCTTGAGAGGACAGTTACGAGGGTAGGAATTCAATCCAACCAAGAGTATAATTTTAATAATAGAGAGGAAAATATTAGGCTAATTGGTTGTGAAATTGGAATCCCAATCACTTTAATAAAATTGCTTTAAATATTTCTTTATTAATAAAAGTCAAACCCTTTTCCAAAAACCCTTCTGATCAGATTTATAATTAATCTAATTTAATTTCTTATCCTCGTGGGATCGATAACCCTATTCTTAAGTACTTATTACTTGACGACTATGGTATATTTGTCATAGCAACGAGTGAAGGAGGTATAACTACCACATGTATCTCACACATTTGTTGGACTTCAAAGTTGGTCATAAGAAACACTAGTTACATGAAAACATCTAAAGATTATAAATACTCCTTGCCCCCAAGTCACCATTTCCTCATCTACTCCCATGATTAAGTCATTCGAGATCATCACAGGTACGAACCACATGTACAAGAAGATGCAAGGGTAAGCTTATATTAAAAACAAATATGTTACTTAAATTGATTGAAACCTTATGTATGCAAATTCATGTTGTCCAATATAGCAGCTAAAAAATGACAAATTTTCTAACACAAATACCAACACAATGATTCAACTCAAATCAATTTAACTAGCACACACACATAAAGTGGTTTGTCAGGATAGGCATGCATGGATATTGACTTACCAAGATACAAGGTTCTAGATTTCCTTGACCTCCTCCTGAAATTTGTCAATCTACCTATCCTTTGGGCCAATTTGACAACCCCACCCATAATTCCAACACTGATTGAGACCCTTAATAGTAGCCAACAATTTACGTGCCTACTCGTAATCGTATCCTAATAGATATCTAACATAAACACGTAACATTCAAACCAAGTGTTACCGTACCACCAAGGTGCAACTCAAAATAAATCACCACGTAATAATCATTACATTTCAATTGATCATATTACTAGAGGAACTTAACCCAAGGAAATGTTTTTATATACTACTTTTTCATTTATTCAAGAAATTTCACGAAAATTTAGCTAAGTCTCCCTTATAATATGGTCATTTCCAAAAAATATAACATGTCAAATCAATAGTCAGACATTCTAACAAATTCATATTTCAATAGAATTCATTCATGTAATACGTAATTTGCACCCCATTATTGAAATCACAATAATGAATTTGGTTATTTTTTAAAACTTGCACACATTGGAGGCAAGCATGCATTCCTCATGATCAAACCCTTCTCGCTTGATTCACGGGTTTCAAAACATAAAAACAAATTCAAGGATAAGCATTCCTTACCTCCAATGGTAGCAAAACTCAAAAGAAGAATAAAAACTCAAGCTCATTCTAAACACAATGCACCAACTTTGACTTCTCATCAGCTATTCAGATCAAGAAAATGATTAGTTCAAAATGAAGAGAATAAAACATAGGTTAGTTTAACCGGTTTAGAATTTTTATTTAAATTCCAAAAAATATTAATTATCAAAAAGTTATAAGTCAAAATATAAGTGAGGGATAGAAAGAAATATCAAAAGGATATTGTTTCAACAATCCAACTTCATATGTGTGATCAAGGCGACACTAGGAACATGAAAATGTAGTCGGTTTCTCAAAATGGCAACTTTTCCTATTACCCCTGTGACACCCCACTCTAACACATCCTAAAAACTCTAAACATTCTAATATCATTATTCTAACCACCCGACTACGTCATCATTAAAATATTTTCTTTTTTCATTTTAAAAAAATAATTTTTCGAAAATGCACTTATGAAAACACTGTCATTCAATTTTAAAATTTCGACTTTGTCACATTGTTATACTTCGTAATTCCTCTTTTTACTTGTCTTTAATGAAAAAAATTATTTTTTTGAAGACTTATTTATTAATATTCATAATTTCTCATCAATAAATTTTTCTTTTTTTATAGAATCTCATCATGCTGAATATTAGGACATGCTCAACTTGTCATCATTGAAATATTTTGATTCTCTTTGTTCCTTTATTTTTAACAAAAACATTTATTCTCTTAACTTGAATAAATTTCATGATAAAAATCATGTTTTCTATAAAAAAAAAGTGTCATATTTTTTTCTTAGAAATAAACTTTATCAATTAACACGTCATTATACTGAATTAAAAATCCCTCGCAGATATTCATAAAAATACTCAATGTCCATCACTAGCAAATAATTTACAAATAACAATCCAATTTTTAAATAAAAACTATCCTTAAGCAATCCGTTCTTGACACAAATTTTAACTTGTCAATTTGCTTCCCCAAATAAAATCACGAATTATCACAGTTGTCAAACCACAAAAACAAACAAGGGTAAGTTCCTCCACAACTCCCTCATGTGCTACCATTTCATCATAGAATACGACCTCTTGTCGTAAGACTTACCGACCATTCAACGTCTCTCAATGTCGCGTATAATATCATAAACAACATGTTATCATCATGAGTAAAATGTATGATTATTATTAATTTTAATCTTTCACAAATCTGTTATATGGGTCATAAAGTCATAAGGTCAATTTACATCATAGATTAATAGTTTATAATCCAAATTTATTTAAGTATCAAATCACCTTGAAACCATCTTAACCATCCTTTGTAACAAAATTTTCCAAATTTACTTAAGCCCTTACAAATATTTAGAAGCTTCGAATTTTTTAGAAACATCCTTTATAATTCTATTTACTTTAAAACTTCATTAAAACTTATCAATTTAAGAATATAAAATTATAAAAATTAAGACATATAAAAGTTTAGAAATTTTAGAAGACAAAATTTTATAAGAATTAGAATTTTAGAATTTTTATAAACTTGAAAACTTAATTAATTTGGAAACTTCCCTCACACATTTATAATAAAAAATTCTCAATGTCTAGAAATTTTAAGAATATAGAAATACATAGAAACTTAAGATTAGAAATATATAAAACTTAATATCTTAAAACTTTAGAATACTTAGGAATTTATATACTTGAGAAATTTATAATATTTTTAAAACTTCCCTTACCTTAATTTTATTTGGAAAACTTCTTGCAAAGGTTTTTGAAAGATGAAATAGGCTTGGTCACATTTCCCACTCAAAGATAAGTAAGTTAGGATTTGGTAAATTTTGGAAAAGTTTGGAATTTGACTTATAATGGCTAATGGTTTTAGCTTTCGAAAAGAAAGAAAATTTGGAGATTTGGTGAAGAAAAACACACGCTAATGTGAGTTTGTAACTGGCCCTAAAGTGCCTATTTATAGATCTAGGAAATATTAAAACATTCTTGGTAACAATTTAGTTTATTAAGTTTGATTACTTTAAGTATTAGTTAGAATTTTTTCAATAAATTTAATTTAATGTCATTAATGCCTAAGATAAGAATGTTGATTTGCATTAATCTTTGCTTGACTTGACCTTTCTTATCATTCTTAGTCGTGGGTTTCCTTGGCATATAAGACAAAAATGGGGAAAAAAATGGTGTAAAATGGTGTAAACTTATTATTTTTAATACTTTTATAAACTTTGGCAATTTTCCTTATTGTAAAATGATGTGACTTTAATCATGTAAACATCCTTATATTTTTCATTTTTAACCTAATTTACATGATTCCTAGATAAGACAAACATAATCTTGCATCATTTTTACACAATTGTAATTTAAAAGTTACATATGGTTAAAAATTTCATAATAAATTAAAATCATAATTTTTATTCTTTATTTTATGATTTTTGAATTTAACCTTAAAATATTATTTATGATTATACTATAATTAATATAAAATTATAATGATTCTAAAAATCATTTTTCCATAAATTTTTAAGACGATTTTTGTATTTATTCCCAACTGTATATTTATATTTATCTTACACCTAATTTTATATCTTATGAGATCTATTCCCTTTTATTCCTTGCTATTTGAATCTCTCAACCCATACTGTGTGTATATAACGTAGTCTCAGAAATAATTAAATTTTTTAGAAATACATATATTTGTTGAATCAGTAAATTTTTTCTTGTAATAGGATATAATTTTTATGTATCAATTTTTGATAAATTTTATATACTAAATACATAGACAAAATTGTATATAGAGAATAATATATTTCAAACAATTTTTATATAGTAAATCAAAAATATCAAACAACAATCAAAATGTCAAATAGAAATTAAAAACGTCATAAGCAATTTATTTTTCAACTATGTTTTTATTTAAAAATGTAACTGTAATTTACTTAAATTATGGAACAGTATTACTACCTAATAACAAATTGTTTTGAATTACGTTTTTCATCTAATTTAAAATATAACAACAAATAATAAATACACAAATTTTACCAAAATTATAGTAGTTATTTACAAAAAATAATTTTAAAAATGTTACAACTCCTAATTTGAAATTGGGCTAAATTTAACTAATTAAAAGCAAAAGAAAAGCTCAAAACTTATTTAAAAAAGCAACGTGTGTAGGAAGTTGGTTGGGAAATGGGTTAGAAAGATATGTTTGGGTGGGAAAAACTATTAAAGCTTCATTGGGATGAAAAATCGTGATAAAGAGCAACCTTGCACCACTATTTTTCAGCACAACGTGACCTTGCTCTAACTTGAGTGAGAAAGAAAGATGGTGGCTTCCTCAAGGAACCCTTGAGTGAGAAAGTAATAAAAAACTTCCTCAAGAAGTTAACCGGTCACTTGAGCGAGAGGACAACATGAATGTAAATGTAATATTTTTCAAAAAAATTAGACACGAAATTGGAGACAAAACCGTTTCCGTGTCTAAATGAAAAGAAGATTCTGTGTCTAATCCGTTTCAAAACTAAAATTTGTAGCGTAAAAAATATATTTTGTAGCGTCAAATTAGACATGGAATTTGTGACATGTTTGAATTGATTAGAATTTCTGTATCTAATTTCATATTAAATCCGTGTCAAAATCAATTTTTTTTGTGTTTAGTTTATTTTTCAACATTTTAGAGATGAAATTACACATGTATTTATTTATATTAAAATTTACTTAAGCCTAGAACTTTGGGTATCTTAGTCATGGATATTCCACTAGGCTACATGCTCTCTTAAGTAATTATTTTGTTTAAAATTTTATTATATCTTATGTTTTTAACTATATTTTGAAAAAACAAGCAGATGTTTAAATTTATAATAGATGGTTATTATAGGATTATCTTCATGTATATTAATTATATTATATATTCATATAATAATAATCATAAGTTTATAAAATTTTTAAAATGTCATTTATGTATAAATATAATATTTATTAAATTAATATATTTTATAAAAAATAATTATAAATAGAATTTTTAAATATTTTTTAATAAATTTATAATTGTTGATTTTTATAGAAAAAAATATTATTATTCAATATTAATTATATTATATTATATATAATAACAATATATTACATCTATTTGTAAATTTTTTAATATATATACATATATATATAATAGATAATAATTTGAAGTTATAAAGTTTAATTAAATCTTTTAAATTTTTAAAATTTTTCATTATACTCTTATAATTTTTATTTTTTTAGTTTTTATATATTTAATATTATATATTTTACTATTAATATTATATTAAACATTAAAAATTTATGAATATTATATTATATTATATTATATATAGTAATAATATATTACGTTATAACTTCTATTTCTAAAGAAATTAATATATATAATTTATTAGATTTGTTTTTAACGTAATATATTATTATTATATATAGTATAGGTTTTTAACTAATTCATAATAAACTAGTTCGTTAATATATTATTATTATATATAGCTGAGGTTTATATTTCTTTATGAAATTCTAAACGTTTCTTTTTAACTATTACGTTTTAACTATTTAGAATAATAATATATTACATTATAATTTATGTTTCTAACCTTCTGCATGTTTTCGTTTTCATTCAATATTATTCCGTTCCATGAAGTGTTCTCTGGGTAAGCGTTTAGGTTTTCTCGATCTTCTTTTCTAGTTTGAGATTGATTCCGTTTTAAGCTCGATTTGTACTTGCAAACTTCGATTGCAAACTCTTTGTGGCATTTTTTCTTGTTGATTGCTCATCTCTATCATGCTCTTTTTTGCCGATTTTCCCCACAAACTTCGTGGTGCAATCGTCGGGAACTCGAGGTTTAGTTGTTCTCTTCTCTTATTTTGTTCTTCTATTACTATTCTGTACAGTTTGTCTAGTTTGGGGATGCTGGAAAATTGGGGGTGGATAGAGATATTTTGTGGTTCAGGGGCATATGGTACATTATCTGAGAAAACGGTTAGAATGACTTAATGATCTTGATTAGTGAAGCAGATTTCCATTGTAGGAACCAGGGTTATAGGGTACCTTTATGTGGGGACTGGATAGGTGTGGTTTCTTGTTTCTACAATTATAGCATTAGTATAGCAGAGGTTTAGAATTTCATAAACAACACATAGAAGGGTAGATACTAGTGACACAGTAGATTCAGGGTGGTGATGAATATGAAATTAACGTTATAATAAGGTATCTTATATGGTTAATTCTCTATTGTGTAATATCTTGATGTGTGAGGTTGACTTTGTTGTCCAATTAATATATGAAAGAGGTGGTGTTAAGACATAAGACTTGGCTTGTTGAATGCATCTTCTGTTTCTAGCTTTTGTGTGTAAAATTCTTTATTTGTTATTTTTCTTACGGAATCCTCTTGGTTAACATAGTTTTTTCCTTCAATGTTATTAACGTGATGCTATCAGAACTGGAAGAACGCATTATTTATGTTTGTTGGATTTCTGTTTATATAACTTGCATTAATTTAAATTTATTCCCACTTCCCCACCTTCCAAGCTAATTAGGGGGGCAGGGCTTTGAGCTACTTGTTCCCAGGGAAGAGGGCAACCAACTCAATGTTCCAACTTCAAATCCTAGACTAAGTGTATGCTCGCTGAGATATAATTGAGTTTGGTAAAAAATAATTATTATGTACTTATTAACAGTCTCACCCCCCAATATGGATTCAGTTTATATATCCAACATTCTTTCAAATGTGAGTTTTTAAGAAGAAAAAAATCACTACTAACAGGCAAAGAATGTTCTTGACAGGTTCTTTGGCCGCAAAACACAAATATGACTACGCAAGTGTTCATACTGTGATAAAAAGAATTTTTTGTAACTATGGTGATTGCTCAAAATAACTTAACTTCATTGCAAATGGTTTTGATGACAATCTTGATGATCACATTCCACCAGGATATTAACCACATTACACTAGTGCCTTTTTAGAGTTTCATAAATTTAGATGTAATCCTTGTTTTTTGTTAACACTATTTTTTTACCTCACCTTTATATTTCATAGAAAAATGAAGGAAAAAGACATATATTATTAAATTTAGATGGCTCTGTCCCAACAATTAACTATGTCATATCCTTGCTAAATGGTGAGACTCAATTAAAATAGTAATTGATTGACCTCTACACTTATAAAATCACCGCTTATATATTTTGTTTCTATCTGCTAAGGTGAGACAATAATTAATTGAATCTACAAATACTTTTAAGAGTTGCTACTATTTTTTAATCATCAAGAATTCCTAGCATATGTTAGGTACATTTGCTTTATGTAGAAGCACAAGATAATATTAATTATGAGATAAAGAAAAATAAATAGAATAAAAAGTATGTACGTATTTTTACTATAAAAAGTATAATACAACAGTTAATATTCTTGGAGCATGATTATTTTAATAATGTTACCTAACATGCGTTACTTCAATTCCTTATCTAGTACTAATAGATAACATTAATAAAAGCAAATGATTTGTGATCACTTTCCATTATAAAACATATTTATTCTGGGGATGCCCCCAAACCTTTTTATAAGACTTCATAACTGTTGGGATGTCCCCAAACATGAGGAAATAGATCCATCAGATGGCAAGATGTGGATCTATCTTGATCAAGACACGTAAGTATTAATTATTTTCAATAGTTATTCTTACATATTTTACAAATGAAATTGTTTGGATGAAAAATTAATACCTACAACTTTTCTAAATTTGCAGGTTTATTCCGTTATTCAAACAAGTTAGACGGATTACAAGTGTCATTCAATCAAAATATGATAGACCAATGTATAATTGGAGCACAACTCCTCCAGAAGTTAGGGAGCTTTGGTTTGGAGAGTGGAAGGTTAATTTGAAAATTTTTATCGTTTCTGGAATAATTAATAATTTGTATTATTTATATATCAATTCTGGCATAATTAATAATTTGCATTATTTTGTTATAGAAACCTTTCAAGTGCTTACCGACACATGAATAAAAGATTATTGATAATTGGAACCAAAGGTGTTCAGATCGCCTTCGAGCAATAATGTCTAAAATTAGGACAGTGAATGTGCCTCGAGGTAAAAAACCTACTTGGATACCAGACCCTGTTTTTGAACAGTTAAAAGAAGCTTAGAATACATATTCCTATAAACAAAAATAACATACTGCTAAAGTCAACCGAGTCTTGCAAAAAGTACAATACACGATTGTGGTAGCATCCCTACATTTGAACATCGAAGGCGAATGGTTAGTAAACAATTTCTTGATTATTTGAATTGTAAATTATATATTAAATTATCCATTGATTTCAAGTATAAATTGTAGAGTCAAGAGACCGGTAAGGAGCCTTCATTGTTTGATTTGTTTATGAGAACTCATAAGAAGAAAGGATCAAATGAATTTATTGATCAAATATCAGTTGAGGCATTTGTAAGTATCTAAATTTTGAAATGTTTAGCTAGAAAACTAGTTTTGAAGATTATATATTTTATAATTTGGGTTGTTTCTTAGTTGGTTGTGATTATGTTTTTGCAGGAGGCTTATAATAAATTGAAACAAGCTAGGTCTTCCCAGAGAATGACACTGCTTTGTGGTTGGAGGCAGTGGGTGGAAAAAGTAAAAAAAGACGTGTGTTTAACATAGAATCAGAGGCACGTCAAATTATCAAATTGCTGAAAATTAATCATGGATGAGTCTAAGGTTTAGACAAAAGTTTATGTGTAGATATGAGAAAGATAGGGCTAATATGTTGGAGATCATAAGTGTTCAGCAACAACGTATGGATCAATTAGAAGAACTAGTTAAGCGATTAGTCCTTGATGGAAGCACATCTCAAGGTGATAACCTACCACCTGTCGGAGCATCATTTCATAGAGCCAATAATTAGGATGATTAGATAATTAGATATGGTGAAATTTACTGCTCTATTTGATACCTGTAGTGGATATGGTTTTTGATGTTTAAAACTTTGTGATGACATCTTTTGTAATATTGACACATTTGGTATATTTACATTTATTGCATGAATGAATGAGTGATGATAACGGGTTGTTCAATCTATATTTATCTATATTTGTGAATTTGGGCAAGTTCGAAATTGTGAATATGGGTAGGTTCTGAATTGTAAATTTGGATCGTGCTTGAATTCTGAATTTTAAACAATTACATAGAAGTGATGCATATTGATACTCAATTTAGATACAGAATTACATACGAAATTATTCGTCTCTAATGAAATAGTTTGCTTAAATTTAGAAACAAAATTTAGAAAAGGATCGTCCGTGTCTAATTAGACATGGAATTAAAGAAAAGAATAGTGTGTTTGTAATTAGAAAATGAATTAGATACAAAATTGTTCTGTGTCTAATTAGAGTCGGATTTTTTTGTCTATTTAGAAACGAAATTGTACACGGAATTAGTTCCATGTTAGATTTAGACACGACTTCCGTCTCTAAAATTAAGGACGTCTTAATTAGACACGGAAAAATGTTCGTCTCTGATTCCGCATCTAGTTAATTAAAGACGGATAATTACCTTGTTAGAGATGGAAAATTTTGTCTCTAATTTCAGTTTTTCTTGTAGTGCCTTATATACATCCACAAACATCATTAAACACAAAAAAGGAAAAACATGGCATTACACTGTTGGAACCACTAAATGTTGCAGTGAGTTTTAACTCATAGTGATCGGGTAGAGCGAAAATTTTCCCCACTAAATGACAATTCCCAAGTCCTAGGAACTCTATCTTTGAAGAGTACAGTTATGGACAAATTGCTATAATTCTCATTATCCTCATTTTACACAAAAATTCTTTGAACCTCTTAAGCAATTATGATAATATCAACATCACATTTTCCCAAAATCCATGTCCCTTAGATATTTTAACAACTAGGCAACTCAACCACCCTCAAACGATGAGCATATACCCTATGGTATATAAAAACATGATTGTCATAATCCTTCAAGGCAATATGCATATGTTCAACCCAAAACAATCCACTCTTAAATTCCCCTATGTGCCCCAAACATCATAACTAACCTTACATCATGCTTGAAATAAGGTATTAAAAGAATTAGAAGAAGGAGAAACCATAACAAGTTGAAGAATTGATGGAGGACATGTTGGGAAAGGCGCAACGGAAAAACTATACACAGAACCTGAAAGTCTGCGTGTAAAATAAAAATCTTTCCCTTGAGGGAGAAACAAGAGAACTGTAATATACGGCAGTATAAAATTCTAAGAGAACAAAGAAAATAAAATGCAGGAGCAGAAGAAACACCAAAATTTTAACGTGGAAACCCTCAATGAGAGGGACAAAAACCACGGGACCTAGTTTAGAAAAATATCCACTATGAGTCAAAGAGTACAGCAAAAAGCTTCTACAAAAGCACTCACAAAAAGGCTATACTCGGGACCTAATAGTGAAAATACACCGATGGACACACACTCTAAGGTGTGGTGCAAGTGAATAAAACAATCACTCTCTATTATATAAGTGTTCAACTCCTCTCTCTTTCTAAAACCTACCGATGTGGGACTTTGAATTAACAAAATATTCAACAAATCCTCCCTTAATTCAAAGTCCTACATTATTACAAACTCTTCTACAACAACAAAATCTTCTAGGGTTCTCCTTTAGATTCTGCAAAACGTGGGACATTGTTTGAATCCCAACAAACATCCCCTCAAACAAAGGATCACAAAACATCCTTCTTTACAATTAATGATGGCCATTAGAGCTTCCATCGCCCTAGTCTTGCACCGCCGTACTAATAGCTCACATCAACCGGACACGCAGCCTAGCCAAACCTGCTAGGGAGACTTTCGACACAAGGGATCCCAAAAAAAGTAGGTTCACCTGACCACTTAGATCTACTCCAATCATTGCACACAAATCTGAGTCGGTCGGCAAGTCGAACCAGGCTCTGATACCACTTGTTAGGAAAGGCGCAGCGGAAAAACTATAGACAAAACCTGAAAGCCTGCGTGTAAAATAAAAACCTTTCCCTTGAGCGGGAAACAAGAGAACTGTAATTACGGCAGTATAAAATTCTAAAAGAACAAAGAAAATAAAATGCAGGAGCAGAAGGAATACCGAAATTTTAACGTGGAAACCCCCAATGAGAGGGACAAAAACCACAGGACCTAGTCCAGAAAAATATCCACTGTGAGTCAAAGAGTACAGCAAAAAGCTTCTACAAAAGCACTCACAAAAAGGCTATACTCGGGACCTAATAGTGAAAATTGTTAAGAACAAAGCAATAAATAAAATAAATAAGGAAATAAAGAAGAGAAAAAAAGACACAAGAAATTTAACGTGGTTCGGCAAATTGCCTACAGTCACGGGCACACAATATATATTGTCTTTGTTATGCACTGTGCTGCATTTAGAAGCTTTACAAGGAGTTGTTTATATAGACACATAAGAGCAATCCCCCTTATCGTTTACTCGATGTGGGACTAAAATTATGATTGACTAAAATCAAACTACATATTCCTAACAATCTCTCACTTGGAGTTTGATTTACATCACAACCTAGTGTAATGCATTCATCATCTCCTTGCTGCTTCTTAGATGCAGACGGGTCTTTTGCGCATGCCCTATCCACTAACGGGTCTTCTCCTGCCGCCCCGTCTCACCGACGGGTCTTCTCCTCGTGCCCGCCCGTCTTCATCGACAAGTCTTCTCTCGCGCCGCCGCCCGTTTCTGACGACGGTCTTCTCCTGCGCCTGCCCTATCTACTGACGGGTCTTCTCCTGCGCTTGCCCTGTCTATTGATGGGTCTTCTCCTATGTCTGCCCTTTCTACTGACGGGTCTTCTCCTGTGCACGCCCTATCTATTGACAGATCTTCTGCCCTGTCCACCGACGGATCTTCTGCCATGTCCATCGACGAGTCTTCTGTAAAGCTCCCACTAGCTCCATTGTTTCTCTTCTTCCAATGTCATTGTTTGCATTCCTCCCCTATTGTCGATGATGGCCATTAGAGTTTCCTCTTCGCGACAGTTCTTGAGCTTCACATTGTCTTCAATATGCCCTATTCTTGTACCGTCGTTCAGATAACTCACATCAACGGCACACCCAACCTAGTCACCCACTAGGAAGACTTTCGACACAAGGGATCTCCACAGAGTAGGTCCACCTGACCTTTACTTAGATCCACTCCTATCATTGCTCATCTGATCTATTCGCCAAGTCAAACCATCGACTCTACCACTTGTTGGGGTGGTAATCAAGGGAAGACTTCACACACTTCTTCTTGTAATGCCATGTTCTCTCTACTTTAAAAGAAATCTCTCACTACTTCTCTACCCTGAGGATAAACCAATCTTTTCTGATGTGGAAGATCAGACAAAGTCGCAACCACAGAGCATACTAAAGTATTGGCTGTGATACCAATTGTTAAGAATAAAGCAGCAATAGTATAAGAAAAAATACAAGGAAGAGAGAAAAAGAGAACTCAAGAAGGAAGATTTAACAAGGTTCAGCAAATTTTCTTACGTCCACGGCACACAATATATATTGCCTTTGTTGTGCACTATGCTGCATTTAGAAGCTTTACAAGGAGTTATTTATATAGACACATAATAGCAATCTCCCTTATCATTTACTCGATGTGGGACTAAAATTATGTATTGACTAAAATCAAACTACATATTCCTAACAGACAATCCCTTTTGACACATGCTTAAAGAAGAATTACAAGGTCTATACTCAAAAAGTTAGAAAAAGAAATAGAAGGAGAGTTGACCAAGTCAAAGTCAATTATTCAAGACACTTTTATTCTTCCTTTAAAGCCTTGTAATCTTTTTTCTTGTTTGTAATTTGTAAATAATTTGGCTTGTATTTTGGGCCTAAGTTTACGACCAAGACATGGAGCATGTATTACAAATTAATGTAATAAATGGGTGTATATAGGAGAGTGAGTTACACTTGCTTGTGAGAGAGTGAGATAAGAAGAAGCCATGTGTTCCACTTACTCAAATTTCAATGAAGCCTTTAGATTAGATCTCATCATAGGGCCTAAATTTAAACTTGAGAATACATGTTTCCTTACCTACATTTCTAGTTTAAATCTAGGATTTTGGATTAGATTTAATCCTAAGGTCTAAACTTAAATTAGAAATTAAGAGCACACATATTTTTCTTGCCACTCTAGTTTGAACGTGAGCCTTTAATTCAAACTGCATCTAATGGTTGATATCTAGTCGTGTTTTCCTCTTGGAAAGTAGGGTCTCTATCACCTCCAAGAGTAAATAACAACCTCACATTTAAACTTGAATCAATGGTTGAGATGCACTCTTGAAACTTAAGCTTAATTCAAATTTTGTGAACAATGTAACTCCTGGGAAGCTTGGATGTTAAGTTTAGTTTACTTAAGTGTGTTTTGCAAGTTTTGATGGCCTATATAAGCCTTGGTCGAACCACATTGTAGAACTTTTTGTCAAATTGCTAATGAAATAACCTTGTTCTTGTTAGAGTTTCTCTTTAGGTTTCCTTTGAAACCTTTAAATCTTGTCAATGGAACATGACTTCCTTGTGACGATTCTACGTTGAGCTTATTAGAATCTTCTATGACACTCTTTCATTTCTATCTTCTCCACTTTCTATTTTCTTCTTCTTTGATGTTTTGTTCGAATACACCTTGTGTTCTTGGAGGAACTTGTTGAAGAATTAAAGATTAGGGCAAATCCTGCAAGTTTGGACATTGAATCACTTCTTCCTACATATGGCTTTCATCAATAACGAAAGTGAAGACTCAAGGAACTATATCTTGGAAACAAAGAACTCATGTTGAGCGTGAACAATCCTCTACACTCAACGTGGAGCTCTAGAGGCTTTCCCTAATTATGTATTCCTTGATGGAAGGATTGAGTTTGCCCTTATCTTTTCCAAAAGCTCCAAGGTTTCATGGTATTGTGCCTCTAAATTTCATGACTCAAAAAGGTTTAAGAAGAAAAGTAGAAAATGGACAAGATATTGAATGGTTAAGCATAAGTGACATCGTGGAGAAGAAGCTCCAATGAGTCATGTAGAATCGCCATAATGGTTGCCACCATTGATAAAATTTAAAATTCTCAGAAGAAACTCTAAGAGAAAGCCTATTTAAATTCTTATTAAATTCAATTATGACAAAATGTTTAGAAGGTTTTGGAATTAGGCTTATATAACTCACAAAATAATACAAGAAAACTAATAAAACTTGCAAGTCAAGTTTCTTAATAGTTAGAGTTAGTTAGGTATTACTTAGTTCAAGGAATCTTATCCGCTAGATGATGCAGGGGGCAGGTACAACACATGTATTTAACTTGGATTTGCCTAATTGACAAACAATTATAAAGGCTAAAGAAGGCTAAACTCTACTGCTCAAAGTGTCCAACTTTGAGAATTAAACTTAACTTTTATCAAATTGAAATTTAATTCTCACAATTCATCAAGCTCATACTATCCAAGTTCCTTACAAAAACACCCGGTGACAAACAAACTTAATAACCCAAATCCTCAAAGTAGCAAAAGATACAAAAATGGCTAAAAACAAGTACAAGGCCTTAGGTACACAAATGACCTTAAAGGTCTTCAATTACACACAAAGTATACACAATACTATCTATTCTAAGGTTATTAAGGTTGAGCTCCTCAATGTGGTACTTAACTTGAAATTGTCTGTGATATCCAGCAACATTTCTTTGCCATCATCATCTGCAGCCATCTCCTCATCAAGCTCAAAAGTAATTCCCCACCTGTAAAAAAATAGTCCACACAACAAATATCTATCAAAAACCATTACAAAGTCTCGAGATAAATATGAGAGTGGAATATACTTACTATACATCTCACTCTAGCTTTGCCAATATTAGCCAACATCAACAGATAAAAAGAATCCAGTGCATAAACTCACTGTTAAACAATGTACGTGTAACAGCTACCTCACACACAGAGAAACGAGAGCCAAGATAACTTCACAAAGAACTAATACAAAATTGAGGACTTACATGGGGGGCAAGCATGTAACAAAATTGCTTCTTTCGCTGCACATCATTACAAGAGGAGAAAACCTACCTCACATACTGTCAAACAACACAGCAACCAATTAGTTTCAAGCCACAAGAATTTAAGATATAAAAAAGAAATTATTTCATGAATTATAAACACACATAGGGAGAGACTCCTTAAAAGAGTATTGGACACAAACTATTGTGTTAAAAAAGATGGTACAAAGAACTGCAGTGCCACACTTGTATATTATCCATGAACAAGGCAATTTGGAGTGCATTTGGATATTCTTCAAATTTTTTATAGATAGTATACATGTTTGTCAGAGAGAAAAACCACTTACACCCAGACAACACAAAACTAAAAATCAAGACAACAGCATCTAGCATCTGATCTATCGTGCAAAATGCTTACAAGTCAAAATAATTTCCTTCTTAAGAAATTGTTACAATATTCACTCCCTTAATCCAACTCTCAAACTGAAGTCAACTATACCAAAAATTAGAGCAAGCTGAAAAGTACTAAAAATACCAAATTTATGAAAAGAAACCATACCAATAATGCTTGAGCAAATTATCAGAAATTTAGAATAGAAGTTAATTAACCGTGAAGTGACTCGGACATGACCGTGAAGAAGATCGGAGAGGAAGAAGAAGATCGAAAATTGCGCTTTCACGCGGTTACCTAACCCTAAGAAAAATGCATACAGGAATGAAATTCGTAGAAAACAAACGCATCTTGAACGGAAATGACGAACTCACCTTGAACAGAGAACGAGGTTATCCCATGTAACGAATGTGAGAATGGCGCAGGGAGATGAGTTTGTGCAATAAAATACTTACCAACCTGAATGTGACATGGATTTTCTTCATCTTATACTACTAAATAAATGATTAAATCATGTCATGCAAGAAAATGATTCGGTTTTAAAAAGTATTTTATATAAAAATTTATTTTTTAAAAAATAATTATTTCAGAAATAGATCAAATTTTCTTGTTTAAAAAATAAAAAAAATTAATTATTTTAACTTAAAATAATATAAACAAACATTAAAAAGCAGGAATTACTTATTTCATTAAAAAGAACATTTTCTTAACAAATAAGTTTAAACAAAAAAATTAATATAAATATAATTAAAAATTTGTTACAATTTTTTTTATGATATTTTTATAATGAGTCATAGAAATGTACTGTGATTATAAAAGTTTTACATTATATATATATATATATATATATATATATATATATATATATATATATATATATATATATATATATATATATAATGTTAAGTACTTTCCATTAAAATCTATAAACTTACATTGATGCTTGTCTTTGTAAATTATAAAAGAACTTTATATTATCTTTAGTTTATGTAAAGAAATATTTGAGCAGTTCATCGATTTAATCTTTAAATTATTATCCACTTTTCAAATAATTCTTAAACTAATGACATTGTATAATTATTTTTTAAATATATTAAAAATGTATCAATTTAATGCCTTTAAGAAACTAAAATAAAAAATTCTTAATTAAAATACTCAAGTAATTAAATAATATGGTATTAAATAGTTTAAAAATTATTTATGTAATTTTTAATATTTTAGAGATTATTTAGAAGAAAAAGTATAATAAAATTGATGATTTACTTTAAAAAAAAAAAAAAAAATTCTTTAGTTCTGTATGCAACGAAATGTTTAGTCTAATGTATCATAGGCATTCTAACCCGCTTATCTCTTGTCAATAAATGACTCTTTTGTTTGACCGAATCAAAGTCTTAATTTGTTGGATTAAATGTTAATTCATTTACGAAATTAACTACTTTGCTTTCTCTCCTGAGTGGGTAAATTATATTTTAATTCTTTACTTTATAGATAATATTACTTCAATTATTAACTTTAGTAATTAATAAATTAATCTTTAATTATTAATTTTATTATATAATTTAATTTTAAAAATAATTTAGATAATGTTTGTTACACGTCATAAAATATTATCCAAACTATATTTTTAAAGCTAGATTGAATAGTAAATTTAAACTTAACAAATATGTTTATTATTTTTAAAAATATCAATAATAAAAATAATATTATTCCTAAAAATTAAAAATTAAAATGATATTTTCCTCTAGTTTTAATATATAATTTTGTCATATCCCTATCTAAAGGATATAGAAGTCTGTACTTGGTCATATCCACGTAAAGGATATAAAACAAAGATATTTAAAAGCTAAAATGTCATAGATTTAAAATTTATGAATTGTTAGAAAACACATCCAGAATTTATAGACATGCATGTGTGATGTGTACAGTGTGATATTGGATGCAAGAGTTTTAAAAAGCTACGTACGGTCAACAGAGATTCACAATTATGGAATAAAGAATGTATTTCCAACCTCACATATTCTTCTTTTATTACTAAGTAATACTTTTGGAATTATGCTTACTCACAGTAATTATATAAGAAAAATAGTATTATTTAAAAATGAGAAAGGAATAACTTAAAAATGAGATAGATACCTATACACGTTGATTCACTTCTTCTATAAGTAACTAATATAATAATATATTTATATTTGAATTCTGTGAATGAATAAAATGTGATTTATAGAGGAAAAGTACTAAAAGTAATCAATCAAATTTAGTAATGGAAATTAATCATCAATGAAATTTGGTAAATATTTTTACTAAAATCATAAATACTAAAAAAATTATACAATTATTATGTTACCAAAAGAAAATATCTAAATAAAATGAATGACTATAATTATTTTTGCTCTTTCTCATATTTTAATATTTTTCATTTTATAATAATACACAAGGTTACATATTATAATAGTTAAGAGTTTAATATATATGTATCGTAAATATAAAACTTTTTTGTTTTATTATTTGTCAATCAAAAATGATTTCTTACAAAGTTATCATACTTAGCTATTTATAAAAAGATAATAATATAAAAATATCTTTAAATTATCTTTACTTTATATGAAAGGTATCTTTCGTTCTTTCTATTTTTTAAGGCAATGAAAATTTCAAACTTTAGGAAGAAATAACTTACCCATATCATAATAATTGTTTAGTGGATATGTCTTATCAATATATATATATATATATATATATATATATATATATATATATATATACTATTTACTGATAAAGAAATTATTTTGAATATTACCAATTTATATAAGAATCAACAAAGTTAAAGATTTTGGGATTGAATAACATGAAAAATATTTTATTATCTTCAGTTTTTTTTAAAAAAAAATCAAACTTTAATTTAAATTGGCATGTAATAACAAATTTTTTATCCTAATAGTTGCATAGATCAAATCAAACTATTCACAAAATTAGTTCTCTAGTTCAATTCATTGAATTAGACGGTTCACTGTAATTATCATTTTGACACAGTTCTATGTAATTTCTTATCTATATATGCTTTGTCATATCCACATAAATGATTTTGGATAAGCATGTCTAAAAGTTAAAATGTTATACACTTAAAATTTAGCATGCTTTTTGAAAACTTTTCTAAAACTATTCAATTTGTTGGCTCACTTTAATTTTTTATCTATGCTTTTTGATATCCGCCCAAATTTTTTATTTATTTTTGGTGAACTTCGATGTCCACACAAGTGATACAAGGTAAAACATATCCAAAAAATTAAAATTGTGTAAGTCGATTGCCCAATTTCGGTAAAAATTCCGCGTTTAGGAACATGTCTAAAGAATATAAACATGTAATAACTAAATTGTAACTTTGTTACTTTGATATAAAATTATAATAGTTAGGTTAAAAATAATATTCGCTTATAATAGACACAATTCCACTCGACGTAGTCTATGAATAATTTTATATATATATATATATATATATATATATATATATATATATATATATTTTATTAAAAATAATATTGTTTTGAGTTGAACAAATTATTAATTAAATATTTAAATTAATAATATATTTAATATTTGAAGTCAAAATCACTAATTAAATTGAAATAATTTCATATTAACCTGTCTACACACTTAATATAATTATTAATGAATTTGCATCTTCGTATATTATAGTAAATAATAATTTTTAAATTTCACTTACTCTATAAAACATATAGAAAGGAGTAAAGTTGAAATGAAACAGATTCGCATCTTCTTATATTAGTAAACAGAATACACATACTATATTATTAATGAAAAAAACAAATAAATATTATTTTCTATAAGTAACTTATTTTTCTAACATTTAATATTTTCATGTGTATTTTAATAACAATTGAGAATACCTAAATAGAGAAAGAAATGAGTCAGCTATATTATAAATGTATTGGTCCAGAAAATGGGGGGTTAAACTCACCAATAATCCACCATCTTCACATTCACCAAGGAGTGCCCACACTTTCATATGTCAATAAAACAAGGATAATGTTCAACTCTTTCTCTCTCTCTTTTTCTCACTCTTCCCTCTCTCTCTCCTCTCTCTCTCCTCTCTCTCATTTCTTCTCACCTTCTATGCTCAAAGTCTCAACTCTCAATAGAAAGCATCTTCTTCTCTTATTGACCAGTGACCACCACAGAGACTCATTTCTGGATCTTCTGGTAAATCTTCTGTGCCTATTTGCCTTACCCTTTTAACTCTTCAGCTTATTCTTGCTATCTGTCTGGTCAATTAGATTCATTGGTTTGTTTGCTTTTGTGGTTTTGTTCGGTACTTATTTCATTACACTTTTGATCTATGATTCAGAAATTTCTGCTTTTTTTTTTTAGTTTACTTTCCATGTTTGAAGTTTTCTGCTATTTTAGCTTGCTGGTGTTGTGGGGGTTTATTGGCTTGATAATTTTCCTCATCATTCACCAATTAAGCTAATTTTTCTGTTTTATATGAAAGCTGCAACCTTTTTATGATGGGTTGATGAGAGAATCTTTGGAATTCGTCATTTATTCTCTTTGTTTTTATAGCCATCATAATTTTTTTTCTGTGCTTAAAGTTGCTTTTGCTTTCTTGTATGCTTCGTTGGTGAATTGGATCTGTAGAAGCACGGCATCCCTGATCTGTTAGTTTTTTTTTTTAATTTATAAAAAGATTTAAATTGCGGTCGCAGTTTTGTCTCGATCTTCTTCAAGTGTGGGAAATTAGAGACAAATGTTGCCGCAATTGTTCTGGTGTTGCTGAAACAGATCAGTTTTTCAATTATAAGCTTAATTTTTTTTAGCCTTGTTTGAAAATTTTTCAAATTATTTTTTTTTATGGTTCAGCCATTTGATATATATATATATATATATTATTTGTGTTTTTAACCAATATTCATATATTTTTAGTGATGTTTGTAGCCTTTTGAAAATGTCTGGTAGATAAATCTTGGAGATATATGTGGATATTTTATGATGTAGAAATTTTCTTGATCAAGAAAGTATTTGGATTTTGTACCTTGTTGATTGTTCTCTGTTTTGATGCTGGCAGGTGTAAAGACCTTTAGAAGATAAGAAATTGTTAACTTATAGTGCTAGTGGGTATAGTACTAAAGTTTGAAATCCATCAACTTTCATCACCAGAAGCTTATAGGTTGGATCCATATTCTTTCCTTGGGAAATGATGATGATGTTTGATGAAATGGGATTTTGTAATGATTTGGATATGATATCTGCTCCCCTTGGAGAGGAGGATATTACCGCCCGGCAAACTGATCCAGAGGCGATAGTTGAGGATGATTCTAGTGATGAAGAAATTGGGGTAGATGAGCTCGAGCACAGGATGTGGAAGGACAAAATGCGTCTCAAGAGATTGAAGGAACAAAGTAAAGCTAAGGAAGGAATTGATGCAACAAAGCAGAGGCAGTCGCAAGAGCAGGCAAGGAGGAAAAAGATGTCAAGGGCACAAGATGGAATCTTGAAGTACATGCTGAAGATGATGGAAGTTTGTAAGGCCCAAGGATTTGTTTATGGGATAATTCCTGAGAAGGGAAAACCCGTGACTGGGGCATCTGATAATCTCCGTGAATGGTGGAAGGATAAAGTTAGGTTTGATCGTAATGGTCCTGCTGCCATAGCCAAGTATCAAGCTGATAATGCTATCCCAGGGAAGAACGATGGATGCAATTCTATTGGTCCTACTCCACACACCTTGCAAGAGCTGCAGGACACGACCTTGGGTTCTCTCTTGTCAGCACTGATGCAGCACTGTGATCCTCCTCAGAGGCGGTTTCCGTTGGAGAAGGGTGTTCCACCACCATGGTGGCCCACAGGAAATGAAGAGTGGTGGCCCCAGATTGGGTTGCCTAAAGATCAAGGCCATCCACCTTACAAGAAACCTCATGACCTGAAGAAGGCATGGAAAGTTGGTGTTCTGACTGCAGTTATCAAGCACATGTCTCCTGATATTGCCAAAATTCGCAAGCTTGTGAGGCAGTCCAAATGCCTTCAAGATAAAATGACAGCCAAAGAAAGCGCAACCTGGCTTGCAATCATCAACCAAGAGGAGGCCTTAGCTAGAGAGCTTTACCCTGATTATATACCCCCATTAGCCTCAGGTGGAGGGAGTGGATCTTTGGTCATCAATGATAGCAGTGAGTATGATGTGGAAGCGGGTGATGATGAGCCTAACTTTGACGTGGAAGACCGGAAACATGAGAATCTTCATGCCTCCAATCTCGGTATGGAGAGAATGAGGGGCACTCTGCCAGTTCAGCAGCTCTCTTTTCCAATCAAGGGAGAGGCTGTTACGAATTTGGATTTCATTAGGAAGAGGAAGGTCTGTAATGACTTCAACACGATGGATCTGAAAATTTACATGTGTGAACACACCCAGTGCCCTTACAGTCAACCTCGCCTTGGGTTCCCGGACAGAATTTCCAGGGACAATCATCAACTGATTTGTGCATATAGGGGTACTTCTTCAGATTTTGGGGGTCCAAATTTTCACGTGAATGAGATAAAGCCAGTCATATACCCCCAGTCCTTTGTTCAACCTAAGTCTACAGGTCATTCTTCTAGTATGGTTTCGCCTGTAATTGATCTAACTGGACTCGAAGTTTCAGAAGATGGTCCAAAAATGATCAGTGACCTTATGATGAACTATGATACAAATGTTCAAGGAAACAAGAACACTAGTTCCTGTAATCGTGTTGCTGCAGAAAATTCAAATCTTCCTCAGCATGGCATGCAGCAACAACAAAATTTAGACCTTCCTCAGCATGGCATGCAGCAGCAACAAAATTTAAACCTTCCTCACCATGTCATGCAGCAGCAACAGAATGTAAACCTTCCTCGTCATGTCATGCAACCGCAACAAAATTTGAACCTTACTCAGCATGGCATTCAGCAACATCAAAATTTGAATCTTCCTCTACGTGGCATGCAGCAGCAGCAACAGGACAACTTAGTTCGTGGTCAAGGAGTCACTATGGAAGGCAACATCTTTCAAGAAGCTACCATGTCCAATAATCATCACATGTTTGCCAAAGAGGAAGGTCAATTTGATCGGTTCAAAGCTTTGAATGCTCCCTTTGAAACTAATCACCCCACCAATAACAACTTCCAATCAATGTTTGGGTCCCTTTGTGATTTGGCATCATTTGATTTTAAGGAGGATATGCAAGGAGTAGGAATGGATGCTCTTCAAAAACAGCCAGATATTTCTATATGGTACCACTGAAAGAGTAACAAGTGGAATCTCCAAGCTCATTATCCGCATCACGAACTCTTATTTTACTTTGGCACCGCTGATCATGTGAAGTTCCTTTAGCCAAAAGTTTCAGTGCGATTTTCTTCACATGTAATTCTGTAGGCCTAGAACTAGATATTTTCTGTCTATGCTTTACAAGTCTAGTATTTGTTACAATAAAAAACTCGTATGTTCCCATCAAGTAGTAATTCTGTGTATTTTTTTTTATCAGTTTAACCTTCTTGTTACTCAAGATTATTCCATGTAATATAAATAAGATTTGATCTTTTAAGTCTCTTCTAAGTATTAGTTTCACCATATGATGAAGAATCTAAAATTAATGTGTGGGCCAGTTGGGGGTAAAATTGTTTGATAGATCATTGATGAAAGGTTTGTCCTCTATTGCATATTTTTCTTATGCTTATCCTTTCCCATGTGAAAATGGACCCCCCAGAACAGTGGTTAGGCTGAAGCCAAGTTGAATTCCATTTGGATTGCGTGTTGAGCCTCTGTGGTGGGTCACATTGCTCATTATTCACGTATTTTATTAGTGTCATTGGTCAATTAATCAGCAAGAGATATTCATTGTTCAACACCATTGAAAGTGCTTGTTTCATGGACAGTGATAGGGCCATCTCATTAACTGGCCAAGGCGGCTGAACATAACATACATAGTGTATTTGTTTTTCTCTCACTGCCTACTTTACCCTTTCCACTGTTCAAATTTCATGCCATGTATTTTGTAGACACCTACTTTTATTTTTCTTTTTTATTTTTGGCTATTGGAGGCATTTATCTGGTTGAAAACAAGTGTGGTGTAGAATGGCAACAGTGTCAGAATATTTAGGGAATAAACTTTTACTGTTTTAAATCGTGCTGTAGATAATAAGAGCATATGTTGAAAGCAAAATTGCAAATGGGAGAAGAGACCTAGAGTTGACTCTTTAGTGTGTTTGGTTTGAGATAAAGAAAATAAAGAAAAAAAATTTCTTATTATTTAAACTGAACGTAAAGCATTTTAGGATGAAAGAAATGTCCAAAGTATAAAAACATAAAAAGTCTATTTCAATCAAAAATAAGTGTTATGTGTAAAAATGCAAAAATTTAACAGTGTGTTTAGTTCTTAGAAATATAACGAATTTGTTGTAAAATAACAATATCACGATTTTGATTAGAATTTCTTTTTGTTAGTCATAAATTTTATTTATCTTTACAGTAGTTTTGTCATCAATCATCAATTGCTACAACGTGACATATCTAAATATATTTTACTGATTGACAAATAATATTAAATTATTATGCAAGACATGGATGTTAAACCGTGAATAAAAGATTTAAAAAAACCAGACAAATATCCCAACCTCAGTAGTTAAGAGCCGTTTGAAGTATTAAATTAAATTTTATTAGACATGCATTATTTGTAATTCTTTTTATGTTGTGAATTGATCGTAATTCTTTTTTATAAAACTTATAAGATAATTATTATAAAAACTAATTATTTCTTATATATAATATTTGATAGTATATAAAAAAAATTCGTTGTCATGCATCATTTACTCATTATTAAAACTAAAGGAACGACGTTCTATATGTTTGAAAGGAAAAAGTAATCTAGCATAGCCAAAGATTGAATGGCTTCACTAGACAAGAGAGAAAAAATCAAGGATTGGTTACCATACACATTTTTTAAAAAAAATTCGAGTACGTTAATAGACTATGATCTGATTAAAATAATACTTAATTATAAGTTGTTAACATAGTCTAACTAAAAGAAAATAAGTATATATATACCTTGATAAACATTTATGATACTATATAAGTTTATATGAATAATATTTCATATAATTCAATTTATTTTTTTAATTTTATTTAAGATATTAGAAATAATATTTTATATAATTCGTACTTTATAAAATTAATATTTTCAAGTAATATGTTATATAATTAATATTTACTGATTAGTATACTATATAATTAATATTGATTGACTAATAGATTTCAAATTAATATTTCATATAAATATATTTTATTTTAGTTTATTTTTTATTTATTTTATAAATAAAATATTATACCATTAATATTTTAAAATAATTAATATGATAAATAATTTTTATAATTAACATGCTTATATGATCATTATTTTAACAATATTTTATATAATTAACATGCTCATTTATTATTTTTAACATATCTGGTTTGTAAAATGTTGTTATATTAATTTTTTACATTAAAAAATAATATAGAAATTTTTATTTTTATTATATTTAATTTTTATAATTTTTTTTTATTTTAATTAGTGATATGTAAAAATTTACTGTCATTTTAATTAGTTTAAAACTTGAATGATCAAAGAAATTAAAAATGAAAATTTTGTTTAATATTTTTTAAAAATATTAAGAATTAATATGATAACATTCTATAAATTAGAGACTAAATTGTAGATTACTTATAAATAAAAAAAAAAAATGTTGTATGACATCAAAAATCTTTAATTGATTTTGTTATGAGTTAACAAAACTAACTTGACCCACTTAGTAAAACCTTTCAAAAATATCCTCATTTTATTAAATCATGCACCAGTTTCATCAATTAGTTATATACGAACATGTTCCCATATGTATATTTTATCGAATAAAGTTAGGGGATGACAAAAAAAAATATTTATATTTAACAATAAAGTATTCATCAGCTCACGATTAGTGAAGGTATTCGACCAACAGACATTATGATTTAGTGGAAAAGATTAAAGAGAAATTTGTAACAGTTGGATTAGAGTGTTAGACAGTGTCCTCTTAAAGGTTAAAATCAGAAAAATAGATTTTACCTAAATTTGTACAATAAATTCAGCATATCTAACGTGGAGCAGTTTCTGTTGTCAAATATCTAACACCGAAAAAAAAAAACTATTATTAACACCATGTAACGTTAAAAGAGTTCAGTATAATATTAAAAATTAGAAAAGGAATATTCTTGTTGTTGGTAATTTGTATTGTTTGATCATCGAAAAAATATTATTATTATTTTGTTTATATTGTGAAGATAACTTAGGCTTAAGGTGATGGAAATTCCACTGAGAATAGCATCTAGCAGACTGACACTTGAGATACATTATGAAACTTAGTGACCAGATGATTTGTTTTCGTAGCTCTTTATAAAAAAAGGTGCACCTATTTATGCTCTTTCTTCATCGTGGTTGTTGGATCGTTGCCTTTCTCTGTATTTTATTTTTTTATGCTCTGTCGTTTCTGTACTGAATAATACCATCCACACAAATATAATAATTAGATTCTTATTTTTAATAAAAAACTTGAATTTCCTTGTGTGATTTTCACAGCAAGAGTTTCTCTACTTCTCTACTTTCTTTGATTGTAATTATTGAAAATAAAAGCTATCATTTGCATTACAAAAGCTAATAAAACTTGTGGCTAAAAGTAATGTCAATTTTGATGAAGCTAATCAATGGTGGGCACTTGGTATCCCATCTTGAATTGAACTTGTAATTAAGAGTGCCGAGATCTTAACTGAGGAAGGTAGATGACGACAAGCCATGGTGGTACTGTGGCAGAGGCATGTGGCGATAATAATACTTCAACCCTCAAGCTAGTATGTGTGGGTTTTTGATAGTGTGATTTCGGATGGACATGTACCTTTTGTTGTTTTTTGGTATGCAAACATGCAATTACCACTTTATGTGTGTCATGTGACATCCACATGGATAAGTGTAACGATGAAGGGTGTGGATAGTATTCACTATGTAAAACGTTTGTGTTCCACCAAAAAAGAGTAAATTGTTTGTGTTTGACGTGATGCCATATGGTCCAAGACCATAACTCTACGACTATTATTTAGGTAATGGTTAAGCTACTAGAATGGATTAGTAATTTTGGAGAAAATAATTGCTATCTTAATATTGTTTTAATAATTTCGAGAATTCTTTTTTTTTCCTTCCTTGTGTGAGGAGAAATTACAATGGCTTTGAAGTGAATTTCTCTCATTATTACACTAACATGACATGTAATTAATAAATTACGTCAAATCATTAAAATCTCGATCACAAAATAGTATGGTCTACCTTAATAAATTACTTGATACTGATGCTCAGTATTTAAGTTTCAAAGTATTTTTTACAAAGACATTCTCACATCAATCATGTCAGATCCAACATATCCTAGGAAATAAAGAGTTGTCCTTTAATATATAACTAATGTTGACACCTGAAATAAATTCAACAGAGAACATTAACAAAGTCATAATTAAATTTCAATTTAGCCAAATCCCAATCTAGAACAGAAACAATGGCTGGATTGATTTTACTGACAAGCTGAGGAGTTTAAGTATTAAAGTTTCAATTTAAGAGAAAAATTAACATGACATGTATGCTTGACTCAAGTATATGACTTTCAAAGCTATATAAAAACATAGGGTGAAAAGCAAAAAGATTTTATGAATGTGGCATGAAGAACAAATTCTTGCTCTGAACGATAGAGGGCATTTAGGACCACTGGTTTGGTCTTCCTGTTATTGTAAAGGACAAAGTGTTTATTTGGACATGTGTTGTACACATATGTATGCTTCAAGAAGTAGTTCTGACAAAAGAACATGCAGGGTTCTTTGTAATCCATTTACAAGTATGTGTAGGTGTAAGCACCCGGACACTTTAGCTTGCAACATCTTTCCTTCTTCAATTACACACGACACCTTTTGTTTGGTCACATTCTGTTGGACTTTTGTGAATTGCCCGTATTTAATTATTATATTATATTTTAAATTATTATTATTATTATTTATAAAAAATAAAATATATGATATTTTATTGATAAATATTAATTTTAGGCTTATTACTTGAGTGTGTCTATCATGGTTGTGTCTTTACTTATACTGAAACCATTTCTTCTCTTTTCTGTTAACTAATTGTTATTTCCTTAGACAATTTTATTAGAATCCTAATTATTAGACAGAGAATCTTAACTATTAGATGAATAATATTTCCATCTTTATTCAGTATTTCTAATTCTTTTGAGACAATAAGTATGTACATGTTATCTTACGGTCATGTAATCATTATTTACACCACGGTTCTTAATTGTTCACTAATCAGTATCGAAGATGTTCGGATTCATGCATGTTGTGGTTGTTATATGTTATAGTAACGAAATTATTTGGTAATTAATCTTAATACTAGATAACCTTAGCAAGTATTTGTATATTTTTTAGAAGTAATTATATATTTTTCTAATGGTGGTTATGTATCTTGAAAAAACCCGTTGTGTACTGTTTTTAAATATAACAGTCTAACGCTATTAAAAATATCCAAATAAGTAATTAGTTAAATAATCAAGTATTATACTATCAACATAAAAACTCTTATAATAATATTTAAATTTTAGATTCACATCATTTTTTTTCTTCATTTTAATTCTTAACCAATATGGCAAAATAATTCTAGTTTTATTTTGTGTGTAGGCTATTTGCAACATTAACCTGTAAGGTAAATGATATGTTCCGCGTGAAAGATTGTTGTTTCTTAGAAATTAGAATAAGTCAGAGTCACACCGTTAATAAAGTTTGACGTTTAACTTGACCTTACTTATTTAAAAAACTATTAGGTTTAAGTTTTAAAAAAAATCATTTAAATAAATTAGTTAGGCATAAACTTATAAAAGAATTTATCTAGATGAGCATATTTTTATGTAAATACAATAAATAATTAATATGCATGTATGTTTATTTTTTTAAGATATAATTATTAATATCTTTGCTACGAAAGAATTAATACTTATAATATTAATCAACAATTAATTATGCTATTTAGTTTTAGAGTAGATAATGTTTTTATATAAGTTTAAAATTTGACCAATTAAACTATTTAAAAATTTGTTTATTATCCTGTTTACAAACTTTAATAAAAATAAGTAGGCTGCTGTAAGGAAAAAAAGTTTCAAAATAAGTTAACAAGATCATACAAAACTTTTAAAAAAGTTAGATAAGAATAAGTTAAGTTATACCTTAATTTTATAAAATAATTATAAATATTTATATTTATATAAAATTTGACCTGACATGCTTTATGCCAATCTCTAATTGTAATTAATTATTTTTTAGAAAGAATATTTTATCAAGTTATAACTAAGAATTTTTTAAATACATCTAAGGATGAACTTAATTTTTTTAAAACCAAAAAATATTATAAGTTGAGAAATTCTTATAAAATTTACTAAGTTATATCAATTTACTTTTTAAAAGAAATAAATTATTTATTATTTTCTTAAAATTTATCCAAAATATAATTTATCAACTGATTTATTTTTAAAAATAAATAAAATTTAATTAATTATTATTATTATTATTATTGTATATATATATATATAATTTTTCAAAAGTTTCGGGGAGAACCTTGAACCCATTTACATCCACCAACATCCGTGGTTGATATATCATCTATCATAAGAAAAATTAAATAAAATTTGTGTAGTCAATGCCATTTGCTTATGTCTAATATTTTAGATAATTGTTATCTTGTTAACAATGTTCCTTAACAAACAAAACACATAGACGACATTGAAATCAGTGAAGAAGATATCAACTAACTCAAGTGATACATATTTTAACTAAAAACAGAGAGCGTAAGCATTAATATTGAACTCAATAACTACCTTTACATATGGTAATGAAGAAAACAAGTAGCGAACAGGGAGAGACTTTGGGAAAGTGCGAAAGAAAGAGATTCAAAGCTCTACCAGTGCTAACAACTTGGAGTGCACATGGAGTAGAAAAGGGAACAAGAGATCCTAGTAGTTTTGGGCTTCTTCTACTCCAACCATGAAAAGTTGATGATGGTTTTGCAAAAGAAAAAAAAAAATGAAAGAAGAGATGAGATGCAACATATATTGTTTACGGTTGAGAAGGAAATTTTAATCTGAATTTAAAAATATACGTTGATAAAAAATTCTAACATATTCATTTTATATTAATTATATTATAAATTTATTAATTTAATTAAAGAGAAATATAATTTCAATTAAGCCAATTTTAGATTTTAAAATTATTAAAATTATAGAATTTAAAACTTAAATTAAATTAATAATTTTCTAAGTTTAACACCAGTTAAAAACAATTAATCAAAACATTTTAACATATATATAATTGCATTAAATTCACATAAACACGAAATACAAATTTCAAGTCGTTATAAATTATATCATTATTTATTTTCTTATTCAATTTGATGAGTTATATTGATACAATGTATGTTAGTTATGTTTAGTTTTAGTTATGTTTGTTGTCTTAGAATTTTTGTGGCATGAGTTTGTACATCACATCTTTGTTATATTTTGGAACCTTTCGGCAAGATTACATTTGATGACAAAGTTTATTTCTTTTTAATATATGGTTATAAATTAAAAATATATAAAAAGGGAGTTAAATTATAATTTTTAAATAGTTCTTTTAATTAAAAAGATTTTTGCAAGTTTTTCAAAATAAAAGTTTAAGCACTTTGTCTACTGCGATGATATACATATAAAAAGAATAGATGATGAAGATATTATAAAAATGTTAAGTTTAATAACTCTTGTTAATTGCAGTTCAAATTAATATGATTGAAAACAATAAATCAATGAAAAAAAAATAGAGAAGGGATAGAAGAATAACGTGATAATTATTATATTATATAATAATTCTTGTTAATTGCAGTTTAAATTAATATGATTGAAAATAATAAATCAATAAAAAAATAGAGAAGGGATAGAAGAATAATGTGATAATTATTATATTATATCTAGATTCTTAATAATTTATTAAGGTTTGATTATTTCTAAGTGAAAAATAATAAATATTTTTTTAATCTTATCACTCTTAGTTATATCAATAATGAGTATTGTTTAAACTTAATCATATTATTATTTTTATCATTTTTTTAATGTTTATTAATAACAATTGGATTATGATTAATAGTCATTTTGTGTGTTTAAGACCGTTCTTAGTTGATAAAGCTAATTGAACTTTAATTTTATTTTGATTCAATTTTTCCATACGTTCACAGTTTTTATATTTTAAACATAACTTTTTCTACAAAACTTTGATTGAGTTGATTAAAGTCAAATTCAAACTATAAAGGGGGACAAAAGGTGGGTGAAAGTTGACGTACAAAATCTAGTGTTGATGCTGACGAAAATTTTTATGTCTTTGTAACTTTTGGCTCAGTGCAATTTAATTGACACATTAATTTTATTTTGCTCTTACCACTCAAATGATCATGTTACTAGCACATGACTCACTTAATATTTGTGAGCAGCACATTTACAAAATAGATTTTATACTAATAAAGAAATTTCCAGCATTTCTTTACATTTGGTTATTCTCTCATTCGGTGTCCCTTTCTTCTTTCTTTTCCAGTAGTTTTCTTCTTCTTCTTTATATGTTTTGCACTTTAATTCCAAATTTCATTGTTTAAGTCATGAATAGCTAATTCTCTAATTCAATTCGGATTGTACCGTGCCTCTCTTGAACCTTGAGGTACATTACTCTCCCTTGCTTGGAAGTTGAACCAATTTTCTTCTTCAATTGTAATTATGTGATTTATCAATTGAATTTTGTTTTTAATCATGGTTTCCCCGTTGATGATAGTGAAATTCCCGCAGTTGCATGACCCAAACAAGATTTGCAATGAGTTGTGGTCACATAACTTAAGTGCACCATGTAACCACATAACTTATGTGCACCATATAACAACTGGTTAATTAAAAATAAATAAAAAAAATATCTTGAAAGAGTTTAAGGAGTGGGTGAGTAGGTTGTTGCAAATCCTCACCAGAAAATTTATTCAAATCTCTCATATATCTTTTCTCTCATAATTCTGATATCTCTCACATTCCTATTTTGCAAACCCTTCAAAAAAAAAGATATCAAAAATTTCAACTAAAAGCAGAGATTAAGATCCTTTTGACTCAACTTTTTTCCTTGTGCTTGATCGACTCATATCTAAGTCAAGATATTCTCAATTTTAATAATAATAGTGTTTTTTTTGTGTTAGTGTTATTTATCAATTGATTATCTGGGGCTGAATTTTATTTTGTTATCATTTTTTGTTTTCCATTGTTCCCCTTTTTCTTTTATTATTGCTCATATCATGATGGTTTGGAACTAGTGGTGCAAGTACACGTTAGTGGCCCGCGTTAACAATAATAATAAATTAATTTTTTCCTTTATTATTTGTTTGAATCCAAATTTTACTGAGAGTCAAAACCCCTTTATCTCTTGTCATGTTTTTAAATGTGGTTGTTCATCGTCATTCTTTCTTCTTCTTTTTCTTACAATCGTCACAATCCCTACGGTTGAGTGGAGGTCTCCGTTGAGGCAGAGGGGTTTGAGGCAATTAATGCTGATGGCAGAGTGGAGTATATCGCCAGTGGTGGCTGCCAGTGCTCGGCGGTGGAACCGTGATGATGGTTTACTATTAGGGGTTATTGGGTTTGTGTGGGAGTTCATTGCGGTGAGACTGAGAGAGAATTGGGTAGAGAAAAGAGAAAGAGACACTTGTTGAAAGTTAAATGAGAAAGACAGTAATCGAAGAAGGAAACTTGCTCATCGCTCGCAAATGATTTGTGTGACATCGATTTAGTTTATGCACACATTACTGATATAGTAATAATATGATGAGTTACAAATAATATAACATTTTGTATCAACTTTTTAATTCATAATACTGTAATAAAGAAATTTTAAGATAAATATTAAATCAATTGAATACCCGGATCTAAGGCATGCACTCTCTCATTTCAAATATTTTATGTTGATGTGACTTTAATTTCTTTTTACTAAAAAGTAAGTTAAAAGTGTTGGAAATAATCAAGCGAAAAAATAATTACCTTATAATTTAAATATTTTAAAAAATAATTATATATTGAATAGAATTACTTAACGTAATTACTTCACAAAGATAAAATTTGTGTCTATGAAGTACATATTGTTCCTTTTATATATATATATATATATATATATATATATATATATATATATATATATATATATATATATATATATATATACATTATACGTAATACCTTATTTTAATTCCTAGTAATAATTTCCTTTTATTATAATTCTTTAGATTAACTTTATTATTTAACTAATTAATTAAATTCTCGTGCACATTATTATTATAATTGTTATATTATTATGATTGTTTGTTTTAATTTAATTTGCAATTATTTCATAATTGTTTTGTATTGTATTCCAGATATTTTATATTAATTTAATTTCCATATTTTTTTATGTGTATGTCATAATTTTTAATTAATTATTTTCATTTTTTTACCTACATTGATTTTATGTGTGTTTATTTGTGTATATTAATTTTAGTTCATCTAGTTATGGTGTTAAATAGTTGATTATGATGAAATGATTTGTGTAGATTGAGAGATTGATTTTGTGGGACACATTGTATCGATAAATTATTTAGGTTCATGATAATCAGTTGTAATTATTTGAAAGTGAGAGGGTTGGGTGTCTCCTGCAGTGGAGTGCAGTGAGGTTACCCTTGTGGACATGCTAGTGAGGCGTGATGTTTTCGAGAAAATGACGACGATTATCATGAATATTAAGTGAAATAAAAATGTTTTTGAAAAGTGAGGATGAATGGAACTAGAATGGTTGGTCCTTGACGGGTCGATGTAATAGCCTAGGACTATGAGGGTATTCGCGGTGGGGAAAGCTTCCACTATGACTGATCAACATGAGTGGGGAGTGAGTCTCGTTGCAACACTGGTTACCCTGATTGTGATTGTCTAGTATCTCTAGTGAGAGTGTCAGAGGTGACATTTACTCCTAGACATCGCTCAGTTATTTTAATGGTACCACATGGCATGAGAGGGAATTGTGAGTAGCATGCATCATACTGGTTGCACGATATGATTGATTTTGATAAATTGTGAATCGAGTGTGTATACCTTCTTGTGTTTCTTGTGTTGAACTGTCATTGTTGTTCTCATTATTATTACTAAAATGTGAACTAACCTTGTGTTGTGTTTGTGGTTGACAACTGTGATGACCCCACGAACGGGCGAGTAGATGAGCAATTTATTGGAGGCGAAAATAACGTAGGCTAGGAAAGGAATCTGATTACTTGAGTACTTGGCATATTATGGCCCTTGTTTTTCCTTTCTTGATTTTCAGTGGTTGCTTCTATTTATAAATGTTAAAAATTCTTTAGATATTTCGTTATTTGAGAGTTTTTTATTTGTTGAGACATATGTAATTGTGAGATTTCGTTTTAAAATCTACTCCATGAAATAAAGTTTAGTTCCCCTCATTTAATGACGTATTTTTCGCGAATCATAGAGAATTTATGACACTACAGTCATAGTAGTTTAGGGGTGTTACACACCAAGTGTTTGAGGAAATTCCTCTATGATCATGGTGTGGCGAGATATCAATTGAATGCAAGGATTCTAGTTTAATCAATCCACTTGAGCAATTTTACCAATAGTGATATGAACCGATGCTTTCTATATATAGTTATTCCTTAATTGCACTAGTTTAAATTTGGCTTTAATTATCCTTTAATTGCTTTGTTCCTTGTTGCCTTTACATTTGTTTCACGTTCTGCATTTAATCTCCCTAATTGCAATTTAATTTTTTTTTTTGGCTAAAGAGATTAATAGAGTAATTCATAGGAAGAATGACCTACGTTCGCTAACACTACAAGTGTGCCAATTTAGTGTCATTTGGGCACGTTTGACAACACACATTACACTTCTAGCTATACACCAAGTATTCTTTGACAACATTCTCTCTAGGCTAGACTCAAGTATTCTTTGACAATAACCTCTCTAAACTAGACCCAAGTATTCTTTGATAACAGTCTCTCCAAGTACACCCAAGTATTGTTTGACAATGGTTTTTCTAGGATAGACACCTCTAAAGGTGAAGAAAAGGGAGTTTGATTCTCTTTTAAGATTAACCTCTACACAGAGAGGAATTTAAAAGTTAAGTTCACTTAATGATCAACTTTACGCAAAAAAATATTTTACAGATAGGGCTCACTTAAGGTTTAACCTCTTCATAGAAAGGAATTTACAATAAAACTCACAAAAGTAGATTACATAACAATTTTTTTCAAAGAACTAGAAGTTCTTCTATTGATTCAACATGTCCGCCAACTAATAATCTTTAAACTTGAGTCTTTTTATAAATGAAGATTTGATGTAAACTTTACCAGAGTAAGACACAAATCTTCATTCAACAGATATCTTAAGTGCGAAATGTTCATTAACATTAAATACAAACATGTACATTATTAATATTATTATCGAAAATTATTTTATCGAACAATATTCTAATACTAGGTTCTAAGATTTTGAAAAGTTAATTTTATTTATAATATGTGTCAAAAATATTCTTTTCCTTTTCACATTTTTCATTTAAAAATATTTGATTGACTTAGTTAAATACTTGAACATAAATTCTTATAAAAACTTTTTAATTTACATATAATATAGTAAAATAATTAGAATCTCAGTATGTAAATTTAATTAATAAATTTAATATTTACCTTTTTATTTTGATGTACATATTATGATCATTAATCTGTCATCTAATATTAATTTTGTCAATTAATACACATTTACATTTATTAAAAGATCTCATTCTGTTTATATGAAGATATTCTTTAGTCATACTTTAACGTGCATCTAATAGATCCAATGACTTATTCATCTTACAATTTGGAAAAGTACGTATCTATCGTGTTTATGTCTTTACTTGATACCGAAACTATTTCTTCTCTTTATTGTTAATTAATTGTTATTTCATTAGACAATTTTATCGAGAATGTAACATTGTGCTGCATGAGAATCAATCATACCTATTAGATACAGAATAATATTTCCATCATTATTCATTATTTCTAATTCTTTTGAGATAATAAGGATGTATCTCATTTCAGTATGTATTATCTTACGGTCATGTAATCATTATTTATTAGTTTAAACGCTACTATTTTACATCACGTTCCTTAATTTTCACTGTTTAATATTGAAATTTGGACTTATGCATGTTGTGGTAGTAATATGTTATAATAATAAAATTACTTAGTGATCAATCTTAATACTAATCAATCAATAACCGTCTAACACTATTAAATATCAGTTAGTTAGATGGTCTAGATATTAAAATTGATTATCATATATGGTTAATCCTAATAGTTAATCCTAATATTAATTAATCAATATATTTTTTTAATGGTCATCGTATATTTTCTTTAGAATAGTTATACACTCTTTTCAAAATATACAATAGTCTAACGGTATAAAGATATATAAATACATAATTAAATAAGTATTAAAGTTGGTCACCATAAAACCTCTTATAATAATATTTAAATTTTGGATCCGTTTAATTTTTTTCTTTCATTTTAATTCTTGTCCAATATGACAAAATAATTTTATTTTATTTTGTTTGTAGGCTATTTGCAACATTAACTTGTACCGTAAATGATATGTTCCGCGTCGAATATTGTTGTTTCTTTGTATGCTATAAAAAAATTATATCATTTTTTAATAACTATTCCACCGCATAAATTAAACACATAAAGATTATTATTATACCTGATTTTTCACCAAAACTTGTATATTTGTTTTAAATGTGATCATCAAGGATAAAATTATAATAATATGGCTTAATTGTTGACAATAGTTTTTAATAATTGTTGATATATTTTTAAAATTTGGAGATTAAATATATGTGGATATTTATATCATAATTATGTCACAAGTTGCTTTTTCTCTCTCTTAAAAGAATTGTAACAGAGAAATTAAATTTTAGGCACTAATTTGTATTAAATTTTATTTGCTTCTTCGTTAATTAATTTATTTCAGAGTATTTTGTGTGATTTTACATTGTGCTCTCATTTTTTGTGCTTTAAAATTTTGTGGACGGTGTAATATGTTCATTTTGTTAAGGCATTTTATTTGAGAAAATATTGAGTGTTATGTGACAAAATCTGTTTTTTGTATGACTTTTTCGATAAAATCGTGTTCAATGCTTTTATTGTTTTTAATTTTATCGTAAGCACAGTTTTTAATATTTTGAATAATTATCACGTCATCTAGTCGCGATTCTTGAAAAAAAATTTGGAGGAATCAAAAGTCAAAAGTTATTGAAATATTAGTATATGAATTAAATATAATGTAAAAATGATTTTTTTGGTTGATAATATTATTTTTAATATTAATTTTTTTAATTTGTTTACTATATTAAAGTATATATTTATTTTAATTTAAAACCATGAAATACAAACTTTTTTACTTTCTTAATATGCATGTTTTATTTTTAATTTCTATATCTCCCATCGTTTATTCTTAATTTTTTTTTTAAAAAAATCATTTGTTCTTAAATTGAAAAAATTATTCTTGACCTTATTTGAAATATGAAATTTAGTATACAGAACATAATTTCAAAAAAAATACATATAAAAAATAATACCAATAAATTTTTAATGAGAAATAATCACATTTTTATTAACATTACATTTATTGGGTCAATTTTTTAACGATAAGTAAATATTATTTTCTTTATACTTTTTAATAAATAAAAATTAATAAATTAAAATTATTTTCTTTCAATAATTTAAATTTATTAATCATTGACAAATAAATAATTTTAAAATCAATTGACTATTATAAAAAAATTTATCAGTAATAATCAGTAATATAATTTTTTTTAATTTGTGGGTTTATGACTTATTCTTAGAAATTGTTAATCAAAGTTTGACCTTTAACTTGACCTGTAAAAAAATATATTAGGTTTAGATTTTTAAAAAGTTCATTTAAGTAAATTGATTAGTCATAAACTTACAAAAAAATTATCAAGACGAGCATATTTATATTTAAATACTATAAATAATTAATATGAAGTTTTGTTTATTTTTTTAATATATAATTATTAATATCTTTGTTATGAAATATTGTAGAGATAGATTTTATAGATCTTTTAAGGTTTCAACGATTTCGTCAAGGTTATAGGCTTTATATCTCTAGCAATAGAAATGGAAGTTGATATAGCTTCTCCTGCAAATAGAATACTATTTAGGATCTTCATAATATTTTGGGTCTTGGAGAAGGTGACTCTTGAGTAGTCAGACTATGTTATCAATAAATTCACCATTCTTTATAGTGAACATCCATATTAATATTTGGGGTGATTGTTTTTCTTAAGTCTGTCATCTTCAATTCTTTCGTGAGATATTTTGAGGGCATCTTATAACTCCTTTGTAGTTTTGTAAGTACAAAATCTTTTGTACTATGTTTTGGATAGAGCATGTAACGCCCCGCTATTTTCATTGCTAAAATATTTTCATTTTCTCCAATTATTATTATTGTATGAAAATGTTTCCCTTCATTTAGATTTCTTTAAATAAAATCTTAAAATAATTTTCCTTGCTAACAAAAACTTCACCAAAATAAAACACATCACATAGATTATATCGTAACCATACATCAAAAGTTATTTACAAAACGTCACATAAGTACGTGATATTGTGATAATTATAAAATACACATTATTCACAAAAATCCTCATGTTAGCTATCCTTCCTTCACATCTCCAAATAGAATTATCCTGTTAATCTGCTCCCCCAAATAAAATTTAGGATCATCACAGTGTCAAACCACCAGACACAAACACGCAAGGGTAAATTCCAAAATTTAAATAACAATACATAGCATATAAAAATATCAATAATATATCATATAAAAATATTAATATGATACATATCATACTCACATAAATAAAGAATGAATTATGACTAAATGAAATTTCTATATGATGCATGCTCCAACCTCAACTCCAAAAATATGCAATGTGGTACCATCTCAGATAATACGACATCATCATCGTAAAACTTACCAACTAGTTGGGATTTCACAGTGGTGCACAGAATCTCATAAACAATCATGTGATCATCATGAATTAAATGAATTTTCACTATAAAAATCCCCCAAGTCTGGCATCCCACCTAGACGCACGGATTAAGTTATTATCTGCACCTCTAATCGAGGCCACCTCTTTTGAGGCATGCATGAATGAATGAAATCTTATCTCCCTTTCTAAAAATCTCATTTAAAACAATACCAACTTATTGATATTACAAGTACACTCCATCATTATATTTTACTTTGTGGATTAATAATTTATAATATAATCGTCATAGTTTTCATCACAGTCTTCCACGTACATAGCATAGTTAATTAATCACAGTCTCAATCATCATCCAAGTTCAATGAAAAGGTAAACATAAACAATCTAAGTCATCATCCAAGTACACGTCAAAAGTCATTCACATTCAAATCAAATTTTCCAATTACTCTTTAAAATTGTTAAAAATCTTCATAAAATTACGTATTATATAAATAACTTAAAGTTATGAAATCAGTAAAGGTGGCAGAGCCTCCTAGTTAGATCTCATAATTTTAAGATCTCAAATTATCATTTCATAAAATTAAATATTATATAAATATCTTAAAGTTATGAAATCGAGAAAAGGTGGCGAGCCTCCTAGTTGGATCTCATAATTTTAAGATCTCAAATTATTATTTCATAAAATTAAATATTATATAAATAACTTAAAATTATGAAACCAGTAAAGGTGGCAGAGCCTCCTAGTTAGATCTCATAATTTTAAGATCACAAATTATTATATGAAATATAAACAAATGAAAGCGGAAATATTTAAATATAAAGATATAAATATGCGGCATTATAAATGAAATCTGGACTAGCTCAGTTGGTTAAGACATAATTGTAAACACTAAGGTCTTGGGTTCAAGTCATGCTCACTTCATTTTTAGTTATATATATTTTTATTTTTATTTATTTATTTATTTTTTATATTTGAAAATTTAAGTAAATTGCAACTTCTCTTACAATTCTTATTACTTTAAAACTTCAATAATAATTATAAGTTCATAAATTTTAGAACACAAATATTTTGAGATTATTCTAGAATTTTTAGAAAATTGAAAACTTAATTAAATTAAAAACTTAAAATAATTTAGAAACTTCCTCACCTTGATTTCTTTTGGCTACTCTTTTTGGAAGACTTTGAGAAAGCTTTTGAAGGTTGAAAGAAGGTTGATTCTACTCTCAAAGTTAAATGAAATAGGTTTTTGGTGAATTTAGAAAAATTTGGAATTTTAGCAAAATAAGCTTATGGTTTTGGGAAAATTGGAAAAACTAAGATTTTGGTGTTTTGGTGCAAATGAATTCATGACTGAAGTGTTCTCAAATGGTTTCTATTTATAGATGAAATAAAATTTAAAATATTATTAGTGGTAAAATTTAATATACTTAGTGGTTTTACCATAAAAATTTAATTAGAATTCTTTTTTCTTTTTAGTGCACCACTAATCAGATTGGTGCTAATACCACTAATTTAGTGCATCCTTCCATCACTCCTTACATATTGCATTTGTCATAATTTTCACAATTTTTCTTGTTCACATTTTCTCTCGTACTCATTATATACATTATATTTTTATAAAAATATCAGATAGGCCTATTAGCTCAGTTGGTTAAAGCATTCTGCTACTAACCTGAAGGTTGCAGGTTTGAGTCCTGCATGTGACATTTTAATTTTAAAATTTTTTAAACAATAAACTATTACTTAATATATATCTTATATTTTATAAAAGTATCAAACAAATGTAGTAGCTTAGTTGGTTAAAGTGGTGGCTTAATAACTTGCAGGTTGCAGGTTCAAATCCTGTATGTGTCATTCTAAGTTTATTTTCTTTTTTTTTTATTTTTATTTTTTATTTTTTATTATTTTTTTTTAATTTTTTTAATTCTTAAAATATTTCTCAAATCAAATATAAAATAAGATTTCTTAATAATAATATAATTAAAACAATAAATTTTCAGTAATTCGAAATATAAAATAATATTTGAAACATCAAATAGTAATAAAAATGTCAAACAACAAATTTATTTTTTTATTACATTTTTATTTAGAAATGTAATCATAATTTTCTCAAATTACGTAATAATATTGCTACCCAATGATAAATTATTTTTGAATTACATTTTTTGTCTAATCAAATTATAACAGTAAATAGTTAATATGCACATTTTTATTGAATTTTTAGTAAATGTTTTAACTACGAAATTATTTATGAAAATTAATTTTGAGGGTGTTACAGAGCATATGTGATGACATATCGAGCTTTGTTCATTAATTCCATGGTGAAGTATTTTTCATTTCTTCATTAAAATTCGGGCTTGGTGATGGAAATGTCTCTTTCTGTGATGATTTTTCAAAGTCTATATTGTGTAGACTTGATGCAAACTCATGAGGAACTTGTGATGGATCTTCAATGATTAGCAAAGGAGTGCCCAATCTTCATTCAGCAAGTGATTCAACACTCAAGAATTTGATGTAGCTTGCGGAATTAACAAAGATAAGTCACGGTTTGAAACAAAGAAGAAGAGAACAAAAATGGATGGTGTTTAAGAAGGTGGTAGCGCCATGGATCATGAATCCAATAAGCTATGTAGAAGAATATCCAAATTTCATTCAATTCCAAAAGTGAGTCTCAAAATGAAAATTGCCTAAGTTATAAGGGCTTCCTTTGGTGACTTGACCGTGACACAATTAGGACCACTTGATCCTTGATGGATTGATCAAGTAATGCTAAGCACCTCTCACTTGATCAATTCAAGAAGGATCTAGAATTAATGAGATCAAGAGGCTTATAACTCATCTAAGTTTGTGATGATCATGAATTAATTAAGATTGAATTCTATACCTTGGATTAGAAGCAATCCAAAGGCTAAAATACCTTCTTAGATGAGAGTCAACAATTTAGAGACTTGACTTAAATTTACACCCTTGATTATGGTATGATCAAGTGGTAGAAATTTAAATGAAGTTAATGGCGATTCCACTCATTCTCTCTCCTAATCCATCCACTCTCTTTTAAGAGAGTGTAATACACTTGCTTAGCTGGGTCATAAGACACTTAAGTCCATCATAAGAGGCTTTGACCACCAATTAAGAAGTCAACATGTCCACCTAGTGCTTGGTCGAAACATATACTTAACCATAGGTTCAAGCTTTATACAAAATTAAGCTAAAATTAATTACATAATGCTTAGAAAATTATAAGGCTTCAATTCAATAGCCCACTTTGTTGACTTTCAAGAGTTGACCTTTGACTTTGACTTGGTCAACTCTTTTTCAACTTGGGCTTCAAATCTTCTTTGCATTGCCCTCATAATTCTCATGGTTGGAGATGGTCCTTGATCAAGACTGGATGTACATCTCCATACAATCTGCTTGGTAAGGGTAATTGTCTCCTGAGAGTGTTAGAGGCTTATTCATAGAGGATCCATATGTGATGAACATTGTGGACGAGCTTGTCATCTTGGATCTGTTAGATCAAGGAAATTAACGTCTCTAAGTTTTGATTAATTACAAGACAGACGGAACTTCTTAGACAAAGCATTGCAAGCAAAGTCAGACGGAACAAGCACAGACGGAAGATGACCCTTCAAAGTTGAAGTCATTCGTCTGTTTCAAAGTCAAGTCATCAGACAGAAGGATAGACGATACTCTTCGGACGAAGCTTACAAGACAATCTTAAGACTGAAGATTCACATCGTCTGTCAAGGAAGTGAAGTTCTCATCAGTATGGGGATTCGAGCTTTCATATGTAACACGAAAAGGCTTCGCCCTTTTCTTGGGAAATCTCTGTACAAGTCAAAAAAAAGGACTAAGCACGCCATCAAATCCGCTGCACACGCTATCTCATCACTTGATTGCACTCTAACACCTTTTTGGACTGCACTTGGAAAGAGCTCAACGACATTCTTCTATTTCTAACGGACATCTGAAGATCTTTCCTATAAAAGGACTTCACTCCTTCAAGTTTCAGTTGGCGAACACGCTTCGAATTTCTAAGCTATTGTGATTTCGCTCAGTGCTACTCTTACACTTTATTGTATACCCCTCCTCGCGAAGAGGAACTTTTCTTTCTAGAAAACTCTTTCAAATCCACTTGTGTGGTGCTTTTGCCTGAGGAGGCTGTGTTCAAAGAATACCTGGTTGTTTAGCCTGAGAAGGTTGTGTTCAAAGAATATCTTGTAATAGCCAAAAGTGACTGGGTTCAAACAATACTTGTAATCATTTCACGGTTTGTAGTGAAAACTCAGTAGTTGTTGGGTAACTGGACGTAGTCTTGAATAGACGAACCCGTATAAAAATATTTGTGTTTACTCTTCTTGAGTTTATGACTAACGGGGATAACCAACTTGTAACGTCTGTCCCTTAAAATTAACATTTGAAGATAAGAACTGTTTCGTCTGAACCCTTTTAAACCAACAGACGAAAGAAATTAAATTTTTTATTAACACAATTCAACCCCCTTCTTGTGTTTTATCTTTTACAAGGATCTTTTCCTTTAACACCAATTATGTGCTCAATCCTTAAAGGCTGAGTTCTGATACCAAATTGTAAAGATATACACACAAGAAGAGGGGTTAAATTGTGTAAAATAATTTTGCAAGTTTTTTGTTTTTAAACCCTTTAAAAACTAAGTATGATAAAAACAAAATATCAAATGAAATAAATAAGTTAAACAGACGATATAAATAGTTTAAAAGAGAAATGGCTTCATTTTAACCTTTGTTAGATAAATAAACAAATAATATATAAGAAAAACACACTAAGATTTATACTGGTTCATTTTGTAAAAAAACTATGTCCAATTTTATAACAAGAGCTAATATTTTATTATTACCGAATGAAATTGCAGAATATTATTTGATTTCAATTACTTTAGATTAATCTAAGTATTATTTAAAAAATAATCCCTTCAAGTTAAATAAATTCAAATATTATTTAGAACACATATCTTTCTGTTAAATTAATATAATAACTTTGTTATAAAAGTAAAACTAATATAAATTTTAATAAATTTTATTATAATTATTTATATGGTTTGTCTTGTACCAAAAATATTTAATATAAAAAATTATGAAATATTTTTTACAAGTTATGAAAATTATGTTCATAAAATTTTTTCTATAATAACCTTTTCAATTTTTACAATGAAGCATAAATATTAAATTTTAATAATAAAAAAAAAGACACCTCCCATTCCTATTTAACCACATACTATGATACTCGCTCTATACTCTTAATAGTATGGATGATATTTATGAGGAATTAGTTTCTCATCTATTAAATTATTAAATGATGAAAAAAGTTTTAGAGAAGACATGACTCTATATCCATATTATAAATGACCCTCTATTCTTTAACTAATTATGAACCGTTTATCTATTAAAAATATTGAGTTTTTAAGTTTTATAAGTATGTATTATTTATTAACCTTGAAGGTGATAATTTTTCCATGAACATACTTTCATGTGTTTTCTGGGCAATATTTATAAAAAAAATTAAAAATAAAATATATTCTTGTAAAAGTTAAAATTAATATTTTATCTATTAATGAAAATTTATTTTAATGGTTGAAGAAATAAATTTTTTCTTAAATTTTTTAAATTTTTATAAAAAAGCAAAACTGACATACCCTAAAATTTTTAACTGATTCTTTTTAGAATTTTAATGATTTTTAATTATAGCTATAGAGTTTGACGAGAAAATCCTGGTAATTATCGCGTATAAAGCACTATAGATACATAATTTATGTTATGAATGGAAGCAGAACAAGAGCAATGAATGAAACTCGGTAAGCGTAAGCCCTCTTTCAGTTATATTTATTTATCACATACTGAAACGCGGGTTTAACCCACCAATAACTGAGCACCCTTCACATTCATCTAGGACTCTGTCCCCACTTTCTTAAACTAATAAAACAAACCCCCCATCATCTTCAACTCTCTGTCTCTTTTCCTATTCGCTCTCTTTCTTCCTTTCTATTTTTTTCTTTTTCCTTTGCACCTTCTCTCTGCTTCTCATCTTCTGTTCAAAGTCTCAACACAACCCTTCTTCTTTTCCTTTTTTCTTTTTTTTTCTTTTTCTGATTAACTTGTGGCAACCACAGAGACCCATTTGTTGAACTTCTGGTAAGGTTCTATCCGTTTTCTCTATGTGGTTTACTTTTCTGATTCATGGGTCTTTGTTGTTTTGTGGCTTTTGTTGGTGCTGGTTCCATTACCCTTTTGATTTATGATTACAACGTTTGTCTTGTTTTTTTTTTTTTTGGCCCATGTTTAAAATTTTCTCTTTTCTTGTCTTGCTGATATTGTATATGTGTGTGTGGGGTATAAGTTATTTATTTATCGTTTTTTTTTTTCATCTAATGGTTTTTACTAAGGGAGTCTTATTGAATCATCATTTATGGTCTTGTGCTTAGATTTTTTATTCGTGGGTGAGTTTGATCTGTGTGAAATCAGGATATCCTTGATCTAGCAGTTCATGGATATATAGGCGGGAAATTTTATCCTTGTAGTTGAAATTTGGAAATTTTTTATATGATTTTTGTGGTGGTTTACTTGTTTGACATTCTTTTAATTCATGTTTTTAGCCTATATTGATGTAACTGAGCTTGAATAGAAGAAGTTTCACCTTTTGAAACTTTCTGATCTGGAGATTCTCGCAATATGACAAAGTATTTAATTTTGTACGTTGTTAATTGTTCTTTTGTTTTATTTCTATTGGCAGGTGGAAAAACTAATTTGTTCACTTGAATTGGCGTTTAGTGCAAAAGGGTGAAGTTTAAACCCAGCTTGCTACTTGCATCATCAGAAGCTTTGGACGTAGACTATCTTTGGTGGTAGTTTTCCCAGGGAAACAATGATGATGTTTGAAGATATTGGGTTTTGTGGGGATTTGGATATGTTTTCTGCTCCCCTTGGAGAAGGGGATATTACTGCCCGGCAAACTGAGCCAGAGGTGATAGTTGACGATGATTATAGTGATGAAGAAATTGATGTAGATGAGCTTGAGCAGAGGATGTGGAGGGATAAAATGCGTCTCAAGCGATTGAAGGAGCAAAGTAAAGTGAAGGACGGAATCGATGCAGCAAAGCAGAGGCAGTCCCAAGAACAGGCGAGGAGGAAAAAGATGTCAAGGGCACAAGATGGAATCTTGAAGTACATGCTGAAGATGATGGAGGTTTGTAAGGCCCAAGGATTTGTTTATGGGATAATTCCTGAGAAAGGAAAACCCGTGACTGGGGCATCTGATAATCTTCGTGAATGGTGGAAGGATAAAGTCCGGTTTGATCGAAACGGACCTGCTGCCATAGCCAAGTATCAAGCTGATAATGCAATTCCAGGGAAGAACGATGGATGCAATTCGATTGGTCCTACTCCACACACTTTGCAAGAGCTTCAGGACACAACCTTGGGTTCTCTCTTGTCAGCACTGATGCAGCACTGTGATCCTCCTCAAAGGCGGTTTCCTTTGGAGAAAGGCATTTCTCCACCATGGTGGCCCTCAGGAAATGAAGAGTGGTGGCCCCAAATTGGGTTGCCTAAAGATCAAGGCCCTCCACCTTACAAGAAACCTCATGACCTAAAGAAGGCATGGAAAGTTGGTGTTCTGACTGCAGTTATCAAGCACATGTCTCCTGATATTGCCAAAATTCGCAAGCTTGTGAGGCAGTCCAAATGCCTTCAAGATAAAATGACGGCCAAGGAAAGTGCTACTTGGCTTGCCATAATCAATCAAGAGGAGGTCTTGGCACGTGAGCTTTATCCTGATTACTGCCCCCCGATAGCCTCTTCGGGTGGTAGTAGATCTATTGTCATCAATGATTGCAACGAGTATGATGTTGATGCGGGTGACGATGAGCCAAACTTTGACGTTGAAGACCGAAAACCTGAGAATCTTCACTCATCCAATCTTGGGATGGAGAGAATGAGGGATAGATTGCCAGTTCAGCCTTCTTTCCCGATCAAGGGAGAGGCTGTTACAAACTTGGATTTCATTCGGAAGAGGAAGATCTCCAGTGACTTTAACATGATTACAGATCAGAAAATTTACACTTGTGAACACCCTCAGTGCCCTTACAGTGAAATTCACCATGGTTTTACTGACAGAAATTCTAGGGACAATCATCAACTGAGTTGTCCATATAGAGGCACTTCGGATTTTGGTGGTCAAAATTTTCATGTTAATGAGGTCAAGCCAGTGATATTTCCCCAGTCCTTTGTTCAACCCAAACCTACTACACAGTCTGTTAACTTGGTTCCACCATCATTTGATTTAACCGGTCTCGGAGTTCCAGAAGATGGCCAAAGAATGATCAGTGACCTTATGTCAATCTATGATTCAAATGTTCAAGGCAACAACAAGCACTTAAGTTCTAGTAACAACCATGTAGTGGCAGAAAATCCACACCTTCCTCAACCTGGCATTCATCAGCAACAGGACAACATCTTCTTTCAAGGTCAAGGAATCACTATGGAAGGAAACTTCTTTGAAGAAACCAATATGTCCAATAATCATCACATGTTTTCAAGAGAGGAAAGTCAATTTGATCGATTCAAAGCTTTGAATGCACCCTTTGAGACCAATCACAACAACAACAACAACTTCCATTTGATGTTTGGGTCCCCTTGTGATTTGGCATCCTTTGAATTTAAGGAGGATATGCATGGAGTAGACATGGATGCTCTTCAGAAACAGCCAGATATCTCAATATGGTACCAGTGAAAACGACAGGTGGAAGCTGGAAACCTCCCCCTTCTCATCATCATCTATTATTATGGACTCTTTTATCTTTCCTTTAAAAGGGGTTGACACCCCTTAATCATGTGAAGTTCTTTTGGCCAAAAAGAGGTTTCACTGTAGTTTTCTTCACATGTAATCCTGTAGGCCTAGAACTAAATATTTTATGCTTGTCACTTGTCAGTCCTAGTATGGGTTATATATTTATATATATGTGTATATATATATATAAATATATATATATATATATATATATAAATATATATATATATATAGTGATAATAATAATGAAAACTTGGATGTTACCATTATGCAGCTGTGTGATTGTGTGTTTATCAGTGTAGTCGTCATGTTACTTACTATTATTATATGTAAGAATGTGATATAAATAAAGATTTGAACCATCTTTTAAATTTTAGTTACCCCATATGGTCAAAGAATGAGTGTGTGGCCCGATTGAGGTAAAATTGTTTTGGATAGATGAAAGGTTTTTTGTCATTTATTGTGGCCTTTTCTAATACTTATCCTTTCACATGTGAAATGGACCCCAGAACAGTTGTTTTGCTTGTGCCGAGTTGAATAATTCGTATTGGATTGCGTGTTCAGCTTGTGCGTGGTGGGGCACATTGTTCACATCTTTTATGTGTCATTGGAGTTTTCAATATTCACCATTGAACGTGTCCTTTTCATGAGACAGTGAAAAGGCCATCTAATAACTGGTCAAGGCGGCTGACCATATATAATGTTTTCTAGTGTAAATTTTCATTTTTGACCCTACAATTTTAGATATTGCTCATTTTAGTTTCTAATTTGATAAAGATCTTACTTTTGACTTCATAAAATGTTCAAATAGAAAAGAAATAAAGTGAATCATAATTTCAGAATTAAGGTTGTGTTTGTCTTAATTTGTTTTGTTTAAATTTATTTTATAGCTAAAGATCAAAATAAAATCTTCAAAAATAAGGAATAAAATTGAGAGGGGAGAGATTTTTTTTAAAATAACTTCTCCCAACTTGTTTAATCTTTTTGTCTTATAAAATTAAGTTATCTACTGTTTGATAGACTTGTTTAAGAATATGTATCAATCGAATTTTTCCGATTAAAAGCATGAAAATTCTAAAAAATACTGGATTAAATCATTAAACTCTACATAAATTCTGTTATACTGAAAATGTGAAGAACAATAATTGGTTTACTCGTTTTCAATAGTATAGTTTTACCCTTTCAAATGTTAACTCTTTTCATGCCAGAGGACTTGCTTTTCCGTGTTACTGGAAGCACTTTATCTGGTTGAAAACTTGTGATGTGGATTGGCAGCGGTATCATTAAATTCAGTGAGTAAAAGTTATTGTTTGAAACTGTGTTGCGGATAATGATAGCACGTGCGGAAAAAAAATTGCAAAGGGGTAGTGTAAATATGAGGTCAGAGTTGACTTTGGTTGGTTTGAAAAAGGAGCAAATAATAATTCAACTTTCTGAAGTTTAACTTTAACCAAGAAAATAGTAAAAGGAGAGAAATTTCCAAAACATAACATTGTGAAATGGTTCCCAATATTTATTCAATTTCAAAATTAAAATTCTTCTCAAAGGCTAATAAATATTTTTCTAATATTTCTCTCTTTGTCTATCATTGGTTAGGGAATTAAATTATTTTTATTGACATGTATAATTTACATTGTCCAAAATCTTTCTTTACATTCATTCATATTTTGTATATTAAATATTTTCTTTATTTAATTCCTTTATAAAGGAAATGATTACTCATATATATTTTTTAATCATGAAACCTTTAGGAAAATATTACTTGAAATAGTCATAAATTGGTGATGACAATATATATATATATATATAACTGTGTGTTTATTTATGCTTTTAGTAATATTTACACAAATATAACATTTTTTTTTAAAAAAAAGGATCGAATTATTTAGTATAAATTAAGATCAATTTTATATACGATTATAAAAAATTATAAAGTTTGTTTTGTAATTTAGAACATCTTTTGATAAGAAAATCTAACTGAGTGGATTAAACAGATTTTTGTGATTAAAAAGTTTGAATTGAGTATATTATTACGGGAAATAAAGATTTTTTTCAAGTGTATATTTCTGTGAGCTTTTCACGTGTATAATATAATTTCATAACAGAAAGCTGTGAACTATTACAAACACCTTAAGATTAGTATTTTCCATGGATAATAAAATTTAAAAACTTGATTTCAAGTTACGAAATAATTAATCCTAAAATAAAATTGCTACTTGTATTTTGGATAGTTCGTTATTAATATAAGTTTTACATTAAGAAATATTAATAGAAAACCATAATATAAGTTAACTAATTAATTACCATGTAATAATGAAAAAATCGAAGAAGAAAGAGAAAAAAAAAATAATATAATATATATATATATATATATATATATTACAAAATAGTTAATTTATTAATTTATATTACTGTTAATCATCAAACATTTTTCTACGCTCCCCTCTCTCTTTTATTTTCTTATTATTAATTATGAACTTCAAAATATAGGATTACCTTCGCCAAAAAGGATATTAACTATGAATATGTATTAATTACAAAGAAATATGAAGTTTGATAGAGATACAAAGATAGGTTGGTTAGAGTGGAAGTAGACCATGTAAGTTAAGTTCAACCTTAAAAGTTGTCATTTTGGAGAAGAATTTACTTAAGAACTACTTACTCATTTATTTCTCTTACTGCTATATTCAACTAATTTCAAAAATCCAAAACATTTGGTAGAGGTGCACCAAGAACATGTTCTTGTTCTCAAACCTAAAGGGCATTTAGCCTAGGACCAACCCTTTGGTCGTTCAGTTATTGTAAAGGACAAACTATTTTATGGCCATGAGTCCTACACTTATCTGACAAAAGAACATGCAAGGTTCTTGTAAGCATCTGTAAGTGCAAGCACCCTGGACACTTTGCAAAAAAAAAAAAAAGAAAGAAAAAAAAATTCCATTCCACGCATGAAACAAACACCACTTAGTCACAAACATGTATGGAGATATGTTAAATAAATTGAAGTTCTTGTGGATAAAACTATAAAATTTAAATAAAATAAATAAATAAAATCAATTGAAGTGACATCTTTCCATTGCTTCTTGGAGGGATTGCTTGTGAAATCCAAAGAGCTAGAAGATAAAAGGAAAAATAAAAGTGTGAGTCATTCACGGAGGACTTGTTAGTTTTAGAAAAGTGATTGACTTTATGGTACATGCATATGTCTTCAAATTAGTTTGAAGTGAAACTGAAATCCCTTCATTGACTACACATAAAATATTAAATTCTGAATGGTAGGCTTAAGGATCTGATGTAGCACATAAAGGAAGAAACTGAATTGGGATCCTCAGTCTGTGCTTTTGTCTTTGTTTAACTTAATTATAAAGGAAGACAACACATAGTTGGCCATATGGTTTCTTTTTGTGTGCCCTGCAATAGAACACAAATATAAAAATGAAGGTTAGATACATTATTTTCTTAAACAACTACAGATCTTCATAAGTTTAATCTTTATTAAATAAGGAAAAATAGAAAAAAAAATCATGAAATAATTTTTTTTAATAAATTATTCTAATACACATAGAATTGTTTCGATTTAATTCGAATATATAAAATGAGATTTGTAAAAAACTAAGAATAAAAAATTTAGTTTTCATTCTATTATTTCATTTCATCTTAATCTAATGAATGACTTGTACTTTGTTAGAGATTACAAGAAAATAAATAATAAGATTGAAGAGTAAATTTTAAACTTACTTTTAGAATAAGTTAAGTTTATCCCTTCTCTATATAAAAATTAAATATTTGTTCAAAAAAGTATTATTTATAAATAATTTTATTTAACTAAAATAATTATCACTCACTAAAAATGTTAAGAATGAGCTAATGAAGTAATAAACATGATGTATTAGGTTGGATATGAATAGAATAATCTTGTAACAAAAATAATTGCTTTTCATATATGATAATTGTTTCAACTGCTTAATAATAAAGATGTTTTTCACCTAAATCCATCTCTCAATAAAACTGGATGGTGGTATTATTATCTAGTCCGAATTCTTGTATTAATATATATAAATTAATTATTTTAATATTAAAATAATATATTTAATTAAAATTTTATTATTTATTATTTTTATATATTATTTAATTTTAAAAGTAATTAATAATCAATTTAATATATGATATATTTAAAAATATATAAATTATTTTTTACTTAAAATACATGTTAACGAATTAACTAAAAAGTGAGGGAGTGAGATTGAAATCTGAACCCCACTTCCAAAAATTATGAAGCCAAGACCACCCATGTTTTATAAAATAGGGTTGAGAACAGCCAAATGAGTCTCCATCACCATGTTAAGATGATGCCCGTATTGTGCATATTCACTCTATGCAAGTGGGGCCATACTATGTATATGTACATCTACTCTTCTACATCATTTTTAGCAACTTTCATTATCACCATTGCTACACAGTCCACATGCACCCCACCTTTCCTTAACAATTCTTTTTTATTTAGGCTCCATTTTTTTTATGAATAGTAAATGAGAGGATAAAAATAAAATATTTAAATTGAATATAAAAAATAAAAATATGAAATCCAGATAAAAGAGTGAAATTTCTTTTCTCCTCTATCCTATTTCCACCACCGCAAACAAATTCTTATTGAGAAATGAGTTTTACAAATCTAAAACTATTTTTTTCCTCTTTCGCCTAAACTATAGCTCCTTTCCAAAAAGTTAAAATAAAAAATAAATATTCAAAAGGGTATCATCAAAAGACGAGATAATGATTCCTAAAGCGTGAAATTTGTCAAATGTTTGAAGTGAAAACTTCGTTGATTTAGTTACTTCTACTTCTGGATTAATTACAAAGATTTTTTGCAATTAATTATCAAATGAAAAGGATATTAGTTTTTCATATGTTCCATTCCCTGTGTTTTTAATGTTCTTTCATCAGCTCCTGATTTATACCACTGTAAATTAATCCTTTTGACTTATGTTTATAATTACATTTATCGTGCTCTCACTTTATATGAAATGATCGACCTTACTATTATTCCACGTGAGGGGACCAACGCACTCAAAAAAAATTTCTTTGTTAGCTTTAAAATCAAGTACCAACTAATTAGTTTTAGGGTCATGTAAATGAGGTATTTAGAAGCCATGAGATGCTTAAATCAACCAAAATGACATACTAACCTATTAACTACTTATAACAATTAAAGGAGAGGGAGTGATAAGGTTGGTTAGTAACGAGAGAAGAGAACTTATGAAAAAAGAAGAAAAGATTGTGGATTTCACCCTTTCCTCTAATGAAAAATTAATAATTATTAATGATAAATTAATTACACTTCACAGCAATCTCTTGGAAGAGGAATCTGGGGAGAAGGTAAAGAACATGAGCTTTGTTTCGTGGACTTCATAAGATATGTAACCCACTACTATCCCCAACATAAAAAGGTGGTTTAGTTTTACAATATTTTATTGCAACCGAAAGGTGTCTAGGAAAGTGATAAAGAACTTGAAAGAAAAAAGAATGATAAAAAAAAGTAATTAGAATATTATGATGATAATAAAAGTCTGATAATTGTAAGAAATAAAATAAGAGGAAAATTGAGCACAATCACATACACCACATATATCATCTAGAAAATCAAAATGCTAATTTATGTTCTATATGCTTGTGATGATGCAGTATTAAATCAAGATGCCAGCTGCATGAGTCTGGTATACAAACATACACGCGACATTTTATTCAATTGATATGTTTATATTAATTATTAAATGTAATATTTAGGTGACAGCTATTACTATTGTTTTAAATCAGTTGAAATCGTTATTATTTTATTCATTGTGTTGATGAATCTCTTTCCAAGTTAAGCTATATTAAATTAAAGAATATATTCTATTAAACATAATTCTTTAATATTGTGGAGATGGAGTTTTCTTCAATCAACCGTCCAATCTCTTTCAATAGTGTCTCTTGACGAACTAGGGTAGGAAATTGTAACATCTGAAATTCAAGTTAGGTAGGATTTTTAAGTAGAGGTTGAGAATAGTATGGAAACAGCATATGTTGGTCCAAAAAATTGTCCTTCTTTCTGCGTAAACGTATAGGTGTTTCATCCTTTGTCTCACAATTGGATCGGTGGGAAAAATCTATTTGGTGTCATGATTGGAGTATTAACGTTATGAATGTAATGATTTGAGAATGATAGGATTTTCGTAGTAAGATGTGACCATGAAAGTGTTATAGAAGTTGGGTGAGGGCTTTGTGTGTGGTTCATACACTACCAAGCAATTTCATTTCGGTAGTATATCACATTGCCAACTGCCTTAGTTGTCGATGATGAGTTGCTAATTGGATACTCCATGGCTTTATTAATGGTTAAGTGGTCCTTAACTTTAGTACCAGTTGATATGAAATAAAGATGACTTAGGTTATCAATACGTTTATTTTTAGTAATTTTATTATTAGCAGATATTTTTTTAAGGTGTTGAAATTAGGAAGTGTAGGAAGATATAGAACAAATAAAAATAAGTTAAGATGAGTGGCAATCAAGTATAAAGATAGAAAATCATTTCAATAATTATTTTGGAAACTAAAAAGAAATATATTGAACAAATTGGAAGTCGGAGAAAGACAAATGTATATTAGATTCATATTAGATTCAAACAATCTTAGGAATTAAGAAAAAATTCAAGGAGATTTAAGAATGTTATTATTCGACCAAGTTGAAGTTAGTCTCGCAGTGATTTCTATCTAGGTTGGTATTGTTATATATCTAACACAAAGATGTGAATTTAGATAACAATTTTACTACGTTAATAACTGCAAATATGCACCAACTAGCCAACTCACTTATAGAATATATATGTATTTCTCTCTCTTCATATTTTATACATATACATATTTCCCTCTCTTCACATTTTATATACGCAGTTGTCTGCCAAACATTTTTCTTTAGATAAAATAACGTGTTCATTAAAAAGAAATACCATGGAACACGAAGATTCAAGCAATTATGAAGAAAAGAACATGTAACGGCTTATAAAGAAAGACTTTTTGTTCATAAATAGGACCAAAGATTAAGGGATAGATGCTAATATTTCAATTACAAGTCATACCAACAACATATCTTCAATTTCTAATGTAACCTTAATTCTAAAGTAGAAGTAGATTTAACATATATTTAATACCATCTACGCATTCCCAAACATATTAAAACTTAAATTAAATTTATGATATGATGTAATATAATTTGCTTATTTGTAATGGTGCTATCAATACACATAACCATTGAATTAATTACGTACTTTAAACTAAAAGGTTTGAACTTAATTCCTTCCTTTCTTTTTCCTTGAGTTTCCTTCTTTTTACTAAACCAATCATAATACTTTTATGTTATCAAATAAATAAAATAAAATGATATTTACGGTGCATGTAATTTTAAAATAAAATTTGTAACAAACCAGTAGCAAATTAAGCTTTTGATGGTGTGGTGTTTGGTATTTATACACAATTGCAAATACCAATAGGTACACAATTATCAAATATTTTTTTTCAATAATGGAAAAAAAAAAAGAAGTTAACGCCATGTCCTTGATATTAATGGGTGTTTTGGGCCATTATTAGACTTATTTTGGCCCATATAATCACATAAGCTAAAATACCATTATCAGAATACAATCTTAAACTTTCACGTACCATTATAAGCATGTCCCTAACTCTGAGTAAATAATATTTTTGTCTGCACTAGAAGCCTTTGAAAAGAACAAAATTATATTAATAAAAGACATTGAATTGACGCTCTTTTATTCACATTAATAATTTTTATGTTTTTCTAATAATTTGATATATTTTATTTATTGATTAATATGCATAATTATATATGAAATTAAATTAAATTAAAAAAAATCGTATTATAAAGATTAAAGAACCAACTAATACATTATTAGGTTACCAGGCGGTAACTAATATATCATGTTAACTAAATTATACAACTAGGTATCAAATATTTCCTGAACCACTAATATAAATAATAAAACGACAATTTAAAGAACTTTATATAATTTTGGGGGTTAAGTACTTACGTGTCTAATTTTGAGTGACCTGATTTGTTGACTACTCTTATGTATGTTTAATCAAGTATTAATTTAACTTTTCAATATTATTTCATATTTTTTAATTTATTTTATTCATATAAAATTGGACACTCAATAAATAAAATAGATTAAATTTTTAACGAAAGTCGTATGAAATAAAATAAAAGAAATAAATCATGATTAAATATAGAATATGACAGTTAATGTCCCAGACGGACAATTATGTAACAAGCATCTACAAAAAATTGTTGTGACTAGTAAAAATCACTAGTACACTTTTAGCATACTACGACGGTTCAAAAATACACACTACGACGGTTCCAGAATCTTAATTGTATTAGAAGTCAAGTGACATAATGTTGTATTACCAGTTTCCTAAGAGAAATTTTTTTACCTTTGTTATTACAAAATCAAGTCTTGGTCTTGACCGATTATTGCTTGTGAGCATATGATGTGCAACATGAATACTGGTAAAATAAATTATACATTCATGTCATGTTATAATAATTAAATATAAGTCATGTGAAAGATAACAATTATAATACATTTACATACCCTTCAAGCACTTTCTTCAACTTTGGAGGGAGAGGTTTGTGCAAGGAGCAGAAGAAGACCACCAGATGATCCATTGGGCAAATCACAAGAAGTTGCCAATGACCACTACATATAAAATAAAATATTGTTATAACTCCGCATTTTAAATTTTAGTATATTAATACTAATTATACTTACTTGTGAAGGTATGGTGCAAGGTACATCCTCTTTTTCGATTGGCCAATCCAATCCATGATATATGACTTAGCTTCAGCTGAATTATCTGCCAAGCCCAATATCGATTGTGGCTCAAGGAATCCATACACATCGTTGTTGCCCATTTCAATCGATACATTATTCAAATACCTGAATCATATTGAATCTCATGTTAGAAACTGTAATAAATTTGAAAACTAACATATTTAATTAATAGTTAAAGTACTTACATCATCCAAAATTGCATGTGAGTTAGGTTCATCTCGTCCATGCATGAATACATCTCCATGCAATCTGACATGTGAATGTACATAGGCATGTTAGTGGCTCTACCAAATAATTTTGGATCCCAATAGAGCTCCAAAGGTTTGCTCCTAATCGTATTGGCCAACTCCATCAAGCTTTGCGAGAGGATCATCACTTGCTCGTCGTGGTCTAGGTTTCCTGGGTGTAAGTTTCTTTTTTGGCGTTTTGATCTAATAATCAAAATACATTGTTAGAAACATGATAATAAATAAATAAATAATAAATAAATAAAATTTGATTACACACCTTTGCACCCAATTCATTAACAAGGTGTTTAGGCCATGCAATGAAAGTACCAAGAGCTTGGCCTACCAAATGCACCTCTTCAAACAAGGCGGGAACTGAGCATCCGGGTCATGTGCCTCGTCAATGGTGACCCCGACCGATCATCTCTCATGGGTTTACCATGTATGGTTGCTCCTCCCCCCACTACTCTTCCGGTGGCCACCAATCTAATAGGGTTTTCTTCAACATACAACCCACATTGAGAAGCATTGTTGGGGCTCCTCCATCTCGGTGAGCAACTCAATTTGGTGCTCACACCAACAAACCGCATCACCTCATGCCCACTTCCTACACACCGCCCATGTAGGGCTAATTGCTCGCATCACCTCTTGTGTAATTTGTTCCCTCAAAGATTTTGTAATCTCTGTAGTGATACTTTGCCGGAGGGACTCTATTGTTTGTGGGGTGATATCGGATTGATGACACCGATGGTGTGAAGATTTTCCAAAGTATGAAACAATCCCCACACCCTGACCAATGCCACGAACACGGCCTGGGTGTTCCGGTTTGCCAATGGCAGATGAAAGGATGTCATCCCTTCCCTGTGGCACAAATGAGCCCTGACTGCTCTGCTCAACTAGAGCATCCTGCAAGTAAGGAATAGTAAATAAACTTAATTAAAACATGCAAATTTTCCAATTTCCCTTAATATCATTAATTAATAATGTTAATTAACTTACAATGTTTTCAACAACACGCTGAGTAGATGAAGATGTGAACTCCCCTAAGTTCTTGATCCTTGCTAACTTCCATTTTTTATGCCTCTTTGGTGGGGATGGTGGACCATCAAAGGAGAATGAAGGATCTGCTGCAGTTGCTTCTTCCCGCATCCTTTGCTTTTGAGTCAATATCCTTTCCTCTAATACTTTATAACCACCCCGAGACAAAAGATGAGGATAATCATTTCTTGCTTGACATTCATTTGCCTTATTCCTCTTTGTTTGTTACACAAAATTAACATTTAGTCATTGTTCAAAACTGGAAAATATCATTTCAAACTAACCAAACTAACCTGCCACTCAGGAGACAAACGTATCTGAAAAAACTTCTCCCATGTTTCCTCATCTATGCCCCTATAAGTAGGCATAGGAATGTTGCCATCTTCTTTATTATTATCATGTATGTACTTAGTCAGTTGAGACTTCCATTGCCTAAACATGGTAGCCATAGATGACATGACCTTCAGCCTGATGGACTCCACATTAGGAATATCAAAAGTCACCTACAAGAAACAAATTTTAGTTTAGTATTTTGCAATATACCTAAATGAATACCAAATAATAATGAGGAAATTAATTACCAATATCTCAAGAAGCATGTTCCGCTGAGGCATCGGAACATCATCCCAAGTAGGGGTAAGGATAGATATGTGCTCACGGACAAGGAACCCCAAGTAACTCCTGAATATGGGCCCGTTATCACCACTAGCAATGCCCGTGCGCACATCAACATCAACGTGAGTCTGTTGACCTTTGCCCCGTCTGACTGTTAATTCCTTCAAACGTGTGGTCTTTTTGTATACTTTGTTGGGGTCAGGTGACTGATCAGCCATGTTCCTGTTTAAAAAGCAATTGAAAGTCAATAACATAATAAACATCAAAATTACAAATGAAAGTCAATCCCATAATCAAAATAAAAATTACAATTGTAAGTCAAAAATATTTTATTACTTATAACTTTTGCACCTTTAACTGTCAAACATATATTCCTTCATTATGATCATGACGAACTGCATGGACATCATTAGCATCAATTTCCTCATAAATAACTGGGATATCAGATGAAAAACCAGGAATGTGATCATTGTTTAGATTGTCTGTAACTTCAAGTTTGCTGGTTTTTCCATGCAAAACGACCCAAAACATCTCATTTGAAGGATCTTTGACATAGAAAACTTGTCTAGCCTGTTGTGCCATTATGAAAGGTTCATCATGGTAACCAACTTTACTAAAGTTAACAAGGGTTTGACCGGAGTCATCAATGTGCACCCCCGTCCTATTATCAACCCATTTACATTTAAAAAGCGGCACATGAAATTTACAATACACAACCTCCCAAATTTCCTCAATTATTCCATAATAAGGTATGCTCCCTACCAACGGATTGTTGTCTTTAGAGGTGGAGAAATGCATAGACTCAACTTCTACCATAACTCCACTATTTTGTACCACACTTCTATCATCCAGTGATTTTGTGTAGAAAGAATAATTATTTATGTACAAACAATCACATCTTTCTTAAGGGCACATGCTAGCCATTTTAAGGTCTCTGAAACTGTTTCATCACTCAATATTTGTTTTTTAAACCAATTTCTGAAAGTGTTGTTATGTTCTTTCAACAACCACTTCTTTGATTGCCTTGTGTTTTGCTTCCTTACAATGGCCTTGTGAGCAGTCAAGTATGGTTGAACTTCATCAGTGTTATTTAAAACATACAAATCAGCTTGCTGCACTAAATCCCAAGGTTTTTCCACACATTGTCCACCTCGGATGCATTGGCCAAAACGTCTAGCCTCAGGACATGGCCTAGGAACCCCAACAGGAAAGGTTGTAGACATATATTCCGAACAAAATTCAACCGCTTCTTCAGCTATGTACCTCTCAATTATTGACCCTTCAGGATGATACTGATTCTTGACATACCCTTTCAAGATTTTCATGTAACGCTCGATAGGGTACATCCATCTTAAGTACACAGGTCCACATAATCTAATCTCTCGAACAAGATGGACGCACAAGTGAACCATAATGTCAAAAAAAGAAGGAGGAAAAAACATCTCCAATTCACACAATATAATAGCAGACTCAGCTTCCATGTCATGTAGCATATTAGGATGAATCACTTTGGAACAAATTTGCTTGAAGAACCGACATAATCTGGTAATGGCATTTCTTAGCTTTTTAGGCAAGATGTCACGGATTGCCACAAGAAGGAATTGTTGCATCAACACATGACAATCATGGGATTTTAATCCAATTAATTTCAAATCTTTCATTGAAACAAGACTCTTGACATTTGAACTGTATCCTTGTGGCACTTTTATTCCGTGTAAACATTGACAAAAACTGATTCTCTCTTTTTTACTTAATGTGTAAGCAGCTAGGGTGAGGTATGTCCGGTTACCCATCACAACAGGCTGTAATTGATCTCTAATCTGCATGTCAACCATATCCAACCGAGCATTCAAACCATCTTTTGTCTTACCTTTAATATTCAACAGAGTTCCTATCAAACTGTCACAAACATTCTTCTCAACATGCATAACATCTAAACAATGTCTAACATCAAGCTTCCACCAATATGGGAGATCGAAGAATATTGACCGTTTCTTCCACATGTTTGACACAGTTGCCTTCTTTAAAGACTTTCCGAACCCAATGTTGATGTCTTTGACCCGCTCATAAACTTGTTTACCAGTTAAGGGGGTAGGTGCTACCTCATTCTCTGCATGACCATTAAATGCTTTTTTCAATTTACGATAAGGGTGATACTGTCTTAGAAATCTCCTATGCCCAAGATACACTGTCTTTCTTCCATGCTGTAATTGGTAGAAACATGTCCCTTCTTCACATATTGGACAAGCTTTATGTCCCTTAACACTATAACCAGACAAGTTTCCATAGGCTAGGAAGTCATTGATAGTGCAAAACAACATGGCATGTAACTTGAAGGTTTCTTTGGCAAACCCGTCATACACATCGACACCTGCATCCCATAATAATCTCAAGTCTTCAACCAATGGAGAAAGATAAACATCAATGTCATTTCCAGGCTGCTTTGGGCCCGAGATCAACATAGACAACATCATATACTTTCGCTTCATGCACAAGGATGGAGGTAAGTTGTAAATTATCAACAACACAGGCCACGAACTATGACTAGTGGCTAAATTACCAAACAGATTCATTCCATCTGAAGCCAGAGCAAGGCGGAGGTTTCTTGATTCACTGCCAAATGCAGGAAACTCTAGATCAATCTTCTTCCATTGTAAGGAATCAGCCACATGTCGAATCTTTCCATCATTTATCCTTTCATCTGCATGCCATCTAAGATTCTTAGCGTCACCGGCGTTTGCAAACAGACGCTTAAATCTCGGAATGATCGGAAGATACCATACCACCTTCGCAGGAGCACCCTGCTTTGTTGTTTCTTCACTATCACAATCATTTTTCTTTTTTTTGTAACGTGAAGTCCCACACCTAGGACACTTGTGCATCGCTTCAAATTCTTTTCTGTATAAGATGCAGTCATTTGGGCATGCATGAATTTTTTTATATTCCATACCCATTGGACAAAGGATCTTCTTAGCGTCGTAATTGCGGGTTGGCAATGTGTTACCTTCTGGAAGCATTTCACTCAACAATTCTAGCAATTAAGTAAAGCTTTTGTCAGTCCACCCATTTACCGCCTTCAGATGAACCAATTTTAACACCGCAGACATACGAGTGAAGGTAGAGCACCCTTTGTACAAAGGTGTCTCCGCATCACTAAGCAACGTGTCATATACGTGGGCTTTCAAAAAGTTTTTAGGACCAACATCTTGTATCATGTCTTCAAGTCTGTCATCAATTTCTGTTTCCAGCTCCGATGCAGACGCATTGCATGTTGTGAATGTGTCTAATAACTCCCCATGCCAGGTCCAAGTTGTATAACTTCTAAGAATCCCATCACATATCAGGTGTTCACGAATTTCTTCTTCTTTCACCGTATAATCGTTCAAACAATTCACACAAGGGCAACAAAACTTCCCACCACTACTAAAGTGATCATGTTGCCTAGCAAATTTCAAAAATTGTTCAACTCCAGCCTCATACTCCGTACTAATTCGACTTGCATTCATCCAACTACGATACCTTAAACAAAGGTATGATCACAACAAACATCAATATTCACCATAAATATTTAATGGCAAACTAACTATGTTTTGGTCATGGAAAAGTAACTAATTTTTGCCCCAAATATAACTCCACGTTAGGGTGTACACCTATATCTATTAAACAACATTTGAATAAATAATTTTGGTTAAAATATTATTACCTATATGTGCTTGCATTTACTTTTAAAATAATTTATTTATAGGAAAAAATATTACTAAATTAGTAAAAATATTACTAAAAATATTACTAATCAATTGCATCAAGTATTGCACTCTAAGGTTGGTGTCTTGGGCATTTTATCAAACACTTGGCATACAACATGAAAATTGAAGAGTAAGTGCATCAACAGTGAAGAAATCAACCCATTCAATATCAATCAAACTCAAAATTACATCAAAATCAATCAAAAAGCAACAAATAACAAATTAATGAACCCTAAAAATCCAAAGGAACCGGAGTACCTTAAAGTTGCAATTCGCGGATAAGAATTCAAAATTTATTGTGAATAGGGCTTCGGTTTTGCTTGTTCTCCAAAAAACACGTCACAAATGGCTGCAATGATGCTTGAATAAGGATTGAATGGAGCTAAAATGGAGGTTTTAAGGGTTATACCGAGAGGGAGAAGAGAGAAAGAGGTTGCAGTGCTGTTCGCGTAATGGGGACGAAGCACAGTGCTTCGTTTTTAATTTGAATTCATTTAACACACTACGACGGTTCAAATTATAACCGTCGTAGTGTGTAAGTGTCATCAACAGACTATGACGGTTCAACCGTCGTAGTTTGTAGGCCCCAAAAATCACAAAAATGCCACTACTAACAGACTACGACGGTTAAACATAGAACCGTCGTAGTCTGTTGCCCACTAATTACGAAAATGCCACCGCGTCACAAACCACGACGGTTAGCTAAAACCGTCGTGGTTTGTGCAATGTGGTTTGCGTTTTTTTTACTAGTGAATTCAATTCAGCAACATTTTTTAAACCTTTTTAATTTCAATGGCAAAGTGAAAATGTAACCCTAATTTGAAAACCAAATGACTAACCCACACCAAATGACTAAGCCACAGATATATCTAGGGAATTTTCGTCAAATTTTTCTTTTATTTAAATATACTTCCTTTTTAAATTATTATTATTATAAATATCTTTTATATCAAAATTCCCAATTTAGATAAAATGAGAGAAGGGATCTCTAATATTAATAACTCTTCGTCATTATTTTATAAATCTTTATATTTATATATATAAAATTACATATGATTGAACTGTATTTTAAAATTTTTTTCTAAGCATTTTTTTTAAATTAAAGATGAATTTGATAAAATTTTCGACACAGGTTTTTCTCTAGTGATTTAAAATGTTTTTTTTTTCAAATAAAGATAAGAACTATAATATAACTCCAGTTACTCAATAAAGTAGTAGAGTAGATAGATATTGGTTCATGTTTCTTAACAAGTGCTATGATTTCATTGTGATGAGTGGATTGTTTAACCCTTATCACTTTTGGCTAACTCGAGTATTATTTGACCACAATCTCTTCAGGCTAACAAACATAAATATTGTTTAAACCTAACCTTTTCAGATTAACAACTATAAGTATTGTTTGAACTCAGCTTCTTCAGGCTACAATGATTATTATTTGATCTTAGTTTCTTTAGACTACCTACCACTAAGGTGTAAAATTACAGAAAGGGTTGTCTAACTTACGATAATTCTACCTCTATGCAGAGAGAGATATGCAATGAAGTGTATAACGAAGAAGGCTTTTCATAAATAATGAAGTTACACAAAGCTAATTATGAAAGCTTTTTATAACAATTTCTCAACTGTTCACCAACTTTAATTCTTCATTTTTCAGCCTTTATATAGATGAAGTTGTTAGAATCAACAACTTTAAAATCTTCAATCCACCTAATGAAAACATACTTAACGTTCCTTTACATTAAATGTGCTCTTAGGCATTCAACATTCATGGTATGAGGATTTCATATATAAAGGTGTACTTCTTTCTGCAATAAATCTTTGTGTTAAAAAATATCCTCCTTGACTATGTTAAAGCTCGATGTTAAAGCACATCTTTTAATAAAGATCTTGTGAACTTCTTCGTGTTTAATTGAAATGTGTGCATACTTAAAAAGACTTTTCATAAAATTGTATTTTAGTTAAAGTCTACGTGTTTGAAAGTAATACATAGAACTAATACTTATCTTAACTCTTTTGATCTGACTTGAGTTTCACCTGAGATGCGTTATTCACAAGTTTCATTCGTCTTATAAGTTCAAATTTTTATCTTTAACCGTTTGTAATTTTTAAAACTAAAAAATATAATTTGTCTTTAAACAAATTTGACTTAACACCAATCTATTCTTCTTTTTTTTGTTTTTATCTAATTAAAAATATGAAAATTTGGATTGATTCCTAAACTTTGATCAGGTGTTTTCTTTCATTTTCCTCTTTTATCTTTCCAAAGTATTATAATTATACCTTAATTTCATTCCATTATGCTTCTATGTCAATTTCAAGAAAATACTTCAATCAAAAATTAAGTGTAAGCGATTGAGTATTCAATTCTACACATTCAACGCACGTTTTCATAATTCCCAGAAATAGCTTTTCAAAATTCAACATTAAGAAAAGAACATAAGAAAAAAAATGAGATGTACTTATCCAAAATTTAAAATTAGTTTTTCATTAACTAATTAGTTGAAACTCTCTTTTATAAAAGATGTGAAACTTTTTACAAATCAGCTAATGAAAACCAATTTTAACTTTTAGACAAGTAAATTTCAATTTTTTTATTCTTATTTTTTCATCTTATAAGTCTCTTTAGAGGAAAATTACATAATCAAACCCAAGTCACCATTTAAAAAAAATTTAATTTTCATAACATATTTTTCATTTTAGAAAGAGCTTTTGAAAACTACACATGATCATCATTGCTCATCCTAAAACACTATTTTTCTACATTATGGAAGTATTTTTCAAAATTTTAAATATAATAGCGTTATAGAAAGAGATTTATGAAATATTTAATGTGTTAAGTTTTTTCTATAAAAGGAATCTAACATCAGAAAGTAGAAAAGGAAACTGACATCGATAATAGAAGAAGAGACCAATGTAGATGGAGAGTAAGAGATAACCGGGAAAGAGTGTGATGTGAAAGAAAAGGAAATGATAAATTGGAAGAAAGAATAAGATACAAATAACATAATGTATAAAATAACTTATAAAATGGTAAATAAAGAAGATACCATATAAAATGATAAATAAAAAATTATAACATATAAAATGATAAATAAAAAATCATAACTTATAAAATGAGAAATGATGAATAAGTATTTTAGTGATCATATATATGTTAAAAAAGGGGATGGAAAGCATAATTAATCAAAGAGGAATGTAAAAAACAAAAACCTTATTTTGTAGGTACTTTAGACTCGATCAATGATTTAATTATGGCTCATAATCACTATATAACTTAGTTTTCGCCACATTATCACTGCATAAGACATTTTATAATACACGTATTTCTCTAATTTCTCTTATTAAATTGAATTAAATGTTAGAGTGTTTATTAGTCATTTTGCAAACAAGTTCAGAATTGGACCATTAAAATTATCTTTGTCACGTAGAATACTCACCCGTCTTAAATATCAATTTTATAAAAAAAATTTATATACAATAAGATAATAGTATTTTTTTCTGCGCATATCTTGTAAAGCATTTAATATTATGTATAATTTAGTATATTTAATCTAAATATACTCATCTATAATTTATTTATTATAAGATTAAAATAGGTTGACGAATACATGATATTTTTTTAGAGGAGGAATACATGATTATTTAACAGAGATACACGTACATAAAAATAATTAATAAAACTTAAAATTATAAAATATCAATAATTTTAGAAGTAAAAAGATTAAAGCATCAATAGTTTTGAAAACAAAGGGAAGGGAACAATTCTTATTTAAACTGCTGGTTGTTTATTGGTTCCTTGGTTGTCTTTAAGAAGCCAACATATGAAGCAAAAGAAAAGGGAATGAACAAGAGAAAGATTACGATCTTCAAGTTCATTGTATTAGACTAGGTTTCAGTGTTCACCAGTTTAACTGTTTGCATCAGCAAGTGTAATATATTAATTGAATGGGATCGAAATTGTAAACATTACTATGCCATTGACCTTTCGAAGTGCCGAGAGACAATACCAATCGACACACTTTAATTGCAGAGAGACCCGTCTTCTTAAGTTTCCCCATTCCCAACACACTTACACACACCTCCTCTAAAACATCTCTCTTCAGAAACTTTCATCGCCCGTTGGATGCATCTCATCGTTGAAACTAAAAGTTAACAAAATCTACCAAACTTTCTATCTTACGAAATTTTTTCACTAACTCACAACCACAATTACTGCATACTTTACATGCGACGGCTCCGAGCATCCATCTTTACTCTGATATCAAAAAGTAATAGTTCCTTATAATACTCAACGCACTTACTAAGAAGTGTTTGTATAATTAATGTATGTGTTTTATAAATAGTTTAATTAAATTCATTGGAAGTAATTTTTACATTAAAAATTTAAATATTATAAGAATATTTTTGAAAAACTATAAATGAACTTGAACTAGTTAGATTTTTCATTTATTTAAAATCTAAAAATTATCACTTTTTACTTTAATACATAGTCACACATGTATGTATGAGGGATAAGTTGACACAAGATATAAGTCTGGTTAATTTACACTTAATAACTTTTAAAATAATTTAAATTTAAATAATTTACTTGTTCAATATGATATTCTTATTAGTAAGAAATATATAAAATCTTATTCAAGTTATACTTTTCTAAATAAGTTACTTGACGAGATATATATATATATATATATATATATATATATATATATATATATATATATATATATATATAACAAATTAAAATAAATAATTTTTAAATTGTATAAAAATTTGTATACGTAATCTAATTGATAAAAATATTAAATTAAACAGCTGGATCATTCATATTTAATTTATCCTAATAGTTATTAAAACCTTCATTTATGTCACCATATCTTCTCGTTAGTGTATATATAATGGTGAGGATAACTATATATTCCGCTAAAAATACTTTTATAACAAAATTCTATACATGCAGTTTAGATTTAGTTTATCTAGAACTATCAATAACTACTTAGCTTACCTTAGATAACAAGTGCTACAAAAGGATAACTTCCTGCAAAGGGTATGTAGGTCCTATGTTATTAATCTTCCTCTGACGAATCTGACAGCAGGATGACTTCTAGTCCATCCTCTGAATCCTCATCATCACTCGATGAATTTAAAACTATCAACTCAACACATGTGCTTTACGTCTATATGAGAGTCTGGAACTACACTCCCAGGAGGGATCATTGCCATTGAGTGATATGATACTGAACCCTCTTCATCTGAAACATCAGGAGAGATCTTAATGATCTCTAATGATGATGTGGTAGCAAGATATGTGGTCAAGGTTGTGCCACCCACTCAGTCATTAGAACCTGCATCGTGAATCCCCAAGGTCCAGGGGAGTATAATGTCATCCATATGAGTCCCATGAAGTGATCCTCGTCTAGGTTACCTTTAAGTGTCCATGTGCCATCAAGGCATTGAGTCCTCTTGAAGGGTAACATCGATTAGTCCATCTCTACGATGATCTGAAACTAAAGCGTAAGGGGGAATCCTTTACTGTGTCACCGCAGACTCACACACACAAAAGTTGTTAATAATCAATATCTAAAAGTTCCCACGTGAGACTACTATCAATTACATATGTTATTGTCTTACGTCCTTCAATTAATCTATTCATCCTATTAGCTGGTTGCCAACTCGAGTTTCCAATACATAGTAGACTTACACAACTTTGAGATTATAAGGACGGATTGGGAGTACACACAACACAACATAACATGAGCTCTCACCAACCTGATAATGTTCCACAATATGTCAAGGCTAGTTCAGTCAAATCCTTAGCTTTAGTGCAACACTCAACTATCCCTCAAAGGACTTAGTCAGTGCGTGAGCATTTCGTTAGGTGTCACTCTATGGTCATCACAATTTTAAAGACTAACTCCCCAACCTCTCTTGTAGGTTTTTCATTCCAGTTTGATCCACCTTTGATATAGGCCTCCCTTGGAGAAATCTCCAACAAGCCTTTAAGTTCCCAAATCTAGCTTTTTCAACATAACTTCAATAGTAGCTTTAATGGAAGCTCTCGGTCAAGACAACAATGGAACCAAAAGAAAAGCAAACATGGAAGAGATTAGGAATGGAAGAATGGCGTCATGGTAACACACGCGCCGAACGTGCGCCAAATAATATTAAAGTCTGGCTACTACTTTGCAATAATAGTAGACTCGGATTGTTTCCCTAAGGATTACTTTGTTATTTCTCTGTAACCGAAATTTTAAATTGCAATTTTAGGGGTGTTTTGTGCAGAGAGAAAATTAAAGGCAATTAAACAGTAATAATTAATCAATGACTGTAATTAAATAACAATTAAAAAGTAATTAATAGATTATTAAAAAGCACCAATACGATCTTTGTCAGATCCTAATTTCTCTCATCGGTTCAACAAAAAAAGGCACTCATCTATGCAGTGCATTGGAACCAAGATCTTTGCATGCCAACACTGAACTAACGCTCTAAGATCTTAAAGAATTATCATCGAACACTTGGTGACCTTTAAACTCACACGATCGCATAAGAGCACACAACTTGGTTTCGTGAACTTTGTTAAGTCTTTGAGTAAAGATTCATTTCCATCTTTTAATCTTTTGATTTCAAGAATGAAAATGTTCTTTTCAGACTCAGATGATACTTCATCTGATACTTTCTTTTGGAGCAACTCTTTTTCAGTTTTCAAAGCAGCATTTTCTTCCAACGTATGTTTCAGCTTGGTTTTGCATACTTTGTATTGCTTAGCAATAAAGTGTGAGTTTGACAAAAGTGTATCATATGATATTTCTTTTGATTCTGACTCAGAATCAAACGAAGAAGATGAAAAAGTTTGAGTTTCAGTTACCTCAGATGAAACTGCATCTCCAGCAATGGGGCAAATATTTGTTGTTTCTTCTTATTCTTCTGTGGATTCTTCTGAGCTTTCACTGTCAAGGTCTTCCCAAGTTAGCAAGCTCTTCTTACCCTTGTCTTTGTGAGGGTTCCACCTCTTCTTTAACCTTGGACATTCTGATCTCATGTGTCCAGGTATTTTGCATTCATAACAGACAATTTCTGAGCTTTCCTCCTTGATTGAGGGCTTCTTAGGGAACTTCCTCTCCTTCTTCTTGAAGAAGCGTTGACCTCTTCCCTTCTTCATCATCATCTTCTTGAAGCGTCTAGCCATGAGAGAGATCTCATCATCAGATGATCCATCAGATGATTTAGATTCGGTAGTGTCAGCCTTTAAAATCTTGTTTTTCTTCTTTCTTTCCTTCTTGGCAAATTCCTCCTTTGGAACAGTGTTGACAGACGGAAGAGCTATGGACTCTTGAACCTTGATTTTGTCTCTTTTGTAGAGAAGTACCTAATGTACTCTCAAAGCACCAATTAACTCATCAAGAGTTAATGTCTTCATGTCACGTCTAACAGAAATAGCAGTGGACATAGCTTCCCATGGAGAAGACAAACTATCCAGTACTTTCATATTGTTTTGGGCTTCGGTGAACGTGATTCCCAAAAAGGTAAGTCCATTTAATATGGTTTGGAATCTTCTAAACATCATATCAATAAATTTTCCTTTCTTCATTGAGAACATCTCATATTCTCTTTGAAGGGTAGCGGCTTTCCTCGTCCTGACATCCTCAATTCCTTCATAAGAAATCTTGAGGGCATCTCAGAGCTCCTTTGCAGATTTGTTGGCACAGAATATGTTGTATTCTGTCTTTGAGAGTGGGTACGTAAGAGGATATCTAGCTTTGCTGTTGAACTCCATAAGTGAATATTCTTCATTTCCCCATTCAGTCTCAGGTTTAACAATGAGAATATCTCCTTGAGTAATAATATTCCACAATCTGCTTGGGTATACTTGATGTACATCTCCATTCGGTCAGCCCAGTAAGGGTAGTCATCTCTAGAGAACGCCGGTGGCTTGTTCATGGATGACCCACTAGATAAGAACGAAGGTCCTTTCGACTCCATCTTGGATCTTTTCCTCTATCAACTGTTAAGCGTTCAACCCTTAGAGGTTGTGCTCTGATACCAAACTGTAAAAGATAAAACACAAGAAGGGGGGTTTAATTGTGTTAGTCAAAAAATTTAATTCCTTTCGTCTGTTGGTTTAAAAGGATTCAGATGAAACAATTCTTATCTTCAAATGTTAATTTTAATGAACAGACGTTACAAGTTGATTATCCCCGTTAGTCACAAACTCAGGAAGAGTAAACATAAATATTTTTATACTGGTTCATCTATTCAAGACTACATCCAGTTACCCAACAACTATTGAGTTTTCACTACAAACCGTGAAATGGTTACAAGTATTGTTTGAACCCAGCCACTTCTGGCTATTACAAGATATTTTTTGAATACAGCCTTCTCAGGCTAAACAACCAGGTATTCTTTGAATACACAACCTCTTCAGGCTAAAGCACCACACAAGTGAATTTGAAAGAGTTTTCTAGAAAGAAAAGTTCCTCTTCGTAGAGAGGGGTATACAATAAAGTGCAAGAGTAGCAGTGAGCGAAATCACAATAGCTTAGAAATTTGAAGCGTGTTCACCAACTGAAACTTGAAGGAGTGAAGTCCTTTTATAGGCAGAGTCTTCAAATGTCTGTTAGAAACAGAAGAATGTCGTTGAACTTTTTCCAAGTACAACCCAAAAAGGTGTCAGAGTGCAATCAAGTGATAGAAAGCGTGTGCACCGAATTTGATGGCCTACTCAGTCCTTTTTCTGACTTGTACAGAGATTTTCTAAGAAAAGGGTGAAACCTTTTAGTGTTGCATATGAAAGCTCGAATCCCCATACTGATCTTGGAAGCTCTTATGAGTAACTTAGAAGATCTGAATTTGGCGCGAGTTACTCAGACTTTACTTCACTTCCTTAACAGACGGTGTGAATCTTCAGTCTTAAGGTTGACTTGTAAGCTTCGTCTAGATAATAACGTTCATTGTTTCGTCTGATGTCTTGGCTTTGAGACAAACGAATGACTTCAACTTTGAAGGGTCATCTTTCGTCTGTGCTTGTTCCATCTCCAATTATTTTTCGTTTCTGTATGACCCTTAATAAAAATTTAAAAATTAATTTAATTTATGTCTAATTTTGTGGAATATTTTATTTCTTACTATTCACATCAGTTTATTGCCATTATTTAGGTTTATTTGAAAAATTAAACCTACCAAATTTATTATCTCCACCGATTTTATTTTAAATTGAACATACTCATTGCTCATTTTCCTCATACTATTTTTCTTATTTCTTTTTATCATCATATTCTTGGTTTCTCTGTATATATTGTCTCTTCAAGCAAAATGTAGTCCCATAGACATGTAAATTCACATGCGCCTTGTGTTTTTACGGGTAAGTATAAAGGGAATAATATGTTTCACATATAATTTAATAAATATATGTTGTGATTATGAAATTTAATAAATATAAAATAATTAATAATATTATTAAATTTCATTATATATTATAATTAATAATTAAAATAAATAAAATCATATTTAGTTACACACTTATATAAATATTTAATCTATGATTGAGTCTATTTTTTAATTTGGTTATTTCAAAATATGTTTTATGAATTATAATAAATAAAAAAAAAGAAATTTTTATGAATGAAAATAAAAAGAAAATTGATTTTGACTACAAATTTAATTTCAAATGAATTTATAATAATTTATTTAAGATACTTATTGAAAATATAAAATAATAGAAATATATTAAGTTAATATAAATTTAAATTTTCTAGTTTCAAATTTGTCTTACAAATAAAATTCGTGATTGGAAAGGAAAATTTCACTAAAATTAAGTATCTAGTTTTCTAATTAAAAATCAAATTTTTAATAAAAAAAGAATAAATTATGTTTTAAAAAAAATATTCATAATCTTTTTATCAAACTTGAACGTTTCATTTAAAGCCTATAGACGAATATTCTTAAAGTTTTTATGAGAAATTTTTTCTGAAAAATAGTTTTGTAAACAATACAACCTTGGGTAGAGAATAAGTACAAAATCAGTAAATAACACAAGTATTTTTATTTTGGTTCATCTTATTAAACCTATGTTGAGTTTCTTAGCAATAACTAAGATTTCACTAGTGATGAATGGTTATAAGTATTATTTAACTTCAACTACTTATGACTAACTTAAGTATGTTCTGGACATAACATTACTCAAGTATTATTTGGATTCAGTCTATTCAGGTTAATAACTCCAAATATTCTTTGAACGTAGCTTCTTCAGTCTAATAACGTTAAGTATTCTTTGATCGCAGTCTCTTCAAGTAAAAACTATCACTACAGGTAAAGCTTCACACGAATGGTTTGTCTAACTAAATCTACCTCTTAGCACATGGAGGGATATACAATATGAAGAATAGAAAAAAATGTTTTTACAAGAGATTTTAAAATTACACTTGATTTCTTTTTAGAGTAGTCCCAATTTCAAATCTTCGATCTCCGGCCTTTATATAGACGAGGAACTTGAAGTAGTCATTAAACTCAACAACTTTAATTTTTTCAATCCATCCATTTGAAGCATGCTTAACGTATCTATAACACCCCTAGTTACTACAAACGCCACGACATAAAATCTCCATGGTTCGGGGAAAAATAAATACGCCACTAAATGAAAGGAATTAACTTCATTCCATAGAGTAATTACTAGAGTGAGATCTCACAAATACATATGTCTCCACAATTCAAAAACCCTCAAATAACGAAATATCTAGAGAATTTTTAACATGTATAAATAGAAGCAACCACTGAAAATCAAGAAAGGAAAAACAAGGACCACAGTATACCAAGTCCTCAAGCAATCGAGCTCCTTTCCTAGCCTACGTTATTTTTGCATCCAACAAACTACTCATCTGCTCACCCGTTTGCAGGGTCATCACAGGTGTCAACCACAGACACAACACAGGGTTAGTTCACATTTTAATAATAATAACAAGACCAATAACAACAGCTCAACACAAGGAACATAAGAAGGTACACACACTCAATTCAAAATTTATCAAAACCAATCATATCATGCAACCCAGTATGATGCATGCTACTCACAATTCCCTCTCATGCCATGTGGTACCATTAAAACCATTGAGCGATGTCTAGGAGTACATGTCACCTCTGACACTCTCACTAGAAATACTAGACAGTTACAGTCAGGGCAACTAGTGTTGCAAAGGAAGTCATTTCCCACTCATGGTGATCAGCCATAGTGGAAGCTCTCCCCACCGCGAATACCCTCAAAGTCCTAGGCCATTACATCGACCGTCAGACCAACCGTTCTAGTTCCATTCATCCTCATTTTTCGAAAATATTTTCGTTTCACTTAGTATTCATGATAATCGTTATCAATTTCTCAAAACTTCATGCCTCTTAAGCATGTCCACCAGGGGTAACCTTACTACTTCTCCACCGCAGTAGGCATCCATCCCTCTCATTTTCAACAAACACAACTGATTATCATGAACCTAAGCAATTTATCAATACAACATGCCCCCACAAAATTAATCTCTCACCCCATATAACTCACTCACATAACAAAATATTTAATACAATAAAATCCAATAAGATCATCATACACAAATAATCATATGTAAAATCAGTGTAAATAAGAAAATGGAAACGGTTAAGTAAGAAATATAAAATATACTTTATCATAAAAACAAAAACAAGAATTAAATTAAACCTCGTACACTTCCAATCGCCAATTAAATTAAATCAAATAGACACAATACAATAATTACAATAATAATACACACAAGAATTCAATTCACTAATAAAGCTAATCTAAATGACTAAAATAACCAAAAAAGGAATCGTTACTAAAATGACTTGTCAAGATTAAAATAAGTGTTAAAATAAAATAATTTAACTTTTATATAATATAAAAAGGGAACAATTACTCCTGTGTAGTAATGTATTTCTTCCACAACTTGGAACTTTGCAATTAAAACAATAGAAATAAAAAGATAAGGCTAAAGTGAAATCAAAACAACATATGAATGTCTAGAACATCAGAGTATACGACGAGGGAAATTTGTTTTCTTTAGGGATCTAATTTAAGTTTGATTGCCTTGAAACATTTAATTTCATTGGTGTAACTATTTGCACTACAAAATTCCATTATTATTTGACAATTAAACTAAAAGGCGTAACTCAGGATCTATCACTACAATAAACTAAAAGGCCTAACTCAGGAGAAGACAAGTTTCCTATTTTTACTTTTTTCACTTATCGTTTTCCTTATCCTTTCCTCGCCTTCCTCGCCGAGTGTCTTTCTAGCCTCTCCTTACCACCACAACCATACAATTCTCAAATAACAAAATCAACGGATTCACAACAAAAAAATAAGAAGAAGGAAATCACCATGAACAAACCAAACACAAAGGTAGTGTAGTAGAGGCATCAGGTTTAAGCTATCGAGAAGAAAATAGAATAAAAAGGATCTAGCCACTAATACTCAATTCAATCCATAAAACAAGGCGAGTAGTACTTAATTCAATAAATAAAAGGTCACCAATATTCAAATTAACAGGACAATAAAACGTTGATCCAAAGCAATAAACAATAAGAAAAACAGAGCATAAAAAAAAATAAAAGGAGCACTCAGTAGTAGGAAGACGCAGAATTAACCTCGATAGCAAAAAAAAAAAATTAATAATTATTATTAAAATAGAGAACACCCGACTCGAAAGTAAGTCGATCACGTGCAATTGAAAAACTAGGTATTGATCTATGTTCACAATCGAAATTTGATCTCCTTGTTTTTTTTTTTTTTTTTTGGAAGGTAGGTTTGAAACACAGAACCAAAAATAGATATCCGAGAATGGGGAAAAGATATAAAAGAGATTTGATTTGAATAGATTTTCTCGATGAGAATTTGCAAAGACCACTCACCCACTCCCTTGAGATATTCTGATTTTTTTTATTTTATTTATCTACCCACTCACGTAAAACCTAACCACTCCTTGTAAAATCTAACCACTCCTTTAAATATTTTGATTTTACTTTATTTTATTTATTTTTTATTTTAATTTGTTTTATTTTATTTTATCTTATTTTCAAAAACCAGGGTGTTACAACTCCACTCCCCTTACGAAATTTAGCTAAGGATAAGATTATTCGTATTACCTGGCTACAACTATTACTCCTAACTTTACCACCCTTTAATGGTTTTCCTTTTCTCGCTCACATCATTTACTCTTGACTTAACTCTCTATGATACTCCACTCCATGATACTCAACTAAGCTTCCCAACTTCTCTTTTGGCTACTATATACTAGGTATTACATTGTGTTACTTGGCTAAGTCGTAGTTCTCCCTATGGATGTAAGACATCACCCTTGACTTTATTTTTATTTTATTTTTTCACCATTGAAAACATTAACTTAACTTTTTACTGGTTTACTTCTCTAAGGTCTCTACTTTTTCCTAAACATAAAAAAAATGACTACCTAACCTACACAACTTGACTTCTAATTGCTAAGGCTCGCAACACCACCATTTGTTAAGGTCTCTAAAGGCTTACGTTTAAGGTACGACTACTACTTTAGTCTATCTTCACCACTTTCTTAGTAGTCTAGCACACTCTTAATTAGGGTCATAACTTCACTAGCTTGTCCTCACCTATGCCGAAATATCTTCAAAGGAGAGAAAAAAAATCGTTAAGGTAACTCCTAATAATACCTCTTCCTATCTTCACATTTATGTCCTCTTATGTCTCACACCACATATGGCACCCTTTTAAACCAAAAGGCTTTTGAAGGATCTCTTCCTTATTTTTCCTATGGTTACCTTTTACCTTTCTTAGGTTGATACAATCCTGAACTCATTCCAAACCCAAAGTACACATTCATTAAGCACCGTAATCTAGTATTACCACTCAAGGGTCATTCAAGGAAGGATACCTAAAATTCAACTAGTTTGTTAAAACTACTCTAAGAATAGATTTAATATCAAAGGGGCCAAGGTTAAAGTCATCTTATCTGGGTAATCTACGACTTCATATGATTAACGTGATTTAACTTGGTTACAACCCTACACACAACATTGTGGACAATAGACTATTACCTAACTAATTAAAAATGTCATTTGAAAACCAAACTTAAGTTCCATGCAATTGGTGTGACTCTAAATACATTTAGACATATTATAAAACACATCAACCATATACAAATACCTTCTAACACATTATGCGACACATCACACCAATAAGCATATATGCTAAATATACATGATAGGAATGACTCAAAATCAAGCTAATAACATTATAACTACCACATTATCATCAAGTGTGCATTTGAGCATATAACAACCATTAGCCACTTCAACTGCATCAATAATTTTATCCAATTCTACCTTGTACTTCTACCCACATATGGTATAATTCAAATCCAAATTGTTATTCATCCAAATATGCATTAATAGAACTATACATGCTCAATACATGGTTATTAATATTTTTAACAAAAATAATAAGGCTTAACACTCCCGCTAATTCAAACTCCTATAGGTTTTCATAAAAGGTTCTCACTCTTTTTTTTTTTTTAAGATTATATTGTGTCATATTTCAATTGGTTTGGTGAATATTATGGATAACGATTGTTCTTCCTATGTATACTCCTATAGCATAAACTCTTGGAACACTAATAACATAGAGTTGACATATGAGGCACACATTAAAATAATTGACCAACAAAAAAGGAGTTGTTTTGCCAAAAATATGTGTAAGTTATATGACTTATAATTGCAAAGTCCGCAACATATCAAGATGATTCATAAAATGGCTAATAACATGAAATGGTCATAAAACATGAAACAAAATCAAAACATTAAAATTCTATCCTCATACTTTTAAGCTACTAAATGAATTCACACAATAAATAACAGATAAAACCTTTGATCTATCAAGATAAATTAAGGGAACAACCCGACATTAACATTTAGAGGTAAAGAAAAAAAAATAATCTAAATTAGCACTTCTTAAATGTGTTTCAAAAAGAAAGAACTCTAATAGTCAAAGGCATAGTGAAAAGAAATAGGTTGAAACATATTAGACGAATCATTTACAATATTCAATATAAAAATTTTGGACTTAGAAAATGCATAAGACCCAAACAAGATTAAAATCATAAGTTATTTCAGAGAGTATGAAGTCTCTATCTCATATGAATTGAAATACCCATGAACAAGTAGATTCAAGAAAATGTATATCTAACTTGTAAGAATAAATATTTCTTACTCTTTATAACATTAGGTTAATCATCGACGTCACAACAAATCTAAGGGAGTGAATTTAATGCTTTTGTTAGACAAAAAAAAATGATAATAAGAAAAAGACCTTACTAATAAGAATAAGAGCTTGTCAAATCAAATTAGTAATGAAAAGAAAGACATGAAATTATAACAATAGTAAAAAGGAAAGGATTTCTAAGATATAGTAAAGAGCTTTGTAGGTTCTCTAAGTTAAACATACTAAAGGTTATAATCTTGATACAAAGAAATGTTCTTTTGAAAACAAAATATACAACAGAAACTAGACAATTTTAACTTGCCATTAGGTAGAACAATTTAATTATGCATCAAGGACCAAAACCTTAAAATGGGAGTGTCTGAACACTTTAATAATAATAATAATATCAACTATTAAACAAATAGAGCTTGTTACATCCTAGGATCAGGAATAAACACAATTAACATAAAACTTATTAAATAAATGGCTTAACATGAGAAAAATTTCTATAACATGCTTTGAACTCAAAATCCTAGAATAGAATATGCATTAATTAAATTCAAATGAAAACAAAGAAATAAGAAAGTATGACAGTTTTTTTTTTAATCAAATTTAAAAGCTCAAACTCGAATTTTGAGAGTTAAAATTGCTTCCTTAGATAACAAATTATAAAATTTTACCACCCTAGATATTCCTCTACTAACCCATAACAATATAAAACAATAAAAATACAAAGAAACATAGAATTGACAGGAAATAAAGAAGTCAGACTCCTTATCAAATTTTTGACAAATTAATTCTACAAAATCAATCTTTTAACTCAAACAAAACTTCCTTTACATAAACAATTGCATTTCTCAGTGAGATACACATTCATTTCAACAAGTCCCTTCTCAACTCTCTCACTCACATTTAATTCGTTAAATAGTTAAGCTCCCATTTGCACTTCTAACCCATTTACTCAATCATAAAAATCATCTACCACAAACACAATTCTTGATGTCTTGGTTGGAAATCCATAGTAGTTTCTAATTTTATTTTTTTTTAAAGAATGTTAGCCTTCAAAAGACAACAACATCACATTTTTATATTTTTAATTTAGCCATCTTTTTCCTTAATTAATGTTCCTTACATTTGTTATAACTTTTTAAATCATATCAATTAACATGAACATTTCTGACATAGGCACATGCAAGTTAAATGCATGAACATGTGAAATTTCCAAAGCATAGTACACTAGCAATAAAGAAAGCATAACACTAGATTGACAAGGAATAAAAAGTAAATCCTAATCAAAGTGACATATATCACCTACTTAAAACAATACATACAACAAAAATCTATGGATGTAGTATACTTAATTATAACTTTTTCTTGCCATAGGGTCTTGCTTGCTACATTAGAGGTATCGAGGTGGCCAATCTCAATATCTCACATGTGAGCAATTAAGACTTATGGTATAGCAATTCACAAAATCACCCAAACATAATATTCATGTCCAATGAAAATCACACTAAACATCTCATAATACATCAAGGTACACATAAAAAGCATGGCAAACACATAACTCACAAGCCGATGAAATTAAACTTAAGCTCTGATACCACATTTGTAACACCCCTAGTTACTACAAACGCCACGACATAAAATCTCCATGGTTCGGGGAAAAATAAATACGCCACTAAATGAAAGGAATTAACTTCATTCCATAGAGTAATTATTAGAGTGAGATCTCACAAATACATATGTCTCCACAATTCAAAAACCCTCAAATAACGAAATATCTAGAGAATTTTTAACATGTATAAATAGAAGCAACCACTGAAAATCAAGAAAGGAAAAACAAGGACCACAGTATACCAAGTCCTCAAGCAATCGAGCTCCTTTCCTAGCCTACGTTATTTTTGCATCCAACAAACTGCTCATCTGCTCACCCGTTTGCAGGGTCATCACAGATGTCAACCACAGACACAACACAGGGTTAGTTCACATTTTAATAATAATAACAAGACCAATAACAACAGCTCAACACAAGGAACATAAGAAGGTACACACACTCAATTCAAAATTTATCAAAACCAATCATATCATGCAACCCAATATGATGCATGCTACTCACAATTCCCTCTCATGCCATGTGGTACCATTAAAACCATTGAGCGATGTCTAGGAGTACATGTCACCTCTGACACTCTCACTAGAAATACTAGACAGTTACAGTCAGGGCAACTAGTGTTGCAAAGGAAGTCATTTCCCACTCATGGTGATCAGCCATAGTGGAAGCTCTCCCCACCGCGAATACCCTCAAAGTCCTAGGCCATTACATCGACCCGTCAGGGACCAACCGTTCTAGTTCCATTCATCCTCATTTTTCGAAAATATTTTCGTTTCACTTAGTATTCATGATAATCGTTATCAATTTCTCAAAACTTCATGCCTCTTAAGCATGTCCACCAGGGGTAACCTTACTACTTCTCCACCGCAGTAGGCATCCATCCCTCTCATTTTCAACAAACACAACTGATTATCATGAACCTAAGCAATTTATCAATACAACATGCCCCCACAAAATTAATCTCTCACCCCATATAACTCAGCTCACATAACAAAATATTTAATACAATAAAATCCAATAAGATCATCATACACAAATAATCATATGTAAAATCAGTGTAAATAAGAAAATGGAAACGGTTAAGTAAGAAATATAAAATATACTTTATCATAAAAACAAAAACAAGAATTAAATTAAACCTCGTACACTTCCAATCGCCAATTAAATTAAATCAAATAGACACAATACAATAATTACAATAATAATACACACAAGAATTCAATTCACTAATAAAGCTAATCTAAATGACTAAAATAACCAAAAAAGGAATCGTTACTAAAATGACTTGTCAAGATTAAAATAAGTGTTAAAATAAAATAATTTAACTTTTATATAATATAAAAAGGGAACAATTACTCCTGTGTAGTAATGTATTTCTTCCACAACTTGGAACTTTGCAATTAAAACAATAGAAATAAAAAGATAAGGCTAAAGTGAAATCAAAACAACATATAAATGTCTAGAACATCAGAGTATACGACGAGGGAAATTTGTTTTCTTTAGGGATCTAATTTAAGTTTGATTGCCTTCTAACATTTAATTTCATTGGTGTAACTATTTGCACTACAAAATTCCATTATTATTTGACAATTAAACTAAAAGGCGTAACTCGGATCTATCACTACAATAAACTAAAAGGCCTAACTCAGAGAAGACAAGTTTCCTATTTTTACTTTTTCACTATCGTTTTCCTTATCCTTTCCTCGCCTTCCTCGCCGAGTGTCTTTCTAGCCTCTCCTTACCACCACAACCATACAATTCTCAAATAACAAAATCAACGGATTCACAACAAAAAAATAAGAAGAAGGAAATCACCATGAACAAACCAAACACAAAGGTAGTGTAGTAGAGGCATCAGGTTTAAGCTATCGAGAAGAAAATAGAATAAAAAGGATCTAGCCACTAATACTCAATTCAATCCATAAAACAAGGCGAGTAGTACTTAATTCAATAAATAAAAGGTCACCAATATTCAAATTAACAGGACAATAAAACGTTGATCCAAAGCAATAAACAATAAGAAAAACTGAGCATAAAAAAAAATAAAAGGAGCAATGTAGTAGGGAAGACGCAGAATTAACCCTGATAGCAAAAAAAAAATAAAATTAATAATTATTATTAAAATAGAGAACACCCTGACCTGAAAGTAAGTCGATCACGTGCAATTGAAAAACTAGGTATTGATCTATGTTCACAATCAGAAATTTGATCTCCTTGTTTTTTTTTTTGTTTTGGAAGGTAGGTTTGAAACACAGGAACCAAAAATAGATATCCGAGAATGGGGAAAAGATATAAAAGAGATTTGATTTGAATAGATTTTCTCGATGAGAATTTGCAATGATTTCACTCACCCACTCCCTTGAGATATTCTGATTTTTTTTATTTTATTTATCTACCCACTCACGTAAAACCTAACCACTCCTTGTAAAATCTAACCACTCCTTTAAATATTTTGATTTTACTTTATTTTATTTATTTTTTATTTTAATTTGTTTTATTTTATTTTATCTTATTTTCAAAAACCAGGGTGTTACAACTCCACTCCCCTTACGAAATTTAGCTAAGGATAAGATTATTCGTATTACCTGGCTACAACTATTACTCCTAACTTTACCACCCTTTAATGGTTTTCCTTTTCTCGCTCACATCATTTACTCTTGACTTAACTCTCTATGATACTCCACTCCATGATACTCAACTAAGCTTCCCAACTTCTCTTTTGGCTACTATATACTAGGTATTACATTGTGTTACTTGGCTAAGTCGTAGTTCTCCCTATGGATGTAAGACATCACCCTTGACTTTATTTTTATTTTATTTTTTCACCATTGAAAACATTAACTTAACTTTTTACTGGTTTACTTCTCTAAGGTCTCTACTTTTTCCTAAACATTAAAAAAATGACTACCTAACCTACACAACTTGACTTCTAATTGCTAAGGCTCGCAACACCGCTCATTTGTTAAGGTCTCTAAAGGCTTACGTTTAAGGTACGACTACTACTTTAGTCTATCTTCACCACTTTCTTAGTAGTCTAGCACACTCTTAATTAGGGTCATAACTTCACTAGCTTGTCCTCACCTATGCCGAAAATATCTTCAAAGGAGAGAAAAAAATCGTTAAGGTAACTCCTAATAATACCTCTTCCTATCTTCACATTTATGTCCTCTTATGTCTCACACCACATATGGCACCCTTTTAAACCAAAAGGCTTTTGAAGGATCTCTTCCTTATTTTTCCTATGGTTACCTTTTACCTTTCTTAGGTTGATACAATCCCGAACTCATTCCAAACCCAAAGTACACATTCATTAAGCACCGTAATCTAGTATTACCACTCAAGGGTCATTCAAGGAAGGATACCTAAAATTCAACTAGTTTGTTAAAACTACTCTAAGAATAGATTTAATATCAAAGGGGCCAAGGTTAAAGTCATCTTATCTGGGTAATCTACGACTTCATATGATTAACGTGATTTAACTTGGTTACAACCCTACACACAACATTGTGGACAATAGACTATTACCTAACTAATTAAAAATGTCATTTGAAAACCAAACTTAAGTTCCATGCAATTGGTGTGACTCTAAATACATTTAGACATATTATAAAACACATCAACCATATACAAATACCTTCTAACACATTATGCGACACATCACACCAATAAGCATATATGCTAAATATACATGATAGGAATGACTCAAAATCAAGCTAATAACATTATAACTACCACATTATCATCAAGTGTGCATTTGAGCATTTAACAACCATTAGCCACTTCAACCGCATCAATAATTTTATCCAATTCTACCTTGTACTTCTACCCACATATGGTATAATTCAAATCCAAATTGTTATTCATCTGAAATATGCATTAATAGAACTATACATGCTCAATACATGGTTATTAATATTTTTAACAAAAATAATAAGGCTTAACACTCCCGCTAATTCAAACTCCTATAGGTTTTCATAAAAGGTTCTCACTCTTTTTTTTTTTTAAGATTATATTGTGTCATATTTCAATTGGTTTGGTGAATATTATGGATAACAGTTGTTCTTCCTATGTATACTCCTATAGCATAAACTCTTGGAACACTAATAACATAGAGTTGACATATGAGGCACACATTAAAATAATTGACCAACAAAAAAGGAGTTGTTTTGCCAAAAATATGTGTAAGTTATATGACTTATAATTGCAAAGTCCGCAACATATCAGCATGATTCATAAAATGGCTAATAACATGAAATGGTCATAAAACATGAAACAAAATCAAAACATTAAAATTCTATCCTCATACTTTTAAGCTACTAAATGAATTCACACAATAAATAACAGATAAAACCTTTGATCTATCAAGATAAATAAAGGGAACAACCGACATTAACATTTAGAGGTAAAGAAAAAAATAATCTAAATTAGCACTTCTTAAATGTGTTTCAAAAAGAAAGAACTCTAATAGTCAAAGGCATAATGAAAAGAAATAGGTTGAAACATATTAGACGAATCATTTACAATATTCAATATAAAAATTTTGGACTTAGAAAATGCATAAGACCCAAACAAGATTAAAATCATAAGTTATTTCAGAGAGAGTATGAAGTCTCTATCTCATATGAATTGAAATACCCATGAACAAGTAGATTCAAGAAAATGTATATCTAACTTGTAAGAATAAATATTTCTTACTCTTTATAACATTAGGTTAATCATCGACGTCACAACAAATCTAAGGGAGTGAATTTAATGCTTTTGTTAGACAAAAAAAAATGATAATAAGAAAAAGACCTTACTAATAAGAATAAGAGCTTGTCAAATCAAATTAGTAATGAAAAGAAAGACATGAAATTATAACAATAGTAAAAAGGAAAGGATTTCTAAGATATAGTAAAGAGCTTTGTAGGTTCTCTAAGTTAAACATACTAAAGGTTATAATCTTGATACAAAGAAATGTTCTTTTGAAAACAAAATATACAACGAAACTAGACAATTTTAACTTGCCATTAGGTAGAACAATTTAATTATGCATCAAGGACCAAAACCTTAAAATGGGAGTGTCCGAACACTTTAATAATAATAATAATATCAACTATTAAAAAAATAGAGCTTGTTACATCCTAGGATCAGAATAAACACAATTAACATAAAACTTATTAAATAAATGGCTTAACATGAGAAAAATTTCTATAACATGCTTTGAACTCAAAATCCTAGAATAGAATATGCATTAATTAAATTCAAATGAAAACAAAGAAATAAGAAAGTATGACAGTTTTTTTTTTAATCAAATTTAAAAGCTCAAACTCGAATTTTGAGAGTTAAAATTGCTTCCTTAGATAACAAATTATAAAATTTTACCACCCTAGATATTCCTCTACTAACCCATAACAATATAAAACAATAAAAATACAGCAGAAACATAGAATTGACAGAAATAAAGAAGTCGACTCCTTATCAAATTTTTGACAAATTAATTCTACAAAATCAATCTTTTAACTCAAACAAAACTTCCTTTACATAAACAATTGCATTTCTCGGTGAGATACACATTCATTTCAACAAGTCCCTTCTCAACTCTCTCACTCACATTTAATTCGTTAAATAGTTAAGCTCCCATTTGCACTTCTAACCCATTTACTCAATCATAAAAATCATCTACCACAAACACAATTCTTGATGTCTTGGTTGGAAATCCATAGTAGTTTCTAATTTTATTTTTTTTTTAAAGAATGTTAGCCTTCAAAAGACAACAACATCACATTTTTATATTTTTAATTTAGCCATCTTTTTCCTTAATTAATGTTCCTTACATTTGTTATAACTTTTTAAATCATATCAATTAACATGAACATTTCGACATAGGCACATGCAAGTTAAATGCATGAACATGTGAAATTTCCAAAGCATAGTACACTAGCAATAAAGAAAGCATAACACTAGATTGACAAGGAATAAAAAGTAAATCCTAATCAAAGTGACATATATCACCTACTTAAAACAATACATACAACAAAAATCTATGGATGTAGTATACTTAATTATAACTTTTTCTTGCCATAGGGTCTTGCTTGCTACATTAGAGGTATCGAGGTGGCCAATCTCAATATCTCACATGTGAGCAATTAAGACTTATGGTATAGCAATTCACAAAATCACCCAAACATAATATTCATGTCCAATGAAAATCACACTAAACATCTCATAATACATCAAGGTACACATAAAAAGCATGGCAAACACATAACTCACAAGCCGATGAAATTAAACTTAAGCTCTGATACCACATTTGTAACACCCCTAGTTACTACAAACGCCACGACATAAAATCTCCATGGTTCGGGGAAAAATAAATACGCCACTAAATGAAAGGAATTAACTTCATTCCATAGAGTAATTATTAGAGTGAGATCTCACAAATACATATGTCTCCACAATTCAAAAACCCTCAAATAACGAAATATCTAGAGAATTTTTAACATGTATAAATAGAAGCAACCACCGAAAATCAAGAAAGGAAAAACAAGGACCACAAGATACCAAGTCCTCAAGCAATCGAGCTCCTTTCCTAGCCTACGTTATTTTTGCATCCAACAAACCGCTCATCTCGCTCACCCGTTTGCGTGGTCATCACGATGTCAACCACGTACACAACACAGGTTAGTTCACATTTTAATAATAATAACAAGACCAATAACAACAGCTCAACACAAGGAACATAAGAAGGTACACACACTCAATTCAAAATTTATCAAAACCAATCATATCATGCAACCCAAGATGATGCATGCTACTCACAATTCCTCTCATGCCATGTGGTACCATTAAAACCATTGAGCGATGTCTAGGAGTACATGTCACCTCTGACACTCTCACTAGAAATACTAGACAGTTACAGTCAGGGCAACCAGTGTTGCAAAGGAAGTCATTTCCCACTCATGGTGATCATCCATAGTGGAAGCTCTCCCCACCGCGAATACCCTCAAAGTCCTAGGCCATTACATCGACCCGTCGGGACCACCGTTCTAGTTCCATTCATCCTCATTTTTCGAAAATATTTTCGTTTCACTTAGTATTCATGATAATCGTTATCAATTTCTCAAAACTTCATGCCTCTTAAGCATGTCCACCAGGGGTAACCTTACTACTTCTCCACCGCAGTAGGCATCCATCCCTCTCATTTTCAACAAACACAACTGATTATCATGAACCTAAGCAATTTATCAATACAACATGCCCCCACAAAATTAATCTCTCACCCCATATAACTCAGCTCACATAACAAAATATTTAATACAATAAAATCCAATAAGATCATCATACACAAATAATCATATGTAAAATCATGTAAATAAGAAAATGGAAACTGGTTAAGTAAGAAATATAAAATATACTTTATCATAAAAACAAAAACAAGAATTAAATTAAACCTCGTACACTTCCAATCGCCAATTAAATTAAATCAAATAGACACAATACAATAATTACAATAATAATACACACAAGAATTCAATTCACTAATAAAGCTAATCTAAATGACTAAAATAACCAAAAAAGGAATCGTTACTAAAATGACTTGTCAAGATTAAAATAAGTGTTAAAATAAAATAATTTAACTTTTATATAATATAAAAAGGGAACAATTACTCCTGTGTAGTAATGTATTTCTTCCACAACTTGGAACTTTGCAATTAAAACAATAGAAATAAAAAGATAAGGCTAAAGTGAAATCAAAACAACATATAAATGTCTAGAACATCGAGTATACGACGAGGAAATTTGTTTTCTTTAGGGATCTAATTTAAGTTTGATTGCCTTCGGTAACATTTAATTTCATTGGTGTAACTATTTGCACTACAAAATTCCATTATTATTTGACAATTAAACTAAAAGGCGTAACTCAGGATCTATCACTACAATAAACTAAAAGGCCTAACTCAGGAGAAGACAAGTTTCCTATTTTTACTTTTTCACTATCGTTTTCCTTATCCTTTCCTCGCCTTCCTCGCCGAGTGTCTTTCTAGCCTCTCCTTACCACCACAACCATACAATTCTCAAATAACAAAATCAACGGATTCACAACAAAAAAATAAGAAGAAGGAAATCACCATGAACAAACCAAACACAAAGGTAGTGTAGTAGAGGCATCAGGTTTAAGCTATCGAGAAGAAAATAGAATAAAAAGGATCTAGCCACTAATACTCAATTCAATCCATAAAACAAGGCGAGTAGTACTTAATTCAATAAATAAAAGGTCACCAATATTCAAATTAACAGACAATAAAAACGTTGATCCAAAGCAATAAACAATAAGAAAAACAGAGCATAAAAAAAAATAAAAGGAGCACTGTAGTAGGGAAGACGCAGAATTAACCCTGATAGCAAAAAAAAAATAAAATTAATAATTATTATTAAAATAGAGAACACCCTGACCTGAAAGTAAGTCGATCACGTGCAATTGAAAAACTAGGTATTGATCTATGTTCACAATCAGAAATTTGATCTCCTTGTTTTTTTTTTTTGTTTTGGAAGGTAGGTTTGAAACACAGGAACCAAAAATAGATATCCGAGAATGGGGAAAAGATATAAAAGAGATTTGATTTGAATAGATTTTCTGATGAGAATTTGCAGCAGCCCACTCACCCACTCCCTTGAGATATTCTGATTTTTTTTATTTTATTTATCTACCCACTCACGTAAAACCTAACCACTCCTTGTAAAATCTAACCACTCCTTTAAATATTTTGATTTTACTTTATTTTATTTATTTTTTATTTTAATTTGTTTTATTTTATTTTATCTTATTTTCAAAAACCAGGGTGTTACAACTCCACTCCCCTTACGAAATTTAGCTAAGGATAAGATTATTCGTATTACCTGGCTACAACTATTACTCCTAACTTTACCACCCTTTAATGGTTTTCCTTTTCTCGCTCACATCATTTACTCTTGACTTAACTCTCTATGATACTCCACTCCATGATACTCAACTAAGCTTCCCAACTTCTCTTTTGGCTACTATATACTAGGTATTACATTGTGTTACTTGGCTAAGTCGTAGTTCTCCCTATGGATGTAAGACATCACCCTTGACTTTATTTTTATTTTATTTTTTCACCATTGAAAACATTAACTTAACTTTTTACTGGTTTACTTCTCTAAGGTCTCTACTTTTTCCTAAACATAAAAAAAATGACTACCTAACCTACACAACTTGACTTCTAATTGCTAAGGCTCGCAACACCAGTCATTTGTTAAGGTCTCTAAAGGCTTACGTTTAAGGTACGACTACTACTTTAGTCTATCTTCACCACTTTCTTAGTAGTCTAGCACACTCTTAATTAGGGTCATAACTTCACTAGCTTGTCCTCACCTATGCCGAAATATCTTCAAAGGAGAGAAAAAAAATCGTTAAGGTAACTCCTAATAATACCTCTTCCTATCTTCACATTTATGTCCTCTTATGTCTCACACCACATATGGCACCCTTTTAAACCAAAAGGCTTTTGAAGGATCTCTTCCTTATTTTTCCTATGGTTACCTTTTACCTTTCTTAGGTTGATACAATCCTGAACTCATTCCAAACCCAAAGTACACATTCATTAAGCACCGTAATCTAGTATTACCACTCAAGGGTCATTCAAGGAAGGATACCTAAAATTCAACTAGTTTGTTAAAACTACTCTAAGAATAGATTTAATATCAAAGGGGCCAAGGTTAAAGTCATCTTATCTGGGTAATCTACGACTTCATATGATTAACGTGATTTAACTTGGTTACAACCCTACACACAACATTGTGGACAATAGACTATTACCTAACTAATTAAAAATGTCATTTGAAAACCAAACTTAAGTTCCATGCAATTGGTGTGACTCTAAATACATTTAGACATATTATAAAACACATCAACCATATACAAATACCTTCTAACACATTATGCGACACATCACACCAATAAGCATATATGCTAAATATACATGATAGGAATGACTCAAAATCAAGCTAATAACATTATAACTACCACATTATCATCAAGTGTGCATTTGAGCATATAACAACCATTAGCCACTTCAATCAGATCAATAATTTTATCCAATTCTACCTTGTACTTCTACCCACATATGGTATAATTCAAATCCAAATTGTTATTCATCTGAAATATGCATTAATAGAACTATACATGCTCAATACATGGTTATTAATATTTTTAACAAAAATAATAAGGCTTAACACTCCCGCTAATTCAAACTCCTATAGGTTTTCATAAAAGGTTCTCACTCTTTTTTTTTTTAAGATTATATTGTGTCATATTTCAATTGGTTTGGTGAATATTATGGATAACAGTTGTTCTTCCTATGTATACTCCTATAGCATAAACTCTTGGAACACTAATAACATAGAGTTGACATATGAGGCACACATTAAAATAATTGACCAACAAAAAAGGAGTTGTTTTGCCAAAAATATGTGTAAGTTATATGACTTATAATTGCAAAGTCCGAACATATCAAGATGATTCATAAAATGGCTAATAACATGAAATGGTCATAAAACATGAAACAAAATCAAAACATTAAAATTCTATCCTCATACTTTTAAGCTACTAAATGAATTCACACAATAAATAACAGATAAAACCTTTGATCTATCAAGATAAATTAAGGGAACAACTGACATTAACATTTAGAGGTAAAGAAAAAAAAATAATCTAAATTAGCACTTCTTAAATGTGTTTCAAAAAGAAAGAACTCTAATAGTCAAAGGCATAATGAAAAGAAATAGGTTGAAACATATTAGACAATCATTTACAATATTCAATATAAAAATTTTGACTTAGAAAATGCATAAGACCCAAACAAGATTAAAATCATAAGTTATTTCGAGAGAGTATGAAGTCTCTATCTCATATGAATTGAAATACCCATGAACAAGTAGATTCAAGAAAATGTATATCTAACTTGTAAGAATAAATATTTCTTACTCTTTATAACATTAGGTTAATCATCGACGTCACAACAAATCTAAGGGAGTGAATTTAATGCTTTTGTTAGACAAAAAAAAATGATAATAAGAAAAAGACCTTACTAATAAGAATAAGAGCTTGTCAAATCAAATTAGTAATGAAAAGAAAGACATGAAATTATAACAATAGTAAAAAGGAAAGGATTTCTAAGATATAGTAAAGAGCTTTGTAGGTTCTCTAAGTTAAACATACTAAAGGTTATAATCTTGATACAAAGAAATGTTCTTTTGAAAACAAAATATACAACAGAAACTAGACAATTTTAACTTGCCATTAGGTAGAACAATTTAATTATGCATCAAGGACCAAAACCTTAAAATGGGAGTGTCTGAACACTTTAATAATAATAATAATATCAACTATTAAAAAAATAGAGCTTGTTACATCCTAGGATCAGGAATAAACACAATTAACATAAAACTTATTAAATAAATGGCTTAACATGAGAAAAATTTCTATAACATGCTTTGAACTCAAAATCCTAGAATAGAATATGCATTAATTAAATTCAAATGAAAACAAAGAAATAAGAAAGTATGACAGCTTTTTTTTTTTAATCAAATTTAAAAGCTCAAACTCGAATTTTGAGAGTTAAAATTGCTTCCTTAGATAACAAATTATAAAATTTTACCACCCTAGATATTCCTCTACTAACCCATAACAATATAAAACAATAAAAATACAGCAGAAACATAGAATTGACAGGGAAATAAAGAAGTCAGACTCCTTATCAAATTTTTGACAAATTAATTCTACAAAATCAATCTTTTAACTCAAACAAAACTTCCTTTACATAAACAATTGCATTTCTCAGTGAGATACACATTCATTTCAACAAGTCCCTTCTCAACTCTCTCACTCACATTTAATTCGTTAAATAGTTAAGCTCCCATTTGCACTTCTAACCCATTTACTCAATCATAAAAATCATCTACCACAAACACAATTCTTGATGTCTTGGTTGGAAATCCATAGTAGTTTCTAATTTTTTTTTTTTTTTAAAGAATGTTAGCCTTCAAAAGACAACAACATCACATTTTTATATTTTTAATTTAGCCATCTTTTTCCTTAATTAATGTTCCTTACATTTGTTATAACTTTTTAAATCATATCAATTAACATGAACATTTCTGACATAGGCACATGCAAGTTAAATGCATGAACATGTGAAATTTCCAAAGCATAGTACACTAGCAATAAAGAAAGCATAACACTAGATTGACAAGGAATAAAAAGTAAATCCTAATCAAAGTGACATATATCACCTACTTAAAACAATACATACAACAAAAATCTATGGATGTAGTATACTTAATTATAACTTTTTCTTGCCATAGGGTCTTGCTTGCTACATTAGAGGTATCGAGGTGGCCAATCTCAATATCTCACATGTGAGCAATTAAGACTTATGGTATAGCAATTCACAAAATCACCCAAACATAATATTCATGTCCAATGAAAATCACACTAAACATCTCATAATACATCAAGGTACACATAAAAAGCATGGCAAACACATAACTCACAAGCCAATGAAATTAAACTTAAGCTCTGATACCACATTTGTAACACCCCTAGTTACTACAAACGCCACGACATAAAATCTCCATGGTTCGGGGAAAAATAAATACGCCACTAAATGAAAGGAATTAACTTCATTCCATAGAGTAATTATTAGAGTGAGATCTCACAAATACATATGTCTCCACAATTCAAAAACCCTCAAATAACGAAATATCTAGAGAATTTTTAACATGTATAAATAGAAGCAACCACTGAAAATCAAGAAAGGAAAAACAAGGACCACAAGTATACCAAGTCCTCAAGCAATCGAGCTCCTTTCCTAGCCTACGTTATTTTTGCATCCAACAAAGCGCTCATCTGCTCACCCGTTTGCAGGGTCATCACAGATGTCAACCACAGACACAACACAGGGTTAGTTCACATTTTAATAATAATAACAAGACCAATAACAACAGCTCAACACAAGGAACATAAGAAGGTACACACACTCAATTCAAAATTTATCAAAACCAATCATATCATGCAACCCAGTATGATGCATGCTACTCACAATTCCCTCTCATGCCATGTGGTACCATTAAAACCATTGAGCGATGTCTAGGAGTACATGTCACCTCTGACACTCTCACTAGAAATACTAGACAGTTACAGTCAGGGCAACTAGTGTTGCAAAGGAAGTCATTTCCCACTCATGGTGATCAGCCATAGTGGAAGCTCTCCCACCGCGAATACCCTCAAAGTCCTAGGCCATTACATCGACCGTCAGGACCAACCGTTCTAGTTCCATTCATCCTCATTTTTCGAAAATATTTTCGTTTCACTTAGTATTCATGATAATCGTTATCAATTTCTCAAAACTTCATGCCTCTTAAGCATGTCCACCAGGGGTAACCTTACTACTTCTCCACCGTAGTAGGCATCCATCCCTCTCATTTTCAACAAACACAACTGATTATCATGAACCTAAGCAATTTATCAATACAACATGCCCCCACAAAATTAATCTCTCACCCCATATAACTCAGCTCACATAACAAAATATTTAATACAATAAAATCCAATAAGATCATCATACACAAATAATCATATGTAAAATCAGTGTAAATAAGAAAATGGAAACGGTTAAGTAAGAAATATAAAATATACTTTATCATAAAAACAAAAACAAGAATTAAATTAAACCTCGTACACTTCCAATCGCCAATTAAATTAAATCAAATAGACACAATACAATAATTACAATAATAATACACACAAGAATTCAATTCACTAATAAAGCTAATCTAAATGACTAAAATAACCAAAAAAGGAATCGTTACTAAAATGACTTGTCAAGATTAAAATAAGTGTTAAAATAAAATAATTTAACTTTTATATAATATAAAAAGGGAACAATTACTCCCGTAGTAATGTATTTCTTCCACAACTTGGAACTTTGCAATTAAAACAATAGAAATAAAAAGATAAGGCTAAAGTGAAATCAAAACAACATATAAATGTCTAGAACATCAGAGTATACGACGAGGGAAATTTGTTTTCTTTAGGGATCTAATTTAAGTTTGATTGCCTTCGGTAACATTTAATTTCATTGGTGTAACTATTTGCACTACAAAATTCCATTATTATTTGACAATTAAACTAAAAGGCGTAACTCAGGATCTATCACTACAATAAACTAAAAGGCCTAACTCGGAGAAGACAAGTTTCCTATTTTTACTTTTTCACTATCGTTTTCCTTATCCTTTCCTCGCCTTCCTCGCCGAGTGTCTTTCTAGCCTCTCCTTACCACCACAACCATACAATTCTCAAATAACAAAATCAACGGATTCACAACAAAAAAATAAGAAGAAGGAAATCACCATGAACAAACCAAACACAAAGGTAGTGTAGTAGAGGCATCAGGTTTAAGCTATCGAGAAGAAAATAGAATAAAAAGGATCTAGCCACTAATACTCAATTCAATCCATAAAACAAGGCCAGTAGTACTTAATTCAATAAATAAAAGGTCACCAATATTCAAATTAACAGGACAATAAAACGTTGATCCAAAGCAATAAACAATAAGAAAAACTAGCATAAAAAAAAAAAAAGGAGCACCGTAGTAGGGAAGACGCAGAATTAACCACGATAGCAAAAAAAAAAAAATTAATAATTAATAATTATTATTAAAATAGAGAACACCACGACTGAAAGTAAGTCGATCACGTGCAATTGAAAAACTAGGTATTGATCTATGTTCACAATCGAAATTTGATCTCCTTGTTTTTTTTTTTTTTTTTTGTTTTGGAAGGTAGGTTTGAAACACAGGAACCAAAAATAGATATCCGAGAATGGGGAAAAGATATAAAAGAGATTTGATTTGAATAGATTTTCTGATGAGAATTTGCAGCAGCCCACTCACCCACTCCCTTGAGATATTCTGATTTTTTTTATTTTATTTATCTACCCACTCACGTAAAACCTAACCACTCCTTGTAAAATCTAACCACTCCTTTAAATATTTTGATTTTACTTTATTTTATTTATTTTTTATTTTAATTTGTTTTATTTTATTTTATCTTATTTTCAAAAACCAGGGTGTTACAACTCCACTCCCCTTACGAAATTTAGCTAAGGATAAGATTATTCGTATTACCTGGCTACAACTATTACTCCTAACTTTACCACCCTTTAATGGTTTTCCTTTTCTCGCTCACATCATTTACTCTTGACTTAACTCTCTATGATACTCCACTCCATGATACTCAACTAAGCTTCCCAACTTCTCTTTTGGCTACTATATACTAGGTATTACATTGTGTTACTTGGCTAAGTCGTAGTTCTCCCTATGGATGTAAGACATCACCCTTGACTTTATTTTTATTTTATTTTTTCACCATTGAAAACATTAACTTAACTTTTTACTGGTTTACTTCTCTAAGGTCTCTACTTTTTCCTAAACATAAAAAAAATGACTACCTAACCTACACAACTTGACTTCTAATTGCTAAGGCTCGCAACACCAGTCATTTGTTAAGGTCTCTAAAGGCTTACGTTTAAGGTACGACTACTACTTTAGTCTATCTTCACCACTTTCTTAGTAGTCTAGCACACTCTTAATTAGGGTCATAACTTCACTAGCTTGTCCTCACCTATGCCGAAATATCTTCAAAGGAGAGAAAAAAAATCGTTAAGGTAACTCCTAATAATACCTCTTCCTATCTTCACATTTATGTCCTCTTATGTCTCACACCACATATGGCACCCTTTTAAACCAAAAGGCTTTTGAAGGATCTCTTCCTTATTTTTCCTATGGTTACCTTTTACCTTTCTTAGGTTGATACAATCCTGAACTCATTCCAAACCCAAAGTACACATTCATTAAGCACCGTAATCTAGTATTACCACTCAAGGGTCATTCAAGGAAGGATACCTAAAATTCAACTAGTTTGTTAAAACTACTCTAAGAATAGATTTAATATCAAAGGGGCCAAGGTTAAAGTCATCTTATCTGGGTAATCTACGACTTCATATGATTAACGTGATTTAACTTGGTTACAACCCTACACACAACATTGTGGACAATAGACTATTACCTAACTAATTAAAAATGTCATTTGAAAACCAAACTTAAGTTCCATGCAATTGGTGTGACTCTAAATACATTTAGACATATTATAAAACACATCAACCATATACAAATACCTTCTAACACATTATGCGACACATCACACCAATAAGCATATATGCTAAATATACATGATAGGAATGACTCAAAATCAAGCTAATAACATTATAACTACCACATTATCATCAAGTGTGCATTTGAGCATATAACAACCATTAGCCACTTCAACTGCATCAATAATTTTATCCAATTCTACCTTGTACTTCTACCCACATATGGTATAATTCAAATCCAAATTGTTATTCATCTGAAATATGCATTAATAGAACTATACATGCTCAATACATGGTTATTAATATTTTTAACAAAAATAATAAGGCTTAACACTCCCGCTAATTCAAACTCCTATAGGTTTTCATAAAAGGTTCTCACTCTTTTTTTTTTTAAGATTATATTGTGTCATATTTCAATTGGTTTGGTGAATATTATGGATAACAGTTGTTCTTCCTATGTATACTCCTATAGCATAAACTCTTGGAACACTAATAACATAGAGTTGACATATGAGGCACACATTAAAATAATTGACCAACAAAAAAGGAGTTGTTTTGCCAAAAATATGTGTAAGTTATATGACTTATAATTGCAAAGTCCGCAACATATCAGCATGATTCATAAAATGGCTAATAACATGAAATGGTCATAAAACATGAAACAAAATCAAAACATTAAAATTCTATCCTCATACTTTTAAGCTACTAAATGAATTCACACAATAAATAACAGATAAAACCTTTGATCTATCAAGATAAATTAAGGGAACAACTGACATTAACATTTAGAGGTAAAGAAAAAAAAATAATCTAAATTAGCACTTCTTAAATGTGTTTCAAAAAGAAAGAACTCTAATAGTCAAAGGCATAATGAAAAGAAATAGGTTGAAACATATTAGACGAATCATTTACAATATTCAATATAAAAATTTTGGACTTAGAAAATGCATAAGACCCAAACAAGATTAAAATCATAAGTTATTTCAGAGAGTATGAAGTCTCTATCTCATATGAATTGAAATACCCATGAACAAGTAGATTCAAGAAAATGTATATCTAACTTGTAAGAATAAATATTTCTTACTCTTTATAACATTAGGTTAATCATCGACGTCACAACAAATCTAAGGGAGTGAATTTAATGTTTTTGTTAGACAAAAAAATGATAATAAGAAAAAGACCTTACTAATAAGAATAAGAGCTTGTCAAATCAAATTAGTAATGAAAAGAAAGACATGAAATTATAACAATAGTAAAAAGGAAAGGATTTCTAAGATATAGTAAAGAGCTTTGTAGGTTCTCTAAGTTAAACATACTAAAGGTTATAATCTTGATACAAAGAAATGTTCTTTTGAAAACAAAATATACAACAGAAACTAGACAATTTTAACTTGCCATTAGGTAGAACAATTTAATTATGCATCAAGGACCAAAACCTTAAAATGGGAGTGTCTGAACACTTTAATAATAATAATAATATCAACTATTAAAAAAATAGAGCTTGTTACATCCTAGGATCAGGAATAAACACAATTAACATAAAACTTATTAAATAAATGGCTTAACATGAGAAAAATTTCTATAACATGCTTTGAACTCAAAATCCTAGAATAGAATATGCATTAATTAAATTCAAATGAAAACAAAGAAATAAGAAAGTATGACAGTTTTTTTTTTAATCAAATTTAAAAGCTCAAACTCGAATTTTGAGAGTTAAAATTGCTTCCTTAGATAACAAATTATAAAATTTTACCACCCTAGATATTCCTCTACTAACCCATAACAATATAAAACAATAAAAATACAATGCGAAACATAGAATTGACAGGGAAATAAAGAAGTCAGACTCCTTATCAAATTTTTAACAAATTAATTCTACAAAATCAATCTTTTAACTCAAACAAAACTTCCTTTACATAAACAATTGCATTTCTCAGTGAGATACACATTCATTTCAACAAGTCCCTTCACTCACATTTAATTCGTTAAATAGTTAAGCTCCCATTTGTACTTCTAACACATTTACTCAATCATAAAAATCATCTACCACAAACACAATTCTTGATGTCTTGGTTGGAAATCCATAGTAGTTTCTAATTTTATTTTTTTTTTAAAGAATGTTAGCCTTCAAAAGACAACAACATCACATTTTTATATTTTTAATTTAGCCATCTTTTTCCTTAATTAATGTTCCTTACATTTGTTATAACTTTTTAAATCATATCAATTAACATGAACATTTCTGACATAGGCACATGCAAGTTAAATGCATGAACATGTGAAATTTCCAAAGCATAGTACACTAGCAATAAAGAAAGCATAACACTAGATTGACAAGGAATAAAAAGTAAATCCTAATCAAAGTGACATATATCACCTACTTAAAACAATACATACAACAAAAATCTATGGATGTAGTATACTTAATTATAACTTTTTCTTGCCATAGGGTCTTGCTTGCTACATTAGAGGTATCAAGGTGGCCAATCTCAATATCTCACATGTGAGCAATTAAGACTTATGGTATAGCAATTCACAAAATCACCCAAACATAATATTCATGTCCAATGAAAATCACACTAAACATCTCATAATACATCAAGGTACACATAAAAAGCATGGCAAACACATAACTCACAAGCCGATGAAATTAAACTTAAGCTCTGATACCACATTTGTAACACCCCTAGTTACTACAAACGCCACGACATAAAATCTCCATGGTTCGGGGAAAAATAAATACGCCACTAAATGAAAGGAATTAACTTCATTCCATAGAGTAATTACTAGAGTGAGATCTCACAAATACATATGTCTCCACAATTCAAAAACCCTCAAATAACGAAATATCTAGAGAATTTTTAACATGTATAAATAGAAGCAACCACTGAAAATCAAGAAAGGAAAAACAAGGACCACAGTATACCAAGTCCTCAAGCAATCGAGCTCCTTTCCTAGCCTACGTTATTTTTGCATCCAACAAACTGCTCATTTGCTCACCCGTTTGCAGGGTCATCACAGATGTCAACCACAGACACAACACAGGGTTAGTTCACATTTTAATAATAATAACAAGAATAACAATAACAACAGCTCAACACAAGGAACATAAGAAGGTACACACACTCAATTCAAAATTTATCAAAACCAATCATATCATGCAACCCAAGATGATGCATGCTACTCACAATTCCCTCTCATGCCATGTGGTACCATTAAAACCATTGAGCGATGTCTAGAGTACATGTCACCTCGACACTCTCACTAGAAATACTAGACAAGATTACTGATCCCGCAACCCAAAGTGTTGCAAAGGAAGTCATTTCCCACTCATGGTGATCATCCATAGTGGAAGCTCTCCCCACCGCGAATACCCTCAAAGTCCTAGGCCATTACATCGACCCGTCAGGGACCAACCGTTCTAGTTCCATTCATCCTCATTTTTCGAAAATATTTTCGTTTCACTTAGTATTCATGATAATCGTTATCAATTTCTCAAAACTTCATGCCTCTTAAGCATGTCCACCAGGGGTAACCTTACTACTTCTCCACCGCAAAGAGGCATCCATCCCTCTCATTTTCAACAAACACAACCGATTATCATGAACCTAAGCAATTTATCAATACAACATGCCCCCACAAAATTAATCTCTCACCCCATATAACTCACTCACATAACAAAATATTTAATACAATAAAATCCAATAAGATCATCATACACAAATAATCATATGTAAAATCAGTGTAAATAAGAAAATGGAAACGGTTAAGTAAGAAATATAAAATATACTTTATCATAAAAACAAAAACAAGAATTAAATTAAACCTCGTACACTTCCAATCGCCAATTAAATTAAATCAAATAGACACAATACAATAATTACAATAATAATACACACAAGAATTCAATTCACTAATAAAGCTAATCTAAATGACTAAAATAACCAAAAAAAGAATCGTTACTAAAATGACTTGTCAAGATTAAAATAAGTGTTAAAATAAAATAATTTAACTTTTATATAATATAAAAAGGGAACAATTACTCCCCCGTAGTAATGTATTTCTTCCACAACTTGGAACTTTGCAATTAAAACAATAGAAATAAAAAGATAAGGCTAAAGTGAAATCAAAACAACATATAAATGTCTAGAACATCAGAGTATACGACGAGGGAAATTTGTTTTCTTTAGGGATCTAATTAAAGTTTGATTGCCTTCGGTAACATTTAATTTCATTGGTGTAACTATTTGCACTACAAAATTCCATTATTATTTGACAATTAAACTAAAAGGCGTAACTCAGGATCTATCACTACAATAAACTAAAAGGCCTAACTCAGGAGAAGACAAGTTTCCTATTTTTACTTTTTCACTATCGTTTTCCTTATCCTTTCCTCGCCTTCCTCGCCGAGTGTCTTTCTAGCCTCTCCTTACCACCACAACCATACAATTCTCAAATAACAAAATCAACGGATTCACAACAAAAAAATAAGAAGAAGGAAATCACCATGAACAAACCAAACACAAAGGTAGTGTAGTAGAGGCATCAGGTTTAAGCTATCGAGAAGAAAATAGAATAAAAAGGATCTAGCCACTAATACTCAATTCAATCCATAAAACAAGGCGAATAGTACTTAATTCAATAAATAAAAGGTCACCAATATTCAAATTAACAGGACAATAAAACGTTGATCCAAAGCAATAAACAATAAGAAAAACTGAGCATAAAAAAAAATAAAAGGAGCACTGTAGTAGGGAAGACGCAGAATTAACCCTGATAGCAAAAAAAAAATAAAATTCAGAAATTTGATCTTCTTGTTTTTTTTTTTGTTTTGGAAGGTAGGTTTGAAACACAGGAACCAAAAATAGATATCCGAGAATGGGGAAAAGATATAAAAGAGATTTGATTTGAATAGATTTTCTGATGAGAATTTGCAGCAGCCCACTCACCCACTCCCTTGAGATATTCTGATTTTTTTTATTTTATTTATCTACCCACTCACGTAAAACCTAACCACTCCTTGTAAAATTTAACCACTCCTTTAAATATTTTGATTTTACTTTATTTTATTTATTTTTTATTTTAATTTGTTTTATTTTATTTTATCTTATTTTCAAAAACCAGGGTGTTACAGTATCTTTACATTTAATGCAATCTAGTGAGTTGTCATCATCAGAGTTGTAAATTTCTTTATGAACAGATGATTAGGTACTAAAAAGGTATTCTCGTTTCTGTACCAAATATTTGTGTCTGAAATATCTTATTTTATTTTGATTTGGCTTGTCTTTTATAAAAGAGAAGTTAACTTCCTCGTACTTATTTTGAACACGAATTTTCATGATAAAATTTGCAAAAAATACATTACTTTTGGATAGAGTCCGTTAGAGTGAGTTTCACGTATAGAACTAATATGTATCTTATTTTCAAGCTTTTTTTTTTTCTCTCATTAACCTTAACAAAACTTTATTTGTATTAATTGTATCATTCATTTGCTGACTTTGAAATTCATCTACTAACACTTGATTCGTTTACCAATTTCATTAGTCTAATAGTCTTATTCAACTTATAAATTAAATTTTTTATCTTATTAATATGTAATTATTAAAGGATATAATTTGTCTATAAATAAATTTAACTCAATAATTTAATTTATTTAAAATATCAATAATATTTTACATCATATTAACCAATTATATCATTTACTAGATAAATAATTAGATATATATATATATTGAGTGCCAGAATCGCAAATGAGCATGCTCTTAAAAAGGAGAATAGTTAGTTCCACGAGAGTTTTGAGAAAGTTTGTTTGATTTTGCTAACTTTAACTTTCATCCGTGCGATGCATCTAATGGTTAGGAAAGCAGCTGTAGAGGATCTTCGGAACAGGATCCGGACGCATTGCAACAATCAACCTGCCATGTAAGAATTACTTTTTTACACATGATTAATTATTTTGCTTTTCTTTTTTACATATCTATAAGTATTCTATGTATTCTTCTCATAATTATTCCTTCTATTAATCGAAAATAATAATAATATCTATTTCCTAATAAAATATAATTAAAATAATTACTAATTTTCATTAAAATTTTAAATTAATAAAAACAAGAAACACAAATTTTCTTCTACACTAATAATCCCTAAAACAAAATGAAGATAATAATTTTCATTATTTTAAAAATAAGATAATTTTTTAGGTTATTGTAATGAGTGCTATAACAATATTAGTTGAAATTTACTATTTTCTAATGACCAAATTGTCTTAGGGGCATTTGATTACATGCAAAATTTTTAGTTGCCCAAAACAATTTATATCAATAATATTAGCTTTCTATGTTTAGTTTCTATTCTAAAAGAAAAACATTATATACCGGGAGGATAAATATATCTCAAGAGGATTGATTTTCATAAAATATATCTCAAATAAAAAATAGTATTTTATTGAATAATTTTTATGATCGCTTATCAATAAAATGAAATAAATAGTATTTAGTTTCTCATATATTAAATACTTTTTTAACTAACAAGTGTTGAATTTAGTAATAGAGATTATTGTTCCACGTATTATGAACTAAGATTCAAATTGTTATTAGAAAATTTAGAGTCTAATCCTACTTCAGAAATGATTGCTTCATAATTAAGAACAATAGTGATGCAAAACCTAAAACAAAAATCACTAATAATTTGTTGTAAATAATTTTTGCAGTTTCTTATATATTAAATATTTATATTATGATTTTTTTTTTCAGTATAGGACTAGAGGGTTTTTACGCGAGACAATGTTGTTTGAATATAGAACATCTTTGTTATGATGAAAATTGAACGTTTTTGTCATAGATAAATATCAACTTGAATTTGTATAAAAAATTGTCAGAAGAGATTAATTTTTTGATAGATTTCGGTGCCGTTATTAAATGTCAGTCATGGAATATTACGTAGTGACCCAAAGATATAAACTTTATGAGGAAATCAAACACATGTTCCTCCCATTCTAATAACAACTTGTTAATAAATGTACACAAAATAGTGTTCTAAGGCCTTGTTTAGGACAGTTATAAAAGAAAAACGTGGTTAGTCTATTTGTTTATTTCTATTTTTATCTTACAATTAAATAAAACAACAGTTGTGAATTTATTTCGATTTAAATTAATTATAAAATCTGGATTAAATTAAACTAATTCTTTATAATTTGGTTTAGATAAAAATTTATGATTTTATAGTTTTATCTTAAAATTTAAATTAAATAAAATGTTATCCTAGATTTGCTATGATTTAAATTAAATATAAAGTCTGAATTAAATCAAACTAATCATCTGTAATTTAGCTTGGATAGATTTTATAATTTTGAAATTATTTTTATATGTATTAAAAATATATTAAAAATAATTCAATTGTATAGGTTATACTTAAATTGAAAAATATAAAAAATAAAATAACTATAAAACAAAACTAATTTATAATTACGTAATTAAAGAATACGAAATAAATAAATAATTAATATTAACTAAAGAAAAATACATAAATCACAAAATTATAAATCTATTACGATAAGAAATATAAATAATATAAAATATAATATTATTTACACAAATATAAATATACAATTTAGTTTGAATTAATTCAATTTTGAATCTCACACAACATATTAAACTAAATTGCAAAACTCAATTTAAATTAATCCGAAAAATATAAGATTTAGTTCAATTTATAATTCTTTATAACTTTTTATTTGGATTGGAGAAATCAATTAAACAACATTCCATTTTGTCTTGCATGCTTTCTTTTCTTTACAGTATTTCTTTTACCACTTCCATTTAAAAGTTTTCTTTAATTATGTCGATATCTTGATTATTATAAAGTATAACTTAGAAACGTAGTTTGTTTCTTTATTAACGTTTAATCTATTTTTTATAAAAGTATCTTTTATTTTCATAGTTCTTGATTGATGTGACAGTGAAAAACATAATTAAATATTTGTTAAGGAATATGTTTTTAAAAAAATATAAATTACTTTAATGTTTTTTACTAAATTAACAAAATTTCTTATTATTAGTTAATTGGACGTTATAACAAGGAATGGAGGAGTAACTTTTAACTTTTGAAGTACAACTTCTCCTTACCTCAAAATCATGAGTTAAAAATATAATTTGCCCTTATAAAATAAACTTATAAAATAAAAATTATTTCTTATTTGTCTACACTAATCAAATTCTATCACTAAAACGGGGTGGCAATATCCAAAAATAAACTAAACATACATAATTTTTTATATATCATTTTTTATTTAAAGACAATAATACATGATATCTATGTATAAGTTTTAATGATAGTTTTACGTACTTATTCTTATACATCTTTCATTTATTTGACTCTATTTCTTATCATATTTTTTTATTACATTTTTTCTTACCCACCCTCTTATCTTTTATCATTCAAGATTATATTTTTTTTCAAAAAATATTCTACAACAATTATATTGCCCTTAATTTTAATTTCATAGAGTTTGGTTACTACATGCTTTTACATTAGTTATCTAATCATAAATTATCATATATTATATATTTATTAAATTTTACTTTAATAATGGATAATAATTAAACTTCATTTTTTAATACTTCATTTTTATTTTAAAATGTTTCTTAGTAAAAAATAATATTAAATGATCATTTTTTCATAGTGGTTTTTTAAATAAATAAAACTATTATTTTATTAACCTCATATTAAAAATTAAATTTTGTTTTAAAAGAATTTGAAGTTAATTATGTTTTAATAATGTAAATCAATAACTACATTTAATAATGATTTTCTACCATTAAAATTACTTACTTAAAGTTTACAAATCAAATTCTTTTTCACCTTCTACAACTTGTAATCTTTTATATGAGTGTGTATATATATATATATATATATATATATATTAATTTGTTTAATTTATATAATTATGATTTTTATGATATCTTATCAATTATTATGATTTTTTTAGTTTAAATATAAATTAATTTTGATTTTTTTATTTGGGTCCATAAACAAAAGTTTGAGCTCCGCCCCTGTTAGATATGTCCAGCATGAACATGGATGGATCGAAATCACAGTTCAGGAGGAGGCCGAAAATTATTTTCATTTGAAAATTAGTTAAATATATTTTTTTATAAATACATATTTTTATAGAAGTATTTACTAATTTTATACATAAAATTAATGTATCTTGAGATAAAATTTATCACAAAATAATTAATCATATATCCTTATAATATTATTTATGTGATTTACTATTTTATTTATTTTATTTTTAACTTTTTTTCAATACATTTTTATAAAAGATCTTGGAGGGGGGAGGGAGGGAGAATTCGTCCTTAGAATTCATATGATTAGATTTTAGAGTGACCCAATAATAAAAGATGACTCTGTACATTTAATAATAATAAATAATTCTTCAAATAAATTTTAACATCCTTTTAAAAATTGTTAATTAATCAGTTAACTTAATCTTACAAGATTTTCTTCCATTTTTATCCTTTAGACATTTCTTATTAAGGTACACCAAATTTTTATGAAAGTAATTTGTGTGTTTATTAATTAAGGGTAAAATAATTTTATAAAAATCTCATAATTAAGGGTAAAATAGTTTTATGAAAATCTCATAATTAAGGGTACGTAAATGAATCGGACCATTTTGTATAAGCGTATTAGCTCGCATTGAAATAAACTATAATTATTTGGATAAAAAAAATTTCATTTTAAAAATTTATAGTTTCAAAACAAATGTTGAAAAAAAAAATAATATCCCCTCTTCGTTCTTGGATACGTGCCTAAATGTGAATTTTATGGGATTAAATTTTAAAGTAATATAATAACAAAAGAGTGACTCTGTACGGGGGCTAGATTGAAAAGTTAGTGGGTGAATTTTTTTTTTATTTTAATTTTATTATTTTCATTCTTAAAAGTATATTAGATATAAACTCATTCACAACACAATAATATTTTTAAATATATATTTATAAGTATTTAATTGTTATAGATTGATTATATTAATTAAAACTCGGAACTAGAATGTAAAGATGGGCAAGATTAATATTTTTTTTTCATTTTAATTTAATTTTATTATTTTTTATTTTAGTTTTATTATTTTTATTTTTTCATTTCACTTTTTTATCTTAATTTATTATTTTATACATTTTTCTATTTAATTTATTTAAAATGAGATAATACACTTTTTAAAAAGTAAGTTAAATTTATTTTAGTTTATTTAATTATAATTTTTGTATAATATAATAAAAAATACATTATTAATGGTTAAAAGTATGATTAAAAGTGTTGTTATGATCAATAATTTCTTAAATAAATATATAATATGATAGTGAAATTTTATAATTAAAAATAAATATTAAAATATTATAAACTAAAATTCATTTTGATGAGAGTTTAAAATTAAAGATAAATATTAAAAGTTTTAAAATTAAAAGTCATTTAGAAAGGAAGATGAATATTAAAATTTTTAAAATTAAAAATCATTTAAATAAAAATTTTAAATATGTATGTTTTTAAAATTAGATATAAAATTATAAATTAAAAATAAAAAATATTAAAAATTAAAATGTATTATTATTATTATTATCATTATTATATATATATAATACTTATTATTTATTATTATAAATTATTATTTATATGATATATATAATAATTATTATATAAAATAATTATTTTAAAAATATTATAATTATAATTTTATTTAAAATTATAAAATCAGAATTATAAATATTTATTTAAAATATTTATTATTTTTATATATTATAATTATTATTATATATATATATATATTAAAAAATTTTAAGAACTACGAATTACACGTGGCTCCGCCCATAACACACTCTCTCTCTATATATATATATATATATATATATATATATATATATATATATATTTAACAATAAATAATTTTTAAAATAAATTTTGATATCCTCTTACAAATCATAAATTAAAAATCAACTTAATCTTACACTATTCTCCTTCACTTTTATTTTTTTAGACATTTCTAATCACCGTGAGGATATCACATCTTCCTATTTTTATTGAGTTTCACTAAAGTCTTAATAATATAAATTGGAAGCTCGCTAGTTGGTTAGAAAAATAACCTCATGATTGGGTAGGTAGATGGGTCAAACCATTTTATACAAGCCTGCATTGAAGTATACCTGAATTAGCTGGATAAAAAATTTTGGCTTACTCTTAGACAAAAACTATTTTTATAAACAAAAATTGCAATTTAAATATATTTTTGAAGAGAATAATATCCCTTAACTAAAAAATTAAAAAGTTAAAAATAAATCTTAATATCTCAAAAAATAAAAAAATAAAGTACCAAAAATTAATATCATCACACTAAATAGATAAATCTAAACAAAGTTTTCAATAATAAAAATTCAAAAATCATAATAACAATTTCAATAAAACTCCAACAAATAAAATCTTAACACCAAATACATTATTTCTAATAAAAATTTATAAAATACAAATAAAGTTTGAACAATATATATTAAAAAACTAATAAAATTTTAATAAAATTTTAATAAATATAATAAGAAATTAAGAAAATGTTATACAAAAATTTCACTGATGCTGTTTAAACCGGAGACTAAAATTGGATCAATAAAAAAAATGAAAATAAAGTATAAGGATTAAAAAAATCATTTATATAACTCAACAAGTTTAACTTAAAAAGGCATAAAAAACAGCAAAATAAAAATAAAAATAAAATATTAACTGTACCAAGCACGAGCTTCACGTTGGAAATCACTTTCTCAATACACCAGGTGAGTTAACAAGGCCATTATCTACTAATTACTACCACTTAAATATATGATCCATCCAAGTTCTAGCTTCTTTAAGCTATTAAGAATGTACGACGGAAGAGAGATTGAACACAACTTATGTAGGCATCATAGTGTTTACTGCAGGTATAACTCCAGTCCCAAATTCTCAATTCCAAATCCAGATACGATCATTACTCTATTACTTTCATTGAATCTGGATGCTAATTTATTATTTTATTTAGAAATTAAAAAAATGTCTTTGAAATAAATAAATAAGGAACATTAAATTTTGAATTAATTTTATCTTTCTATTTTTAATTTTTGCCATTAATTTATTTTTTCCTGATGCCCGGTTTATTCAAATTTATGAGCCGACTAATATTTATAGAATAATGAATTACAGTTAAAAGAATATATACGTTACTGTGGACCGATAAAAATCATCATTTCATTACTCTTAACTTCTTAAGATTATTATTATTATTATTATTATTATTATTATTATTATTATTATTATTATTATTATTATTATTATTATTATTATTATTATTATTATTATACAAGTTAACAAATTTATAATATAAATTGTGATAAGATGATAATTTATTTCCATTATAATTTATTTTCCCAATAAATTATTTATAAGTCAGATTTCATTTCAGGGAAATTTAATCTATTTTTCTAGTTATATATGAAAGATTTTCATACACGTATTAAGATTGACTAAGTCACATGAAAGTTGGATAATTTGTTTTTTATCATTTTAAAAAATTCCGTCGTATGACTTGATAAATTTAAGAGAATAAATCATCTAAATGATAATATGAAATTTGAACCTAATTATTTAGTACATCTTTCAGTATAAGAAGCAAATTTTTGCGAGTAGATACATTTTTCAACTAGGAATCATATCAAACATTAATTCTTACTAATTACGTATAATTTTTCTTTTAAATAATTTTATCTGAGTTAAATAAGATAGGAGTATTCGCAATTCAGGTTTGATTTTTATCTTAAAATTCATTCAAACTAAAAATTATTTATTTATCTTTAATTTCATAGTTATTAAAAATATGAAAAAAATAAATAGTTAATATTTATCAGAAAAATATGTAAAATTTAAAATTATTAATCTATTACACTTAGAGATATAAGTTATATAATAATATAAACATAATAATATTTACGCTTGTCTGATTACGATAAACTAAAAAAAAAATACGACGGAATAATATGTAAAATTCAATTTTTGAGGTTGTTTGACCTCCTAATACTAATTATTACAAAATATAAACATGTTTTTTTCGTAGTTGTATGTTGTTGACAACGGACACGTTTTCCATCGAGGGTGTAATAAAATTTTGGTTGTAAACTTAACAAAACGGTGTCAACATTTGCTTAAATGTAAATGACTTTATGGGCCCAATTCCGACAAGTACTGTTCAACTCGTAAAGAAATTGAGACCTAGTATTTTATCTTTTGTTTTGGAAAGAACAATTGGTATAATTTTATTTTATTGTTTTGCTAATTTCTTGTTTCTTATAAAAAATAAGTTAATTATTTTTAGCTTTAAATTGAATTGAACATGTGAATCTTCAATAAAATGATATTCTTGTACCAAACTGTTTATTTCCTCCCAAACAAATGAAGAAAAAACCCTGATGGTGGTCATGAGATTATTTTCCCTACACGTGGAGGAAGAATATTTCGCAAGTTGTCTTTTTTTTTTTTTCTTTTTTTTTTTCTGCATGAGAAACTAGAAATTACAACAAGGAAAACTAATGGTTCATAATAAAAACAGTTGCTTTCATTCTATCTTCGTACCATTTTCATACCATTCATATAAGAAAATTACTAACCTCACTATGATAAAACACTCATTTTCTAATATTGTCTATATTGACTAAAATTTATTAAATAGAACCCCATTAAAATTTATGGCTTCCAATAAATTTTAGAAAAGAGTCTTAGAAGTGAGCATGTGAAATTTATTAAAATTTATAATTTTCAATAAATTTCGAGCATTTTTAAAGAGTGTTTCAAAAAGAGAATATTTGAGATGCTAATGCTTCTTTTAACACTAATCATCATTTAGTTTAGAAATCGTGATTGAAAGATATGAAAAAGTGAAAACGATGAAAAAAATAAACAATTTGATGTCAATAAGTAGGCAAATATGTAAATATAAATGAAATGGGGTTTAGTAAACAATAGTAGCTTTGACACGTTGTAGTATAGTACTAAACTAAAAACTTCACTTTAGTATATGAGTAATTGTGACATGATTTTGGTTTAATATACAACAATCAATCAGGAAAAGTCACTCCATCTACATTTGTTTTACCGATATTATCCTTAAAACAAATGAATTTATGATGATATCTATGGATAAGAACTGAATTTCAAAAGTGGAGTGGTATCTAGTTTTTCTAGTAGGTAACAGGAACATCAAGTAAACAAAGACAATGATGATCTGTTTGTCCAAATCTCCTCGTACAATATGAAAAATATAGACAAAAGTATATCAAATATGAAGGTTTCAGCATAATAAAAATGTGTTCATTTCAAAAACCAGAAAATAAATAACTCTGATATCATCAAGTTAATTGATAAGACTGGTATATAAAAATTGTACCGGGCTGAGGATGAGCACCGAGCTCATCCTCTAGACCTCGGCTCACCTTACTAACCGGGTCGAGCTCGAGATAAATAGAATGTATCTGAACAAATATGAACATATATCTTTTCTCTGATTTATCGGGATTCTTGGGCCTGAAGCAATCTTCCCTATGAAATCCACGAATATGGAACCCTAATTATGATCCCTATAAATACTAATAGAGGACTCAAAATCGACACGAAATAAAACCTAAATTACTTATACAACCCTAATTATGATCCCTATAAATACTGAACTCAAAATCGACACGAAATAAAACCTAAATTACTCATACAAATCAACGAGGGTTCCAACCCCTCACGTCGCCGGATTTCTCAAGGTCAAGCTGAGCTCGGGCCACCTTAGAATCCAGCAAGAACATTTGGCGCCCACCATGGAGCAAGATAATTCTTAATCCCACAACCACCTGATAATTCTTGATCCCACAACAATCCCAGATGGTTTGCACTCGCAGTCACTCTAACGCCGTGGTGGATCCCGCCATAGCAGAACTCATACAATCACGAGTGGACGCGGCATTGGCAGAGGCTCAAGAACGGATGGACGCTCGTGTGGAAGCTTTATGAGCCCATAATCGAGAAACTGAGAGGGCCTTGCAGACCACACAGGCGAACTTGGACACCGTCCAACGATAGCGTGAAATTGATCTTCTGGAATTACAAGCCCTGCGACAAAGAAACCAAGGAGTCCCGGGTGGGACCCCCCTCATTCCCCCCGGGATGGCGAACTAAGACAAGGAGAGGGGGCCAGGTCAAATTCGCGTGTTTGTCCCAATAATCCCCGCACTACGGGGGAGGATATGCATGTCGCAACCTCCGCGCCCCAGCACGATCTCTCCCAGATTCTCGCTGCTGTCTCTTCAGCTCGGCCAGGCCCCTCCCAGGCTCAGCCGTTCGCGGACCTCGGACCTCCTCCTCAGACACACGGACTCGGTAAAGTCTGGAACCTCCACCCATTCGTCCCGGCCATCCTCTCTGTCCGAGTTCCCGAGTCTTGGAGATGGTCGTCCCAAGACAAATACGACAGAACTACGGACCCAGTTACTCATGTGAGGGCCTTCCTAACCCAAGTTGCTATGACCGTAGAAGATGACTATGTACTCTGTAGAATGTTTCCCTCAACCCTGAAAGGGACAACCCTTGATTGGTACTACTCACTCCCTCCGTTGTCGATAGACTCTTTTGATTCCCTGTTCGAACACTTCCAAGCCCGGTTCGCAGACGCCAAACCGACACCAACCACTTCAATATCGCTTCATCATGTGGTGCAGGGAGACAAAGAATCCCTCAGGGACTATATGGCCCGCTTCGCGTTGGCCTGCCGAACTATACCCAACCTCCACCCCGCTGTCGCACTACACGCCATACAGGCTGGGCTTAACTCCGGCCCCTTCTCGGACTCCCTTTTTGCTGAACCTCCTATCAATATGAACGACCTCCGTTCCCGAGCTGCCCGCTTCATGAACATAGAAGAAAACATTGAGGCTAAGCGCCGAGCTCGAGAGCACGACCGTCCACCCAAGCAAAAGGAGTCCTCCTCCCGTCGGGCGGAGTCAAATAGAGATCGTCGCGCCAACTCGTACAACTCATACACCCCCCTGAATGCGTCCAGGGACAGGATCTTTAGGGAAGCGTGCGCGTTAGACTTAGTTCGCCGTCCTAAAGCTTCACAATCTCCCGCGGACGCCGACCCGACCAAGCAATGCGCTTACCACCAGAATACTGGGCACACCACCGAACACTATCGCCAAGTACGAGACCTCATAGAACGACTCATAAGATCAGGCGAGCTACGAAGATTCGTACAAGAGGAGCAGAAACACCCTGAGAGGTATACCGGACCGAGCTCCAAGACTCGGCCCCGAGACTCAGATCGGGATACCCTGGATGGCCAGAATAAACGCAGGGACAGAGGTTGGGGTAAGGAAACTGACCAGAATCCTGATAAGGTAAAGGGGACTATCAATACCATTGCTGGAGGCTTCGCAGGGGGGGAGCTACGTCTTCGGCCCGAAAATTATACGCGAGAAGCGTCAATCACATAGGGTCGCCCAAGAAGAGAACTTTGCCCTCCATCATATTCTCTGATGCCGACTTCAGCATAGAGGACCCCGACCAGACCGACCCCATGGTCATCTCGTGTACCATAGCCAACTGGCGAGTTAGCAAAGTGCTGATCGACCAAGGGAGCTCGACCAATGTACTATATTGGTCCGTCGTCAAGCAGTTGGAGCTGCCCGAGTCCATCATCAAGCCATACCCCGAGCCACTGCTCAGATTTGCCGGAGAGAGAGTCCATTCCAAGGGCTATATTGATCTACTCACTACCTTCGGCGGAAGCGAGACTTACAAAACAGTGGAGGTCAGGTACATTCTGATCGACGCCGACACCTCTTACAACGTCATCATCGGCAGAAGAACACTGAACCAGTTGGGAGCCATTGTGTCCACACCACACATGGCCATGAAGATCCTAGAGGAAGGGGGGAAAATAGTCACAGTCAAGGCCGACTCGAGGACGGCCCAGGTATGTTACGCCCGGAGTCTGAAGGTCACACCATACTCTATCAAGAAAGAAGATAGGAGACCTACCTCGAACATATGCTCTGTCCACAGCAGTGCTGATAAACCGCTGGATATTGATCCTCGGACTGAGTTTGAGGAGGAACGTCCCTCGTTTGCTGAGCCTCTTGAGCCGCTGCAGCTCGGCCCTGAAACGGGCCATGTAACCAAGGTCGGCACCTCCATGCCGGTCTCCTTCCTCCAAGAAGTTATATCAACCCTGCGTGAAAACGCGAACCTGTTCGCATGGAAACCATCCGATATGCCCGGTATCGATCCTAATCTGATGTGCCACAAATTATCCCTGATTCCTCATGCTCGGACAGTGGCGCAACGAAAAAGAAAGTTGGGCAAGGAGCGCCGTCTGGTAGTTCAAAAAGAGGTCGGTAAGCTTCTGGAGGCTCGCTTCATTCGAGAAATAATATACACCACCTGGCTGGCCAATGTCGTGATGGTCAAAAAGGAAAACGGGAAATGGAGGATGTGCACAGACTACACCGACTTGAACAAAGCCTGTCCCAAGGACACCTACCCCTTGCCTAACATTGATCGGTTAGTGGACAGCACAGTAGGATATGAAGCATTCAGTTTCTTTGATGCCTATTCTGGTTACAATCAGATACCGATGTATCCCCCCGATGAACCGAAGACTGCGTTCATGTCGGCCACAGCCAACTACTGCTACCAGGTTATGCCCTTCGGCCTCAAGAACGCAGGGGCCACCTACCAACGACTAATGGATAAGGTTTTTAGTGCCCAGATCAAACGTAACATGGAGGTCTACGTTGATGACTTGGTGGTGAAGTCGAAAACTCATGCTCAACATGCTGCCGATCTAAGAGAAATCTTTACAAAAATACGCCGACATCAAATCCGGCTGAATCCAGAAAAGTGTGCCTTCGGCGTAGGAGGGGGTAAATTCCTCGGCTTTATGATCTCCCAAAGAGGAATTGAGGCCAACCCGGACAAGTGTACGACCATCACTAACATGCCCAGCCCGACCTGCTTGAAAGACTTGCATAAACTTAACGGACGCCTGGCCGCCCTATCTCGGTTTCTGCTCAAGCTAGTTGAACAAAACAAACCCCTGTTCACATTATTGAAACGCTCAGCTCGTTTTGAATGGAACGATGAATGTGCCTCCGCATTCGACAAGTTGAAAACACAGATAGCCTCCTTACCAACCCTGACCAACCCTTCTCCTGAGCTGCCTCTGTATGTTTACTTAGCAGTTTCCGAGGTCGCCATCAGCTCGGTCCTGGTCAAGGAGATTGACAAAGTTCAGACCCCGATGTACTTTGTGAGCCGAACACTCCAACCTACGGAGACCAGGTATCAAACCATAGAAAGGCTAGTGCTTGCCCCTGTCTTTCGTAGCCATGACATAATTATAAGGTCAGACTATCTGATCAGACAGATATTGCAGCGACCTCACCTTGCTGGGCGCATGACAGCCTGGGCTGTAGAGTTATCCGAGTTCGGGCTTCAATTTGAACCCCGAGGTCCTATGAAGGCATAGTTCCTGGCCGAGTTCCTCACCGAATTACCCGAGCTCGGCGATCGTGAGCTAGGTTGGACGTTGAGAGTTAATGGCTCTTCTAACAAGAAAGGGAACAGAGCAGGGGTTATATTGGAAGGACCAGATGACCTTGTGTTGGAACAAGCTATACGCTTCTCCTTTGTAGCCTCAAACAATCAGGCCGAGTATGAGGCCCTACTGGCCGGCCTCAGGTTAGCCCGGGACATGGGCGTCCGACACTTGAAGTGCCTAAGTGATTCCCAGTTAGTTACTTCTCAAGTTAAAGATGAATTCCAAGCCAAGGAGCCCCTCGTACAACAGTACTATCATAGAGTGAAGAACATGCTTTCCCACTTCGCCAAGTTTGAGATCATCCATGTCCCTCGTGAACAAAACGATAGAGCTTACATCCTATCTAAGCTGGCGACTTCCTGCAAGGGGGGACAACACCATTCAATTATCCATGAAGTACTCATCTCCCCGAGCTGGGACAAGGATGAGGTCTACTCGATCAATGTGGAACCGAGCTCGTGGATGACCCCCCTCATATCATATTTGCAAGACAACGTCTTGCCCGACGACAAGAATGAAGCCCAAAAGGTGCGTCGTCAAGCCCCTTACTATGTATTGCAGGATCGAGAACTGCTCCGAAGAGGCTTTTCTGCCTCTTTACTGAAATGTTTGACCAAAGAGCAAGCCAAGTACGTGATGGACGAGCTCTATACTAGCATCCGCAGCATGCACTCAAGGGCCAAAAACATGGCGGCCCGATTAGTCCGAGCTGGGTACTACTGGCCCACAATGAAGAAGGATGCCAAAGACTATGTTAGGAGCTGTAAAAAGTGCCAGGAACATGGTTCGCTGCTGGTTGAACCGTCGATCGAGCTCCAGCTCATCTCGTCACCTTGGCCCTTCACCTTATGGGGAATGGACATCCTCGGCCCATTCCCACTAGTGTAGAGGCAGACCAAGTTCTTGCTTGTGACCATCGACTACTTCACCAAATGGATCGAGGCCGAACCAGTAGCAATGATATCGGCCAAACAGGTTCAAAAATTCGTTTGGAGACATATCGTTTGCCGACATGGCATACCTCACGGCTTGATCACCGATAATGGGCAGCAGTTCACAGATGCTACGTTTTGCACATTCTTATCCCAGCTCGGTATTCAACACAGGACATCATCGGTGGAGCACCCCCAAACAAATGGACAAGCTGAAGCAGCCAATAAGGTTATCCTCAATAAGTTGAAAAAGAAGCTCAGCCGAGTAAAGGGAGATTGGGCTGAGGAAATGCCAAGCGTATTATGGGCATACCACTGCACGCCTCAGTCCTCGACCAACGAAACACCGTTTCGCCTCACTTATGGGTTTGACGCCATGATACAAGTTAAGGTCGGCGAACCCTCGTGGAGGAGGTTGACGTACACATCCTCAAGCAATGAGACCGTCCTCAGGGAGGAGCTCGACCTTATTGAAGAAGTCCGAGAAGAAGCTAGAGTAAGGGATTTAGCCACAAAGCTGCGAGCAGCTCGTCGTTATAACTCCCGAGTCCGGGAACGATCTTTCATCCCTGGAGACCTCGTTTGGAGAAAGACCGGGGAGGCTAGGTGAGACCGAGCTCATGGCAAGCTCGCCGCCAACTGGGACGGCCCCTTCCGCATCCTTGAGAACCATCAGAATGGATCTTACAAGTTACAGGAAATGGGAGGACGTCTAATCCCCAAAACTTGGAATGCCAATCATCTGAAGCCCTATTTCAGTTAGCATATTACTTTTAATTTAGTGTTCAATTCAATAAAGTTTAAACAAATTTTTATGTTTTTAATTTGTCATAGAGGTGTAATCTTTTTCCTAAGCTCGGGTTTTTCCCTAAAGAGGGTTTTTCCGGGAAAGGTTTTAATGAGGCACCACATTAGTATTTAATAAAGGAGAATTTCTACCATTACGCTTGTATTGTATACCGTGCTCGGCGGCTACCGAGTTAAAGGAGACATCGCGTCCCTTTACAAGTTCCTTACCGTGCTCGGCGGCTACCGAGCTAAAGGAGACATCACGTCCCTTTACAAGTTCCTTACCGTGCTCGGCGGCTACCGAGTTAAAGGAGACATCGCGTCCCTTTACATGTTCCTTACCGTGCTCGGAGGCTACCGAGCTAAAGGAGACATCGCGTCCCTTTACAAGTCTCGTACCCAGCTCGGCGGCTACCGAGCTAAAGGAGACATCACGTCCCTTCATCATGCTCGGTCAATGCCGGGCTGGGAACACACACCTGAGACCCGTTGGAGGTCCGCCAGGCGAAGGACATGGGCTAATAGTCAAGTAAAACAAGCGTGGAATAAGGCAATGAGAAGAAGAGTAAAGCGATAATACTAAAGCAGATGAACAGAGATGAAGACAAGACGATGATATAAAAGCAAGAAAAAGTAAACATTGTGCGGCCAAAACAGCCTTAGTTACAAACCAAAGCCGACCTTAAAGGACGGAAACTAAAGAAAATACAAAAAAAAAAGAGGAAAGTTTATTCGGTGCGGTTCACCCACTCCCCATCCACGACGTCCTTGACATAGTCAAAGGACTCGGGATCCAGCGTCGGAGCTAGGTAGCAGGCTTGCCAGACTGCCCCGTCAAAGCCCGAACAGAAGTTGGACACAACGGTCTCCTTCATCTGCTCCATCTTAGCTTTCTAACTCGAGATGATTTGCTCGGCAGCCTCGAGCTGCTCCGTCAACCCTAACATCTTAGCCTCCGCATTCACAGCCCGGTCACCGACCGAGGCCAACCTGCCTTGAAGCTCCTCTCCCTCAACCTTGGCGGCAATGAGCTCCCGCCTCCAACTCGGCCACCCGCCTCTTGCTGTGCCGAGTTATAGCTGTAAGGCGACTCAGCAAGACCTCAGCCCCGTCCAGGTTGTCCACCACCCCCACCGCGTCAAGAAGTAAGTTGTCGTAGGAGCTGGGGAAGGGTTGGCCAATCTGTATGTGCTCTCCTCGGAGAGAGGAATCCCACAGAGATTGACCGGGCAGGACGTCGGCCGCCATTTGCTCTATGCGGGGATCGGCACCCTCTTTGCCGAGCCAGGAAGCTCCTGGAGGAAGTCTGGCTGAGGTCTTCAAGGAGGTCGGTGGCACACCTCCACCCTCCGATGCTGGGTTAGACACCGCCACCTCGGCACGGGGAGTGGGAGCAGGGGAAGCCGAGGTAGCATGATCCTCGTCCAGAAGAGCGTTGGCTCCTTCGACCCTGGGCCTCTTAGCGGGGCTAGGAGCAGGTTCAACAATGGAAGGCCGGAGGACCGAGCTGGGTCCTCGAGGGGGCGGCCCTCGCCCTTTCTGTCCAGAGCCCGACTTAAGGGCCTTCAAGGCAGCTACCAAGCTGAAGTTGTCTGACATTAGATCTATAAACAAAAGCGTAAGTCAGCAATACATACCACAATTCAAGATAGAAGACACTAAAATTATTACCTAGAAAGTGCTGGTAAGGGTCTTCCTCCCGGGCAGAGTGTATCAGAGCCCGGCTACTAATTGGTAGAGGGAGACCGTGAAGGACTTGGATAATGTTTTTATCGCCCGGGGTCAACGCTTCCTCAGGGAACTTGGTGTACTTACGGGGAAGGTACCAGTATAGAGGGTACCTTGGCTCTAAGTCATCCTTTAGGAAAAGGGCCTTAATAGCCCTATTGTTGATAGGGGACAACTTGAAGTAGCGCTCTTTAAACTTCTTATATGACTGTGCATAGGGGATAAGTAGGCCCCCCCAGCACGGGAGCTACTCAAGGAAGGCTAGCCCACATTTGGCCGTGCTTAAGTTGGTAATGATAAAGAAAAACATGAGAGCTCGGCCTGACACCGAGCATCTTGCATAAGATTTGAAAGGCGCAGAGGAAACCCAACTATTAGGGTGGAGCTGACTAGGTGCCACGTTGAGAAAGGCTAAAACCTCGGTCTCACAGCGGCTCAGGGGAAACACTAGGTCGTACTCCTTGAACATATACTCGTACACGGTTATAGCGTACCAACCAGAGACGAGGGTATGAGCATGTACCCTCTGACTACACCTACAAGTTTGGAATCTGACCACGTCATCGTACCCTTCCCTCACAATCTCGTATCGATCTATAAGGGCTCGAACTCTTTCGGCGCTATCGTAAACGGAAGCTCGGCTAAAGACTTCTCCTATGAGCCACGAGAAATCGGGCTCGACGGCGGGGATGAGGACATCGAGGTCGGCCTCCTCAGGGTCCCTCGCTATCCCCTCCTCGGCTGAGCCAGGAAGGGCATCCCCGCCACTAAATGCCTCCACGGCACCGTCGACAGACCGTACCTCGACCCCAGCAAGGGTATCTCGGCTACCTCGGCCCCAGCAAGGGAGCACTCGGTTACCTCGGCCTCGGCCAAGGGGACCTCGGCATTATCTCCATCACTTGATGCCCCCACGACACCTTTGGTGGACCTTACCTCGGCCCCAGCAGGGGAGACCTTGGTAGCGGCAGAGGCGGGTCCAGACCTGAAATCGGCCTCCGCCGTGGACACCTCAAGGGAGGGGGAAGAAGCCTCCATTGATTCGGGCTCCGAGCCCGAAACCGAAGGGGGAATCAGACTCTCCACACTATGGGTAGCAGAAGAATACGAAGAAGACATACCTAGAAGGGACGAATGGAAGAAACAACGAGCGAGCAAGAATGGCGAGCGTGAGACAACGAAGAGGCAAATGCTTCACTCGAACCAAGCCCTATAGAACAAGTGACGAACGAGAACAAAGGACGAATGAGAACAAATGACGAACGAGAGAGGGATAAGGGGGACTCTGAGTGCAAGAGCGGAAAAATTAGAGTAAGAGGGAAAGGACGACAAGATGGTGAAAGGGCAAATGAAGAGGTAAAGTGAGGAAGTCAAGGGCGCAAGGGCTACTTAAAAGCGGAAAAGAGCCGTTACGGGGAGGGGGCAGTTACTAAATTACGGTAACTGCAAAAAACCCCCCTTTTCCAATCTTTAAATAAAATTAAACTAAAAACTTAATAAAATTAAATGAAGAAATACCAACCGTTTCGATAGTTTCCCGCCATTTGACATCATAAGACCGAGCTCATAACTTAAACGCATGCCACTTGATCGCTTGGCCTGAGCTTGGGGGGCTGATGTACCGGGCTGAGGATGAGCACCGAGCTCATCCCCTGAACCCCAGGCTCACCTCACTGACCGGGCCGAACTCGAGATAAACAGAACGTATCTGGACAAATATGGACATATATCTTTTCCCTGATTTATCGAGATTCTTGGGCCTGAAGCAATCTTCCCCATGAAATCCACGAATATGGAACCCTAATTATGATCCCTATAAATACCGATAGAGGACTCAAAATCGACACGAAATAAAACCTAAATTATTCATACAAATCAACGAGGGTTCCAACCCCTCACGCCGCCGGATTTCTCAGGGCCAAGCTGAGCTCGGGCCACCTCAGAATTCAGCAAGAACAGAAATAATACATGCCATATATGTGAAATTGTGCAAATATTAACTCATAGATAAAACCAAATCCTTTGACATACATCTCTTACTTGAGAATTAAAATATTAACTACAACAAAACGAGTTCATTGAAGAGGAGTTGATTGGTAGATCTCCTAAAAGAGCTTAATAGGAACCAACGGCCTCTAAAACATTACCTTACACTAACATCTGAAAACATGAACATCAAGTGTTGCATCCTCTCTATTGATGAGCTCAAACATACAAACATCTCCAGGTTGCAGTTTATTTTCTCTAGCAAATGAGGACCAACCAGCAGAGAACTTGCCTGAAGCAGTCTTTTTGCTAAATACAAGCTTTACAGACCACAATTTCTTTTTGAACTGCATCATCACATTCCGGATCATATTTATAAAATACTTTCTGACGAAGTTACTTGGAACCAGCTGCATCAAGTCATATATATGTATGTTCATCACTGTCAGAACAAATCAAACAATTCATGAAGAATAGTAATACTAGCATAAAATTAAAAAAAAATAAAAATGGGAAAATTGCACTTATCCCCCTGAGATCTTCCAAAATAACATTCACCACATTCCCTCTAAATTTTGAAAAAACACCTCTCCTAGATAGAATTAAAGAAGGGCTGTGTTATAGGTATCTAAGCACTTGGGAAACTCACTCTTAAAAGATAGCTCTCAAGGGGGAAGAATCAAGTCACTTAAATACCTAATCGAACATCCCAAGGGCCTGAAGCACCCCATAATACCAGAGTCCCTATCAATAAAAGGTGTGTTACACTTTATTATATGTTATTAAATACATAAGGGAGGTGAGTGTCTTCGTAAAAGTTAGAGGGAATGTGAGTGTTATTTTAAAAGGACAAGGTGAGTATAGTTTCTCTTTCTCCTAAAATATGCACACCTATTAACAAATTTAGTTAGTTAACTAAACTTTACCGGCATCTACATATATTAGCCTGCAAATTTTGAGTTAAAGTGGCCACGAAAAAGGGATTTTCTGATGTGAATTTGCTAGCTTCTTTAAGAGCTGTGGTTGATAACATCTATGAGTTGAAATGGCTCTCCAACTGGAAAGATGTTTTACTTGAAGTCCCACCTGTCCAGTTAGTTGAAGGATGCTTTATGTAGCAGCTTGAAATATCTCTATCTGCATTTTAATAGAACTCAGTTTTGGGCTTATATAGAGTAATAAAAACTACCTGAGATTTAAGATGCAAATTACACGCTTGGATATATAGAGTTCTAACATGTACTTGTTGCCGATAAAATCTAGAAAGACATTTACATTCAAAATCAAGGATTCTGCCGGTTGTTAAATTTACTAAGACTTGACTCCTATAAAGTGAAGAGCAATAACCGATGATTGAAAAATTAAAAGTTAAGATTGTGATAAATACAGTCATATTCATAATAGTTATGCATTTGTTTAAATTTCAACAGTTGATTTTTCAATTAATAGCTATACTCTTCGCTTTATTCTCAAAACTCAAAAAGTCAAATGTGAATCCTTCTTTCTGAAAGAAGTTAAGCCTAATTTAACTACAGTTCCTTGAACTGGCTCTGAATCCCCATTGCGTATATAATAAAAATAGTGTATTACCTTGTGAAATGGGGCTACTTGGTTTCTCTGCCTCTCGAAAGATGGAAACTTTGAATGCAAGTCCCTGGATCAGCTCAAAAACACAAACATCCTCCACATTCAACTTATTTTCTGATACAAACTTCTCCCATTCCCCTTCAATTCTAAGAGAAGAATAAATAACAGGCCAAGTTCTCCCATCCACCTCAAGGATGACGACTTCATTTGTTTTCTTCAAATCTTTTTCTGCAGATTGCGGCAGTGTTTCCTGGGATTTGTTTTTTAAATATATAAAACTATAAGAACTAAGAATTATATTTCTGCTGCAGCATTCGTATAAAAGAGGCTAAGTCGTGACCATGCATATACTTAATCAAATGGTCACCAAGTAATCTCCATGAATAAAGAATAGTTTCATGACAAGCTTGAAAGAGGATGTTGAGGTCTGAAAGTTGTGGCTTTGTTTAAAGCAGTAGCAGTTAACTGCTCTACTTTTGGGCATTCAATGTTAAAAATTCCTTCACCCTCATCTTCTGAAAAATTGAAAATGACATGAGTAAGTTACGAAACATTGGTCTCCAAAAGTCAATTGAACCAACAACATGATCTGATCATGACATACATACCTTCTAATATTTGCTTTATAAATTTTGCTTCTTGAGACCTAGTACTTCTAGTTTGGATGTGCTGATACAAGTTTACCCCACTGAGGATTCTTTCAAGATTTGTAGTTGTACTATTTTTCATTTTCTTACAAGTTGAGGAGATGATACTGTGGATGTCACTCTGGTCGTTTGGCATGAAAATTGCTCATCCAAAACTTCAACACAATCATCATTAATCTGCACAAGGCTATCATTTCCATCAAGAGTTCCAAGGGGAAGATAGTCTATTTCAAGGTCACTGTTGTCAAGTATGTGCACATCAAAATGAAAAGTTCCCTGATATTCAAAGAACACCAACTGTCCATGATCTAGAGAATTGTATGTGGCAAACTTCTTCCAACCCTTTTGAAACCAAATCTCACCATCATGCTTGGTCCAATATATTTCCCATTCAGCACCATTTGGAGACTTGAGAAACACCAGATTTGACATTCCATCTTGATGGAGGACCATCTCCCAAGCATGAGAATTACAAGATAAATGCAAAGTTAAATAGAAGCTCAAGTTGAAGAAGAGTTGACCAAGTCAAAGTCAACAAGTCAAAGTCAAAGTCAAAGGTCAACTCTTGGAAGTCAATAAATTGGGCAAATGAAGCCTTGTAATTTTCTAAGTATTTTGTAATTACTTTAGCTTTAATTTGTGTAAAGCTTGGACCTATGTTTGTTTATGAATTTCGGCCAAGTTCCTTTTATGGACATGTTGACTTCTATTTGTGTTGGTCAAAGCCTCTTAAGATGGGCTTAAGTGTCTTATGACCCAACTAAGCAAGTGTAATATACTCTCTTAAAAGAGAGTGGATAGATTAGGAGAGAGAATTAATGGAATTGCCACTAACTTCATTTAAATTTCCACCACTTGATTATCCCATAATTAAAGGTGTAAATTTAAGTCAAGTTCTAAATTGTTGACTCTCATCTAAGAAAGGATTCTAGCCTTAGGATTTACTTCTAATCCAAGGCATAAAATTTCATCTTAATTAATCCATGATCATCACAAACTTAAATGAGTTATGAGCCTCTTGATCTCATTAACTCTAGATCCTTCTTGAATTGATCAAGTGAGGGGTGCTTAGCATCACTTGATCAATCCATTAAGGATCAAGTGGCTAGGATGACTCAAGGCCAACCACACACAAGGGGTCTTATAACTTAGACAATTTCCATTTTGGTAATCACTTTGGTCATTTATGAAAAGAGAATTTCTAAGACTAAATTCTTGAGAAAAGGAGAGAGCTCTCCTAGGGTTTCTTCTAAGAACCTTGAATCTTATCATGGATCCATGATCCAAGTGGCGATTCTGCAACCAAGCTTATTGGATGCTTCATCCATGGTGCTTACCACACTTCTTCCTTTTTCCATTTTTGATTTCTTTCTTCCCCCTTTTGTGTTGACCATGAGCTATCATTGCTATATATTGAGTTATTCCGCTGTTTAAGAGTGATTGAACATTGGTGAATGAAGATTGGTGCACCCCTTTGCTTATTCATGAAGATCCCTTACATGTTCCTCATGGGTTTGCATCAAATTTGGTATCAAGAGCTTGTTCTTCACCTAGTTGTTCTTTACTTGTGGTATTGAGTCTAGCTCCTATCTTTTTGATTTTAATTTTTGATTCAATTGAATTTTTATTTGAGTTTTGTTGTGTGTCTTGGCTGTCCAATACATAGATGAGATGTTCTGACACTCATGGTAGATCATACATGGCTTATCTTACATGCTAGACACATTCTAGTTGATAGCCCCCATGTGTTTGATGAATTTTCTCAATGTGTATTTTGTGTCATCCTTTCTGGAATTTGAATCCCCTGCATCATATGTGGCTTAATTAGTGCTTATATGTGTTATTACTATGTGCATTGCTCATTATAAGTTCAAGTTACCACTACCATGCATTATCTTGCTTGTTAACAAAGTTTGACTTGACTTGCTTGAGTATTTGAGCCTATACTTGGACTGTCCAGCAAAGAATATTCAAAAGAAAATATAAAAAAACAAAAGAAAGGAAAAGAGCAAGAGAAAATATTCAAAGAAAAGAGTCAAAGAAAAATTCAAGAAAAGAAAAATACAAGAAAAGAAGTTTGAAGAAAATTTGAGTGAAAAATTAGTAGCTCTTGTAGTAGAAATATTGGTCCCTATGTGTGGATCTAGAGGGGGGTGAATAGATTCTTGTTAAACTTTACCCCAAATTCGCGTGTTTCTAATTCCTTTTAATTCAACCGAAAGCTAATCTTGATTACCTATCAATTACCTTTCAATTACAGATTCAATTACAAGTTCAATTACTGATTCTATTCCTAAACCAATTAATGAGTTGATTATCAATGCAGTTTCCAAATACAAAGCAGAATATGATCAATAACAATATAGTGAAAACTGTAAAGAGAGTAAGGAAGAAGATGAGTGCACAGCGATGTATACTGGTTCGGCCAACTGCCTACGTCCAGTCCCAACCCAACAACTGTTGCGATTGGCTTTCCACTATCAAATGATTCCTTTTGTATCCTTTTACATTCACTCTGCAACAAGCAATACAAACAAAATCAAAACACCCAAAAATGTTTCTTCAACCTCGAAGAACAACTTCCAGACCTTGGCACCTCCAAGATCAAAACTTTGAGAATCACTTCTCAAACACAATGCTCTATCTAGAGAGACCTCTCTCCTAGAGCAACAACCCAAATTGGAAAATACAAAGATCAAGTAAAAGAATACACCTCAAGTGCGGAATCTGATCACAAATGAACACTATGAAATCCACCCAATCAAAGGAATGAATCAAGTTTCCTTTTGTCTTTGAAAACCTTGATGAACTCTATGTAAAGAGCATATGAAAGTGTAAGAGTTGATTCAAGAAGCTAGGTTTTCAAGAATCTCATATGTTTCATCAAGATTATACTTATAGAACCAATTTGGAGGAAGAAAACGTGCAAATGAAATAAGCTACAACGGTCAATGTAATTGATCCCAAATGCATGTAATCGATTACACTAGCCGTTAGAGCCTCCAAACTGATTTTCCAGGCATGTAATCGATTACCACGATCATGTAATCGATTACATTGAAGAGGAAACCCGTAAAAGAAATTTCAAACCATGTAATCGATTACATTGGAGATGTAATCGATTACATCAATAGGTTAAGCCATGTAATCGATTACATCAACCATGTAATCGATTACACTAGAGAGCAAAAATAATGTAATCGATTACATACACCATGTAATCGATTACACCAGAGAGGAAAACAAATGTAATCGATTACATCACCTCTGTAATAGATTACATCAGTGAAAAATGGATTTCCAGGTTTTTCAAAACTGTTTTTCACATAGGGAAATCAAACATTAGTCATATGATCATCCATACTCAAGTTTTAACCATTCTCTGGGGCCTCAAACAAAGAACTCAACACATTCATGCCTAAACTCAACAAACAATACATGGATCAATCCTAATTACACTTCATCTATGGAAAACCGAAAATACATTTATCAAAACCAAAACCACTAAGAGAGTCATAATCGTATCTACAAGCTTTAGGTCCAACAATCTCCCCTTTTTGGTTTTGATGTACCAAATCATAGTTGAGGTTTTCCTAGAGTTTTAGGATATGTGTTGTTCTTTGACATACCTCGCATATGTTAGAATTTTCCGAAAATACAATATGCATATGCACTACTAATCAATCATTCATTCAAATATGTATGACATGATTCAATCACAATTTTATAGATCAAGACCAATGAATCATAACAGAATCTCAAAGCAAATTTTATTCAATATCCAAAAGCAATAACATAGTTCAGATTTTCAAATAAACAGTAAAAACATAACTTCAAATCACTAATCAATACTAGAAGCCTATCAAATCACTAATCAATACTAGAAGCCTATCAAAGCTAATCTCAACTCTCAACTCCCCCTATCTAGGATAACCTAACTATTCTCCCCCTATTTGGTATATCAAACCAAAAAGAGAGATACAGAGAGGGGTCACTGATCATCACCATCATCATCATCTTGGTTGAGGCGCTCCATGATGGATTCCATCAAGGACTTCATGTCAAGGAAATGCAGATTTTGATTCCTTTCCAATTCTTTAATCTGCTTTCCCAGATCATCTTGGCGTTTATCCATCTCATCCAGCCTATCAATGACAATGGACTCAAATCTAGACTTAGGGATGTACTCCCCAGCTGCTGAATCCCCATCATCATCAGAAGGAGGATGTTCTTCTGGTTGTGGTTGTTCTTGTTGTTGTTGTTGTTGTTGTTGTTGTTGTTGTGGTTGGTCTTGTTGTTGTTGTTGAATTTCTTCTCTAGATATCCAACCTTCTGCTGTCTTGGTCAACCTCATCTTTTTCAGCATCATATCACCAAGAACATGGATATCCTCGACCAATTCTCTGCTCATTGGAGACATCCACTTGACACTTTCTCGCAAACACGTGAGATAAACAAACCATATGGACATTTGAATTCATGAAATTTCTTTACCTTGGTCATGTTGTCCATGACAACATGACCCCAATCAATCAATTCCATTTTTCAGGGCGGCCATCAAAATCATATCTTCTTCCATGAGTGCGCATGATTGGTACCCCTAGCGACCAAAACCCAAAGATATTGTATAATGAAGAAGACGGTCGTCAATGTTGAGACCACCAATACCAAAAGTCTTCCTCATACCTCGTTCTCTCCTTGCTTGTCATTTCCTCCTCCCAAACCTCTCGGATTTTTCAACATGCTCATATAAAAAGCATCCTTCTCAGTAGTTCAATGCCTTCCTCTCGCGATTTTCCATAGTAGGGACTATACCCTCATTCGTTATTCCACCAAGATTGAAGAATATGTCGAAGTCGAACAATGGATACTCCTTTAACTCTCAGACATAACTCTTCCCGAGTTAGGGTGATATTTCAGATTAGAGTAGAACACCCTTACCAAATCAAATCAAAATGAAACCCCTCACCCCAACAAATTTCTCCAAGTTCGATCTCGGAGCATGGAGTGAAAGGTAAATCCTTCATGGTCCAGCTATCTTAAGTCCACAATCTTTGGGGTACGAGTTCCCTGTTTGCGAAATCGGTGAAGAAACGAGTTTCTTGTTCCTTCGTGGTGAACCATGGGTTGTGATGCACGAGATTCTTCTAAGCCTTCCTTTTTGGAAGAGGTTTCTTGTCTCTTCTTGGTACGTCTTTCCTCTTGGATGTCTCGGCTAGCTCTAGCTTTCATCCTTTTCTGCTTCCTTGTCCGTCCATGGTTGAATGTTGGTGATGAAGAAGAAAAGATTGAAGGTTGAAGATGAGGAAGGAGATGGTTCGAGTTCACGAGAGAGAGAATGGGGCTCTTGAGATTTTAGGGTTTATGAATGAGAAAGTGAAATCAAAAACCTAAAACACAACTAAAATGCCTCACAATGCAGACTAGAAACAATGAATCTAGGAATGGGCTTCCAAGAATGCAAAAACACCAAGCCCAGAAACGAAAAACAACTCTGAAAAACCCTTTCAGAGCGCATGTAATCGATTACATATATGATGTAATCGATTACATCAGAGGAAAAACAAGGTATTTGTGAAGCAGAGCACCCATGTAATCGATTACACATTTGATGTAATCGATTACATCCGAAATCAACCACCATCTAATCGATTACATTGGGGATCGTAATCGATTACATCCGAAACCCAATCTGTTGTAATCGATTACATAAACCGTAATCGATTACATCAGAGCCAAAAATGCCTGTAATCGATTACATACATGTTGTAATCGATTACATCCTATAGAAAATCACAAATCAAGTTGAAAATAGGCTATGTACTGCAATGTTCATGGATTTCACATATAGAATGATTGAAAAACATTTGATTCTTCATGTTAATGGTCAAGATCATGTAATGCAATGAATTCATACCAAATTTTAGCACAATGAATGATTAAACTATCATACTTACAACACTTATGTAAGATGTTCTTCACTTAGTATACCAAGATTGGTTCTAAGTTTGAAGAACCTCTCCTTAGGTAGAGGCTTTGTGAAGATATCCGCGAGTTGATTTTCTGTGTCAATGAATTCCACCTCACAATCTCCTTTCTCAACATGATCTCTAATGAAGTGATGACGCACCTCGATGTGCTTTGTTCTTGAGTGTAAGACCGGATTCCTCGTGATACTAATTGCACTTGTGTTGTCACACTTGATTGGGATGTGATCAAGCTTTAGTCCAAAATCTTCAAGTTGTTGCTTTAACCAGATTGTCTGGGCATAACAGCTTCCAAAGACCCACATACTCTCCTCACTTTGTGGATAGAGCAACACAGCTTGCTTCTTGCTATACCAAGAGACTAAGCTTTCTCCAAACAAGTGACATACTCCACTAGTACTTTTCCTATCGGTTTACAACCAAAGAAAGTCAAGATCACTAAAACCAACCAATGTAGGATACGTACCTTTAGGATACCACAAACCACAGTTCGTAGTTCCTTTGAGATACTTCAAGATTTTCTTCACACCGTGTCATGTGTGATTCCTTTGGTGCAGATTGAAATCTTGCACAAACACACACACCGAACATGATGTCCTGGCTACTTGCTTTGTGAGATACAAGAGTGATCCAATGATCCCTCTATATCTTGATTGGTCTACACTTTGTCCAAATTGCATCATTATCCAAATGGAGATTAGTTGACATAGGGATAGTAGAGATCTTACAACTCTCCATGTCGAATTTCTTCAAGTAATTCCTTGATGTATTTTGCTTGATGTATGAAGATTCCATCTTTCAGGTTGTTTGACTTGCGCATCTAGGAAGAATTTGAGTTCTCCCATCATAGACATGTCAAACTCCCCGCATGCTATTCACAAACTCTTCACACAGAGATTTGTTAGTTGATCCAAAAATGATATCATCAACGTAAACTTGAACCAACAAAATACAGGTTTGACTTTCTCCTTATGAAGAGAGTCTTATCAACATTACCTCTCGCTAACCCTTTTGACAACAAAAACTTACTCACCTTTCATACCATTGTCTAGGGGCTTGTTTTAGGCCATAGAGGGCCTTTTTCAGGTTGTACACATGCTCGGGGTATCCAAATCGGTGAATCCAGGAGGTTGTGAAACAAAAACTTCTTCATTTATATAGCCATTCAAGAAAGCACTCTTAACATCCATTTGAAATAACTTGAAATCATGTATACAGCAAAAAGCAAAACTCAAAACTCTAACAGCTTCTAGTCTAGCAACAGGGCATATGTTTCACCGAATCTATTCCTTCTTGTTGATTATAACCCTTAGCTACTAGTCTAGCCTTATTCCTAACCACAACACCGTTCTCATCTAGCTTATTCTTAAACACCCATTTTGTTCCAATTACATTCATATTTCTTTTAAAAGGTACTAACTCCCATACGTTATTCCTTTTAAATTGATTCAACTCCTCATGCATAGCAATCATCCAAAATTCATCGTTCACAGCATCATCAATACAAGAGGGTTCAAATTGAGATACAAATGCATAATCATCACAAAACATGTTAAGAGTAGATCTAGTAGTTACTCCCTTATGGATGTCACCAATGATGTTGTCAAGAGATAAATCTCTTGGTTTCCTCCATTCTTTTGGAAGATCATGAGAAGTGGTTGGTGGCTCTTCTTTGTTCTTCTTCTTGCTAGTGCTTTCTTCACCTACATGCTCATCATCATCAACAAACACACTTCCCTTTTGGGGATTATTAGTTTCATCAAACTTAACATGCACATTTCCTCAATGCACATTCTCCTTTTATTAAATACTCTATATGCTTTACTTGATGATGAATACCCAATAAACACACCTCATCACCTTGGCATCAAACTTACCAAGAGGCTCTTTGCTATTATTCAAAACAAAACACTTGCACCCAAATACCCGAAAATGAGAGATATTGGGTTTCTTGTCTTTATAGAGTTCATAGGGGTTTTCTTTAAAATAGGACGAATCACAATTCTATTTAGAACATAAATGCAAGCGATGGACACCGCATCAGCCCAAAAATATTTAGGCAAATCACTTTCATTTAACATAGTTCTTGCTAGTTCTACTAAAGATCTGTTTTTCCTCTCAACAACCCCATTTTGTTGTGGAGTTCTTGGAGCGGAAAAGTTGTGATCGATTCCATATTTTTCGCAAAACTTTTCAAAAGACTCATTTTCAAATTCACCTCCATGATCACTCCTAATGGACTTGATTTTCAAATCTTTTTCGTTTTGAATCTTTTTAGCAAGTATTTTGAAAACTTTGAAAGTGGTGTCTTTACTTGGTATAAATGCCACCCAAGTAAAACGAGTAGTCATCTACTACAACTAGTCCATATAGGTTTCCACACAAACTAGCGTTCTAGATGGACCAAAGAGATCCATGTGCAAAGCAATTCAAGCGATCTAGAAGTTGAAACAACATTTTTAGATTTGAAGGAGCTTCTAGATTGCTTGCCTTTCTGACATGCATCACATAGGCCTTCTCTTTTGAATTTTAAATCGGGTAACCCTTGTACTAGATTCTTAGATGACAGTTTATTTAGTTGATGAACATCAATATGAGCTATACGTCTATGCCAAAGCCATGACAAATCATCGCTTGCCTTGAGCAAGGCATGCATGATATGATGATGAATGATCAAGTTCAAGGATATAGATGTTACCACGTCTCTTACCAACCATCAATGCCTCATTCGAATCGCTGTTATTGATTTTGCAGCAGTCTTTGTCAAATGATACTTGATAGCCTTTGTCACATAATTGGCTAATACTCAGAAGATTGAACTTCAAACCTTCCACAAGCAGTACATCCTCGATCACGAGTTGGATTTGTCTCCAACAAAGACACAATACCCAAGTATTTTACCTTTGTTATTATCTCCATACACTAATCAACCATTCTTTGGATTTGAAGGAGATAAAGTTGCTCTTGTCACCCGTCATATGTCTTGAGCAGCCACTATCCAAATACCATGTTGAGTGTTTGGCTCTCAAGCACACCTACACAGAAAGATATAATTTGGTTTTTGGTACCCAAATCTTATTGGGTCCTTTCATGTTAGAACAATGACTATCTTTCTTAATCCATTTAAACAATCCACTATCTAAACCTTTCTTTCTAATCATGCAATTATAGTTGTTATGTCCAGGTTGCATACAATAACTACATGAGAAAGTTCTCGTTTACTTGGTTTGTTTAAATGTGTAGAACTTCTTGTTATTCTTTTTCAAAGGGGCAATAAACAATTTACACTTTAAAAAGGGTAGTTTCAAGTCATCATTTTCCTTTTTCAGATTTTGAACATTGTTCTTTAAAACCGAAATTTCATTTTCTAAATCTGAAATTTTAATTTTCTGAACCTTACTCAATTTTTCAAATTTTTCTGCTTCTTTGAAGAGCTCACAAAAAGCAGTATACAGTTCATCATGATCTTGAGTAGATGAATCAGAATCACTTACCTCATTATCAGAATCTGAATTTGCCATAAGACACAAGTTGGCTTCTTCATTTTCACTCTCACTGGAGGATGAGCAGTCATTTTCTTCCCAAGCAATGTAGGCCTTCTTCTTGCGAAACCGGTCCTTCTTGGGTCTTTCTTCTTGCTCCACTCTTCTAGGATCACTGCTGTTTGATTTCTTTAAGTTGGGACACTCCGATCTGTAGTGTCCAGCCTTGCCACATTCATAGCATGTGACCTTTGAAGATGAGGCTTTTCTAGCATTATTAAACCTCTTCTTGTTGTTGTTCTTCCTCATGAACTTCTTGAATTTTCTTACCATGAGGTTCATGTGCTCTCCTCCTTCTCCTATGCTTGTTGTCGCTCTCTCGTTCCCAATCCCCAATTCCCCAAAAGGAATGGCGGAGGCTAGGGTTTCTCTACTAGTGTGTATCTGGTCCGCCTCCAAACTGCCTTTTATTGATAATAACTTGTTATATTTATAACCTTCAGAATTGGACATGGGCTTCCTTTGATAAGATCTTAAAAGATAAAATTAGATCTTTATTTTTGAAATAAGATAATATCTTTGGCTTCTTTTGCAAAAGATAAGATAAGATAGGATCTTGGAAGATAAGATAGAATCTTGGGCTTGCTGCGAGTCCAACTCGCGCGAGATCATGTTCCAGAGAGCAAACGTCCTGTGCAAGTTAAGGTATCTTGCGTGATATGGGTTGATGAGCGCGAGATGAACCTCCAGAGAGTTCTTGTTCTTCACTGAAGCCCTAATTCGCGTGAGTTGAATTCCAACTCGCGAGAGATGCATGAAAACATATGTTTTTCTCCTATTTTTGGTTATTTTTACCCTGAAACACTTAAACACACCATCAACAAGCTCTAACACGAATTATTATGAATTAAGAGTAATTAGAGTTATTTTAGGTGGCTGAAAAGTATAAAAAGGACAATTTATTATATAAAAAGAGTGCAAAAATAACTCACTTTTGTGAGTTAGGGTTTTACAAATTAAGTACAGAGCTTTTTGCAGCGTGTTCGCCAACTTGAAAACGTGCAAGTGAAGTCCTTTATATAGGCAACATCTTTGAGAGATCCGTTAGACTGAACTTTTGTGACTGTTGTCCTTTTCAATAAGCTTTCACATTATGTGGCGAAGATCAATCAGAATAATTAATGATAAGCAGTAAAGTCAGCGCAATTTAAGTACCTTTTTCTGACATGATCAGAGGGGATAACAAAAACATAATTTTCTTTTCGTGTTGCATAGGTTTTGCATAGTATCCAACAACTTTTGGAAGCTTCTTCAAGTAACGACTATATTTGAAAAATTTGCGCGCGTTACTCAGGTAAATGAGTTGGACTTCATTAATCTTCACAGACGATTGGTCTTCATATTCTTCAGTTTGAAACTTCGTCTTGAAAGGACTTTGTTAAACCTGATCTGAAGGCTTCGTTTTAAGCATATCGTCTTATGTTTTCATCTTGTGGTATGCTTTCGGACAGACGAATGACTTGGACTAAGATGAACTTTGAGGGGTTATCTTCTGTCTATTCTTGTTCCGTCTGACTTTGGCCTGCAATGCTTCAGTCTGATGTGTTCCGTCTGTTTTGTAATTAATCAAAACTTGAGACGATAATCATCTTGATCTAACAGTACTTAAGCCCCGGTTCTTGAAAAATGTTGCTACTATGATGTTGACAACTCACAAGGTTTCATTAAATTCATGAGAATGTTGAGCATGCTTCTAATGGATGGATTAAATATGTTGAAGTTATTAAGTCTAATGGCTATTTCAAGCTTTCCATCTATATAAAGACCGATGATTGAAGATATGAAGTTAGAGATTACTCTAAAAAAAAAAAGATGTTCTATTTCCAAATATCTTATAAAAGACTTTCATTTTTCATTGTATATCCTTCTTTGCGTAGATGTTATCTTTATTAGAGAAACCCATTTTTTGTAAATATTTACCTTTAGCGATAGTGTTATCCTGTAGAGGCTATAACATAAGAATACTTAGTGTTGTTATCCTAAATATGAAGATGTTATCTTTAAAGAATACATGGGTTAGCCAGAAGTGGTTAAGATTCAAATAATACTTGTAATCTTCACTATTAGTGAAATCTTAGTTGTTGCTAAGAATATGGACATAGTCTTTCTTATAAGACAAACCAGTATAAACATTTTGTGTCATTTACTGCTTGTTCTTACTTTGTCTAACCAATTTTCCAACTAGGACTGTTATGTTAACATATTTGGTCACTATGAAAATCTTTTTATAAAAAGTTTGAAACCATTCATGTGACTCATTAGACAATGTAATCTGTGTTGAAAATTTATTTGTAAAAATTTTCTTTTTAACAAAATTTAACCCCTCTTCTTGTATTTTACTTTTATAGTTTAGTATCAGAGCTTAGCCTCATTAAACACTTTGCAACTGTTAGAGGAAAAAATCCAATATGACAAACACCTCAACAATGTTCATCACATAAGGATTTTTCATGAACAAGCCTCCAACCTTCTTTGGAGATCATTATCCTTATTAGGATAACAAAATATAGATGTATATCAAGTCAATTCAATACAGACTATGAAACTCACCAAGCCTAAGAGGAAGTGGGGAAATGAAGAATACTTCACTCAAGAATTAAATAACAAGGCACAATATCATATCACTTGTTCTTTGTCGAGAATAAAGTATAATAGATTTTGTTGTTATAAATGCCAAAGAACTATAGGATTGTAACACCTAAAAATTTCTTCCGTTACAAGTTACGTAATTTAAGTTAATAAATTTAAGTATATGTATTTGGATATTTTAAATGATTTGTTTTAAGGATGTTTTTGAATTTAAAAACTTTCATTAATTAAATTAATAAATGTTTGTTATAAGTGGTACAAGTTGATTTTAATAAAATTAGTATATCTTGTTGAATTTAGAATAAAATATTGGATAAGATAGAGATATCCAAAATCTTATCTAGTGGATATGCTTGTGTGCATGAGATTTTGGAAAAAAAGATGAGGCTTATCATGAATTCTAGATGATTGGAAATGTTTTTGAAAAGTGAGGATGAATGGAACTAGGATGGTTGGTCGCTAACGGGTCGATGTAATGGCCTAGGACTTGGAGGGTATTCACGGTGGGGAAAGCTTCCACTATGGCCGATCACCATGAGTGGGAAGTGACTCCTATTGCAACACATGTTACCCTGACTGTAACTGTCTAGTATTTCTAGTGAGAGTGTTAGAGGTGACATGTACTCCTAGACATCGCTAAATGTTTTGATGGTACCAGATGACATGAGAGTGAGGTGTGAGTCGCATGCATCATGCTGGGTTGCATAGAATGGTTAGTTTTAATGTATGGTGAATGACATGTTCTTTGTATCCCTTTATATTTTGATGTATTGTACTATCTTTGTAGTCTTTTTTTATTATATCTAATATGTGAACTAACCCTTATTGTGTGTCTGTGGCTTGACACCTGTGATGAACCCTTGAATGGGCGAGCAGATAGATAGTAGGTGGGAGGCGGAAGAACCTTAGGCTAGGAAGCTTTCAGACTAAGACTTCGTTATGTTAAAAGACTTGACTTGTGTTGTTTTTTTTCTTGGTGTTTGATTTCATTACCATTAATGTTGTAAATTAAGATTTTGGTATTTCATGTTAGTTCACACTACTAGCAGAGATATTACAAATTTATCTTTTTGAGTTTGAATGGTTGAAGAAAATTTCACAATTTGCTTTATGAATAAAATTGAGTTCCCAGAATTTAATGGTGTAATTATTTTCCCGCGAACTATGGAGAAATTAGGACATAAATTAGTAGAAATTGAGGTGTTACAAAGTTGAAATTAGGACGTAGATTGGTAGAAATTGAGGTGTTACAAGGATAGTCTTAAGGTATCTTATGAAGACACCAAGAATGTCAGACTGAGAAAGATTGTCATTCTTTAGAGAGAATATGAGATGTTCTCAATGAAGACATGAGAGTCCATTGAAGGCATGTTCGGAAGATTCTAAGTTATCCTAAATGGGTTAACAATATGAAGATTTTGGATAGTCTTCTTATTTACTGAGAAGTCATGTCTACTGCCATCTCAATGGGAAGAAACATGAAAACTTGACTTTTCATGAGTTAATAGGAGCCTTGAGAGTTCATGAAGTACACACTTGCAAGAAGGATAAAATCAAAGTGTAAGAGCCCATTCCTCTTCAAGTTGAAGAAGAGGCTCTAAAACCTGAAGAATCCAAAGCCAAAATGAAGAAAAATAAGGCTTTCGGATGAAGATCAATTTGAATATCTTAAGAAATGGACCTAACTAGAACTAAGATCACCCAAATTAGAGAAATAATTAAGGTTTCAATTCAGCCTTGAATTAAGGGAAAACAAATAGGAAAATAACTACAATAGTAGTAAATGAAATTGATTCAAGTTTATGATTAGGGCAACGAACAATTTACTTTCACTAGAGATGGTAAAGAAAACAAATAAACAATAATATCAAATTGGTGTCACAAATATAAAGGATTGATAAGCCAATGATCGCCACAAGAAACAATATTTTTTATTAGATCATGTGAAGGTAGAAAAAATCATAGCTGAGAAAGCTTCTTACAAATCCTGAATAATCTTGTGTCCATTCATATTTAATTCAAGTGTTTTGATTACAATGTTAATTAAAAATTATGTTTTAACTAAGTAAAAATCAAACTAACATTAATATAAGCTACCAAAATATCTCATTGGTAATTAGAATTATGTTGGCTACAAGTGCCGAGGTTCAATTCTTATTGAAAGTTTTTTTCTATAACTTTATTTAATGAAAAAAATGCAAACATTTATCTTATGTTAATTTGGTTATTATACATCATGTGTTATCTTCATGAGTAAAAAAAAAAAAAAAAAAAAAAAGAAAAAGAACTAGAGAGAGAAACATGACATTAAGTAACCCAAGATATAGTTATCCAATCTCTTGTCAAGCATTAAATGAGTGCCACATACTCTACTCATGTCCCATTAGTCGCACCAATATCAACTTTCAGGTTTATCTTTGATCACCAGGACCACCAAGCCAACCCATATGAGCAAACAACAACTAGTTTTCACTCACCGGTAGTGTTTAACAATTCTATACTCGCTCAAATGGAAAGCATATTTGTACAGTCTCTCTCCATTGCAAAAACTCCAAAGTTTCAAACTTCATCTCTGTTGAATTCACCACTCTTACTTCACTCCAGTCCCACTTCAGTTGCTTTCAGTTCAGTAACCCAACATCATTTGCCCAAGTGCTTTCTGATTCAGCCACCAGCTGGTGTTAGATCCAAAGCAAAGGAAAATCAGAACCTGGGAGCTGTACACGCCTCTGAGGCTGCAAACCCAACAACCGATGATGCAGAAAGATGGCTTCTTGAACCAGTTGGTCAGTTACATTTTCCTCTACGATTTGCTGTTTTAACATACTAAAATATTGCATAGACTGTGACGCAAATTATGAAGATAGGAGACTGTGACGCAAATTATGAAGATAGGATCATAGGAATGTAGGGTGTACATAAATATGGGTTGAGTTGGGGCAATTGTACTAGCATATGTTAGAGTCCTAAATCCTGATATGTTATAAAATGTTTTTCTTGATACCCAATTTAAGATGCAACATAGATGCACCTAAACATGATGACTGATGAGCACCTCTTACTAATTCCTGAAGGATTCAACAAGTGACCGGGAAATTCATGTAAAAAGTTCATCTTGCAATTCATTTGTGTCTTTCTGGTTATTCAATGGAAGAGGACTAATTGAATCTGTAAAGGTGATAGATACCCTTCATATGATTTACATCTCCCTATATTGCTCTGTCACTTTGTGTGGTAGATCAAAGACACTCGAAATCTGTGACTTGTAGTATGGTATTGTCTGCAATTATTTTCCCCACTTCAGTTCTATCATGTTCCTGAATTTGAATTCCTTATACTCTTGTTTTAGAACTTAGAAGTTCAATCCTTCATAAGATTAGGCCAACTTGATCAATGGACACCATTGTCCTGTGTTTTGCAACTTCCTGATTTAGCAACTAGATGCCACTATGCCAACCATACCATGAAGAACGAAAATGAAGCTTCAGCAGTTCGGCTACATAACAGTAGCAAGAGCACAAGATTTACTGATTAAAAAATCTGTAAAATATTATGCTGAATGGTTTACAATACAAGTTAAAACTAATTCTGGCAATTTTGTTTATATTCTTCTAGATAACATGTAATAAGCTTCTTCAAGTTCAGGACTTGCATTTTGGAATATTGGAAATCCTTTTATTGTTCTCTTACCTGTCTTACTAGATAACTTAATTCACACCAAAACTTCTACCAGAACCATGACGCATGATATTATCTTTCATTATTTTAGTTCTTGACTAAATAAATAAGTGAGATAAATCCTACATCATATTATAAATAGGACTTATTCTGTTATCTACTCGAGTATCTCTTTAAATATGATTTTCTTTGTCCTGAGATTGACAAGATGTTTATCACATTGAAAATATAATCTTGTTTGATAGGAGATGGTGATACAAGGCATATAGGCTTCAAGGTTGAGATGCCAGGTGCATATGAAATTGCTTCTGTAAGTAATTTTAACATCAATAATATTTTGTGTGGCTGAGTATGCTTCAGAATAACTCTGTCTTGGTTTGAACTATTTAGAGTGAGGTGACTGTTGGTCGCGTACCTGATAAAGCGGATCTTGTAATTCCAGTTGCAACAGGTATAATGTCCCAATTGATAAATGTTATCTATTTTGACTCTTCAATTTTCCTACAAATACTAACATACACCCAAATTAAAAAGGCAGAATCAATTAAGTCTAAGGATGATCACTACCCATGTTAAGATACAATGATACATTAAGATTGTGAATTTCACATATTTTGATAATTTCTTTGAACATTTATTCTGAGTAAATTCCTTTTTCTTAGTGTACTCAAAATTTGTTTCTCTTCCCGGAGAAGCTATCAATTAACCTTCAAATTCAATGATCTTCCACTTAAGCCTATTTGGTTGATTGGTTTTATTGACATTCTTCAAATTATTTTCAAATATTTGCAGTGTCCGGTGTGCATGCACGCATTCAGAAGAAACAAGGGAATCTTCTTGTCACAGATTTGGATAGCACTAATGGGACATTCATTAATGACAAGCGACTGAGACCTGGAGTAGTTGCCACTGTATCACCTGGGAATTGTGTTACATTTGGTACCTACTCTTAACACACTTCTTATTTCTTAAAATTTTAATTAACCCCCAAAACTAGTTCATACATGTGAGAGGTTAGAATTCAGTTAGACATCCTGTACTGATTAATAATATGACCAAAATAATATATATTATTGGGAGATAACTCTCATCAAACAACAGGCAGTGCAATAGTTAATAATAACGACATCATCTTAGAAATGTGGATTTAGAGTATAATTCAATCTTGGAAGACTAACTTGTAAAGGGAGAGTTGTCCCCACTTATATACATTAAACAATATACAAATGTTATGAAAATGCACCTCTAAATGTCGTTACCATCCGTTAAGAAAGTTATTTGTTGTGGTTCACTCATACCTGTAAATGGATACCTTTGACTTTACTAAATCATACATTGTATATTTACAAATTCTTGTCAATAGTAGATGCACAGTTCCATAAGAAAATTATATATGACTGAAGAGGAGTGCTATCAACACTCTTTCTAACACACTCTGTGATATTAGTTAAAATTATGAAAACCAATAAAATCATGAGAGATTCATTAAATGAGACGTGGAATCAGTCAAACTTTGTGATTTCAATTAAACCTCAGCCAATATAAACAGAACGTAGAAGAAAGTATTAGAGTGAATGTTGCTACCATTTCACATGATTGAATACTTTTGGTCATTTCCTTTTTCGCTATAAAAACTAGTCTTCAAGTGTATGTCGAGGTCTTTTCAAAGGAAACTTATAAACTTAATATGAACTTTACTTGTGTGACTTCTTGTTGCAACATGTCTAAAAGGAAAACTTATGAAAAGTGGTTAATATAATGAAAAGTGAATCCGTTGAGAGGTATAGCAAAAGTTTAAAGTGAAACAAAACCAAAGAATTAAAATGAAGTGATGGCGAGGTATCAATTCATGTTTCATATATTAAACCTTAGACAGTTGTAGCATATTCTTTTTGTCACTACAAGTCTACATGTTCCAAATAAAGTTTGAAAATGATAAGTTGATCCTTATATGATACATGAAACAAATTAAGTATTACAAAACTCATTTCTAAGATTATTTTATAGTGATCATTTGATCAATCTATGAAGTTTTGTATTTTTTTTTTTTTTTTTGCTTTATATATTTAATTTTTATCATTATCATTTCCAGGAGACATCCATTTGGCTATGTTCCGAGTATCAAAGGTGGAAGACGTGAAGATTTCGGACACAAATGGAGAAACTGAAATTGGACTAGACACCGACAACAAACGTGATGATACCGAAACAAGTTGAACTTCTAGTTGTAGTGTGCATCCTATGTTTTGTGTAGTTAAAAATAAACAAATAAAAATTTTGGCTTTGGTTAATTAAAACCAATGCACAGTTCAATCACTGTTTTGCAATGCCACGTTTTTTTTTTTTCTTTTTTGATTTATAAGCAAACAAATAAAATTATAGTAGGCACTGGTGTAAGGAACGAAGCACAAGAAAGTACTCATCCAAGCAGCAGGAGTAACAGAGATACAAGAGATGCTGCTTATAACGCAGGCTTACAACAGTACTAACAAATCTTGCAGCAAACCCAACTAATAAAAAAAAATAAAAAATGAAGAAATATGAATTTCATAATAGGATTTTTCGGAAAACTATTTAGGTATCCAGTATTAGTTGGACACTATCTATTAAAATAGTGTTCTCTTCCTGAAGTAGTTAAGCTGGTTAATGTTCCCACAAAAGTGAAACAGTTGAAAAAATTATTTTTTATATCAATTCTTAAATAATTGCGTATAAAATATGTAAATTTTCTGCGTCGATTATTTTATTCATGGGTATAAAAAGTGTTATAACTCTCATTTTTTTAATTAAATATTTTTTTTTAATTTTTTATATTTTAATTTTAATATTTTTTATATTTTTATTAATATTTTTACTCTTAAAAATTAAATTAAATTATAAAATATTTATATAAATATTTTATATAGATTTTTTTTATAATTGCATCAATATTTAATTATTTTAATTAAATTATGTAATAATTGGTAAACGACAAATGTAGAAAGTGAGTTAAATTTTTTAGGATTTTGAAGTCGTTAAATTTTTAGGATTTTGAAGTCGTGCAGGACTTTGACAATTCCATTGTATATGACTTCCAACCGTAGTATATTTTAAACTTGTCCAAAAAACTGTAAAATATTTGCAACAAAAATCTTAGAATTTTTCCCCTAATAAACACAACCTTTGTTATATTAACTAACAAGATATTATCGCACCCATTGTGAGGCTTAAAAAATAAGTAATAAAATATATTTTGAAAAGATTAGAAATATATCGATACACATATTATAAATGTTATATTGAAATTTGTAAAATATTTATTTCAAAATAAATTCATATAAATAGTTTAGTTTAAGGAAGAGGAAAAACATATTCTTTAAGACTATTAAATAAGATATTTTAATAAATTTTATATTATTTTACTTGGGTTGTCTATTATTTATTAAATAGTGAACATAATAAAAAAAATAGTCTTGTAATTTGGTTATTTGTCCTGTAATGTTCTCTTCATCATATTCAATTTCATAACTTTTAGCAAATAAAATCTCGTGGGAATAATAATAAATTATAATGCTTTCATGCATTGTTACTCAAAACTAATTGCAAATCTAAATGATTGAATTTTGCATAATCAATAACGAACTTGTTATTAATTTGCAGGCATAAAAACATTATAGAACTTATAACTTTTAGAATATTGTTAATGTAATAGAAACCAATAATAAATTTTTTCATTATGTAGCAAAGTTTGGTAATGGAAAATTTATATCTCAACATTAGAATATTGTACAAGTAATAACGTTGGACACGGGTTTAATAAGTTCAGTATAAATTTGTACATATCGGTGTTGCAAAACCATGTCCATGCATGTGAGTTGACACATTCGAAACTATCTATCATGTTCTCCGATTATGTTAGTTTGATTCTCCCTTATGCCATTCAAACCCAACATACTTCGTGGCTAAACATAGGTTGGGGTAATTACCATAAATGAGATAGTTATAAAATGTAATTATATAAATGAGCTTGGTTGGAAATATTTTGGTTAAGGATTCATTTTGCAGTGAGATACCCAAACCACGGTCACATTCAATGGACCTTATAACAAATGTGCCTAAAGCCTAAATGCGTGGAAAGAGCATGTTGCAAGAGAAAAGAAAGCGTCCAACAATAGGACGTGTATGTCATGATTAGGCCACGTGTTCATGCTGAATTGGTGCAGAAACCGTTGGTGCTTGATGCAACTCAGCCTTAGATGCGTCAAGTGGCATAGGCACCCCAGTCTTGGGCGCGAGTTGAAGCCTTCAAACTTTCTCCTTTGAGATGATATAAGGGCAAAGGTTTTAGACTTTGGTCTTGTGGGTCTTGCTCCAGAAGGAAAAGCTTTCAAAAGAATTGTAGGGAATTTTGGATATATGGCATCAGAATATGCAGGTATCTTTCTCTTTACAAGATTTTTTTTGTTCTAGATAATTTTTTTTAATCATTCCTAAATTATAGTTGGTCTATTATGATCTAGGCATAGAGATATTGGTTTGGTTTGATTTGATTTAGATGTTTGTTATAATACTACAAGAACTCAAGTCAATGATTAGCCTTTGTTTGAATAAATTTCTCAATAAGTGGATTTATTCAAACACAACCTTAAGTATCTCAAGGAAAGCATGTCATGAAGTCTAGTTTGATTAGCATGTGAACAACAAGCTGGTATCTAAAATACTTGGCTATCAAAATTTTGTTGTTGATTGGTTTTAAGACAAAAATGCGTGTCTAACAATGCTGGGCTATTGGTTTGTAGCTACTGGTCGTGTGACAACCAAAGTTGACGTGTTCAATTTTGAGGTAATATTGATGGAGCTTATAACTGGAAAAAAAAGCACTTAATGATACACAACTAGAGGATTCTTTCCATAAAGCCATTGACCAGACAATTAATCTCAATGAGGAAACTCTTACCAGTATTCACACGGTGGCCGAGTTAGTTGGCCACTATTGTGCAAGGTAGCAATATCAAAGGCTAGACTTGGGTCACGTTGTTAATGTGCTTTCTTCTCTTGTGGAACTTTGAAAACCATTTGATCAAAGTTCAGAAGAGGTGTATGGTATTGACCTTGACATGCCTTTGCCACAAACATTGAAGAAGTGGTTGACTTGTAATGGAGTCTTCTTCTTCGCTCCATCCTCCTAGTTTCAATAACACACATACAAAGCAATACCTAAATGAATGTGGCCAACCGTTGGACGCACCCCATGCCAAATATATTTAGTGATGTTGACTGAACACGTCCATCATTGTGGCGTCTCTGCACATGTGTCAATCTAATTCCCTGAATGTGTCTGTGTTAACCGTTACCACTGCACTAAAATCGCCCCAACCATCGACTCTTTCGTTAAAACAGATCCAAAGTTATTTATAGCTTTTAACCAAACCTAAATTGGTAAATAATTTTTGTAATTAACTCAATTACGTCAATTATCCTGCATACGGAGATCTCGTGGCACCAGAGGCTAATAAAATAGTTGGGAATGGATAATTTTTTTTGCCATATTGACTAACCTAACAATTTTTTTGAGTGAACTTTTGTTGCCAACTTAAGTATGCATGCCATCATGCCAAGTAGTATTTTGGGTGTCGTCTCATTCTACCACTCGGTCATTAAAAATGTCTAAAACAATTTTCCTAGAACTCGTCTTAATTGTAGTACTAAATAATGAAACTATTCAAACTTTAAATAATCAATAATAGCTTTCTGCTTTCAAGTCTTGGAGAAATTAGTATTGCATATCAATTTGAATTTAAACTATGAATATTTGACAGAAAAAAGTTGCTCTTACCCCACTTACATATTGTAATTGTTGTATTAGAGATACAATGACATGCGAATAAAGTCAAAAACAAACTTTTAATTGGTAAAATCAATTGAATATTATAAGAATAATGAAAAATTAAGAAAGTAGCGCGGGACCTTCAACAATATCAGTAAAACAAAGTAATATTTTTTTTTAAGAAATATAAAATTATGTTATGTAAGGTGATAAATAGTATCCTATTAAGTTGTGTATATGACATAGTATTTAACTACTTATTTAAAATGGAGTTATGATAAAACTTCTCAACGATAATTTCAAATTGTGGTGAACTACGTAGCCCGTTTAAAGATGGAATGCATTAATTTCATATTAATACTAAAGGTATAAAACTATATTTACAATTTATAGTCTTGACAATGCACATATATATATATATATATATATATATATTGATTTTAATTTATAATTCATTCTTTAAAGTATATTTATTTAAGGTGACATATTCATATATTTTTAATTTAAAAGTGGAATTAATTCCGATATATTTACGAGAGACATGAATGTAAATTAAATTGACCTGAAACCGAAAAGAAAAGCAATTAGAATTTAATATAACAAACAACAATTAGTCCATATATAATAACTAATAATAATTACATATTATTTATTATTATTTTTTTTAAAAAAATGTGCCATACAATTAATTAAATGTATTTTAAATTGTTAGTTTTATATTTTTATTTTAAATTTTAATTAATTCCAAAATATTTATAAACTACATATCTACACTACGTTGCCACGTTAGTCTATTATATTTTGCCGTTGTTTAATAATATTTTGCCACCAAATGGATGATAACATCAGTTTCTCCACAATCCTTTCCTTTTTGTTTTTTTCATCTCTCCTTTTCTAACCAATCCACTTCTTTTATTGTAAACTAAAACTTTCTTTTCCATACAATCTTTCAACGTTTAGGAGTCAATTTTTCTAAAATCCATATTGTGTCAATTCTCTAGAACTAGACTTTTACAGCCGTGCGTTGCACGGGGCGATAATTTTTTTTTTATTAAATATTTATCTCTACATAAATAGAATTTTATGATTTATTAATAAAATGTTTTAATGGAAACAAATAAGTATATTGACTAATAATAAGTGTATGTTATTTATGTTCATATGATGAATTAATGAGAGAGAAAAACAAATTCAACAGAGATTTGATTACAAAATTATTATGTGCCATAACTCTCGTTAGTCAAGGATCACCAATTTGTTTTTTTTTAAAAAAAAACCTGTAACTCAATTGTAAAGCTAATTATATCTACGAAATTCAATGGTTATATATTTCATACGTAAAGTAATAAGAATCAACAAGTCGAAAAAAAGAATTTTCCCGACATAATTATGTAAATTTAAATTAAAGAAGGTTAATTTAACTATATTTGTTTATAATCATAAAATTATCGTTACAATTTAAAGAACAAAATGAGCTTAGTACTTATATATTTGTGGGCTGAAGTTTATTTGGTTATATTACATCATTTTTGGGTTGAAGATTGAATAAGGTCTATGTTCTTATAAAAAGGGGTTAAATTGTATTAATTAAAAAATTTAGTCCTTTTATCTGTTGGTTTAAACAGGTTCAGACGAAATAGTTCTTATTTTCAAATATTGATTTTAATGGAAAGACGTTATAAGTTGATTATCTCCGTTAGTCACAAACCCAAAGAAGATAAACACAAGTATTTTTATACTGGTTCGTCTATTTAAGACTATATCCAGTTACCTAGAAACTACTGAGTTTTCACTACAAACTATGAAATGGTTACAAGTATTGTTTGAACCTAGCCACTTCTGGCTATAACAAGATATTCTTTGAACATAGCCTTCCTAGGCTAAACAACAAGGTATTCTTTGAAACTCAGCCTCCTCAGGCTAACAAAAGAGGTATTCTTTGAACAACCAGCCTCCTTAGGCTAAAGCACCACACAAGTGGATTTTCAAGGTTTTCTATGAAAGAAAAGTTCCTCTTCGCAGAGAGGGGTATACAATGAAGTTCGAATGTAGCAGTGAGCGAAAGCACAAGTTCTTAGCAATATAAGCGTTTACACCAACTGAAACTTGAAGGAGTGAAGTCCTTTTATAGGCAAGATCTTCGATGTTCGTTAAGAACCAGAAGAATGCCATTGAGTTTTCCAAGTGTAGTCCCAAAAAGGTGTTAGAGTGCAATCAATGAAAAGATAGCGTGTGCAGCGGATTTGATGGCGTGCTCAGACCTTTTTTTAACTTGTACAAAGATCTTGACAAAAAGGGTGAACCCTTTTCGTGTTGAACATGTAAGCTCGAATCCCTATACTGATCTTGGAAGCACTTGAGAGTAACTTAGAAGATTTGAACTTGACACGAGTTATTTTGTCTGATCTTCACTTCCTTGACAGACGATGTAAATCTTCAGTCTTAAGGATGTGCTTGAAAGCTTCGTCTGAAAAGTATCGTCTATTCTTCTGTCTGATGACATGGTTTTGAGACAGACGAATGACTTTAACTTTGAGGGGTCATCTTCCGTCTGTGCTTGTTCAATCTGACTTTGCTTGTAATGCTTCCTTCTGATATGTTCTCTCTGTCTTGTAATTAATCAAAACTTAGAGACGTTAATCATCTTGATTTAACAATGACCCCTTTTGATGATTACCAGACCATACTGGCAACTTTCTCAAAAGAGCTTCTGCACAAGACAAAGTTAGCCAAAATGCAGTTATAACAAGCAACCAAAATTACATCAAGACGATGTTCTCTGAATATTCCTCTTTATAAGAATTGTTACATCAATGTGATGTAATCCATTTACAAGTTACAAGGTTTAGAGAAAAAAGAGTAATACATAATTAGAGCTGACTAATACATAAGTTCAGAGCTATACACATAATCAAATAAAAGAATCAGAACAAAAACATTAAATAAAGAATACAAAGTCTTCATCCTTCATTCGTCTTTGGCTCCCATTTAGACGATGCTCTTCAATAAGCTCTAAGACTTACCATGCTCCCCCTTCGCATAACCTTCTCCTCAAAGTATTCTCACCCTTGGGCTGAGAATCATAAAAAAAAATCATGATGGTGGAGGCTGTGGTCGATGCTGAACAAGACCCATCACAATGCTCCGTAGCTGCTGCATGTCAGCGGTTATGGACACTTGATTTTCCTCAAGCTCTTTGTTCTTCTTCTTCTAGTGCTCAAAATTTTCCTCTAGAGCATCATACTTGCGCTTCAAAGCATTATACTTCTCAGCGGAATCCTCAGATGATTCAGATGATTGAGGTGATTGAGGCACAGACTGTTGAGGCTTAGAAGAAAGCTGAGGTTCGTCTATGTCAGAGTCTATTTCCTCTATAATGGGCTCCATTGGAGTCTCCTTCAGACGCAATGAAAACAGATGCAACTCCATCCGAGAGCTGAAAGATCTGTTCCATTGTCAAGAGTAACTCTTGTTGAAGGTTGTGAGCTGAAGATATTGAGGCTCATGACATGGAAGAGTGTAAGCATATGCTCCTTCAAGGTAGACTTTGCCACAGGTGACAGACTCTTCATCAAAAGAGGTTCTTGAGCCATATGCTGATGTAGCTTCATGTTCCTCTATCATCCTTAACATTTTCGGATTGATAGGCCTTGATGCTTGAGCTTGAACAACTTTGAGATGATTGTATGCACCAGACGGTAGACGTTTGGCAATGTGCCTTGCAAACTTAAAGTGCTTGGGGGCAGACGGTAGCTTCTTCTCCTTCCCTTTAGCCAAAAACTTAACCAAGCATGGTCTTGTACGGTCCATGACAATGAAATACTTGGTTTCGTTAGTGACCAATGATGAGAGTTGAGATCCCACCATGAAGGGATATGGCCTGAGTTCCTTCCTTGCTCTTCTCTGGATCAGATGAAAGGAGGCTAACCTACCTTTCTCTTCTCTTCTGTAAGCGCCAGTCATTGCTCCGAAGGCAATGCTATAGTCTTCTGGTAGAGCATGAGCGAAGTCTTTAGGGTCTTCACATTCATCATTCTCAAGGGAGTAGCGCGGTCGAATCCGTGAACAATGGGATCTTGTCCATGGAAGGACAATCCCTAGAGTATGGCCTAGTCCCAAATACTCTGTTTGGTTCATGGGGATTGTGAAGGTGAATGAATCATGACTATCAATGGCGTCCAGGTGCCAATGATCACAGTCTCTTGGCTCATAAACTTTGGAGATTGCATCCCCGTATCTGCAATGGTGAAATGCAGGGGCGTTAAGCTCATGTTGAACCTTCTATTGGATGTACTCTCTGGATGGAATGTACGGTTCATAGCCAAGTGCTGGTCCTTCAATCGACAGCCCAACAAGATGATCCTTGTATTCAAAAATCTTCTCCAAACCCTTGATGTTGAGTTGAGCCAACTCATCCCAAGGCAGACGATTTAGCCAATCGCGTTGCTCTTCAGGGGAATACTTGACATCATCTTTGAAGTTCTTTGGCTTCAAGGGTTGGTGATAAATGATGGGATTGACAAATCTCCCAAGTTGGAATCCCTTCTTCCCTCTGTAGCGGTAAGGGTTCTTCAACTCTCAATGTAGGGAATGTCTTTTACAAAACAATCTTCATCGTCTGCACAGTAACCATCATTTGCAGACTCAGACAGTTCTCCATCACTAAGATCAGAGGCTTCTTCAACTTGATCTGACAATAACCAATCTGGCTTGATTGGCCTTTCTGCACAAGAGCTTTCAGCAAACCTCTTCATGACTAATTCGTTGAGAAACGAATAGTCTGTCTTGTGCTCTTCTGGGAGATCTTTAGGATTCAGTGGCTCAGCATGGAGTCTCACCACAGGTACTACTTGCCTTTTAATGTCAACACATTCTTCATTAGACGAAGAACATGTGTCAACATCTATGATGACAACAGACGAAATCTCCATCGTCTGTGAGCAAGAGGTTTCTTCAAACGTAGCCTCTATCGTCTGTAGGCAGGTCACTTCCTTAGACGTAGCTGGCATCGTCTGATCACAAGCAAAATTCAGAGGAGACGCAACAATAGGATCAGTGCTGACACTTCTATGTTTGTCTTGAAGAGAAGGCTCTGAAACTTCCATAGTCTCCAATTCCTCTGTGAGTTGAGCATTATCTTTCTGGATCTGGACAGTTTCTTCACTGTTCATGCCCTCTGAAATTGCTGGAGCAGACACAACCTCAGACGATCCAATGCCCCTAATACTCTCTTGGAACATGTGTTCCCTTTCAGCTTCTAGCAGCATTGAGACTCTTCTAGCCTCTTTCATTTGTCTTGCTTCATCTGTCTCTCCAACTATGACAGACGCAAGCTTTTGCTTCTGCTTCTCTTTTCCTTTGGCAGCTTTTTGTAGAGCAATCTCCCTTGCTCTAGCTTTCTCCTCTGCTTCCAGTCTTTGCCTTTCTTTGTCTGTCCTTGCTCTAACAGACGCTGCATCCTCAGATACTTTTCTTACCCCTTCATCTTCATTAGGGGGGGCTTCTTTTTCTTGCGTCTTAGACGCATCATGTTTGATTCTTATGTTCCTTTTTCTTTTTCTGAGGGGTTCAACATGAACATCCTTAAAAGGAACTTCAGTTATGGTTACTAGGGGTTGAAGTATTTGGGTTGGTGTTTGGGCTTGTGTTTGTGTTTGTGTTTGGGCTTCAGAGCTGCTCGGTCTTGCGCGTTTGATGCGAGCTTTGTGAGGGGGATCCTGGGTCATAGGAGAAAGCGATTCTTCTTCTCCACTCCTAAAATGAAGAAAGCTTGGGGGTAGACGCATCTTCGCAAAGGTGCTCCCTTTAACTTCTTTTCCTTCATTATGCCACACTACTCCAGTGACATTAAAACCTTGGTTCACAATGATTTGAGAGAAGAGGGTAGCGTAAAGAATGCTACTCTTCCTTTGAATATTTCAATAGTGATGATGTACTCCTTACTATCAATGGTACCAACAATACCATCATCAAACTCTTTAGCATCACTCCAGAACTCAGCGTATGCTTCCATCAGCCATGGACCTTTCCACTCAGCAAAGTCCATCCAGCCAGAGTGGGTCAGCATCCTCACTACGCGATTTGACACACCTTCAAGAGTGGATTTAGCAATCCACTTGCTTGGCAAGAAAAGGTCTTGCGCAAAGAATGTCCCTTCAGAAGCCTTGGATTTCTTGGCGGCCATTTTTCTAGGTTTGAAAATAGAGATAATATGTGAGTATGAGATTTCAGTGAAGTTAAGATTTTAAGAAAAGTGAATACTGTAAAGAGTAAAAGAGGGAACTTTGCAGTATTTATAGTTAAAGGGTAAAAACAATTATAATTCAATAGACGAAAGAATTGTGAAACCGCCTGATTTGACATTATCTCATGATTGCCCTTTTAATGATTGATTTGACCTCTGCAATTCACTACGCGTACTTCTCAACGTCTTAGAATAGTGCAATAAATGACAGACACATTTAATGTTGCATTTGTTGTGTCCTTGCACACTTAACTTTAAATTAATTAAATAATAACTGTGCATCTGTTGAATTTTACTCAGACTGATTCAACTTGATCATACGCAATATTTCGTCTTAACACAAATATAAACAGACGAAATATATAGACGAAAGGTACAGATGAAGTGATAAGTGCTAGATTATACATGTTTTCCTAGGTGTTTTCAGTCCATTTCCATCCATTTTCAATAGGTTTAGTTGTAGTTTAGACAAGAAAACATTGAAAATACCATGTTTGTTTAGTGTTAGTGCTTGATGTTGTGTTTTGTTAGTTTTATAAGTGTTTCTTGTGTTTTTAAGTCATTTTATCCTCTTTCTTGTTAATTGTAGGTTGATTGAAGAGGAGATAGAAGTTTGGAATGAAAGCCACGGACCTAAGAGAAAGACTTGGGGTGCAAGCCATCAAGAAGAAGAAGATGAAGCTCAAATCAAGGAAACACCTACATTTGTGCCCAGCTTTCACTCAATTTGCACTCCGAATTGGCTCTTCGTGTCTTCATGAGATTTGTAGCTTTATCAAACCTCTTTCATTTACAAAAAACCAGAGCTCAAAACGATATCTGTGGAGGAAGTTATGCCCATTTTAGTGAAAGTACTCAAGCAGTTGTGAAATCACTATTCACATGCTGTCAAAACGCGCCAGGGCGCGAAAAATGAAGGTCTTTGAGCGCGCGTGCGCGCAAGGCGCGCCATGGGGGCGCGTTTCACTGCTCCTCTCGGCCAAAACGCGCTAGGGCGCGATTTAGGACCTCCAGGGGGGCGCATGGGCGCCAGGGCGCGCTCAAGGGGCGCGTTTCACTGCCCTTTGCGGCACAAACGCGCCAGGGCGCGTTTCTACTTAGTTGGGGCTCGTTTCTGCACTTATATATAGCTGTTTGGGCGTGAAAATGAAGAGAACAACTTCATATTTTAGTTTCTTCCTCTGCACACTTGTGCTCTACAATTCTCTCTTCTCCATTTTTCGTTTTCCTTCCTCCTCCATCAAACCTAGGAGATTTCTTGAAGATTTAGAGCTTGTGGAAGCAAGATCTAAGGCTTCATGGAGCGCCTCTTGTATTTGATTTCTGTTTTCCTTCTTTCTTTTCTCATTTCCATGTTAGGTTAGATTTCTAGGTTAGGATTGGGGATTTTGATTTCAGAACTCTTGTAATGACTTTCTCATGTTAATTCAATTGTAATTTCACCGAATTGATTGATCTCTTCCTTGCTTAATGCTTATTCTTGAGATTTAATTCATGAAATTCAAATAGAGATAGGAATATTAATGTTTGACTGAATTGAACTATTTTTTAAGGATTTGTATCTCGTGTCAGCTATGCCTTCGGAAGATTGATAGTTGAATTAGGAGAGGAAGTGCATCACTATAGTAATGCATGAGTCTAGGGATAGAACTTGCATGCTATGAGATGTTGTAACGAATTTATCTGTTTCGCTTCTTGAATGAATTTCTGTTTTCACCTAAGGGATTAGGGATTATAGAAGTCATTCAAAGGGACTAAAGACCTAGGAATAGGATTAGTCTACGGTATCACGAATTCTAGTCTCCAATTGAGTGATATTTGCTGAATTGATATAGGAAGTAGTTACTTGAGAGAAGAATCAATTGAACCAATTCCCTAACTGTTTTTATCATCTTTGAAACTTAAACATTTACTTGCTTTCTTTACTTTACAGTATTGCTTTATTTTACACAATAGCTTAGTTTTATACAAATGCTTAATTCATTGATTCGTCCTAATAGCAAAGCATGTTGAGTAATTGGTAATTCACAACTAGTCTCTATGGTTCGACAACCTTTTCTCACTATTTCTAAACTTGTGACGACCGGTACACTTGCCGAAAGATTGACACATACATATTTTTTAAAGTCAACATGAAGTAACTTAATCAATTAAAGAAACAATTCCTAAATTTTCTTTAATGAAAATTAAAGCGAGTTTCGTCTAAAGCCTTTGTGAAAATATCTGTCTATTGAAAATCAGTTTGAACAAACTGTATATCAAAAATACCTTTTTAACATAATCTCTTATAAAATGAAATTTGATTTCAATATGTTTGGATTTTGAATGTTGAATAGGGTTTTTGTTGAGATTAATTGCAATTGTATTATCACAAAATACTGGTATTTGGGTCTCAAACCTGAAGTAATCCTCAAGTTGATGTTTTACCCAAAGTAGTTGCAAACAACACCCAGCTCCAGCGATGTACTCCGCTTCAGTGGTTGAGAGTGCAATGGAGTTTTGCTTCTTGCTTGACCAAGAAATGAGTGATGTGCCAAGAAATTGACAGCTACCACTTGTGATTTTCCTCTCCACTTTATCTCCAGCATAGTCAGCATCACAATAGCCACTAAGACTAAAATCATTATTTTTCTTATAAAACAAAGAGAGATTAATGGTTCCAATGAGATATCTAAGAATACACTTTATGTAACAGCCGAATATTTTTTTGAAATGAAATAAAATAATATTGTAACAGCAGAATATTTTTTTAAAAAAATTAAATAAAATAATTAAATAAATATTAGAAAATATCCTTGGGGTGCAATTAAGATTCTAGTGAGTGGGCTGTTGCAGTTTCTCCTCACAGAAAATCATTTTAAACTTGGTCTATTCGCTGAAACATCACTCACATTCCTATTTTGCAAACCCTAAAAAGATATCGAAATTTCCAACTAAGAGCAGAAAAGAAGAGCACCCTTTTTATCTCAATTCTTACCGTAGCGCTTGATCTGCTCACATCTAGGTCAGGGTAGTTTCAATTTTAATAATAACATTGCACTTCCTTTCTTTTCTATCGGTGTTATCTATTAATTCTATTATTTGGGATTATACTTTATTTTAGTATCAGCCTTTCATTTCTTATTATTGTGATTTTTTTTTAAATCGTTGATGTTGGTGCTGGTTTGAAATTAGTGGTATGACAAATACGTGCTCCTACTTCAATAATAATAATAAAATAATATTTCCCTTTTGTGTTATGAAACCAAATCCTGTATCCCGTAATGTTTCGGTTGTTGGACTTAAAGCTTGAAGGTGCTTTGGTGTCTCTCTTGGTGTTTTGTTTTTGATGCTATGTAATTTTGGTTTTCTTAGATGAAATGTAATTAGGAGTTTCCTATGCATTGATTGTTTAGTTTAGGCATATATGTGGTTGTTCTTTGTTTGAATGCCCTGGAGAGCTTGGCAATCTTGTGTGATTTCTCATGTGTCAAATGTTTGATTTCCCTCTCTAAAATATTTTGAAAATGTCTTTGGTAACCAACTGAGGTAATAGATTACCAACAAAAGGTAGTTAACTACCAACAGTAGGTAATCAACTACCAATAGTAGGTAACAGAGTGTGGGAATGCATTTGCCACTAGAGTAATCGATTACCCCCTCGGGTTAATCGATTACCATGGACCAAAATCACCTAGGAAATCCTTGCTCACTGGTTTAATCGATTACCAGCTTCAGGCAGTCAATTACCCCTATCAGAAAGTCATTAAGTTGCCTAAATTGAGTTTTTAATTGAACCTATAAATACTCTTATTTCGAAAATCGATAACACTTCTTGGAATACAAGTTTTAGAAAAGTTCATACACTTTCATATTCTCTCTAAACTGAGTTCATCATCTTCTCCAAGAAACCCATAAAGAACTTCAAGAGTTCATCAACAAGTTTTCATAAAAAGGCAAACTTGATTCTTATTTCTGACTGGGTGGCATTCATAGAGTTGTTATTTTGTGATCAGATCTACACTCCAGGTGTTCTCTAAACTGATCTTTCTGTGTACCCATTTTGATTTCTGGGTTATTACTCTAGGAGAGAGGTTTCTCTGGATAGAGTAAGGATATTTGAGAAGTGTTTTCTCAAAAGTTTGATCTTGGGTGTGCCAAGGTCAGGGAAAAACTGTTCCTTGGGTCAAAGGACAGGTTTTTGGGTGTTTTGATTTCATTTTTGTGTTGCTTGTTGCAGAGTGAATGTAAAAGAACACAAAAGGGATCATTTGATAGTGGAAGACCGATCGCAACAGTTGTTGGGTTGTGACTGGATATAGGCAGTGGACCGAACCAGTATAAATCACTGTGCACTCTTCTTCTTCCTTATACTCTTTACCGTTTACCTTACATTGTTGTTATCACTGTTTAATTTTTGCAATTTGTTCTGGTAATTAACTCCTGCAATTGACTCGTAATCAACTAAAACTGAACAAGTTAGATACCGACATTGATTACGCCGTATATTGATTACTAACGTGTTTCGATTATTCCTTTTGGTATTTCCATTTGTGTATCTTTGATATTTCTTGTTTATCTGTCTCATCTATTGATAGGTAATCAAGAATAGTTTTGTTTGAATTAAAAGGAATTAGAAACTCGCGAAATTAGGCTATAGTGGAACTAGAATCTATTCACCCCCCCTCTAGATTCACCCGTAGGGACCATCAATTGGTACCAGAGCTTTATCTAGTAGGTTGCTCTAGATTTTGATCCATAGTTCCTTAGAATGGCCGGTAATCAATTACCATATGCTGAAGGTGCCTCTATTAACAGACCTCCTTTGTTTTGTGGTGATAACTATCCTTTTTGGAAATTGAGGATGAAAATCTTTATGGAGTCTGTACATAGAAGCATTTGGCAAGCGGTTGTAGATCGATTTCAAGGTCCCCACATACATAGAAAATGGGAATGAGATTGAAAAACCATTTGAGAGGTGGGAACAAGAGGAAATTAGGAGAGCTGAAAATGATGCAAAAGCTTTAAATATTATACATTCTCGCTTTGAACTCGATGAATTTTTCAGAATTTCAAAGCTTGCAACACAAATGAAAAGAAGCTTGGGATCTAATAAGGGTCACACACGAAGGAACCGCTGAAGTACGAAGGGCAAGGAAGAATACCTTGATCCAAGAGTACGAGACTTTCAGAATGGCATAAGGTGAGTCCGTGATGGATATGCAGAAACGTTTCACACACATCGTGAACCATCTCAAAGGACTTGGTAAGATCTTCGTTGAGGAAGAAGTCAATGTGAAGGTGCTGAAATCCTTGAGCAAAAAATGGCAACCAACTGTCAGAGCAATCACTGAATCAAAGAACCTAACCTTGATGACAAGTGCAGAGTTATTTGGTAAGTTGAGGGAGTATGAAATGGATATGTCCCGTATTGCTGATGAGGAACAGAAAGATAAGAAAGCCAAAGGTCTAGCACTCAAGATGGAAGACACACTAGTGAGAGCGATGCGTCAAGTCCGTGGTAGTGAGTCTGAACAGAAAATATGAATCTCATGGTAAGGAAATTCAAAAAGTTCATGAAGAGGAACAACGATAAAAGGAGATTCAACAATTCCGAAAAGGCTTCAAGAGGTATGATGATTAAGTCTTCAAAGGTCACATGTTATGAGTGTGGAAAGGTAGGTCACTACAAATCGAGTGCCCCAACATGAAGAAAAGTAACAGCAGTGAGCCTAGAAGAGTAGAACATGAGGAACGGTCCAAGAAGGACAGATTTCGCAAGAAAAAGGCCTACATTGCGTGGGAAGAGAATGATTCCTCAACCTCTAGTGGGAGTGATAATGAAGAAGCAAATTTGTGTCTCATGGCTAATCCAACATCCGATGATGAGGTAAGTGATTCTGATTCATCTACTTTTGACTATGATGAGCTGCAAACTGCTTTTTGTGAACTTTACAAGGAAGCGGAAAAACTAGGCAAGTTGAACAAGGTTTTGAAAAACAAAATTACTGATTTGGAAAATGATATTTCTGTTTTGAAAACTGAAGTTCAAAGATTGAAAAAGGAAAATGATGCTTTGAAACTACCCTGTTCAAAGTGTAAGTCTTTTGATGCCTCTTTGAAAAAGAATAACATGAAGTTCTTTGCATTTAGACAAACCAGCAAAAACAGAACTTTCCCATGTAGTTATTGTATGAAATCTGGACATAACTCTTATAATTGCATGATTAGAAAGGAAGGAATAACTAGTGGGTTGTTTAAATGGATTAGGAAAGATAGTGACAACTCTAACACTAATGGACCTAACAAGTCTTGGGTACCAAAAACAAAGTGATATCTTTTTCTGTGTAGGTATGCTTGAGACCTAAACACTTAACTTGGTATTTAGATAGCGGCTGCTCAAGACATATGACTGGTGACAAGAGCAATTTTATCTCCTTCAAATCAAAAAAATCTGGTTCAGTAGTGTATGGTGTAACATCCCAAAAATTTAAATATAGTTTAAGAGAGGTTTTTATAACAGAGAGAAATATAAAATTATGAATTTTTGAAATTACTGTAGTAAATAGTAAATTACTGTGTAAATAGTAAATTACTGTGCAGATAGTAAATTACTGTGCAAATAGTAAATTACTGTGCAAATAGTAAATTACTGTGGTAAATAGTAAATTACTGTGGTAAATAGTAAAATTACTGTGGTAAATAGTAAATTTACTGTGGTAAATAGTAAAATTACCGTGGTAAATAGTAAAATTACTGTAGTAAATAATAAAATCACTGAGGTAAATAGTAAAATCACTGAGGTAAATAGTAAAATTACTGTAGTGGAATATTCTGTGGAATATTCTGTGGAATATTCTGTGGAATATTCTATATTTAATAGAATATTCGTAGAAATAGTACACTTGAATTCTATAAATAGGGCCTAGGGATTTCAGATGAGGAAACAAACCAAAGAACATTTCTATATTCTCTCAAGCTCTCTCTTAGGAAGAAATATCTCTAAAAGAGAAGCAAGTAAGTAGAGGAAGAGTATAGGAAGCTAGGAGAAACCTGTAAGGGGAGCTGTCCTTATCCTTCTTTTCTATCCTTTGTTTTGTTGATACTTTCATTATCTTTCTTTAGTTTCTTACGAAGGAGTCATCCCGATCCTACTCTTATTCTTTGTTTTGTTGTTACTTTCATTATATTTCTTTAGTTTTTAGGATACTAAGGTGCGAAGATAATTCTTAGTATGCTCTGTGGTTGCGGTTTTGTCCGATCTTCCACATCAGAACAGAATTATTCTTGTTACGAGGAAAAGTGTGGTACTGTTTATTGGTTCTTGATGTTTCCTTGATAATTCTTGGTGTTTCTTGTTTCTTGGTTTCTTGATTTATTGGTGTTGATTTCATATCAAAATATGTCTGGTTTTGAGTTGGATATGAATAAGTGGTGACATGCATGGTTGCATGAAATTGGTGATGGACTTGAATTGCTTAATGACCGATTTGAAATGCCTAGTGGAGAGGCAACATTCTAAGATTGCTTGGTGAATGGGCAATGCTTAGAATGAGGTGAGATAAAGATGACCTGGTGGAAAGGTCGATATTTGAGATATGATGAAGGTCATTATACAATTCAAGGTCCTAGAGCATGTTGCATGATGACTGGATAGTAGTAGACCAAGTCCGTAAGTTACGGATTCCCGTCTGTGTGAGTGGAATACCGTGGACTAGAGGGGTTCTCTTGGTGGGGAAATTGCCACTGCTCATGATGATCACATGTTGCGGGGAGGTCTGCCGGACACCTCGAGGGAACTCGACAATTACGGAGTGTCTACCTCGGTGGGTCTCGATTGAGTGTGAGAATCAGATGCCCCAGGCTATTTTCAGTGGAGGGCGCCACATTGCATTTCGAGTGAAGAGTGAAAATGCATGGTGAAGGTGCATGCATCATGTAGGCTTAGGAGCATACATTATTAATGGTGTGTTTGATTAAATGGAATTCATGCCTGAATCATTGATTGTGATTGATGGTTTGTTTAATTTGGTTGTTGATTGCCTTATTATGTGATTGATATTTTGATGGTCATGGATATGTATGGAAGTATGATTTTAAAAGTGATAATTTCGATGAAATTTCTAAATTTATAAAAGAAAAGATTTTCCTTGAAGAATATTAAAGAATATTGGTTTTATGAATATTTTTCCTTATTTTCAAAAAGTTTTACTATAATTAAAATTATTTGAGGATTAAGGAAAGCTCACCCTTGCAATTCTATTTTTACAGATTTGCAGGATTGAGAAGTTGTCACTGTTTCGCAATGGTTGTTACTACTATCTTGTTGAAAATGCTTGCTATGTTTTGCATGTAGAAGTGTTGAGTAAATAATAATAGGACAAAGTTATGTAATCTGGTTGTAATGAACTTTAAAATCTATGTAATAAAAGTGTTGTTTTCTAAATCTCTGTTTTATCTACTATATCATTAACCACTTTAAATTACAAAATATAAGTAAAATAAGTAAATAAGAGGAGGGTGTTACATATGGAGATAACAACAAAGGGAAAATACTGGGTATAGGTGCTGTTGGAGACAAATCCAACACTGTGATTGAAGATGTACTGCTTGTGGAAGGTTTGAAATTCAATCTTCTGAGTATTAGCCAACTATGCGATAAAGGTTATCAAGTATCATTCGATAATGGTTGTTGCAAGATCAGTAGCAGTGACTCGAGTGAAGTATTAATGGTCCGTAAGAGACATGGTAACATCTACATCCTTGAACTTGATCATTCATCATCATATCATGCATGTCTTACGTCAAACGATGATTTATCATGGCTTTGGCATAGACGTATAGCTCATATTGATGTTCATCAGCTGAATAAGATTTCATCTAAGAACCTAGTGCAAGGGTTACTTGACTTGAGGTTCAATAGAGAAGGCCTATGTGATGCATGTCAAAAGGGCAAGCAGTCTAGAAACTCTTTTAAAACCAAAAATGTTGTTTCAACTTCTAGACCACTTGAGCTATTGCACATGGATCTATTTGGACCCTCTAGAACTGCTAGTTTAGGTGGAAACCTATATGGACTGGTTTTAGTAGATGACTACTCTCGTTTTTCTTGGGTTGCATTTATACCAAGTAAAGACAATACGTTCAAAGTTTTCAAAACTATTGCCAAAAGGATACAAAACGAAAAAGATTTGAAAATCAAGTCTCTTAGGAGTGATCATGGAGGTGAATTTGAAAATGAATCTTTTGAAAAATTTTGTGAAAAATATGGAATTGATCACAACTTTTCCGCTCCAAGAACTCCGCAACAAAACGGGGTTGTTGAGAGGAAAAATAGATCTTTAATAGAACTAGCTAGAGCTATGTTAAGTGAGAATGCTCTGCCTAAACACTTTTGGGCCGATGCGCTTTCCAACGCTTTGCTATGTTCTAAAAATTCAGAATTGTGATTCGTCCTATTTTAAAGAAAACCCCTATGAACTCTATAAGGACAAGAAGCCCAATATATCTCATTTTAGGGTATTCGGGTGCAAGTGTTTTGTTCTGAATAATGGCAAAGAGCCTCTTGGTAAGTTTGACGCCAAGGCGGATGAGGGTGTGTTTATTGGGTATTCATCAACTGGTAAAGCATACAGAGTTTTCAATAAAAGGAGAATGTGCATTGAGGAATCCGTGCTTGTAAAGTTTGAAGAATCTAACAATCCCCAAAAGGGAAGTGTTTTTGTTGATGATGATGAGAATACAAGTGAAGACAAGATAGCAAAACCACAATCTGTACAAGATCCACCAACCATTTCTCATGATCTGCCAAGAGAATGGAGGAAACCAAGGAATCTTTCTCTTGGCAACATCATTGGTGACATCCACAAGGGAATATCCACTAGATCTTCCTATAATATGTTTTGTGATGATTATGTTTTTGTATCTCAATTTGAACCCTCTTGTGTTGATGATGCTATAAATGATGAATTTTGGATGAATGCTATGCATGAGGAGTTAAATCAATTTAAAAGGAATGACGTTTTGGAGTTAGTACCTTTTAATAGAGATATGAATCTAATTGGAACAAAATGGGTGTTTAAGAATAAGCTAGATGAGAATGGAATTGTGGTTAGGAATAAGGCAAGACTAGTAGCTAAGGGTTATAATCAACAAGAAGGAATAGATTTTGATGAAACATATGCCCCTGTTGCTAGATTAGGACCTGTAAGAGTATTACTTGCTTTTGCCTGCATTCATGATTTTAAGCTGTTTCAGATGGATGTTAAAAGTGCGTTCTTAAATGGCTACAACAACGAGGAAGTCTTTGTTTCACAACCTCTTGGTTTCACTGACTTCAGTTACCCTGAGCATGTGTACAAGCTAAAGAAGGTCCTCTATGGTCTGAAGCAAGCCCCCAGACAATGGTATGAAAGGTTAAGTAAATTTCTTTTGTCAAAAGGGTTCGACAGAGGTAATGTTGATAAAACTCTTTTCATTAGGAGGAAGTCTAACAGTATTTTATTGGTCCAAGTGTATGTTGATGATATCATTTTTGGATCAACTAATCAATCTCTGTGTAAAGAAATTGTGGCTAGCATGCAGAGTGAGTTTGACATGTCTATGATGGGAGAACTCAAATTCTTCCTAGGACTGCAAGTCAAGCAACTGAAAGAAGGAATCTTTATAAATCAAGCGAAGTACACTAAAGAATTGCTGAAGAAATTCGACATGGAGAGTTGTAAGATCTCTAATATCCCTATGTCAACTAATCTCTTTTTAGATAATGATGCTATAGGACAAGGAGTGGGCCAAAAAATGTACAGAGGGATCATTGGATCACTCTTGTATCTCACAGCGAGCAGACCTGATATAATGTTCAGTGTTTGTGTTTGTGCGCGATTTCAATCTGCACCAAAACAATCACACATGACTGCTGTGAAGAAAATTCTGAAGTACCTCAAAGGAACAACGAACTGTGGTTTGTGGTATCCCAAAGGTACGTCCCCCACCCTAGTCGGTTTTAGTGATTCAGATTTTGTAGGTTGCAAAACAGATAGAAAGAGCATGAGTGGTGTATGTCACTTGTTTGGAGAAAGCTTAGTCTCATGGTACAACAAGAAACAAGCATGTGTTGCTCTATCAACAGCAGAAGTAGAGTATGTTGTTTAACGGGTAGTCTTGTGCTCAAACCATCCGTTGAAGCAACAACTTGAGGATTTTGGACTAAAGCTTGATCACATTCCTATCAAGTGTGACAATACAAGTGCCATCAGTATCACGAAGAACCCGGTTTTGCACTCAAGAACAAAGCATATTGAGGTGCGTCATCATTTCATAAGGGATCATGTTGAGAAAGGTGACTGTGATGTGGAGTTCATTGAAACGGAGAACCAACTCGTGGATATCTTCATAAAGCCTCTACCTAAGGAGAGATTCTTCAAACTTAGAACCAATCTTGGTATACTAAGTGAGAAACATCTCTCATGAATTCTCTAAGTATGGTAAGTTGGATCATTCATAGTGCTCCAACAAGGTATGAGTTCATTACATTACATTGTCATGACCAATACTCTTTCAAAACATGTAAAATCAAGTGTTTTCAACTTTTCTGATATAGATAATCAATTTCCTTTTCGTTTCAATCGATTACCTAGCTTGATTTCAAATTGTTTTAGGAATTACTCTGGAGTAATCGATTACCATTTTAGGTTAATCGATTACCGGGACCCCTGTTTTCAACCCAAAATGGTTACTCTTTGGAGTAATCGATTAACACGTATGGGTAATCGATTACCTTCGCTGCTGAAAGGGTTTTTCAAGTGTTTTTTTGGATTTGGACCTAATCGATTACAATTTCTTAGAGTCCAATACTTTGTTCATTGAATCTAACCTCAATTGTGGAGTTTTTATAAGTGATTTTCAGGTTTTGGGCTTCATTCTACACATTTCACAAACCCTAAAAATCTCTTTCTCTCTCTAACTCTAAAACCCCATTTCATCTTCTTCATCCTCTCCACCACCACCATCAATGGAAGAACAAGGACGAGACAAGCGGATCAAGCACGTAGGTCACAAGCCTAATCCAAGAGTTTCGCCCCGGTAAAAGAAGGGAGATTCCTCCTCCAAGAGGAAGGAACCCACATCTTCGGGAGAGGCCGTGGCACGCCCTATCAACCCGTGGTTCACTTCAACTGCACAAGAATCACGTTTATATGGAGATTTCGCCAATAAGGAACTCGTTTCTGCGAAGATTTTGGACCTCCGATGGTTGGATGCACAAGGGTTCATATTTCACTCTCTACTTCGAGATCAAAACCTTGAGAAGTTTGTTGGTCTGAAGGGTTTCATATACCCCGATCTGGTGAGAGTTTTCTACTCCAACCTCCGACCACACCAAGCCACCGGAACGGTAATTTCTGAGGTAAAGGGCAAACCCATGATTCTTACTCATGATATATTTTTCTGTTTTGCTGGATTTAAAGATGAAGGTATACGTCCTACGATTGAGCACTTGCAAGCACAAGGAATCGAGCTTCACAAAGTCTCTTTCTTCATGAGCCTGCTCAAAAATCCCGAAATGTGGGAAGATGAAAAGGCTGCAAGGAAGGAGCGTGGGAAGAAGATAACTTACAACACTGGCAGGCTGAACGCCGACGATCGTCTTCTCCACTACATAATTTGCTGGATTCTGGCTGCAAGAAGAGCCAATCATGCTCAGATCAATAAGGAGGATATGGTAATGATGGCAGCGTTGAAAAATGGCATTCAAGTCGATTGGGCACATGTTGTGATGGACAACATGCTCAAGACGAGAAGGCTATTTGATAACAAATGCCCTTATTCTCTGTTTATTTCACGTTTGCTTGAGCATTTTCAGGTTGATACCACAAATGAGAACAGAGATTTGGTGAAGGACATTCACATCATTGGAGACAAAGCGTTGAAAATGATGCGTTTGACAAAGACTGATGCTGGATGAGTGCCAAGGGAAGAAACACCACAACAACAACAAACAGAAGCTGCAACCAATCCACCTTCTGATGATGATGATTAAGGGCCGGGAGTACATCCCTAAATCCCGTTTTGAATCAATTGTCATTGATCGGATGGATGAGCTGGAAGCTACCACCGCCAAAAGATTGGACGAGATGGAGGCTGCAAACAATGCCCGCTTCTTGGATCTCAAGGAGCTGCTGGATTCATACTCGCTTTGATACTCTCTAGTATTCCCTTCTTATCACTTCTCTCTTTTGCTTATTGATATACCAAATAGGGGGAGAATGTCTATAGGTTATCCTAGATAGGGGGAGTATTGAGTAGCATTTGATTTGGGAGTATTGAGTAGCATTTGATTTGTGCTTAATTGATCATATTTTTGGCGCTGTTGGGTAGAAATGTGTTAGGCTCTGCTCTGTTTGAACTATTAATCTCTATGCAACATTTGTTCTGAACAATTTGGATATTTGGACTTGAACAATTTGGCTATAATATTTTGTTTTGTTAATCGCGTTATGTTTTATATTCCGATTCTGTTATTTTTAAATTCTTCTGGTCTTGGTCTATGATTGTGAATTGAATCATGTCTTATATTTCTGTATGGATGACTCTATTTGCTGATAGATAGTATAATGCTCTAATTAAAATAGATTGTACAGTGAATCAAAATGCATATATCGTATTTAGAAATCTCTAACAATTGCAGGATTCTTAGAAGATCAACACACATCCTAAACTTCTAGGAAAACCTTGGTTGAGATTTGGTACATCAAAACCAAAAAGGGGAGATTGTTGGACTTAAAGCTTGAAGGTGCTTTGGTGTCTCTCTTGGTGTTTTGTTTTTTATGCTATGTAATTTTGGTTTTCTTAGATGAAATGTAATTAGGAGTTTCCTATGTATTGATTGTTTAGTTTAGGCATGTATGTGGTTGTTCTTTGTTTGAATGCCCTGGAGAGCTTGACAATCTTGTGTGATTTCTCATGTGTCAAATGTTTGATTTCCCTCTCTAAAATATTTTGAAAATGTCTTTGGTAACCAACTGAGGTAATAGATTACCAACAGAAGGTAGTTAACTACCAACAACAGTAATCAACTACCAACGTTGATGGTAACGTAGTGTGGGAATGCATTTGCCACTAGAGTAATCGATTATCCCCTCGGGTTAATCGATTACCATGGGCCAAAATCACCTAGGAAATCCTTGCTCGCTGGTTTAATCGATTACCAGCTTCTGGCAGTCGATTACCCCTATCAGAAAGTCATTAAGTTGCCTAAATTGAGCTTTTAATTGAACCTATAAATACTCTTATTTCGAAAATCGATAACACTTCTTGGAATACAAGTTTTAGAAAAGTTCATACACTTTCATATTCTCTCTAAACTGAGTTCATCATCTTCTTCAAGAGTTCATCAACAAGTTTTCATAAAAAGGCAAACTTGATTCTTATTTCTGACTGGGTGGCATTCATAGAGTTGTTATTTTGTGATCAGATCTACACTCCAGGTGTTCTCTAAACTGATCTTTCTGTGTACCCATTTTGATTTCTGGGTTATTACTCTAGGAGAGAGGTTTCTCTGGATAGAGTAAGGATATTTGAGAAGTGTTTTCTCAAAGGTTTGATCTTGGGTGTGCCAAGGTCAGGGAAGAACTGTTCCTTGGGTCAAAGGAAAGGTTTTTGGGTGTTTTGATTTCGTTTTTGTGTTGTTTGTTGCAAAGTGAATGTAAAAGAACACAAAAGGGATCATTTGATAGTGGAACAACAGTTGTTGGGTTGTGACTGGATGTAAGCAGTGGGCGGAACCAGTATAAATCATTGTGCACTCTTCTTCTTCCTTATACTCTTTACCGTTTACCTTACATTGTTGTTATCACTGTTTAATTTCTGCAATTTGTTCGGTAATTAACTCGGTAACTGACTCGGTAATCAACTAAAACTGGAACAGTTAGATACTGACATTGATTACGCTGTATTTTGATTACTAACGTGTTTCTGATTATTCCTTTTGGTATTTCCGTTGTGTATCTTTGATATTTCCTGTTTATCTGTCTCATCTATTGATAGGTAATCAAGAATAGTTTTGTTTGAATTAAAAGGAATTAGAAACTCGCGAAATTGGGCTATAGTGGAACTAGAATCTATTCACCCCCCTCTAGATTCACCCGTAGGGACCATCATCGGTGTGTATTTGTTCACCATCACCCTTTATTCATGTTATTTACTCACAAAGAGTGTAAGTCCCTATGGCGTAATGTTTCGGTGTGTATTTGTTCACCATCACCCTTTATTCATGTTATTTACTCACAAAGCGTGTAAGTCCCTATGGTTTGAGTGGTCTGCAATATCTGTGTTGTGTGGGTTGGAGGTCTCCTTTGAGGCCGTGGGGTGTGACTGGAGGGGCATCTGGAAACGGGTGAGACAAGGTTGAGTGAGACGTAGAGGAAGCCGACGATGTAGTGAAGTTCGAGTAACGAAGGAAGAGGGAGATCGTCGAGACCTTCGTAGCCAGAGGGGCTCGAGACAACAACGTGAACGTGATGCTACGAACGGAAGAGAGTCACCTAGGGAGGAAGAGAGTGAGTGGGGGGAGAGATTGCCGTCAAGAGTGGTTGTTGCAGCCATGTCAGAGGAAAGCATGCAGCAATTGCCCGAGGGTAACGAACCGGGTTACACAACCCGTTCACCCAAAATATTCAAAAAATAAAAAGAAAAAGGGGAATGAATAAGAAAAATAAAATAAAATGATAAGGAAGATAATAATAAGAAGAATAAATTAAATTAGGAGGGAGTTAACTATGATCGTTTCGTTGCCTGTTTGTTGGGAGGATAGGGACTCATCATGGGAGGATAGGGACTCATCATGGGAGGATAGGGACTCATCATGTAACCGTAGTGTGGCTACAAGTTTGGATTGATTACACAAGCTAATAATAAAAGGAAAAATAATATAGAATAAAAGAGTAAATCTGCCACTAAATAAATGGATAGGTTGATAATAATAATAACAGTAGGAAATAGGAATTAAAAATAATTTTAGGCTTAAGTCATGATTAGCTGGAATAATTATTTATTTATTTTAATTTTAAGCACATCATATTTTTTTTTTGTAAATTATGTGGTATTAAGTTTTATTTTTTTAATTGTTATTTATTTTTTATTTTTATTTTTATGTAAAGTTTGAGTTAAGATTTATATTTACGTAATTTGGGTGTTTTATGTCGTTTATATTAAATTTAGATTTGGTTATTTGTTGCTAATTATTTCTTTTGTGCCTTATTTTATATTTCGATCTCAATTATATGGTCACGTATTTGATGTGATATTTTATTAATTATTGTGTTAGCATAATTAATTTATCTCCGTCATGATTATTTCTTTTAATTACGTTATGTTTTTCGATAAAATTGCTGAGATTTATTTTACGTTTGTTTATTAGTGTGTTGATTTTAGTTCGTGTAGTTGTGCTAAATATTTTGTTGTGGGAAAATATTATTGTGGGCTGAGAGAGTAATGTTGCGGGTCATATTGCATTGATGAGTGTTTGAGTTCATAATAATCTATTGTGGATGTTTTTCTTTTGTGAGAGGGATGAATGCCTATTTCTGGGAAGAACAGTGAGGTTGCCCCTTGTTGTTTTAAGAATGGGAGAGATTATTATGAATGCTAAACACATGAAAATGTTTTCGAAAAGTGAGGATGAATGAAACTAGAACGGTTGGTCCTTGACGGGTCGATGTAATGGCCTAGGACTACAAGAGTATTCGCGGTGGGGAAAACTTCTACTATGACCGATCACCATGAGTGGGAGTGAGTCCCGTTGCAACACTGGCTGCCCTGACTGTGACTGTCTAATATCTCTAATGAGAGTGTCAGAGGTGACATGTACTCCTAGACATCGCTCAATAATTTTAATGGTACCACATGGCATGAGAGGGAATTGGGAGTAGCATGCATCATACTGGGTTGCACGATATAATTGGTTTAGATAAATTATGAATTGAGTGTGTACCTTCTTGGTTCCTTGTGTTAAACTGTTCTTGTTGATCTTATTATTATTATTATTATTATTATTAAAATGTGAACTTACCTTGTGTTGTGTCTGTGGTTGACACCTGTGATGTCCGCGCGAACGGGCGAGCAGATGAGTAGTTTGTGGGAGACGAAAATAACTTAGGCTAAGAAGGGAACCCGGTTTCTTGAAGACGTAGCATGTTGTTTCCTTTTTTTTCTTTTGAATTCGAACGACTGCATTTATTTATGAATGCTAAAATTTTTGTTTACTTGTTAGTGATTTCATTATTTGAGACGATTTTGTCTTGTGAGACTCATACGATTGTAGAAGTTTATTTTTAAAATTGGTTTTATGAAATAAAATTTAGTCCCCTTCATTTAATGGCGTAATTATTTCCTGTGAACCATAGAAAATTTGTGACGTTGATGTCGTAGTGATGCAAACCCATGAAGCTAAGATGGCGTGCTCCACGGATTCAACACCTTGAATGCCCAATCTTCAATTCACCAAGTGATCCTCACTTAAAATTAAGAAAAGCTTGCGGAATAGACTATGTATTAAGCTAGTGTTTCGGTTTGAAGCCAAAGGAAGAAGAAATCAAAAATGGAAGGAGAACTAGAAGGTGGTAGCGCCATGATTCATGGAATCAATAAGCTATGTAGAGGAATCGCCACTTGAGTCATGGACCAAGATAAGATTCAAGGTTCTTTGAAGAAACCCTAGGAGAGCACTCCCTTTTCTCAAGACACAAGTCTTATAAATTCTATTTCATTCAATATTCAAAAGTGAGTCTTACAATGAGAATTTGCCTAAGTTATATGGCCAAGTGTGATGACCGTGAGGCTCCCTAGCCATTTGATCCTTGATGGATTGATCAAGTGATGCTAAGCACCCCTCACTTGATCAATTCAAGAAGGATCTAGACAAAATGAGATCAAGAGGCTCAAAACTCATCTAAGCTTGTGATGATCATGGATTAATTAAGATTGAATTCAATGTCTTGGATTAGAAGTAAATCCAAAGGCTAGAATACCTTCTTAAATGAGAGTCAACACTTAATAACTTGACTTAAATTTGCACCTTTGATTGTGGTATAATCAAGTGGTAGAAATTTAAATGAAGTTAGTGGAGTTTCCACTCATTTTCTTTCTTAATCCATCTACTCTCTTTTAAGAGAGTGTAATACACTTGCTTAGTTGGGTCATAAGACTCTTAAGCCTAATCTAAGAGGCTTTGACCAATCATCATGAAAGTCAACATGTCCATTAGCTTAAGCTTGGCTGAAAAATACAAAACAACTATAGTCCAAGCTTTATGCAAAACTAAGCCTAAACTAATTACAAACTAATAAGATGATTACAAGGCTTCTTTTGCCCAATTTGTTGACTTTGAGGAGTTGACCATTGACTTTGACTTTGACCTTGACTTGTTGACTTTGACTTGGTCAACTCTTCCTCAACTTGAGCTTCTAGTCTTCTTTGCATAGCCCTTGTGATCCTCATGCTTGGAGATAGTCCTCCATCACATAGTGATTTAGGGGTGTTACATATTACAACTTTTAAATGAGATTCTCTAGGGTCAGATTGAAAGCGTGCACACAGACAGACACTAAACATGATATCAGGTCTACTTCCAGTAAGGTAGAGTAGTGAACCAATCATACCTTTGTATATCGTCTGATCAACGGTCTTACCTGACTCATCCTTGTTTAGATTAGCACCAGACAAATGCATTGGTGTCTTCTTGGGCTTAGCATTCCCCATCTTGAACTTCTTGAGAAGCTCCTTGGTGTACTTCTATTAGTGGATGTAGATACCCTATTTCGTCTATTTGATTTGAAGTCCTAGGAAGAACTTTAATTCTCCCATCATACTCATCTCAAACTCATCCTACGTTAACTTAGAGAAATCCTTGCACAAGGATTCGTTAGTTACTCCAAAGACTATATCGTCTACATAAATTTGGACAATGATAAAGTCTTTTGAAACATTTTTCTTGAAGAGAGTTGTATCAACCTTTCCTCTTGAAAAACCATTTTTAAGAAGGAAAGAACTCAGTCTGTCATACCAAGCTCTAGGAGCTTGTTTAAGACCATAAAGTGCTTTCTTCAATTTGAAAACATGATCTAGTTGAGATTGACTCTCAAAACCAGGAGGTTGTTTAACATACACTTCTTCTTCAATAAAACCATTTAGAAATGCACTTTTCACATCTATCTGATATAAGACGATTTTCTTATGAGCAACAAAAGCAAGTAAAATTCTAATTGCTTCTAGTCTAGCTACCGGTGCAAAAGTTTCAGTAAAGTCAATATCTTGTTGTTGGTTATAGCCTTGAGCTACTAACCTGGCCTTGATTCTTACCACTTTACCAACTTTATAAAACTTGTTTCTCAACACCCATCTTGTTCCAATGATGCTTTTGTTCCTTGGTCTTTCCACTAGCGTCCATACATCATTCCTTGTAAACTGGTTTAGCTCTTCTTCTATAGCTAAAATCCAGTCATTCTCTTATAGAGCCTCTCCAATATCTTTGGGCTCTATATCAGACACAAGAGCATAACCAGAAACATCTCTCAGTCTTGACCTTGTTTGAACTCCTTGATGTCTATCTCCAATGATCAAATCCTCGGTGTGGTTTGAGGCGAACCTCCAAGTTCGACAAAGAGCTTGATCATCTTGGTGTTGAGGAGCAAACGAAGAGGGTTCGTATGTGCTAGGAGATGTCTTTTCGTCTGTGCAAGGTTGGACAAACGGATCAGCTTCTTGACCAGAGGAAGTTATCTACAAATTATTAAACAAATTTTCTAGATATGATATTTCCTTATCAGCCTTTGAGTTATCTTGGAATTTTACATGAATAGATTCTTCTACAACTTGCGTCTTAGAGTTAAAACCTCTATAGGTTTTAGAAGTATTAGAGTATCCAAGTAAGAGTCCCTTCACCACCTTTGAATCAAACTTACCAAGTTGATCCTTAGTGTTTAAAATAAAGCACTCACATCCAAAAGGATGGAAGTAAGAAATGTTGGGTCTTCTTCCTTTCCATAGTTCAGATGTAGTCTTATTCAATATTGGTCTTATCAATATTCTGTTTTGAATATAACAAGAAGTATTAATTACTTCTGCCCAATAATATTTTGGAAGAGAGCTTTCATGCAACAAAGTTCTAGCCATTTCTTGTAAGGTACGATTTTTCCTTTCCACAAACCTATTTTGTTGAGGAGTTCTTGGAGACGAAAAATTGTGAAAAATACCATTTTCAAAACAATAGGCATTGAACTCAGAATTTTCAATTTCTTTTCCATGATCACTCCTAACAAACGCAATACATATTCCTTTTTCTTTTTGAACACGTTTGTAGAATATTTCAAAGACACTGAATGACTCATGTTTATGGGCTAGGAAGTATACCCATGTGAATCTAGTATAGTCATCCACAATTACAAATCCATATCTCTTTCCTCTAAGACTTTCAGTATGAGTAGGTCCAAAGAGATCAATATGTAACAGTTCTAAGGGTCTGGTCGTGGAAACAACATTTTTTGATTTGAAAGAAGCTTTAAGTTACTTCCCATGCTAACAAGATTCACACAGATGATTGGATTTCCAAGATATTTTTGGCAAACCTTTCACAAGATTCTTTTTAGAAATTTTTGAAATATACTTTAGACTTAAATGTGTAAGATTTTTGTGACAAATATCTCTTTCATCGTCTGCTGAAATTAAACATGTTACATTCTGATCACTAAGGTCAGAAAGGAAAACCTTATAGAGATTATTCTTCCTTTTCCCAATAAACAAAATGGATTTGTCCTTATTCTTGACTATACATTCATCACCGTTAAAAGCTACTTCATATCTATTGTCACAAAATTGACTTATGCTAAGTAGATTGAAGTTAAGACCTTTAACGTAAGACACATTTTGGATAAGAGGATTAGGTGTCTTACCAACCGTCCCAATTCCTAGGATTTTACCTTTCCCTGAACCATAGGATACAGACTCTTTACTTGGTATGAGATCTTGGAACATAGACAGGTCTCTTGTTATGTGTCGTGAGCACCCACTGTCTAGGTACCAACTTGAAGTCTTCTCTCCTCCTATTAAGGATATCTGGAACAGGAATAATGAGTGACTTTGATACCCAAATCTTTTTGGGTCCTCCTTTGTTAGTTGAAGAAGGTTTCTTTTTGTTTAAGGTTCTTGTGTTCTTTCTATAATCATAAGGAACCTTATTGTAACTTTTTTTCTTCTTCTTATGAGCAGACGAAACAAATTTAGTTCTCTTTTCGTCTGTCTCTTCAACATATCCAAGTCCACTCTTATCAGACGGAGACCTCCCATATTTTAAAATACTTTCAAGCATGGAGGATCCTATAGTGAACTTTGTTAAGTCTTTGAGTAAAGATTCATTTTCTTTCTTTAATCTCTAGATTTCAAGAATGAAAATGTTCTTCTCAGACTCAGATGATATTTCATCTGATACTTTCTTTTGAAGCAAATCTTTTTCAGTTTTCAAAGTAGCATTTTCTTTAAATGTTTATTTCAACTTAGTTTTGCATAATTTTTATTGCTCAGCAAGAAAATGTGAGTTTTCCAAAAGTGTATCATATGACTTTTCTTCTGATTCTGACCCAGACTCAGACGAAGAAGATGAAGAAGTTTGAATTTCAGTTACCTCAGATGAGACAGCGTCTCCAGCCATGAGGCAAATATTTGTTGTTTCTTCTTCTTCTGTGAATTCTTCTGAGCTTTCGCTGTCAAGATCTTCCCAATTCAGCAAGCTCTTCTTACCCTTGTCTCTACAAGGGTTCCACCTTTTCTTCAACCTTGGACATTCTGACCTCATGTGTCCAAGTTTTCTGCATTCATAGCAGACAATCCCTGAGCTTTCCTCCTTGCTTGAGGGCTTCTCAGGGAACTTCCTTTCCTTATTATTGAAGAAGCATTGACCTTTTCCCTTCTTCATCATCATCTTCTTGAAGTGTCTAGCCATGAGAGAAATCTCATCATCAAACTGTTGGACTTGAAGCTTGAAGAATGCTGATTATGTCTCTCTTATGTGTTTTGATTTTGATGAATGTATCTTTTGGTTTTCCATAGTTGAATGTAACTAGGATATAACTATGTATTGTGTGTTGAGTATAGGCATATATGTGTTGTATTCTTTGCTTAAGACCCCAGAGATATGTAAAACTAGTGTATGATTGATCATGTGAAGAATGTTTGATTTCCATTTGAGAAAAACAGTTTGAAAAACCTTGGAAATCCATTTTTCACTGATGTAATCGATTACAGGCTTGGTGTAATCGATTACATTGATCATCCTCTCTGGTGTAATCGATTACATGGTTGATGTAATCGATTACATGCTGAGAACTCTCTGGTGTAATCGATTACATCCCCAGTGTAATCGATTACATGGTTTGAAATTCACCTTTCTGGGTTTCCCTCTTCAATGTAATCGATTACATGCTCGTGGTAATCGATTACATGCCTGGAAAATTCAAATTGGAGGGTTCTAACGGCTAGTGTAATCGATTACATGCATTTGGGATCAATTACATTGACCGTTGTAGCTCAGATTTGCACGTTTTCTCCCTCCAAATTTGTTCTATAAGTATAATCTTGATGAAACATATGAAGGTGCTGAAAACCTAGCTTCTTGAAACAATTCTTACACTTTCATATGCTCTAAACTTAGAGTTCATCAAGGTTTTCAAAGACCAAAGGGAAACTTGGTTCATATCTTTGTTGGGTGGATTTCATAAAGCTTGTTTGTGATCGATTCTCGCACTTGAGGTGTATTCTTTACTGATCTTTTGTATTTCCAATTTTGGGTTGTTGCTCTAAGAGAGAGTCTCTCTAGATAGAGCATTGTATTTGACAAGTGATTCTCAAAGTTTGATCTTGGAGGTGCCAAGGTCTGGAAGTTCGTTCTTCAAAGGTTGAAGAACAATTTTGGGTGTTTTGATTTCTGTTTGTATTGCTTGTTGCAGAGTGAATGTAAAAGGATACAAAAGAAAACATTTGATAGTGGAAAGCCAATCGCAACAGTTGTTGGGTTGGGACTGGACGTAGGCAGTTGGCCGAACCAGTATATATCGCTGTGCACTCATCTTCTTCCTTACTCTCTTTACAGTTTTCTCTATATTGTTATTGATTATATTCTGCTCTGTATTTGGAAACTGTATTGATAATCAACTCATTAATTGGTTTAGGAATAGAGTCAGTAATTGAACCTGTAATTGAATCTGTAATTGAACCTGTAATTGAATCAAGATTAGTTTTTGGCTGAATTAAAAGGAATTAGAAACACGCGATTTGGGGTAAAGTTTAGCAAGAATCTATTCACCCCCCCCTCTAGATTCATACATAGGGACCAACAATTGGTATCAGAGCTACTTCTAGTAAGTTGCTCTAGAATTTGATCCATAATGGCCAGTAATCAATTACCATTTGCTGAAGGTGCCTCTATTAATAGACCTCCTCTGTTTTGTGGAGATAACTATCCATTTTGGAAAGTTAGAATGAAAATCTTTATGGAGTCTATAAATAGAAACATTTGGCAAGCTGTTGTAACTGATTTTAAAATCCCCACATATATAGTTGATGGAAATGAATTAGAAAAACCATTTGAGAAGTGGGAACCAGAAGAAATTAGGAGAGCGAAAAATGATGCTAAAGCTTTAAATATTATACATTCCGCATTAAACTCGATGAATTCTTTAGAATTTCAAACAGTACAACAACAAGAAAGGAAGCATGGGATCTTATCATGGTGACTCATGAAGGTACTCCTGAGGTGAGAAGAGCTAGAAAGAACACACTCATCCAAGAGTATGAAATGTTCAGAATGGCACAAGGTGAGTCTATCATGGACATGCAGAAGCGATTCACACACATTGTGAATCACCTCAAAGGACTCGGTAAGGTCTTTGTTGAGGAAGAGGTAAACATAAAGGTGTTGAAGTCTCTAAGCAGAAAATGGCAACCAACAGTCACAACCATTACAGAATCAAAGAACTTGGCCTTAATGACAAGTGCTGAGTTGTTTGGTAAGCTGAGAGAATATGAGATGGATATGTCACGTATGGCGATGAAGAGCAAAAAGACAAGAAGGCTAAGAGTTTGGCACTTAAAATGGAGGACACAACTAGTGATAGTGATGCATCATCAAGTCAGGAAACGAATCGAGCAAGAAATGAATCTCATGGTCGAAAGTTCAAAAGGTTCATGAAGAAGAACAAAGAACAAAAAGAGATTCAACAATGCTAGAAAAGGTTCATCTTCAAAGGTCACATGCTATGAATGTGGCAAGGCTGGACACTATAGATCGGAGTGTCCTAACTTGAAGAAATCAAACAGCAAGAAGTGAGCCTAGAAGAGTGGAGCAAGAAGAAAAACCCAAGAAGGACCGGTATCGGAAGAAAAAGGCCTACATTGCTTGGGAAGAAAATGACTGCTCATCCTCTAGTGAAAGTGAAAATGAGGAAGCCAACTTATGTCTTATGGCTAAACCAGAATCGGATGATGAGGTAAGTGATTCTGACTCCTCTAAAAATGATAATGATTATGATGAACTATATACTGCTTTTTGTGAGTTATTTAAAGAAGCAGAAAAATTTGAAAAACTAAGTAAAGTTTTGAAAAACAAAGTTGCAGATTTAGAAAATGAAATTTCTGTTTTGAAAACCAATATTCAAGAATTGAAAGATGAAAATGATAAGTTGAAATTGCCCTATTCAAAGTGTAAATCTTTTACTGCCCCTTTGAAAAAGAATAACAAGAAGCTCCATACATTTAAACAAACCAGCAAGTATAAAAACTTCTCATGTAGTTATTGTATGCAATCTGGACATAATCATTATAACTGCATGATTAGAAAGAAAGGCTTAGATAATGGATTGTTTAAATGGATTAAAAAAGATAGTCATTGTTCTAACATGAAAGGACCCAACAAGATTTGGGTACCAAAAACCAAATGATATCTTTCCTTGTGTAGGTGTGCTTGAGAGCCAAACACTCAACATGGTATTTGGATAGTGGCTGCTCAAGACATATGACGGGTGACAAGAGTAACTTTATCTCCTTCAAATCCAAAGAATCCGGTTCAGTAGTTTATGGAGATAATAACAAAGGCAAAATTCTGGGTATTGGTGATGTTGGAGACAAATCCAACTCCGTGATTGAAGATGTACTCTTGCTTGTGGAAGGTTTGAAGTTTAATCTTCGAGTATTAGCCAATTGTGCGACAAAGGCTATCAAGTTTCATTCGACAAAGGCTCGCCGCAAGATCAATAACAACGATTCGAATGAGGTATTGATGGTAGGTAAGAGAAGAGGTAACATCTATACACTTGAACTTGATCATTCATCATCATATCATGCATGTCTTACGTCTAATGATGATCTATCTTGGCTTTGGCATAGACGTATAGCACATATTGATGTTCATCAACTTAATAAACTCATCATCTAAGAGCTTAGTAGAAGGACTACCTGAATTAAAGTTCAAAAGAGAAGGCCTATGTGATGCATGTCGAAAGGCAAGCAATCTAGAAACTCTTTCAAATCTAAAAATGTTGTTTCAACTTCTAAACCGCTTGAATTGCTGCACATGGATCTCTTTGGTCCATCTAGAACTGCTAGTTTAGGTGGAAATCTATATGGATTAGTTGTTGTAGATGACTACTCTCGGTTTGCTTGGGTTGCTTTTATACCAAGTAAAGACACCACTTTTAAAGTTTTCAAAATACTTGCTAAAAAGATTCAAAACGAAAAAGATTTGAAAATCAAGTCCATTAGAAGTGATCATGGAGGGGAATTTGAAAATGAGTCTTTTGAAAAATTTTGCGAAAAATATGGAATCGATCACAATTTTTCCGCTCCAAGAACTCCACAACAAAATGGGGTTGTTGAAAGGAAAAACAGATCTTTAGTAGAACTAGCTAGAACTATGTTGAATGAAAGTGGTTTGCCTAAATATTTTTGGGGTCGATGCGGTTTTCATCGCGTGCTATGTTCTAAATAGAATTGTGATTCGACCTCTTTTAAAGAAAACCCCTATGAACTCTATAAAGGCAAGAAACCCAATATATCTCATTTTCGGGTATTTGGGTGTAAGTGTTTTGTTTTGAATAATAGCAAAGAGCCTCTTGGTAAGTTTGATGCCAAGGCTGATGAGGGTGTGTTTATTGGGTATTCATCATCAAGTAAAGCATATAGAGTTTTTAATAAAAGAAGAATGTGCATTGAGGAATCTGTGCATGTCAAGTTTGATGAAACTAACAATCCCCAAAAGGGAAGTGTGTTTGTTGATGATGATGAGCATGTAGGTGAAGAAAGCACAAGCAAAGAAGAACAACAAGAACCACCAACTACTTCTCATGAGTTTCCAAAAGAATGGAGGAAACCAAGAGATTTATCTCTTGACAACATCATTGGAGACATCCATAAGGGAGTATCTACTAGATCTACTCATAACATGTTCTGTGATGATTATGCATTTGTATCTCAATTTGAACCTTCTTGTGTTGATGATGCTATAAATGATGAATATTGGATGAATGCTATGCAAGAAGAATTGAATCAGTTTAAAAGGAATAACGTATGGGAGTTAGTACCTTTTAAAAGAGATATGAATGTAATTGGAACAAAATGGGTGTTTAAGAATAAGTTAGATGAGAATGGAGTTGTGGTTAGGAATAAGGCTAGACTAGTAGCTAAGGGATATAATCAACAAGAAGGAATAGATTTTGGTGAAACCTATGCCCCTGTTGCTAGACTAGAAGCTGTTAGAGTTTTACTTGCTTTTGCCTGCATACATGATTTCAAGTTGTTTCAAATGGATGTTAAAAGTGCTTTCTTGAATGGCTATATCAATGAAGAAGTTTTTGTTTCACAACCTCCTGGATTCACTGATTTCGATATCCCAACATGTGTACAAACTCAAGAAGGCCCTATATGGTCTTAAACAAGCCCCTAGACAATGGTATGAAAGGCTAAGTAAATTTCTTTTGTCAAAAAGGTTCTGCAGAGGTAATGTTGACAAAACTCTTTTCATAAGGAGAAAGTCAAATTGTATTTTGTTGGTTCAAGTTTATGTTGATGATATTATATTTGGATCAACTAATAAATCTCTCAGTGTGAAGAGTTTGTGAATAGCATGCATGGGGGAGTTTGACATGTCTATGATGGGAGAACTCAAATTCTTCCTAGGATTGCAAGTCAAACAACCGAAAGATGGAATCTTTATACATCAAGCAAAGTACACCAAGGAATTGTTTGAAGAAATTCGACATGGAGAGTTGTAAGATCTCAAACATTCCTATGTCAACTAATCTCTACTTGGATAATGATGCAGCTGGACAAAGTGTAGACCAATCAAGATATAGAGGATCATTGGATCACTCTTGTACCTCACAAAGAAGTAGGCCGGACATTATGTTCGGTGTGTGTGTTTGTGCAAGATTCCAATCTGCACCAAAGGAAACACACATGGCAGAAGAAAATCTTGAAGTATCTCAAAGGAACTACTAACTCGTGGTTTGTGGTATCCAAAAGGTACGTATCCCACATTGGTTGGTTTTAGTGATGCTGACTTTGCTTGGTTGTAAACCGATAGGAAAAGTACTAAAGTGGAGTATGTCATTTGTTTGGAGGAAGCTTGGTCTCATGGTATAGCAAGAAGCAAGCCTGTGTAGCTCTTTCAACTGCAGAGGCGAGTATGTAGTCAGCAGTAGTTGTTGTGCTCAGACCATTTGGCTGAAGCAACAACTGGAGGATTTTGGACTTAAGCTTGATCATATTCCAATCAAGTGTGACAACACAAGTGCCATCAGTATCACAAAGAACCCGGTTTTACACTCAAGGACAAAGCACATCGAGGTGCGTCATCACTTCATTAGAGATCATGTTGAGAAAGGAGATTGTGAGGTGGAATTCATTGACACAGAAAATCAACTCGCGGATATCTTCACAAAACCTCTGCCCAAGGAGAGGTTCTTCAAACTTAGAACCAATCTTGGTATTCTAAGTGAAGAACATCTCACATAAAGTGTTGTAAGTATGTTAGTTTAATCATTCATGTGTGCTTAAACTTGATATGAATTCATTGCATAACATGATCTTGACCTTTTATATGATGAATCAAATGTTTTTCAATCATTCTATATGTGAAAATCTTTAACATTGCAGTTCATAGCTTTATTTCAACTTGTTTTTTGATTTTCTATAGGATGTAATCGATTACAGCATGCATGTAATCGATTACAATAGGTTTTGGTTCTGATGTAATCGATTACAACAACAATGTAATCGATTACATGTGTGAGAGGTTCTGATGTAATCGATTACAGGCCCAATGTAATCGATTACAGGGTGTTTTGGTTCTGATGTAATCGATTACATCACGAATGTAATCGATTACATGAGCTCTGGAAGTGTTTTTCAGAGCTTTGTTCTTCGTTTCTGGGCTTTGTATTCCATATTTTGGAAGCCCATTTGCACACATTCATTGAACCTAGTCTTTTGTGATCTTTATTAGTGCTGTGTTAGGGTTTTTCTTTCACATTCACATTCCCTTTCTCTTCTAAACCCTAATCTCTCACGGCTTCATTCTCTCTATCCCACATTCATCTTCAACCTTCAAACCATGGACGGACAAGGAAGCAAAGAAAAGGATGAAAGCTAGGGCTAACCGTGATATTCAAGAAGAAAGACGTACCAAGAAGAGGCAAGAAACCTCTTCCAAAAGGAAAGCTCCTGAAGAATCCGTGCGTCACAACCCATGGTTCACCTCGAAGGAACAAGAAACTCGTTTCTTGACTGATTTTGCAAACAGAGAACTCGTACCCCCAAAGATTGTGAACTTCAGATGGCTTGACAATGAAGGGTTTACCTTTCAATCCATGCTCCGAGATCGAACTTGGAGAAATTCGTTAGGGCTAAGGGGTCACATTTACCCCGATTTGGTAAGAGTATTCTATTCTAATCAAATATCACCCCGGAAGGATTTTATCTGAAGTTAAAGGAGTGAGTATTGTTCTGACTCACGATTTGTTTTTCGAACTCGGTGGAATAACAAATGAGGGGATAGTCCCTACTTTGGAAAATCTGGCTGAGGAAGGCTTTGAACTTCAAAAGGATGCTTTTTACATGAGCATGTTGAGGAATCCCGAGTCTTGGGAAGCTGATATGACTGCAAGGAAAGAAAGAGGTATGAGGAAGACCTTTGGCATAGGTGGTCTCAACACTGACGACCGTCTTCTTCATTATGTTATTTGCTGGGTATTGGCTGCTAGAGGTACAAATCATGCTCAACTTATGGAAGAAGATATGCTCTTGATGGCTGCCCTGAAGAATGGAATTCAGATTGATTGGGGTCAAGTTGTCATGGACAACATGACCAAGGTAAGGAAATTCCATGACTTTAAGTGCCCTTATGGTCTGTTCATATCACGTGTTCTTGAGAGATGTCAAGTGGATGTCTCCAATGAGCACAGAAATTGGCAAGGGATATCCATGTGCTTGGTGACATGATGCTTGAAAAAGATGAGATTGATCAAGACATCTCGAGGGTCGGGTATCTAGAGAGGAAATACAACAACAACAACAACAAGACCAACCACAACAACAAGAACAACCACAACATCCTCCTTCTGATGATGATGGAGATTCAGCGGCTGGGGAGTACACCCCTAAGTCTCGTTTTGAGTCCATTGTCCTAGATAGGTTGGAAGAGATGGACAAGCGCCAAGAGGATCTAGGAAAGCAAATCAAAGACTTGGAAAGGAATCAAAATTTGCGTTTCCTTGACATGAAATCATTGATGGAAACCATCATGGAGCGCCTCAACCAAGATGATGATGACGGTGATGATCAGTGACTCCTCTGCTGTATCTCTCTTTTTGGTTTGATATACCAAATAGGGGGAGAATAGTTAGGATATCCTAGATAGGGGGAGTTGAGAATTGAGTTGAGAGTAGCTTTGATAGGTTGTTTTGTTTAGTTAATATTGTTTAGGAGATCTTATGTTTTGAAGTTTTTACTGTTTTATTGATTTCTGAACTATGTTAAGTGTTTGCTTTTGATATTAAATAAAATTTGGTTTGTTTTATGATTCATTGGTCTTGATCTATATTTGTATTTGAATCATGTCATACATACTTGAATGAATGGTTGATTATTAGTGCATATGCATATTGTATTTTCTGGAAATTCTAACATATGCAGGTATGTCAAAGAACAACACATATCCTAAAACTCTAGGAAAACCTCTTATGTGATTTGGTACATCAAAACCAAAAAGGGGGAGATTGTTGGACTTGAAGCTTGAAGAATGCTGATTATGTCTCTCTTATGTGTTTTGGTTTTGATGAATGTATCTTTCGGTTTTCCATAGTTGAATGTAACTAGGATATAACTATGTATTGTGTGTTGAGTATAGGCATATATGTGTTGTATTCTTTGCTTAAGACCCCAGAGATATGTAAAACTAGTGTATGATTGATCATGTGAAGAATGTTTGATTTCCATTTGAGAAAAACAGTTTGAAAAACCTTGGAAATCCATTTTTCACTGATGTAATCGATTACAGGCTTGGTGTAATCGATTACATTGATCATCCTCTCTGGTGTAATCGATTACATGGTTGATGTAATCGATTACATGATCTTGAGAACTCTTCGGTGTAATCGATTACATCCCTGTAATCGATTACATGGTTTGAAATTCACCTTTCTGGGTTTCCCTCTTCAATGTAATCGATTACATGCTCGTGGTAATCGATTACATGCCTGGAAAATTCAAATTGGAGGGTTCTAACGGCTAGTGTAATCGATTACATGCATTTGGGATCAATTACATTGACCGTTGTAGCTCAGATTTGCACGTTTTCTCCCTCCAAATTTGTTCTATAAGTATAATCTTGATGAAACATATGAAGGTGCTGAAAACCTAGCTTCTGAAACAATTCTTACACTTTCATATGCTCTAAACTTAGAGTTCATCAAGGTTTTCAAAGACCAAAGGGAAACTTGGTTCATATCTTTGTTGGGTGGATTTCATAAAGCTTGTTTGTGATCAGATTCTGCACTTGAGGTGTATTCTTTACTGATCTTTTGTATTTCCAATTTTGGGTTGTTGCTCTAAGAGAGAGGTCTCTCTAGATAGAGCATTGTATTTGAGAAGTGATTCTCAAAGTTTGATCTTGGAGGTGCCAAGGTCTGGGAAGTTCTGTTCTTCAGGTTGAAGAACAGTTTTGGGTGTTTTGATTTCTGTTTGTATTGCTTGTTGCAGAGTGAATGTAAAAGGATACAAAAGAAATCATTTGATAGTGGAAAGCCAATCGCAACAGTTGTTGGGTTGGGACTGGACGTAGGCAGTTGGCCGAACCAGTATATATCGCTGTGCACTCATCTTCTTCCTTACTCTCTTTACAGTTTTCTCTATATTGTTATTGATTATATTCTGCTCTGTATTTGGAAACTGTATTGATAATCAACTCATTAATTGGTTTAAGAATAGAGTCAGTAATTGAACCTGTAATTGAATCTGTAATTGAAAGGTAATTGATAGGTAATCAAGATTAGCTTTTGGCTGAATTAAAAGGAATTAGAAACACGCGATTTGGGGTAAAGTTTAGCAAGAATCTATTCACCCCCCCTCTAGATTCATACATAGGGACCAACACAAACGATCCATCAGACGAATCAGATTCAGTGGTGTCAACTTTAAGGATCTTATTTTTCTTTTTCTTTCTTTCTTTCTGGGAAGATTCCTCCTTAAGAACATCATTTACGGATGGAAGAGCTATGGATTCTTGCTCTTTGATGTTGTCCCTTTTGCAGAGAAGTACCTTATGTACTCTCAAAGCACCTATTAACTCATCAAGAGTTAATGTCTTCATGTTACGTCCAACAGAAATAACAGTGAGCATAGCTTCCCATGAAGGGGGTAAACTATCCAGTACTTTCATATTGTTTTGAGCCTTGGTGAACGTGATTCCCAAAGAAGTGAGTCCATTTAATATGGTTTGGAATCTTCCAAACATCATATCAACAAATTCTCCTTTTTTCATCGAGAACATCTCATATTCTCTTTGAAGAGTAGCAGTTTTTCTCATTCTAACATCCTCAGTCCCTTCATATGAGATTTTGAGAGTGTCCCAGAGCTCTTTTGCAGATTTGTAGGCACAAAATCTGTTGAATTCTGTCCTTGAGAGTGCGCACGTGAGGGCGTATCTAGCTTTGTTGTTGAGCTCCATGAGAGTGTATTCTTTATTTCCCCATTCAGTTTCAGGTTTGACGATGGAAATATCTCCTTGGGTGATAATCGTCCAGAGTCTGTACCGGGTAGACTTGATGTACATTTCCATACGATCAGCCCAGTAAGGGTAGTCATCTCTAGAGAATGCTGGTGTCTTGTTCATGGATGACCCACTAGACAGGAATGAGGGACCTTGAGAGTCCATCTCGGATCTTTCCAATAGCAACTGTTAAGCTCTCAACCCTTAGAAGCTGAGCTCTAATACCAAACTGTAAAAGATAAAACATAAGAAGGGGGGTTGAATTGTGTTAATTAAAAAATTTAGTCCTTTCGTCTATTGGTTTAAACAGGCTCAGACGAAACAGTTCTTATCTTCAAATATTGATTTTAATGGACAGACGTTATAAGTTGATTATCCCCGTTAGTCATAAACTCAAAGAAGATAAACACAAGTATTTTTATACTAGTTCGTCTATTCAAGACTACGTCCAGTTACCTAGAAACTACTGAGTTTTCACTACAAACCATGAAATGGTTACAAGTATTGTTTGAACCCACCACTTCCTGACTATAACAAGATATTCTTTAAACATAGCCTTCCTAGGCTAAACAACAAGGTATTCTTTGAAACCCAACCTCCTCAAGCTAACGAAAGAGGTATTCTTTGAACAACCAGCCTCCTCAGGCTAAAGCACCACACAAGTGGATTTTCAAGGTTTTCTAAGAAAGAAAAGTTCCTCTTCGCAGAGAGGGGTATACAATGAAGTTCCAATGTAGCAGTGAGCGAAAGCACAAGTTCTTAGCAATATAAGCGTGTTCGCCAATTGAAACTTAAAGGAGTGAAGTCCTTTTATAGGCAAGATCTTCAGATGTCCGTTAGAAACAGAAGAATGTCGTTGAGCTTTCCAAGTGCAGTCCCAAAAAGGTGTTAGAGTGCAATCAATGAAAAGATAGCTTGTGCAGTGGATTTGATGGCGTGCTCAGACCTTTTTCTGACTTGTACAAAGATCTTGACAAAAAGGGTGAACCCTTTTCATGTTGAACATGTAAGCTCGAATCCCTATACTGATCTTGGAAGCACTTGAGAGTAACATAGAAAATTTGAACTTGGCGCGAGTTATTTCGTCTGATCTTCACTTCCTTGACATATGATGTAAATCTTCAGTCTTAAGGATGTGTTTGAAAGCTTCGTCTGAAGAGTATCGTCTATCCTTCCGTCTGATGACATGGCCTTGAGACAGACGAATGACTTCAACTTTGAGGGGTCATCTTCCGTTTGTGCTTGTTCAATCTGACTTTGCTTGTAATGCTTCCTTTTGATATGTTCCATCTGTCTTGTAATTAATCAAAACTTAGAGACGTTAATCATCTTGATCTAACAATGACCCCTTTTTCATGATTACAGACCATACTGACAACTTTCTCAAAAGAGCATCTGCACAAGACAAAGTTAGCCAAAACGCAGTTATAACAAGCAACTAGAATTACATCAAGACAATGTCCTCTGAATATTCATCTTTATAAGAATTGTTACATCAATGTGATGTAATCAATTTACAAGTTACAAGGTTCAGAGAAAACAGAGTAAACAATTACAAATAATTAGAGCTAACTAATACATAAGTTCAGATCTTTACACATAATCAAATAAAAGTATCAGAGCAAAAACATTAAGTAAAGAATACAAAGTCTTCATCCTTCATTCGTTTTTGACTCCCCTCCAGACGATACTCTTCAATAAGCTCTAAGACTTACCATGCTCCCCCTTCGCATAACCTTCTCCTCAAAATATTCTCCCCCTTGGGTTGAGAATCATAAAAAATCATGATGGTGGAGGTTGTGGTCGATGCTGAACAAGACCCATCACAATGCTCCGTAGCTGCTGCATCTCAGCGGTTATGGACACTTGATTTTCCTCAAGCTATTTGTTCTTCTTCTTAAAGTGCTCACAATTTTCCTCTAGAGTATCATACTTGCACTTCAAAGCATTATACTTCTTGGCGGAATCCTCAAATGATTCAGATGATTGAGGTGATTGAGGCACAAACTGTTGAGGCTTAGAAGAAAGCTGAGGTTCGTCTATGTCAGAGTCTACTTCCTCTATAATGGGCTCCACTGGAGTCTCCTTCAGACGCAATGAAAACAGAGGCAACTCCATCCGAGAGCTGAAAGATCTGTTCCATTGCCAAGAGTAACTCTTGTTGAAGGTTGTGAGCCGAAGATATTAAGGCTCATGAGATGAAAGAGTGTAAGCATATGCTCCTCCAAGGTAGACTTTGCCACAGGTGATAGACTCTTCATCAAAAGAGGTTCCTGAATAATATGCTGATGTAGCTTCATGTTCCTCTATCATCCTTAACATTTTAGGATTGATAGGCCTTGATGCTTGAGCTTGAGCAACTTTGAGATGATTGTATGCACCAAAAGGTAGACGTTTGGTAATGTGCCTTGCAAACTTGAAGTGTTTGGGGGCAGACGGTAGCTTCTTCTCCTTCCCTTTAGCCAAAAACTTAACCGAGCATGGTCTTGTAAGATCCATGAAAATGAAATACTTAGTTTCATTAGTGACCAATGATGAGAGCTGAGATCCCATCATGAAGGGATATGGTTTGAGTTCCTTCCTTGCTCTTCTCTGGATTCGATGAAAGGAGGCTAACTTACCTTTCTCTTCTCTTCTCTTCTGTAAGCGCCAGTCATTGCTCTGAAGGCAATGCTATAGTCTTCTGGTAGAGCTTGAGCGAGGCCTTCAAGGTCTTCACATTCATCAATCTTAAGGTAGTAGCGCGGACGAATCCCTAGAGAATGGGGTCTTGTCTATGGAAGGACAATCCCTAGAGTATGGCCTAGTCCCACATACTTTGTTTGGTTCATGGGGATTGTGAAGGTGAATGGATCATGACTATCAATGGCGTTCAGGTGCTTGTTCAGTCTGACTTTGCTTGTAATGCTTCCTTCTGATATGTTTCGTCTATCTTGTAATTAATCAAAACTTAGAGAAGTTAATCATCTTGATCTAACAAAATGTGATTTTCGTACATAAATCAAATGTAATAAATTGATATACATTTTCATATTTTTTAAATTAGATTTTGGTGTCTTTTTAACTTCCGAATTCATTATGATGATTAGTAAGACACTTAATGAGTTATTATGATGCTAGTGAGATATTACTGCTTAATGGTAGTGAGACTCTACTGCTTAGTAAAAAATAAGTACTAGAAAGAATTTAATGTATAGTGAGAATTCACTAAATATATTCCAATAGGTATTTTACTTAGTCTATAAATAGGATTATCTTGTAAGTTATTAAAATAAATTTGAGATTAATCAAAATATGAGTTTTCTCCCCGTTGTGAAAGTTTCTCTTAGTTCTTAAATGAAGAATTAAATCTAATCTTATCAATTTATAATTGTGGTGATCAAACCTATGACTTTAATGGTGACGTCAATATCTTTCTCTATAGAAAAAAAAACTAAAAAAATCAATTCCTTTATCTGAATTGTTCAAAGCAATCGTGTCTACTACAGATATACATCATGAAAGGATTATCAATATAAGGAAAAAGAAAGATTGTACTATAAAAATATTATATTAAAACTAATTTATTTATGAAATAGAACATTATAACACCCTTATTTAGTGTCATATATTCTAACACGAAACCCTATTCAATTTAAGTATTTGGAACAATTAATTAATTTAGTTTATAAAAGAATATGGATAGGCGTTGAGTAAGAACAAAACTTTCAAGGAAACCAAAATATAAAATCCTATTCATTGCATAGAATATAAAATGGTAATAGTCATTGTAATTATATTGGTTTCATAACTTCATGAATATAACTCTAAAAGTTATAGGGAAGGAAACATAACAAGTAGTCCAAACTCAAAAAAAAAAGGAAACTAAAAATGATGAAACAAAAGAGGGTCTTCCAAAGGACAAGGATGCTTCATCCCAAAACACCCTTTACAAAAATGCTCAGGATCTACTCATCTTGTTGGTCATTTGCTTGTTGAATAACTAGGGTCATCACAGGTGTTAACCACATACGACAAAATAAGAGTTAGCTCATAAGAATAACAATAATAATAAATAGGGGATGAGACATTCATAAGAGACATACCATAACCATACACTAGAACAATCACTATGAATGCAACCCAATATAATGCATGAGCCTCACAATCTTAAATGTCATGTGGTACCACTAAAAGAAACTGAGTGATGTCTAAGAATGCATGTTACCTCTTACATTTTCACTATAAATACCAGAAAGAAATAATTAAGGTAACCAGTGCTACAACGAGAGTCAGTTCCCATTCATGGTGATATGTCATAGTGGAAGTTTTTCCCACTATGATAATCCTCAAGTCCTAGATCATTACCTCGATTCATTAGGAACCAACTGTCCTAGTTCCATTCATCCTCACTTTTTGAAAAATAATTTCACTCATTAAGTAATCACGATAATCTAGACTATTTCCAATGTACAATTATGCCTCATCGACATATCCAAACTCAAGCAACCTGACTACCTCATTGTAGTAGGCCTACACCCCATTCATTTTCAAATCACGATTATCATAATTCTTAGTGACTTATTTTATGCAGATATGTCCCTCTCAATATAAACAACATGGAAAGGAAGCATAACAACAATTATAAACTAGGTACACTACCAATTGGAAGAAAGGAGCTCAAAATAAGTATATTCAAGTAGGGGAAATTGATTGCGATAGAACAAGAATTCATGCCAGTTGTATTTTTCTACATTATTCACTATCCAAGTCACAATTTTCACTGCAATTCCTCCTTTTACAATCTAACATGATTAAAGACATACTTTAAGATTGATTAAAAGTTAGATTGTGATTAAAATGGCCTTGTTGGGATGCCTTGGATTTTGTTCGTTACTAGTTGTATGTCTATCATTATTCCTATACTTATTTAAGTTGTAATGGGGTATTAAACAACAACGAATGAGCGATTATATTTTATCCTTGTATAAGACTAAAAGGAATTAGCACTAGAAGTATGTATCATCAACATATTCAATTTTTTTTCATACACTTTTATATCATAAAATAGTAGCAGTACAATTCAATCTTCCTAAGAGGATCAAAAAACAGGGCGCACTTATTAACATTAAATTCGTGAAACTACCCTAACTTTTTCCTTTTATTCTCAATAAAATTGATATATTCTCCGTCATTATGTTTCTTTTCAATAAACATCACTATCCTTGTACTTTGCATATCTATCCTAATAAGGAGAACACATTAACAGTTCTATATCATAACCAAAATATTAAATACGTCTGATTATGCAAATATACCAATTATATAATTATTGACAGATGAACATAATAAGGGTTTTCCAAGAATTGGACAAGATTAGAAATTATACACTCAAAACAAAATTTTTCGTAACAGTAAATGATTCCCACAATCATAATCATCAAAACAAAAACTATATCCATTATCATTGAAATTTCTTAGAACTACCCTAACCTAAATTGAGGGGAAAATGTTTGAGAGATGAGGAGTTTGAAGACGGTAGGAGGGGATCTTAAAATAGAAACTGTTATATCTTGATGTGGAATGCAAATGGAAGCAGAGGGATGATGAGAACGTTTTCAAACTTTTACTTCTTAATCGTGGCATTCAAAGAAAGATGGAAGAGATAAAGTGAAATTGCAACCATACATGGGAAGAGAAAGAAAAGAGAGTTTTCTGATGGTAAGATAGAGTGGCAATGTGGGAGAGTGAAAAGGAGAAGAAAACTCCTAAAATAAATGGGAATCAATTTAAAACTGAAAGAAAGGAGAAACGCTTAAGGAAACGTAACTAACATGGGTGACAGTCTGTACTCAATCCAACAGATTTGAAACATCAAGGTAAAAGAGAAAAAGCACAAAAAATAAGTACTATTTTTGAAAATTTCAAATAAAATTATACAAATTATTATAATTTTATTTAATTAAGTTTTAATTTAAAGATTAGCTCTTATTAAGATAAAATTTTAAATCTAATACTCAAACATATCCAACATAAATTAAAGAGATAATTTTTTTAGGGTATTACAAACATCACATCCAAGTGATGAATATATATTGGTAAAATTTCCATCACATTTTTCATACAAAATATAAAAATTACATAATCAGGGAAAAATCAATGATATAGGTAGAATGGTGTTGAACCACCATTGTCATAAACTTAAAACGATAAATATAATTCTTGAAAGTTACTTAATTGATATGGCTAGACAAAGGGAATACAATACATAATATACTTTAAAAAAAAATAAAAATTAGACACTACCACTTCATCCTTAAACATTTATTTCATAATTTTAACCACTTTAATTTCGGGATCCTTAATGTCAAATAAGATTTTTTCACGAGAATTGAACTGGTTCACAATACAATAGGTTTTCTAATCTTTATCAATTTTAATCCACTTTTAAGTTCGAGACGAATGAAGAGATCACAATGTATTACAGTTGTAACATCAACATAGAGCTTGAGGATTTGGAGTTCATATTTCCAAAGAAAGTCAACAAAATCCATGGCAAATCCTGGCAAAAAAAAAAAAAAGAAAAGAAACTACAACAATTAACATGATGGTTTTAAAATCCATTCAATCAACAAAATAAGAAAAGAAATGATAACAGAAACCTACCAATCGGCTAGCAATGGCCTGGTACTTGCTCAAGTTATTTCCCATCACAAGTTGCATTTATTATTTTCAACAACATGCGTTAGATTCATAATCTTAAAACTACTCCAACGTTTTATGTGTTTTTTGGTGATAAAACAGTTAGATTATTCTACTTGGTCTAGTTCACCTTCCATTACAGTAATGTCAAATACGTTTTTCTAAATTATTCTTTACCTAATAAAAGTTTGCAGACTAGTTGCGAGTAACTACTTATTGAGATATTTATGTTACATATAAAGTCTATAATTTTCTTAAAAAATAACTTAATTAAAAGAAAAAATAGAAAAAAATTAATAAAGTTAAAAAAACCTAAAACAATTATAATGGAAAATATTTATCTTATATGAAAGTTTTAATTTCAAATATAAATGTTTTCTGAAGTACATTTTATATATTATTTTTATTTTGATAAGTTGAGAGAAATATACGTATCAAAAGAAAAATCAAAGTTGTTTGGTAAACAAAAATTTTCTACAATTTAAATAAGTTGGAAGATAATAAATAATAAGTGATAATGAACTTTCAAAAATTTTATTTTAGATATTAACTTTATGTAGAAAATATAAGATTAAATAAATTATATTTTAATTTTAAATTAAAAATACATTAATTATATGCTAAAAAATATATTAATCAAAGAAAACCTTTGCAACTTGCTATAGAGATCTCAATTATAGGATAGTGTCATAAATCACTCCCTCAAAATATTCTTAAGTTCTTGCTAAATCTTGATTTTTGCTTTTAAGTGTCTTTTAATATCTCCTTGGACTTGATTCCGCCACACCATATTACAAACTTAAGGGTTACAAGATTCATCTTCCTTTCCTCTTTTTAGTATAGAGTAGCGAATTAATATTTGGTCTACTTTTATGGCCCAATCCAAGTATCTTTTAGCCTCTCTATCACCTTGAAATTTCGGTAGCTTCACCTTGATGTTTCTATCGTCAAACCTTGCTTTAACTTCTTGATTCTCCCTCTTTTCTCTCCTTCTCTCCCTACTTCTTTCCCTAAAAGTATATTTTTCATCATAGTAACTTCCCCATCACTTTCTCCCATTTGATTTTCTATTATGATTCTAGCTCTTCTATAATTTTGTTCTCTCAACTCCTTAGCCCTTTTTTCCTATTCCTCTCGGTCTATTCTCTAACTCTCCTCCCTTATCTTCCTTATATATTCTTCTCTTATCCTCTTATCCTCCATTTCCCTCTTTTCTTGGTTAAAACTTTCATTAATTCTCTCCGTCCACACTCCTTCATTTTAGTGTCCATTCTTTGCATTTCCTCCCTCATAAAGTCTATCAATTTGAATGTCTGAGGTGACAAATCATTTCCAACATTATGAGAACTTTCCATGGTTGCAAGAAAATGTTAGTTCACAAGAAAAATAAAATTAGAAATTTCCTTTCCACTCTTTAAGTATTTATTGTCAACAACTCGTATTTTACTCTTAAAAATGGGTTTTTGTATCATTTATTCTTCTTCCCTTTTCCCGGTCAAATGTCTTTTTGAAATTCTTAAGAACAAACCTCAAATCAATTATCAAGTTCTATGATCCTATTATGAAAGAGGAACAATCCTAGATGATCTTAAGAATTCTAATGAAACACAAACTCTATGGCAAAACTAATGGAGGCTAAAGAGACAAGTAATAAAAGTTAAAATTGAAGAAAATTAGGCTACTCAAATTGGAAATTAAAATTTGACAATGACACAATCAAAGAATAATAACATAATGATGAAAAATAGGAGAATTTAATGTTGCCAAGCCAATGGTGACTAGGTATAACCACAAAGTAATGGTGATAGTGCAAGTGTTACCAAAGGTCAAATCCAATTTGATAGCAAAATTAGAAACCACTTTAGCAACTGAATTTGTGACTATTATTAGTAACCGATTTAAGTTATATGTATCAACCAATTTAGAGACCGAAATTCTAAGCATGTATATACACATCTCAAGTCTAAATTCAAAGTATTTGCAATACTTGAAGTTCAACTCACTATGGTGTTCACTTGATCCCCTTAATATAATTTTCTTATTCTTTTGTTCACAACCTCTCTATCTTTTGATTCTCTCAATCTTTTCTTTCTTTTGTCCTTGTTTTTCTTTTCTTTTGTTTTTATTTTCACTTGGTGTATCGTTTTTCTTGGACCAAAACTAATAATGCAAGAACAAGAACACTCAAAGTTTAACTGTTAAGAAAAATGATATCATTCAAGGTAAAAGACAAAATTGGATTTAAAATGAGTACTCTCGAATCATACAAGCATGTATTTCATAAAACTTTCACAAGAAGTTTCAATCAACTAAGAAGAAACACGAAACACTTGATGTTAATGAAGAACAAGGTGATGCAACTTGCAAGTTAACATTGGAAGTTCAAAAATTAGTAATGAAACTCCATGGATTAAAAACAAACATGAAAACATAAAAATAACTGATGTGAAACTACAAAGGAACACAAAAACTTGCCATGGAAGTGACGGCCTTGTAAGCTTAACACGAAAAAGAAGACACTACACATACAAATGGAAACAAAATTGAAGACAAGTCAAGGAACCAGATGACTACGCATATTTAAAGAAAGGAAGAAGAGAAACTCAAAAGGAAAAGAAGAAACTCAAAGGAACAATGGAACATGAAAACTAACCAAAATAATGGAGACTCTTCCTTGAAGATGAACAAAACTCAAAGGATGTAGAAATGGTAGAAGATGGAAAGACTAGAAATGGCAAAGCATCATTGAAAGACAATGAAGTTCATGTAGAATCACCACAATGGAACTAAAAGCTCTTGATATGATCCAAAGGTTCTTCACAAGAAACCTAAGAGAGAATGCTCTTAAGAAAGAAATGACTTCTTATTCAAAAATGCCAAAACTTATTACAATGTCATGTATTAGGCTTATATAGGACTAGGTTGCTTGAAGAGAAAGCTTAAACTAAATCTAGAGTACTCTACAACAGAATGAATTTGAGCCACAAGTTCAAGTCTCAAGTTACATGTCACTTTCAAGAATGTTACAAGTCACTTTCAAGGTTATGTGTCACTTTCTCTTTGTTCTGATTCCCTGGATGAGTTAATCTGTCAAGGCTTGAGATTCACGCTTGGATTAGGCATGGATCCTAATCCAAGTGAAAATCTCACTTGAGCTAAACCTACTTGGATTCAAAATTTGAAGTTCAAACTTAACTCAAATTAAATTTAAATTTTGAATATAAATTTAATGTGAGCTAGAAGCTTAAATCCATTCCCACCTACTTAAGCTTTACTCTTTTAGCTTACTAGCCTTTTAAGTACAAAGTTAAGAAATTTAAAACAAAGTACATAACTTGGTCGAGAGCTTCAATGAACTCTCACAACTTGGACGAAAAACAATTAAGTGTTACTTACAAGTTATTTACATTCATTAGAAGTTTATAAGGCCTGGATTCAATACAAGGAAGAACTTGAACACTTGACTCAAGCTTGAGCATTTGTATTTCTCAACTTCTTCCTCCATTCTTTTAATCATTTCCCTTGTAATCATTCTACTTTGAGGAGTTTGGGATAAACCTCCATGAATAGGCCATGGCAATATGATAGGCAAGCTTTACATGATGGAGTTTCAAATATCTATGCATGTTCTCATTGTGGCTGAAAGATTATAATGAAACCACTATTACCAAAAGAAGTGCATGAAGATGAAATAAAAATGAACTTGAAAAGAGATAAAGAGAGAAAAGTCATGAGAAAGAGTAAGGAAAAAGAAGGCTTAGTTGGGAGAGTTAGAGAGAAAAACAAGAGTGAAAAGTATAGTAAAAACAAACAAAACATAGTGATGAGTTGAGGATAAAAAAAGTGATAAAAAAGAAAGTTTTCTTGTTGAGAAAAGAGAGTTTCTAGCTAAGAAATCTATGTTTTTATTTTTACCTAAACTTTTTTTGTTTGAGTGTTAACCTTGTAGGTACACATGAAGACTTGGATGCTTTGTTAATGAAGTTTGATGATTTCTTTTCTTAGTAAATACCTTAGACCTCCCACCAATCTGAGGGATAGAATATCAAATAGACTTGTTCTGGGTGCTTCCTTGATGTAAGCCAAACCACAAGGCTTAACTAATTTGTCCCTATCTTCATTCTTCAAAGGAAAACCTCCATGAAAACAAGTATGGTTCTCAGCCAAATCAACAAAAGGAAGAAGAAAGGTAGAAAATGTAAAGACTAGAAATGGATGGTGTCACGAACAAATCAAATAAGCCCTTGTAGAATCGCCACAATGGAACTAAAAGCCATTGATAAAATTCAAGGTTCTTCACAAGAGACTTGAGAAAGGAAGCTCTCAAGAAGAATTTAATTATTATTAAAATTTTCCAAAAAAGTCCCACATGAATTTTATCCAAGGGCATATATATAGGCTAGGAGAAGCTTGTAGTAAAAGCTATTCTAAAATGGAGTACAAGATAAGTTAAGAATTTGAGCCATAAGTTCTCAAGGTTCAAGTTACATATCACTTTCACTAGGTACATGTCACTTTTAATTTAAATCTTGTCCATTGGGTGAAAGATTCAAATCAAAGGTGAGTATTTACTCTTGTATTAGGCATGGATCCTAATCCAAGAGAAATCAACTTGAACTTTCTCTATGTGGATTCACATTTTAAAATTCAAATTTAATTCAAGCTAAATTAAATTTAGATTTTAAATGTGAATGTAAAATTGAGTAAACTTAAGACTCAAATTGATAAGTGCTAGATTATACATGTTTTTCTAGGTGTTTTAAGCTCATTCCCATCTATTTTCACTAGGTTTAACTATAATTTAGTCAAGAAAACAGTAAAAATATCATAAATTCTTAGTGTTAGTTCTTGAGTGAGTGTTTTGTGAGTTTTGTAAGTTTTTCTTGAGTTTTAAGTCATTTTAATTCTTCTTTTGTTAATCTTTAGGTTCAATGAAGGATTGAAGAAGAGATAAGCAACAAGGAGTGGATCCAATACTTGAACAGAAGCTCAAACCAAGAAAGTAGAGCAAGCTAAACCTCAAGTTGAGCATCCAAGGCTCAAAATTGATATCGTCTGAAGAACCGCGCCAGGGCGCACTCATGAGGCGCCTTCACACTCGCTTTGCGGCGAAACGCGCTAAGCGCGCTCGAAAGCGCGCTCATGCCATCCTTACTTATTCAATCGCGCCAGGGCGCGATTTCACTCAATACGGGGCGCGTTTCGTACCTTATGAAAGCTCAGACGAAGGGATTAAGACGCAATGGACTAGTTTCGTCTATGCTTACTTCGTCTGAGAATTATTCTGTCTATGCTTGCCTCATCTGAGTTATCCGTCTGTACCTGCTTCTTATGGAGTTGCTTCGTCTGTGTTTAATTCTTTTAAGAATTGTTTCGTCTGCTCTCTTGCGAGGGAGTTGCTTCGTCTATGCTTGCCTCTTCCAAGTTGCTTCTCTGCCTCGTGCTTGCCTCTTCCAAGTTGCTTCGTCGTGCTTCGTCTTATGAGTTGCTTCGTGCTGTGCTTACTCCACCCGAGTTTGTTCCGTCGATGAAGTAGTCTCGTCCAGAGTAAGAGTTTAAATCGAACTTGCTTCACGAGTTTGTTTAAATCGATGAAGTAGTTTCGTCTAAAGAAGTGAAGTGTTAAAATCTTGCTTGTTCCATCTTTACGGATGAGTGTCGTCTAACGCCAAGAATGAGTGTTTCGTCTGCGTGTTTACTTCTTCTAAGTTGTTACATCGTACTTGTTTTGTCTTCTCCGATTGATATTTTCTCTGTAATTCAATACAGACGATACATCCAATACAGACGATACATCCAATACAGACAATACACCCAAGACAGACGATACCAAGTTCAGACAGACGATACAAGAAGATCCTAAAGACAGACGACACAAAAGACAGACGATACCAAGTCCAATACGAGGCGACACAAAAGACAGGCGACACAAAATACAACACAACAAGCTCATACAGGCGATACCAAGCCAAAGACCAGGCGATGCGAATTAAAGACAGGCGACACCATAACCACGATACCAAGTCCAAGACCAGGCGACAACAAGTCATATGGACAACGATACAACAAGTTCAGATAGACGCTCCCAAATACAGACGACATGAAGACAGACGATACAACTAATGCAAACACTGTTATTTGTGGGACAAACACGCCAGGGCGCGTTCATACTTTTTCTCCGCTCAAAACGCGCCAGGGCGCGTCCATCTTAAGTGGGTGGCGCGATTTCTGGGTCTATATATATGCTTGCTGGGCGCGAAAATAAAATATACTTCATAATTCAGTTTTCTGTTAGCTTCCTTTGCACACTACTCTCGTTTTTCTCTCTTCTTTACCTCTCTTCTCCACCTTCGTTCTCCATCCTTCTCCATCAAATCAAGAGGATTCTTGAAGAATTGGAGCTTGTGGAAGCAAGATCTAAGGATTCGTGGAGCTTCTCTCGGTTTTGATTTCTATTTTTGTTCTTTCTTTTTCTATTTCCATGTTAGGCTAAATTCTTAGGTTAGGGAAGGGGATTCCAATTCCAGAACACTTGTAATGAATTTCTATGTTGATTCAATTGTAATTTCGGATTAATTGATTGAGCTTGTCCTACTTAATTGCAATTTCTCGAGGTTTGATTCATGAAGTTCAAACAGTGATAGGAATATTAACTGCTTGAAATTGATTGAGCTATACCTTGAGTTTTTGTTTCTCATTTCAATTATGCCTTCGGAAGATTGATAGTTGAATTAGGAGAGGAATTGCATCATTATAACAGTGCATGAGTCTAGGAATAGAACTTGCATGTTATGAGACATTGTGAATTTATCTGTTTCGCTTCTTGAATGTATTTCTATTTTCACCTAAGGGATTAGAGATTATAGAAGTCATTCAAAGTGACTAAAGACCTAGGAATAGGCTTAGTCTAAGGTATCACAAATTCTAGTCTCCGATTGATTGATTTACATTGAATTGATATAAGACTTAGTTACATGAAGGAAGGAATTGAATGAACCTATTCCCTAACTGTTTTCATTTCTGAAACTTAAACATTTACTGCTCTTAATCATTCATTTTACAGCATTGATTCTCTTTTGCATAATTACTTAGTTTACACACATGATTTACTCAACTGTTAGTCCTAATAGCAAGTATATTAAGCATTCGATAATTCACAACTAGTCTCTGTGGTTCGACAACCCTTACTCTTATTTTTCTAAACTTTTGACGACCGGTACACTTGCCGAAAGATTGACAAATACATACTTTTAAAAAGTCAACAAGTTTATGGCGCCGTTGCCGGGGACTATTGGTTGAATATCGATAGTCTTGACGTGCTTGCTACTTAGGACATTTTTTTATTTTCATTGAATTCTTTCATTCTTTGAGTCTGTTTGTTATTCCCCGTATCCTTTTGATTTATGGTTTATGCGAAGAGCTAAGGAAACTAATCTCTTGTTTGAACCAGAAATTGAGAGATTTTTGCAGGAGAAACTTGCAGGCCAATAAAGAAAATAAAGAGGCTATACCAGAAAATACAACAGAAAATATGGATAATACAAGGTGCATGACACTTGAGGAGTGGTACAATTCCAATGCTATGAGCTGCGGATACAGTATCGCACCTCCAGTCATCTGTGATTACTGTGGAGGAGGACATCAAGCAGAGTATTGTGATGGCTCAGGTATGAACATTGAGGAACAAGCTCAAGTGAATTACATGGGAAATCCTCAAGGTAACACCTATTCCAACACAAACACTTATAATCCTCACCACAGAAACCATCCAAATCTGTCATATAGGAGCAATAATTTTCTACAACCTAACTCTTCCTCATATGACCAGAATTTTAATCTACCTTTCAACTCAAACCATTCTAAATTCCCAACCAACCAACATAGAAATGCTCCAGTAAGCTGTAACATGAATCCTGTTCCTAGCGAAGGATCTTTAACTTTAGAATACATGTTCATGTCCTTTATGCAAAGGACTGAATCTATTTTCACAAATCAAGAAGCTTCTATTAGGAATCTGGAATCACAAATTGGCCAGCTTTCCAAGCAAATTTCTGAGAAAAGCCAAGGAAATCTGCCAAGTGATACTATTGTGACTTCAATGGAGCAGTGCAAAGCTAATACCACAAGGAGTGGTAAGGTGTTGGGAAATGAAACTGTAGAAATGAAAGGAGATGCAATGGAGGTTGCACGTAAAGAGAAAGAGCTGCAAGATCTAGAATTGAAAGAACAAGACATAGAAGAAAGAAGAGTCACGGATAGACAAGAGAAGGAAACATTTGGTGATTTAATTGTTTCTGCTAATCCTTCCTCTGTTTATACTGATTCTCATTTTATATGTGATGTAGGAGTAACTTCTAAAGAAGAAATGCATGTTCTTCCAAATCCTCTGCCTCACAGAAACCTTCATGTCTTAGTACCTAGTGGAGAATTGTCCATCAAGTTCCCTTGGGACTCATACTGTGAAGAGGATGAAGCACCCAAGGAATCAAAACAGCCACTAGGGAAGATTTCTTTACCATTTTATACTCTTTCTCCTTGCAAAAATATGAACAACACTAATGGTTTCACTTTAGACACTTATGGAATTAGAGCATGGACTATAATTGAGTTTGATAATTTAGACCTCTTAGTTGTTCCTAATACCTTTTGCTCTTATGATGATGCATATTTTTTTAGGTCATTAGAGAAGTCATCAATGGAGGTCCAAATGCAAATTCCTATTTTTAGTAGAGAATCAATGTCTGCACACATTGCAAATGGAGTAGAGGATGATCTTGATACTTTCAAACACTCTAAACCTTTACTCTCTCTTTTAAATGGTGTTTTTGATATTGATGTTCAATATTCCACATGCTTTAATTTGTGCTGTAGATCAAGTGAAACATTTAAATTATTCAAATTGGATGCCAAGACTAAAATGAACAAATGGAAAATAATGATTATGGCATTCAAAATTTTCCTACCACTACCATGCACTAACCATAGAACATATCTGCACCATCAATCATTTGCACTAAGCAATAATGACTCACATATAGTTGTAGATGATTGGATGATATTTGATCCTGGTGGATGTTTGTTCTGGTAGGTACCAAGGGCAGATTCATGGTGAAATGGGCAGCTACAGCATTATCAAGGGAGCACCATTGAACAACCACAAAGCAAGAGTTGGTACCACTTGCACCCACCCTGCTGCTTTGAGCAGCCGAGGGAGTTTTCTTTTCTCCCTCCACTCTTTTCCGTTCCATTTTCATTCATTTTCTGTCTATCCATTTTCTGTAAATGTCAAGCTAATGACATTAAAGAAGCGTTTGGTGGGAGGCAACCCATCCAATTGAAAGAAGTTTTCTGTAACTTCTTAATGTGATATACTTGTGAATAATTGAAAAGTTAGAAAAGCAAAAAGAAAAGAGAATTTGAAGATTAGAGTAGAAGTGTAAATACATGAGTTAGGATAATAAATTTGATCCTCGAGTTGATTGATAAACAAGTAGGTATAGGAATAAACAATTGAAATTACAGTGTTCTTGAGTCAATAAGAAATAAGAGAGGTGTGAGGTGTAATAACTTCAGTGAGAAAGTTGTGAGATTTCAATGCATGTTCATGATAGCTGTGATCCTTGTGCAGAGATAGACCACTTAGAAATAAAGAAGCCTTAGAGTATGTGCACAAGTTAGAGCAAACTACATTGAGAACATGCAAAGCAACCTCATTTGTCACTACTAAGGACATCAATTTGCACCAAGACATGAAGATGAGTGAACCAAAAAGCAAGGCATCCCTGTAAAACGCGCCTTGGCGCATAGAAGAAAGAAAGAGTGGCGCGTTTATGACCTGCTCTCGGCACAAACGCGCCCTGGCGCCAATTGACGGAAGAGAGGGGCGCGTTTGAGAGGTGCTCTCGGCAAAAACGCGCTCTGGCGTGCTCTAATTAGTGAGAGTGGCGCGTTCCGCACTTGGTTGCGGCAAAAACGCGCCCTGGCGCGTTCTAACTAAAGGGAATGGCGCGTTTTGCGCGCCTTGGCACAAATAGGAGTGACGAGCTCGCGCCTTGGCACAGAGAGTGGCGCGTTCATTCGTTCTTCCTCTTTTCCCCCCTTATGCTTGTGGTTCCCAATGAGTGCAACTCCACATTCAATTCATTCTCACCTCCATCATTTCACTTTGCAAGTAGCTTTGAGTTGAATTCTTCATCCCTTTCACCACAGATTTTCATTTTTGTTGATAATTTTCAAGAATTCTCATTTGGTGTTCTCATATCCCATTCAGCCTAAACAAGGTATGTTGTTCAATCCAGTGATTTCAACTTCTTTCATTCATTGTCTAAGCTTCAATTGCATGATTCACATGAGTATTTGAGATGAGGGTTCAAGAATCGTTGGTTCGAAACCCTAACCCCCTTTTGTGCGAATTGATTATGGCTCAATTGAATGTTGTTGCATGGCCTTGTTGTAATGATTGTTGATGAATAACATTGATTGCTTGTGAATGTATGATGATAATTGTCACAGAGATGCATGGTGTGCAGCAATTGGAAAGAAATATGATATGCTCATTCATGTTCACTTAGTGTTTGTTAAAATGCTTCAATGAAGTTTTGAGTATGTCTAGATGCACATCACTAGTAAGCATGACCATATTGTAATTGCTTTGGCATTTCCTTTGGCAATTTCCATTTAAGTTCCTTTGAACCACACTATAAGTTTGATGAAGATGCATGCTCTTGTTGGTGATAATTGTTAGTTAAGTGCTTGCATGTTTTTCTCATATATACTGTGTATTGTGTAGGTTCAATTGTTGAAAAAATTATGTCTTCAAGTAATCAACCAACTGGTTCTTCTTCAAGGCAACCAAGAACCAAAAATAAAGCTATCAAAGGACAGAGCCAAGAGAAGAAGAAGACCACAAAGAAAGCCAAGGTCACTCCGAGAAATTCAGAATATGATACTCACGATTTAGATCAACTTTGGAGCATGCAGAGTCTTTGCCTCCCGTTTCATAACACGTGCAGTGCTAGTAGAGCGGAAACTCAACATGAGTCCGAGCCTATACACTGATGAAAGAATTGGGGATGCTTCTCAACTTGCTAGTTACAAAGAGGTTTGCAATGAGATTTCTGGAAGAAAGTGGACTGGACTAGCCAACATTAATTTCCCAGCATATCAAGAGCTAGTGCTAGAGTTCTATGCTAATATAACAAGTGATGATGAAGAAGAGCGCTATGCATCTTATGTCTGGGGAAAGCAGATTTCCTTCTCACCTCAAGCCATCAACAGACTGTTATTAATCCCTTTCTCGGAAGGAAGGGATTGTATCTTCCAGTATAGAGCCGACAGCAAAGCCGAACCAAGCATGGTAGATGAGTTATTATGTGAAGGTAAGGGAGCTTGGAAGGACAGCTTATGGCGCAATAACGGAGTTACACATGTCAAAGCTTCATCATTGTGTTTCAAGGCAAAAATCTGGTGGGCTTTTGTCTATGGGATTCTCTTACCAATCCGGCCACGAGATCTTCCATCACAAAGAAGAGAGTTTGGTGCCTGTATAGTATAATGAAGGGTGAGTATCTCAATGTGGGTCTGACCATAGCCAATGAGATTCACACACTGCACTTGCAAAAACAGGGGTCCCTGTCTTATGCAAGTATCATCACTCAGCTGTGTATTGAGGCTGGAGTTTCAACTGAAGGATTGATTCCTATGAGACCGGGTGCCACATTGGATGTGAAATTCACCAAAGGAGAGTCCAGTACAGCCAAAGCCACACTAGAAGCACCGTCCACTTCTAGCGGTAAAGCTACATCACAGTCCAAAGGTAAAGCTCCAATGGCAGAAGCTCCAGTTACTGCTGCAGATCACCAAAAGTTATTGAGACATCTGAAGGTAGTTCAAGAAAATATTAGAAGGATTCACGAGTCCAATAAAATTTGCATTGCACTTGAGCCCCTCATAAGAAGTTTAGCTGCCCAAATGAATCTGCCAGTAGAGAAGTTGACGCCATTCAAACCACTCAGCAGTGAAATGTTTGAAGAGTTAATGAGGTTTGAAGAGTTTTCTGAGGACTATGAAAGTGAAACATCGAATGAAGGGCAAGATGATGATGGTGAAGAGGTTGATGGTGGTTATAATGAGGACGTAGAGGAAAATATTGAGGAAAGCGAGGAAGAAGAGGATGAGACAGAAGATGAGGATTGATGTTTTAGCTTTATATTTCTGTCTAAGTTTTAAGTTTTTGGTTAATGTAGCTTAACTAGACTATTTTACTGTCTCTTTAGTTCATGATACTGTATTTGATTTTTAATTGATTTTTAGTTGAATAGAATTTGATTGTTATTTTGCTGTCTTGTTAGTTTGTGTTGTTTGTGAAAATTGATTAGATGCTGGAGCATTGCTGGAGAATCATGGAAAATTTTGGCACTTGGTGCAGAACCCTTGAGTATCATGGCTTGTCTTCAACAGGGAGCATTCTTAGACTCTTTTGATGCTAACTGTTAATTCATGTTTGTTAGAGTATATGCCCTGTTTTGGTTAGACCATCTTATGAGGGTTAATTGCACTTAGTATAACATTGACTTGGTAGTCCAGTAGAATGAACTGTGTAATTTTTGGCACTTAGGTTCAATTTGAAATTCTATGACAAAGTTGCATGTTTTTCAAAATGTTTGAAGAGTTACTGTATGAGACTCTAGCATGACAATTTTCTGGATTGAGACATGATTGATGAACTTAGCACTGTTATGCAATGATTAATCCTGGATAAGAATTTGGGCCTCCAACATGATTTATTCTTGAGTGTTCTATTATACCATGTGATGTGTTTGTTCCAGAACTTGCTTTAGCTCTTGGTCAAAATTGCATACATTTAGATGTGGACACAAATGATAAAGGCAAATTTCTTTCTTGTAGCCTTGAGCCAAATAGCCTTAACCTTCACACTTTCCATTGCTAGCCCCTTTGAGCCTGAATAAACCCTTTTCTTTCTTGGAGACTTAAGCTCATTACAAGCCTAATTAAGTGAAAAACCAATGGTCCCATCACTGGAACTTTAAGAGTATTGGTTTCTTTGCTTAGACGATAGGATTCAAGATTAAGTTTGGGGTTGAAATTTTGGGATGCATGTGTTGTTGACTTGAGGACAAGTCAAATTTCTAAGTTTGGGGTTGAATGTATCGGATATGGATATTGGTAACATTGTTGGTCTAGATATTGGTGAAATTTTTGTGACTAACATATAGTTGTAGTATAATTGCATTCTCTGACTTTTCATGCATACCATACAAAAAGTTTATTTTTCGTCTTGTGCTGGCAATTAGTGATACCACTCAAGAAAAATAAAGAGAAAAACAAGAAAAATTGAAAAGAAAGAAAAAAAAAAGAAAGAAAAGAAACAAAGGAAGAAAAGAGAACATAGTGTTCTCATTGGTCTTTGTAGGTATCGTCTGTGAAGTATCGTCTGTGGGTATCATCTGTAAGCCTACGGGACGAAATCATCGACTAAAGGCTCGACGATATGCGCACGATGGGATACAGTGAAAAATAAAGAAAAACAAAAGAAAGGAAGAAAAGGAAACAGAAGAAAATGTAGTTTAAAGAGCAAAAGAAATAAAGCAAGAAAAGAAAACAAGTGGTTTCATGGGTTGTTAGTCGTTCGTCTGTCCATCATTTTTTCTTTCGTCTGTCCATCATTTTTTTTGTTTCGTCTGACCATATTTCTTGTTTCGTCTGTCCATCATTTTTTTTGTTTCGTCTGACCATATTAATTCATGCATATCATATAGGTCCTAACTTTTACTCCTTAAGTTCCTGTGAATATGTAGCCAGTAACCTTTCCTTTTAATCCACCTTTACCTAAGCCTCATTACAACCCTGAAAAGACCTTTTGAGTGTCCAATATTTACTTGAAGGCAGTGGAGATTTTAGAGCTATTGCAAGCCTATGGTAACTGACCTTCTAATTGGTAACATTGAGAGAAACACAAGCCTAAACACTTGAGAGATTGAGGGCAAACACTTAACTGGAGAGGATTTTGCTGATGTTGACTAAAGTACATTTTCTCATGCCAATCTATGTTGTTTGCCTATGCTTGATGAATTGTGCAGTGCTTGATAACATTTTGAGTGCATGTCCAACTTTCATAGATAAATTGAGTTGGCTTAAGGAGTTAAGAACTGCATAAGGCATTTTCAGTGGCTGATTGAGCTTAGTGTTATACCATGCTTATTGACCCTTGTAATGATGGATTCTATGTTTGCTTGAGGACAAGCAAAGCTTTAAGTTTGGGGTTGTGATAAGTGCTAGATTATACATGTTTTTCTAGGTGTTTTAAGCTCATTCCCATCTATTTTCACTAGGTTTAGCTATAATTTAGTCAAGAAAACAGTAAAAATATCATAAATGCTTAGTGTTAGTTCTTGAGTGAGTGTTTTGTGAGTTTTGTAAGTTTTTTTTGAGTTTTAAGTCATTTTAATTCTTCTTTTGTTAATCTTTAGGTTCAATGAAGGATTGAAGAAGAGATAAGCAACAAGGAGTGGATCCAATACTTGAACAGAAGCTCAAACCAAGAGAGTAGAGCAAGCTAAACCTCAAGTTGAGCATCCAAGGCTGTTGAATTGATATCATCTGAAGAACCGCGCCAGGGCGCACTCATGAGGCGCCTTCACACTCTGCTTGCGGCGAAAACGCGCCAGAGCGCGCTCAGGGGCGCGCTCATGCCATCCTTACTTATTCAATCGCGCCAGGGCGCGATTTCACTCAATACGGGGCGCGTTTCGTACCTTATGAAAGCTCAGACGAAGGGATTAAGACGCAATGGACTAGTTTCGTCTATGCTTACTTCGTCTGAGAATTATTCTGTCTTTTGCTTGCCTCATCTGAGTTATCCATCTGTACCTGCTTCTTATGGAGTTGCTTCGTCTGTGTTTAATTCTTTTAAGAATTGTTTCGTCTGCTCTTGCTTCTGAGGGAGTTGCTTCGTCTGTGCTTGCCTCTTCCAAGTTGCTTCGTCTGTGCTTGCCTCTTCCAAGTTGCTTCGTCTGTGCTTGCGTCTTATGAGTTGCTTCGTCTGTGCTTACTCCACCTGAGTTTGTTCCGTCTGATGAAGTAGTCTCGTCCAGAGTAAGAGTTTCGTCTGAACTTGCTTCACCTGAGTTTGTTTCGTCTGATGAAGTAGTTTCGTCTAAAGAAGTGAAGTGTTCCGTCTGTGCTTGTTCCATCTTACGGATGAGTGTCGTCTAACGCCAAGAATGAGTGTTTCGTCTGTGTTTACTTCTTCTAAGTTGTTCCGTCTGTACTTGTTTTGTCTGAGTCTCCAGATTGATATTTTCGTCTGTAGTTCAATACAGACGATACATCCAATACAGACGATACATCCAATACAGACGATACACCCAAGACAGACGATACCAAGTTCAGACAGACGATACAAGAAGATCCTAAAGACAGACGACACAAAAGACAGACGATACCAAGTCCAATACAGACGACACAAAAGACAAACGACACAAAATACAGACGACACAACAAGCTCATACAGACGATACCAAGCCAAAGACAGACGATGCCGAATTAAAGACAGACGACACCATAACAGAACGATCCGAGTCCAAGACAGACGACAACAAGTCATATGGACAACGATACAACAAGTTCAGATAGACGCTCCCAAATACAGACGACATGAAGACAGACGATACAACTAATGCAAACACTGTTATTTGTGGGACAAACACGCCAGGGCGCGCACAAGGGCGCGTTCATACTTTTTCTCCGCTCAAAACGCGCCAGGGCGCGTCCATCTTAAGTGGGTGGTGCGATTTCTGGGTCTATATATATGCTTGCTGGGCGCGAAAATAAAATATACTTCATAATTCAGTTTTCTGTTAGCTTCCTTTGCACACTACTCTCGTTTTTCTCTCTTCTTTACCTCTCTTCTCCACCTTCGTTCTCCATCCTTCTCCATCAAATCAAGAGGATTCTTGAAGAATTGGAGCTTGTGGAAGCAAGATCTAAGGATTCATGGAGCTTCTCTCGGTTTTGATTTCTATTTTTGTTCTTTCTTTTTCTATTTCCATGTTAGGCTAAATTCTTAGGTTAGGGAAGGGGATTCCAATTCCAGAACACTTGTAATGAATTTCTATGTTGATTCAATTGTAATTTCGGATTAATTGATTGAGCTTGTCCTACTTAATTGCAATTTCTCGAGGTTTGATTCATGAAGTTCAAACAATGATAGGAATATTAACTGCTTGAAATTGATTGAGCTATACCTTGAGTTTTTGTTTCTCATTTCAATTATGCCTTCGGAAGATTGATAGTTGAATTAGGAGAGGAATTGCATCATTATAACAGTGCATGAGTCTAGGAATAGAACTTGCATGTTATGAGACATTGTGAATTTATCTGTTTTGCTTCTTGAATGTATTTCTATTTTCACCTAAGGGATTAGAGATTATAGAAGTCATTCAATGTGACTAAAGACCTAGGAATAGGCTTAGTCTAAGGTATCACAAATTCTAGTCTCCGATTGATTGATTTACATTGAATTGATATAAGACTTAGTTACATGAAGGAAGGAATTGAATGAACCTATTCCCTAACTGTTTTCATTTCTGAAACTTAAACATTTACTGCTCTTAATCATTCATTTTACAGCATTGATTCTCTTTTGCATAATTACTTAGTTTACACACATGATTTACTCAACTGTTAGTCCTAATAGCAAGCATATTAAGCATTCGATAATTCACAACTAGTCTCTGTGGTTCGACAACCCTTACTCTTATTTTTCTAAACTTTTGACGACCGGTACACTTGCCGAAAGATTGACAAATACATACTTTTAAAAAGTCAACACAAATTTACTTACACATCCTAAGGTTCATACTTTGAGTTCACTAGTATTCAATAACCATCAAAGTACAAGTTTAAGAAAACAAACACAAAGTGGTCAAGAGATCTAAGGCTACTTACAAGATGGTTGAAAACTTCACATAGTAGAAGTACAAGTTATTCACAACATATAGAAGGTTACAAGGCTTTAGTTCACTTCGTGGAAAAGATTGAACACTTGAACTCAACTTTATACTTGATCTCAACCTCTTCTTCTAGTCTTGTAGCTATAAATCTTATAGTTATTCTATTATCTCTCATAGTCATAAAAGGTCTTCATCATCCCTTGCCTAATAGACCATCTGATAGGAATTCACCACAAGAGATTCATGAGATTCAAAAGTAAGTGAAAGAAGTATTGGACTAAGGGTGGGTCAAAGAAATCTTGCCTCCATGTGCTTCACTAATTATACTTGTGCCTAAAAAGGAGGGGACTTAATGAATGTGTATGGATTGTTGGGCCATTAAAAAATATGACAATAAGGTATAGGTATCCAATCCCTAAACTAGATGATTTACTTGATGAATTGAATGGTGCTTGCATATTCTCCAAGGCTAATCTTGAATCTGGTCACAACTAAATAAGAATGAAAGAAGTTAATGAATGGAAAATCGCATTTAAAACCAAGTTTGGACTATATTAGTGGTTAGTCATGCCATTTGGACTAAGCAATGCACCTATCACCTTTATGAGATCAATGAATGGTTGTGTACTTTGTTGAGAAAATTTCTTGGAAAGTTTGTGGTTGTGTACTTTGATGATATTCTCATTTATATGAAAAATTTCCTTAATCATTTGTCTCACATTAGAAATGTTTTAGAGGTATTAATAAAGGAAAAAGTGTACGTTAAAAAAGACAAGTGTACCTTTGGAGCCAAGAATGCCATATTTCTAGGCTTTATAGTAAGCTCAAAAGGAGTGCGAGTTGATGAGGAAAAAGGTAAAAGTTATAAGAGATTGGCCTACTCCTAAATCAATATGTGAGATTAGGAGTTTCTATGGTTTATCTAGTTATTATAGGAGGTTTGTTAAAGACTTTAGCATAATTGCCTTTCCTTTAAATGAAATAGTTAAGAAAGAAACACCTTTAATTGGGGTCCTAATCAAGATAAGGCCTTCAACTTGCTTAAGGAATAATTAACTTAGGCTTTTATATTTACTTTGCCTAACTTTTCAATTTCTTTTGAAGTTGAGTGTGATTCTTCAAATGTGGGAGTAGGTGTGATTTTGATGCAAGAGAAACACCCCATTACTTATTTTAGTGAAAAAAACTAAAGGTGATCATCTTAACTACTCCACATATGATATGGAATTTTAAGCTTTGATAAGAGCTTTCCAAGTGTGACAATGTTATCTCCTACCAAAATAATTCATAGTGTGCTTATATTATGTAATGTAAGCCTTCCATGGAAGTCTCACTTGCTTTTCCCTATCTTCACTTCCCAAGCATGAACTTCACGGATTCAAGCATGTAATTGCGGAATCAAAAAACTCAAGAAGAAAAAAAGGTATAAAATGGTGAAGGTAGAAGACGATGGAGCGCCATGCTAAGCAATAAACTCTAAGTAGAATCGCCACATGGAGAATGAACCACGATAAGAGTCAAGAAGGTTTTCTCAAGAAACCTAAAAGAGAAGTTTCTCTATCAAGCAATATGTTTCTTTCTGAAATTCATCAAAAGTGTGCTACATTCAGAATTTTTCCTATATGTACTAAGTATGTGGCGCCAAATGAAGTAAAACCGGGAAGCATTCTTAATGCTTGGATTAGGAGAAGGATCAACGCATGGTAAGCCAAAGGAGGCACTTCACACGGATCACTAACTCAAACCTTTGGATTAAGAAGCAAATCCATAGCCACTGTTTACTTAGGAGAGGTGTGAAACATGTACCTTGAAGTTTGAATTCTCACCACTTGATGGGATCTAGATCAAGTGACCAAAATTCACTCTTGAGTGGCATGTAAAATGTGACTTAAGTTTGAATTTCAACCTTTTGATTAAATCTTGATCAAGTGGTTTAAATTCACTCTTGAGAGGTGTCCAAAGCATGCTTCCCATGGTTCAACTCTAGCCCTTTGATTTAGATTTAATCAAAGGGTTAGCTTTGAATTTGAGTTAGTGGAATTGCCACTAACTTCTCTCCAAAATCTCTCCACTCTCTCTAGGGAGAGTGTGCACCACTCTCTCTCAAATGAACACTACAATTTGTTCTCTTAAGCTATTACAAGGTCATGGCACATTCTTTCAATTCACAAGCCAAATTATTAATCCCAAAATCCTAATTATAAGTTCAAATAATTGTAAGACAATTACAAGGCTTGTTGACCAAGAAGAATCCTTGAAGAGTTGACTTTTGACTTTCTTGTTGACTTTGAATTAGAGTCAACTTCATCTCTTCTTCCTCTTGCATCCTCTTGAGCATAGACCTTGTAACTCTTCTAGAATCATTGACTTCTATAGTTGGAGTAGATGGACCTCCATCTAACCCTCCTTCTTGAACACAACTTGTCCCCAAGTTGTCATCTTCCTCAAGACCTACAAAAGGTGAAAGATCACTGATAATCCATTTTATATACATTTTCTTTACTCTGTTTTTGGCTCAATTAGCTTTTATATGTGTCATATTTTGGTAGTTTATCTTAGATATTGAGTTAGAGGTATAGTTTAGTACTAAAAGTAAATAATAGTTAAATTTCCACAAGTTCTTATGTTTCTATACTGATGCTTGTGCAGTTACATCTAGAGCTCTGAGGAATGGAGAAGAGATAGGAGCATGGAAGGATTGAATGCTAGAATGGAAGCGTGGAATGAAAGACCCAAGACCTGAGATAAGAACTTGGAGTGCAAGTCAGCAAGAAGGAGAGAAATTGAAGCTCAAGACAAGGAAGCACTCCCATTTGCGCCAAGGCATGGAAGGGGGCGCAATTTGACCCTTCTCCTCCAGTAAAACGCGCCTAGGCGCACATAGGAAGCATGTGGGGGCGCAAACTCGCGCCAAGGCGCAAGCAAGGGCGCAAGACTCGCGCCAGGGCGCAACCAGAGGCGCACTGGAGCCCCTATTCTCGTCCCAAACGCGCCAGGGCGCACTGGAGCCCCTTTTCTCTGTCCAAACGCGCCAGGGCGCAAATCAACTTATGTGGAGGCGCGATTCTTCACCTATATAAGGGCTTTTGGGCGCGAAATGAAAGGGGGGATTCATAACTGTCACTTCTAGCTTCTCTTGTACACTTCAATTGCGCGATTGCGCAATTCTCTCTTCTCTGTTTTTCTCTTCTTCTTTCTCTCGTCTCCTTAGCTCTCGATGTTCATGTATTCAATTTCTCTTTACAACCTTGGATACTGCACAAGTGACAATGGCTTAAGATGTACCTTGCGGCCAACATGAGAGAAAATATAAGTATTTGCTACACCATCATGTAAAGCATGCCTATCATATTGCCATGGTCTACCTAATAGCATGTGAGTTGCCTCCATAGGAACTATGTCACATAAAATTTCATCATGATATTTCCCCATGCTAAATGAAACTAAGATTTTCTTATCCACTACCAATTCACCCTTCTCACTTAACCATTGCAATTTATAGGGTTTGGGGTGTGGGGAAGTTTTCAAACCAAGTTTCTCAACAAATCATGTAGCAATCGAATTGGCGACGAAATTTAGAAACCAAATATTCCTACTAATGATTAACGACAGATTTTAACTAGGTTCCATAATTTTATAGTCTTCTAAAATTCCAATTCAATAGAAATACAAGGCTCATATATACAATGCTTCAACATATTTCAGCAAGTTCAATACAAGTGCTAAAGTGAAAATTACACCCAAAGTCAAAACTACACACTCAAGTCCAAAGGCACTTGCACTAGAAATTCAACTTGAATGATGTGTGTTCTAAACAAAGTCCAAGTGTATATCTAATGATCAATCCTTTTGTTGGTCCCTATGTATGAATCTAGAGGGGGGGTGAATAGATTCTTGTTCAACTTTAGACGAATTTTGGAAGATTCTAATTCCTTTCGAATTCAAACAAATCAGTTCTAGATTCACTTATCAATTACCGTATCAATTACCTATTCAATTACCGATTCTATTACTGATTCAATTATCGTATCAATTACTGAGTTGATTATCAATACAGTTACCAAACACACTGCAGAATTTAATCAATGATAATAGCAATATAAGGAAAACTGTAAAGAGGATAAGGAAGAAAATGAGTGCACAGTGATTTATACTGGTTCAGCCAACTGCCTATGTCCAGTCCCAACCCAACAACTGTTGCGATTGGCTTTCCACTATCAAATGATCCCTTTTGTGTTCTTTTACATTCACTCTGCAACAAGCAACACAAAAACGAAATCAAAACACCCAAACCAGTTCTTTAACCCAAAGAACTGTTCTTCACTGATCTTGGAGCACCCAAGATCAAACCTTTGAGAAAACACTTCTCAAATACACTTACTCTATCCAGAGAGACCTCTCTCCTAGAGTAATAACCCAGAAATTGAAATATAAATAAAGATTAGTATAGAAAACACCTTGAGTGTAGATTCTGATCACAAATAAACACAATGAAATCCACCCAATCACAGGAATGTATCAAGTTTGCCCTTTCTCTTTGAAAACCTTGATGAACTCTATTTACAGAGCATATGAAAGCGTGAGAGTTTTTTCTCAAGCTTAGGTTTTCTCTCCTTTCATATGTTTCATCAAGTTTGTATTTATAGAACCAATTTGGAGCAAGAAAACGGGCAAATTGAAGCTTCAACGGTCTAAGTAAACGATTACAATAAGTGGGTAATCGATTAAACTAGCCGTTACAGCATTTCTGGGTGATTTTCAAACTTGGTAATCGATTACCAGGGGAAGGTAATCAATTACTCCAGCAAAGAATGCATTTCTGGAGATTTTTGGTCGTGGTAATCGATTACCAAATGTTGGTAATCGATTACTCCAGTGAGTAATGCTCCTGGTTGTGCCTGGGCGCATCTGCTTGAGCACTTTCACCAAAATTGGCATAACTTCTTCTACAAATATCGTTTTGAGCTCTGGTTTTTTGCAAATGAAAGAGGATTGATAGAGCTACAAATCTCATGAAGACATGAAGATCTAATTCGGAGTGCATCTAGGGTGAAATCAAGCAGCAAGAGGATTCAAAATATTTTCTGCCATGGTAATCGATTACCTAGGGATGTAATCGATTACACCAGAGAAACACAACGTGGTAATCGATTACCAGGGGAAGGTAATCGATTACACCAGAGAGGGAAACCAATCTTGAGTGATTTTTGAACTTGGTAATCGATTACCATACCATGGTAATCGATTACATCACTAAACAAATGGATTTCCAGGTTTTTCAAAACTATTTTTAGATAGGAAAATTGTTGACTTAAAAATAGTATGTATGTGTCAATCCTTCGGCAAGTGTACCGGTCGTTACAAGTTTAGAAAAGATGAGAACAGGTTGTCGAACCACAGAGACTGATTGTGAATTACCAAATGCTCAACATGCTTTGCTATTAAGACGAACAATTGAGTGAATCATGTGTATGAACTAAGTAACTATGTAAAAAGACTATTTACCGTAAAACAAGAAATGGAAAGCTATAAATGTTTAAGTTTCAGCGATGATGAAGACAGTTAGGGAATTGGTTCAGTTGATTCCTTCCTCAAGTAACTACTTCCTATGTAAATCTAGCAAATCTCACTCAATTGGAGACTAGAATTCGTGATACCGTAGACTAATCCTATCTCTAGGTCTTAGTCCCTTTGAATGCCTACTATCATCCCTAATCTCTTAGGTGAAAACAGAGATTCATTCAAGAAGCGAACAGATGAATTCGTTACAACATCTCATAATATGCAAGTTCTATCTCTAGACTCATGCAATACTATATTGATACATTTCCTATCCTTCTTCAACTATTCATCTCTCGATCTCATAGTTGACACGAGATACAAATTCTCAAGACAGAGTTCAATTCAATCAAACATTAATATCTCTATCTCTATTTGAATTTCATGAATTAAATCTCAAGAATAAGCATTAAGCAGGGAAGAGATCAATCAATTCGGTGGAATTATACTTGAATTAACAGAAGAGATTCATTACAAGAACTCTGAAATCAACATCCCCATTCCTAACTGCAGAATTTAGCCTAACATGGAAATGAAAAAAGAAAGAACAAAAATAGAAATCAAAACCGAGAGAAGCTCCATGAATCCTTAGATCTTGCTTCCACAAGCTCCAATTCTTCAAGAATCCTCTTGATTTGATGGAGAAGGATGGAGAACGAAGGTGGAGAAGAGAGGTAAAGAAGAGAGAAAAACGAGAGAAGTGTGCAGAGGAAGCTAACAGAAAACTGAATTATGAAGTCTCCCCGATTTCGCGCCCAGCAAGTATATATATAGACTCAGAAATCGCGCCACCCACTTAGGATGGACGCGCCCTGGCGCGTTTTGAACGGATAAGAAGATATGAGCGCGCCCTTGTGCGCGCCCTGGCGTGTTCGTTTGTTGTATCGTCTGTATAACTCATTGTATCGTCTGTTATGGTGCTTGGTATCGTCTGTCTTGAACTTGGTATTGTCTGTCTGAACTTGGTATCGTCTGTCTTGGCTACAGACGAAAGTATCAATCTGGAGACTAAGACAAAACAAGTACAGACGGAACAACTTAAAAGAGGCAGGCTCAGACGAAGCACTCCCTCAGAAGCAAGAGCAGACGAAACAATTCTTAAAAGAATCAAACACAGACGAAGCAACTCCATAAGAAGCAGGTACAGACGGATAACTCAGATGAGGCAAGCATAAACAGAAAAATTCTCAGACGAAGTAAGCATAGACGAAACTAATCCATTGCGTCTTGATCCCTTCGTCTGAGCTTTCATAAGGTACGAAATGCGCCCCGTATTGAGTGAAATCGCGCCCTGGCGCGATTGAATAAGTAAGGATGGCATGAGCGCGCCCTTGAGCGCGCCCTAGCGCATTTTTGCCGCAAGCAGGGTATGAAGGCGCCTCATGAGTGCGCCCTGGCGCGTTTCTTCAGACGATATCATTTTGACAGCCTTGGATGCTCATCTTTGGCTTGCTCTACTCTCTTGGTTTGAGCTTCTGTTCAATTATTGGATCCACTCCTTGTTGCTTATCTCTTCTTCAATCCTTCATTGCACCTAAAGATTAACAAAAGAAGAATAAAAATGACTTAAAACTCAAGAAAAACTTACAAAACTCACAAAACACTCACTCAAGAACTAACACTAAGCATTTATGATATTTTTACTGTTTTCTTGACTAAATTATAGCTAAACCTAGTGAAAATAGATGGAAATGAGCTTAAAACACCTAGAAAAACATGTATAATCTAGCACTTATCACAACCCCAAACTTGAAGTTTTGCTTGTCCTCAAGCAAACATAGAATCCATTATTACAAGGGTCAATAAGCATGGTATAACACTAAGCTCAATCAGCCACTGAAAATGCCTTATGCAGTTCTTAACTCCTTAAGCCAACTCAATTTATCTATGAAAGTTGGACATGCACTCAAAATGTTATCAAGCACTGCACAATTCATCAAGCATAGGCAAACAACATAGATTGGCATGAGAAAATGTACTTTAGTCAACATCAGCAAAGTCCTCTCCAGTTAAGTGTTTGCCCTCAATCTCTCAAGTGTTTAGGCTTGTGTTTCTCTCAATGTTACCAATTAGAAGGTCAGTTACCATAGGCTTGCAATAGCTCTAAAATCTCCACTGCCTTCAAGTAGACATTGGACATTCAAAAGGTCTTTTCAGGGTTGTAATGAGGCTCAGGTAAAGGTGGGTTGAAAGAAAGAGATACTAGTTAAAAATCAAAGGAACTTAAAGAGTAAGAGTTGGAACCTATATGATATGTATGAACTAATATGGACAGACGAAACAAAAATGATGGACAGACGAAAGAAAAATGATGGACAGAATAACGACTAACAACCCATGAAACCACTTTGTTTTCTTTTCTTGCTTTATTTCTTTTGTTTTTCTTTATTTTTCACTATATCCCATCTGTGCCAGTATCGTCTGAGCCTTTAGTCTGATGATTTCGTCTGTAGGCTTACAGATGATACCTACAGACGATACTTCACAGACGATACCTACAAAGACCAATGAGAACACTATGTTCTCTTTTCTTCCTTTGTTTCTTTTTCTTTCTTTTTCTTTCTTTTCAATTTTTCTTGTTTTTCTCTTTACTTGTTTTTCTCTTTATTTTTCTTGAGTGGTATCACTAATTGTCAGCACAAGACGAAAAAATAAACTTTTTGTATGGTATGCATGAAAAGTCAGAGAATGCAATTATACTACAACTATAAAATGCACAAAAATTCCACCAATACAAGGTGATCCCTCAACCCCAAACTTAAAATTTTGACTTGTCCTCAAGTCAACAGCTACACATGCACCCCAAAATTTAACCCCAAACTTAATCTTGAAACCTATCATCTAAGTAAATAAACCAATACTCTTAAAGTTCCAGTGATAGGACCATTGGTTTTTTCACTTAATTAGGCTTGTAATGAGCTTAAGTATCCAAGAAAGAAAGGGTTTATTCAGGCTCAAAGGGGCTAGCAATGGATAATGTTAAGGTTCAGGCTTATTTTGGCTCAAGGCTTACAAGAAAGAAATGCCTTTATCATTTATGTCCAATCCTAAATGTATGCAATTTTGACCAAGGGCTAGAGCAAGTTCTGGAACAAACACATCACATGGTAAAATAGAACACTCAAGAATAAATCATGTTGGAGGCCCAAATTCTTATCCAGGATTAATCATTGCATAAAAGTGCTAAGTTCATCAATCATGTCTCAATCTAGAAAGTTGTCATGCTGGAGTTCTCATACAATAACTCTTCAAACATTTTGAAAAACATGCAACTTTGTCATAGAATTTCAAATTGAACCTAAGTGCCAAAAATTACACAGTTCATTCTACTGGACTACCAAGTCAATGTTATACTAAATTCAATTAACCCTCATAAGATGGTGCAACAAAACAGGGCATATACTCTAACAAACATTAATTGATAGTTGACATCAAAGGAGTATAAGAGTGCTCCCTGTTGCAGACTTAGCCAAAATGCTCAAGGTTCTGAACCAAGTGCCAAAATTTTCCATGATTCTCCAGCAATGCTCCAGCATCTAATCAATTTTCACAAACAACACAAACTAACAAAACAGTAAAATAACAATCAAATTATATTCAACTAAAAGTCAATTAAAAATCAACTACAGTATCATGAACTAAAGAGACAATAAAATAGTCTAGTTAAGCTACATTAACCAAAAACTTAAAACTTAGACAAAAATATTAAGCTAAAACATCAATCCTCATCTTCTGTCTCATCCTCTTCTTCCTCGCTTTCCTCAATATTTTCCTCTACATCCTCATTATAACCACCATCAACCTCTTCACCATCATCATCTTGTCCTTCATTCGGTGTTTCACTTTCATAGTCCTCAGAAAACTCTTCAAACCTCATCAAATCTTCAAACATTTCACTGTTGAGTGGTTTGAATGGCGTCAACTTCTCTACTGGCAGATTCATTTGGGCAGCTAAACTTCTTATGAGGGGCTCAAGTGCAATGCAAATTTTATTGGACTCGTGAATCCTTCTAATATTTTCTTGAACTACCCTCAGATGTCTCAATAACTTTTGCTGATCTGCAGCAGTAGCTGGAGCTTCTGCCATTGGAGTTTTACCTTTGGACTGTGATGTAGCTTTACCGCTAGAAGTGGACGGTGCTTCTGGTGTGGCTTTGGCTGTACTGGACTCTCCTTTGGTGAATTTCACATCTAATGTGGCACCCGGTCTCATAGGAATCAAACCCTCAGTTGAAACTCCAGCCTCAATACACAGCTGAGTGATGATGCTTGCATAAGACAGGGATCCCTGTTTTTGCAAGTGCAGTGTGTGAATCTCATTGGCTATGGTCAGACCCACATTGAGATACTCACCCTTCATTATACTATACAGGCACCAAACTCTCTTCTTTGTGATGGAAGATCTGTGCTGAATTGGTAAGAGAATCCCATAGACAAAAGCCCACCAGATTTTTGCCTTGAAACACAATGATGAAGTTTTGACATGAGTAACTCCGTTGTTGCGCCATAAGCTATCCTTCCAAGCTCCCTTACCCTCACATAATAAGTCATCTACTTTGCTTGGTTCGGCTTTGCTATCGGCTCTATACTGGAAGATACAATCCCTTCCTTCCGAGAAAGGGATTAATAACAGTCTGTTGATGGCTTGAGGTGAGAAGGAAATCTGCTTCCCCCGGACATAAGATGCATAGCGCTCTTCGTCATCATTACTTGTCAAGTTGGCGTAGAACTCTAGCACTAACTCTTGATACGCCGGGTATGCAATGTTGGCTAATCCAGTCCACTTCCTTCCAGAAATCTCATTGCAAACTTCTTTGTAACTAGCACGTTGAGAAGCATCCCCAATTCTTTCATCAGTGTATAGGCTCAGACTCATGTTGAATTTCAGCTCTACTAACACTGCACGTGCTATGAAACGGGAGGCAAAGGCCTCTGCATGCTCCAGTGATCTAAATCTGTGAGTATCATATTCTGGAATTTCTGGAGTGACCTTGGCTTTCTTTGTGGTCTTCTTCTTCTCTTGGCTCTGTCCTTTGATAGCTTTATTTTTAGTTCTTGGTTGCCTTGAAGAAGAACCAGTTGGTTGATTACTTGAAGACATAATTTTTTCAACAATTGAACCTACACAATACAAAGTATATATGAGAAAAATATGCAAGCACTTAACTAACAATTATCACCAACAAGAGCATGCATCTTCATCAAACTTATAGTGTGGTTCAAAGGAACTTAAATGGAAATTGCCAAAGGAAATGCCAAAGCAATTACAATATGGTCATGCTTACTAGTGATGTGCATCTAGACATACTCAAAACTTCATTGAAGCATTTTAACAAACACTAAGTGAACATGAATGAGCATATCATATTTCTTTCCAATTGCTGCACACCATGCATCTCTGTGACAATTATCATCATACATTCACAAGCAATCAATGTTATTCATCAACAATCATTACAACAAGGCCATGCAACAACATTCAATTGAGCCATAATCAATTCGCACAAAAGGGGGTTAGGGTTTCGAACCAACGATTCTTGAACCCTCATCTCAAATACTCATGTGAATCATGCAATTGAAGCTTAGACAATGAATGAAAGAAGTTGAAATCACTGGATTGAACAACATACCTTGTTTAGGCCGAATGGGATATGAGAACACCAAATGAGAATTCTTGAAAATTATCAACAAAAATGAAAATCTGTGGTGAAAGGGATGAAGAATTCAACTCAAAGCTACTTGCAAAGTGAAATGATGGAGGTGAGAATGAATTGAATGTGGAGTTGCACTCCTTGGGAACCACAAGCATAAGGGGGGAAAAGAGGAAGAACGAATGAACGCGCCACTCTCTATGCCAAGGCGCGAGCTCGTCACTCCTATTTGTGCCAAGGCGCGCAAAACGCGCCATTCCCTTTAGTTAGAACGCGCCAGGGCGCGTTTTTGCCGCAACCAAGTGCGAAACGCGCCACTCTCACTAATTAGAGCACGCCAGGGCGCGTTTTTGCCGAGAGCACCTCTCAAACGCGCCCCTCTCTTCCGTCAATTGGCGCCAGGGCGCGTTTGTGCCGAGAGCAGGTCATAAACGCGCCACTCTTTCTTTCTTCTATGCGCCAAGGCGCGTTTTACAGGGATGCCTTGCTTTTTGGTTCACTCATCTTCATGTCTTGGTGCAAATTGATGTCCTTAGTAGTGACAAATGAGGTTGCTTTGCATGTTCTCAATGTAGTTTGCTCTAACTTGTGCACATACTCTAAGGCTTCTTTATTTCTAAGTGGTCTATCTCTGCACAAGGATCACAGCTATCATGAACATGCATTGAAATCTCACAACTTTCTCACTGAAGTTATTACACCTCACACCTCTCTTATTTCTTATTGACTCAAGAACACTGTAATTTCAATTGTTTATTCCTATACCTACTTGTTTATCAATCAACTCGAGGATCAAATTTATTATCCTAACTCATGTATTTACACTTCTACTCTAATCTTCAAATTCTCTTTTCTTTTTGCTTTTCTAACTTTTCAATTATTCACAAGTATATCACATTAAGAAGTTACAGAAAACTTCTTTCAATTGGATGGGTTGCCTCCCACCAAACGCTTCTTTAATGTCATTAGCTTGACATTTACGAAAATGGATAGACGAGAAAATGAATGAAAATGGAACGGAAAAGAGTGGAGGGAGAAAAGAAAACTCCTCATTTGCTCAAAGCGTGAGTGGGTGCAAGTGGTACCAACTCTTGCTTTGTGGTTGTTCAATGGTGCTCCCTTGATAATGCTGTAGCTGCCCATTTCACCATGAATCTGCCCTTGGTACCTACCAGAACAAACATCCACCAGGATCAAATATCATCCAATCATCTACAACTATATGTGAGTCATTATTGCTTAGTGCAAATGATTGATGGTGCAGATATGTTCTATGGTTAGTGCATGGTAGTGGTAGGAAAATTTTGAATGCCATAATCATTATTTTCCATTTGTTCATTTTAGTCTTGGCATCCAATTTGAATAATTTAAATGTTTCACTTGATCTACAGCACAAATTAAAGCATGTGGAATATTGAACATCAATATCAAAAACACCATTTAAAAGAGAGAGTAAAGGTTTAGAGTGTTTGAAAGTATCAAGATCATCCTCTACTCCATTTGCAATGTGTGCAGACATTGATTCTCTACTAAGTATAGGAATTTGCATTTGGACCTCCATTGATGACTTCTCTAATGACCTAAAAAAATATGCATCATCATAAGAGCAAAAGGTATTAGGAACAACTAAGAGGTCTAAATTATCAAACTCAATTATAGTCCATGCTCTAATTCCATAAGTATCTAAAGTGAAACCATTAGTGTTGTTCATATTTTTGCAAGGAGAAAGAGTATGAAATGGTAAAGAAATCTTCCCTAGTGGCTGTTTTGATTCCTTGGGTGCTTCATCCTCTTCACAGTATGAGTCCCAAGGGAACTTGATGGACAATTCTCCACTAGGTACTAAGACATGAAGGTTTCTGTGAGGCAGAGGATTTGGAACAACATGCATTTCTTCTTTAGAAATTACTCCTACATCACATATCAAATGAGAATCAGTATAAAGAGAGGAAGGATTAGCAAAAACAATTAAATCACCAAATGTTTCCTTCTCTTGTCTATCCGTGACTCTTTTTTCTTCTATGTCTTGTTCTTTCAATTCTAGATCTTGCAGCTCTTTCTCTTTACGTGCAACCTCCATTGCATCTCCTTTCATTTCTACAGTTTCATTTCCCAACACCTTACCACTCCTTGTGGTATTAGCTTTGCACTGCTCCATTGAAGTCACAATAGTATCACTTGGCAGATTTCCTTGGCTTTTCTCAGAAATTTGCTTGGAAAGCTGGCCAATTTGTGATTCCAGATTCCTAATAGAAGCTTCTTGATTTGTGAAAATAGATTCAGTCCTTTGTATAAAGGACATGAACATGTTTTCTAAAGTTAAGGATCCTTCTCTAGGAGCAGGACTCATGTTACAGCTTACTAGAGCATTTCTAGGTTGGTTGGTTGGGAATTTAGAATGGTTTGAGTTGAAAGGTAGATTAAAATTCTGGTCATATGAGGAAAAGTTAGGTTGCAGAAAATTATTGCTCCTATATGACAGATTTGGATGGTTTCTGTGGTGAGGATTATAAGTGTTTGTGTTGGAATAGGTGTTACCTTGAGGATTTCCCATGTAATTCACTTGAGCTTGTTCCTCAATGTTCATACCTGAGCCATCACAATACTCTGCTTAATGTCCTCCTCCACAAGTAATCCACGATGACTTGGAGGTGCGATCTTGTATCCACAGCCCATAGCATTGGAATTGTACCACTCCTCAAGTGTCATGCACCTTGTATAATCCATATTTTCTGCTGTATTTTCTGGTATAGCCTCTTTATTTTCTTTATTGGCCTGCAAGTTTCTCCTGCAAAATCTCTCAATTTCTGGTTCAAACAAGAGATTAGTTTCCTTAACTCTTCGCATAAACCACAAATTAAAAGGATACAGGGAATCTCAAACAGATCAAAAGAATGAAATAATTCAAAGGAAAGCAAAAATGGAATAGGTATACAAAACCAAAAACAGAACAAATATGAATCAACAAACAAATAAAAAAAAATGTCCTAAGTAGCATGCACGTCAAGACTATCGATATTCATCAATAGTCCCCGGCAACGGCGCCATAAACTTCTTGACTTAAAAATAGTATGTATGTGTCAATCCTTCGGCAAGTGTACCGGTCGTTAAAAGTTTAGAAAAGATGAGAACAGGTTGTCGAACCACAGAGACTGATTGTGAATTACCAAATGCTCAACATGCTTTGCTATTAAGACGAACAATTGAGTGAATCATGTGTATGAACTAAGTAACTATGTAAAAAGACTATTTACCGTAAAACAAGAAATGGAAAGCTATAAATGTTTAAGTTTCAGCGATGATGAAGACAGTTAGGGAATTGGTTCAGTTGATTCCTTCCTCAAGTAACTACTTCCTATGTAAATCTAGCAAATCTCACTCAATTGGAGACTAGAATTCGTGATACCGTAGACTAATCCTATCTCTAGGTCTTAGTCCCTTTGAATGCCTACTATCATCCCTAATCTCTTAGGCGAAAACAGAGATTCATTCAAGAAGCGAACAGATGAATTCGTTACAACATCTCATAATATGCAAGTTCTATCTCTAGACTCATGCAATACTATATTGATACATTTCCTATCCTTCTTCAACTATTCATCTCTCGATCTCATAGTTGACACGAGATACAAATTCTCAAGACAGAGTTCAATTCAATCAAACATTAATATCTCTATCTCTATTTGAATTTCATGAATTAAATCTCAAGAATAAGCATTAAGCAGGGAAAAGATCAATCAATTCGGTGGAATTATACTTGAATTAACAGAAGAGATTCATTACAAGAACTCTGAAATCAACATCCCCATTCCTAACTGCAGAATTTAGCCTAACATGGAAATGAAAAAAGAAAGAACAAAAATAGAAATCAAAACCGAGAGAAGCTCCATGAATCCTTAGATCTTGCTTCCACAAGCTCCAATTCTTCAAGAATCCTCTTGATTTGATGGAGAAGGATGGAGAACGAAGGTGGAGAAGAGAGGTAAAGAAGAGAGAAAAACGAGAGAAGTGTGCAGAGGAAGCTAACAGAAAACTGAATTATGAAGTCTCCCCGATTTCGCGCCCAGCAAGTATATATATAGACTCAGAAATCGCGCCACCCACTTAGGATGGACGCGCCCTGGCGCGTTTTGAACGGATAAGAAGATATGAGCGCGCCCTTGTGCGCGCTCGCAGCGTGTTCGTGCATTTGTATCGTACGTATAACTCATTGTATCGTCATTATGGTGCTTGGTATCGTCATGTCTTGAACTTGGTATCGTACGTACGAACTTGGTATCGTCATGTCTTGGCTACTGACGAAAGCATCAATCGGAGACTAAGACAAAACAAGTACAGACGGAACAACTTAAAAGAGCGGCTCGGACGAAGCACTCCCTCGAAGCAAGAAACGAGACGAAACAATTCTTAAAAGAATCAAACACAGACGAAGCAACTCCATAAGAAGCAGGTACAGACGGATAACTAAGATGAGGCAAGCATAAACAGAAAAATTCTCAAACGAAGTAAGCATAGACGAAACTAATCCATTGCGTCTTGATCCCTTCGTCTGAGCTTTCATAAGGTACGAAATGCGCCCTGTATTGAGTGAAATCGCGCCCTGGCGCGATTGAATAAGTAAGGATGGCATGAGCGCGCCCTTGAGCGCGCCCTAGCGCATTTTTGCCGCAGCAGGGTATGAAGGCGCCTCATGAGTGCGCCCTGGCGCGTTTCTTCAGACGATATCATTTTGACAGCCTTGGATGCTCATCTTTGGCTTGCTCTACTCTCTTGGTTTGAGCTTCTGTTCAATTATTGGATCCACTCCTTGTTGCTTATCTCTTCTTCAATCCTTCATTGCACCTAAAGATTAACAAAAGAAGAATAAAAATGACTTAAAACTCAAGAAAAACTTACAAAACTCAGAAAACACTCACTCAAGAACTAACACTAAGCATTTATGATATTTTTACTGTTTTCTTGACTAAATTATAGCTAAACCTAGTGAAAATAGATGGAAATGAGCTTAAAACACCTAGAAAAACATGTATAATCTAGCACTTATCAGAAATCAACCATTTGTCAAATGAGTAATCACACACAAGATTCAACCATTCTCTGGGGCATCAAACAAAGAACCAAACACATCCATGCCTAAACTCAACAAACAATACATAGAAAAATTCTAATTATACTTCATCTAAGGAAAACCAAAATTACTTTACATCAAAAGCAAAAAACACCAAGAGAGACACTAAAGCATCTTCAAGATTTAAGTCCAACAATCTCCCCCTTTTTGGTTTTGATGTACCAAATCTCAACCAAGGTTTTCCTACAGGTTTAGGATGTGTGTTGATCTTTTACGAATCCTGCAATTGTTAGCAATGCAAGCACAAAATAGAAATGTTGCAGATTCATGAAATAAATGTTCATATAAGCCAGATATTACTCCCCCTATCAACTATATTCTATCAACTATATACTTACTCCTTACTCCCCCTATCAACTATATTCTATCAACTTATACTTCTCCCCCTATTTGGTATATCAAAAGCAAAAACAGAAAGAATTATAATCAAATATAAAGATAAGAATGAACGAACTAAAGAAAATATAAAATATGAATAATCAAAGATAGAGGTATAAAATTTTCCCTTATGTTATCTCCATAAACTGCAGATCCAAATTCTATTGATTGAAAGTAGATAAGTTTTGATCTCTTCATCAATCATATGTCTTGAGCGGCCATTGTCCAGAATACCAATTGTTCCATGATTCCAATTGTTGATTGTTTGGCTCTCAAGCATATCTACACAAGAAAGTTTACTTTGATTTTGGTACCCAACTTCTCTTGGGTCCAGCCATGTTAGCATCATCAATTTTAACTTTCTTAACCCACTTAAACAAACCATAAGATATACCTTCCTTTCTAATCATGCAATTATAAGAATTATGACCAGGTTTCATGCAATAACTACATGTGAAAGTTCTATTATTGCTAGTTTGTTTAAATGCGAGAAACTTCTTATTATTGTTTTTCAAAGAGGCATCAAATGACTTACACTTTGAACAGGGTAGTTTCAAGTTATTATTTTCTTTTTCCAGATTTTGAACATTAGTTTTTAAAACAGAAATATCATTTTCTAAATCAGTAATTTTGTTTTTCAAAACTTTGTTCAATTTTCTTAATCTTTTGGCTTCTTTATACAAATCACAAAAAGCAGCATGTAATTCATCATAATCACAAGTAGATAAATCAGAATCACTTACCTCATCATCGGATGTTGGATTTGCCATAAGACACAAATTTGCTTCTTCATTATCGCTCTCACTAGAAGTTGAGGAATCATTCTCTTCCCAAGCTATATATGCTTTCTTCTTTCTGAATTTGTCCTTCTTGGACTTTTCCTCATGTTCAGATCTTCTAGGCTCATTGCAGTTGGCTTTCCTCATGTTGGGGCACTCAAACTTGTAGTGACCAACTTTGCCACACTCATAACAAGTCACCTTTGAAGATGAACTCTCACTTCTTTTGAAGTCCTTCTTAACATTGTTGAACCTTTTCTTCTCACTGTTCTTCATTAGGAACTTCTTGAAATTTCTTACTATATGTTTCATGTTTTCTTCTTCGAGAGGATTCGATTCGATTCGGTTTCGGTATGCTCCACTTTGAAAGAAATTCCTTTGGCTCCTTTGTCCTTCAGTTCCTCATCTGTCATGCGAGTCATATCCATCTCATACTCTCTAAGCTTGCCAAATAGTTCTGCACTTGTGATTGCAGCAAGATTCTTTGACTCAGTTATGGCTGTCACAGTGGATTGCCATCTCCTATTTAGAGACTTTAGAATCTTGACATTCACTTATTCTTCTACGAAGCTCTTGCCAAGCCCTTTGAGATGATTGATGATGTGTATGAACCTTTTCTGCATCTCCATTATGGACTCTCCTTGCATCATTCTGAAGGTTTCGTACTCTTGGATCAAGGTATTCTTCCTTGCCCTTCGTACTTCAATTGTGCCTTCATGAGTTACCATGATGAGTTCTCAAGCTTCTTTTGTTGTAGTACAAGCAGAAATTCTAAAAAATTCATCAGAGTTAAGAGCAGAATGTATAATGTTTAAAGCCTTAGCATCATTTTCAGCTCTCCTAACTTCTTCTGGTCCCCACTTCTCAAATGGTTTTTCTAATTCATTTCCATCAACTATATATGTGGGGATTTTGAAATCAGTTACAACAGCTTGCCAAATACTTCTATGAATAGACTCCATAAAGATTTTCATCCTAACTTTCCAAAAAGGATAGTTATCACCACAAAACAGAGGAGGTCTATTAATAGAGGTACCTTCAGCAAATGGTAATTGATTACTGGCCATTATGGATCAAATTCTAGAGCAACTTACTAGAAGTAGCTCTGATACCAATTGTTGGTCCCTATGTATGAATCTAGAGGGGGGGTGAATAGATTCTTGTTCAACTTTAGTCGAATTTCGAAAGATTCTAATTCCTTTCGAATTCAAACAAATCGGTTCTAGATTCACTTATCAATTACCATATCAATTACCTATTCAATTACCGATTCTATTACTGATTCAATTATCGTATCAATTACTGAGTTGATTATCAATACAGTTACCAAACACACTGCAGAATTTAATCAATGATAATAGCAATATAAGGAAAACTGTAAAGAGGATAAGGAAGAAAATGAGTGCACAGTGATTTATACTGGTTCAGCCAACTGCCTATGTCCAGTCCCAACCCAACAACTGTTGCGATTGGCTTTCCACTATCAAATGATCCCTTTTGTGTTCTTTTACATTCACTTTGCAACAAGCAACACAAAAATGAAATCAAAACACCCAAAACCTGTTCTTCAACCCAAAGAACAGTTCTTCCCTGACCTTGGCACACCCAAGATCAAACCTTTGAGAAAACACTTCTCAAATACACTTACTCTATCCAGAGAGACCTCTCTCCTAGAGTAATAACCCAGAAATTGAAATGTAAATAAAGATCAGTATAGAAAACACCTTGAGTGTAGATTCTGATCACAAATAAACACAATGAAATCCACCCAATCACAGGAATGTATCAAGTTTGCCCTTTCTCTTTGAAAACCTTGATGAACTCTATTTACAGAGCATATGAAAGTGTGAGAGTTTGTTCACAAGCTTAGGTTTTCTCTCCTTTCATATGTTTCATCAAGTTTGTATTTATAGAACCAATTTGGAGCAAGAAAACGGGCAAATTGAAGCTTCAACGGTCTAAGTAATCGATTACAATAAGTGGGTAATCGATTAAACTAGCCGTTCTGAAAGATTTCAGGTGATTTTCAAACTTGCAATCGATTACCAGGGAAGGTAATCGATTACTCCAGCAAAGAATGCATTTCTGGAGATTTTTGGTCGTGGTAATCGATTACCAAATGTTGGTAATCGATTACTCCAGTGAGTAATGCTCCTGGTTGTGCCTGGGCGCACCTGCTTGAGCACTTTCACCAAAATTGGCATAACTTCTTCTATAGATATCGTTTTGAGCTCTGGTTTTTTGCAAATGAAAGAGGATTGATAGAGCTACAAATCTCATGAAGACATGAAGAGTCAATTCGGAGTGCATCTAGTGTTAAATCAAGCAGAAAGAGGATTCAAAATATTTTCTGCCATGGTAATCGATTACCTAGGGATGTAATCGATTACACCAGAGAAGCACAACGTGGTAATCGATTACCAGGGGAAGGTAATCGATTACACCAGAGAGGGAAACCAATCTTGAGTGATTTTTGAACTTGGTAATCGATTACCATACCATGGTAATCGATTACATCACTAAACAAATGGATTTCCAGGTTTTTCAAAACTATTTTTAGATAGGGAAATCAACCATTTGTCAAATGAGTAATCACACACAAGATTCAACCATTCTCTGGGGCATCAAACAAAGAACCAAACACATCCATGCCTAAACTCAACAAACAATACATAGAAAAATTCTAATTACACTTCATCTAAGGAAAACCAAAATTACTTTACATCAAAAGCAAAAACACCAAGAGAGACACTAAAGCATCGTCAAGCTTTAAGTCCAACACCTTTCACCTTTTCAATTGATATATTGTTGTTCTCATTCTTTTATTTTAGCTTTTGTATGGTTCTCTTTCAATTGATACTCTTTTTGAACCAATATATTTTTCTTTTCACTACTATTTTTCTTTCTTTTGTTTTTCTCACTTGTTCCTTTTCTTTATTTTGATTTTGTATCTTTTCCACACACTATGTATGGCTGGACTGAAACCACAAAATGAAAATGAGCAACTTCTAAGTTCAATTTCAAGTACCCAAAACGAAAATCTCAAAGGGTTACACAAATTGGACCTAAAGAGTGTTGTTGAAGCTAACTAATGCATGAATATTTGAAACTTACACAAGAAGCCTCTTCTATCTCATGGAACCCATGTAAAGACATGAAATCCAAATAAAAAATGGTGTAACAACATACACCAAACTCACTGTTATGAAGGAATAACAAAGAGGACTAAACAAAACTATAAGAAAACACGTCAAACAATGAAGCCTACATAGAAAGAATAAAGAATCTTATCTTGGAAGTTAAAACAACTATGGGTAAAACTTTAAGACAAGTTGATGTAGGAACATCTCAAAGGATTACTAGAAACATGCAAAGGAAGAAGTGGGAAAACTCCAAGACATGGGACAACCTCAATTAAGCAATTGTTTAGGACTTACTTTTTGTAATTTGTTTGTAAACTTTTTTAAACAAGTACCTTTGTAAGTGTACAAGTTGCAAGGCATTGTAAGTGAGTCCAAGGCTCATGTCGAGACATATTCTCCTTAGGTTTGAATGCTTTTATTTTCCTTGATTAGGATGCTTGGTTGAGAGTACAAATAATGAGCTAATGAGGCACTAAAATTCACTCTAGAATTTCGGATGGAATGTGGAGTTTGATTTGAAATTCACTCTAGTGAATCCAAAGGATGAGGTTTAAGTGGAGTTGCTCCTTGTGTAGGGATCTGATGCAAACCCATGAAGTCAATGACATGATCTCCACGAATTCGACACCTTGTGTTCCCAATCTTCATTCACCAAGTGATCATCACTCAATAATCAAGAGGTAGTTTGCGGAATAGGCTATATCTAGGATAGTGTTTTCGGTTTGGAACCAAAGAAGAAGAAATCAAAAATGGATGGAGAACTAGAAAGATGGTAGCGCCATGATTCAATGAATCAATAAGCTATGTAGAGGAATCGCCACTTGAGTCATGGACCAAGATAAGATTCAAGGTTCTTTGAAGAAACCCTAGGAGAGCACTCTCCTTTCTCAAAGACACAAGTCTTAGAAAAATTCTATTTCATAAATGACTCCAAAGTGAATTACAATGAGAATTTGCCTGAGTTATATGGCCTAGTGTGATGACCGTGTGCTATCTAAGACATTTGATCCTTGATGGATTAATCAAGTGATGCTAAGCACCCCTCACTTGATTAATTCAAGAAGGATCTAGAGATCAAAAATCAAGAGGCTCATAATCCTTTCTAAGTAGTGATGATCATGGATTAGTAAAATGGAATTCTATGCCTTGGATTTGATGTGAATCCTAAGGCTAGAATTCCTTCTTAGAAGAGAGTCAACAATTTAGAAACTTGACTTAAATTTGCACCATTTATTATGGGATAATTAAGTGGTGGAAATTTAAATGAAGTTAGTGGTAATTTCACTCATTCTCTCTCCTAATCCATCCACTCTCTTTCGAGAGAGTGTATTACACTTGCTTAGTTGGGTCAAAAGACTCTTAAACCCACCTTAAGAGGCTTTGACCAACACAAAGAAGTCAACATGTCAATTTGTTAAGCTTGACCGAAACATACAAATAGCTATAGGTCCAAGCTTTACACAAAATTAAACCTATTCGAATTACAAACTAATAAAAAGATTACAAGGCTTATTTTGCCCAATTTGTTGACTTTGAGGAGTTGACCATTGACTTTGACTTTGACCTTCACTTGTTGACTTTGACTTGGTCAACTTTTCCTTAACTTGAACTTCTAATCTTCTTTGCATAGCCCTTGTGATCCTCATGCTTGGAGATAGTCCTTCATCAATCCTTCCTTCTTTAGGCAAACTTGTCCCCAAGTTGCTTCCATCACCACCTACATCACAAGGAGATAAATCACTAACATTAAATGAATTACTACCTATAAAAGAAGTAGGAAGATCAAGAGAGTAAGCATTATGTCCTAGTCTTCTTAGAATTTTGAAGGGTCCATCTCCCCTTGGTAAGAGCTTAGATTTCCTAAGATTAGGAAACCTCTCTTTCCTCAAATTCAACCACACCAAATCACCAACATTGAATTGAACATCCTTCCTTTTCTTGTTGATGTATTCGGCCACCTTAGCATTTTTTCTTTCAATTTGCTCCCTCACCTTAGCATGTAAGGCCTTCACTTTCTCAGCCTTGTTTACACCCTCACGGTCTATCACAATTTCAATAGGTAAAGGAGTTAGATCAAGTGGAGTAAGAGGATTAAAATCATAAACAATTTCAAAAGGAGAGTGAAGTGTGGTAGAATTGACAACTCTATTATAAGCAAATTCAATATGTGGCAAACACTCCTCCCATGATTTAATATTACCTCTTACAAAACTTCTAAAAAGTTAGCCCAAAGTTCTATTCACCACTTCGGTTTGTCCATCCGTTTGAGGGTGGCAAGTGGTGGAGAATAAGAGCTTTGTGTCAAGCTTGCTCCATAGGCTTCTCCAAAAATGACTTAGGAATTTTGAGTCCCTATCACTAGCAATGGTTTTGGGCATGCCATGGAGTCTTACTACTTCTCTAAAGAAGAGATCGGCTACGTGTGGTGCATCATCTACCTTGTGGCATGCTATAAAGTGTGCCATCTTAGAGAATCTACACACTACCACAAAGATAGAATCCATCCTCTCTTGGTCCTAGGAAGGCCTAATACAAAATCCAAAAATATGTCAATCCAAGGAAAGGTAGGAATTGGCAAAGGAGAATATAAATCATGATTCATTGATTTAGACTTGGCTTTATGGCAAGTGATACACCTAGAAACAACTCGGTGCACTAGCTTCTTCATGCTAGGCCAATAAAAATGTTCCTTCAAAGTAGCTAAAGTCTTATCAATGCCAAAATGGCCCATAATTCCACCTTCATGCGCCTCACATGCTAATAACTCTCTCAAAGAACTCTTAGGCACACACAAGCATTTACCCTTGAAAAGGTATCCATCATGCCTAAAGAATTCTTCATGAGCACCATTAGCACACAAAGGCCACACTCGGCCGAAATCATCATCACATGCATATAATTCCTTGATGTGGTCAAATCCTAGCATCTTAGTTTCTAGCATGCATATCAATGTAAATCTTCTACTAAGAGCATCGGCTACCATATTAGTACTACCTTTCTTATATTTAATCATGTAAGGAGAGGTTTCAAGGAATTTTACCCATCTTTCATGCCTCTTGCTTAGCTTGCCTTGGCCCTTGATATGTTTGAGTGCTTCATGATCGGTGTGCACCACAAACTCCTTGGGAAGAAGGTAGTGTTGCAACACTTGGAAGGCCCTCACAAGTGCATACATCTCCTTATCATAGGTGGAGTAGTTGAGTTTAGCACCCTTGAGCTTCTCACTAAAGTAGGCAATGGGGTGCCCCTCTTGCATCAACACAGCTCCAACGCCTAAGTTAGAAGCATCACACTCTAATTCAAAAGAGCAAGCAAAGTTAGGTAAAGCAAGAATAGGTGTATGTGTAAGCTTCTCTTTAAGTAGATTTAAAGCATGCTTTTGAGCTTGACCCCAAATAAAAGTAGAATCCTTTTTAACTAGTTCATTAAGAGGTGACGCAATAGTACTAGAATCCTTAACAAACCTTCTATAAAAACTAGCTAAGCCATGAAAGGATCTTACTTCCCTTGCATTGGTAGGTTTCGGCCACTCTTGGATGGCCTTGATCTTGCTTTCATCCACTTGCACACCTTGCTCACTCACCACAAAACCGAGGAATATAACTTGATTGGTGGCAAAGGTGCACTTCTCTTTGTTGGCATATAAATGTTGTTCCCTAAGCAGTTTCAAAACAAGTTTCAAGTGTGTTAGATGTTCTAAGAAAGATTTGCTATAAATCAAGATATCATCAAAATATACCACAACAAATTTTCCTAGAAACTCTCTTAGCACATGATTCATTAATCTCATAAAAGTGCTAGGTGCATTTGATAAGCCAAAGGGCATGACAAGCCACTCATATAGTCCAAACTTGGTCTTAAAAGCGGTTTTCCACTCATCACCCTCCTTCATCCTAATTTGGTGATAGCCACTTTTAAGATCAACCTTGGAGAATACCTTAGCTCCATGTAGCTCATCAAGCAAGTCATCTAGCCTAGGGATTAGATGTCTATACCTTATAGTTATATTGTTAATGGCTCTACAATCGGTACACATCCTCCAAGTTCCCTCCTTCTTAGGCACTAAGATAACCGATGAAGCATAAGGAGACAAGCTCTCCTTGACCCAACCCTTACTCATCAAATCTTCTACTTACCTTTGCATTTCATGAGTCTCTTGAGGAGAACTCCTATATGTAGGCCGGTTGGATAAGGGTGCTCCCGGTACTAAGTCTATTTGATGCTCAATCCCTCTAAGTGGGGGAAGGCCTTGGGGAATCTCCTTAGGAAAGACATCATCAAACTCCATTAACAATGACTCAAGGTCCTCTTGCTTGCCTACCAAGTTAGTGCTCAAAACCAAGGTTGTCAGACTCTAGAGTCACAGTAGACTCGTGACAATAGTCAACTCGTGACTCGCAGAGTCAACCCATAGACTCGTAAGAGTCTATTTTTATAAAAAAAAAATTTTAAAAAAAATTGAAAGAGTGTCCCCTAAAAATTGAAATTTCCAATAAATCTGTTACCTGTTTTCAATTAGCCACACATCAATCAAGTTCATCAAATTCATCAATACAACAACAAGACATAAAACAAGTTTATCAAATTCATCAAGTTACAAATTACAAATATAAACATAAGTAATAAATTATTAAATATCCATTTCTAATCCTCTAATGACATCATCTTGAATATCATCTTCTACATCATCAATATCTTCATCTTCATCACCATTATTATCTTCTTCTTCCATAAAAACCATATTATCTAAATTAAAATCATCTACAATTGGATCACTTGAACCTCTTCCCCCAACATCTCCCATCAATTCAATAGTAAAATTGCCACCATCATGATGCTCAACTTCTGTAGTATCTACCTCTTCAGTTATCCATTCGTCATCAGACTCAATTTCATCAAATGGAAGGGCAATACTTTTCCTATTTTGCTGTTTATTTTTCAACTTCAAATTATACATCACATAAACCAAGTCATTCATTTTCTTCTGGTGTAAACGGTTTCTTCGCTTTGTATGAATCTATAATTAATAAAAACCTTATCTGTTGTTTTTGAGATGTCTGAGGTATCTATGGAATAAAGAAAAACAATTCCTTTTGGACTGTTCACCAAGAAGTTACAAATTGAACGCTTTTTCTTGTCTGTCCATCCATCAGACATAAGTGTACAACCCGTTCTTTTCCACTCATCCTTGAACTCTTCAAGCATCTGCTCAGTCTTTCCCATTGCCTATTTTAAAAGTTTTTCTCTAATATCATGATAAGATGGGGGTTTATATCCAATTCCATATCTCCCAATCTTCTCACATAATTTTGGAAATACAGGATTTTTAATAACAATAAAAGGAATGACACTTGTATAAAAATATTCAGCAATTAGAGCATTAATTTCTTCTTTATCAACACCTTTCTTGTAACATTGGTTCATAGTAGATTGAACCATATGACTACCACTAACCGCTTGATTTGAAGAGTTTGTCTCAATCTCTTCACTTCTTTCATCATCATTTTCTTTAATGCTATGCAACTTTCTTCTCTTCATTGACACTTCTGTAACAACTTTCAGCATTAGCATTTTAACTTCTTCCGGCACCGAAACACAAAGTTCAGAATCATATCTAGTTCCAGCAAGATGATGCTTCAATCTAAAAATTCCCCCATTGAAAATCTTAGAACAATAGTTGCATTTAACCTTCTTACCATTTCCTGAAACATCTTGACCATATTTCCATCCAATGTCTGTCCTATTTCCTACTGAATTTTTACTTCTAGGTTTAACAACATATGGCATTTCAGGTTCACCTGAATTTGATCCACTTCCACTTCCAGACATTTCCAAATTCTATCAACCAATAACAATAACAGCAAGCAAGCAACTGCACAATAAAATGCTATAACATGTCATATAACCAAAAAAAGGACCCAACCATTTTTAAACAGGACTATTAAACTTAAACGTGACAGCACTAGTGTTACATGTTTAAATAAATTAAACACCCTGTATTGATTTCCAAATGTCAAACTATTTGTTTTAGAGTATACAAACTAGTGTTGATTTGTTTTTGGTGCAACAACTTAATGCTTTCACTTTGTCCTTGCTTCATTGGACTTAAGAATGTGTTCAAAGAAAGTGTTGGCATAATAATAAAAGCTTCATTCCAGGACAATCTAGTACTGCTAACATATCTTGCTCAGTAACAACAACTCACATATATACATAGCCACACTTTTAAGGATTAATCAATGACAATTCAAAAAAAAAAATAATCAGATCACTAAGAAAAAAAAAATAGATCTATCCATTTTTTCTATTAATAAAATAATTAAATGAGAAAAAATCTTACATTAAATTAAGCTGAAATAGGAGGGGAAAATGATGAACACCAACTTAAGGACTATGTTTTAATCACATCGGTTTAAAAGCAAATAAATCAACAAAATCCACTGTGAAAACAAAAAAGACATCACATATTTTCCCCAGATCATGAACTGTATCACCAGATCTCACAATCAAGGTTGAAAAATTGGTAAATCACTCTAACTTTTACTCATACCAAAGAGAAAAAAGTTACAAACTCATATCAAATCTCCTTCTCAGACCAGTAGAAAAACTTACACAGAAAACACAAACTCACACACACAAACCAAATTTTTTTTGAAACAGTTATGTAGATAAATAAATAACAAAACAAAAAAAAAAAAGTAAGAGGAGTTCGATTTTCTATTAAACTCTTTCTGTATCGCTTCTGACAACTCCTCTGCATTATATTCCACTCCAAAGCATCTCATAACCTCCATTTTAGGATTCAGCAAATACCATATTCATGTTTAAGTGCAACCATACACAACTACGAATACATCCAAACAAGCAGGCAACTATGTCAAATTTTATGTAATATCCCAAGTCTATTGTTCCTAAGTGCAACCATACATATGTAATATCCCAAATTTTATGTTCAATTACTGCACGCAGCAATCTGACCAAAACAGAGGGCATTCTAATATTGCATTTATAATTCTACTGTTCATAATCTGTCATATGTCCAAGATGTCCAACAAATACGAAAAGTAGTAAAAGAGCAAAGAATGGAACATATAACAACTAATAGTGCAAAATGAAAATGTAACATAAACACATCATAGTGCAAACTGCAGAGAGAGCATCACTTGAAATTTCATGGTTGCCCAAAATCAAAGCTATGGATAATTGTATTTCGAAACACTGTTCTAAAATTAAAGGTTACCCAAACTAAAACAATGATTCCCTAAACCCAAACTGTTCTACACAAATCATATTAACAAGGCAACAACGAAGAGAGCAACCATTGAAATTCCATGGTTGCCAAAAATCGAAGCTCTGCATAATTTAATTCCATGGTTGCCCAAACTGAAACAAAGGTTCCCCAAACCCAAACTGTTCTTCACAAATCAGAATAACACAACAGCAACGAAAAATAGAGGAGTAACTAACCTTGATGGACGGGCCAAACAGCAAATCATGAACACCGATGAGGCTCCAACCGGATGATGAAGAGGAAGACGAAGATGAGGCTCTAACCGGACAAAGAAGAGGAAAAAAATCACAAAGCACGACCCAACACGAGACCTAAGTGAGAAAGAAAAGTGGATTTTCGTTTGGCCAAAAACGCACCGTTTTGATATGGTGTAACTCGATCAACTCGGTTTGACTCGCGAGTTAACTCCGAGTCACCGAGTTGACTCGCGAGTTTGTCCGAGTTTACTCCAAAAACGAGTTTGTGACCGAGTTAACTCGCTGGGGCTGAGTAAACTCTCAAACTCTTAAGAGTTTAAGAGTCAAATCTAGAGTTTGACAACCATGCTCAAAACTAATGGTGTAGGCAAACATAGGAACATACTCTTCCTAGCTAGATACTCCCTCTTTAGCTCACCTCTTCTTAAGCAAACTCTCACTAAGTTTTCCCTTATCTTTACCCTCAGTTTGCCTATCATCATGGGTGGCTATACACTTTCCTTTCAACCTAGAATCACTAGTGGCATGTTTGGTAATTTTCTTGAAACTCTCGGCCAAGACTAGCTTTCTAGGGTGTTTGGTTTCTTTTTCCATTTTCTTGGAGGAACTTTTGGCCAATGAGGTCCTAGCACTTGAGTCCTCACTCTTTTTCTCACTTTCCCTCTTTAATTTCATTTTATTTGATCCTCACACATTTCTTTTGGTGACAAAGGCTTAAGGGTGACCTTCTTGCTCATATGAGAGAAGATGTAGGTGTTGGAAACACCATCATGAATGGCATGTTTGTCATATTGCTAAGGTCTCCCAAGTAATAGGTGAGTGGCTTCCATAGGCACTACATCACATAGCACATCATCTCTATACTTGCCTATGGTAAAGTTAATAAGAACTTGTTTACTAACAACCATTTCACCCTTATCACTCAACCATTGCAACTTGTAAGGTTTAGGGTGTGGGGATGTACTAAGTTCTAACTTATCTACTAATCTAGTACTAACTACATTTGTACAACTACCACTATCTATAATAACTAGTTCTTCTACTCCTAAGTACTTCATTACTCAAACTCCCTCGGCCCTCCCAAGGTACAACCCCTCCTCCATAGTGACCTCCTTGATTGCCACTAGTATCTCCAAGGATCTTCTTCTCTAATTCCTTCCTTATCTTCCTTTCCTCCTTTAACCTCATTTCTTGATCAAACCTCTCATCCAAGCTAGCACTAAGCATGGACTTCATCATATCCATCATCCTTTTAGACCTTGGTGAGAGATCATTTCCCACACTAGGAGAGGTATCCATTGCTGCACAAGAAAAGGTTAGACAACAAATACAATTATATAAGAGATCCTTGCAACTCTCTAAGTTTTTCACTCTAGTAGCACTCTTGTTTCTCTCTTTAGAAGGCTTTTTCTATAATGTTCACACTTGCCTTTTTCCTCTCAATCTCCTTAGAGTTTCTTGTGAAACCTCTATCAATTATCAATGTCCAATTTACCCAAATGAAAGAGGAACAATTCAACTACAAGCTTAAGGAAATTCAAAGGAGATAAATACTCAAGACAAAACTATTAGGAAGCCAAAGAAGACAAGTAACAAATTAAGACTCAATGAATAATTAGCTACTCAAAAATGGAAATTAATTATCAAGAAAATGACTATTATATTTATTGCACTAATAATGAAGGAAAACTAGTATTTAAAAAACTGTAAAAATTTTGAAACAAAAATCAAAGGATGGAAGAAATCAAATGCAAGTTTTTTTGCAGGAAAATGACAGAATCGTCACCAAATCTACCTAATTTTGTGAAAATTTATAAGCATACCAAATGAGCTTGGAAAATTATGAAACCTTCCAGTTGAGCTTATATATATGTATATTGAATGGCCAAATTACCAGAATTCAATAAATCAAGGGTTAACACCATGAACCAACTGGAAACCGTAACTGTTACAGATTTCCGTGCAACTGTCACCAAACTGTAACTTAGGCTTGAAAATTGGCTCAAAATGACTTGAAATTTTGGGGATTGGTTTTAGTGATCTTTATGCACGAAATAAGCTCAAATTAAGGTGCAGGGCAGCCACAAATAAGGGTCCAAAAACAAGGAAAAACAGGGCAAATATGTCTAGGCACATGCAAAGCACACCACAAGTTCAAATATCATGCTATTAGCAAATTTGACAATTTGTAATATGATCCTTGAGCCTAATGAGTAATGTTGCCTAATTGAGCTTGGACACTAAATTTGTGGGTGTTTAATAACCCAATTTACCAAGGTACTGCACTCAATTTTTCCCAAAAATTTTCTACTACAAGAGCTACTCAATTTTCACTATAATTTTCTTCAAACTCTCTTTTCTTGTATTTTCTTTTTTGAATTTTTCTTTGACTCTGTTCTTTGAATATTTTCTCTTACTGTTTTCTTTTGTTTTGTTTTTCTATATTTTCTTTTGGCTATTCTTTGCTGGACAGTCCAAGTATAGGCTCAAATACTCAAGCAAGTCAAGTCAAACTTTGCTAACAAGTAAGATAATGCATGGTAGTGGTAACTTGAACTTATAATGAGGAATGCACATAGTAAATAAACATATAAGCACTACTCAAGCCAATTATAATGCAGGGGGTTCAAATTCCAGCAAGGATGACACAAAATACATATTGAGAAAATTCATCAAACACATGGGGGCTATTAACTAGAATATGTCTAGCATGTAAAATAAGCCATGTATGATCAACCATGAGTGTCGGAACATCTCATCTATGTATTAGACAACAAAGACACACAAAAACACTCAAATAAAAATTCAATTGAATCAAAAATTGAAATAAAAAAGATAATAGCTAGACTTAATACCACAAGTGAAGAACAACTAGGTGAAGAACAAGCTCTTGATACCAAATTTGATGCAAACCCATGAACGCAATGACATGATCTCCACGGATTCAACACCTTGTGTTCCCGATCTTCATTCACCAAGTGATCATCACTAAATAATCAAGAGGTAGCTTGCGGAATAGTCTATATCTAGGATAGTGTTTTCGATTTGGAACCAAAGAAGAAGAAACCAAAAATGGACGGAGAACTAGAAGGATGGTAGCGTCATGATTCAATGAATCAATAAGCTATAGAGGAATCGCCACTTGAGTCATGGACCATGATAAGATTCAAGGTTCTTTGAAGAAACCCTAGGAGAGCACTCTCCTTTCTCAAAGACACAAGTCTTAGAAAAATTCTATTTCATAAATGACTCCAAAGTGAATTACAATGAGAATTTGCCTAAGTTATATAGCCTAGTGTGATGACCGTGTGCTATCTAAGCCATTTGATCCTTGATGGATTGATCAAGTGATGCTAAACACCCCTCACTTGATCAATTCAAGAAGGATCTAGAGATCAAAGATCAAGAGGTTCATAATCCCTTCTAAGTAGTGATGATCATGGATTATTAAGATGGAATTCTATGCCTTGGATTTGAAGTGAATCCTAAGGCTAGAATTCCTTCTTAGAAGAGAGTTAACAATTTAGAAACTTGACTTAAATTTGCACCATTGATCATGGGATAATCAAGTGGTGAAAATTTAAATGAAGTTAGTGGTAATTCCACTCATTCTCTCTCCTAATCAATCCACTCTCTTTTAAGAGAGTGTATTATACTTGCTTATTTGGGTCATAAGACTCTTAAGCCCACCTTAAGAGGCTCTGACCAACACAAAAAAGTCAACATGTCCATTTGTTAAGCTTGGCCGAAACATACAAATAGCTATAGGTCCAAGCTTTACACAAAATTAAACCTATTCTAATTACAAACTAATAAGAAGATTATAAGGCTTCTTTTTCCCAATTTGTTGACTTTGAGGAGTTGACCATTGACTTTGACTTTGACCTTCACTTGTTGACTTTAACTTGGTCAAATCTTCCTCAACTTGAGCTTCTAATCTTCTTTGCATAGCCCTTGTGATCCTCATGCTTGGAGATGGTCCTCCATCAGGATCCATGTTTTCGCCCAAGAAGGAACATCCATCCTTGATCTCTCAAGCTCATCCAAGGGTTAAGATCAACGGGAATTAGTGACATGTCACTTGTAACTTAAACTAGCACTCATTAGTTAGTAAGTTGGACTCTTAACTAGGATTAGCTTTCTGTTAGGGTTAGAAGTAAGGTTAGGTTAGTTTAGCTTGGCCTTGAAGTTAGTTTTAATCCTATAAATACATGTTAAATGAAATTGGAAGGACTTTTAATGAATTGAATAAAACTTTGTGTTTTTGAGAGTCTTTTATCTTCCTTAGGAAGGTTTCTTAAATCATAACAATGGACTCTCGTCTCCATTGTGGTGGTTCCTCCTAAGCTTATTGGGTCTCCCATGACGCCATTCCTTTCCATCCTTATGATAAGTGATAGATTATACATGTTTTCGTAGGTGTTTTCAGTCCAATTCCATCCATTTTTACTAGGTTTAGTCGTAGTTTAAACAAGAAAACATTGAAAATACCATATTTGTCTAGTGTTAGTCTTTAATTTAGTGTTTTGTTAGTTTTATAGGTATTTCTTTTGTTTTCAAGTCATTTTATCCTCTTTTCTGTTAATTGTAGGTTGATTGAAGAAGAGATAGAAGCTTGGAAGGAAAGCCCATGAACTTAGGATGAAGACTTGGAGTGCAAGCCATCAAGAAGAAGAGAGATGGAAGCTCAAGTCAAGCCACCAAGACCAGAATTCGTGCCCAGGCGCAAAACAGGGCAACACAAGGCGCAAATCCATCATCCCTTGCTGTTGAAACGCGCCTAGGTGCATGCTGAGGCACAAATGAAGACCCCTCTCTGATGAAACGCGCCTAGGCGCAAATGAGGAGCAACCAGAGGCGCAAAGACGCGCCTAGGCGCGCACAGAGGCGCATTGCAACCCCTTTCTCTGGAGAAACGCGCCATGGCGCAAATGGATTAAATGGAGGACGCATTTCTTCACCTATATAAGGACTTTTGGGCGCAAATTCAAAGATACAATTCATAATTTAGTTTTTTAGTTCCTTCCTCTGCACGCTTCTAGCATTTTCTCTCTTCTCCACCTTCGTTCTCCATCTTCCTCCATCAAACCTAGGGATTTCTGAGCTTGTGAGCTTGTGGAAGCAAGAATCAAGCGATTATGGAGTTTCTCTTATGTTTGATTTCTTTTTCTCTTTCTTCTTTTCTCATTTCCATGCTAGGCTAGATCTTTAGGTTAGGATTGGGGATTTTGATTCCAGAACTCTTGTAATGACTTTCTCATGTTAATTCAATTGTAATTTCTTTTAATTGATTGATCTCTTCCTGCTTATTGCTAATTCTTGAGGTTTAATTCATGAAGTTCAAATAGAGATAGGGATATTAATGTTTGGACTGGATTGAACTGTTCCTTGAGTGTTTGTATCTCGTTTCAATTATACAATTGGAAGATTGATAGTTGAATTAGGAGAGGAAGTGTATCACTATAGCTATGCATGAGTCTAGGGATAGAACTTGTATGCTATGAGATGTTAGGAATTCATCTGTTTCGCTTCTTGAATGCACTTATGTTCTCACCTAAGGGATTAGGGATTATATTAGTCATTCAAAGGGACTAAAGACCTAGGAATAGGATTAGTCTACGGTATCACGAATTCTATCTCCAATTGAATGATTTCTGTTGAATTGACATAGGAAATAGTTACTTGAGGAAAAGAATTGAATGAACCTATTCCTTAACCTTCTCCATTATTCTGTTTAGAAACTTAAACATTTACTTGCTTTCTTTATATGTTTTACAGTTACTGCTTATTCTTACATATTTACTTAGTTTTACACAAATGATTCATTCATCGGTTCGTCCTAATAGCGAAGCATGTTAAGCATTCGATAATTTATCATTCAGTCTCTGTGGTTCGACAACCCTTTCTCATCTTTCTAAACTTGTAAACGACCGGTACACTTGTTGAAGTGTGACTAGAAAACATAAGTCAACAAGTTTATGGCGCCGTTGCCGGGGACTATTGATTGAATATCGATAGTCTTGACGTGCTTGCTACTTAGGACACATTTTTTTTGTTTTTACTGTAATTGTTTGTTAATACTCATACTGTTTTGTTTTGTTTTCCATTGTTTATTCTTATAAATTTCATTCTGTTTTCAGTATCCACTGTTCATCTTTGATTTGTGGTTTATGCGAAAAGCCAAGGAAACTAATCTTTTGTTTGAACCTGAAATTTAAAGATTTTGCAGGAGGAACTTGAAAGCAAATAAAGAAAATAAAGAGGCTACAACAGAAAATTCAGAAGAAAATATGGATAACACAAGGCGCATGACACTTGAGGAGTTGTACACTCCTAATGCTATGGGTTGTGGATCCAGTATCGCTCCACCTACTGTTGCAGCCAATAATTTCGAGATTAAACCTGCTCTCACTCAGCTGGTAAGGCAAGAGCAGTTTGGAGGTTTGGAAGAGGAAGATCCAAATTAGCACATACATAACCTCCTACAGATTTGTGGTACAATTAAAATGAATGGAGTTCCGGATGATGCTATTCGGCTGAGGCTGTTTGAGTTCTCACTCAAAGGAGAAGCTAAGATGTGGCTACAAAGTTTTCCTCATGGTTATTTCACTACATGGGAGGACTTAGTGAACACATTTCTGGCTCAATACTTTCCACCAGAAAAATACAACTACTTCAGAGCAGAGATTTCTTGCTTCAAACAAAAGGATGGAGAATCCATTAGTGAGGCATGGAGGAGATTCAAGTCCTTGTTGAGAAGGTGCCCTCACCATGGATTTTCTAATCTGCAGCAGGTCCATATCTTCTATAATGGACTGCGTTTGCATACAAGATTGCTAGTGGATGCCTCTGCTGGAGGCTCATTAAGAAAGAAAGATGCACATGAAGCAAGAGTAATCATTGAAACGATGGCTTCAAATCGTTATGATGCTCCTAGTGATTTCTATGGTGAAAGAAGAGGAGTGATTGAGCTTGGAGCTAATGATTCTTTGTTAGCTCAAAACAAGCTGATGACTCAAAAGATGGATCAAATAATGAAGCAGCTTTAAGTGGTCCAGCTGAATGTTATTCAAGCACCTCCAGTCAGCTGTGAATACTGTGGGGAGGACATCAAATAGAGTTTTGTGAAAGCTTAGGAGTTAATGCTGAGGAACAAGCTCAAGTGAATTACATGGGAAATCCTCAAGGAAATATCTATGCCAACACAAACAGCTATAATCCTCACCAAAGAAACCATCCAAATCTGTCATATAGGAACAATAATTATCTGCAACCTAACTCTTCCTCTTATGACCAGAATTTCAAACAAACCTTCAATCCTAGACCACCTTTCAATCCAAACATGCCATACAACCAGAACCTCAACCAGCATCAAAACCAAACATCTTCATCTAACCAACACTATAACCAAAACCAACCACAAAATCTACCTTTCAACCCAAACCATTCTAAATTCCCAACCAACCAACCTAGAAATGCTCCAACAAGCTCTAACATGAATCCGGTTCCTAGAGAAGGATCTTCAACTTTAGAAAACATGTTCATGTCCTTTATGCAGAGGACTGAATCTATGTTCACAAATCAAGAAGCTTCTATTAGGAATCTGAATCACGACATTGCCACTTTCCAAGCAACTCTCTGAAAGAAATCAAGGAAATCTGCCAAGTGATACTATTGTGAATCCAAAGGAGCAGTGCAAAGCTATTACCGCAAGGAGTGGTAAAGTGTTGGGAAAGGAAACTGTAGAAATGAAAGGAGATGCAGTGGAGGTCGCATATAAAAAGAAAGAGTTGCAAGATCCAGAATTGAAAGAACAAGACATAGAAGAAAGAAGAGTCACGGATAGACAAGAGAAGGAAACATTTGATCCTTCTCCTCATAGAAATCTTCATGTCTTAGTACCTAGTGGAGAATTATCCATCAAGTTTCCTTGGAACTCATATCGTGAAGAGGATGAAGCACCCAAGGAATCAAAACAACCACTAGGGAAGATTTCTTTACCATTTCATACTTTCTCTCCTTGCAAAAATATGAACAACACTAATTGTTTCACTTTAGATACTTATGGAATTAAAGCATGGACTATAATTGAGTTTGATAATGTAGACCTCTTAGTTGTTCCTAATGCCTTTTGCTCTTATGATGTTGCATATTCTTGTAGGTCATTAGAGAAGTCATCAATGGAGGTCCAAATGCAAATTCCTACACTTATTGGCGAACCAATGTCTACACACATTGTAGATGGAGCAGAGGATGACCTTGATACTTTGAAACACTCTAACCCTTTACTCTCTCTTTTAAATGGTGTTGTTGATACTGATGTTCGATATTCCATATGCTTTAATTTGCGCTTTAGATTGAGTGAAACATTTAAATTGTTCAAATTGGATGCCAAGATTAAACTGAACAAATGGAAAATTATGATTATGGCATTCAAATTTTTCTTACCACCACCATGCACTAATCATAGAACATATCTGCACCATCAATCATTTGCACTAATCAATAATGATTTACATATAGTTGTAGATGATTGGATGATATTTGATCCTGGTGGATGTTTGTTCTGGTAGGTACAAAGGGCAGATTCACGGTGAATGGGCAGCTAAGGCATTATCAAGGAAGCACTATTGAACAGCCATAGAGCAAGAGTTGGTATCACTTGCACCCACCTTGCTGCTTTGAGCGGCCGAGGGAGTTTTCTTTTCTCCCCCCACTCTTTTCCGTTCTATTTTCATTCATTTCCTGTCTATCCATCTTCTGTAATTAGGAAGTAATTAGGAAGTGATAAGAAGTAATTAGGAAATAATTACGGAGTTTTCTATTCCCCTTCTAATTTTAATTGAAATTGAATCCATTGATGCATTTTATGTTTCATTGAGGACAATGTCAACTTTAAGTGTGGGGGGGATTTTGTGAGTGTTATGCTGTTTTTGATTTAGGAATTATTCTGCATTCTATGTCTGGTTTTGTATTCTGTTTTTACTTTTAGTTTTGTTCTTTCAGTATTGGAGTTTTATTGAATTGTTAGGGAATAAGAGAATGGGTGAGGAGCAATAACATTAGTGAGAAATTTTTGAGGTTCAATGCATGTTCATTTTAGATGTGATCCTTGTGCATAGGATAGAATACCTCAACACAAAATGGCTAGAGCATGTGCATAAGTTGGATGAAGTGCATTGAAAGCATGCAAAGATAACCTCATCTGTCATCAAAACGCGCCTAAGCACAAAGCTTCTAGGTGTAAGGCGCAGAGATTCGCGCCAAGGCGCAAGAGAGGGCGCAAATCCCCTTTGCTCTCTGGAAATTTGCGCCCAGGCGCAAATGAGATAAGTAGAGGGGCGCAAATTTGCGCCCAGGCATGGAAGGAAGGCGCAAATTGAGGGTGCTTGCTGGAGTTTTGCGCCGCGACGCATTTGAGAAGGGAGAGGGGCGCATTTGAACCCCTAGTCTCGGCCAAGACGCGCCTAGGCGCGTTTCCCTTAAATGAGAGGCGCAATTTGCTGCGCCTAGGCATAAAGAAGGGCGCGAGCTTGCGCCAAGGCACAAACAAGAGGCGTAACCATTCCATTCTTCTTCTCACCTAGTGCTTGTGAATTCCCAAGAGAGCAATCCCACTCTCAATCAATTCTCAACTCCATCACTTCACATTGCAACTGCTGAACACTTTTGGAAAAACATGGAAAGGAAGCACTTGGTGCAGACCCTCTGAATATCATGGCTAGTCTTCAACAGGGAGTGTTCTTATACTCTTTTGTTTTAATTGTTGATTGATGATTGTTTAGAGTACACCCCCCTATTTTGTTGCACCATATTATGAAGGTTGATTTCATTGATATAACATTGTCTCTGTAGTTCAGTAAAATAAATTATGCACATTTTGGCACTTAGGTTCAGCTCAATGTTCTATGACAAAGTTGCATGTTTCTCAAATGTTTGAAGAGATGTTGTATGAGAATTCTAGCATGACAATTTTCTAGGTTGTGACATGATTAATGAATTTAGCAATGTTATGCAATGATTAATTCTGGATAGTCAATTGGGCCTCCAACATAATTCATTCTTGAGTGTTTTACCATCTGAAGTATTGTTCTAGAACTTGCTTTAGCTCTTGATCAAAATTGCATACATTTAGATTTGGACACAAATGATAAAGGCAATTTTCTTTCTTGTAGCCTTGAGCCAAATAGGCCTTAACCTTTAAATTTTCCATTGCTAGCCCCTTTGAGCCTGAATCAACCCTTTCTTTCTTGGATACTTAAGCTCATTACAAGTCTAAATAAGTGAAAAACCAATTGTCTTGCCATTGGAACTTTAAGAGTATTGGTTTCTTTACTTATAGGAGAAGTTCAAGATTAAGTTTGGGGTTGAAATTTTGGGGTGCATGTGTAACTGTTGACTTGAGGACAAGTCAAAATTTCAAGTTTGGGGTTGTTGTTATGTGGTTCACCTAATACAGGGTGGGTATTGGTATAATTTTGTGAATAATATATAGTGTAGTATACTTGCATTTTCTCTCTTTTTCATGCATACCATGCAAAATTTTTATTTTTCTTCATGTGTTGGCAATTAGTGAGACCACTTAAGAAAAGCAAAGTGCAAAAATAAAGAGAAAAACAGGAAATTGAAAAGAAAGAAAAAGGAAGAAGAAAAGAACAAGATGACAAAAGTTATAAGAAATAATGTGTAAAAAAAAAAGGAAAAGAAAGCAAAAATCAGAAGGAAAGAAAATAGCAAAAGTTATAAGAAAGCAAAAAGAAAGAAAAAGAAGCAGAAGAAAATGCAGTTTAAGAGTAAAATAAATAAAGGAAGAAAAGAAAATAAAGTTGGTCTCATTACTTGTTTGTTTTTACTTACTGTTAGTCTCTGTTCTGTTTTTAATTTTTTCGTCTGTTCATCATTAGTCCATGCATATCATATAGGTTGTACCTTTTACTCTTTAAGTTCTTGTGGATATTTAGCCAGTTACCTTTTCTTTTAACCCACCTTTGCCTAAGCCCCATTACAACCCTGAAAAGACCTTTTGAGTGTTCAATTTCTACTTGAAGGCAGTGGAGATTTTTAGAGTCATTGCAAGACTATGGTAACATACTTTCTGATGAGTAACATTGAGAGAAACACAAGCCTAAACACTTGAGAGATTGAGTGTAAACACTTAACTGGAGAGGACTGTTGATGTTGCTAAAGTACATTTTTTTTTTCATGCCAATCTAGAGTTGATTGCTTATGCTTGATGAATTATGCAATTCTTGAGAACGTTTTAGCTCATGTTCAACTTTCATAGATAAATTGAGTCGGCTTAAGGAGTTAAGAATTGCATAATGCATTTTCAGTGGCTGTTGAGCTAAATGATTATATCATGCTTATTGACCTTTGTAATGATGGAATCTATGTTTGCTTGAGGACAAGCAAAGCTTTAAGTTTGGGTTTGTGATAAGTGATAGATTATACATGTTTTCGTAGGTGTTTTCAGTCCAATTCCATCCATTTTTACTAGGTTTAGTCGTAGTTTAAACAAGAAAACATTGAAAATACCATATTTGTCTAGTGTTAGTCTTTAATTTAGTGTTTTGTTAGTTTTATAGGTATTTCTTTTGTTTTCAAGTCATTTTATCCTCTTTTCTGTTAATTGTAGGTTGATTGAAGAAGAGATAGAAGCTTGGAAGGAAAGCCCATGAACTTAGGATGAAGACTTGGAGTGCAAGCCATCAAGAAGAAGAGAGATGGAAGCTCAAGTCAAGCCACCAAGACCAGAATTCGCGCCCAGGCGCAAAACAGGGCAACACAAGGCGCAAATCCATCATCCCTTGTTGTTGAAACGCGCCTAGGCGCAAATGAGGACAAGTGGAGGCGCACAAACGCGCCTAGGCGCATGCTGAGGCACAAATGAAGACCCCTCTCTGATGAAACGCGCCTAGGCACAAATGAGGAGCAACCAGAGGCGCAAAGACGCGCCTAGGCGCGCACAGAGGCGCATTGCAACCCCTTTCTCTGGAGAAACGTGCCATGGCGCAAATGGATTAAATGGAGGGCGCATTTCTTCACCTATATAAGGACTTTTGGGCTCGAATTCACAGATACAATTCATAATTCAGTTTTTTAGTTCCTTCCTCTGCACGCTTCTAGCATTTTCTCTCTTCTCCACCTTCGTTCTCCATCTTCATCCATCAAACCTAGGGATTTCTGAGCTTGTGAGCTTGTGGAAGCAAGAATCAAGCGATTATGGAGTTTCTCTTGTGTTTGATTTCTTTTTCTCTTTCTTCTTTTCTCATTTCCATGCTAGGCTAGATCTTTAGGTTAGGATTGGGGATTTTGATTCCAGAACTCTTGTAATGACTTTCTCATGTTAATTCAATTGTAATTTCTTTTAAATGATTGATCTCTTCCTGCTTATTGCTAATTCTTGAGGTTTAATTCATGAAGTTCAAATAGAGATAGGGATATTAATGTTTGGACTGGATTGAACTGTTCCTTGAGTGTTTGTATCTCGTTTCAATTATACAATTGGAAGATTGATAGTTGAATTAGGAGAGGAAGTGTATCATTATAGCTATGCATGAGTCTAGGGATAGAACTTGTATGCTATGAGATGTTAGGAATTCATCTGTTTCGCTTCTTGAATGCACTTATGTTCTCACCTAAGGGATTAGGGATTATATTAGTCATTCAAAGGGACTAAAGACCTAGGAATAGGATTAGTCTACGGTATCACGAATTCTATCTCCAATTGAATGATTTCTGTTGAATTGACATAGGAAATAGTTACTTGAGGAAAGGAATTGAATGAACCTATTCCCTAACCTTCTCCATTATTCTGTTTAGAAACTTAAACATTTACTTGCTTTCTTTATATGTTTTACAGTTACTACTTATTCTTACATATTTACTTAGTTTTACACAAATGATTCATTCATCGGTTCGTCCTAATAGCAAAGCATGTTAAGCATTCGATAATTCATCATTCAGTCTCTGTGGTTCGACAATCCTTTCTTATCTTTCTAAACTTGTAAACGACCGGTACACTTGCCGAAGTGTGACTAGAAAACATAAGTCAACACCTTACCTTCTCCACATTTTCCTTTTGGTTCACTTGAATTCTTGAAGCTTGGACCGAAAACCCACTTGGTTTTTCTTCTTTTGGAGTTGCATTGTGATGGAGGACCATCTCCAAAAGTTCAACAAACTCTTCAACCTTACTTTTTAATAAATTGAGCTTCTAATCAAATTCGCTATGTTTTTAACTGTCTGATCAGGTTTAGTATTTGGAGCATAACTTGGGCTACACAACTCCAATTTAGCTGTTCTTGGATTCTTTTTAAATCTTACTTAAAGTGCTACAAAAGATATGAAGACACAAAAGCCCAGTTCTAACTGTAGATAGGAAGAAATTGGGCTTGAAAGTAACGTTTGGATACTGCCAGGATGTTTTAGTGGGGTGCTGACCAGGTTCAGTATTTCGAGCATAATATGGGCTACAAAACTCCAATTAATTTCGTCTTGGTGGCATTTGAAAGCTTAATTAAAGGGATACAAAAGTTATGAAGACACCAAAGCCCAATTCGGACTGCATCTAGGAGGAAATGGAGCTTGAAGTTAACGTTGGAATGCTACTAGGATTTTCCAGCGAGTTGTTTAATTGTTTAGGCCTATTAGTTTCTTTCAATTATATATTTTTTTTTAAAACTTGGATTTGGGCCTTGTAATTGTGAAGTGTTCTCATCCTAGGGTGTCTCTCATCTCACCATTGATCACTCATTTCATCCTAGAGTGGAGAACATTTCAGATTTCTAACCTTAGGCCCATTGCATTTTTATTTAAGTTGGTCAACATTTCTATTGTACTCACTTTTGGTCAATATATGAAAAGAGAATTTCTAAGACTAAAGTCTTGAGAAAAGGAGAGAGCTCTCCTAGGGTTTCTTCCAAGAACCATGAATCTTATCATGAATCCATGATCCAACTGGCGATTCTCCAACCAAGCTTATTGGGTGTTTCATCCATGACGCTTACCACACCTCTTCCTTCTTCCATTTTTTATTTCTTTCTTCCCCCTTTTGTGTTGACCATGAGCTATCATTGTTATATATTGAGTTATCCCGCTGTTTAAGAGTGATTGAACATTGGTGAATGAAGATTGAGCACCCCTTTGCTTATTCATGAAGATCCCTTACAAGTTCCTCATGTGTTCGCATTAAATTTGGTATCAAGAGCTTGTTCTTCACCTAGTTGTTCTTCACTTGTGATATTGAGTCTAGCTCCTATCTTTTTTATTTCAATTTTTGATTCAATTGAATTTTTATTTGAGTTTTGTTGTGTGTCTTGGCTGTCCAATACATAGATGAGATGTTCCAACACTCATGTTTGATCATACATGGCTTATTTTACATGCTAGATACATTCTAGTTAATAGCCCCCATGTGTTTGATGAATTTTCTCAATATGTATTTTGTGTCATCCTTGCTGGAATTTGAATCCCCTACATTATAATTGTCTTGACTAGTGCTTATATGTTTATTTACTATGTGCATTCCTCATTATAAGTTCAAGTTACCACTACCATGCATTATCTTGCTTGTTAGCAAAGTTTGACTTGACTTGCTTGAGTTTTTGAGCCAATGCTTGGACTGTCCAGCAAAGAATAGCCATGAGAAAAATATAGAAAAACAAAAGAAAGGAAAAAAGCAAGAGAAAATACTCAAAAGAAAGAGTCAAAGAAAAATTCAAGAAAAGAAAAATACAAGAAAAGAAGTTTGAAGAAAAATTGAGTGAAAAAGTAGTAGCTCTAGTTAGTAGAAAAGTTTTGGAAAAATTGAGTGCAGTACCTTGATGAATTGGGTCATTAAACACCCACAAATTTAGTGTCCAAGCTCATTGTGTCATCATTACTCATTTGGCTCAAGCATCATATTACAAATTAGATCAAATTTGCTAATAGCGTGATATTTGAACTTGTGATGTGCTTTGCATGTGCCTAGACATATTTGCCCTGTTTTTGGACCCTTATTTGTGGCTTTCTTTCACCTTTATTTGATCTTATCTTGTTCCTAAAGATCACCCAATCCGATCCCCAAAATTTCATGTCATATTGAGCTAATTTCAAGCCTTTAATTCCAGCTTAGTGACGGTTTTGCTGATTTTGTAACAGTTTCGGGTTTGTGGTTGTTTCATAGGGTTAAACGTTGTTTTATTGAATTCTGGGCACTTGATCATTCAATTTACATATATATAAGCTCAACTGGAAGGTTTCATAATTTTCCAAGCTCATTTGATATGCTTATAAATTTTCACAAGTTTGGGAAGTTTTGGTGACGATTTTGATAAAATTATCCAGCAAAATTGCATTTGATTTCTTCCATTCTTTGAGTTTTTGTTTCAAAGATTTTTGCAGTTTCAAATACTAGTTTTCCTTCATTATTAGTGCAGTAAATATATTAGCCATTGTCTTGATCATTAAATTCCATTTTGAGTAGCTAATTTTTCTTCATTGGGTGTCCTTTTATTGCTTCTTTGGCTTCCTAATAGTTTTGTCTAGAGTATTTGTCTCCTTTGAATTTCCTTAAGCTTTTTGGCTGAATTGTTTCTCTTTCACTTGCATTATTTGGACATTGATAATTGATAAGGGTTTCTCAAGAAACCATAAGTGAGAGTGAGAGGAAAAAGGCTAGAGAGTACATCATAGAAAAAGTCTCTAAAGAGTGTAAACAAGAGTGTTGAGTGGAAACACTTAGTAAAGTGGAAAAGTTATTTTCTCTTATATTATTTTTGCTTATAACATCTTCTTTGCAACAATGGATAGCTCCCCAAGTGTTGGTAATGATTTATCTCCTAGAACCCAAAAGGTTATGGATGCCATGATGGAGAAATTCATTCACCTACAACACAACCTCAAGAATGAGCTTCAAGAGAGTTTGAATCAGGTTAGGGAGGAGAGAAATAGAAGGTTTAGGGAAGAAAAAAATAAAATGATTGAGTTTGCTAATTTGGATCTTTTAATTGTTCCTAATGACCTTTGTTTTCTTGATGTTCAATATCTATCTAGGTTGTTGGAAGAGTTAAAGAAGGAGGGTCAAATACTATCTTCCACACATGATAAAGGATTAATATTTACACAATTTGGGGTTGAAGTAGATGCTCCTATGAGTCTTGCTTATGCATTGATGAACCATTTAAATTTTCCCTTTACTCCATTACATCATGTCAATAATATTAGTAACCAAAACATGTTGTGTGATTGGGATTCAAGTAAAGTAGAAAATTTTAACAAATTACATAAGTGGTTGATTTGGAAGCATAAATTATTTTTACCACCTTGTGTTAACTATAGAATGCAAGCATACCTACATATTAAATCATTTGCATTTAATGCTATATGGAATAATTTACATCTTATTTTACATGATTTTATGGTATTTGATCCGGGTGGTCATTTTTATTGTAGGTAAAAACCTAAGACCACTTGAGGACAAGTTGGCCACAAGAAGGAGGGTTTGATGGAGGACCATCATCAAAAGCTCAACAAACTCTTCAACCTTACTTTTTAATAAATTGAGCTTCTAATAAAATTCACTGTTTTTAACTGTCTGACCAGGTTTAGTATTAGAGCATAACATGGACTACACAACTCCAATTTAGATGTTCTTAGTGTCTTTTTAAAGCTTACTTAAAGCGCTACAAAAGATATGAAGACACAAAAGCCCATTTCTAACTGCAGATAGGAGGAAATTGGGCTTGAAAGTAACGTTTGGATACTGCCAAGAAGTTCCAGCGGGGTGCTAACCAGGTTCAGTATTTCGAGCATAATATGGGCTACAAAACTCCAATTAATTTCTTCTTGGTGGAATTTGAAAGCTTACTTAAAGGGATACAAAATCTATGAAGACACCAAAGTCCAGCTCGGACTGCATCTAGGAGGAAATGGAGCTTGAAGTTAACGTTAGAATGATACCAGGATTTTCCAGCGAGTTGTTTAATTGTTTAGGCCTATTAGTTTCTTTCAATTATGTATTTGTTTTAAGACTTGGATTTGGGCCTTGTAATTGTGAAGTGTGCTCAACCTAGGGTGTCTCTCATCTTACCATTGATCACTCATTTCATTCTAGAGTGAAGAACATTTCAGATTTCTAACCTTAGGCCCATTGCATTTTCATTTAAGTTGATCAACATTTCTATTTTACTCACTTTTGGTCAACATATGAAAAGAGAATTTCTAAGACTAAATTCTTGAGAAAAGGAGAGAGCTCTCCTAGGGTTTCTTCCAAGAACCTTGAATCTTATCATGGATCCATGATCCAAGTGGCGATTCTCCAACCAAGCTTATTGGGTGCTTCATCCATGGAGCTTACCACACTTCTTCCTTTTTCCATTTTTGATTTCTTTCTTCCCCCTTTTGTTTTGACCATGAGCTATCATTGCTATATATTGAGTTATCTCGCAGTTTAAGAGTGATTGAACATTGGTGAATGAAGATTGGGCACCCCTTTGCTTATTCATGAAGATCCCTTACAAGTTCCTCATGGGTTTGCATCACATTGAAAAAGCTAGATTGGGAACTTCAAGAACTCCTTGGATCTTCTCTAAGGAGGCCTCTATCAAGTGGTATCATGAGCTTGTTGTCTTCTTCAATGGGTTTTCTTCAAATGGTTAGTAATGGGTTTTCCAAAACTCTATAGTTTTCCTTTGAGTTTTTCAAATTCTATGTCTTTTTTGTGTAGCCTAGTCTTTGTTTCCTTGAGTTGTCTTTGTTTTGTTCGGTTGGTTTGTGCCTAAGCATGCTTTTATTTTTTGTTTCTTCTTCAAACCGTGGGTTTCCATGTCCATGCATGATTGTCTTGAAGTTTTACCCATAGTTACTTTAGCTTTCATAACAAGATTCATTGTTCTAAAGTAACTTCCTTTGTAAGCTTCATTGTTTGATGTGTTTTCTTGTAGTTTTGTTTAGTCCTTGTTGTTTTTCCTCCATAACCGTGAGTTTTATTGTATGTGTTGCACCATTGATGTTGTGGGTTTCAAGTTTTTACATGGATTTCAAGTGGTCAAAGAAACTTCTATTGTAAGACTCACATGTACATGCTTGTAGTAACTTCCTTTGTAAGTTTCATTGTTTGATGTGTTTTCTTGTAGTTTTGGTTAGTCCTTGTTGTTTTTCCTCCATAACCGTGAGTTTTATTGTATGTGTTGCATCATTGATGTTGTGGGTTTCAAGTTTTTACATGGGTTTCAAGTGGTCGAAGAAACTTCTAGTGTAAGACTCACATGTGCATACTTGTAATAGCTTCTAGAGCACTCTTTAGGTCCAATTTGTGTATAACCTTGGATTTTCATTTGGGGCTTGTAAAATTGAACTTGAAAGTTTCTCTTCTTCATCTTGTGGTTTCAGTCCAACCATACTTACTGTGTGGAAAAAATACAAAATCAAAATAAAGAAAAGAAACAAGTGAGAAAAAACAAAAGAAAAAGAATTAGAAGTGAAAAGAAAAGTGTATGAGTTCAAAAAGAGTATCAATTGAATAAGGACCATACAAAAGCAAAAATAATAGAATAAGAACAGCAAGAGATCAATTGAAAGAGTGAAAGGATTGATCATTTGACACACCTTTGGACCTTGTTTAGAGCACACATCATTTAAGTTAAATTTCTAGTACTTGCCTTTGGACTTGAGTGTGTAGTTTTGACTTCGGGTGTAATTTTCACTTTAGCACTTGTACTGCACTTGCTGAAATATGTTGAAGCACTGTATATTTGAGCCTTGTATTTCTTTTGAATTGAAATTTTAGAAGACTAGAAAATTATGGAACTTAGTTAAAATCTATCACTAATTGTTAGTAGGAATTTTTGGTTTCTAAATTTCGTCGCCAATTCGGTTCCTACGTGATTTGTTGATTGGCTGTACAATTTTGTTTTGGTGGTGTTGCTCTCGATTTGGAACTTCTTTCTATAGCAAATATATGTTCTTTTTCTACCCTTATGTGCCTTTGTCTCATTAAAATTCTTCCACAATTGAGTAGCCATTTATTTCTTTTTTGAGCTTTTTATTGTTTGTCTTTCTTGCACTCCGAGTTTTGTCATTGAGTATTTGACTTTTTTGGACTTCTTAAGCCTAGCTTGGGTGTTGTTCCTCTGGAAAAATGCAAGAGAATATCATTAGAAAAAAAGTCACAAAGTGTGAAACACGAGAATGAGTGGAAACAGTTAGAGAGTGGTGAGGTTCTTTTATTTGCTTTATATTTCTTGTGTACTAACCCCTTTTTACAACAATGGCAGGTTCTCCAAGTGTTGGGAATGAGTACTTACCTAGAACTCAAATGTTCATGGAGAGGATGATGGAGAAAATGAACCAAATGCAAGTTACCTTGAGGGAGAGTGTACAAGAGGGGATAAATCAAATAAGGAAAACACATGGGAGGGAGAGACATAGTAGGAATGAGGGTGATAGGAGGAGTAGAAGAGGGAGTGAAAAAAGTGATAAAGAAGAAAATGAGATAGGCAGTGGCAGTAGGAGAGAACCATGCAAAGGAGGTTTTGATATAGGAACATCTCACACTACAAGAAAAATAAGAATTAGACGCGAAATTTAGACACGGAAAAACATTCGTGTCTAATCTGTTTCGTTTCTATGTCTGTTAGTGTAATAATTTTTTTGAAACATTAGACACGGAGTTGGAGACGGAAAGTATTCCGTGTCTAAACGAACAGAAGATTCCATGTCTTATTCCATGTCTAATCCGTTTCAAAACTAAGATTTTTTGCGGGTAAAATAATTTTTTGTGGCGCGAAATTGGACATGGAATTAGGCACAGAATTTGTGACGTGTCTAAATTGACTAGAATATCCGTGTCTAGTTCCGTGTCAAATCCGTTTCAAAAGCAACAAAAAGTTGTGTTTATATTTTTCTAATAATTTAGAGATGAAATTACACATGCATTTATCCATATCAAAATTTGAAATTTTTAATAAAAAAATCAAAAAAATTTGTTTCTCATTGTTTATCTACTCATTTTCAATCACATGAGTATTTTATGTAACCCCTCTTGCATTTCCACTCTTCATAATATAGTCCATCGTGCATTTATTTTCTTCATACATATATTTTAAAATTGTTATTCCACTAGGCTACATGACCTTCGACAACTAAATTGCACTCATATTCAAATGAGCTACTTGATCACTCATTTTTATTATCTTCATAAATATATTATATTTAATAATTTGACTTTGTCTATTTTGAAAAAATATAAGTTGAATTAGACTTGAACCCAGGACTTTCTTCTAAAGAAATTAAATGTGTATTTGATCCCTTATGAAATTATTATATTCATAATTATATTATATTTAATTTTTAAAATAGAGAAAAACTTGAACCTAGGACCTTAAGCATTTAAGTGATTTGTATTCCACTAGGCTATATAATATCTTATACAACTAATATCTTTAGAATTTTATTCAATTTTAGGTTTTTAACTATTTTCAAAAAAACAAGAGTTGTGGTTGGAATCCTCTTAAGCATTTAAGTCATTGGTATTCCTATTGCTTTTAATGCTTTACCAAATGTTGTTTGGAATCCTCTAGCTGAGTTGAGTCAGTTCTTTAAAGAGATTTGCTCAACTACTCTCAAAGTGGATCAATTGGAGATACTAGAAAAAAACATCGTTGTCACTTTAGGTAAATTAGCAAAAATCTTCCCTCCGGGATTCTTTGACTCAATGGAGCATCTCCCAATTCATTTGGCATATGAAGCTAAAGTTGGTGGGCCTGTTCAGTATAGGTGGATGTTGTAACACCCCTAAACTACTATGATCGTAACATCATAAATACTATATAATTCGCAGAAAATAAATACATCATTAAATGAGGGAAACTAAACTTTATTTCATGGATTAAATTTTAGAACGAAATCTCACAATTACATATGTCTCAATAAATCAAAAACTCTCAAATAACGAAATATCTAAAGAATTTTTTTAACATTTATAAATAGAAGCAACCACTGAAAATCAAGAAATAAAAGAACAAGGACCACAGTATGCCAAGTCCTCAAGCAATCGAATTCCTTTCCTAGCCTACATTATTTTCGCCTCCAACAAATTGCTCATCTGCTCGCCCGTTCGCGGGGTCATCACAGGTGTCAACCACAGACACAACACAGGGTTAGTTCACATTTTAATAATAATGATGAAATCAACAAGAACAACTCAACACAAGGAGCACAAGAATGTACACACACTCAATTCATAATTTATCAAAACCAATCATATCATGCAACCCAATATGATGCATGCTACTCACAATTCACTCTCATGTCATGTGGTACCATCAAAACAACTGAGCGATGTCTAGGAGTACATGTCACCTCTGACACTCTCACTAGAAATACTAGACGGTTACAGTCAGGGCAACCAGTGTTGCAAAGGGAGTCACTTCCCACTCATGGTGATCAGCCATAGTGGAAGCTTTCCCCACCGCGAATACCCTCAAAGTCCTAGGCCATTACATCGACCTGTCAGGGACCAACCTTACTAGTTCCATTCATCCTCACATTTAGAAAATATTTTCTTGCGTTTAGTATTCATAATAATCTCTCTCTTTTAAAAACACCAAGGGGCAACCTCACTGATCATTCCAACAGTAGGCATCCATCCCTCTCATCAAAACACTTAGAAAAGATTATCATGAACCTAAACGACTCATAATGCAATATGACCCACAAAATTAATCTCTCAGTCCATATCAACCATCCCACGTAATAGAATATTTAATTTAACAAAAGGTATTAAGATCAACATATAGTTAATTAAACATAACTAGCATCATATAACCAAAAAGGACTAAACACTAAATAAACGGTAATTATCACAATGTAATAAATCAAAATAATTTATAAACCAGATATAAAGCCCTTTAAGATAAAATTAAAGAGAAAAATATCAGCAAAGCAATAAATACTAGACTCGAAATAGACCACACAACCTAATAATAAAAAAAACGGAAGAACAAATTCTAAAATTTATTGGTAATTAATCACGAAACTATTCGGTAAAATTCCAAAACTTCCTTTTTAAATATTCACCTATTTTTGAGAATTATTCTATAAATATTTTCTAACTACGCACAAAATAATTATTCAGGACTACTTGTATCATTAACTTATATCTAAATCCATAACCGCATTCGTGAGCATACATGGGGCAGCAACATATAATCATTCCAAATAGAATTTGCATCTTGTGACACAACACCAATTCGCAAATGTTTATTTCAATTTGGTCAAAAACAAGGTCGAAAGCACTAGGACTAATGAAATTATCATCGAAAGGTGAAAAGATAAAAAAAATTAAAAACAACACAGCCTCATCGCGATAACAACAGAGCACATCCACGTGAAAACAAACAGTCACCGAGTGGAAAGAGAAATCAATCATGTTTATATTCTTTAATTCAATGCGAATTAATATAACAATTTGAAGATCAATTAGATCGATTAACAGAAGCAATAGGAAGTAATATATTTTTATAATAAAATAGAAATAGTGATGAAACACAATTTCACTAAAGGAACAACAGTGAGATTAAAGGGAATCACAGTGACATAACATCAAGCACGGAGAGAGCAGTTTGAAGATAATAAGGGAACAATAACCCAATAAAACACAGTCTTAGTACCCAAAATCAAATCAATTACGCGTAATGGTGGACAAGAAAAATAAGGCACCATTATCATTAAAATTGAGAACACCCTAACCTGAATGTAAGTCGATCACACGCAGAGGAGGGAAAACTAAGATGACCAAATATTGATCTTTATTCTCTGTCAGAAATTTGATCTCCCTTTTTTTTAAGAAAGGTTTGTAACACTGGGAACGAAAAAAGATATGAAAATGAGGGGATAATATATCAGAGAGATATGAATAGTTTTTTTGGTGAGGATTTGCAACAGCCCACTCACCTACTCCTTGCTCTCTCCTCCCATATTTTATGATTTCTTTTATTTTATTAATCTACCCACTCACGTGAAACCTAACCACTCCTTTAAGATATTTTGATTTTACTTTATTTTATTTATTTTTATCTGTTTTATTTTATTTTATCTTATTCAAAAAAAATCAGGGTGTTACAGATGTATCCATTCGATAGCTAAATTGAAAGTTTATTGATTTCTATTTGTATCATTAAGGTGTCGAATCTTAATACATCATTTTGATACAAGTTTCTTCGTACTTTGAAAAAAAAATGTTAAGAATAAAGCTCGCGTGGAAGGATCTATCTGTGAGGCTTATATTATTGAAGAGATCATTACTTTTTGTTCACACTATTTTCAGGAGCATGTTTAGTGTAGAAGAACTAGAGTTCCAAGGAATGATGATGGTGGTGCATCACTTCATCAACCACCGTTGTTCATCTTTAACTATCCCGGTCGCCCTTCTGGTGCGTGCAGGACTCGATTTCTAAGTGATCTTGAAATGACAGTTGCAACAAAGTATGTTCTTAAAAATTGTGATGAAGTGCAACCAATTTTAAAGTATGTTCTCTCATATAGTTCATTATATGTTTAACTCAACAAATTCAAGTTCTGCATTAGTATTGAAATCCTACTTTTTGCCACAGTGTATATGTGGAACAGCTAATGCTTTCAACACCTCGAATTAGTGATGGAGAGATAAATGAAAGGATCTCTACTGAATTTCCTATATGGTTTTGAGAATTTGTAAGTTGGTGGTCATGAAAATTAATAATAATATCGTTTTGCTAATCATATTTTTCATGTTTATTAATGAATGTGTAAAATTTTATGGCATAGGTTCATAATCCAAACAATAAGGTGCGTGATCCTTTTTTTAAAGGACATTTCATGGGGACCCAAAAGAATTGTCCAAACATGGCCTATTTATTTTATTAATAGGTATAAGTTTCACACACAATCTTGGAGTCAACATAGATCTACATACAATAGCGGTGTATGCATTAAGGGCTGATTATGGTAGTTCAGAGAGTGATTTCTATGGCATACTTAAAGAAATTGTTCAATTAGAATATACAGGGTTGCCAAATAAGAATATAGTGTTATTTAAGTGTGAATGGTATGACCCAAACATTAATCATGGCATCAAGATTCATAAGGAGTATAAGTTTGTTGAGATTGATACGAGAAGAAGGTATGATAAGTATGATCCTTTCATATTTGCACAACAAACTATTTTTGTTTCATTTTGACAATAAAGATGTCAAGTGGAGGTCATGGTTCGAGGGGTACAAGTAGCAGTAGCAGAGGTCACGGTGGAGATCGATCAATAACCAGACCATCTACTGCTTCCCCGGATGTTGAAGATTCTCCTTGGTTAAGTGAGCAACATAGTGCACAATTTCTACATGAAAAATTCACAACTGTTGGGGATGGCCCCAAACCTGGGGAAATAGATCCATCAGATTGTGGATCTAACCTAATCAAGACACGTAAGTATCAATTATTTTCAATAGTTATTTTTACATATTTTACAAATAAAATTGTTTGGATGAAAAATTAATACCTATAACTTTTCAAAATTTGCAGGTCTATTCCAATTGTTCAAACAGTTAGACGTATTACAAGTGTCATTCAATCAAAATATGATAGACCAATGTATAATTGGAGCACAACTCCGAAGTTAGGGAGCCTGTGGTTTGGAGAGTGGAAGGTTAATTTGAAATTTTTTTATCGTTTCTGGTATAATTAATAATTTGCATTATTTATGCATCAATTTTGACATAATTAATAATTTGCATTATTTTGTTACAGAAACCTTTCAAGTGGTTACCGACACATGAATCAAAGATTATGGATAACTGGAACCAAAGGTGTTCAGATCGCCTTCGAGCAACAATGTCTAAAATTAGGACAGTAAATGTGCCTCAAGGTAAAAAGCCTGTTTGGATACCAGACCCTGTTTTTGAACAATTAAAAGAAGCTTGGAATGCAGATTCTTATAAACAAAAACAACATACTGCTAAAGTCAATCGAGCCTCTGCAAAAAGTACAATACACGGTTGTGGTAGCATCCCTGCATCTGAACATCGAAGGTGAATGGTTAGTAAACAATTTCTTGATTATTTGAATTATAAATTATCCATTGATTTCAAGTATAAATTTCAGAGTCAAGAGACCGATAAGGAGCCTTCATTGTTTGAGTTGTTTATGAGAACTCATAAGAAGAAAGGATAAAATGAATTTATTGATCAGAGATCAGTTGAGACATTTGTAAGTATCTACATTTTGAAATGTTTAGCTAGAAAAATAGTTTTGAATATTATATATTTTATAATTTAAGTTGTTTCTTGGTTGATTGTGACTATGTTTTTGCAGGAGGCTTATAATAAATTGAAACAAGTTATGTCTTCCTAAGGATCAGCTAATGTTGATGGTGGTGGGGATGGGGAAATCTCTCTACAAAATGACATTGTTTTGTGGTTGGAGGCAGTGGGTGGAAAAAGTAAAAAAGGACGTGTGTTTGGTATAGGATCAGAGGCACATCATATTATCTGCACCCCGGGACAATGTTATCAAGTTGCTAGAAATCAATCATGGATAAGTCCTGAGTTTAGACCAGAGTTGATGTGTAATATGATGGGGCTAATATGATGGACATCATAAATGCTCAGCAACAACGCATGGATCAGTTGGAAGAACTAGTTAAGCGATTTGTCCCTGGTGGAAGCACATCTCAAGGTGATAACCTACCACATGTCGGAGCATCATCTCATAGTGCCAATGATCAGGATGATTAGATAATTAGATATGTTGACATTTATTTCTATGTTTGATACCAGTAGTGGATATGGTTTTTGATGTTTAAAACACTATGATGACATCTTTTGTAATATTGACATATTTAGTATATTTACATTTATTGCATGAATGAATGAGTGTTGATAGTAGGTTGTTCAATCTATATTTGTGAATCTGGCCAGGTTGTGAATTGTGAATTTGGGCAGGTTCTGAATTGTGAATTTTAAACAATTACACAAAAGTGTTGCTGCATACTGATATACATTTTAGAGACTGAATTAGAGACGGAAATATTCGTTGTAAGAGAATTCCTTTATATAGGCAGTGATTTGATAGATCCGTTAGACCCATAAATCTAACCTTTGTCCTTTCCTACCTTGAAGTCTTCAACTGTGTCAGAGTATAATTATGGGTTTGACAAGTTGCACAACGGAATCAGAACCTTTTTCTAACTAAGTAGAGATAACAGCGAAAAGTAAATTTACTTTTCGTGTTGCAGAAGTTAAGAGTGAGTCCCCATTCTGACTTTTGGAAGCTTCTTGAGTAACGTAAACATTTGAATTTGGCGCGCGTTACTTAAGTAAAAAGGCTTGGACTTCTTCAAACTTCATAGACGATTCAGTCTTCATTAGCTTTAGTCTTCAACTTTGTCTTGAACTGACTTTGAGAGTTTCGTCTTAAGCATATCGTCTTATGCTTTCGTCTTAAGGCATGGCTTAGGACAGACGAATGACTTGAACTTAGATGATCTTTGAGGGGTCATCTTCCGTCTATGCTGGTTCCATTTGACTTTGGCTTGCAATGCTTAAGTCTGATAAGTTCCATCTATTCTGTAATTAATCAAAACTTGAGACGTTAATCATCTTAATCTAACATAGTGTATAGTAAAACTAGCGAAAAACATGTCAAACACTTAGAGATAGTATTACAGATTTTAAAGGACCAAAAACTTTTTGCTAAGTTATCCAAGTGTGAATTTAAGATGGAGAAAATGAGCTTTTTGGGTCATGTAATATCTCAAGAAGGAATATCTATATATCCCTCTAAGGTACAATATGTTATGGAATGGGAAAGACCTAAACCTGTAACATATATTAGGAGTTTTCTAGGATTAGCGGGATATTATAGGAGATTTATTAAAGATTTTTCTAAAATAGCTTTACCTTTGACTACCTTGACCCGAAAGAATTAGGCATTTACATGGACCACCCAATTTTTGGATAGTTTTCAAACCTTTAAGGAAAAATTGACCACTGCTCTAGTATTAACCTTACTTGATCCCAAAAGAACCTGTTTGTAGTATATTGTGATGCATCCAAAATGGCTTTAGGAGGAGTGTTGATGCAAGATGGAAAAGTGGTAGCATATGCTTCTAGACAACTTAAGATCCATGTGAAAAATTACCCAATCCATGATTTAGAATTAGCGGTTGTAGTATTCACACTTAAGATATGGACACACTATTTGTATGGAACTAAATTTGAAGTATTTAGCGATCACAAAAGCCTTAAATATTTATTTAGTCAAAAAGAATTGAACATGAGACATCGGAGATGGTTGGAGTTCTTAAAATATTATGATTTTGAACTTAATTACCATCCCGGAAAGGATAATGTGGTAGCAGATGCTTTAAGTAGGAAATCTTTGATTATGTCCTCACTGATGATTAGGGAAATGGATTTATTAGAACAATTTCGAGACCTTAGTTTAGTGTGTGAAACTACTAATACAAGTATTAGATTGAGAGTTTTGCATATTTCTAACATATTTTTGGAAGAAACTAGATAGAAGCATGAATCTGATCCTTTTCTGAAAACCCAAATGGAAATTTTAATTTAAGGAAAAAATAATGAGTTGAAGATTGGAATGGATGGTATTTTGAGGTTTCATGATAGAATTTGTATCCCCAATAAAATAGAAGTTAGAAAAAAGTTTTTGGAGGAAGTACATAAAAACAAATTAAGTATTCATCATGGTACCACTAAAATGTATAAAGATTTGGAATACCATGTTCTGGTGGTCTGGAATGAAGAAAGAAATTTGTGAATATGTGTATTCTTGTTTAGTTTGTCAAAAGGATAAAATAGAACGTAAAAAAATTTAAGGTCTGTTTCAATCTTTAGAAATACCACAATGGAAATGGGATAGCATATCTGATAACTCACGAAAGTGAGCTATTTTTATACTCATTTTATTATACAATTTGTCCTTTAAACACTTTTAAGTAACCTAAACAACCACTAATTGCGCTTAATTCATGATATTTTGTGTTAGAACTTGTTGATGGTTTATTTAAGTGTTTCAAGGTTGAAAATAGCCAAAAGCAAGAGAAAAACGTATTAAGGAATACATCTCTTGCGAGTAGGAACTCATCTCGCGCTAATTGGAGCATCAGTGGAGAATCAGGGCTCACTGTAACCTTAACTCGCGCGAGTTGGCTTGACTTGCACAACATGTTTGCTCTCTAAAACATGAACTCGTGTGAGTTGGTTATTAACTCGCGCGAATTAGGGTTGCGAAAAACCCAAGTCCACTAAGAAAGGCTATATATTCAGCACATCATTGTCAGCAAGGTGTCGACTTTTTGACCTAATCTTTTGATCACTCTAGAAACCCTAGATGGCTCAACTGATTCTCCCTCGGTTCTTAGAAAGAAGAGATCTCAATCCCAAGCAAAGGAGAAGGAGACTCAAGGACCATCCGACTTCCATTGGAATCGATATTCTATGTATTGTCTTTCAAATTACTTTTGTGTTTGTTTTCCTTTCTAATATGAACTAAATCCCCCTTTGATTAAGAGAACAATGTAACCCCAATTTATTCCCTAATATAATTCTCGATGTTATTCAAAATATGTTTGGGTGTTTGTTTCTTCTATGCTTAATGTTATTCGTTAATTGATCACTAATGAATTGATAGTAAACCTAGGGGAACTTTGAGAAAAGAAACTTAGGTGATACTAGAGAAATAAGTCATTATTACGCTAAAGTCCTAAAGTTATGAGTAGGTAATAGTGTGAACATAATCTAATGTTACCCCTAGATTCACATATCTAAATCCCTAATTGACTTAAGAAATTAATTATTCTAGTTAATCTAGGCGGCGTGGGTGATTCAGATAGGGACGGTGACGAGGGTAGGAATCCGATCCAACTGACACACGCACCGAACTTGCGTCAAATAAAATCAAATTTGACTACTATTTGTAGTAGTAGTGGACTCGGATCATTTCCCACAGATTACTTTGTTACTTCTCTATAGTCGAAATATTAAGTACAGTTTAGGGGTTTTGTGATTAAGGAAGATTAAAACTAATTAAACAGCAACTAAATAAAACAATGACAACAATTAAAAATTAAACTACAAAATTGAATTAAAGTGTAGAAACAGGCAATTAAAAGCATCAATTCGATCTCTATAGGATCCTAATTTCCCTCACTGGTTCAACAAAATTGATGCAGGCACATCTAAGGAAAATTACTCAACTAGAAGAATTACTAGAAGCTCCAAAGTCCAAGCACACACTAAATCAAGATACCTTAGTTAGGATTTGACTTTTGTAATTGAAGTGTAAATAATTTTGATGGTCTTGTAAGTTTTCGGCTAAAAGTGTATTTTTCTTTTAAGTGTTTGCTTAACATTGTGCTTAAAAGGCTAGTAAGCTTAAAGAGTGAAGCTTAATAGGGTGAATGAATTTAAGTTCAAGTTCATATTAAATTCTTATTTGAAATTTAAATTTAATTTGGTTTAAGTTTGAATTTCAAATTGTGAATCTAAGTGGTTTTGGTTCAAGAAGATTTTCACTTGGATTAGGATCCATGCCTAATACTAGAGCAAATCTTAACCCTTTATTAGATGCACTCATCCAATGGATTATAATCAAGTGGAAAGTGACATGTAACCTTTGAAAGTGAAATGAAACACTCTTGAAAGTGACATGTACTTGAACCTTTGAACTTGTGGCTCTTATTCATTGACTTGTAGAGTACTCTTAAGTTGTTTAACTTCCTCTTCAAGTCTTCCTAAGCCTATATAAAGCAAAAAACGAAATTGAAAAAAAACTTTTGATAATTGATGAATGAATAAGCTTTGAGCTTTTCTTTGAGAGAGAATTCTCTTGTCTTGCTTAGCAAGGTTTCTTGGATCTTATCAATGGATTTCATCCTCCATTGGGGAGGTTCTACCTAGGCTTATTGGCTTGCCATGGCGCCAACCCTCACCATTCCTCACCCCTTCCATTCTTTTTCCTTTTCGGTTTCTTCCCTCCATTGAAGCTTTGACCAAAAGCTTCCTTAAGCCTTGGTTTGGAGATTGTTGAAGAAGCTAGATTGGACAACTTCAAGTTTTCTTTGGAATCTCTCTAAGGAGGCCTCTATCAAGAATAAAAACACTCATCTACTTAGTGTATTGGAACCGAAATCTCTGCATTTTAACACCAGACTAATGCTCTAAATTCTTAGAGGATTTTCATCGAACACTCGGTGGCCTTTAAACTCAGACAACCGCATGAGAGCTTGATACGTAAAACATGTGCGTGATAATTACACCAAACACATACCTTTTCTATGGCAAGTATACTTCAATCATCAAGTAATAAACAAGGGTTGTCGATCCCATGAGGACAATCAAACTAGAAAACTTATATCATTATTCAATTTACTTTATTAATTTCCCAAGAGGGGGAGAAGCATGAAGGTGTTTTGTTTTGAGATTGATTTAAACAAAGACCATAACACAAATTTAGATTGAGTTAAATTCAAGAAAGAAGGTGATTGGGATCCCGATTTTACCACTAATCCCCCCTTTATAATTTCCCCTTAAGTTATTCACATATAATCATGGTTGGATTGGATGTCTGCTCCTGTGATTGCTCCTTTCAGAATCGCTCACGTCTCCTATGTCTACCTGGATTAATTCAACCTCTTAAATTAACACCAAATTACTTAGGGATTTTTGTTCCATTAATCCAATTGTGATTAAGTGCAGTCTGCATTACTACATATTCCCAACTCTAGGATCTTAGAATAATAATGATCTCATTCTCCTGTTTTCTCTAAAAGTCTACTTTGTTGAAGTATCCCAATTTATCAACTTTTTAGTTTAATAAATAGCATTAAGAATGAAGAATAAAACACCCAAACATATACTAAATAACATCAAGAATCATATAAAGGGGATAATTAGGGCTACATCGTTCTCCAAATCAAAGAGGGAGTTAGTTCATAGTGGTAAAAGAAAAACACAGATAATGGAAAGAGAATACATAGTGAAGTCTAGAGTCTCCTTCCTCGTGGTTGAATTTCGTTGTCGTCTATGAACTAGAAGAGTATCTCAGCCGAAGAGCATCCGCCGTCTAGGTTTAGCCGTCAGGATTCTAAGAACTAGGTTTTAGAAATTACCTAAGGACTGACTAATTAAATTCTGCTGAATGAGGTTTATTTATAGTTTCGTGAAATGGACTTGGCCTTGGTGCAAGTCTACCTCGCACGAGGCAATAGACAGCTCGCACGAGTTCATATTCAAGAGAGGAACCTTGTGTTATACTCCAAGTCCCTTCGCGCGAGATTAAGGAGCTAGGCGCGAGATGAGGTGTCAGAGAGTTAACTTACTCTTCAAGAAAGATGTCTTTGCGCGAGATAAGAAGAGATGAGTGCGAGATGAGGTTCCAGAGAGCTTTTCTTCTTTATTGGAGCTCCAAGTCGCGCAAGTTGTGATCCAACGCGTGAAAGATGCTTTCTTGAGCACAATTTCACCTATTTTTAGCTACTTTTCTCCTTGAAACACTTAACACACCATCAACAAGCTCTAATACGAATAATTGTGAATTAAGACCAATTTAGAGTTATTTTAGACGGATTAAGTGTGTGAAAAGGGCAATTTATATTATAAAAGGAGCATAGAAATAACTCACTTTTGCAAGTTATCAAAGCTCACAACTCGGTTTCGAATCATGAAAGTAGTTCTCTGCATTCGTTGTTAATCAACAATGCCAAAATCAACAATCAACAAAACATTAATCAACATAATCAACAAAACATTAATCAACATAATCAACATAATCAACAAAACGTTAATCAACATAATGAAATCGAAATTACATAATCCAAAATGATTGCACATACAATTAGAAACAAAGAACCTATGGAAATTAAGGATCATATTGAGATCGAATTGGTTTTGCGCATAATTGAAATTAAACCAAACATAAATCGAAATTCCATAATTGAAACCAAAAACGCACAATAAAGAGCAAAAACAGAATTGGAATACCAAACCCTAACAAAATAAGAAGATAAGAGAATGAAGAACAAGTGTTGGAAAATGAAAATTGCAGGAATTAAAATTACACCGAAATCAAAAAATGAATTGTAATGAACAATATGAACAATATGAACCCTAGCAGAGCAATGTAAAAGAGAAGAGAAAGGAAAAACGAAATTCTGAAAATTAAATTGCAATGTGAAGTGAATTGTTCATATTTCTGAGTGCTTGCAAATATATTGAAGGCCCAAGTCATGTGCTAGTCACATGACTTTTAATGAACCTGGAGACGTCACTTCGAATCCCACTCAAAAAAATTACAAAGATGGTTCAATTTCATGAATTAAAATGGGCCTAACTAATGCTTTCTCACTGAAATTTCCTGGTAGCAATCGAGCGTCACTTTGAAGCTCAATTTCACCCCAGATGCAATCCAAATTAGCTTTTGATGTCATCATAGCTTTTGTATCTCTCTGAGTCCTCTTTAAAACTATATATAATGGAGCTCAAACAAAGTTATGTAGCAAAATTTATGCTTGTTTTAGTAACCTTGGTTAAAACTGAAAATTATAGCGAATTAATACACAAATAAGCATTGCCCAAATGAGTCCAAACTCATAAATGCATTAAAACATGCTAATTGACCATTAATAATGCTCTAAGAAGATGTAATAAATGCAAAGAAATTGATCAAAATAATAAAACATCACCAACCAATAAAGTATATGTGAATAACAAAGAGGAGAGTATTAGGGAGAATTAGTGGTGAAATCGGGATCTCAATTCTCTATAATTAATTTTTTTCTCTATAATTAATTCTTTTTCTATAACCAACTCACTTTCTTTTTCTGAAAAATAAGATTCAAAATAAGAATAAAGTTCCTAATTGTTTATCCTTGTGGGATCGACAACCCCCATTTTATAAATACTTATTACTTGACGACTGTGGTATAATTGTCATAGCCAAGTGGTGGGTTGCGACTTAACCATCGCATGCCCATCGCACATCAATATCTATGGATTTTGTGGTAGCCTTACCAAGAAGCTTTAGAGGATTTGATTCAATTTGGGTTATAGTAAACCGTTTAACTAAGTCTGCACATTTAATTCCTTTTAATATTAGATATTCTTTAGAGAAATTAAACAATTTATACATAAGTGATATTGTAAGATTACATGGTGTACCATCTAGATTGTGTCAGATAGAGACCCTAGATTTACTTCAAGATTTTGGGAAAGTCTACACAAAGATTTAGGCACCAAATTAAAATTAAGTTCAGCCTATCATCCCCAAACTGATGGACAAACTAAAAGAACTATCCAATCTTTAAAGGATTTATTGAGAGCTTGTGTTTTAGAACATAACGGTTGTTGGGTAGACTTTTTTCCTTTAATAGAACTTACCTACAATAATAGCTTTCATTCTTCCATCAGTATGGCACTATTTGAAGCTTTATATGGAAGAAAATATAGAACCCATTTATGTTGGATTAAATCAAGAGAGAATTTAATCTATAGGACCTGATATTGTACAAAAAATCTCAGAAAAGATTAAGTCAATTCAGGAAAAGATGAGAACGTCACAAATTAGGAAAAAAGTTATCATGATAAAAGAAGAACAGATTTTGAATTTGATGTTGATGATCAGTATTCTTAAGGTTAAATACATGGATGGGTATTGAGAGAGTTTTAAAATCCTGAAAACATTCACCTCATTTCATTGGTCCCTTCCAAATAATAAAATGGCTAGGTCCTGTGGCTTACCAAATTGTCTTACCCCCAATTCTTTCTAATCTTCATAATGTCTTCCATGTTTCACAACTTCGTAAATACATTCCTGATTTATCACATGTAATTGAGTTAGATGATGTACAAATAAAGGATACTCTAACCTATGAAACATTACTAATGAGAATTGAGGATAGGAGAATCAAAACCTTAAGAGGAAAAGAAATTGAAATTCCTCTAGTAAAGGTTATATGGAGAATGAATGATGCAACACAAGAATTAGAAAGTGAGATGCAGAAAAGATATCCAGCATTATGTTTGGGGGGAGAGAGTTGTAACACTCTCAAAATAACTATGTACACTAAAAACATAGTTAAAACGTTTACTAAAATTTCCCTAAAAACTTGCATATTGACTATTTACTGTTATACTTTAATTAAGTGAAAAACGTAATTCAAAATATTTTGCCGTTGTATAGTAATACTGTTATGAGAAAATTATGGTTATGTTTCTAAATAAAAACATAGTCAAAAAATGACTATGTTGTTTAATGTTTTTATTCTTATTTGACGTTTCAAATGTTATTTAATATTTCTGATTTATAGTATAATTACTGTCTGAATTATATTATTGTATGTATACAATACAATTATGTCTCTGTATTTAGTATGAGAAACCTATTAAGAATTAATATATAAAAATTATATATTGTTACACAAAAAAATTTACTGATTCTAAAAATATGATTTTCTAAAACATTTAATTATTTTCCGGATTGCGTTTGTATACGCAGTATAAAATGAAGAGAGGAAATAAAAGGGAATATGGTCCATAATATACAGAATTAGCAGTAAGATAAATAAATATACATGTAGAAACAAAATGTTGTATAACAAATTTTCTGTAAATTAAATATAGAAAACGACTTAAAAATTATCTAGAACAATCTTTGAACCGTAAAATTATGGAAAAATTAATTTTAGAATCTTTATAATTTTATCTTAATTATGGAATGATGTCATGTTATGAAAATTATGATACAATCATAAAATTAAGAATAAAAATTATATTATAAATTACTAAAAAATTCTAAAGAAAATGTAACTTTTAAATTAAAATTCTGTAATAATCTTGTCTAATTTGTGATCCTTGATTAAGAATTAATTGAATGAGCTTAAGAAGAATGAAAAATTAATTAAGAAAGAATGGATGAAAGAGTGTATTGTACATTTAAAGAAAAAGAAAAAAATAAAAAATTGGCAACTATTGCCATTTTGAATTGATAATTCACATTGCAATTAGATATGCTCCAGCCAAGTACCGTGCAGTGAATCTAGGTAAAGAAGAAAAATACAAACGGAATGAAGATAAGAAGGATTAATAGAAATCCAAAGTAAAATAAAAAATAACTTACATTTTAATGCTAAAAAGAAGCTAACTACATGATTCTAGTAACAAAATTAATTAACCATTTAGTTGCTAGCTTAATTTTATTATTTTTTTCATCTATAAATAGGATAATTGATGGCACATGTCAGCACCCAGCAATCCCGGGAAACTTGCACAAAATCTACCAAATGTTTTTATTTTCCAAATTAACCATGAGCTATCTTTGTAATATTTCTAAAATTCTAAAATTTCTTTCTCTTTCACTTTTAAACCTTCTTCACGTAAACTTAAAGGAAAAGAGAAACCAAGCTATATGACTTGAAATATGATTGAAATTGTGATTAATTATATATGTTTTTACACTTTGATGACTTGTGTTGTGAACCTTGATGATTTAAACTATAAATTATTATATATATTTTTATCTGGAATTTACCATTGTGTATGTGGTTTGACATTTGTGATAATCCTAAATTTTATTTAGAAGAATAGATTAACAAGTAGATTCGATATTTTTATTTGGAGGTTTGGCGGAAGAATAACCGAAATGATTAGTTAACATATGAATCTTTGTGAACCATGTGTATATTCATAATTTTCACAATGCTACGTATTTTTATGACACACTATAAATAAACTTGTGATGTGTTGTGATTTTATGACATATACGATGTGTTTTAATTCCAAAAATGAATTAAATAATGGTGACATTTTCTACCAAAAAAGGTAAATTATTTTGAAATTTCTTTAAGAAAATTTAAAGAAAAAGGAAATGTTTTCTATTAATAAAAATAAAATGAAGAAAGTGGAAAGTATTTTAGTAACAACAAAATGGGTCGTTACACTTTTATCCCAACCTCTCCGGGAAAAATTGAGTATTATTTTTATTCCAATCTCTAGACAAAATCAAATATTATTTGATAATAATCTCTTCAGGCTAGACATCACAACAAATGTAGACGAGTATTTTCTTTTCCTAGACTCTCCAAGCTACATACCACCAAATGTGGATTTTGAGAAATGTTTCCTAACTTTATTTCTTAACCTCTATGTATAGAGAAATTTTCAAATTAAGTTCACTCAAGGTTTAACCTCTATGTAGAGAGAAATTTATAATTTAAGGTTATTTATGAATATGACCTCTATACTGTTGGTCCCTATGTGTGAATCTAGAGGGGGGGTGAATAGATTCTAGTTAAACTTTACCCCAAATTCGCGTGTTTCTAATTTCTTTTAATTACCTATATCAATTACCTTTCAATTACAGATTCAATTACAAGTTCAATTACTGATTCTATTCCAAACCAATTAAAGAGTTGATTATCAATACAGTTTTCAAATACAGAATAGAATATGATCAATAACAATATAGTGAAAACTGTAAAGAGAGTAAGGAAGAAGATGAGTGCACAGCGATGTATACTGGTTCGGCCAACTGCCTACGTCCAGTCCCAATCCAACAACTGTTGCGATTGGCTTTCCACTATCAAATGATTCCTTTTGTATCCTTTTACATTCACTCTGCAACAAGCAATACAAACAAATCAAAACACCCAAATCGTTCTCCAACCTCAAGAACAAACTTCCAAGACCTTGGCACCTCCAAGATCAAACTTTGAGAATCACTTCTCAAACACAATGCTCTATCTAGAGAGACCTCTCTCCTAGAGCAACAACCCGAAAATTTGAAATATAAAGATCGAAAGAATACACCTCAAGTGCGAAATCGATCACAAATGAGCTCTATGAAATCCACCCAATCAATGGAATGAATCAAGTTTCCCCTTTTTCTTTGAAAACCTTGATGAACTCTAGATTTAGAGCATATGAAAGTGTAAGAGTTGTTTCAAGAAGCTAGGTTTTCAAGCACCTTCATATGTTTCATCAAGATTATACTTATAGAACAAATTTGGAGGAGAAAACGTGCAAATCTGAGCTACAACGGTCAATGTAATTGATCCCAAATGCATGTAATCGATTACACCAGCCGTTAGAACCCTCTAATTTGAATTTTCCAGGCATGTAATCGATTACCACGAGCATGTAATCGATTACATTGAAGAGGGAAACCTTAAAGGTGAATTTCAAACCATGTAACCGATTACACCGGGGATGTAATCGATTACACTGAGAGTTCTCGATGTAATCGATTACATCAACCATGTAATCGATTACACCGAGAGAATGATCAATGTAATCGATTACACCAAGCTCATGTCGATTACATCGATGAAAAATGGATTTCCAAGGTTTTTCAAACTGTTTTTCTCAAATGGAAATCAAACATTCTTCACATGATCAATCATACACTAGTTTTACATATCTCTCGGGGTCTTAAGCAAAGAATACAACACATATATGCCTATACTCAACACACAATACATAGTTATATCCTAGTTACATTCAACTATGGAAAACCGAAAAGATACATTCATCAAAACCAAAACACATAAGAGAGACACAATCGGCATTCTTCAAGCTTCAAGTCCAACAATCTCCCCCTTTTTGGTTTTGATGTACCAAATCACATAAGAGGTTTTCCTAGAGTTTTAGGATATGTGTTGTTCTTTGACATACCTGCATATGTTAGAATTTCCAGAAAATACAATATGCATATGCACTAATAATCAACCATTCATTCAAGTATGTATGACATGATTCAAATACAAATATAGATCAAGACCAATGAATCATAAAACAAACCAAATTTTATTTAATATCAAAAGCAAACACTTAACATAGTTCAGAAATCAATAAAACAGTAAAAACTTCAAAACATAAGATCTCCTAAACAATATTAGCTAAACAAAACAACCTATCAAAGCTACTCTCAACTCAATTCTCAACTCCCCCTATCTAGGATATCCTAACTATTCTCCCCCTATTTGGTATATCAAACCAAAAAGAGATCTACAATGAGAGAGTCACTGATCATCACCGTCATCATCATCTTGGTTGAGGCGCTCCATGATGGTTTCCATCAATGATTTCATGTCAAGGAAACGCAAATTTTGATTCCTTTCCAAGTCTTTGATTTGCTTTCCTAGATCCGCTTGGCGCTTGTCCATCTCTTCCAACCTATCTAGGACAATGGACTCAAAACGAGACTTAGGGGTGTACTCCCCAGCCGCTGAATCTCCATCATCATCAGAAGGAGGATGTTGTGGTTGTTCTTGTTGTTGTGGTTGGTCTTGTTGTTGTTGTTGTTGTATTTCCTCTCTAGATACCCAGCCCTCAGATGTCTTGGTCAATCTCATCTTTTTCAGCATCATGTCACCAAGCACATGGATATCCCTTGCCAATTCTCTGTGCTCATTGGAGACATCCACTTGACATCTCTCAAGAACACGTGATATAAACAGACCATAAGGGCACTTAAAGTCATGGAATTTCCTTACCTTGGTCATGTTGTCCATGACAACTTGACCCCAATCAATCTGAATTCCATTCTTTAGGGCAGCCATCAAGAGCATATCTTCTTCCATAAGTTGAGCATGATTTGTACCTCTAGCAGCCAATACCCAGCAAATAGCATAATGAAGAAGACGGTCGTCAGTGTTGAGACCACCTATGCCAAAGGTCTTCCTCATACCTCTTTCTTTCCTTGCAGTCATATCAGCTTCCCAAGACTCAGGATTCCTCAACATGCTCATGTAAAAAGCATCCTTTTGAAGTTCAAAGCCTTCCTCGCCATTTTCCAAAGTAGGAACTATCCCCTCATTTGTTATTCCACCGAGTTCGAAAAACAAATCGTGAGTCAGAACAATACTCACTCCTTTAACTTCAGATAAAATCCTTCCAGGGTGATATTTCAGATTAGAATAGAATACTCTTACCAAATCAGGGTAAATGTGACCCCTTAGCCCAACGAATTTCTCTAAGTTCTGATCTCGGAGCATGGATTGAAAGGTAAACCCTTCATTGTCAAGCCATCTGAAGTCCACAATCTTTGGGGGTACGAGTTCTCTGTTTGCAAAATCAGTCAAGAAACGAGTTTCTTGTTCCTTCGAGGTGAACCATGGGTTGTGACGCACTTGGATTCTTGAGAGTCTTCCTTTTGGAGGAGGTTTCTTGTCTCTTCTTAGTACGTCTTTCTTCTTGAATATCACGGTTAGCCCTAGCTTTCATCCTTTTGCTGCTTCCTTGTCCGTCCATGGTTTGAAGGTTGAAGATGAATGTGGGATAGAGAGAATGAAGGCCGTGAGAGATTAGGGTTTAGAAGAGAAAGGGAATGTGAATGTGAAAGAAAAACCCTAACACAAAGACTAATAAAGATCACAAAAGACTAGGTTCAATGAATGTGTGCAAATGGGCTTCCAAAATATGGAATACAAAGCCTAGAAACGAAGAACAAAGCTCTGAAAAACACTTCCAGAGCTCATGTAATCGATTACATTCGTGATGTAATCGATTACATCAGAACCAAAACACCCTGTAATCGATTACATTGGGCCTGTAATCGATTAAATCAGAACCTCTCACACATGTAATCGATTACATTGTTATTGTAATCGATTACATCGAACCAAAACCTATTGTAATCGATTACATGCATCTTTGTAATCGATTACATCTATAGAAAATCAAAAAACAAGTTGAAATAAAGCTATGAACTGCAATGTTAAAGATTTTCACATATAGAATGATTGAAAAACATTTGATTCATCATATAAAAGGTCAAGATCATGTTATGCAATGAATTCATATCAAGTTTAAGCACACATGAATGATTAAACTAACATACTTACAACACTTTATGTGAGATGTTCTTCACTTAGAATACCAAGATTGGTTCTAAGTTTGAAGAACCTCTCCTTGAAGCGAAGGTTTTGTGAAGATATCCAGCGAGTTGATTTTACGTGTCAATGAATTCCACCTCACAATCTCCTTTCTCAACATGATCTCTAATGAAGTGATGACGCACCTCGATGTGCTTTGTCCTTGAGTGTAAAACCGGGTTCTTTGTGATCTTGATGGCACTTGTGTTGTCACACTTGATTGGAATATGATCAAGCTTAAGTCCAAAATCCTCCGGTTGTTGCTTGACCAAATGGTCGAGCACAACTTGACTACTGCTAGACTACATACTCGCCTCTGCAGTTGAAAGAGCTACACGAGGCTTGCTTCTTGCTATACCATGAGACCAAGCTTCCTCCAAACAAATGACACACACCACTTGTGCTTTTCCTATCGGTTTACAACCGGCAAAGTCAGCATCACTAAAACCAACCAATGTGGGATACGTACCTTTTGGATACCACAAACCACGGTTCGTAGTTCCTTTGAGATACTTCAAGATTTTCTTCCACAACCATGTGTGATTCCTTTGGTGCAGATTGGAATCTTGCACAAACACACACACGAATATGATGTCACGGCCTACTTGTTGTGAGGTACAAGAGTGATCCAATGATCCTCTATATCTTGATTGGTCTACACTTTGTCCAGTGCATCATTATCCAAGTAGAGATTAGTTGACATAGGAATGTTTGAGATCTTACAACTCTCCATGTCGAATTTCTTCAACAATTCCTTGGTGTACTTTGCTTGATGTATGAAGATTCCATCTTTCGGTTGTTTGACTTGCAATCCTAGGAAGAATTTGAGTTCTCCCATCATAGACATGTCAAACTCCCCGCATGCTATTCACAAACTCTTCACACGAGAGATTTATTAGTTGATCCAAATATAATATCATCAACATAAACTTGAACCAACAAAATACAATTTGACTTCCTCCTTATGAAAAGAGTTTTGTCAACATTACCTCTGCAGAACCCTTTTGACAAAAGAAATTTACTTAGCCTTTCATACCATTGTCTAGGGGCTTGTTTAAGACCATATAGGGCCTTCTTGAGTTTGTACATATGTTCGGGATATCCAAATCGGTGAATCTAGGAGGTTGTGAAACAAAAACTTCTTCATTGATATAGCCATTCAAGAAAGCACTTTTAACATCCATTTGAAACAACTTGAAATCATGTATGCAGGCAAAAGCAAGTAAAACTCTAACAAATTCTAGTCTAGCAACAGGGCATAGGTTTCACCAAAATCTATTCCTTCTTGTTGATTATATCCCTTAGCTACTAGTCTAGCCTTATTCCTAACCACAACTCCATTCTCATCTAACTTATTCTTAAACACCCATTTTGTTCCAATTACATTCATATCTCTTTTTAAAAGGTACTAACTCCCATACGTTATTCCTTTTAAACTGATTCAATTCTTCTTGCATAGCATTCATCCAATATTCATCATTTATAGCATCATCAACACAAGAAGGTTCAAATTGAGATACAAATGCATAATCATCACAGAACATGTTATGAGTAGATCTAGTAGATACTCCCATGGGATGTCTCCAATGATGTTGTCAAGAGATAAATCTCTTGGTTTCCTCCATTCTTTTGGAAACTCATGAGAAGTAGTTGGTGGTTCTTCTTGTTCTTCTTTGCTTGTGCTTTCTTCACCTACATGCTCATCATCATCAACAAACACACTTCCCTTTTGGGATTGTTAGTTTCATCAAACTTGACATGCACGGATTCCTCAATGCACATTCTCCTTTTATTAAAAACTCTATATGCTTTACTTGATGATGAATACCCAATAAACACACCTCATCGACCTTGGCATCAAACTTACCAAGAGGCTCTTTGCTATTATTCAAAACAAAACACTTACACCCAAATACCCGAAAATGAGATATATTGGGTTTCTTGCCTTTATAGAGTTCATAGGGGTTTTCTTTAAAAGAGGTCGAATCACAATTCTATTTAGAACATACACGCAATGGAAAGCTGCATCGAAAATATTTAGGCAAACCACTTTCATTCAACATAGTTCTAGCTAGTTCTACTAAAGATCTGTTTTCCTTTCAACAACCCCATTTTGTTGTGGAGTTCTTGGAGCGAGAAAAATTGTGATCGATTCCATATTTTTTATAAAAACTTTTCAAAAGACTCATTTTCAAATTCCCCTCCATGATCACTTAATGGACTTGATTTTCAAATCTTTTTCGTTTTGAATCTTTTAGCAAGTATTTTGAAAACATTAAAAGTGGTGTCTTTACTTGGTATAAAAGCAACCCAAGCAAACCGAGAGTAGTCATCTACAACAACTAATCCATATAGATTTCCACCTAAACTAGCGAGTTCTAGATGGACCAAAGAGATCCATGTGCAACAATTCAAGCGATCAGAAGTTGAAACAACATTTTTAGATTTGAAAGAGTTTCTAGATTGCTTGCCTTTCTGACATGCATCACATAGGCCTTCTCTTTTGAACTTTAATTCAGGTAGTCCTTCTACTAAGCTCTTAGATGACAGTTTATTAAGTTGATGAACATCAATATGTCTTTATCGTCTATGCCAAAGCCAAGATAGATCATCATTAGACGTAAGACATGCATGATATGATGATGAATGATCAAGTTCAAGTGTATAGATGTTACCTCTTCTCTTACCTACCATCAATACCTCATTCGATTCGTTGTTATTGATCTTGCAATGCGACCTTTGTTGAATGAAACTTGATAGCCTTTGTCGCACAATTGGCTAATACTCGAAAGATTAAACTTCAAACCTTCCACAAGCGACATCTTCAATCACGGAGTTGGATTTGTCTCCAACATCACCAATACCAGAATTTTGCCTTTGTTATTATCTCCATAAACTACTGAACCGGATTCTTTGGATTTGAAGGAGATAAAGTTACTCTTGTCACCCGTCATATGTCTTGAGCGACCCTTATCCAAATACCATGTTGAGTGTTTGGCTCTCAAGCACACCTACACAAGGAAAGATATCATTTGGTTTTTGGTACCCAAATCTTGTTGGGTCCTTTCATGTTAGAACAATGACTATCTTTCTTAATCCATTTAAACAATCCATTATCTAAGCCTTTCTTTCTAATCATGCGGTTATAATGATTATGTCCAGATTGCATACAATAACTACATGAGAAGTTTCTATACTTGCTGGTTTGTTTAAATGTATGGAACTTCTTGTTATTCTTTTTCAAAGGGGCAGTAAAAGATTTACACTTTGAACAGGGCAATTTCAACTTATCATTTTCATCTTTCAATTCTTGAATATTGGTTTTCAAAACAGAAATTTCATTTTCTAAATGCTAACTCTGTTTTTTCAAAACTTTACTCGTTTTTCAAATTTTTCTCTTCTTTAAATAACTCACAAAAAGCAGTATATAGTTCATCATAATCATTATCATTTTTAGAGGAGTCAGAATCACTTACCTCATCATCCGATTCTGGTTTAGCCATAAGACATAAGTTGGCTTCCTCATTTTCGCTTTCACTAGAGGATGAGCAATCATTTTCTTCCCAAGCAATGTAGGCCTTTTTCTTCGATCCGGTCCTTCTTGGGTTTTTCTTCTTGCTCCACTCTTCTAGGCTCACTTCTTGTTTGATTTCTTCAAGTTAGGACACTCCGATCTATAGTGTCCAGCCTTGCCACATTCATAGCATGTGACCTTTGAAGATGAACCTTTTCTAGCATTGTTGAATCTTTTTTTGTTCTTTGTTCTTCTTCATGAACCTTTTGAACTTTCGACCATGAGATTCATTTCTTGCTCAGATCGTTTCCACACTTGATGATGCATCACTATCACTAGGCTGTGTCCTCCATTTTAAGTGCCAAACTCTTAGCCTTCTTGTCTTTTTGCTCTTCATCGACCATACGTGACATATCCATCTCATATTCTCTCGAAAACTTACCAAACAACTCGGCACTTGTCATTAAGGCCAAGTTCTTTGATTCTAATGGTTGTGACTGTTGGTTGCCATTTTCTCGCTTAGAGACTTCAACACCTTTATGTTTACCTCTTCCTCAACAAAGACCTTACAGAGTCTTTGAGGTGATTCACAATGTGTGTGAATCGCTTACGCATGTCCATGATAGACTCACCTTGTGCCATTCCTGAACATTTCATACTCTTGGATGAGTGTGTTCTTTCTAGCTCTTCTCACCTCAGGAGTACCTTCATGAGTCACCATGATAAGATCCCATGCTTCCTTTGTTGTTGTACAAGCTGAAATTCTAAAGAATTCATCAGAGTTTAATGCGGAATGTATAATATTTAAAGCTTTAGCATCATTTTCTGCTCTCCAAATTTCTTCTGGTTCCCACTTCTCAAATGGTTTTTCTAATTCATTTCCATCAACTATATATGTGGGGATTTTAAAATCGATTCAACTTGCCAAATGTTTCTATTTATAGACTCCATAAAGATTTTCATTCTAACTTTCCAAAATGGATAGTTATCTCCACAAAACAGAGGAGGTCTATTAATAGAGGCACCTTCAGCAAATGGTAATTGATTACTGGCCATTATGGATCAAATTCTAGAGCAACTTACTAGAAGTAGCTCTGATACCAATTGTTGGTCCCTATGTGTGAATCTAGAGGGGTGAATAGATTCTAGTTAAACTTTACCCCAAATTCGCGTGTTTCTAATTTCTTTTAATTACCTATCAATTACCTTTCAATTACAGATTCAATTACAAGTTCAATTACTGATTCTATTCCAAACCAATTAAAGAGTTGATTATCAATACAGTTTTCAAATACAGAACAGAATATGATCAATAACAATATAGTGAAAACTGCAAAGAGAGTAAGGAAGAAGATGAGTGCACAGCGATGTATACTAGTTCGGCCAACTGCCTACGTCCAGTCCCAATCCAACAACTGTTGCGATTGGCTTTCCACTATCAAATGATTCCTTTTGTATCCTTTTACATTCACTCTGCAACAAGAAATACAAACAGAAATCAAAACACCCAATCTGTTCTCCAACCTGAAGAATGAACTTCCAAGACCTTGGCACCTCCAAGATCAAACTTTGAGAATCACTTCTCAAACACAATGCTCTATCTAGAGAGACCTCTCTCCTAGAGCAACAACCCGAGAAATTTGAAATATAAAGATCAGTAAAGAATACACCTCAAGTCGCGAGAATCGATCACAAATGAGCTCTATGAAATCCACCCATCAATGGAATGAATCAAGTTTCCCCTTTTTCTTTGAAAACCTTGATGAACTCTAGATTTAAAGCATATGAAAGTGTAAGAGTTGTTTCAAGAAGCTAGGTTTTCAGCACCTTCATATGTTTCATCAAGATTATACTTATAGAACAAATTTGGAGGGAGAAAACGTGCAAATCTGAGCTACAACGATCAATGTAATTGATCCCAAATGCATGTAATCGATTACACCAGCCGTTAGAACCCTCCCGATTTGAATTTTCGGGCATGTAATCGATTACCACGAGCATGTAATCGATTACATTGAAGAGGAAACCCGAGAAGGTGAATTTCAAACCATGTAATCGATTACAGGGGATGTAATCGATTACACCGTTCTCGATGTAATCGATTACATCAACCATGTAATCGATTACACCAGAGAGAATGATCAATGTAATCGATTACACCAAGCCTGTAATCGATTACATCAGTGAAAAATGGATTTCCAAGGTTTTTCAAACTGTTTTTCTCAAATGGAAATCAAACATTCTTCACATGATCAATCATACACTAGTTTTACATATCTCTGGGGTCTTAAGCAAAGAATACAACACATATATGCATATACTCAACACACAATACATAGTTATATCCTAGTTACATTCAACTATGGAAAACCGAAAGATACATTCATCAAAACCAAAACACATAAGAGAGACACAATTAGCATTCTTCAAGCTTCAAGTCCAACATATACAAAGAGGGATAGTATGATTTTTCAACATTATATGATTTCTTAGAATTTTATCTATGAGCTTTTTTGTATTTTCATTATCGCCAACTTGTCATCTTCAAATTAAGATTTAATTTAGGCGTTAGTCATGACAACCTTTAAAATCTTCTTTCAACGGTTATTTTGAATTCTTCAACATTCTTTTATTTTGAAAGCTGGTAAGGTTATGTCAACATTAGCCTACTCTAAAAATTCATTTTATGTGTTACGTGTTTATCTATGATCAACATTGTTCATCTATAAACACTTTTTATCTAATTCAAGCTTTATCATGTCAATTTTGTCTTCAACATCATCTATTTAAATCAAAGATTTGTTTGTAGATAAGTTCCTTCGTCTTATTCTTCTATATTTGATAAGTTTTATGAATTTATTCGTTTTATAAATTTAAACTTTTATTTTCAAAATTCATAAATATGATTTACCCTTGTTCTAATAATTTTTTTTTTCATTGTATGTATTTCAAGAAAAAAATCCTTTATTTTACTTCTTTAGTCTTATTTTAATTTTGTTATTTCTTTTCTTTATTTTTCTTCCGTTAAACAATCTCTTTCCTCCTCCATTTGTTTTCCTTTATTTTGTTTTTTTTTACTAAGGTAGTTCTTCTTCTTCTTAAAATAAAATTAAAGAAATATTTAAAAATAAAGAGGTATAAACGGAATTTACAATTCATAAAATTGAGATTAGAATCAAATTAAACAAATAGAGCGCAGAGAACAAAGCTGATCATATATTTTACGAACACGTTTCATATTGCATTTAGCGGGGTTCTATTCCCAAATAACAAAAGAAAAAAAATTGTGAAATCGTTGTATAGAGTACAAGTTGGTTTTACTTCTTATATCTTATTTTATATTTTAATTTTAACTTTTTTCTCTTTCAACTAAATAATTTTATTTATCAATTCTTTTCTCATCTATCTAATTCTTCTCCCTTTATTCTTTCAGACAAATTGAAAAATAAAGAGGTGAAAATAGAGTCTGCAATGTATAAAATTGATATTAAATGGTAAAAATAAAGTTGTAACTCTCTTTCTTATTTTTTTTTTTTATTCTCTTAAAGTGAACACTCTAGATTCTATTTTATTTCAAACCAAATTATATTAATCTTTCCTGTCTTCACCTATTGTATTTATTCTATCCATTTCCTCCCAAAATATTCGATCATTCATTTTTTTTAGCAATGCCATTTTTGTACCTATTTAAAAACTAATGAATTTATGCCTTATTTTTATCTTTTATTCAAAATAGTTTCTAAAATAATTTAAATAATATTTATTTATAGTTATAAAATACTATTTAAACCAATAGAAAAATCTAATTAAATAATGAAATAAAGTTAAATCTTTATTTATTTATCTCAAAAAATATAAGTTAAAATAAGAGTTAATTAAGTTTCTGTTTTTCATTCTATCTAAAATTTAATTTTTTTTTAATTTTTAGTTCCTCAAAAATTTTCTGTTACTGTTTGATATCCCTAAAGTAAAGTTTTTAATTAAATAACTAAAAGAATCACTAGTGCATATTATACAGACTACGACGGTTAAAAAATACAGACTACGACGGTTCATGAACCGTAGTAGCAACAGGTGTCGTAGTCTGTTTTCGCAGACTACGACGGTTCAACTAAAACCGTCGTAGTCTGATATATCTAAAATAATAAAACTAACAGACTACGACGGTTTAAAACCTTAAACCGTCGTGGTCTGCTAGTTAAAACCAAATGCATCGCCGCGAGTCCATCTCCGCCACCACCCACACCTCCGTCGCGCATCCCTTTGGAAACAAATAAAACGCGGAGACGATGAATCCAAACATTACAAAGAAACCAAAGTACAAAAAAAAAATCAAAAAATGGGTTTTTAAAGAATCAATCTATTCAATTCGAAGAAATAAAAAAAAAAAAAAAAAAAAAAAAAAAAAAAGCTCGGAGTGGTTGGGTTGGAGCACAGGAAATATAAGAATGAGGAAGTGTAGTTGGGGTGGTGTTTCGAAGAGAAATGGGGAGAAGATGGGTTTCGCAGAGAATTCAAATGAAGGAGCACGCAGATGGGAAAATGAGGGTTTACCCGAAGAAGACATGGTTATATTACAGACTACGACGGTTCTAATTTGAACCGTCGTAGTCTGTAATTTTTTTTTTTTTTTTTTTAAAAAAAAAAAAAAAAGACTATGACGGTTCTAAATAGAACCGTCGTGATCTAACAACAGACTACGACGATTCAAATTAGAACCGTCGTAGTCTGTAATTTTTTTCTTTTGAAAAAAAAAAACATACTACGACAGTTCTAATTAACTTACATATTACAAAAATGCCACCGCGCATACACTACGACGGTTTCAAATAAACCGTAGTAGTGTGCGCGTCTTAAGATGTTATTTTTCTACTAGTGAATATTATTTTGTGTCAATTCTTTATCCTCAAATAAATTAATTAAGTCATCATTTAATCATTCAATAGAAAAGTTAAAAAAAATTAAAAAATGACAAAAAGTTCTTGGACAAATTAAAAATAAAAATTTAGATAAGATGAAATAAAAAATTAATTAAACCTTAAAATAGTATAATATAAAAATTAAAACTAAAATAATATTTAAGTTTGGAATATTCAAAGTCCTTTTATTTCTCCTGAAAAGAAAGAAAAAAGAAGCATTTATATGTATGGATTAATTAGCGGTACGATGGGGAAGAGTCAAACATGGCAGAAAACAAGGGTCCTACTTCTGACAGAAGCTACACCATTAAAGGATTGGTATGCTGTCGTAGGCAGCTTTATAGACACACTCTTTCCCACTAACACTCACTAAAGTCCGAAAGTGACCTCTGCTCAAATCACCTCCATCAGTTTCGTTTCACTTCAACACCTCCTTCTCTTTCTCTTAACCATTTTTCTTCTTTCTAATCTCATTCTCCTTCTTCTCTACATTACTTTCTCTCTATTTAAATTCTACTTCAAAATGTTTCAATATAAATCAATAAACAAAGATAAAATTAACATGAAAATATATATTTTGATTTATTAATTCAATTATTTTTATTTTAAGACGTAATTAATTTTGTGTTTATGACTCAAACACAAGTTTTATGGTGTCGGTATCCGGTCACCTTTCTATTTTAATTACTATTCTCATTCACTCTTGTGAGATATTTTCGTTTTCCAGCTACTCGAATTATATCACTCTAGTACAACTTATTAATAATTCTAACCCTAAGTATTGACTATTCGGTATTGAATTTATTTACTTTTCAAATAGTCACTGTAAACTTTCCAAACTTGAAGTTTATAGATTTCATCAATCACGCTGATTAACTATTTTGTATAAGGGAAAAATTTGATTATGCAACTTGCATTTATTAACACGCGGAAAGAAAAAAATGAAAACGTTAAAAAAAATAGGTGATACTGACGTAATAAGAAGGAACACATAGACGCATAAAATAATAAATATAAGTGAAATGTTTGAAACGAAGACTCGTCTATTAATCAATAGTTTATATTAATTTGTTTGCAAGCATATTCATAAGAAATCAAAAGAATCTTTCCTCCTTTAAATTTAATATAAATTAAAGGAAATACAATTAAATAGCAAAACGAGAGTTTGTCAGCGTGAAATAATAATTGATCTTTCTTTCCCGTTTTATGATTTTTGAAAATTTAAAAAACTTTTGAGTTGTCAACAAAACGAAATTTGGCCAGTAGCAAGACTTTTTGACTAAAAAATCGCATTTCAATCATGTGTTTTTACTTTAGAAAGTGTGGAAATTTTATTTATAAAAAAATTTAAGTAAATGTTAAGTTGTTGTGAGAAAGTATAAATCTGGATCATACAATCTTATATTAACAGTTAAGATTATAAATTGCTTGCATGTGTGACCATTTAAAAATTATATGCATTTTTTATTTTAATTTTGACTAACTGTAGCTGTCATATTGGATTATGTATTTGGCAGAATTCATCATGAATAATTTTTTTTCACAACGACAGTATTTTATTATTTTTCTCGCTTGAGAGGACCAAATTTGTTAAAATAAACTACAGAGTTATAGAAATTTTTTTCACAGATTTGACTTTTATAAGATAAAAGGGCACTATCAATTATTAGTTAATAAGTTAAACTTTATTATATATATTTAATTTTATTATATATTAATTATTAATAACCAGAACATTTTAGAGGATTTATATAATTTTTTTTCGCATTTCTTGACTGTTGGAATCATACCAAATAGACACTGGGTGTTAACCTTCCATGACTGTGAACAAAATTGTTTTTTAAGTAAACAATAAAATACATGATGTGAGCTACAACTAGGAAAAGCATGTGGGAAAATGAAGCATAAGTTAGTATTGTGCAAGTGTTAGAAATTAGTTTGCAAAAGCTGCGGGTGATTTCACCATATTCACCTACCACATGTTTCGATGCCAGGCTTGATCACCTATCTGACACTGAGAAAAAATAATGTGAAACCACATATGTGAACTTGGAAGATTTTTTGGACCAGATGTAACCTCTTTTAGCTGGACAGAACAATTAGAGATAGTAAAGTTCTTTTCCAAGTATTTAATGTGGTCACATATTTTATATTCAAACTTAAAATTATCGATTAAATTAGAACAATTTCATAATTGTTGTCTTCGTGTTCCATAGTCCTTGAACGTATTATTAGTTATGGGAGAAATGAACCGGTTTTCTTGATTTCAAATGTCCCCGAATTTGGACGCATTGTGCTACCTTGCAATTTGCATAGTAAAGATGAACTTTGCCCTTGCCAAATTATTTTACGTGGACCTCCCTGAATAGAATTGTTATTTAGTTTTGTATTTTTTCTGCACAACTTGTTTGATATTTTTAAGGAAAAAGAAAAGGAAACAATAATATACGAAGAAAGTATTTCCTCCCATCCTTTTTTAAAGCATGGGCCGCTTGATGACGATAGATTGAGGAATATATACAAAAGATCTTGGATTCACTGTTAAATACATAAAGAATGAAAAAAATTATTTACTAGAAATCACCATTCTGAATAACAAAAGTAAATGACATTTTTTTTAGCTTAAAGGTAAGAATTAACTTATGCAGAAACATGTATTTATTTAAGAAACTCGTGGCTTGTTTTCTTTAGAAATCTAAAGAAATAATATACAAATGTAAACGTTTTTTTTTAAAGGATTTAAGCAAACAATTCCAATTCTTTTTGCTTCTTAATCTTTGTAGCGGGTGTTACCTGTTCGACCTCTCCCTTTCTTTTATTCTTAGAAATACATATTTTATGAAGATTAGTTAGATTTATGAATATTTGATCACTTAATATAATTATTTGTTATTTTTCCTTTTTTAATCAACTCTTTCAATCAACATGAAGAAATTACACCATAGAAGTATTTGCTTCTTTGTTATTATTATTATTATTATTATTTTGGTTCTTTGGTGGAACATAATTGGTAAATACATAAACTAAAGATCCATACTAATGTAGGAATTAAGTTCAGTTCTACTACAAAACTTGTACTTTTTAATGACCATAAAAGATAAATCCCATTTCATTCAGGACTTATTTGTAACCATTCAATTTGAAATAAGAGTCAATTATGAACTCTAGGCAGTGGCATTGCAGTTGAATATTAATGATCCATCCAATGTTTACAAGGTAGGGGATTGATCAACAGAAAAGAAACAGAACTCATTGACACTAAAGAAATTCTGCTCCTCCATTCTCATAAACTGAGTCTGAAACATTTTATCAGGAGTCTCTCTTGAATCAGAGTATTGAAGCCAGTTTAGCAATGTACTTGAACTAGGCAATGATCCATTCATGCACACAGTAGAATCAACATTCTTTTCTCCCTTGACCACACCATTTGAATTGCTCTCTGATGCTCCTCTGTCTCTAACCTCTGAAATGGGAGATTCTTCTTTCATTGACTCATTGCTTTCACCTCTGAACAATTTTTCTTTCAATTCTCTTACCTGTAGTTTACGCACCAAAAGTTACAAAAGAAGACCACAAAATCTGCACATCATACATGTTTGATTCCCTTCTCACATTTTTGTTTCAAAGCTATTTTGTGTAAAACAATTCCATACTGCTTACAATTACATTCTCATTTAATATGTACTAAATTTTGGAAATTGTATCCAAAACATGTATTTTGAAAACAAAAATAGTAATTTAAAAAAAAATATACTAAAACAGTTGGAAGATGTTTTCTTCATTCTGTTTTTCTGTTTTCTTCAAATATTCTTATTCAAGTTCATGAAAGGTGGTTGATAAGGAGTCACATCTAATTGGTATATTTTAGAAAATAGAAACTATATATTTGCAAAACATTAACAAGGCCTAAGTAAAGAACTTCAACTGGGTTTGCAATCAGAGTGAGATCGGTCCACGTAAACCTCAAATATCTGTGAAACACTTAAACATTGTTGTTATTGTATGCAATCAAATCAAAGTAAGTGTTGTTTTTTTTTTTTTTATACCTGAACAGTGAGAGCTTTATTCTCTTGCTCAAGATCATTGTAGTCAACCTTGAGAACATCATAATTGGACTTGAGAATGCCATAATCTCTTTCCAATTGCTTGGTTTTCCAACGTGCTCGACGGTTTTGGAACCAAATAGCAACCTGTCTTGGTTGAAGGCCTAGTTCTTGTGCTAACTTTGACTTACGCTCTGGCTCTAGCTTGTTGTCCAACTCAAAACTTCTCTCTAAGGCTTTAACTTGATCAAAACTCAATCTCCTTTTTTTCTCCAACACTAAGCTACCATCTTCATAGCTGTCTTCTTGCTCTAACTTATCTAACATTGCTTGAAATTCTTCACTGTAACCCTGAGTTTCTTTTCTCTCATTCAAACCTGCATGCACAAATGTTCACATGAAAAACTTGTTACCAAAAATATGATCAATTTAGACAGAATTTGGCTTCATATTCTGGGGAAGGGTATCAGAAGAATGAGTGGAACAACTTAGAGAAAAAGGTTTTCAGATTATTTTAATTATTTCAATACCTTTTGATTGGCACATGGAAAGTGTATCAGAGTTATTGAGCCTCTTCATTGATGAGAACAAAAGAAACAGCAATAGGGTAGAAAACAGAAGCAGGTTGAGATAGCAGATGAGCTGATGAGGAGAAAAAAAAGTTTATTATTGTTCAATCCTGTGGCATTGATGCCTTCAAGACCCACAAACAGTTTCTTTTATATTCTTATTTACCGCACAAGCACAAAGAATGGGTTTATATGAAACCAAAGCGTAACAAAAGGTGAATCCAGCGGAAAAATAAACAGGACAGGGACAAATGTTAAAAGCAATGAAAACCTTTATCTAGCTAATCATTATCTAATGAATGAGACACAGGCACACACAGAAGAGAGACAGAGTAACAGATAGTGGCTTCATTGTGAGTGACGCATTGTGGAATAGTAAATTTATAGTCAATTAGACCTCTCTCTGTTTCTCTTTCTCTCTCTCTCTTTTTTTTTTTTTTTTAATGGGAGCGTTAACTGATGTATTAACCCTATTACTGTTTGAATGAAAAGTAGCCTAACCTCGGAAAACATATTAACATACGATAGTTATAGTTATGTGAAATGATTTACTTTTTTCCGTTGTAGACAACATGTTTTCATTGATTTCATTCTTTTAATGAAAAATTATTGTAAAGGAGTATTTTAATATGAGAGTTTTGTTTTTTTAGTCTCCTTTAGAGATGAGTAGATTGTCTCTTCCTGTTAAGTTTTCTTTTGTACGCACCAATCAAAATTTTAATTTCTGATCATATTCTTAATGGACTAAATCTAGCGTCACTTGAATCAATCACTTATTGTTATTTTTATAGTGCACATGTGATTTTTTATAAAGTTCATCTTGCACACGGTTAAAATATATTTAAGAAATTTTAAGATTTTAACCTTTACATCCAATAGTGGTACGAGATTCTTGATCTCGGCCATCTAGAACTTGTTTTACATACATAAATTTTGTGGCCAATTTTAATATAAAGCTAATTAGTTAATTATCTATATAATAAAAAATAAAGAGAAAAAAATAATAACAAAAAATACACATACATTTTGATTGCTTACTAGAATTTTCTTTCTTCAACATACATACATACCCGATTTCTTATGTGAATTGTCTTCTTCTTATATGACTTGTCTTCTTGAATTGTGTGATGTTTATGTTTATGTTTCAAATTTTAACAGTTAGTCCTTAACAAAATTTAGTATGCGAATTTCATAGCGGATTTTGTGTGTGGGTACGTGTACTTTGCATATAAAATTTTGTACACGCTCAGGGGTACGGGTAGAAAAATATTTGTTCGCGTTAGCGAACAAGTTTTTAAGGCTTAAATTGACGGTAAAATTAGTAACATAATTGATGAGAATTTTTAAAATTTTTTTGTTTAATTTATTTTTTTTTTAAATTAGAAAAGTGAAATGTAACTTTTAACTACTGTTTGTAATGAAATTAGAATTCTAGATTACTCCATCTAACAATAGTTAAAAGTTAAGATTTACTATTTCTAAGTATTTTATAAAATAAATTAAACAAAAAAATTAATTAAAAAAATCCATATGTAATGTCATTTACTACAAGAAAGATTAGAAATTTCTTATGTTTCTTTAAGAGCTATATAAATTAAAGGATGTGTTTCTCTTTTTTTTTTTTTTTTTTTGTTAAAAGAAGAAGAAATAGAAAACATATGAAATGATAAAGATGATGAGTAGAATGATGTCATAATTAATCACTACTTTATTAAGAGAAATTGCTTAAATGGTTGGTTCATCATTAATAAGATCAGAGATTTTAAGAAGAAAATAGAAGATAAGAAAAAACTCTCAAATTTAGAACTTTACAATATAATTAAAAATGATAACAAGAGTTTGAGAGTAAAACTTACAAAGGAATGAAACTAAAGTAAAACTTGCACTCGATGCCTTGCAAGTTGGCACCACCCGTGAGGTTGAAACTCATCAATCTCACAATGTTGGCTTGCTTCGTTGGCTCCAAGCTAGCATATGGGTCATGCTTATGTGACATCCTCAAATGCACATGTTTGTTTCTACTAAACTTACAACCAGTTTGAGTTAAAACTTTGGAAATTAAATTTCTACTACTTAGATTCAAGATTAAGAAAGCTTTGGATTCAAGTTTTATACACATCATTTAAGCACAAAACTTTAATAACCCAAAATCTCTGTAGTATCTAATGTGTTTGTAGAAAGGTTATCTTGATTTTTCATTTTGGGGAAAGATATTGACGCCATACTAAAAAAAAGAGTGAAAATGTGAGTCATGAGTTTGATCGCCACAATCGAAGATTGATAAGATTAGATTTAGTTCTCAAGAACTGAAAAGAAAAAGTCTCATAATAGAGAAAACTCATATTTCATTCAAATTCAACTTATGTCTTCCAGTACAAAAAGTATAACATAGTAAAGTAGGCTTATAATTTACTTATCCTAAGCTAATCAAAGTTCAGCCTGTTATTGCATATTTGATTTTGTCAATTGGCTTTCCAATTTTTGTCTTCACTTTGGGCTCATAGCATCAATTAGAATTTATTTATGCGCTTCCCAATTTACATCATTCCTTCTTTTTTTGAGAGAATTTGTCTTCAAATCTTCGTTCACTTTCCTCTAGGAATAAATACAAGTTGTACACAATCTAATTTGATGAATTCAATGAGCATTAAGGATGCCTTATTTCTTAAGAATTTAGCCAAACGTTAAGGCGATGGATCATGTGTGTGCAAACCTTATAACCCTAAAAAATATTCAAGAAGAAAAGAGATGTTATTTTAGGGTCATCCCTAATTTTCTAAATTTCTTTCCCCCCTTTTGCTTCTCTTTCTTCTTCTTCTTCGAAGGTTGGTTGGATTAATAATGTAGTATTAAGAATTATTTCAAAAACATTCCTTTTTAGACATGGCAACTCGTAGGTTAATGTTTTCGTGGGAAACTCTTCCTTTTGTTCTCGTACCATCAAATTATCAACATAAATAGAAATAGTATTGGAAACCAAACCTTCCTTTCTTTCTTTTTATCTTAGTTGTTCTTCCTTCTTTGGACCTTTTCTCTTATCAAAAAGGTGTATCCTTATACCCAATGACTCTAATTACTCTAAGATGATATCAAGCCAAGGAAACATTTGAATTTTGGTGCCAAATTTCAGATAGAATCCTATACATGGATTAAGACCTTAATCAATGGATGATAAGCATTCTTAAAGATGCAATGGATCACCCTCCACAGATTAAGCCTAGCCCTTGGATTAAAGATTTAAATGAATGACCAAAATTCAAATAAGAATGGTACTAAAAATGTGACTAATCTAATTTGAATTTGTGCCTTTTGATTTAAATCTAATTCGAAAGCCTAAATTCAAATTAGAGTTAATTGAGTTAGTTTAAATCTTAGCCATGACATTTAGATCTAATCATATGGTTAAGATTCCAACTTAGTAAGTGGTGAGAGCATTCACATTCCCACTCTCACACTCCCATTCTCTCTTAGGCAAGTGACATCCATTCTCCACCTAAACTTAGCAAAATTCGGTCCAAGTATTTCTAGCTAGGTCGTGAGCTTTTGCTCCATGCAATGGCCCAATTTAAATAAAAATAGTAAGTTTAAATGTTCAAATATTTACAAACTTGAAAGAAAATTACAAGATTTTAAATAAAGAGTAAGGTCTTCAAGTGTTAACTTTAGACTTTGACTTTACTTGGTCAACTCTTCTTCAACCTCCTCTTGTAGTCTCCTAAGCATTGACCTTGTGATTCTCTTATTTGGTTAAAGCCCATCTTCTCCTGTAGATAGACTTCCATCTGACCATCTTGATTTTTTATTTTAGAGAAGGATATTAACTCCACACTCAAGAAAGGGGTGAGAAGGTGAGTAAGTCAAGGGTTTGATCGTCTCAATTAAAGATTGATAAAATTAGATTTAGTTCCTTTCTCAAGAACTAAAGAAAAGCTCTCATACTAGAGAAAATACACATTTCATTCAAATTCAACTTATGTCTTACAGTACAAAGAGTATCTATTTATAAGTTGAGTGGAATGCTCACACATGCATTTCTACAACACATTTCACTAAGCATTTAAATCCTAATAACATTAAAACTAGAAATGAATTCCGATTATATTATAATAACTTAGGAACTAATAAAAACATTCAAAAAAAAAACACTAAAGATAAACTAAAAGAGAAATGTTAAATTCAACCTAAAAATCTACACAAAAATAGTAAAGTAGGCTTCATAATTTACTTAACCAAACCAATTATAGTTCAACCCTTATTGCATATTTGGTTTTGTGAAAATGACTTTTCAATTTTTGTGTCTACTTTGGCCTTATAGCATTGATATTGAATTTATTTATGAGCTTCTTCAATATCAAAAGATAACAAAACTTTATTAAGAGGCTGAAACCATATAATGACCTAAGAATGCAAGTTGGACCCTCAAAGGTCCTTCTATTATAAACAAATTATAGAATCTAGCTTCATGTCCTTTGTCATGGACCTAGCTATTCTTCTAGTAACCATTAATGGACCTCCATCAAATTCTCATTATTTGAATGGATCTCCATTAACTTGTTAGTAAATGTCACTGATCTAACAATTAACATTTGACAAATCACCATGAGGAACAAATTGTTAGATTGAAGAACATCAAGATGAAGCCCTATGGAACATGCAATCAAGAAGAAAGTTGTGACTTGTCTATTCCAAGTGTCCTTAATGTTTCAAATTGTATTTGTTTCTATTGCTAATTATTTGTGTCTAAGAAAAAGAAAGGTTAGATACAATGTTTTGTTCCTAAAACTATTTTGTATAAATGCATTAACTTGATTTTAGCATATAAACTAAGAATCATTCATTATCTTCATTAAAAAATAAACAACTTTTTTTAGAAGGTAAGAAAACTTGTTGGTATAATTGATTACAAGTGACGTGTAATCGATTACAAAGCCAAAATAAAGTACATTATTCCCCCCTCAAATAATTGACTATAGTTGTTTGTAATCAATTACATCAGGTAGATGGATGAACATGATCTCCTGGAATAATCAATTACAAGGGGAATGTGTTAGGTTAAGATTAATTATGACTGGAATTTGATAATTACAATATTAAGATAAAAATCTAAACTTAAAAAGACGAACAAGTGTCTCAGGCTTATCAAACTTGGAGTCAACCTCATCAGATGCATAATGTGCCTAGTCAGACGAAGAAAGTCTATCAACTAAAGAATGTAAGGCTCAAACATACTAAGTCAAATGAAGACTAGACACACGAAAAGATTGAATCATTAAAGGAGTGTCCATAGACTAAAAACATCGTTCAAATAAAGTAGATGAGAAGTAGAAGATGTCAACATAACTCTGTCACATAGAGATAATCCAACTCGTCTCTCTTAGACTAATAAAGAATCAGACGCACTCCATGATACAAGACAAGTATATGATCAGTCTGATCAACCTAGTGCCTACAAATGAAAGATGCCTATTACAGATAAACACATGGCACATAAGAAGAAGTCAAATATAGAATAATGAAAGACTAGACGCGTGGCAAATCAAAAGCTAAGTATTAGTTTATAACTAATTTATATATCTTGACTCTAATTACTTTGCTCTTGTATTTGCAGACCATGTCCTTAAAGAAGAGCCTACCCTCAAACTAATGAGAAGTCAGCCTAGTACCCATGAGAGAAATGTACAAAAGCCAAAAAAAGAATTTTTGACACAACAATGATTTAAAGTAAAAATCAAATCCACTTTTTCAGAATCATTGAACTTCATATCAGAAACTTTCTATGCTAGAGTTAACAAGACATGACCAACATTAAATGATGATAGACATGAAGAACTCAAGATGATGGTGCCAAAAGGATGTGAAGGTTAACAAGACTAAAGAAGATCATTAAACGAGTCAACATGATCACTGAGAAAAGTTTTGAATGTTACTACAACTAATGGTTATCTCAAGTTATATAAAGGCTAAAGTTTGAAGTTGTAACACTGGTTTTTTTGTGAAAAAACAAGAAGAATATTTTCAGAAAAAAGCTTAAATCGTCTAAGCCCAACAGAACGAGCAAACTCATAAGAAAGGTGGTGAAGGTACAAGAGTTCATCTTACTTTTATCAAAACCTGACCCTCTTTCTTTCAAGCCTCAGAGAGTGAGCCCATTTTTGTTAAATCCCTATCTGTGTAGAGGTTACTTCTCTTAAAATGAGTTTAATCTAGATTCCTCTATGTGTAGAGGCTTAAAACTCATTAAGTAAGCTTGAAATTATATGTCCCTATCTACGAAAAGGCTATATCTCATCGAGTATGAGCTTTATCTGTAAATCCCTCTTTGCGTAGAGGATAAACCTTTAAGTGAGCTTCTTTTGTTAAATTCCTCTGTGAGTGGAGGTTAAACACTCATGTTAGAAACCTATGTCTAAAATACACATTTGGTGACTTGTAGCCTGGAGAGACTAGGATAAAAGAATACTTTGTTGCACCGATTGTGGTGTTTAACTGTTGACTATTTTTAGTCATACTTCGGCAAGTGTACCGGTCGTTACAAGTTTAGAAAAAGTGAGTTAAGGTTGTCGAACCACAGAGACTAGTTGATGAAGTATCGAATACTCAACATGCTTTGCTATTAGGACGAATCAATGAATTAAACATTTTGTGTAAAAATAGGCAATTATGTAAAAGTAAGCAATCTATTGTAAACAAATAAGGAAAAGTAGTGAATGTTTAGGTTTCAAAGATACTGAATGGAGTTAGGGAATAGGTTCATTCAATTCCTTCCCTCAAGTAACTATTTCCTATGTCAATTCAATAAGGATCAATCAATTGGAGACTAAAATTCGTGATACCAAAGACTAATCCTATTCCTAAGTCTTTAGTCCCTTTGAATGACTAATATAATCCCTAATTCCTTAGGTGAAAACATAAGTGCATTCAAGAAGCGAAACAGATGAATTCACAATATCTCATAGCATGCAAGTTCTATCCCTAGACTCATGCATAACTATAGTGATACACTTCCTTTCCTAATTCAACTATCAATCTTCCAATTGCATAATTGAAACGAGATACAAACACTCAAGGAACAGTTCAATTCAGTCCAAACATTAATATCCCTATCACTACTTGAACTTCATAAATTAAACCTCAAGAATTAGCAATAAGCAGGAAGAGATCAATCAATTAACTGAAATTACACTTGAATTAACATAGAAATCCGTTACAAGAGTTCTAGAATCAAAATCCCCATCCCTAACCTAGAATCTAATCTAGCATGGAAATGAGAAAAGAAAGAAGAGAAAAAGAAATCAAACACAAGAGAGACTCCATAATTGCTCAATTCTTGCTTCCACAAGCTCACAAGCTCAGAAATCTCTAGGTTTGATGGTGGAGGATGGAGAACGAAGGTGGAGAAGAGAGAGATCGCAAGAAGCGTGCAGAGGAAGGAACTAAAAAAAATTGAATTTTCGATCTCCCTTGAATTCGCGCCCAAAAACCCTTTTATAACTGAAGATTTGCGCCTCCCATTTAGTTGTTTTGCGCCTTGGCGCCAAACTCCAATGAAAGAAGTGGAAATGCGCCTCCATACAAGTAGCTTCGCGCCCTGGCGCAAATTTCCAGCAAGAGTGGGTTGCAGTGCGCCCTGGCACGCGCCTAGGCGCGTCTGGGCAGAGAGGGAGGATGAATTTGCGCCCCAGCATGCGCCTAGGCGCGTTTTGACAGCAAGGAAGTCCAATTTGCGCCTCCATGATAGGTAGTTTTGCGCCTGGACGTGATTTCCTGCCTTGATTTCTTGACTTGAGCTTCCATTTCTCTTCTTCTTGATGGCTTGCACTCCAAGTCTTCATCTTAATTTCATGGGCTTTCCTTCCAAGCTTCTATCTCCTCTTCAATCAACCTACAATTAACAGAAAAGAGGATAAAATGACTTAAAAACACAAGAAAATCTTATCAAAATAACAAAACACTAAATCAAAGACTAACACTAAACAAACATAATATTTTCAATGTTTTCTTATTTAAACTACAACTAAACCTAGTGAAAATGGATGGAAATGGACTGAAAACACCTAGGAAAACATGTATAATCTATCACTTATCACAACCCCAAACTTAAAGCTTTGCTTGTCCTCAAGCAAACATAGATTCCATCATTACAAAGGTCAATAAGCATGATATAATCATTTAGCTCAACAGCCACTGAAAATGCATTATGCAATTCTTAACTCCTTAAGCCAACTCAATTTATCTATGAATGTTGAACATGAGCTCAAAACGTTCTCAAGAATTGCACAATTCATCAAGCATAAGCAATCACCTCTAGATTGGCATAAAAAAAATGTACTTTAGCAACATCAAACAGTCCTCTCCAGTTAAGTGTTTACACTCAATCTCTCAAATGTTTAGGCTTGTGTTTCTCTCAATGTTACTAATCAGAAGGTATGTTACCATAGGCTTGCAATGACTCTAAAAATCTCCACTGCCTTCAAGTAGAAATTGGACACTCAAAAGGTCTTTTCATGGTTGTAATGGGGCTTAGGTAAACGTGGGTTAAAAGAAAAGGTAACTGGCTAAATATCCACAAGAACTTAAAGAGTAAAAGATACAACCTATATGATATGCATGGACTAATGATGAACAGACAAAAAATTAAAAACAGAATAGAGACTAACAATAAGTAAAAACAAACAAGTAATAAGACCAACTTTATTTTCTTTTCTTCCTTTATTTCTTTTACTCTTAAACTGCATTTTCTTCTGCTTCTTTTTCTTTCTTTTTGCTTTCTTATAACTTTTGTTATTTTCTTTCCTTCTGATTTTTGCTTTCTTTTTCTTTTTTTACACATCATTTCTTGTAACTTTTGTCATCTTGTTCTTTTCTTCTTCCTTTTTCTTTCTTTTCAATTTCTTGTTTTTCTCTTTATTTTTGCACTTTGCTTTTCTTAAGTGGTCTCACTAATTGCCAACACATGAAGAAAAATAAAAATTTTGCATGGTATGCATAAAAAAGAGAGAAAATGCAACTATACTACACTATATATTATTCACAAAATTACACCAATACCTACCCCGTATTAGGTGAACCACATAACAACAACCCCAAACTTGAAATTTTGACTTGTCCTCAAGTCAACAGCTACACATGCACCCCAAAATTTCAACCCCAAACTTAATCTTGAACTTATCCTCTAAGTAAAGAAACCAATACTCTTAAAGTTCCAATGGCAGGACAATTGGTTTTTCACTTATTTAGGCTTGTAATGAGCTTAAGTATCCAAGAAAGAAAGGGTTGATTCAGGCTCAAAGGGGCTAGCAATGGAAAATTTAAAGGTTCAGCCTATTTGGCTCAAGGCTACAAGAAAGAAAATTGCCTTTATCATTTGTGTCCAAATCTAAATGTATGCAATTTTGATCAAGAGCTAAAGCAAGTTCTAGAACAATACTTCAGATGGTAAAACACTCAAGAATGAATTATGTTGGAGGCCCAATTGACTATCCAGGATTAATCATTGCATAACATTGCTAAATTCATTAATCATGTCACAACCTAGAAAATTGTCATGCTAGAATTCTCATACAACATCTCTTCAAACATTTGAGAAACATGCAACTTTGTCATAGAACCTTGAGCTGAACCTAAGTGCCAAAATGTGCATAATTTACTTTACTGAACTACAGAGACAATGTTATATCAATGAAATCAACCTTCATAATATGGTGCAACAAAATAGGCGGGTGTACTCTAAACAATCATCAATCAACAATTAAAACAAAAGAGTATAAGAACACTCCCTGTTGAAGACTAGCCATGATATTCAGAGGGTCTGCACCAAGTGCCAATTTCCATGTTTTTCCAACAGTGTACAACAGCTAAAATTTCACAATGGTCAAAATGAACTAACATGAAAGTCAATTAACAGTAAAATAACAATAAAATGGTCTAGTTATACTACATTAACCGAAAGTGTATTACTAAACAAAATTACTAAATAAAATCACTAATCCTCATCCTGTGTATCGTCATCTTCTTCCTCATCACTCTCAACTTCTTCATTCTGCCCACCATCAACTTCTTCATCATCTTCATCTTGTCCCTTATTAGGTGCTTGGCCTTCGCAATCCTCAGAAAATTCTTCAAACCTCATCAAGTCTTCAATTATCTCACTATTGAATGCTTCAAGTGGCACCAACTTCTCCACAGGAAGATTCATTTGGGATGCCACAGTTCTCAAAAGGGGTTCAATTGCAATGCAAGCCCTTGTAGATTCATGAACCCTACGAATGTTTCCTTGAACTACCCTCAAATGCCTCAATATCTTATCTTGCTTTTCCTTTTGAACTTGTTGTGCCTTTGGCTTTAGAAGTGGAAGGTGCTTCTGGTGTGGTTCGTGTATTGGCTTCTCCTTTGGTGAACTTCACATCCAATGTTGCCCCTAGCCTCATAGGGGTTAAACCCTCACATGATACTCCAGCATCAATACACAACTGTGTAATGATGCTTGCATAAGACAGAGACCCCTGCTTTTGCAAGTGCAGTGCATGAATCTCATTAGCTATAGTTAAGCCAACATTAAGATACTCACCATTCATTATAGTGTATAAGCACCAAACCCTCTTCTTTGTGATAGAAGACTTGTGCTGGATTGGCAATAAGATTCCAGAAATGAAAGCCCACCACATTTTTGCATTGAGACATAGTGATGAAGACTTCACATGCCTAACTCCATTATTGTGTCATTCGCTGTCCTTCCAAGCTCCTTTTCCTTCACATAACAAATCATCCACCTTTGATGGAGGACCATCTCCAAAAGCCCAACCAAATTCTCCAACCTTACTTTTCAATTTTGGGGCTTCTAATAAAATTTGCTGCTGATTTTTTTGTATCTGACCTGTGTCAGTATTTTGATCATAACTCGAGCTACACAACTCCAATTGAGGCATTCTTGGTGGCAAATTAAAGAAGACTTCAAGGGCTACAAAATCTATCAAGACACCAAAGCTCAGTTCGGACTGGATCCAGTAGGAAAATAAGCTTGAAGTTTGCGTTGGAATACTTCCAGGAATTTTGAGCGAATGTGTTAGTGTTTAGGCCATTAAATAGTTTTCTTTCAATTTGTGTAATTGTTTTAAGACTTTAATTTGGGCCTCGCTGGGTGAATAAACGTGCGGCCTTATGTTTGTAATTGAACCAAAGTTTAGGAGTGTTTTTGTGAGAGAGTTGGGTAAAGACGATACCCACAGACGATAGCATTTGAATGCTTCCAGAAGGGTAATCGAATACCACAGACGATTGTCATAGACGATTACCACAGGCGATACCACAGACGATACCAAAGACGCTCTTTCGTCTGATGCTGCATGCTGAACTCTTCCGTCTGAAGATGTTCCGTCTGACGCTCTTTCGTCTGATGCTTCATGCTGAAATCTTCCGTCTGAAGTTTGTTCCGTCTATGTCTTCACATGCTGAACTCTTCCGTTTAACGCTCTTTCGTCTGATGCTTCATGCTGAACTCTTCCGTCTGAAGTTTGTTCCGTCTGTGCCTTCACATGCTGAACTCTTCCGTCTGAAGCTTGTTCCGTCTGGGCCTTCACATGTTGAACTCTTCCATCTGAAGCTTGTTCCGTCTGGGCCTTCACATGCGAAGCTTGTTCCGTCTGAACTTTCACAAGCTATCCCGACTTCCGCTAGTATAAATACGTAACACTTTGAATTGTAAAAGGACCTTTGGATTAAATTTTGAATGAATTGAATTTAGCAAGAGCTAATTCTTTGAGAGTGGATTTCTCTCTAAGGTTTCTTCTAGAACCTTGAATTTTATCATGGAAACTCTTCCTTGTGGCGATTCTCCCTTAGGCTTATTGCTTATGCATGGCGCCATCATCTTCTAAATCTACTCCGTTTTCTTTCTTTCTTCTAAGTCCTTGAGTCTTGAGTCAATTTTGAGCTTCCGCCATTAACGCATTCGTGGAGATTTCAATTGCAGACGATGATCGGTCCAAATTTGAGCTTCGTCTCTAGCGAACTCGTATCAAGTGGTATTCAGAGCTTGTTCTCTTGATTATCATATCAAGTGATAATCAGAGCTGGTTTTGATTCTCTTCAAGATTGGATCTCTACTCCATAGGTCTAGTAAGTTCTTCGGTCATTTTGAATTTTCTCGAGTTCGTCGTCTAATTCTTTTAGTGTGCTTAGGATTCATCTTTAGGTTTCCTTAACTGTTTATTAGTTTTGTCAATTTTTTTGTTTAAGTCTTTTTGTTCGGTGAAAATCATGCAAATCATATTGTTCATGACTTGAACCGTATCGTTATGCATAGATTCGTATTCGATGTTTGCGTCTGAGTCTAGATCCGGAAAATTATCATATGTTTCTTCCATTTGTTCGGTCAAATTGTGTTAATTCGTAATAATTTTCAATTCCTTGAATTACTTGTCCAGTAGTAATTGTTTCCATGTGTTAGTATCAATTTTGTTTCTAATTCTGGTGAAATTCGGTGTACTGGAGTTATCTGTCATTGTATGCCCTGTTTCCTCTGTTTTAGTACTGCACTTGAGCCTATAATTCTTGACATTCAAGTTCATACATGCAAAAATTGAGAAATCAACATCATTACATGCTAGTAGAGTGCTTACTATAGATCTAAATCCCTATTACACCTTGTAGTAGCATTAGCACTAGTAGTTGAGCTTGGAGTGCTTGTTTTTAGGCAAGAAATATCTCAGTCCTAGCTTAAACAAAAGTGATAGAAAAGAAGTCAAGTGAAAAAAAATTGAAACAAGAAGAAAACAAGTGAGAAAATTCAAAGAAAGCTAGAAAAGAGCCTTAAAAAAAAAAAGTACTAGAAGTTTGAGTACTTGAAGTAAATTTAGTGGACTTGTAAATTCTGTCCAGCAAGCTATCAAAGTGTTAAAGAAGTGTTAAGAAAATTTGAGCAAGAAAAGAAAAAAAAAATTGGACTTAGAGCTAAGACATATCACACTCATTCACCTAGTAAAATTACTAGTAGCTTGGAAATTAGTCTAGTAGTGTGTACTTGTGACTAGCTTGTTTTGGCTCAAATTTCTGCATAAGTGAAACTTGCTGTATTTGATACTTGTCCAACCATTTTTACTGCAATTTGGAGTGAATTATTTGTTCATAAGTTACTTGATAAATTTACCTACAAAAGAGGTCTTGAAATTTGATTACTATGCTACGTTGAGTTTGAATGCTTTGTTCAATTTGTTTGGCTTAGTAATCGAACCAGTAAACTTGATTTTTTGTTATCCAGTTTTATGCCTATGTCATATCACATCCATTCCTTGATTTGAGTAGCCTATTAATTTCAATTGTGCCTTTTATTGCTTGTCATTCAATTGAAATCCTTGGTTTTGTCTTAGAAGTTTGTTCCCTTGGAATTCTTGAGCTTACCCGAGAATTGTGCCTCTTTCACAAGGAAAATTCTAGATAATTGATTAGAGGTTTAATTAGAAACTTTATTAGGGAATTGAGGGAAAAAAGAAGACAAGAGTGAACATTTGAAAAAGAGTCTTGAAAGTGTGATACACGAGTGCTACTAGAGTGAAACACTTAGAGAGTGGCAAGGATCTTTTATATGTTTGTACTTGTTATTTAACCTTTCTTTGTGCAGCCATGGAAAGTTCTCCTAGTGTATGGAATGATCTCACACCTAAAGAAAAGACGATGGTGGGATTGATGAGTACCATGATTCACACAACTTTGGAAGAGAGATTCGACCAAAGAAGGAGAGAAAAGGAGGAAAGGAGGTTGAGAAAGGAGCATGATAAGAGGATCCTTGAGAAGTCTAGTAGAAACCGTGAACATCATGAGAGGAAGGAGAAAACCTTGAGAGAAAACCATGAGAGAAAGGAAAGAGAAGAGCATGAAAGGAGAAGAGAAGTTCATAGAAGAAGTGGAAGTGAAAAAGTGAGCCATAGATTTGAATATGAGACTAAAAAGAAAGAGTATGATAGAAAAGAAACTAAGTATGAAAGAAGAGAAAAAGAGATAAAGGAAAACGAGTTGAAGGAAAGGAAGATAAAAGAGAAAGAATTGAGGGAAAAAGAAATTCAAGTTTGTTTGAGAAGAGTTAGAGAGTTAGAATTGTTGGAAAAACAAATGAGGGATAAAGATGATTTATTACTTGTTCTACTAACCCTTCATTTGACACTTTTGATTCTTTCTTTGATGATGTTTTAGGTGTTGTGCCAAAAGAGGATTTCAAAGAGCAAATTGATCATCTCTTGTGTAAAGATGTTGAAAGGAATGAACTTAATGTTTTAAATAAAGATGCTTGTGATCATCTTTACAAATTTCCTTTTGATTTGATTCCTAATAAAGAGATGTGCACAAGGGAGCCTTTGAACATTTATGATCAAGAAAAGGAAACACCTTTTAGAATTTAAACTACCTTTTGAGAAAATTTCTTTATCATCTCCTACTCTTTTTACTTCTAACAAAGATGAGATTGCACTAGAGTCTTATGGCTTTAAGCCTTGGACAACCCTTGAGATTGGGAATTTACAATTTTTGGTTGTACCTAATGACCATTGTTTTCATGATGTTGAAATTTGTTCTAGGTTATTGGAAGACTCTAAGGAGGGCACACCACAAATTTCCAAACCTAGTGAAGTAATATGGATCAAGGAACAAGTGTCAACACAAGTTGAAAAAGGAGATGAAACTCTTAAGAATTTTGGTTACACCATAAATGAACATTTCAATTCTTTCTTTCCTTCTTTAAATTGTGTTGTTGATATGAATAGGCTACACACTTTGTTATTAAATATAAAATTTGATAGGGTGTGCTTGATCTTTGATCCGGGTGGAATTTTATTGTAGGTGGAGCTCAAGTCAACTTGGGGACAACCAAATTCTCCAACCTTACTTTTCAATTTTGGGGCTTCTAATAAAATTCGCTGCTGATTTTTTTGCATCTGACCTGTGTCAGTATTTTGATCATAACTCGAGCTACACAACTCCAATTGAGGCATTCTTGGTGGCAAATTAAAGAAGACTTCAAGGGCTACAAAATCTATGAAGACACCAAAGCTCAGTTCGGATTGGATCCAGTAGGAAAATAAGCTTGAAGTTTGCGTTGGAATACTTCCAGGAATTTTGAGCGAATGTGTTAGTGTTTAGGCCATTAAATAGTTTTCTTTCAATTTGTGTAATTGTTTTAAGACTTTAATTTGGGCCTCGTTGAGTGAATAAACGCGCGACCTTATGTTTGTAATTGAACCAAAGTTTAGGAGTGTTTTTGTGAGAGAGTTGGGTAAAGATGATACCCACAGACGATAGCATTTGAATGCTTCCAGAAAGGTAATCGAATACCACAGACGATTGTCATAGACGATTACCACAGGCGATACCACAGACGATACCAAAGACGCTCTTTCGTTTGATGCTGCATGCTGAACTCTTCCGTCTGAAGATGTTCCGTCTGACGCTCTTTCGTCTGATGCTTCATGCTGAACTCTTCCGTCTGAAGTTTGTTCCGTCTGTGTCTTCACATGCTGAACTCTTCCGTTTAACGCTCTTTCGTCTGATGCTTCATGCTGAACTCTTCCGTCTGAAGTTTGTTCGGTCTGTGCTTTCACATGCTGAACTCTTCCGTCTGAAGCTTGTTCAGTCTGGGCCTTCACATGTTGAACTCTTCCATCTGAAGCTTGTTCCGTCTGGGCCTTCACATGCGAAGCTTGTTCCGTCTGAACTTTCACAAGCTATCCCGACTTCCGCTAGTATAAATACGTAACACTTTGAATTGTAAAAGGACCTTTGGATTAAATTTTGAATGAATTGAATTTAGCAAGAGCTAATTCTTTGAGAGTGGATTTCTCTCTAAGGTTTCTTCTAGAACCTTGAATTTTATCATGGAAACTCTTCCTTGTGGCGATTCTCCCTTAGGCTTATTGCTTATGCATGGCGCCATCATCTTCTAAATCTACTCCGTTTTCTTTCTTTCTTCTAAGTCCTTGAGTCTTGAGTCAATTTTGAGCTTCCGCCATTAACGCATTCGTGGAGATTTCAATTGCAGACAACGATCGGTCCAAATTTGAGCTTCGTCTCTAGCGAACTTGTATCAACCTTGCTTGGGTCGGCTTTGTGTGATGCTCTATACTGAAAGGCACAATCCCTTGCATCAGAAAAAGGGATTAATAGCAATCTGTTGATTGCTTGAGGTGAAAATGAGATTTGCTTTCCCCGGACGTAAGATGCATAAAGTTCTTCTTTATCTCCACTTGTCAGATTTGCATAGAACTCTAAAACCAACTCCTGATATGTCGGGAATGTTATATTGGCCAATCTATTCCATTTTCTTCTAGTGATCTCCTTGCATACTTCTCTATAGATGGATTGTTGGGACAACTCACCATTTCCTTCGTTTATGAATTGGCTTGGACTTATATTGAAATTCCGCTCTACTAGCACTGTGCGTGCTGTAAACCGAGATGCAAAGGCTTCTGCATGCTCCAAGGACCGAAATTTGTGAGTGTCAAACTCTAGAATTTCTGGTTCACGAGTAGCCTTTGCCTTGGCTTTCTTTGTAGTCCTTTTCTGCTCTTGGCATTGTCCCTTGGAAGCTCTATGTTTAGTCCTTGGTTCCCTTGAAGATGATCCAGCTGGTTGCTTACTCGATGCCATGATTTTCTCTTTAAAATTTAACCTACACAACCAAAGTATATATGAGAAAAAATATGCATGCATCTAGATAATAATCATCACCATAAAGAACATGCATTTTCATCAACAAATAGTGCGGTTCAAAGAGAAATCAAATTGGAATTGCCAAAGGAGATACATAAGCAACTATAATATGGTCATGCTCACTAGAATTATGCACATAAAACACACTCAAAACTTCATTGAGGAATTTTAACAAACACTATGTTAGCATGCATGACCATGGAATAACTCTTCCTAATTACTTTATACAATGCACTCCCAAGACAATATTCAACATTCATTTACAATCAATCAATGGCATTTATCAACAATCATTAAAACGAGAGCATGCAACATCATCAAGGTGAACAATTTGAATTCGCACAAAAGGGGGTATTAGGGTTCGAACCAAAATTTTTGCACCCTCATTCCAATTAATCATATGAATCATGCAGTTAGAGATTAGAGAATGAAGAAAACAAGTAGTGATAGATGGATTAGATAAGCATACCTTGTTTGAGCCGAAGATGTTTGAGTGTACACAATGAGAATTCTTGAACGAAATGAAAAACTAGAAAGATGGAGATGGAGAAATCAACTCAAAATTACTTGCAATGTGAAGTGATGGAGTTGAGAATTGATTGACAGTGGGATTGCTCTCTTGGGAATTCACAAGCACTAGGTGAGAAGAAGAATGGAATGGCTGCGACTCTTGTTTGTGCCTTGGCGCAAGCTCGCGCCCTTCTTTATGCCTAGGCGCAGCAATTTGCGCCTCACACTTAAAGGAATCGTGCCTAGGCGCGTCTTGGCCGAGACTAGGGGTTCAAACGCGCCCCCCTCTCTTCTCATTTGTGCCGCGACGCGTTTGGCCAGAGAAGGGCCTTCAAAACGCGCCTCCCTCTTCACTTAATTCGCGCTGAGGCGCATTTGGACAACCCCAAAGGAAATTGCGCCCTCTCTTGCGCCTGCGCGATTTTTGCGCCCTACACCTAGAAGAGAGCATGCCTTGGCGCATTTTGATGATCCCAATGAGGTTATCTTTGCATGCTTTCAATGCACTTCATCCAACTTGTGCACATACTCTAGCCATTTTGTGTTGAGGTATTCTATCCTATGCACAAGGATCACATCTAAAATGAACATGCATTGAACCTCAAAGTTTCCCACTAATGTTATTGCTCCTCACCCATTCTCTTATTTCTTATCAACTCAAGAACACTGTAATTTCAACTATTTATTCCTATATCTACTGTTTATCAACAACACAAGAATCAAATTTATTATACTGTATCATGTATTTATACTTCTAATCTAATTTTTAAATTCTATTTTATTTTTGCTTTTTCAACTGTTAAAAGATTAACAAACATATCAACAACTAGAAGTTGCAGAAAACTTCTCTTAATTGAATGGGTTGCCTCCCACGAAGCGCTTCTTTAATGTCATTAGCTTGACATGTGACTTGACCCTATCAAGGAGGGTCTTGAAGCTCAACAAAGACCTTATCCTTCTCAAACTTATCTCCCAAATAAGGTTTGACTCTTTGGTAGTTCACTTTGAATTCTCTAGACTTATCAAGGTCTTCTAAGGTAATTGTACCATGTGGAAATACTTCTTTTACAACAAATGGACCAGACCATCTAGACTTTAGCTTTCCCGGAAACAACCTTAATCTAGAATTGTAAAGCAACACTAGTTGGCCCGTGTAAAACTCTCTTCTTCTAAGCTTACGATCATGCCATAACTTTGTTCTTTCTTTGTAAATCTTGGCATTTTCATATGCTTGTAGTCTCAGTTCATCTAACTCATGGAGTTGGTATAGTCTCTTTTTACTGCCTGAGTGAGAGTCAGAATTGAGGTACTTTAAGGCCCAGTATGCCTTATGTTCTTGTTCAACAGGCAAGTGGCATGCCTTTCCATAGACCATCTGGAATGGTGTCATGCCAATGGGAGTCTTATATACTGTCCTATATGCCCAAAGAGCATCATTTAGTCTTTTTAACCAGTCTTTTCGGGACAGATTCACAGTTCGTTCTAATATCTTCTTGATCTCCCTGTTGACTAACTCTGCCTGCCCACTGGTTTGGGGGTGATATGGTGTTGAAATTTTGTGCTTCACCCCCAACCTTTTGAGAACTCTTTCTAGATGTTTATTGTAGAAATGGCTTCCACCATCAGTGATGAAAGCTCTAGAAACCCCAAATCTAGCAAAGATATTTCTACGAATAAAGGCATCTACAATCCTAGAGTCATTAGTTGGGGCAGAAATGGCTTCCACCTACTTAGACACATAATCTACAGCTACTAGGATGTATGTGTGGGAGAATGAAGGAGGAAATGGTCCTATAAAATCCATCCCCCACACATCAAAGACCTCTATCTCTAAAATATTGTTTAAGGGTCCCTCATCTCTCCTAGAAATGTTTCCACTTCTTTGGCATCTGTCACAGGTTTGCATAAAAGCTTTTGCATCTTTAAAAATAGATGGCCAGTACAAACCACTTTGCAAAACCTTTTTGGCTGTCCTTTCCCCATTAAAATGACCTCCACTAGGGGAATTATGACAGTGCCAAAACACAGAATTGACCTCTTCCTCAGGGATACATCTCCTAAGGAGTCCATCTATACCCCACTTGAAAAGAAATGGCTCATCCCAAACATAGTATTTTGCATCAGAAAACAGTTTTTTCCTTTGTTGATGAGATAAGCCAGGGGGGATATAGTTGGATACCTTAAAGTTCGCGATATCGCTAAACCAAGGAGCATCAGAAATACTAAAGAGTGTCTCATCTGGGAAGGTTTCAGAAATAAGGATATCACTACCTTCTATTTCATCATAAGGTAACCTTGAGAGGTGATCTGCAACCAGGTTCTCTCATCCTTTTTTATCTCTAATTTCAATGTCAAATTCTTGTAAAAGGAGAACCTAGCGAATCAACCTTGGTTTACTCTCATGCTTCATTAGAAGGTATTTCAAGGCAGCATGGTCAGTATACACTATAATCTTTGAGCCAATGAGATATGGACGAAATTTCTTAAGAGCAAATACTATGGCTAGCAACTCTTTTTCTGTAGTTGAGTAATTGATTTGAGCACTATCAAGCACTTTGCTAGCATAATATATAACTCTTACAAGTTTTTCCTTTCTTTGTCCTAGTACAGCTCCCATTGCATAATCACTTGCATCACACATAATTTCAAAAGGTAAACTCCAATCTGGAGCAGTTATGATAGGAGCTGTTGTTAACTTCTCTTTTAAAGTCTCAAAGGCTTTTAAACAGGTTTCATCAAAATTGAAGGTCACTTCCTTCACCAACAAGTCACACAATGGTTTAGAAATTTTTGAAAAATCCTGGATGAATCTTCTATAAAAACCAGCATGACCTAAGAAACTACGCACTCCTTTCACATTCACTGGTGGAGGCAGTTTCTCTATCACTTCGATTTTTGCTTTGTCCACTTCTATACCATCAACAGAAATTTTGTGCCCTAAAACTATGCCTTCTTTAACCATAAAATGGCATTTTTCCCAGTTCAAGACAAGATTAGTTTCTTGGCATCGTTTTAGTACACAAGTCAAATTTTCTAAACAGTTTTCAAAAGTGGAACCAAATACTGAAAAATCATCCATGAAAATTTCAATAAATTTCTCAACCATGTCACCAAAAATGGTCATCATGCATCTTTGAAAAGTTGCTGGTGCATTACATAATCCAAATGGCATTCTCCGATATGCGAAAATCCCATAAGGACAAGTGAAAGAAGTTTTTTCTTGATCCTTAGGGTCTACCATAATTTGGTTATAACCAGAGTATCCATCCAGAAAACAATAATAAGCATGACCAGCTAACCTTTCAAGCATTTGATCCATAAAAGGCAGGGGGAAGTGATATTTTCTTGTGGATTCATTCAACCTTCTGTAATCTATGCACATTCTCCACCCAGTCACTGTCCTGGTGGGAATTAATTCATTCTTCTCATTGCAATTACAGTCATGCCCCCCTTCTTGGGAACTACTTGTACTGGACTTACCCAGGAACTATCCGAAATGGGATAAATAATGCCAGCATCAAGTAGTTTGAGGACTTCTTTGTGTACAACCTCCTTCATAGTAGGATTTAAACGCCTTTGAGGTTGTATCACAGGTCTAAAATTGTCCTCAAGCAGGATTTTGTGCATGCAAAATGAGGGACTTATACCTTTCAAATCAGAAATCTGCCACCCAATTGCAGATTTATGCTCCTTAAGGATCTTAAGCAACTTGTCCACTTCCCTTTTATCCAAAGAGTTGCTTATGATCATCGGGAAGGTGTCATTTTTTTCAAGAAAAGTATATCTAAGATGAGAGGGAAGTTGTTTAAGTTCACTCTTAGGTTCAATTTCTGTTTTCTCAACCATTTTAGATGTTTACTCTAATGGTTCAATACTTGATGGTAGTGAAGTGTTGGTCTCCACTACAGCTATGAAATTCTCAACTTCTTGTTTTTCATTTTCAACACTAGAAGTATCAAAATTTTCCTCCTTTGTTATGAAGTTAAGAATCTCATTTTCATAAACATTTTCCACTATAGGTTCCAACACATCCACCATCATGCATTGTGACTTTTCTGCAGGGAATTTCATTGCATCAAATATGTTAAAGGATACCTTTTCTTCATCAACTCTCAAAATGAGTTCACCTTGTGCCACATCAATTAGGACTCTGCCGGTGGCTAGGAATGGTCTCCCTAAGATGATTGGAACTTCTTCATCAGCTTTCATTTCCAGCACAACAAAGTCTGCAGGAAATACGAACTTATCCACCTTCACTAAGAGGTCCTCCACTACTCCGTACGGACGTTTGGTGGAGCGATCTGCTAGTTGCAGCGTCATCATCGTAGGTTGGATGTCCATGTCCTGTATGTTCAGTTTCTATTGGCACTTCGCCTATTGAACAAGGAATGGTGAAAGGTCCTCTATCCCTCAGTTTCTGAGGTAGCTTTCTCTGAATGATGGCACTACATTCCTCTGTCATTGCTATTGTTTCATCATCTAGCAGCATCCTCTTGTTGGATAGGATTTCCTTCATGAATTTGGCATATGATGGCATCTTTTGCAGTGCTTCAGAAAATGGAATGTTGATTCTCAAACTCTTCAATATGTCAAAGAATTTGGCAAACTGCTTGTCATCATTGGCCTTCTTCACCCTTTGCGGATAGGGAAGCTTGCAGTAAGGTGAAATGTGTTCATGCTGGCCAGCCTCTTCTAGGATCTGCTTCTTTGTTTTTCTAGGTGACTCTCTTTTTTCAGTGAGAATTATAGGCACAGGTGGTTGCCTTTCACTCTTTGTAGTATTTTCTTTTTCCTCCACTGCATCTCCTTTCATTTCTGCAGTTTCCTTTCCCAACACCTTACCACTCCTTGTGGTAATAACTTTGCACTGCTCCTTTGGATTCACAATAGTATCACTTGGCAGATTTCCTTGATTTCTTTCAGAGAGTTGCTTGGAAAGCTGGCCAATCTGTGATTCCAGATTCCTAATAGAAGCTTCTTGATTTGTGAACATAGATTCAGTCCTTTGCATAAAGGACATGAACATGTTTTCTAAAGTTGAAGATCCTTCTCTAGGAACCGGATTCATGTTAGAGCTTGCTGGAGCATTTCTAGGTTGGTTGGTTGGGAATTTAGAATGGTTTGGGTTGAAAGGTAGATTTTGTGGTTGGTTTTGGTTATAATGTTGGTTAGATGAAGATGTTTGGTTTTGATGCTGGTTGAAGTTCTGGTTGTATGGCATGTTTGGATTGAAAGGTGGTCTAGGATTGAAGGTTTGTTTGAAATTCTGGTCATAAGAGGAAGAGTTGGGTTGCAGATAATTATTGTTCCTATATGACAGATTTGGATGGTTTCTTTGGTGAGGGTTATAGCTGTTTGTGTTGGCATAGGTGTTACCTTGAGGATTTCCCATGTAATTCACTTGAGCTTGTTCCTCAACATTAGCTCCTAAGCTTTCACAAAACTCTACTTGATGTCCTCCCCCACAATATTCACAGCTGACTGGAGGTGCTTGAACAGCATTAAGCTGGACCACTTGAAGCTGCTTCATTATTTGATCCATCTTTTGAGTCATCAGCTTGTTTTGAGCCAACAAAGCATCATTAGCTCCAAGCTCAATCACTCCTCTTCTTTCACCATAGAAATCACTAGGAGCATCATAACGATTTGAAGCCATCGTTTCAATGATCACTCTTGCTTCATGTGCATCTTTCTTTCTTAATGAACCTCCAGCAGAGGTATCCACTAGCAATCTTGTATGCGACCGCAGTCCATTATAGAAGATATGGACTTGCTGCAGATCAGAAAATCCATGGTGAGGGCACCTTCTCAACAAGGACTTGAATCTCCTCCATGCTTCACTGATGGACTCTCCATCTTTTTGTTTGAAGCAAGAAATCTCTGCTCTGAAGTAGTTGTATTTTTCTGGTGGAAAGTATTGAGCCAAAAATGTGTTCACTAAGTCCTCCCATGTAGTGAAATAGCCATGAGGAAAACTTTGTAGCCACATCTTAGCTTCTCCTTTGAGTGAGAATTCAAACAAACCTCACCGAATTGCATCATCCTAACTCCATTCATTTTAATTGTACCACAAATCTGTAGGAAGTTATGCACATGCTTGATTTGGATCTTCCTTTCCAAACCTCCAAACTGCTCTTGCCTTACCAGTGAGTGAGAGCAGGTTTAATCTCGAAATTGTTGGTCGCAAAGAGGGTGGTGCGATCTTCGGATCCACACCCATAGCATTAGGAATGTACAACTCCTCAAGAGTCATACGCCTTGTATTATCCATATTTTTCTTTGTATTTTCTATTGTAGCCTCTTTATTTTCTTTATTTGCCTTCAAGTTCCTCCTACAAAATCTTTCAATTTCTAGTTCAAACAAAAGATTAGTTTCCTTGGCTTTTCGCATAAACCACAAATCAAAGAAAACAGAAATACAAATGAAAAACAAAATAGGAAGTATGAAAATATTCAACTAAAAAAAAAATGGAAAAGTATAAGAATCAAAACAAACAAGTATAAGTATTAACAAACAAGTACAAAGTAAAAAAAAATTGTGTCCTAAGTAGCAAGCACGTCAAGACTATCGATATTCACTCAATAATCCCAAACAACGAACGCGCCATAAACTTGTTGACTTATTTTTAGTCACACTTCTGCAAGTGTACCGGTCGTTACAAGTTTAGAAAAAGTGAGTTAAGGTTGTCGAACCACAGAGACTAGTTGATGAAGTATCGAATACTCAACATGCTTTGCTATTAGGACGAATCAATGAATTAAGCATTTTGTGTAAAAATAGGCAATTATGTAAAAGTAAGCAATCTACTGTAAACAAATAAGGAAAAGCAGTAAATGTTTAGGTTTCAAAGATACTGAATGGAGTTAGGGAATAGGTTCATTCAATTCCTTCCCTCAAGTAACTATTTCCTATGTCAATTCAATAAGGATCAATCAATTGGAGACTAGAATTCGTGATACCGAAGACTAATCTTATTCCTAGGTCTTTAGTCCCTTTGAATGACTAATATAATCCCTAATTCCTTAGGTGAAAACATAAGTGCATTCAAGAAGCGAAACAGATGAATTCACAATATCTCATAGCATGCAAGTTCTATCCCTAGACTCATGCATAACTATAGTGATACACTTCCTCTCCTAATTCAACTATCAATCTTCCAATTGCATAATTGAAACGAGATACAAACACTCAAGGAACAGTTCAATTCAGTCCAAACATTAATATCCCTATCACTACTTGAACTTCATGAATTAAACCTCAAGAATTAGCAATAAGTAGGAAGAGATCAATCAATTAACTGAAATTACACTTGAATTAACATAGAAATTCGTTACAAGAGTTCTGGAATCAAAATCCCCATCCCTAACCTAGAAATCTACTCTAACATGGAAATGAGAAAAGAAAGAAGAGAAAAAGAAATCAAACACAAGAGAGACTCCATAATTGCTCAATTCTTGCTTCCACAAGCTCACAAGCTCAGAAATCTCCAGGTTTGATGGAGGAGGATGGAGAACGAAGGTGGAGAAGAGAGAAAATGCAAGAAGCGTCCAGAGGAAGGAACTAAAAAAACTGAATTATAAATTCTATATCTGATTTCGCGCCCAAAAGCCCTTTTATAACTGAAGATCTGCGCCTCCCCTTTAGTTGTTTTGCGCCTTGGCGCAAAACTCCAGTGAAAGAAGTGAAAATGCGCCTCCAAACAAGTAGTTTCGCGCCCTAGCGCAATTTTCCAGCAAGAGTGGGTTACAGTGCGCCTTGGCTCGCGCCTAGGCGCGTCTTTGCGCCTCAACATGCCTCTCAATTGCGCCTAGGCGCGTTTGGACAAAGAGGAGGTCCCAATTGCGCCTCAGCATGCGCCTAGGCGCGTTTTGACCTCTCGCAAGGTCTTCATTTGCTCCTCCATGATAGGAAGTCCAATTTGCGCCCCTGCATGCGCCTAGGCGTGATTTCCTGCTTTGATTCCTTGACTTGAGCTTCCATTTCTCTTCTTCTTGATGACTTGCACTCCAAGTCTTCATCTTGAGTTCATGGGCTTTCCTTCCAAACTTCTTTCTCCTCTTCAATCAACCTACAATTAACAGAAAAGAGGCTAAAATGACTTAAAAACACAAGAAAATCTTATCAAACTAACAAAACACTAAATCAAAGACTAACACTAAACAAACATAATATTTTCAATGTTTTCTTGTTTAAACTACAACTAAACCTAGTGAAAATGGATGGAAATGGACTGAAAACACCTAGGAAAACATGTATAATCTATCACTTATCAATCTGTAGGGGTAGCATCCCCAGTAGGGATAGCTACGAAAGTTCCCATTCCAGCAGCGGTATCTCCGACAGGTGGAGCTCGTCAAGCGGCAGCTCGAACAGTAGTATCTTCAGTAGTACTACCTATAGTAGTAGTTTCTGTAGGGTTAGCATCCCAGATAGCGACACTCCGGCAGTGCCCGCTCCAGCAGCGGTATCTCCGACAGGTGCAGCTCTTCCAGCGGCAGCTCGAACATTAGCATCTTCAGTAGTACTACCTGCAGTAGTAGTTTCTGTAGGGGTAGCATCCCCGGTAGGGATAGCTACGACAGCTCCCACTCCAGCAACGGTATCTCCGGCAGGTGCAGCTCGTCCACCGACAGCTCGGGTAGTAGCATCTCAAGTAGTACTACCTGCAGTAGTAGTTTCTGTAGGGGTAGCATCCCCGGTAGGGATAGCTATGACAGCTCCCACTCCAGCAGCGATATCTCCGCAGGTACGGTTAGTCCCAATCGCGATTCGGGTAGTAGCATCTCAAGTAGTACTTCCTGCAGTAGTAGTTTCTGTAGGGGTAGTATCCCCAGTAGGGATAGCTACGACAGTTCCCACACTAGTAGCGATATCTCCGACAGGTGTAGCTCGTCCAACGGCAGCTCGAACAGTAGCATCTTCAGTAGTACTACCTATAATAGTAGTTTCTATAGGGGTAGCATCCCAGACAGGGACAGCGCCGACAATTCCCGCTCCAAGCGGCCTTCTCCGACAGTGCGGCTCTTCCACGCAACTCGAACATTAGCATCTTCGATAGTACTACCCGCCGTAGTAGTTTCGTAGGGTAAGCATCCCCGACAACGACAAATCCGACCGTGCCTGCTCAGCAGCCGCTATATCCGACATTGCAGCTCGTCTAGCGGCGCTCGAACAAGAGCATCTTCGCAGTACTACTCGCAAGAGTAGTATCCGTAGGGTAATATCCCCGACAAATGATAGCTCCAAAGATGCCACTCCAGCAAATAGTATCTCCAACAGTGCAGCTCAATCGGAAGCTCGAACGAAGAGCATCTTCAAGAGTACTACCTACGTAGTAGTGTCCGTAGGGTAGCATCCCCGACAATGACAAATTCTGGCAACAAGCTCGGCCAAGAAATTGTATCTTTGTGTGCAAACTCGAATCAGAACCCATTCGGTACTACTACGTAGTAGTTGTTGCTTGTAGGGGTAGCATCCCCGACAGGACAGCTCTCCGGCATTGCCCTCTCCAGCCGGTATCTCCGATGATGCGGCTAGCCGACCGGCTTCGGAAGTAGCATATTCAAAAGAGTACTAACCCATTAGTAGTGTCTGTGGGGTAGCATTCCCGGCTGCGGCGACTCCAGTAGTGCCGCTCAACAGCGGTATCTCGACAGTGCAACTAGTCCACCGAGCGGCTCGAGCGGTAGCATCTCGGTTGTACTACCCGTAGTAGTAGTATCCGTAGGGGTAGCATTCCCGGTAGGGATAGCTACGGCGGTTCATTCTGCCGGTATCTCCCACGGGTGGAGCTCGTCCAGCGGCGGCTCGAACGATAGTATCTTCGGTAGTACTACTGTAGGGGTATCATCCCCGAGATAGCGGCGGCTCGGCGGTGCCCGCTCCAGCGGCGGTATCTCCCGGTGCGGCTCTTCCAGTGCGGCTCGAACATTAGCATCTTACTGTAGTACTACTGCGGTAGTAGTTTTACGTAGGGTAGCATCCCGGTAGGATAGCTACTGGCGGCTCTCACTCCGGCGGTATCTCCGGCCCAGTGCGGCTTGTCCACCGGCTGCTCGGGTAGTAGCATCTCAAGTAGTACTACCTGCAGTAGTAGTTTCTGTAGGGGTAGCATCCCCAGTAGGGATAGCTACGACAGTTCCCACACTAGCAGAGGTATCTCCGACAGGTGCAGCTCGTCCAGCGGCAGCTCGAACAGTAGCATCTTCAGTAGTACTACCTGTAGTAGTAGTTTCTGTAGGGGTAGCATCCCCGACAGGGACAGCTCCGACAATTCCCGCTCTAGCAGCGGTCTCTCCGACAGGTGCAGCTCTTCCAGCGACATCTCGAACATTAGCATCTTCAGTAGTACTACCTGCAGTAGTAATTTCTGTAGGGGTAGCATCCCCGGTAAGGATAGCTACGACAGCTCCCACTCCAGCAGCGGTATCTCCGGCAGTTTCAACTTTACCACCGGCACCTCGGGTAGTGGCATCACAAGTAGTACTACCTGCAGTAGTAGTTTTTGTAGGGGTAGCATCCCCAGTAGGGATAGCTACGAGAGTTCCCACACTAGCAGCGGTATCTCCGACAGGTGCAGCTCGTCCAACGGCAGCTCGAACAGTAGTATCTTCAGTAGTACTACCTGTAGTAGTAGTTTCTGTAGGGGTAGCATCCCATATAGCGACAGCTCCAGCAGTACCCGCTCCAGCAGCGATATCTCCGACAGGTGCAGCTCTTCCAGCGGCATCTCGAACATTAGCATCTTCTGTAGTACTACCTGTAGTAGTAGTTTCTGTTGGGGTAGCATCCCCGGTAGGGAAAGCTACGACAGCTCCCACTCCAGCAGTGGTATCTCCGGCAGGTGCAACTTGTCCACCAGCAGCTCGGGTAGTAGCATCTCAAGTAGTATTACCTGCAGTAGTAGTTTTTGTAGGGGTAGCATCCCCAGTAGGGATAGCTAAGACAGTTCCCACACTAGCAGCGGTATCTCCGACAGGTGTAGCTCGTCCAGCGGCAGCTCGAACAGTAGCATCTTTAGTAGTACTACCTGTAGTAGTAGTTTCTGTAGGGGTAGCATCCCCGATAGGGACAGCTCCGACACTTCCCGCTCCAGCAGTGGTCTCTCCGACAGGTGCAGCTCTTCCAGCGGCAGCTCGAACATTAGCATCTTTAGTAGTACTACCTGCCGTAGTAGTTTCTGTAGGGGTAGCATCCCCGACAACGACAAATCCGACCGTGCTCGCTCAGCCAGGTATATCCGAAAAAACTTGATTCGCGCTAAATCCAATGGCGCTCGAACGATAGCATCTTCAGTAGAACTACCTGCAGTAGTAGTTTCTGTAGTGGTAGCATCCCCGACAGTGACAAATCCGACTATGCCCGCTCCAGCAACGGTATATCCGACAGGTGCAGCTCGTCTAGCGGCTGCTCGAATAGTAGAATCTTCAGTAGTACTACCTGTAGTAGTAGTGTCTGTATGGGTAGTATCCCCAACAGCGACAGCTCCGGCAGTGCCCGCTCCAGCAACGGTATCTCCGACAGGTGCAGCTCGTCCAGCGGAAGCTCGAACAGTAGCATCTTCAGTACTACTATGATGGAGGACCATCCTTGACAAGAAGAGTTACAAGAGCCATGCACAAAAGAATTCAAGAAAAAGTTGAGAGTCAACTCAAAAGTCAAAGCCAAGATTCAACTCAAGACTTCTCCTTACTTTGTAATAGGACTTGTAACCTTCTAAACATGTTGTAAAGTTGTAATTAGATTAGGAGCAATTAATTTGGGCCTTGCTTGGTGAATAAGTGCACGACCTTACGTTTGTAATTGAACCAAAGTTTAGGAGTGTTTTGTTAGAGAGTTGGGTAATTGACTGAGGTTACCAGTTACAGTATTCGGACCATAACTCGAGCTACACAACTCCAATTGAGGCGTTCTTGGTGTCAAATTAAAGAAGACTTCAAGGGCTACAAAAGCTATGAAGACACCAAAGTCCAGTTCGGCCTCCATCAAGGCATAAAACGAGCTTGAAGTTAGAGTTAGAATACTTCCAGGATGGTAATCGATTACCAACTGTAGGTAATCGATTACATGAGAGGTTGACATTTTAATCGATTACCACGACCAGGTCGATCGATTACCACAGAGACACTTTCATTTCTGGACACCCAAAGACCTTGGTAATCGATTACCACAACTAAGTAATCGATTACCACGAGCACTTCTCAGTTTTTCTAAGCTTTTGGGCTGTTTCTCCCTTTAAGGAAGTAGCTGTATATAGATTAGAAGTTTGGACTACAAGCTAACACTTCTCCAACTAGTATAAATACTTAACACTCTGAATTGTAAAGGAACTTTTGGAAAATTGAATATAGAATTCAGAATTTGTGTGAGAGCATTTTCTCTCTAGAGTTCTTGTGAAGAACCTTGAATCTTATCAATGGCTTCTTGATCCATTGTGGCGATTCCACCTTGAGCTTATTAGCACTTTCCATTTCTCTTCTAAACCATTTGTTCTCTTCCTTTTCTGTTTACATCTTCGTTTTTCCCCAATTTAAAAACCTAGAAACTCCATTGAAGCATGAAGGTCCGTTCAATTCTTGCAATTCTCTCGAGGCTTGCATCAAATTTGGTAATCAGAGCTTGTTTCTCTTGATACCACATCAAATTTGGTATCTAGAGCTTGTTCTACTTCAATTGGAGCTTCTTTCAATCTGGTTTGAGTTTTGAACCTTGAATATTCGTTTTTCTTTTTTTTGCTTAGTGCAGTCCCTGTTTTTTGTGTTTTCTTGAGTTCTACTTTGAATTTTCGTATTCTTGAAATTCTTGTTATAGATCTGTGATTGCTTGAGTTGTTTGAGTAATTCACATGTTCCTTGAGTTGTCTTCATCTTATAATTGAGTTTTCCTTTTGAAAAAATTACCATATCTACAAAATTTTTGAATTCATGTATTCCCCTGTTTTCTGAGTGTTGTTCACATTGCTTTGTGTGCTGTACACTACAAGTCAAGTAGCTTCTTCTGCATAATCTTTGTTATTAGAAATTTTAGACTCAAATTTGCTTTAGTCTTAGGTTCCTAAGTCTAGTTACAGCAAAATAAAATTCAAGAAAAGATTACACAAGTCAGAAGGAAAAGGAAAACAAAAGAAAAGGTTACAAGAAAAAAGAATAGCAAGAAAATTCAAGAAGAGAAAACAAGAAAAGTGAAATTGAAGTGAAAATCAAGTGAAGTAAGAAAGAAACAAGTTAAAAAAAAAAAAAAGCATTATGCAAGTGCAGTACCATGACTGAATGAGCCTCTATTCATCATCAAATTAGTGGTTCAATGAGCTTTGGATTATAAAGACACTTAGGACTAAGCATTACACCTAAAACTTGAGTTTAAAGTGCTAATAATTTTGATTCTTGAACTTGAGGTGTGCATTGTGCTTGGTAGTGTGTGAACTGCATTTGTGAACAAGGTGCAGAAAAGACATAGCCACTGGAGTAATCGATTACCACGACCAGGTAATCGATTACCACAATTCCAATTTGTGTTCTGGACATTCAAGCCTCTGGTTTAATCGATTACCAAACCTAGGTAATCGATTACCACTCTGTTTTTTTTGTCAAAATTTGCTTCCAAATTGTCTCATTGCTTTCTATAACTACATCATAGTTTGTTTCCATTGATTGTGCCTTTGTCACATTGCTTCATTCATTGATTTGATTAGCTTAATTCCTTCAATTGTTCTTTATTGCTTGTCTTCTATTGGATTCTTAAGGTTTTGTCTTGAGTTTGTATCCTTTGGACTTCTTAAGCTCAACTCTAGAATCGTTCCTCTTTCACTTTGGAAACAAAGACCTTGATAATTGATTAGAGGTTTCAACAAGAGTTTAAAGAGAGGTTGAGTGGAAAAAGACAAGAGAGAACATTAGAGAAAAAGTCTTGAAGTGTGAAATACGAGTGGCTTGAGTGCATACACTTAGTGAGTGGAAAGGATCCTATTTTCTCAATATTTTGTGTACTAATCTTTGTTGTGCAGCTATGGATAGTTCCCCTAGTGTAGGAAATGACCTTTCACCTAAAACTAGAAAAATGATGGATCTAATGAAGAACATGCTACAAACTAGTTTAGAGGAGAGGTTTGATCTAGAAAGGAGAGCTAAAGAAGAGAGGAAGATTAGGAAGGAACTAGAGAAGAAGATCCTTGGTGAGACAAGTGGAAACCAAGCTAACCATGAACATAGAGGTGCTAGAAGTTCTAGCCACTGAGAGAGTGTTAGTAGAGGAAGTCAACATACACCTAGAAGTAGTGAAGGTGGAAGCAATGATGAAGATGACCATGAGTATAGGGGTCATAGGAGAGGTAGAAGGGAAGCTAGAAGAGAAGATTATGGTCATTTTGGAGGGTATGGCCGAGGCAACCAATTCTATGATGGAGAGGGTAGGATAGATGAGAGGAACCTTAAGCTAAACCTACCTAAGTTTAATGGTGAGGGAAGTGCCGAGACATATCTAGAGTGGATCATGAAGTTAGATCAAGTTTTCTCATGCTATCCCATTCTAAATGAGGAGAAAAAGTTGAACTTAGCTATCTTGGAGTTTGAGGGATATGCATTAGTGTGGTGGAACCAAATGTTAGTAGAGGGTGAGAGGAGGAGGAGACCACAAATCATCTCATGGACCCAACTAAAAGAAGCTATGAGAGCTAGGTTTGTGCCACCCACCTATGAGAGAGACCAACACATAAAACTCCAAAGGTTGACTCAAGGGACCAAGAGTGTGCAAGAGTACTATAAGGAGCTTGAGTTGACTATGCTAAGATGTAACTACCAAGAGGCTAGAGAGGCCACCCTAGCTAGGTTCACTCATGGACTTAATAGGGAGATCCAAGACATTCTTGAGCTCCAAAGCTATGTGACTATAGAGGAGGCCATCCACAAGGCCGAGAAGGTGGAACAACAAATAAAGAGAAGAGGCACCTTCAAGAGATCCTCTACTTCATCCTCTAACTCTTGGAGAGACAAAGGCAAGAGAGAAGACTACTCCAACATGAGAAAGCCACATGACCGAGACAACACTAAGGTAAAGGAGGTACATTCTAACTCTTCTAAACCTAGTTCTATTAAATGTTTCAAATGTTTAGGTCATGGCCACATAGCTTCTCATTGCCCAAACAAGAAAGCTATGATGGTGAGGAATGATGGAGCAATCACAAGTGAAGATTCAAGCTCATCATCTAGTGAGAGTGAAGCATCAAGTGCAAGTGAGCATTCTACCTATGAACAACCCGAGGAAGGAGATCTCTTGATGGTAAGAAGGATGCTTAGTAATGTATGTAAGAGCTTGATGAATCACAAAAGGAGAATATCTTCCATACTAGATGCACAATTGAAGGGAAGGTATGCTCTTTAATTATAGATAGTGGTAGTTGTACTAATGTAGTTAGTACTAGGTTAGTAGATAAATTAAACTTGAAAACTTCTTCACATGCTAAACCTTACAAATTACAATGGTTGAATGAGAAAGGAGAGTTAGTGGTAGATAGGCAAGTTCTTATTTCTTTCACTATAGGAAGGTATAGTGATGATGTGCTTTGTGATGTTGTTCCTATGGAGGCCACACACTTACTCCTTGGTAGACCTTGGCAATTTGATAGAAAAGCTATACATGATGGAGTTGCCAATACTTACATTTTCTCTCATGTAGGTAAGAAGGTCACACTAAAGCCATTATCACCTAAAGAGGTTTGTGAAGACCAAATAAAAATGAAGTTTAAAAGGGACCAAGAGAAGAAGTTTACCTTGGCCGAGAGCTCCAAAGGCACACCCAAGCATGGAGACAAGTCCATGGCCGAGAGCTCTCGAAGGGAGGAAAATTGAAAGGGAAGTTATCTAACCCTAAGGTCCATAAACTTGATAAAATGAAAAGTGAAAAGAATGATAAGAAAGATAACTTCTTGATGGAAAGGAGTGAACTCAAGAGAGACTTTTTAGCTAGGAAATCCATATTCTTATGCTTACCTACATCTACTTCTTTGAGTTCTTCTCTTGTAGGTAATCTTGGAAGAAAAGAGAGCCTATGGTGGGAAAGACACTTGAATGGAAAGTATGATTCTGCTATTAAGTTTGGAATTCCTTTTTGCCCTAACTCTTGTTTTGAGGTTGCTTGTGCTATAGGTACAAACAAGAAGTTAAGTGTCATGAAACCATGGAACAAACATCATAAAGGAGAGGAAGTGGTTAAGAGTTATAAGCTAACTTTGGGGAAGAATTCCTTAACTCTTACTCATTTCAAATTGCATGGTTACACTTGCTTTATATTAGATTCCCATGATCTTGAAATGGAATTGTTGGCTGTACCTAATGCATTTAGTTTTCATAATGTTGAATTTTCTTCTAGGCTGATCAAAGAGTTTAAGAAGGAGGGTACCCCACAATTGCATGGGTTTAAACAAAAGAGTTTGGGATATGTTTTGAAGGATCAAATAACTTCTACTTGCACTTCATTAGTTGATGTTGTTGATGATAGAAAACAATTTAATTCATATGATTTGCAAACTAGTAACTTTAGTAGGTGTAGAAAATTAAAGGACCACCTATGCCATGACTATAAGAAACAAGTTTGCTTATATTTTGCATCATCTAACAACAAATTTAATGATCCATGTTTAACCTTTGATCCGGGTGGAATTTTTTTATAGGTGAGAACCTAAGTCAACTTGGGGACAAGTTGACCATAAGAAGGAGGGTTTGATGGAGGACCATCCTTGACAAGAAGAGTTACAAGAGCCATGCACAAAAGAATTCAAGAAGAAGTTGAGAGTCAACTCAAAAGTCAAAGCCAAGATTCAACTCAAGACTTCTCCTTACTTTGTAATAGGACTTGTAACCTTCTAAACATGTTGTAAAGTTGTAATTAGATTAGGAGCAATTAATTTGGGCCTTGCTTGGTGAATAAGTGCACGGCCTTACGTTTGTAATTGAACCAAAGTTTAGGAGTGTTTTGTTAGAGAGTTGGGTAATTGACTGAGGTGACCAGTTTCAGTATTTGGACCATAACTAGAGCTACACAACTCCAATTGAGGCGTTCTTGGTGTCAAATTAAAGAAGATTTCAAGGGCTACAAAAGCTATGAAGACACCAAAGTCCAGTTCGGCCTCCATCAATGCATAAAACGAGATTGAAGTTATAGTTAGAATACTTCCAGGATGGTAATCGATTACCAACTGTAGGTAATCGATTACATGAGAGGTTGACACTGTGGTAATCGATTACCACGACCAGGTAATCGATTACCACAGAGACACTTTCATTTCTGGACACCCAAAGACCTTGGTAATCGATTACCACAACTAAGTAATCGATTACCACGAGCACTTCTCAGTTTTTCTAAGCTTTTGAAATGCATTTCTCCCTTTAAGGAAGTAATCCAATATAGATTAGAAGCTTGGACTACAAGCTAACACTTCTCCAACTAGTATAAATACTTAACACTCTGAATTGTAAAGGAACTTTTGGAAAATTGAATATAGAATTCAGAATTTGTGTGAGAGCATTTTCTCTCTAGAGTTCTTGTGAAGAACCTTGAATCTTATCAATGACTTCTTGATCCATTGTGGCGATTCCACCTTGAGCTTATTCGCACTTGCCATGGCGCTTCCATTTCTCTTCTAAACCGTTTGTTCTCTTCCTTTTCTATTGACATTTTCTTTTTTCCCCAATTTAAAAACCTAGAAACTCCATTGAAGCATGAAGGTCCGTTCAATTCTTGCAATTCTCTCGAGGCTTGCATCATACTACCTGCAGTAGTAGTTTCTGTAGGGGTAGTATCCCCGACAACGACAGCTCCGGGAGTGCCCGCTCCAACAGCAGTATCTCCGACAGGTGCAGCTCGTCCAGCGGAAGCTCGAACATTAGCATCTTCAGTAGTACACTACCTGCAGTAGTAATTCAAGTGGGTAGCATCCCATCAAATGGACAACTCCCGGCGACTAGAAGGTATCTTTGACATAATAAATGTCTCAACGGTAGCCCATTCGGTAGTACTACCCGTAGTAGTTTCGTAGGGGTAGCATCCCCGACAATCCGACAGAATTAGTCAAAGATTGCCCTCTCCATGATCAATGTGGTATCTTGAAGATGATGAGGCCCATCAAAAGCGGCAAGGATGGATCTTCGAGAGAGAAGAACAACAAACAAATCCACAAGAGTGATGTAGGGGTAGCATTCCCGATGAAGATGAAGATCCAATAGTGCCCGCTCCAACAAAATCGGTATCTCCCATCATGATTGGCGCTTGGATGTCCACCAACAAACTATCGACAAAAGGATAGCATCTCAAAGTCAGTACTACCCGTAGAGATGAGGATCTGATGGAGACAATCATGGTAAGATCCCAAGAGGGATAGCTTATAGTTCCCATTCCAAAGAACGGTATCTCCGACGGATGGAGCTCCAAATGGCAGCTCGAACAGTAGTATTATCGGTAGTTTTCATTCATGTTTTCATTTAGATCCCATATTTGAGCTTTGATAGCTGTTTGACCCGCTCCGGCGGTATTCTTAAGTATTTTTCCTTAGGAGATCATTCGAATATTAGCATCTTCTCGTAGTACTACCTGCATTTAGTAGTTTTACTTAGGGGTAGCATCCCCGGTAGGGATATTGAAAAGCTCCCACTCCAAGGATTGTATCTCATCTATAAGTTGTGCAACTTGTCCAACGGGGCTCGGGTAAGTAGCATCTCAAGTAGTACACATCAAAATAGTTTTTGTTCATTAGCATCCCTAGTAGGGATAGCTAAAAAAGGGGAGAGTTCCCACACTAGGGCAATGGTATCTCTTGTTTTTAGTTTTGATCTACTTCGTAATCTTGATTTTAATAATAGCATCTTAAATAGGACTTAATTGTGTTGATTGTTTATAATAGGTCCCGATGTGGTTTTAATTCAATCTTCCCGCTCAAGATGGTCTCTCCGACATCAGCTACTCTTCAAAGGGAACTTAACATTAGCATCTTGAAAAGTTGAAAAGTACTTTACTTCTTAAGTAGTAGTTTACGTAGGAGTAGCATCCCCTGACAACGACAAATCCGTGCCACTTTAGATGTATCCGATTACCACATCGTCAAAGTAATTGCTTCGAACTTAGCATCTTGAGAAGGCAAAATCTCTGGAGTAATCGATTACCACATTCTAGAAATCGACAACCACACCGGAATTCATCTCAAAAAGCTTTTGAAGCGCTTTAAATTGAAACCTCTTTTGAAATGATTTTCAACAAGAGATCTTTGAGTTTTTTCAGAGAAGAAAGGAGCGAAAAACTGTTTTTACAAAGAACACAAGTTAAAATTCTCTTCAAGATTTTAAAAAGATTTTCTCCTAGAGATGAAGAATGTGTGAAGGATTGAATACATTGGTTATAATCTTGATCGAGATCATACACATAGGTGTAATGGATTCTTGATCTTTATCTTGTTTTTGTATTTCATTTTTGGTTGAAGACTCTTGGAAGAAAGTTATTCTACTAGAAGAAGAAGTTAAGGAATTTGAGAGGTGCTCTCAAATGATTCGCCAAAGGATTCAAGAATTAGAGAGATATGTTCTTGGGAGAAGAACATATGTTTTGCATCCCCGATTTTTTTGATTTTTGTTTTGTGTTTGTGTAGTGTGTTTGTATTAGACCACTTGAGGAATCATTATAATTCGGAACACACCCTAGTAGTTTCTGTTGGGTAGCATCCCCGACGTAGGTCGATAGGCTTAGGGATAAATCTGCTACTCCAAGCTTTCTCTCTACCTTATCTCTTATCTTTCAGCGATAATTCTCGGGCGGTACATTTCCTTCTAACTGCCCTTGTGTCTCAGTAGTATTCCCGGAACTGGATAAAATTGAATTGGGTCCCGGCTCAAAGTGAAGAAGATAAAATTGAATGTGCAACTTGTCCATTCACCCCTCGGTAGTAGCATCTCAAGTAGTACTACATGCAGTAATAGTTTTTGGGGTATCCAACCTCCCCGGCGAGGATAAATACAGTTCTTGCTACTCTCAGAAACGTATCTCCAACGAAGCAGTGTGCGGTTGTCCCACACGCAGCGAAAACGAAGAGCATCTCCGTTAGTACTACTGCCGTAGTAGTAGTTTTGTAGGGGTTTAGCATCCCGGTGGCGACAGCTCGACGGCAATCCCACTCCAGCCAGGTATCTCGGCGACAGTGCAACTTTACCACCGGCTCGAGGTAAGTAGCATCTCAAGTAGTACTACTTGCGTAGTAGTAGTTTTTGTAGGGGTAGCATCCCCAGGGATAGCTACGACGGCTCCCACACTAGCGAAGGTATCTCGGGACGATGTGCAGCTCGGCGGCGTAAACGTGTCTTCGCAAGATTACCCTGCCGGTAGTAGTTTCGTAGGGGTAGCATCCCCGACGGGACAACTCCGACAATTCACGCTCTAGAAGCTGGTATCTCCGACAAAATGTAGCTCGTCCACCGGCGGCTAACAAGAGCATCTTCGCAGATACTCGCAAGAGAGTTTCGTAGGGGTAGCATCCCCAACAAAGGACAAATCCGATCGCGCCCACTCCAAAGAATCTCAGAGAGTCCGACAAAGTGTACCTAGCGGCCGTCGAACAAAAGAGAATCTTCGCAGTACTACCTGGCGTAGGGTAGTGTCCCGTAGGGGTAGTATCCCCGATGCAAGAATAGCCAAAGTCCGCTCTCGGCAAGCGATATCTCCGGCCGGGTCGGTTAGTCCGGCGGAACTCGAACAATAGCATCTTCGTGTGACCCCCACTGCGGTAGTAATTGTCGTAGGGTAGCATCCCAGGCCCCGGGGCTGGCAACCTGCGACAATTCACGCTCTAACGAAGGTCTCTCGGACGGTGGAAACGATCGTCGATTAAAACGCTCGAAGCATTAGCATCTTGATGGTACTACACTGCGGTGGTGAGTAATACGTAGAGTAGCATCCTCACGGTGACAAATCCCCCTTTCCGACAGCCAACGGTATATCCGACCGGTGCGCTCGTCTAGCCCATTTGCTGAACGATAGAATCTTCGGAGTGATACTACCTACGGTAGTAGTGTACGTAAGGGTAGTATCCCCAGAAACGGCAACGGCCTACGGCGTGCCGTCCGAAGCGACGGTATCTCAGAAACGGAGTGCAGCTCTCCGGCCGTGAGCTCGAACAATAGCATCTTCGGTAGTACTACACTGCGGTAGTAGTGTGCAGCCAGGGGTAAGTATCACAGACGGCGATAGCAGCTCGGCGTGCCGCTCCGGCAACGGGGTCTCAAACGGTGCGGCTCGTCAGTGGAAAGCTCGAACGATACTTGTCTTAAGTAGTACTAACTATGATGAAAATGGTTTCATGGGGAGTAGTATCCCGACGGCGACGGCTCGGAGTGCCCGCTCCCGGCGACGTATCTCCGCCCGGGTGCGGCTCGTCCGGCGGAAGGCTCGAACAGTAGCATCTTCAATAGTACTACCTGCAGAAGTAGTGTCTGTAGGGGTAGTATCCCCGACAGGAGCGCCGGGCGTGCCCGCTCCAAAGAACGGTCTCCGACGGGTGCGGCTCGTCGGCGGAAGCTCGAGACAAGAGCATCTTGATGAAGTACTACCCGCAGTAGTAGTTTTAGCCCTAGTGTCCCCCGACAATGATACCCGGAGTGCCCGTCGAGCAGCTGCATCTCGACTGTAGCCCGTCCAAATGGAAGCCCGAACAAAGAGCATCTTCGCAGTACTACCTACAAGAGTGTCATTTTAAGAAGATCCCCGACAAAGAATACCCCCGTAGCCCCGCTCCGGCAGCCAAAGATTTTGGACTGTGCACAGCTTGAACAAGAGTCTATCTCGCAGTACTACCCCGTAGTAGTAGTTTCGTAGGGTAGCATCCCCGATTGTGGATACCGTCAGCATTGCCCTCTCCAGCCAGCCGTATCTTCCCGATGCACGAGTCTAGCCCATTCGAAGCTCTGGCAGAGATCTTCGCAGTACTAACCGGCAATAGTAGTGTCCGTAGGGTAGATTCGCGACTACGACAAATTACGACTAGTGCCGCCTCCAAAGCAAATGTATCTCCGACTGTGTGCAACTTGTCCACCTATGTGCTCTGTAGTAGCATCTCAAGTAGTACTACCTCAAAAGCAAGAGTAGTTTTTGGGCAAGATCCCCGCAGGGATAGCTACGATAGTTCCCACACTAGCAATGGTATCTCCGACAGTGCAACTGGCCAACGGCATCTCGAACAAGAGCATCTTCTCGTAGTACTACCCGTAGTAGTAGTTTCGTGGGGGTAGCATCCCGGACGTGGACACTCGACAATTCCCGCTCCAAAGAAGCTGGTCTCTCCGACAAAAAGTGCAGGCTCTTCCAAATGGCAAGCCATTTCGAACATTAGCATCTTCTCGTACTACCTCGCCGTAGTAGTTTCGTAGGGGTAGCATCCCCGACAACGACAAATCCGACCGTGCCGCTCCAAAGAACGGTATATCCGATGTGATGCAGCTGTCCAGCGGCCGCTGAACAAAGAGAATCTTCGCAGTACTCACCCGCGGTAGAGTGTCCGGATGGGCAGATCCCCGACAGCGCCGATAGCTCCGGCAGGCCCGCTCCAAAGAACGGTATCTCCGACAGAATGCAGCTCGTCCCAAGCCGAGGCTCGAACAAGAGCATCTTCGCAGTACTACCCGCGGTAGAGTTCCCATTTCGTAGGTAGTATCCCCGACAGCCGACAACTCCGGAGTGCCCGCTCCAGCGAAGCCAGATCTTTGATAGCGCCTCAGTCCGAGCGGAAGCTCGAACGCAGCATCTTCGTAGTACTACCCGTAGTAGTAGTTTCGTAGGGGTAGTATTCCCGATCCGACAGCTTCCAACAGCTTCCCGCTCCAACAACTGGTATTCCAACAAAGTGCGGCTAGTCCACCGACGCCGAGCAAGAAGCATCTCAAGTAAGACTCACCCGTAGAGTAGAGTATCCGTAGGGGTAGCATCCCCGTGGGATAGCTTCAACAGCTCCCATTCCAGCAACCGTATCTCCGACGTGGAGCTCCGTCAAGTGGCAACTCGAACGAGTATCTTCGGAAGTACTACCCGTAGTAGTAGTTTCGTAGGGGTAGCATCCCATATACCGACTCCGCACATTACCCGCTCCAAGGCGAATGGTATCTCCGAGGTGCGCTCTTTCCAACGCATCTCGAACATTAGCACCTTTCCGTAGTACTACCTCGCAAAGAGTAGTTTCGTAGGGGTAGCATCCCTAGTAGGGATAGCTACGACATCTCCCACTCCAGCAATAATGGTATCTCCGCAGTGCAACTTGTCCACCTACAGCTCGGCAAGAGCATCTCAAGTAGTACTACATGCGAGTAGTTTTTGTAGGGTAGCATCCCCAGGGATAGCTACGACGCTCCCACACTAGCAAATGTATCTCCGACAGTGCAAATCGTCCAAATGACAACTCGAACAAAGAGCATCTTCGCAGTACTACCCGTAGTAGTAGTTTCGTAGGGCAAGATCACCGACGTGGATCTGCTCCGACAATTCCCGCTCCAAGAAGGGTCTCTCCGACAGGTGCAGCTCTTCCTGTGGCAGCTCGAACATTAGCATCTTCAGTAGTACTACCTGCCGTAGTAGTTTCTGTAGGGGTAGCATCCCCGACAACGACAAATCCGATCGTGCTCGCTCCAAAGCCACGGTATATCCGATTGATTGCAGTTAGGTCCAAATGCGGCAGCTCGAACAAAGAGCATCTTCGCAGAACTACCTCGCAAGAGTAGTTTCGTAGGGGTAGTATCCCCGACCGAATGCCCAGCAGTGCCCGCTCCAAAGAACGGTATCTCCGACCAGTGTCTGCTCGTCAAATGAAGCTCGAACAAGAGCATCTTTCGATAGTACTACCTGCAGTAGTAGTGTGTGTATGGATAGTATCCCCGATAGCGACAGCTCCGGCAGTGCCCGTGATAACCATTGTCGAATGACTATCAAAAGCTAGATTTATCCCCAATTAAATTTGTAATATGGAAGGAATCAACCTAGGTCATTTCTCTGAAGACATACATACATTCAATTCAGAATTGCTCACTATTAGGAGGGGGATTTTCATGAGTTGATGCAGCAAAACTTAAACGGAATAGAAAATACAAAACTGAATGAAGAACTAAAGATAGAATTAGAATTTAAACATAGAGCAACGAAGTGTAAATTGAAGCAATGAATGATAAATGCAGAAAATGAACAGTAGCGTAAATCTTGAGGAGAAATAGGAATTGAGAATAGAATGGAGAAATGTAAACTAAAACAGTGAATTAAGCAAATTGAAACAATGCATTAAGCAGAAGAGAAGTGCAGAAAAAGAATCAAGCACAGTAGCATAAAGTGTGAAAACCTAAACGATCAAGAACAGAATTATAGAGCGTAAATGTAAATTGAACCAGAGATCTATTGCAGAATTGAAGTAGAATTGAGATCAAAGAACTGAATTCAAGTGTTGCAGTAGCTACTGTTGTGAGGAGAAATTGAATACATGAACATTGAAAATGAAGAAGTAAAGCATGAGAAGAATAGAGAACAGAGAAGAACGAAACGAGAGAAGAGAGAATTGTGCAATCACACAACTCAAACTTCCACAAGAAGCTAGAAAACAAAATTATTAAAAGTTCTTCTTCAATTCGCGCCCAAACAGCTATATATAGCAGGAGAAACGCGCCACCACTAAGTAGAAACGCGCCCTCGCGCGTTTGTGCCGCAAGGGGCAGTGAAACGCGCCCCCATTCGCGCCCTGGCGCGCCCGATGGCATTGAAACGCGCCCTGGCGCGTTTTTGCCGCAAGCAGGTGTAAAACGCGCCCCCCTGGCGCGCCCTGGCGCGCGCGCGTCTTCAGATTCGCGCCCTGGCGCGTTTTGACAGCACGTGAATAGTGATTTCGCAACTGCTTGAGTTCTTTCACTAAAATGGGCATAACTTCTTCCACAGATATCGTTTTGAGCTCTGGTTTTTTGCAAATGAAATAGGTTTGATAGAGCTACAACTCTCATGAAGACACAAAGAGCCAATTCGGAGTGCAAATTGAGTGAAAGCTGGGCTCAAATGGAGGTGCTCCCTTGACTTGAGCTTCAACTTCTCTTCCTCTTGCTGACTTGCACTCTAAGTCCTCATCTCAGATCTTGGGTCTTCCATTCCAGGCTTCCATTCTAGCATTCAATCTCCTCCCTGCTCCTATCTCTTCTTCATTCCTCATAGTTCTAGAAACGACTGCACAAGAATCAATATAGAATCATAAGAACTTATGGAATTTTAACTATTATTTACTACTACTACTAAAATATACCTCCAACACAATATCTAAGATAAACTACCAAAATATGACACATATAACAGCTAATTGAACCGAAAACAAAGTAAAGAAAATGTATATAAAATGGATTATCAAATACCCCCATACTTATTCTTTTGCACTCCGGGGCAAAATTTACTTAAAGAAGAATTGATGATATGTGATCTGAACCAATTTCAATTGAACCACAGATGCATGAAAAGAGAAAGGGACAAAATTTAGAGCATCAAGATCAACAACGACTCATGAATCTAATGTGCGTCCAGAACAAACAATTTGACAAGTTGAGTTAAAGAATGAATTCAAAGTGATAGAACCTCACAAGTCAGTGTTTCCTCTTGACTCTCAAGTGTTTTGGGCTTGTATTTACCCTTGAGACACATTCAATTAAAGATCAAAAGGTCTTTATTAAGCTTGTAATGGGGCCAAGGTGAAGGTGGGAAAAGAGAGAGATTATTTAGGCTAATAACCAAGAGAAAAGAGGAGCAATGGGGAATAAATCTAATAGGCATGAAGATTACCCTCCTAGCATTTACCTCTTTTTGGCTTCCTACTTATTTCCATCCTGGATTTGCATTTCCTTCTTTTTCTTTTTCTCTTTTTTTTTTCTTTTTTTTTTCTTTTCTAGATTTCCTTCTTTGCAGCTTTTGGTATTTCCTTCTTTGTATCTTTTCCTATATATATACATATACATATATTTTTCCGTATACTTGCTTTCTTCTGCATAACTAATACCAATTCATTCACCATCTCACATACCAGACTTGTTTTGAAAGATCTTACCCCCACACTTATTTAGAACTTATTCCCAAAACAATTCCAAAGCTCCTTTAATCCCTAAGGTTAGGGGACATCATTGTTTTCCATTTTTCGGCTTGTAATGAGCTTAAAATTGAAGAAAGGGAAATAAAGGCTCAAAAGGGGATAACAAGGGACAAATATGTAAGGTAGGCTCATTTGGCTAGTGGCTTAAGAAGAAAATTGCCTAAATCATTTCAATAATGCATGTGATCAAGAAATATCGCTGGTTCCTCCATATAAGGCTCAAACTCTCACAAGGTCTATTTTCTATCACAAATCATCCAAACTTCAGTTTCAGGTCAATTGCAAATCAAGGATGCACAAATAGGTCATGAGAAAATTGAACATCTATCAACTAAAAATGTTTGTAACTTTCGTAATTTATACACCTATGACTTCAAAGAAAAAGGTATGTTTCACATTTATCATTATTTTTTTTTTCATATATGTATTTTTTTCTTTCAACAATCAAACAGAGTAAAACAGAACAGAAAACATAACAGCAAAATATTCACACAATCCCCCCCCACACTTGAAATTTGCATTGTCCTCAATGTAACATAAAGTGCATTAATGAAGTCAACTGCAATTCAAGATAGAAAAGGAATAGAAAACTCCCTCAAGGGCCAAATATCTGCACGTCCGGCCAGCTAGGTTCAGCCAAGGACAACTCGCCTCGCTTTTTTCCGCTTTCGGACTTTCATGAAATTCCTTGAGTTGATGACCGTTTACCTTCCAAACTTTACCAGTAGCTTCATCTCTTATTTCAACTGCACCATGGGAAAAGACATTAGTAATAAAAAAAGGACCATCCCATCGAGAACGAAGCTTACCGGCTATGAGCTTCAACCGAGAATTGAATAACAGCACTTTTTGGCCCACTTTGAACTCCTTCCTCAAAATCATACTATCATGATACTTCTTAACTTTTTCCTTGTAGATCTTGGAGTTCTCATAAGCCTCCAAGCGGAGCTCCTCAAGTTCTTGTAATTGAAGCTTTCTATGTACACCAGCCTGGTCAATTTCCAAATTGCATTTCTTCACAGCCCAGTACGACCGATGCTCAATCTCCACAGGTAAATGACAGCCTTTACCAAAGACCATCCTGTAAGGAGACATGCCGTTGGTGTCCTATAAGTGTTCTATGGGCCCAAAGAGCATCTTCAAGTTGCTGCTCAATCTTTTCTCGTTAGGGTGGACCATCTTTTGTAACATGAGCTTGATATCTCTCGTTGAACACTTCACTTGACCATTAGTTTGGGGATGATAGGTCATGGAAACTCTATGTACAACCCCATACTTATGTAGCAGCGACCGCATGCTGAAATTGCAAAAATGGCTCCCTTTGTCACTGATAATGGCCTTAGGCACACCAAACCTACAAAAAATATTGGATCTAACAAAATTCACAACAACTTTAGAATCATTTGTCCTGGTGGCCTTAGCCTCAACCCACTTTGATACATAATCAACAGCTAACAAAATATATGAATAACCAAAGGAGACAGGGAAAGGGCCCATGAAGTCAATACCCCAAACATCAAATACTTCACAGAAAATAATAGGTTGTTGGGGCATCTCATGCCTTCGAGTGATGGCCATCCTGCCCTCTCGACAATCGCTCACAGTCTTTGAAAAGCTTATATGCATCCCTGAAAATAGTAGGCCAATAAAACCCACTTTCCAACACTTTCCTGGTCGTCCATTGAGGTCCATAGTGTCCTCCCACCGGTGAAGCATGACAAAACCGGAGGACTGATTGGATCTCATGACTTGGAATACACTGCAGAGATAATGCTATCATTCGCTGCAAAACCTCCACAAATAAGGGTCATCCCGCACATAATATTTTGCATCACTTTTTAATTTTTCAATTTGTGATCTAGATGCATTAGGAGGTGTAGCAGATGTAACCAAGTGATTAACAATATCAGCAAACCAAGGTACTATATCACAAGAGTATAACAGCATAAGATGTTCATCAGGAAAATCATCTTTAATAGGTAAAAGATCAAGGTTACCCTCAATCCTACTCAAGTGATCAGCAACTAGGTTTTCTGCACCACTTTTGTCACCGATTTCTATGTCAAACTCCCGTAGAAGAAGCATCCATCCGATTAACCTTGGTTTAGCATCGGCCTTCTTCAACAAAATTTCGAGCCGCATGGTCGAGAAAAACAATGATTTTAGAGCCAAGCAAGTAAGCACGAAATTTATCTAAAGCAAAAACAATTGCCAAAAGCTCTTTTTCAAGAGTGGTGTAGTTTGCTTGGGCAAGCATCCAATGTACGGGAAGCATATGCAATAACATGAGAGTGTCTTCCAATTCTTTGAGCTAAAACTGCCCCAATCGCAAAGTTAGAAGCATCACACGTTAGCTCAAAGGGAAGCTCCCAATCAGGTGGCTGCACAATAGGTGTTGTGGTAAGCCTCATCTTTAGCTCATCAAAAGCCTTCATGCATGTTTGGTCGAAGGAGAAATCTGCATCCTTTTGGAGGAGCTTGGACAATGGCAGGGCAATCTTGCTGAAATCTGGAATAAATCTCCCGTAGAAACCTCGCATGTCCAAGAAAAGAACGCACTTCCCGCACGTGCGGGGTAAGGCAAAGAGGTAATGATATCTATCTTTGCTTTATCAACTTCAATACCTCTACTAGAAACTAGATGTCCTAGGACTATACCCTCACTAACCATGAAATGGCATTTTTCAAAATTCAGCACCAAGTTAGTCTCAATACATCTATTCAAAACTCTAGAGAGGCTATCTAAACATGTGTCAAAAGATGAACCATATACAGTGAAATCATCCATAAACACCTCCATGCAATTCTCTAATAGGTCAGAGAAAATACTCACCATGCATCTTTGAAAGGTACCAGGTGCGTTGCACAAGCCAAATGGCATTCTGGTGTAAGCATAAGTCCCAAATGGACAGGTGAATGTGGTCTTATGTTGATCTTCTGGGGCAATGTGAATCTGCATATAGCCTGAGAATCCATCCAGAAAACAATAATGTGATTTACCTGCTAACCTCTCTAAAACTTGATCAATGAATGGGAGAGGGAAGTGGTCCTTTCGGGTGGTTTGATTTAGTCTCCTATAGTCAATGCAGACTCTCCAACTGTTGGTGATTCTAGTTGGCACCAGCTCGTTATCTTTGTTCTGCACCACGGTTATGCCAGATTTTTTTGGGACTACTTGCACAGGTGAAACCCATGTGCTGTTTGAAATAGGGTAGATGATGCCAGCTGCAAGCAATTTCATGACTTCTTTCTTCACTACCTCCAGAATGGTAGGGTTGAGTCTCCTTTGTGGCTGTCTCACAGGCTTAGACTTATCCTCTAGCAATATTCGGTGCATACAAATGGCTGGATTAATTCCAGGGAGATCGGCCAACGTCCATCCAATGGCTTTCTTGTGCACCTTCAAAATTTTCAGCAGCTTCTCCTCTTGCTCACCTTGCAGGGTACTGGAAATGATAACTGGAAGCTTATGAGCATCATCTAAGTAGGCATACTTCAAGTGATGAGGCAGTGGCTTCAACTCCAAGCTTGGTGGCTGCTCAACGGAAGGTAGTAATAATGGCTTGCTTGCTGCAATATCAGTGGATGCAAGAATCTGTAGACTAAGGTCTGCAACATGCAAGTTAGAACTTGCATCTGCAATGCCAGTATTAATCTCTGCACATATAGTACAAACACTATCTTCATCATTACCACAGCAGCAAGCCAAATCAGAATTGAATCTAGAAAAATTAGTAAAATCAAAATCGAATTCAGAGTTAAAATCTGTACAACTATCTACAAAATCATCAATTAAATCTAAAGAGAAAACAGAATGCTCTTCAGCAGGTAGTTTCATGCTTTCTAGTATGTTGAACTTCACAATGTCATCTCCAAACTCCATGACAATGTGCCGAATGAACATCAATCTTAGTCCGGCTGTCATCAAGAATGGTCGCCCTAGGATCAATGTAGGTGAAGGTGATCTATCCCGCATATCAAGAATGTAGAAATCAAGTAGAAAAATTAATTCATTAACTCGAACTAACACATCCTCTAGGATTCCACGTGGATGGACAACACTTTTATTGGCAAGTCAATAATGACTCTGTTGGCTTTTAACTCACCAATCCGCAATGACCAGATCAAGTAGGCATCACATTAATGGAAGCTCCTAAGTCTATCATGGCATCCACAAAAGTGCGATCCCCAATTGTGCAAGGCACCGTCAAAGGTTCCAGGATCTTGGCACTTTTGTGGAAGGTTAGACTTGAGGGAGTGGAGAAACATGTGTGCTTTGTATAAGTGCAAACATTTCTTCCCAAGTTTACCTTTTCATTTCCTTTAAATCTCCTTTTGTGAGTGCACAATTCTTTTAAAAATTTGGCATACTTGGGAATTTGCTTAATAGCATCTAAAAAAAGGAATATTAACTTCTACTTTCCCCGAATGTTTCTAATAATTCTTTTTCTAATTCTAATTTCTTTTCGGCTGTATATTTACGTAAGGAAAAGGAAGAGGAAGTTGTTTTACCTCATCCTCGCTGTGATTTTTCAAGATCCAACCTTTGGGTCGTAATTCCTTACCATTTCTCAAAGTGATGGCACTCACATTCCCCATTGATTAGCTACAGTTTGGGAAGGAATGTTGCTTAACCTTGTTGCTTGCAAGTGGTTCACAATGGCGGCCAACCGTCCAATTTGAGTTTTCAAATCTATAATTGAAGCACTTACATTTTGCTTTGAAACCGCAGATTGGAAGTTGCCATCTCTGCTTTCATCAAATCTTCCAAGGATGGTCCAAGATTATTCACAGGTTGTGGTTGAGCAGTTGGACCATTTGTTGTTGTCTCATGGGAGGAGGTTGGTACTTGTTAGGAGGCTGAAACCTTGGTTGTTGTTGTGGTGCTTGTTGTTGGCTAGGCCCTGGACCATATCTCATATTAGGGTGATCCTTCCAACCAGGGTTATAAGTATTGGAGTATGGATTATACTGCTGTGCTGGAGGTCTATACTACTGTCCAGAATATATCCCAGCTACATCCACAAATTTTGGACCGCTTGTTGTTGTTGTTCGGTTTCTTGCAGTTATTTGACAAGCATCGGTGAAATGTTCACCCCACCACAAATGCCACACGGTTGCCTAATTTGGCTTACTGCATTCACATTTGGTTGCCTTTGTTGTTGACCCAAAGCTAACTGTCTCACCAAAGAAGTTAACTCGTTAGCTTGTTTTCCAATCTATGTGTATCGGCCAGCTAGCTATGGAAGCTTCATTCACATGTTTGAAAGAGGTGGAATTTCTGGAACTAAACTGCTGGGAATTCTCAGCCATGTTTGCAATCAAATATCTTGCAGCAGCCGGTGTCTTGTCCATCAAAGCTCCACCACTTGCTGCATCTATCATATTTCTCTCCATAGGCATGAGTCCTTCAAAGAAGTATTGAATGAGGAGTTGTTCAGTTATTTGATGGTTTGGACATGTAGAGCATAGCTTGTTGAATCTCTCCCAATACTCATATAAGGTTTCTCCCTGCAGTTGTCTTATCCCACTTATATCTTTCCGGATAGTCTGCAGTCCTAGAGGGAAGAACTTCTCTAAAACCTTCTTTTCATGTCATTCCATGTAGTAATAGGTATTGGTTGAAGATACAACCAATCCTTTGCAGCGCCGTCTAGTGAGAATGGAAATGCCTTCATTTTAACAGCTTCTTCAGGAACATCATGAGGCCTCATAGTAGAACAAACCACATGAAACTCCTTAAGATGTTTATGTGGATCTTCACCTGCAAGTCCTAGAAACTTAGGCAACAAATGAATCAGCCCAGATTTTAATTCATAGTTAACAACACCTTCTGGTATGGGAAATTGGATACACAAGGGCTGATAATTGATATCAGGTGTAGCCAATTCCTTGAGAGTTCTTTCAAGTGGATTTGCCATATTTTCAACAACAGAATCAAGGTTAGAATCACAGTGAGAAGTGTGGTTTCTACTCCTATTTTGATTTCTCAGCCTATGAATTGTTCTTTCAATTTCAGGATCGAATTTTAGTGAATTATCTATGTTAGATCTGGTCATATACTACACAAACTTAGAACAACTAACAGCAAGAATATCTAGAGAAGAGCTAGAATCTATGCAGGAACTCAACAAAACAGTCAATACCTATACTAGAAACAACAACCACTATATGAATTTATGATTAGTCTATACAATTGTAATATTCACACAAGATTTATATACATGAGAAGTGATAATTCTAAACTGAATGATGCATGTCCCCGGCAACGGCGCCATTTTGATAACCACTGTCGAATGACTACCAAAAGCTAGATTTATCCCCAATTAAATTTGTAATATAGAAGGAATCAACCTAGGTCATTTCTCTGAAGACATACATACATTCAATTCAGAATTGCTCACTATTAGGAGGGGGATTTTCATGAGTTAATGCAGCAAAACTTAAACGGAATAGAAAATACAAAACTGAATGAAGAACTAAAGATAGAATTAGAATTTAAACATAGAGCAACGAAGTGTAAATTGAAGCAATGAATGATAAATGCAGAAAATGAACAGTAGCGTAAATCTTGAGGAGAATTAGGAATTGAGAATAGAATGGAGAAATGTAAACTAAAACAATGAATTAAGCAAATTGAAACAATGCATTAAGCGAGAAGAGAAGTGCGTAAAAGAATCAAGCACAGAGCATAAAGTGTGAAAACCTAAACGATCAAGAACGAATTATAGAGCGTAAATGTAAATTGAACCAGAGATCTATTGCAGAATTGAAGAAGAATTGAGATCAAAGAACTGAATTCAAGTGTTGCAGTAGCTACAGTTGTGAGGAGAAATTGAATACATGAACATTGAAAATGAAGAAGTAAAGCATGAGAAGAATAGAGAACAGAGAAGAACGAAACGAGAGAAGAGAGAATTGTGCAATCACACAACTCAAACTTCCACAAGAAGCTAGAAAACAAAATTATTAAAAGTTCTTCTTCAATTAAAAACAGCTATATATAGCAGGAGAAACGCGCCACCACTAAGTAGAAACGCGCCGCTCGCGGCGTTTTACATAAGAAGCGCAGTGAAACGCGCCCATTCGCGCCCGGCGCGCCCGCGCGCCTGGATGGCATTGAAACGCGCCCTGGCGCGTTTTTGCCGCAAGCAGGTGTAAAACGCGCCCCCCTGGCGCGCCCTGGCGCGCGCGCGTCTGCAGATTTGCGCCCTGGCGCGTTTTGACAGCACGTGAATAGTGATTTCGCAACTGCTTGAGTTCTTTCACTAAAATGGGCATAACTTCTTCCACAGATATTGTTTTGAGCTCTGGTTTTTTGCAAATGAAAGAGGTTTGATAGAGCTACAACTCTCATGAAGACACGAAGAGCCAATTCGGAGTGCAAATTGAGTGAAAGCTGGGCTCAAATGGAGGTGCTCCCTTGACTTGAGCTTCAACTTCTCTTCCTCTTGTTGACTTGCACTCTAAGTCCTCATCTCAGATCTTGGGTCTTCCATTCCAGGCTTCCATTCTAGCATTCAATCTCCTCCCTGCTCCTATCTCTTCTTCATTCCTCAAAGTTCTAGAAACGACTGCACAAGAATCAATATAGAGTGTGTAGGGGTAGCATTCCCGACTGCGACAGCTCCAGTAGTGCTCGCTCCAGCAGCAGAATCTCCGACAGATGCAGCTAGCACACTGGCAGCTCGGGCAGTAGCATCTTCAGTAGTACTAACTGCAGTAGTAGTGTCTGTAGGGGTAGCATCCCCGACAACGACAGCTCCAGCAGTGCCAGCTCCAGCAGCGGTATCTCCGACAGGTGTAGCTAGTCCACCGACAGCTTGAGCAGTAGCATCTCAAGTAGTACTACCTTGATAGTTTCTCGTAGAGGCAAAGATCCCGGTGAGGATAGCTACAACGCTTCCCAATCCAGCTACTGGTCTCTCCCAAGCAGTCTGGCTGTCCACCTGCACTCGGGCCGAAGCATCTCCAAGTCGTACTACCCGCGCATTAGTTCCTCAGTGGCAAAGATCCCCAGGGGATAGCTGACGTTCCCACTCCAAGAAGAAGTATCTTCGACCCAGTGCCGGCTCGTCCGGCGGCGGCTCGAATGAAAGAGCATCTTCAATGAGTACTACCTGTAGTAGTAGTTTCTGTAGGAGTAGCAACCGAGATAGCGACTCAGCTCCGGGCAAGGTGCGCTCTCGGAATGCGGTATCTCCCGACAAAAAGTGCGCTCTTCCGGCGGCTCGAACATTAGCATCTTCAATAGTACTACCTGCAGTAGTAGTTTCTGTAGGTGTAGCATCCCCGACAGCGACAGCTCCGGCAGTGCCCGCTCCAGCAGCGTTAACTTCGACAGGTGCAGCTCATCCAGCGGCACCTTGAACATTAGCATCTTCAGTAGTACTAACTTATGTAGTAGTGTTTCTAGGGGTAGCGTTCCCGACAGCGAAAAATCCATTGTGCCCGCCCCAGCAGCGGTATCTCCGACAGGTGCAGCTCGTCCAGCGACAGCTCTAAAATTAGCATCTTCTGTACTACTACCCGTAGTAGTAGTTTCTGTAGGGGTAGCATCCCCGACAGTGACAAATCCAACTGTGCCCGCTCCAGCAGCGGTATATCTGACTGGTTCAACTCGTCCAGCGGCAGCTCGAATAGTATCATCTTCAGTAGTACTACCTGCAGTAGTAGTTTATATAGGGCTAGCATCCCCGACAGCGAAAAATCTGATAATGCCCGCTCCAGCAACAGTATATCCAACTGGTTCAACTCGTCCAGTGGCAGCTCGAACAATATCATCTTCAGTAGTACTACCTGTAGAAGAAGTTTCTATAGGGGTAGCATCCCGACAACAGCAGCTCACGGCGATGCACGCTCCGCGTGATATGCTCCAGGCAGTCGGCTTACTTGTCGCGGCTGGAACAATATCATCTTCGGTAAATGCGTACTACTGCCGGTAGTAGTTTACGTAGGGTTAGCATCCTGACAACGCGGCTCGAGGCGGTGCCGCTCCGGCGTGCGGTATATCGACGAGTGCGGCTCGTGTGGCATCTCGAACATTATTATCTTTAGTAGTACTACCTGCAGTGGTAGTGTGTATAGGGGTAGCATTCCCAGTAGGATAGCTACGACAGTTCCCACTCCGGCCCGGTATCTCCCAAGTCAAGTGCGGCTCGTCCACCAGCCGGCTCGAACAATAGCATCTCAGTAGTACTACTTACGTAGGGGTAGCATCCCCGGAGATAGGCTACGAGTTCCCACTCCGATAGCGGTATCTCTCAGACGGAGTGCGGCTCGTCTGGCGGCGTGGAATAATAACATCTTCGAGTTGTACTACACCGCAATAGTAGTCTCTATAGGGTAGCATCCCCACGACAACGGCCCTCGAGCGGTGCCGCTCAGCAGCGGTATCTCAGAAGCGGGTGTAGCTCGTCCCGATCAAAGCTCGAGCGATGCGCATCTTCGGTGGTACTACACAGTAGTAGTGTCTGTGGGGAGTAGCATCCCGGCCAGCTGGCAGCCTCGGCGGTGCCAGCTCCATGACGATATCTTTGGCGAATTGTAGCTCGTCCGGCGGCGGATCGTCCAACGGCACGGTCGAATAGTAGCTCATTGGTAGTACTACTGTAGTAGTAGTTTTTGTAGGGTAGCATCCCCGAAGCGAGGAACGGCTCGAGCATTGGCCTCTCTGCGGCGGTATCTCTCGACGGATGCGGCTAGCCCTTTGGCGGCTCGGGGCGATATCATCTTGATAGTACTAAGCTGCGGTAGTAGTGTCTGTAGGGATAGCATTCCATGCGGACGACTCGATAGTGCTCAACTCCATGGCGGTATCTCCCGGCAATTAGAAGCTAGTCCGGCGGCTCGACGATGGCATCTCCAAGTACTACTACTGTAGTAGTAGTATCGATAGGGTAAGCATCCCCGATAGGGATAAATGCCTACTCGACGGTTCCCATTCCGGCAGTATCTCAGACCCAGTGGAGCTGCAAATCAGCGGCATCTCGAACGGTGGTATCTTGGTGAAGTCTACCTATAGTAGTAGTTTTTGTAGGGGTAGCATCCCAGAGATAGCGACTGACTCTCGGCGTGCCCGCTCACTGGCTGCGGTATCTCCGAACCAGTCTGGCCTCTCTTCGGCTCGAACATTAGCATCTTCGGTAGTACTACCTGCAGTAGTAGTTTCTGTAGGGGTAGCATCCCCGGTAGGGATAGCTACGACTCCCTCCCACTCCAGCCAATGTATGTCCCAAGAGTGCGGCTAAATCCATCGGCCGGCTCGGGTAGTAGCATCTCAAGTAGTACTACCTGCAGTAGTAGTTTCTGTAAGGGTAGCTGATAATCACTGTCGAATGACTATCAAAACCTAGATTTATCCCCAATTAAACTTGTAATATAGAGGAATCAACCTAGGTCATCTCTCAGAAGACATACATACATTCAATTCGGAATTGCTCACTATTAGGAGGGGGATTTTCATGAATTAATGCAACAAAACCTAAACGGAATAGAAAATACAAAACTGAATGAAGAACTAAAGACAGAATTGGAATTTAAACATAGAGCAGCAGCGAAGTGTAAATTGAAGCAATGAATGATAAATGCAGAAAATGAACAGTAGCGTAAATCTTGAGGAGAATTAGGAATTGAGAATCGAATGGAGAAATGTAAACTAAAACAATGAATTAAGCTAATTGAAACAATGCATTAAACAGAAGAGAAGTGCGAAAAAGAATCAAGCACAAGAAGCATAAAGTGTGAAAACCTAAACGATCAAGAACAATTATAAAGCGTAAATGTAAATTGAACCAGATTTATTGCGTAATTGAAGAAGAATCAAAGTCAAAGAATCGAATTCAATTGTTGCAGTAGCTACAGTTGTGAGGAGAAATTGAATACATGAAGATTGAAAGTGAAGAAGTAAAGCATGAGGAGAAGAGGGAACAGAGAAGAGTGAAACGAGAGAAGAGAGAATTGTGCAATCGCACAATTTAAACTTGTACAAGAAGCTAGAAAACAGAATTATGAGAAGTTCCCTTCGATTCGCGCCCAACCAGAGATTTATTGCAGAATTGAAGAAGAATCAAAGTCAAAGAACTGAATTCAATTGTTGCAGTAGCTACAGTTGTGAGGAGAAATTGAATACATGAAGATTGAAAGTGAAGAAGTAAAGCATGAGGAGAAGAGGGAACAGAGAAGAGTGAAACGAGAGAAGAGAGAATTGTGCAATCGCACAATTTAAACTTGTACAAGAAGCTAGAAAACAGAATTATGAGAAGTCCCCTTCGATTCGCGCCCAAACAACCATATATAGCAGTAAAAATGCGCCACACACTTAAGAGAAACGCGCCCTGGCGCGTTTTGAGTGAAGAGGAGGGCATGAGCGTGCCACCCTGGCGCGCCCTGGCATGTTTTGGTCGCAAGGAATGCATGAGCGCGCCACCCTGGCGCGCCTTGGCACGTTTTGGCCGCAAGGAATGCATGAGCGCGCCACCCTGGCGCGCCTTGGCACGTTTTGGCCGCAAGGAATGCATGAGCGCGCCACCCTGGCGCGCCTTGGCACGCTTTGACAGGTGAAGATGCACCATTTGGCTTACTTTGATCTTGATTTGAGCTTACATCCTTGTTCTTCTTGATGACATCTTCATCTTATGTCCATAGCTTTCATTCAAAGCTTCTATGTTCTCTTCAATGAACCTTCTTCATTCCTCGTAGTTCTAAAAGCGACTGCACAAGAATCAATATAGAATCATAAGAACTTATGGAATTTTAACTATTATTTACTACTGCTACTAAAATATACCTTCAACACAATATCTACGATAAACTACCAAAATATGACACATATGACAGCTAATTGAACCGAAAACAAAGTAAAGAAAATGTATATAAAATGGATTATCAAATACCCCCACACTTATTCTTTTGCACTCCGGTGCAAAACTTACTAAAAGAAGAGTTGATGCTATGTGAACTGAACCAATTCCAGTTGAGCCACAGATGCATATAAAGAGAAAGGGACAAAATTCAGAGCATCAAGATCAACAACGATTCATAAGTCTAAGGTGCATCCAGAACAAACAATTTGACAAGTTGAGTTAAAGAATGAATTCAAAGTGATAGAACCTCACAAGTCAGTGTTTCCTCTTGACTCTCAAGTGTTTTAGGCTTGTATGTGCACTCAAACACATCATGCAAGCTAGCACTACTAGATTTTTACAAGCCTCTAATTTCAATAACTTGAGACACATGCAATTAAAGATCAAAAGGTCTTTATTAAGCTTGTAATGGGGCCAAGGTGAAGGTGGGATAAGAGAAGGATTATTTAGGCTAATAACCAAGAGAAAAGAGGAGCAATGGGGAATAAATCTAATAAGCATGAAGATTACCCTCCTAGCATTTACCTCTTTTTGGCTTCCTACTTATTTCCATCTTGGATTTTCATTTCCTTCTTTTTCTCTTTTTCTCTTTTCTTTCTTTTGCTTTCTTATAACTTTTGGTGCTTTCTTTTCTTCTTTCTTTTGCTTTCTTTTTTTTTTCTTTTCTAGATTTCCTTCTTTGCAGCTTTTGGTATTTTATTCTTTGTATCTTTTTCTGTATATATATATAGATATATTTTTCTGTGTATTTGTTTTCTTTTGCATAACCAATGCCAATCCATTTACTAACTTCACATACTAGAATTGTCCTAAAGGGTTATACCCCCACACTTATTCCCACACTTATTTAGAACTTATTCCCAAAACAATTCCAAAGCTCCTTTAGTCCCTAAGGTTAGGGGACATCATTGTTTTTCATTTTTCGGCTTGTAATGAGCTTGAAATTGAAGAAAGGGATATACAGGCTCAAAGGGGGATAACAAGGGACAGATATGTAAGGTAGGCTCATTTGGCTAGTGGCTTAAGAAGAAAATTGCCTAAATCATTTCAATAATGCATGTGATCAAGAAATATCAGCCAGAGTCAAGGAAAAATCTAGAGCAACTAACAAGATGAGTGTAGTCACACAAGAAAGAAATTTGAAGGAAAGAATAGTTCCTCCATATAAGGCTCAAACTCTCACAAGGTTTATTTTCTATCACAAATCATCCAAACTTCAGTTTCAGGTCAATTGCAAATCAAGGATGCACAAATAGGTCATAAGAAAATTGAACATCTATCAACTAAAAATGTTTGTAACTTTCGTACTTTATACACCTATGACTTCAAAGAAAAAGGTATGTTTCACATTTATCATTATTTTTTTTTTCATATATGTATTTTTTTCTTTCAACAATCAAACAGAGCAAAAATGCAATGCAAAACATAACAAAGAAAATATTCACACAATCCCCCCCACACTTGAAATTTGCATTGTCCTCAATGTAACATAAAGTGCATCAATGAAGTCAACTGCAATTCAAGATAGAAAGGGAATAGAAAACTCCGTAATTATTTCCTAATTACTTCTTATCACTTTCTAATTACTTCCTAATTACAGAAGATGGATAGACAGGAAATGAATGAAAATAGAACGGAAAAGAGTGGAGGGAGAAAAGAAAATTCCCTCGACCGCTCAGAGCAGCAATGATGGGTGCAAGCGGTACCAACTCTTGCTCTATGGCTGTTCAATGGTGCTTTCCTGATCATGCTTCAGGTTGCCCATTCACCATGAATCTGCCTTTGGTACCTACCAAAATAAACATCCACCAGGATCAAATATCATCCAATCATCTACAACTATATGTAAATCATTATTAATTAATGCAGATGATTGGTGATGCAGATATGTTCTATAGTTAGTGCATGGTGGTGGTAGGAAAAATTTGAACGCCATAATTATAATCTTCCATTTGTTCATTTTAATCTTGACATCCAATTTGAACAAATTAAATGTTTCACTTAATCTAAAGCACAAACTAAAGCATATGGAATATTGAACATCAATATCAACAACAAGATTTAAAAGAGAGAGTAAAGGGTTAGAGTGTATCAAAGTATTAAGGTCATCCTTTACTCCATCTACAATATGTGTAGACACTGGTTCGCCACTAAGTGTAGGAATTTGCATTTGGACCTCCATTGATGACCTCTCTAATGATCTAGAAGAATATGCAACATCATAAGAGCAAAAGTCATTAGGAACAACTAAGAGGTCTAAATTAGCAAACTCAATTATACTCCAAGCTTTAATTCCAAAAGTATCTAAAGTGAAACAATTAGTGTTGTTCATATTTTTGCAAGGAGAAAGAGTATGAAATGGTAAAGAAAGCTTCCCTAGTGGTTGCTTTAATTTCTTGGATGCTTCATTCTCTTCACAATGTGAGCTCCAAGGGAACTTGATGGACAATTCTCCACTAGGTACCAAGACATGAGGATTCCTGTGAGGGGGAGGGTCTGAAACAACTTGCATTTCTTCTTTAGAAATTACTCCTACATCACATATAAAATGAAAATCAGTAGAAACAGAGGAAGGATTAACATAAACAACTAAATCATCACATGTTTCCTTCTCTTGTCTATCTGTGACTCTTCTTTCTTCTATGTCTTGTTCTTTCAATTCTTGATCTTGCAGCTCTTTCTCTTTACATATAACCTCCATGGAATTTTTCCTTTGTAGCTGTGCAGATTCCACCAATTGCATACCAGACCCCAAATTGATATCACTCACCATCTTACCATCAACATTCATATCAGAGTTGGCTTGTGAGGGTAGACTGATGGGTGCTTGAGGTTGGCTCTGATTAATGGCATCAGATAACTGGCCCATATGAGTTTGAAGAGTCTCAAAACTGGCCTTAGTTATCTGTTGAAGTTGCATGTTGTTGATGGCCATCTGCTTAATTAATTCTTCCAAGGAAGGTTGTGGTTGGGCTAGTGGTGGTGGTGGTGCAACATGCTGAAACGATGGTGGTATGGCCTTAGTTATCTGTTGAAGTTGCATGTTGTTGATGGCCATCTGCTTAATTAATTCTTCCAAGGAAGGTTGTGGTTGGGCTAGTGGTGGTGGTGGTGCAACATGTTGAAACGATGGTGGTATATAATGATTGGACTGTTGCTGCCAATCTGGTGTCGGATGGGAATATTCATGTGAATGCTGATAGTTCTGATCTCCCCATCCAAGACTGTAGGAGCTAGAATAAGGATCGTATTGCTGCTGAGGCGTGCCCCAAGGATCATTGAAACATTCCTCTTGCTGCCAATACTCCCCAATATTCCTATTATCCATATTAGCCAAACCAAAATGTACCTGCCACCATGGAAATACACCAAAGATGCACTAGAACAATAGAACAGAACAACACCGCAAGAAAGTTTTTTTTTATTTTTTTATTTTTTTTTTCAGTACAAACAACTACTATTACATGGAATTATGGTTAGTCTATACAATTGCAATATTCACAAACAATTTATATACATGAAAGGTGATAATTCCAAATCAAAAACAACAACTATTATATGGAATTATGGTTAGTCTTTACAATTGCAATATTCACAAACAATTTATATACATGAGTGGTGATAATTCCAAATCAAATGACGTATGTCCCCGGCAACGGCGCCATTTTGATACTCACTGTCGAATGACTATCAAAAGCTAGATTTATCCCCAATTAAACTTGTAATATAGAGGAATCAACCTAGGTCATCTCTCAGAAGACATACATACATTCAATTCGGAATTGCTCACTATTAGGAGGGGGATTTTCATGAATTAATGCAGCAAAACCTAAACTAATAGAAAATACAAAACTAATGAAGAACTAAAGACAGAATTGAATTTAAACATAGAGCAAATGAAATAAGTGTGAATTGAAGCAATGAATGATAAATGCAGAAAATGAACAGTAGCGTAAATCTTGAGGAGAATTAGGAATTGAGAATAGAATGGAGAAATGTAAACTAAAACAATGAATTAAGCTAATTGAAACAATGCATTAAACAGAAGAGAAGTGCAGAAAAAAGAATCAAGCACAGTAGCATAAAATGTGAAAACTTAAACGATCAAGAACAGAATTATAAAGCGTAAATGTAAATTGAACCAGAGATTTATTGCAGAATTGAAGAAGAATCAAAGTCAAAGAACTGAATTCAATTGTTGCGTAGAGGCTATTGTGAGGAGAAATTGAATACATGAAGATTGAAAGTGAAGAAGTAAAGCATGAGGAGAAGAGGGAACAGAGAAGAGTGAAACGAGAGAAGAGAGAATTGTGCAATCGCACAATTCAAACTTGTACAAGAAGCTAGAAAACAGAATTATGAGAAGTTCCCTTCGATTCGCGCCCAAACAGCCATATATAGCAGTAAAAATGCGCCACACACTTAAGAGAAACGCGCCCTGGCGCGTTTTGAGTGAAGAGGAGGGCATGAGCGTGCCACCCTGGCGCGCCCTGGCATGTTTTGGTCGCAAGGAATGCATGAGCGCGCCACCCTGGCGCGCCTTGGCACGTTTTGGCCGCAAGGAATGCATGAGCGCGCAACCCTGGCGCGCCTTGGCACGCTTTGACAGGTGAAGATGCACCATTTGGCTTACTTTGATCTTGATTTGAGCTTACATCCTTGTTCTTCTTGATGGCATCTTCATCTTATGTCCACAGCTTTCATTCAAAGCTTCTATCTTCTCTTCAATGAACCTTCTTCATTCCTCGTAGTTCTAAAAGCGACTGCACAAGAATCAATATAGAATCATAAGAAATTATGGAATTTTAACTATTATTTACTACTACTACTAAAATATACCTTCAACACAATATCTACGATAAACTACCAAAATATGACACATAAGACAGCTAATTGAACCGAAAACAAAGTAAAGAAAATGTATATAAAATGGATTATCAGTAGCATCCCCGGTAGGGATAGCTACGACAGTTCCCACTCCAGCAGCGGTATCTCCGTCAAGTGCAGCTCGTCCACCGGCAGCTCGGGCAATAGCATCTCAAGTAGTACTACCTGTAGTAGTAGTTTCTGTATGGGTAGCATCCCCGGTAGGGATAGCTACGACAGTTCCCACTCCAGTAGCGGTATCTCCGACAGGTGCAGCTCGTCTAGCGGCAACTTGAACAATAGCATCTTCAGTAGTACTACCTGTAGTAGTAGTTTCTGTAGGGGTAGCATCCCCGACAGCGACAGCTTCGGTAGTGCCCGCTGTAGTAGCGCTATCTCCGACAGTGCGGCTGTCCAAATAAGCAAATTTCGAACAAGATCATCTTGAGTAGTACTACCCGCAGTAGTAGTTTTCGAAAGGGTAGCATCCCCGACAACATACTCGCAAAGGCTCGCTCCAACAAATGGTATCACCGACAGTGCGGCTCTGTCAATGGCAGCTCGAACATTAGCATCTTAAGTAGTACTACCTACAGTAGTAGTTTCTGTAAGGGAAGCATCCCCGACAGCAACAGCTTCGGCAGTGCCCGTTCCAGCAGCGGTATCTCCGACAAGTGCAGCTTGTCCAGCGGCAGCTCGAATATTAGCATCTTCGATAGTACTACTGCAAGTAGTTTCTGTAGGGGTAGCATCCCCGACAGCGACAACTTCGGTAGTACCAGCTCCAGCAGCGCTATATCTGATACGTGTGGCTCGTCCAGAGGCAGCTCGAACAGTAGCATCTTCAGTTGTACTACCTGTAGTAGTAGTTTCTGTAGGGTTAGCATTCCCGACACTGACAGCTCCGGCAGAGCCCGCTCTAGCAGTGGTATATCAGAAAGGTGCAGCTCGTCCAGCGGCTGCTCGAATAGTAGCATCTTCAGTAGTACTACCTGCAGTAGTAGTTTCTATAGGGGTAGCATCCCCGACGCGACAGCTCTGGCAGTGCCCGCTCCAGCAGCGGTATCTCCGACTGTTGGTCTGTTGAATCTAGAGGGGGGGTGAATAGATTCAAGTTCTATATGTTCAATTTTAGCCTTTATCAAATTCTTTCCCGATTCAATTTTATCTATGTTAAGAATAACAGTTCAGAGAGATAGCAGCGGACATAGAAAGAAATTGATACGCCTTTTCAAAACTCCTTAAGGATGAATCAGTAAAAGCAATTGTAAAGCGATAGATTTAGATAAAGATAAGAGATAAGGTAGAGAGAAAGTTTGGATAGAGATTTATCCTGGTTCGGCGTCCAGCCTACGTCCAATCCCAACCCAACAACTGTTGCGATCGGTTTCCACTATAATGATTTCTTGTGTCTAATACAAACACACTGCACAAACACAAACAAAATCAAAATAACCAAATGACATGTTCTTCTCCTAAGAACATATCTCTCTAATTCTTGAATCCTTCAAGAATCACCTTTGAGAGCACCTCTCTCAAATTCCTTAACTCTTCTTCTAGAGAACAATTTTCTCTTAAGAGTTTTAAACAAAAACAAATACAAAACAAAATAAAGACCAGTAAAGATTACACCTGATGTGTATGATCTGATCAAGATTATAACCAAGTATTCAATCCTTCACACACTCTTCATCTCTAGAGAAAATCTTTTGAAATCTTGAAGAGAACTCTTAGAACTTGTGTTCTTTGTAAACTCAATTTTTCGCTCTTCCTTTCTTCTTGAAAAAACTCAAAGATTTCTCTTGTTGAAAATCAATTCTAAGAGGTTTCAATTTAAAGCAGTTTAAAATCTTCTTGAGATAAATTCTGGTGTGGGTAATCGATTACTAGAATGTGGTAATCGATTACTCTAGAGAGTTTTAGGCTCCTCTGTTATCTCAAGCACGAGGTAATCGATTACTAGGATGTAGTAATCGATTACTCCAGAGAGTTTTAGAATTCCCTGATTTCTCAAACTGTTGGTAGTCGATTACTGATATATGGTAATCGATTACTTCAGCTTAAAATCATTTAAAAAACAGTTTTCAACTTGTCAAATGAAAATAGGGTTTCCCAAACTTGCTCTAGCTTGATTCTCAGAGTAGATTCAACTTCTCTGTGAAGTGAAATTGAATAAAAACCACGCTCAAAGACTATTCTATAACAATCAATACAATTAAGCTCCTATTTACAATCTATCATTAAATTCAAGAGTACAAGTAGTTTCTGTAGGGGTAGCATCCCCAACAGCGACAAATCCGACAGTCCCCGCTCCAGCAGCGATATATCCGACAGGTGCAGCTCGTCCAAATGGCAAGCGGCTCGAACAAGATCATCATCTTCGATGAGTACTACCTGCGGTAGTAGTTTCGTAGAGGTAGCATCCCCGACAATGGCATACTCAAAGCGTGCCGCTCCAAAGCATGGTATCTCCGATTGTAGTTCGTCCAAATGGCAGCTCGAACATTAGCATCTTCAGTAGTACTACCTGCAGTAGTAGTTTCTGTAGGGGTAGCATCCCCGACAGCGATAGCTCCGGCAGTGCCCGCTCCAGCAGCGGTATCTCCGACAGGTGCAGCTCGAACATTAGTGTTGGTCCCGATGTTGAATCTAGAGGGGGGGTGAATAAATTCTAGTTCCCTACGTTCAATTTTATCTTTTCTCACTTTCTTTCCCGATTCAATTTTTTCTGAGTTACAAATAACAGTTCAGAGATTTAGCAGCGGACATAGAAGGAATTGTAAAGCGAGAAATACAGAGAAAGATAAGAGATCAGGTAGAGAGAAAGCTTGGACAGAGATTTATCCTGGTTCGGCGTTCGGCCTACGTCCAGTCCCAACCCAACAACTGTTAAGATCGGTTTTTCCACTATAATGATTCCTTGTGTCTAATACAAACACACTGCACAAACACAAACAAAATCAAAATAACCAAAACATATGTTCTTCTCCTAAGAACATATCTCTCTAATTCTTGAATCCTTCAAGAATCACCTTTGAGAGCACCTCTCTCAAATTCCTTAACTCTTCTTCTAGAGAACACCTTTCTCTTAAGAGTCTTGAACCAAAAACAAAATACAAAAACAAGATAAAGATCAGTAAAGATTACACCTGTTGTGTATGATCTGATCAAGATTATAACCAATGTATTCAATCCTTCACACACTTTTCATCTCTAGAGAAAATCTTTTTAAAATCTTGAAGAGAATTCTTAGAACTTGTGTTCTTTGTAAAAAAAGTTTTTCGCTCTTCCTTTCTTCTTGAAAAAACTTAAAGATCTCTCTTGTTGAAAATCAAATCAAAGAGGTTTCAATTTAAAGCAGTTCAAAAACTTTTTGAGATGAATTCTGGTGTGGTAATCGATTACTCCAAAGATATTTTGCCTTCTCTGTTATCTCAAGCACGAAGTAATTGATTACTAGGATGTGGTAATCGATTACTCCAGAGTGTTTTGGGCTTCCCTGTTTTCTCAACCTGTTGGTAGTCGATTACTGATTACTGATATATGGTAATCAATTACTTCAGCTTAAGAACATTTTAAACAACAGTTTTCAACTTTTCAAAACAAAATAGGGTTCCCAAACTGCTCTACCTTGATTCTCAGAGTAGATTCAACTTCTCTGTGAAGCAAGATTGAATAAAAACCACACTCAAAGCCTATTCTAAAACAATCAATACAATTAAGCTCCTATTTACAATCTATCATTAAAATCAAGATTACAAGTAGATCAAAACTAAAAACAAGAGACGACTTCTTCAGCTTCAAGTCCAACAATCTCCCCCTTTTTGGTTTTGATGTACCAAATCATAGTGTAGTCGAGAATCTAGCGGCTTTGATGTGTCCTGCAATGTTAGTATCTTTTTTTTTTTTCATACAGCTTATAGATAATATACAATCCATATCACTTTTCAATTTACAGAAATATTATGGCATCTAAGTAATCAATTGCAAAGAAATTAAATCTAGTGCTATTACAGTAATCCATAATTGTTCAAATTTTAATGATCTGCTCCCCCTAAGTAAAATACTTAAGAAATTACAGATTCAAACAGTTCAAAGATAATTCAAATATCATCAAATGAAAACATGAAAGAAAACATATAATAATAACTACACTTTTACTACTCACCCTATTTGGTATATCAAATAAGATTATGAAAGGTAGAGTTGAAGTTACTAATCTGAGTCATCTTGGTTGAGTCTTTCCATGATTGTCTCCATCAGATCCTTCATCTCCAGGAAGTGCAAGTCTTGACGCTTTCCTAGATCATCTATCTTTTTGTTGACAGTTTCTTCTAATTCATCCAATCTGTCAATCATGATGGATTCAAATCGTGATTTTGGAATGTACTCTCCAGATGCAAGGTTGTCTTCATCTTCATCTTCATTTTGTGCTCCTTCCTCGATCTTCTTGTGGATTTGCTTGTTGTTCTTCTCTCGTGATCCATCCTCCTCGATTTTGATCAGCCTCATCATCTTCAAGGCTCAGTCACTGATCATGTGGACATCTTTGACTAATTCTCTGGATTCATCAATCGTATCAATCTGAAAAATTTCAATTAGTCTAGAAATAAACAGAGAATATGGACATTTATTATCTAAAAGTCTTCTAGTCTTCAGCATGTTGTCCATTATGATGTGAGTCCAATCCACTTGAATTCCATTCTTCAGTGCTGCCATGAGTATCATGTCATCTTCACTGATTTGTGCATGATTTGCTCCTCTAGCGGCTAAGATCCAACAAATGGTGTAGTGTAGTAGCCTATCATCAGCAGTTAGGCCTCCAATGTTGTATGTCACCTTTTTGCCTTGTGATCTCCTTGAATTCCTTTCGTCTTCCCAATTATGTGGGTTCATCAGCATGCTCATGTAGAAGGTGTCCTTTTGTAGATCAAATCCTTTCTCTCGGAGTTTGTCTACATGTGCCACGATTCCTTCTTTCCTGATACCAGCAATTTGAAGAAAATGTGCAGGGGTTAAGGTTATTTTAATACCCTTAATTTCAGAACTTACAGTCATTCGCTCCATGTTTGGTTTGAGATTTGAATAGAAGACTCGAACCAAATCCGGGTAGATAAAGCCTTTCATTCCTACAAATCTCTCCAAATGTTGTTGCCTCAGGTAGGTTTGGAAAGTAAAACTTTGACTATCTAGCCATTGTAGGTCTAGAATCTTTGGCGGAACAAGACCTTTATTTGCGAAATCCAGATTGAATCTTGTTTCTTGTCCTTTGGTAGGGAACCAACGGTTGACCGCAGATTCAGGTGGAGGAGGTTGAGCTATTTCCGGTTGAGCCGGTGAAGTAGGTTTCTTCCTTTTGGAGGATTCTCCTACCTTTTTCTTGCCTTTTATCTCTTTTTGAGAGTATCTATTGGCTCTCATCTTGATTCTTTTTCCCTTTCCTTGTTCTTCCGTGGTTGTTGAGAGAGAGAGGGAGTGATTTCTTAGGGTTTTGGAGGAAGAAGATGAATAGTTAATTGTAGGGTTTCACCTGCACTTCTTATAAGAGAGAAAAAGCCCAAGAAATTAGTCCAAGAACGAGGTAATAGATTACCAGCAGTTGGAAATCGATTATCTCAGTTCCTTATATAGAGAGAAGAAGAAAATCAAGAAAAACAGTCGTGGTAATCGATTACTTCATTCCGGTAATTGATTACTCCAGAGCAATTTTCAAAAACTTTAAAAACTGATTTCTGTGGTAATCGATTACTACAGTGCCAAATCCTTCTCAAAATGAAATTGATTCGAAGTAATCGATTATCTTTCTTTGGTAATCGATTATTTCTATCAGAAAAAGGTTTTCTTTGAAAAATTTTCACAAAAACAATTTTATGGATGAGTGTAATCAAGTAGAAGGGTTTAGTTTAGATGTTCCTCACTTAAAATGCCGAGGTTTGATCTAAGTTTGTAAAACCTTTCTTTTGGTAATGCCTTGGTAAAAATATCTGCTAATTGATTTTCTGTATCTATGAATTCGATGTCACAATCTCCTTTTTCGACGTGATCTTTGATGAAATGATGTCTGACTTCAATGTGTTTTGTTCTTGAGTGCAGTACAAGATTTCTTGTGATACTTATAGCGCTTGTGTTGTCGCATTTCAAGGGAATGTGATCTATCTTTAGCCCGAAATCTTCTAGTTGGTGCTTCAACCAAATTGCTTGAGCACAACAGCTTCCCGCAGCTACATATTCAGCTTCTACAGTTGACAGTGCTACACAAGCTTGTTTCCTGCTATGCCAAGATATTAAGCATTCTCCAAAAATGTGACATGTGCCACTAGTGCTTTTCCTATATGTTTTGCTACTTGCAAAATTAGAGTCACTGAAACCAACAAGTAATGGTGAGGTTCCTTTTGGATACCACAATCCACAACTTATAGTTCCTTTTAGGTATTTAAGAATCTTCTTTACTGTTAGCCAATGAGATTGCTTAGGTGTAGATTGAAATCTAGCACATAAACATACAACGTACATAATATCAGGTCTACTGGCTGTAAGATATAGTAAAGATCCTATAACTCCTCTGTATAAGGTAGTATCAACTTCATGACCTGCTTCATCAATCTCAAGATAAGTGTTAGTAGAAATAGGTATATTTGACACTTTACAGTTAATCATATCATATTTCCTGAGTAGTTCTTTAGTGTACTTAGCCTGGTGAATGAACGTGCCACCATCCATTTGTTTGATCTGGAGTCCTAGAAAGAAACTTAGTTCTCCTATCATGGACATGTCAAATTCTTCCTGCATATTGCTCACAAACTCTTCACAAAGTTGTTGGTTAGATGATCCAAAGATAATGTCATCAACATAAATTTGAACCAATAGAATGTAGGTAGATTTGTTCTTAATAAACAAAGTCTTGTCTACTTTACCTCTGTGGAATCCTTTTGATATGAGAAACTTACTCAATCTATCATACCATTGCCTGGGGGCTTGCTTCAACCCATATAAGGCTTTATGAAGTTTGTAAACATGTATAGGCCAAGTAGCGTCTGTGAAACCTGGTGGTTGTGCTACATAGACTTCTTCATTTATGTACCCATTTAGGAATTCACTCTTTACATCCATTTGGAATAACTTGAAGTTGTTGATGCATGCATAAGGTAGGAGTAGTCTTACTGCTTCAAGTCTTGCAACAGGGGCAAAGATTTCCTCAAAGTCAATTCCTTCCTTTGATTGTAGCCTTTTGCCACAAGCCTTGCTTTTTTTCTGACCACAACTCCATCTTCACTCAGTTTATTCTTGAATACCCATTTTGTGCCAATTATATTCATGTTGCCTTTGTCTGGAACAAGTTCCCAAACTCCATTTCTTCTTAACTGGTTAAGTTCTTCTTGCATAGCCATGATCCAAAATTCATTGCTCAAGGCTTCTTCTATCTTTGGAGGTTCAACCTGTGTGATACAAAAAGCGATATTATAGCAAAATAGATTCTGTGAGGATCTGGTAGTTACCCCCTTGTGAATGTCACCAATGACATTGTCAAGTGATAGGTTCCTAGGTGTCCTCGATTCTTTTGCTTGATCAGACACTAGGGTTGTTTGAGTTTGCTGATGCATATGATCAACTTCTATGCTTTCTTCACCTGTTTCATCATCATTACGTAGCAAGCTTTCCTTTTGGAAAGTGTTAGTTTCATCAAATCTAATATGGACAGATTCTTCAATGCACATTGTTCTTTTGTTAAAGATCCTATATGCTTTACTTGTATTTGAATAACCAAGGAAAATGGCTTCATCAGCCTTTGTATCAAATTTTCCAATAGGGTCCTTGCCATTGTTTAAAACATAGCATTTGCATCCAAAAACTTTAAAGTAAGAAATGTTTGGTTTACTGCCATAGAAAAGCTCATAAGGGGTTTTCAACAAAATGGGTCTTATAGAGACTCTATTGAGAACATAACATGTAGTGTTCACAGCATCAGCCCAAAAGTGTTTATGTTGGTCCCTATATGAATCTAGAGGGGGGGGTGAATAGATTCAAGTTCCCTTGTTAAAACTATTTCTCGCTTTTCCCGATTCAATTTTATCTTGTATTATCAGCAATGTACCAGAGATATAACAGCGGAAAGATACAGGAAAATATAATGCAAGAAATCAATGGAAAGTAAAGTCAAGGTATAGAGAAGAGAGTAGTCAGAGATTTATACTGGTTCGGCACTTGTCATAGCAGCAAGGTTCTTTGATTCAGTTATGGCTGTCACTGTAGGTTGCCACTTTCTATTCAATGATTTCAGAATCTTGACATTCACCTCTTCTTCTATGAAGTTCTTGCCAAGCCCTTTTAGATGGTTAATAATGTGTGTGAATCTCTTTTGCATTTCCATGATTGACTCTCCTTGGAGCATTCTGAAAGTCTCATACTCCTGAATGAGTGTGTTCTTCCTAGCTCTTCTTACCTCAGCAGTACCTTCATGGGTAACCTTGATAAGCTCCCATGCTTCTTTTGCTGTTGTGCAAGCAGATATCCTGAAAAACTCATCAGAATTCAAAGCAGAGTGTATGATATTCAAGGCCTTAGCGTCATTTTCAGCCTTTCTAATCTCATCCAAGTCCCATTCCTCAAAAGGTTTCTCTATTTCTTTTCCATTCTCTATTTTTATTGGAACTTTGTAGTCATTTACCACAGGCATGCGATACTTCGTGAATAGATTCCATAAAGATCTTCATGCGAACTTTCCAAAATGGATAGTTATCACCGCAGAACAATGGAGGTCTATTTATCGAAGCTCCTTCAGCGAAGGGTAAAAGATTACCAGCCATTATAGGGAACTAAGAAGGATTACTAGAGTGATTTACTAGTTAAAGCTCTTGATACCAATTGTTGGTCCCTATATGAATCTAGAGGGGGGGTGAATAGATTCAAGTTCCCTTGTTAAAACTATTTCTCGCTTTTCCCGATTCAATTTTATCTTGTATTATCAGCAATGTACCAGAGATATAACAGCGGAAAGATACAGGAAAATATAATGCAAGAAATCAATGGAAAGTAAAGTCAAGGTATAGAGAAGAGAGTAGTCAGAGATTTATACTGGTTCGGCTTTCGGCCTACATCCAGTCCCAACCCAACAATCTGTTGCGATCGGTATTCCACTATAATCTTGTGTTCAATACAATCACTTCTGCACAAACACAAACCAATCAAATACTCAAAACTCTCTATGTTCTTCACCTAAGAACATATCTCTCCAATTCTTGAATCCTTCAAGAATCTCCTTTGAGAGTTCCTCTCCCAAAACCTCTAACTCTTTTCTAGAGAACACCTTCTGCTTAAGAGTTTCAAACCAAAACAACAAAACAAAATAAAAGATAAAGATCGGTGAAGATTGCACTGTGTGTATGCTCGATCAAGATGATAAGCACGGTATTCAATCCTTCAAAACTTCCTTCACACACTATTCATCTCTTTGAGAAAATCTTTTTGAAATCTTTGAAGAGTGTTTTAAGAACTTGTAAAACCAGTGTTTTCTTTCTCTTCTTTCTTTTCTTTTTTTAAAACCATAAAAGATCTCTCTCTTCGAAATAAATCAAAGAGGCACCATTTAAAGTTGTTTCAAAACCATTTAGAGATGAATTCTGGTGTGGTAATCGATTACAGATGTTGGTAATCGATTACTACAGAGAAATTTGTCTTCCTCTGCATTTTAAGCACGAAGTAATCGATTACTATGGAGTGGTAATCGATTACTCCAGAGCAAGTTGAGTTCCCCCTGTTTTCTAAGTCATTGGTAATCGATTACAGCTCGGGGTAATCGATTATTTCACTTAAACCTTAAAACCAAAGTTTTTTTTAGTTCTTTTCAAAACAAAATGGGGCTCACAACTTCTCTAGCTCAAATTACAAGATTCAAGACAAGTTCTCTAAGGAATGATTGAATAAAAACTCACATTCAAAGCCTAAACTATAACAATCAATACATTTAAACTCCTATATACACTCTATCATAAAGATCAAGATTACATGTATATCAAACCTAAAACTAGGAAAGACTTCTTCAGCTTCAAGTCCAACAATCTCCCCCTTTTTGGTTTTGATGTACCAAATCTTGTGTAGTTGATCCTTTATGTAGATGATGATGGCTTTGATGTGTCCTGCAATGTTAGTGTTTTTCTTTTCCTTTTTCTATCACTTCTATTCAGCAATTCACATACAGTTATATGTACCATCCAACTCATGTCACAAATATCAATTCTCAGAAATATATAAAGACAATCATTTGCCGAAATTTAAAATCTAGTTATTACAGTCATCCAATAGTTTCAAATGTGTTAATCTGCTCCCCCTAAGTCAGATGCTTAGGTACAAACAGATTAAAAAAAACGATTACAAAAACTTCTAAAAAAAACAGTTCAAAACAGACTAAACAACTAAAAAACCATTAACTATACTACTCCCCCTATTTGGTATATCAAATCAAAAGAGAGAAGTAGAGACGAAGTTACTAGTCTGAGTCGTCATCATCCTGGTTGAGTCGTTCCATGATAGTCTCCATCAAGTCCTTCATTTCTAGGAAGTGCAGATCCTGTCGCTTTCCCAAATCATCAATGCGTTTGTTGACGGTCGCTTCCAATTCATCCATTCGGTCTATCATAATGGATTGAGCGAGAAGCTTGTGGAATGTACTCTCCCGAATTGTCTTCATCCATATCTTCATGATGTGCTTCCTCTTGCTCTTGTTGTGCTCCTTCATGCTCTTGTTGTGGAAAAGCCCGTTGTTCCTCTCTTGTGATCCATCCAACATCGGTTTTGATGAGTCTCATTTTCTTTAGTGCTCCATCCCCGATGACATGAACATCCTTGACTAATTCTCTTGCTTCATTAGTAGTGTCTATCTGAAAAATTTCAATTAGTCTAGAAATAAAGAGAGAGTAAGGACACTTATTATCAAGAAGTCTCCTTGTCTTGACATGTTGTCCATGATCACATGAGTCAATCTACTTGAATGTTGTTCTTCAAAGCGACAATGAGGATCATGTCTTCCTCGATCAAGGGCATGGTTTGCTCCTCTTGCGGCCAAGATCCAAATAAACGATGTAGTGAAGTAGCCGATCATCTGTGTGAGGCCACCAATATTATAGGTAACTTTCTTGCCCGATGCTCTTTTAGAATTTCTCTCCTCTTCCCGGTGTTGAGGTTCCTCGAGAAGGCTCGTGAAGAAGGAATCTTTTTGCAAATCAAACCCTTTCTCTCGAGCTTGTCTGCGCATGTGCTATAATCCCTTCCTTTCGAATTCCAGCAATATCCAAAAAGTGTGCAGGGGTTAGGGAGATTTTGATACCTTTGATTTCAGAGGTCACAGTTTGCCTCTCCATATTCGATTTGTGATTGGAGTAGAAAACTCGAACCAAATCTGGATAGATGAATCCTTTCATCCCTACAAACCTCTCCAAATGCTTCTGCCTCGAAGGTTTGGAATGTGAAACTACGATTGTCAAGCCATCCAAGGTCAAGTATTTTCGGAGGAACTAGACCCTTGGTCGCAAAATCCAGTTGAACCATGTCTCTTGTCCTTTTTTGAAGTGAACCACCGGTTGACTTGATACTTGTGGTTGTGGAGGAGGAATTTCCGGTCGTTTCTCGAGGTGGTAGGTTTCTTCCTCTTGGAGGATTCTCCCACCTTTTTCTTTCCTTTGATCTCCTCTTGGTATGTAGCGGTTTTCCTCATTTTGATTCTCTTACCTTTACCTTGTTCTTCCATTGTTGAGAGAGAAAACTAGGGTTTGGAGGAAGAAGATGAAGGGTTTAAGTAAGAGGTTGAGTGGTGAATTGAAGAGTCACACCTGTACTTCTTATAAAAAAGAGAACAAAGCCAAAAGATTAGCCCAAGAACGAGGTAATGGATTACCAATGAGTTGGAAATCGATTATCTCGGTTTCTTATATAAAGGGAAGAAAGAAAAAAAAACGAAAACGATCGTGGTAATCGATTACTGTAAATGGGTAATCGATTACTCCAGTAGATTCCTTAAAAACATTCAAAAGCATGTTCTGTGGTAATCGATTACTGCTCGTGGTAATCGATTACTCCCGAGTTTTCTCACAATTTTGAAAACAGGTGCTTTGGTAATCGATTACAGGTCGTGATAATCGATTATCTCGATCCCAAAGCCTTCCCAGTGAATTTCACATGAAGTAATCGATTATCCTCCTTGTAATCGATTATTTCTATCGAGAAGAAGGTTTTTTCAAAAAATTTTCACAAAAACGAGTTTTGGATAAGTGTAATCAAGTAAGAAGGTTTAGTTTAGATGTTCCTCACTCAATATACCGAGGTTTGATCTAAGTTTGTAGAACCTTTCCTTTGGTAATGCCTTTATAAATATATCTCGCTAATTGATTCTCCGTGTCTATGAATTCAATGTTACAATCTCCTTTTTTCGATGTGATCTCTAATAAAGTGATGTCGACTTCAATGTGTTTGGTTCTTGAGTGCGTACAGGATTCCTTGTGATACTTATTGCGCTTGTGTTGTCGCATTTCAAGGGAATGTGATCTATCTTTAGCCCAAAGTCCTCAGTTGGTGTTCCAACCAAATCGCTTGAGCACCGCAACTTCCATGACTACATATTACGCTTCTGCGATTGATAGTGCTACGCAGCTTGCTTTACTGCTATTCCAAGATATCAAGCATTCTCCGAAGATGTGACATGTGCCACTAGTGCTTTTCCTATCCGTTTTGCTACTGCAAAATCGAGTCAAACCAACAAGTAGTGGTGAGGTTCCTTTTGGATACCATAGTCCACACTTATTGTTCCTTTTAGGTATTTAAGAATCTTCTTCACTGTTGCCAATAAGAGATTGCTTAGGTGTAGATTGAAATCTAGCACATAAACATACGAGAAAACATGATATCGGAGTCTGATTGTTAGATAAAGTAAAGATCCTATAACACCTCTCTCGTATAGGGTAGTATCAACTTCATCCCCTTTCATCAATCTCAAGATAAGTGTTAGTAGAAATAGGTGTATTAGACATTTTGCAATTTGTCATATCATATTTCTTAAGAAGTTCTTTAGTATACTTAGCTTTGATGTATGAAAGTGCCACCTTCCATTTGCTTGATTTGAAGTCTAAGAAGAAACTCGGTTCTCCAATCATAGACATATCAAATTCTTCTGCATATCTTTCACAAACTCTTCACAAAGTTGTTGGTTAGATGATCCAAAGATAATGTCATCAACATAAATTTGAACCAATAGAATGTAGTCAGACTTGTTCTTAATGAACAAAGTCTTATCTACTTTACCTCTGTGGAATCCTTTAGATATGAGAAACTTACTCGATCTGTCATACCATTGCCTAGGGAACTGCTTTAACCCATACAAGGCTTTATGAAGTTTGTAGACATGTGTAGGCCAAGTAGCATCGATGAATCCTGGGGGTTGAGCTACATAGACTTCTTCATTGATATAACCATTCAAGAATGCACTCTTTACATCCATCCCAGTATAATTTGAAATTGTTGATGCAAGCATATGCCAGGAGTAGTCTAACGACTTCAAGTCTTGCAACGGGAGCAAAGGTTTCTTCAAAGTCAATCCCCTTCTTGTTGATTGTATCCTTTTGCCACAAGTCTTGCTTTGTTTCTGACCACAACTCCTTCTTCACTCAGTTTGTTCTTGAAAACCCATTTTGTACCTATGATGTTCATATTGCCCTTGTCTGGAACAAGTTCCCAAACTCCATTCCTTCTGAACTGGTTAAGTTCTTCTTGCATAGCCATGATCCAAAATTCATTGTTCAAGGCTTCTTCTATCTTTGGTTGGTTCTACACTCGTGACACAAAGGCGTATCATAGCAAAACAAGTTCCGTGAGGATCTAGTAGTTACCCCCTTGTGGATGTCACCAATGACATTGTCAAGTGATAGGTTCCTAGGTGTCCTCCACTCTTTTGCTTGTTAAGTACGAGTCAAGTTGAGTTTCTTGATGCTTGTTATCAATGTCCATGTTCTCTTCACCTGTGTCATCATCATCATGCGAGAAATCTTTCCTTTTGGAAAGTGTTAGTTTCATCAAATCTAATATGAGCAGTTCTTCAATGCACATGGTTCTTTTATTAAAGATTCTATATGCTTTACTGGTGTTTGAATAACCAAGGAAAATGGCTTCATCAGCCTTTGCATCAAACTTTCCAATAAGGTCTTTGCCATGGTTTAAAACAAAACATTTGCATCCAAAAACTTTAAAATAAGAAATGTTTGGTTTTCTTCCATAGAAAAGCTCATAAGGGGTTTTCTTTAAAATGGGTCTTATAGAGACTCTATTGAGAACATAACATGCAGTGTTCACAGCATCTGCCCAAAAATGTTTAGGCATCATATGCTCATTCAGCATGGTTCTTCCAAGTTCTATAAGGGACCTGTTTTTCCTCTCCACCACTCCATTTTGCTGTGGAGTTCTTGGAGCTGAAAAGCAGTGTGAAATTCCATGTTTTTCACAGAACCTTTCAAAAAAGCAATTCTTAAATTCAGTACCATTATCACTTCTTAAAGCTTTGATTTTCAAATCCTTTTTGTTTTGAATCTTTTTGGCAAGTACCTTGAAAATTTCAAAGGCTTGATCCTTTTTCTTGATAAACAAAACCCAAGTAAATCTTGAATAGTCATCTACTATGACTAGTCCATACAAATTTCCACCAATACTAGCTATCCTAGATGGACCAAATAAGTCTAAATGTAAGAGTTCAAGCGGCTGATTTGTAGAAACATGTTTTACATTTTTGAAAGATGTTTTTGCCTGCTTGGACTTTTGACAAGTCTCACATAGTCCTTCTTTGGAAAATCTAATCTTGGGGAGACCAAAAACTAACTCTTTAGAAACTAGCTTATTCAAATGCAAAGTGTCAATGTGTGCTATTCTCCTATGCCATAGCCAAGACAGATTATCATTTGAAGTTAAACATGTAGAGTAGGGAGAAGAATGATCTACTTCCCGGTATGTAAATGTTGTTAGATCTCTTGCCAATCATGAGAAGTTCATTTGAGTCTTTGTTCTTGATGAGACAATGTTCATCGTCAAAAGCAATTTTGTAGTTCTTGTCACATAGGTGTGATGCTCGATGGAGATTGAACCTCAATCCATCGACCGGCAATACATCTTCTCTATCTTGTGTTTGCCTTATTTCCAACGATTAAGTAGCTAGAATTTTCCCTTTGTTGTTGTCTCCATATACAACAGACCCTGATTCTCTTGGTGTGAAGGTGCTCAAGTTCCTTCTATCACCCGTCATATGCCTTGAGCAGCCACTGTCTAAGTACCAAATTGAGCTTCTGCTGTTCAGGCTTTCCTCATTGGATGTTTTAGCCATCAAAGCCGCAGTTTTGCCTCCTCATCTTCACTTTCGGATGTTGAGGACGTGTAGCCTTAAATCCCAAGCTATGTATGCCTTCTTTTTCTTCTTTTCTTTTCGGCATTTCTTTCATTTTCAGCTTTTCTCACTTCGGTGTTGTTGCTTCTTTTCAAGGTTGGACAATCTGACCTATAGTGCCCAATCTTTCCACATTCATAGCAAGTTACTTTAACTGAAGTGTTATCCTGCTTCTTGACTCCTTTTCTAGGTTGACCAATTTTCTTCTTAGTGTTGTTCTTCATGAACTTTCTGAACTTCTTTACCATTAAGTTCACTTGGTCTTCTTGTAAATCACTTTCGGCTTCCGAGGATCAGTTCTGTTTCGATGTTGTCTATCTTGAGAGCAATTCCTTTAGTTCTTTTGTCTTTCTGCTCCTCATCTGCCATTCGAGTCATGTCCATTTCGTATTCTTTGAGTTTCCCAAACAGTTCAGCACTTGTCATAGCAGCAAGGTTCTTTGATTCAGTTATGGTTGTCACTGTAGGTTGCCACTTTCTATTCAATGATTTCAGAATCTTGACATTCACCTCTTCTTCTATGAAGTTCTTGCCAAGCCCTTTGAGATGGTTAATAATGTGTGTGAATCTCTTTTGCATTTCCATGATTGACTCTCCTTGGAGCATTACGAAGTCTCATACTCCTGAATGAGTGTGTTCTTCCTAGCTCTTCTTACCTCAGCAGTACCTTCATGGGTAACCTTGATAAGCTCCCATGCTTCTTTTGCTGTTGTGCAAGCAGATATCCTGAAAAACTCATCAGAATTCAAAGCAGAGTGTATGATATTCAAGGCCTTAGCGTCATTTTCAGCCTTTCTAATCTCATCCAAGTCCCATTCCTCAAAAGGTTTCTCTATTTCTTTTCCATTCTCTATTTTTATTGGAACTTTGTAGTCATTTACCACGGCCTGCGATACTTACGGAATAGATTCCATAAAGATCTTCATGCGAACTTTCCAAAATGGATAGTTATCACCGCAGAACAATGGAGGTCTATTTATCGAAGCTCCTTCAGCGAAGGGTAAAAGATTACCAGCCATTATAGGGAACTAAGAAGGATTACTAGAGTGATTTACTAGTTAAAGCTCTTGATACCAATTGTTGGTCCCTATATGAATCTAGAGGGGGGTGAATAGATTCAAGTTCCCTTGTTAAAACTATTTATCGCTTTTCCCGATTCAATTTTATCTTGTATTATCAGCAATGTACCAGAGATATAACAGCGGAAAGATACAGGAAAATATAATGCAAGAAATCAATGGAAAGTAAAGTCAAGGTATAGAGAAGAGAGTAGTCAGAGATTTATACTGGTTCGGCTTTCGGCCTACATGTAACACCCCCTCTTATTTACTTATTTATCTTATTTTTAATTAGTAATTTAAGATTGTTAATGATGTAATAAATAAAAGAGATTTAGGAAACAATACTTTTATTACATAATATTCAAAGGTCATTACATCTAGGTTGTATAACTTTGTCATTTTATTATTCTACATGATTTTCTCTCTACTTACTTAGCAAATCTATCCCCAAACACAACAAAACATCTTCTCGGCAAGACAATATCAACAATCATTGCAAAACATCCACATCTTCTTAACCCTGCAAATCTGCTCCCCCGAACGTTATTCGAGATCATCACAGGTGTTAAAAACACAAAGTGCAAGGGTGAGCTTTCCTTAACCATAATTAAAAAAATGGATTGTAGTTCAAGGAAAACCTTTTCTTTTATATATTTAGAATATTCTCCAAGGTTTCATTAAAATCATCAAAATATCAATCACATAGTAAGGCAATCAACAACCAAATCAAACAAACCATCAATCACAATCAATGATTCAGGCATGAATTCCATTTAATCAAACACACCATTACTAATGTATGCTCCTAAGCCTACATGATGCATGCACCTTCACCATGCATTTTTACTCTTCACTCGAAATGCAATGTGGCGCCCTCCACTGAAAATAGCCTGGGGCATCTGATTCTCACACTCAATCAGACCCACTAGAGGTAGACACTCCGTAATTTGTCGAGTTCCCTCGATGTCCGAAGCGACCTCCCAACATGTGATCATCGAGCGAGGCAATTTCCCCACCAAGAGAACCCCCCAGGTCCACGGCATTCTACTCACTCAGACGGGAATCCGTGACTTACGGACTTGGTCTACTACTATCCAGTCATCAATGCAACATGTTCTAGGACCTTGAATTGTATAATGACCTTCATTATATTTCAGATATTGACCTTTCCACCAGGTCATCTTTATCTCACCTCATTCTAAGCATTGCCCATTCACCAAGCAATCTTAGAATATTGCCTCTCCACTAGGCATTTCCAATCGGTCATTAAACAATTCAAGTCCACCACCAATTTCATGCAATCATGCATGTCACTACTTACTCACATCCAACTCACCAAGTGATTGTATATCAAGTACAAAACCAGTCATCAAACAACAATATTACTATAAAGTAGTCATGGTGTTCAGAGAAATAGTTGAAAGAGGAAAACAACTTCAAAATAATCTTTCAAAGGGTAAAGAAAGCACAAACTTAAAGAATTAGAAGTAGTGTAAGAAAGATGAAGAAAAGAAACACCAAGAAACCAAAGAAAGATAATGAAAGTACCAACAAAACAAAGAATAGAAAAGAAGGATAAGGAAAGATCCTCTTACTGCAAGAAACTAAAGAAAGATAATGAAAGTACCAACAAAATAAAGGATAGAAAAGAAGGATAAGGAAAGATCCCATTACTGCAAGAAACTAAAGAAAGATAATGAAAGTACCAACAAAATAAAGGATAGAAAAGAAGGATAAGGAAAGGTCCCCTTACTGGTTTCTCCTAGCTTCCTATATTCTTCCTCTACTTACGTGCTCCTACTTTGGTTGGAGAGATTTCTTCCTAAGGTGGAGAAAGTATAGAAAGGTTTTTTTGTAAAGAAGATAGTTTGAGAGAATGTAGGAGTATTCTTTGGGTTGTATCTTCATTTGAAACCTCTAAGCCCTATTTATAACCTTCCTAAGGCGGTGATACAGTAATTTCGGGCAGCTACAGTAATTTTCGGGCAGCTACAGTAATGTCGGTCAGCTACAGTAATGTCGGCAGCTAGCGGTTTGCTACAGTAATGGCGGTTGCTACAGTAATAGCGGTTGCTACAGTGCTTTGCTACAGTAATTTCAAAAATTCATAATTTTTTAATTATTTTTAAATTTCTTGAATGTTACAAAAAAACCTCTCTTAAACTATATTTAAATTTTTGGGATGTTACACTACATCCAGTCCCAACCCAACAATCTGTTGCGGTCGGTATTCCACTATAATCTTGTGTTCAATACAATCACTTCTGCACAAACACAAACCAATCAAATACTCAAAACTCTCTATGTTCTTCACCTAAGAACATATCTCTCCAATTCTTGAATCCTTCAAGAATCTCCTTTGAGAGTTCCTCTCTCAAAACCTCTAACTCTTTTTCTAGAGAACACCTTCTCTTAAGAGTTTCAAACCAAAACAACAAAACAAAACAAAAGATAAAGATCAGTGAAGATTACACCTGTGTGTATGCTCTGATCAAGATGATAAGCACGGTATTCAATCCTTCAAAACTTCCTTCACACACTATTCATCTCTTTGAGAAAATCTTTTTTGAAATCTTTGAAGAGTGTTTTGGAACTTGTAAAACCAGTGTTTTTTCTTTCTCTTCTTTCTTTTCTTTTTTTAAAACCATAAAAGATCTCTCTCTTCGAAATAAATCAAAGAGGTTCCATTTAAAGCAGTTTCAAAACCATTTAGAGATGAATTCTGGTGTGGTAATCGATTGCAGATGTTGGTAATCGATTACTACAGAGAAATTTGTCTTCCTCTGCATTTCAAGCACGAAGTAATCGATTACTATGGAGTGGTAATCGATTACTCCAGAGCAAGTTGAGTTCCCCTGTTTTCTAAGTCTGTTGGTAATCGATTACAGCTCCAGGGTAATCGATTACTTTAGCTTAAACCCTAAAACCAAAGTTTTTTTGAGTTCTTTTCAAAACAAAATGGGGTTCACAACTTCTCTAGCTCAAATTACAAGATTCAAGACAAGTTCTCTAAGGAATGATTGAATAAAAACTCACACTCAAAGCCTAAACTATAACAATCAGTACATTTAAACTCCTATATACACTCTATCATAAAGATCAAGATTACATGTATATCAAACCTAAAACTAGGAAAGACTTCTTCAGCTTCAAGTGCAACAGTTTAGGCATCCTGTGCTCATTGAGCATGGTTCTCCCTAGTTCTATAAGTGACCTGTTTTTCCTCTCCACTACTCCATTTTGCTGAGGAGTTCTGGGAGCTGAAAAGCAGTGTGATATCAAAATAGCTATTTTTAAATTCAGTACCATTGTCACTTCTTAAATCTTTAATTTTCAAATCCTTTTTGTTTTGAATTTCCTTAGCAAGTAGCTTGAAAACTCCAAAGGCCTGATCCTTTTCCTTGATAAACAAAACCCAAGTAAATCTTGAGTAGTCATCTACAATGCTAGCCCATACAGATTACCTCCGAAACTAGCTATCCTAGATGGACCAAATAAGTCTAAATGCAAGAGTTCAAGCGGCTGAGTTGTAGAAATATGTTTAATATTTTTGAAAGATGTTTTTGCCTGCTTGGACTTTTGACAAGCCTCACATAGTCCTTCTTTGGAAAACTTCAGTTTAGGAAGTCCAAAAACTAGCTCTTTAGATACAAGTTTATTTAAATGCAATATGTCAATATGTGCTATTCTCCTATGCTATAGCCAAGACAGATTATCATTAGAAGTTAAACATGTAGAGTAAGGGGATGAGTGATCTACTTCCAATATGTAGATGTTGTTTGATCTTTTGCCAACTATGAGAAGTTCATCTGAGTCTTTGTTGCTGATAAGACAATGTTCATCATCAAATGCAATTCTGTAGTTCTTGTCACACAGTTGACTAATACTCAGTAAGTTGAACTTCAATCCATCGACCAGCAATACATCTTCTATCACTGTATTAGCTTTGTATCCAACTTACCCGTAGCCTAGTATTTTTCCTTTGTTGTTGTCTCCATATACAACTGATCCAGTTTCTCTTGGTGTGAAGGTGCTAAGATTCCTTCTATCTTTGTCATATGCCTTGAACAACCACTATCTAAGTACCATATTGAGTTTCTTTGTTTAGGCTTTCTGCAAGAGAAAAAGAACTTATTTTGCGATTGGTACCCGACTTCTCTTGGGTCCATGCAAGTTAGTGCTACAGTTTTCTTTCTTAACCCATCTATATTTACCACTTTGGAAATACCTTTCTTTCTAATCATGCAATTAAAGGATTTATGTCCAGATTTCATGCAAAGAGGTGCAAGTAAAATTAGCATGTTTAGAGTTTCAGTTTCATGTTATCATGCCTTCTTATGTGAACACAGTTTGTAGAGGTGTTGAGTTCTTTTCTTAGTTTTGAAATATCATTCTCTAAATCACATACTTTCTGTTTTAACAAGGATATTTGCTTTTTCAAAACTATGTTTTCTTTTTTCAAATGTTTCGGCTTGATTGTAAAGCTCACAAAAACAGAATGTAGTTCATCATATTCATCCATGGTAGAGTTTGTATCACTTACCTCACTGGATGATTTGACCATTAAGCACAGATTTGCTTCCTCATTCTCACTCTCAGATGTTGAGGATGTGTAGCCTTCATCCCAAGCTATGTAGGCTTTCTTTTTCTTCTTTTCTTTTCTGACATTTCTTTCACTTTCAGATTTTCTTACTTTAGTGTTGTTGCTTCTTTTCGGGCTTGGACAATCGATCTATAGTGCCCAATCTTTCCACATTCATATCATGTTACTTTGGTATCAAGCGTTGTCTTGCTTTTTGACTCCCTTTCTTGGTTGACCAAATTTCTTCTTAGAATTGTTCTTCATGAATTTTCCCGAACTTCTTCACCATCAAGTTCACTTGGTCTTCCCCTGTGAGTCATTTCCGTCTTCGAGAGGATTCAGATTACTGTTTCGATATGCTCCATCTTGAGAGCAATTCCTTTAGCTCTTTTGTCCTTCGTTCCTCATCGCCATGCGAGTCATATCCATTTCGTACTCTCTAAGTTTCCCAAACGGTTCGCACCGGTAACAATGCAAGGTTCTTTGATTCGATTATGGTCATCCACGATAGGTTGCCACTTTCTATTTAGCGATTTCAGAATCTTGACATTCACTTCTTCATCAATGAAGTTCTTGCCAAGTCCTTTGAGATGGTTGATGATGTGTGTGAATCTCTTTTGCATTTCCATTATTGATTCTCTTTGCAACATTCTGAATGTTTCATATTCTGTAGGGGTAGCATCCCAGACAGCGACAAATCCGACAGTCCCGCTCAAAGCGGCGTGATATATCCGACGAGTGCGGCTAAATCCAATGAGCTCGAACAATATCATCTTGAGTAGTACTACCTGCGCAATAGAAGTTTCGTAGGGGTAGCATCCCCGACGTAAAAAGCTCCGGCGATGTCAGCTCAATGAGCCGATATCTCAACGGTGCAGCTCATCCAGATGCAGCTCGAACAGTATCATCTTCAGTAGTACTACCTGCAGTAGTAGTTTCTGAAAGGGTAGCATCCCCGACAGCGACAAATCTGACAGTCCCCGCTCCAGCAGCGATATATCCGACAGGTGCAGCTCGTCTAGCGGCAGCTGGAACAGTATCATCTTTAGTAGTACCACCTGTAGTAGTAGTTTCTGTAGGGGTAGCATCCCCAACAGCGACAGCTCCGGCCATGCCCGCTCAAGCAGTGGTATATCTGACAGGTGTAGCTCGTCCAGAGGCAGCTCGAACAGTAACATCTTTAGTAGTACTACCTGTAGCAATAGTTTCTATAGGGGTAGCATCCCTGGCGGCGGCAATTTGCGGTAGTGCCGCTCCGGCGGCGGTATCTCTACGGTGTAGCTCGAACATTAGCATCATCAGTAGTACTACCTGCAGTAGTAGTGTCTGTAGGGGTAGCATCCCAAACAACGTCGAGTCCGACGTTGGCGCTCTGCGACGGTATCTCAAAACGAGTGCGGCTAATCTAGGCGACTCGAACGATATCATCTTGATAGTACTACCTACAATAGTAGTTTCTGAAAGGGTAGCATCCCCGATAGCGACGAAGCTCACGTGATGCTCGCTCACGTGATATATCGGCGAGTCTGCGGCTCATCGGGAGCGACAAACGGTAGCATCTTCGGTAGTACTACACAGTAGTAGTGTATACATGGGGTAGCATCCCCAGCAACTCGGCGTGCCCGCTCACGCTCCGGCGGTATCTCAGAAGGGTGGAGCTGGGCCAAGTCGGCGGCTCGAACATTAGCATCTTGATAGTACTACTGCGGTAGTAGTTTGTGTAGGGTTAGCATCCCCGAAACAATGACAAATCCGACGAGGCCCAGTTCCAACGATGATATATCAAATAGGTGCGGCTCGTCGGCCGGCTCGAACATTAGCATCTTTAGTAGTACTACCTGCAGTAGTAGTTTGTGTAGGGTTAGCATCCCGGCCAATGACAAATCAAACGGTCCCCATTCCAATGGCGATATATCAAAGAAAGGTGCGGCTCGTCCGGTGCGGTGAAACGATATCATCTTGATGAAATACTAAACCGGTAGTAGTTTTAGAAAAGTAGCATCCCCGGCCCGGCTCTCGACCATGCAGCGACGGCGATATATCTAACGAGTTATTTCGTCCCGAGCGCGCTCGACCATAACATCTTGATAGTAGTACACAGTAGCAATAGTTTTTGTAGGGGTAGCATCCCCGGCAATGGCAACTCGGCGATTACCGCTCCATCAGCGGTATCTCCAAGCCCAGTGCGCTCGTCAATGGCGGCTCAAAGCGATATCATCTTGATGAGTACTACTGCGGTAGAAGTTTCGGTAGGAGTAGCATTCCGGCAAACACTCGACCATGCCGCTCCGCGGCGGTATATCCCGGCGAGTGTAGCTCGTCCAGGCCAGCGGCTCGAAACGATAACATCTTGATAGTAGTACCTGTAGCAATAGTTTCTGTAGGGGTAGCATCCCCAGAACGCAGCGGCAACTCGGCGATGCCGCTCCAACGCGGTATCTCCGGCGGTGAAGCTCGTCCAGCGGCTCGAACATTAGCATCTTGATGAGTACTACCTACGGTAGTAGTTTACGTAGAGGTAGCATCCCCGACTAGCGACAAATCCACAATCCCAGCTCGACTTGATATATCAAACAGTGCGGCTTCGTCCGGTAGCTCGAACGATATATCTTGATGAGTATCTGCGGTAGTAGTTTTACGTAGGGGTAGCATCCATGGCAAATGACAAATCCGACCATGTCCACGCTCCGACGATATATCCGATAAGTGCGGCTCGTCCAGGAGAGCAAATCGAACGATAACATGTTAAGTAGTAGTACTTGTAGCAATAGTTTCTGTAGGGGTAGCATCCCCGGCCCGGCGAAATCTCCGACAGTTAGTGCCGCTCCCGGATGGTATCTCCAGCAGTGCGGCTCATCAGAATGCGGCTCGAACATTAGAATCTACAATAGTACTACTGCGGTAGTAGTTTCTGTAGGGTAAAATCCCGATAGCGACAAATCAAACGGATCCGCTCGGCGATATAGCTCCAAAGGTGCGGCTCGTCTGCGGGAGCTAGAACATTTCATCTTCGGTAGTACTACTGCGGTAGAAGTTTCGGTAGGGGTAGCATCCCCAGAAGCGATATCGGCGGTGCCCGCTCAACGGCGGTATCTCCGGCGATTGCGGCTCGTCTGCGGCAGCTCGAACATTAGCATCTTCAGTAGTACTACCTGCAGAAGTAGTTTCTATAGGGGTAGCTTCCCCGAAACGGTGACAAATCCGGCGCCCGCTCCTGCAGCAATATATTCGACAGGTGCAGCTCGTCCAGCGGGTGCTTGAACAGTATCATCTTTAGTAGTACTACTGCGGTAGTAGTTTCGGTAGGGGGTAGCATCCCCGGCATCGAAAAATCTCTGCGGTGCCCGCTCCAACGACGGTATCTCCAGAGTGAGTGAAGATCGTCCCGCGGCTCGAACATTAGCATCTTCGATAGTACTACCTGCGGTAGTAGTTTTTGTAGGGTAGCATCACGACTACGACAAATCCGACCGTCCCGCTCCGATGCGATATATCCAGACGGTGCAACTCGTCCGGCGCGGCTCGAACGATAACATCTTCGGTGGTACTACCTACGGTAGTAGTTTACGATGGGTAGCATCCCCAGACGCCGACAATCTCGGTCGTGCCGCTCCACCGCGGTATCTCGCGAGTGCGGCTCGAACATTAGCATCTCATCTTGTACTACTACTGCGGTAGTAGTTTCGTGGGGGGTAGCATCCTCGGCGACGAAGCTCGACCATGCCGCTCCAACGGCGGTATATCGAAACATGCGGCTCGTCGGAAGCGACTCATCTTCGGTCTCCAGCGTATCTCCATGTAGTGCGGCTATCATCTATCATGGCGGCTCGAACATTAGCATCTTGATGAAGTCTTACTGCCGGTAGTAGTTTACGTAGGGGAAGCATCCGGCCATGCGACAAATCCGGCGTCCGCTCGATGATATATCCGACCAGGTGCGGCTCGTCCGGTAACGGCATCTCGAACGATATCATCTTGATGGTACTACTGCGGTAGTAGTTTCTGTAGGGGTAGCATCCCCGACGGCGACATCTCGGCCATGCCGCTCCGACGCGGTATATCGACAAGTGCGGCTCGTCCGGAATCGGCTCGAAACGATAACATCTTGATGGTAGTACCTGTAGAAATAGTTTCTGTAGGGGTAGCATCCCCGGCAACGACGACTCGGCGTGCCGCTCCGGCGCGTATCTCCAGCAGTGCGGCTCGTCTGCGGCGGCTCGAACATTAGAATCTTTAGTAGTACTACTGCGGTAGTAGTTTACGTAGGGGTAGCATCCCCGTCGGCTCGACAAATCCGGCGATCCCGCTCCAGCGGCGATATATCAACGGTGTGCGGCTAAATCGTCCCGGCGGCTCGAACGATATCATCTTGATAGTACTACTGCGGTAGTAGTTTTATAGGGGGTAGCATCCCGACAATGACAACTCCGGCCATGCCCCGCTCCGGCGACGTATATCGGCAAGTGCGGCTCGTCGGAGGGCTCGAACGATAACATCTTGATGGTAGTACTGCGAAATAGTTTCCGTTGGGGTAGCATCCCAATGGCGGCATATCCGGCAATCCAGCTCGGCAGCGTATCTCCGGCGGGTGCGGCTCGTCCGTGCGGCGGCTCGAACATTTCATCTTGATGAGTACTACTGCGGTAGTAGTTTTGGCGGGGGTAGCATCCCGGCAGCGACAATCTCGGCGGTCCAGCTCCACCGGCGGTATCTCCGAGCAGTGCGGCTCATCGTAGTCTCGAACATTAGCATCTTGATAGTACTACTACTGCCGGTATTAGTTTGTAGGGGTAGCATCCGACCGGCAAACTCCGGCCATGCCGCTCGGCGGCGGTATATCGCCAGCGAGTGCGGCTCGTCCGAGCGAGGCTCGAACGATAACATCTTGATGTAGTACTACTGTAGCAATAGTTTTACGTAGGGGTAGCATCCCCGGCAATCGACTTGACTCCGGCGGTGCCGCTCACGCGCGGTATCTCCGAGCGGGTGCGGCTCGTCCGGTGTAGCTCGAACGTTAGCATCTTGATGAAGTACTACTGCGGTAGTAGTTTCGGAGGGGAGCATCCCCCGACGGCGACAAATCCGGCCATCCCGCTCCGATGATATATCCGAAGCGGTGCGGCTCGTCCCGAATGCGGCTCGAACAATAACATCTTTAGTAATAGTACTACTGCGGCAATAGTTTACGTAGTGGTAGCATCCTCGACGACGCAAAATCTCCGGCGATGTCCGCTCCGGCGGCGGTATCTCAGAAGTGCGGCTCGTCAATGCGGCTAGCTCGAACATTATCATCTTTAGTAGTACTACTGCGGTAGTAGTTTACGTAGGGGTAGCATCCCCAGAAGCAGCGACTCGACCATGCCCTCGGCGTATATCTCCAACAGTGCGGCTCGTCTGCGGAGGCGCTCGAACATTTGCATCTTGATAGTACTACATGCAATAGTTTACGTAGGGGGTAGCATCCCCGACGGCGACATATCCGACGATCCCGGCTCGGCAACGGTATCTCAGGCAGTGTAATCAAATCCGGCGGCGGCTCGAGCGATATCATCTTGATGGTACTACTGCGGTAGTAGTTTTTGTAGGGGTAGCATCCCGGCGGTATAACTCCGCGTGCGGCTCGGCGGTATCTCCAACGCGGTGCGGCTCGTCGCATCGAACATATCATCTTCGGTAGTACTACTGCGGTAGTAGTTTACGTAGGGGTAGCATCCCCGACAATGACAATCTCCGCGATGCCCCTCCGCGTATCTCCAGCAGTGCGGCTCGTCCGAAAGCTCGAATATTAGCATCTTGATGGTACTACTGCGGTAGTAGTTTTACGTAGGGGTAGCATCCCGACGGTGACTCGGCGGATCCGCTCCGCGTAGCGATATATCCGGCGGTGCGGCTCGTCCAGCGGCGGCTCGAACGATATCATCTTGATGGTACTACTGCGGTAGTAGTTTCGATGAGGGGTAGCATCCCCGACAGCGAAAATCTCCGGCGAGTGCCAGCTCAGCAGCGGTATCTCCAAGCAGTGCGGCTCTCGTCCAGCGCGCTCGAACATTATCATCTTGATGTAGTACTACTGCGGTAGTAGTTTACGAAGGGGGTAGCATCCCCGGCAACGACTCGACTCGGAAGTGCCATCCCAGCTCGGCGATATCTCCAACGAGTGCGGCTCGTCTGAGATGCGGCTCGAACATTTGCATCTTGGTAGTAGTACTACTGCAAGTAGTTTACGTAGGGGGTAGCATCCCCGATGCAATGACAAATCCACGATCCCGTCCCCACTCAGCGCGATATCTCAACGGTGCGGCTCGTCGGCGGTAGCTCGAACATTAGCATCTTGATAGTACTACTGCGGTAGTAGTTTCTAGGGGGAGCATCCCCAGACGGCGACAATCTCCGACGCCATCCCAGCTCCGGCGGCGATATATCCACGGTGCGGCTCGTCCGGCGGCTCGAGCGTATCATCTTGAGTAGTACTACTGCCAATAGTTTACGAAGGGGTAGCATCCCCGACGGCGACATCTCCGGCGGTGCCCGCTCGCCGGTATCTCCAGCCAGTGCGGCTCGTCTGCGGCGGCTCGAATATTATCATCTTGATGTACTACTGCGGTAGTAGTTTCTGTAGGGGAGCATCCCGAAGCAATGACAAATCCGGCGGTCCAGCTCCCGAGCGATATCTCCGGCGGTGCGGCTCGTCAGCGGGAGCTCGAACGATATCATCTTGATAAGTACTACTGCGGTAGTAGTTTCAGTAGGGGTAGCATCCCCGACGGCGAAATCTCCGGCGATGTCCGCTCCGGCTCGCGATGTATCTCCGGCAGTGCGGCTCGTCCGGCGGCTCGAAACGATATCATCTTGATAGTACTACTGCGGTAGTAGTTTGAAGGGGTAGCATCCCCGACTAGCGACTCCGGCGTCCCTCCGGTTGGCGGTATCTCCAATGGGTGCGGCTCGTCCGGTGGCGGCTCGAACATTTGCATCTTGATGGTACTACTGCGGTAGTAGTTTACGTAGGGGTAGCATCCCCGACGACGACATATCTCGCCATCCCGCTCCGCAGCGATATATCCGACAGGTGCAGCTCGTCCAGAGGCAGCTCGAACAGTAACATCTTCAGTAGTAGTACCTGTAGCAATAGTTTCTGTAGGGGTAGCATCCCCGACAGCGACAGCTCCGGCAGTGCCCGCTCCAGCAGCGGTATCTCCAACAGGTGCAGCTCGTCCTGCGGTAGCTCGAACATTAGCATCTTCAGTAGTACTACTGCGATGAGTAGTTTTTACGTAGGGGTAGCATCCCCAGAAACGGCGACAAATCCGGCCATGCCCGCTCCGGCTCTAGCGGTATATCCCGACGGTGCGGCTCGTCCGGGGATAGCTCGAACAATACCATCTTGATGTAGTACTACTGCGGCAATAGTTTTGTAGGGGTAGCATCCCCACGGCAATGAAATCCCGACTCGTCGATCCGCTCCGGCGGCGGTATCTCGACAGTGCGGCTCATCCGGATGCGGCTCGAACGATATCATCTTGATGGTACTACTGCGGTAGTAGTTTTTCGAAAGGGTAGCATCCCCGACGACGAAATCTCCGGAGTGCCCACTCAATGCGGTATCTCCAACAGGTGCAGCTCGTCCTGCGGCAGCTCGAACATTTGCATCTTCAGTAGTACTACCTGCAGTAGTAGTTTCTTGGGGGAGCATCCCCGACAGCGACATATCCGACAGTCCCCGCTCGGCGATGATATCTCCAACGGTGTGCGGCTCGTCCGGCGGCGGCTCGAACATTTCATCTTCGGTAGTACTACTGCGGTAGTAGTTTACGAAATGGGTAGCATCCCCGACAATGCGACTCGGAAGTGCCGCTCCGCGGCGATATCTCCAACGGTGTGCGCTCGTCAACTCGAACATTAGCATCTGCAATAGTACTACCTGCAGTAGTAGTTTCTATAGGGGTAGCATCCCCGACAACGACAAATCCGACCATCCCGCTCCGCGCGATATATCCAACAGTGTGCGGCTCGTCCGGTCCAGCTCGAGCGATTATCATCTTGAGTAGTAGTACTACTGCGGTAGTAGTTTATGTTGTAGGGGTAGCATCCCCAGACAAACGGCGACAAATCCGGCGTGCCCGCTCCGGCGGTATCTCCAACGGTGCGGCTCGTCTGCGGTAGCTCGAATATTAGCATCTTCGGTAGTACTACTCTGCGGTAGTAGTTTCGTAGGGGGAGCATCCCGACGACAAAATCCGGCGGTCCAGCTCCGGCGATATATCAAACGACGGTGCGGCTCGTCCGGCGGGAGCTCGAACGATATCATCTTCGGTAGTACTACTGCGGTAGAAGTTTGATTGGGGTAGCATCCCCGAAACGCGAAAATCTCGGCGTGTCCGCTCCGGCGGCGGTATCTCCGACAGTGCGGCTCATCAGATGCGGCTCGAACGATATCATCTTGATAGTACTACTGCGGTAGTAGTTTACGAAAGGGTAGCATCCCGAAACGACATATCGGAAGTGCCGCTCGGCGGCGGTATCTCCAACCAGTGCGGCTCGTCTGCGGCGGCTCGAACATTTGCATCTTGATAGTACTACTGCGGTAGTAGTTTACGTGGGGAGCATCCCCGACAATGACATATCCGACGATCCCGCTCCGACAGCGGCGATATATCCGACGTGTAAGCGCGTCCGGCGCGGCTCGAACATAGCATCTTGATAGTACTACTGCGGTAGTAGTTTCGTAGGGGTAGCATCCCGGCAGCGACTCGGCCATGCCCGGCTCAGCGGCGACAATATATCGGCAGTGCGGCTCGTCCGAGCGGCTCGAACGATATCATCTTGATAGTAGTACTACTGCGGTAATAGTTTACGTAGGGGTAGCATCCCCGACGGCGACTCATCCGGCGTGCCGCTCCGGCGCGGTATCTCCAACGGTGCGGCTCGTCTGCGGTAGCTCGAATATTAGCATCTTGATGTACTATCTGCGGTAGTAGTTTACGTAGGGGAGCATCCCCGACGGCGACAAATCCGGCGATCCCCGCTCGGCAGCGATATATCAAACGGTGCGGCTCGTCCGGCGGGAGCTCGAACGATATCATCTTCGGTGAGTACTACTGCGGTAGAAGTTTCGATAGGGGTAGCATCCCCGACGAAATCTCCGGCGATGTCCGCTCAGCTCCGGCGGTATCTCCGAACGAGTGCGGCTCATCCGGATGCGGCTCGAACGATATCATCTTGATGAGTACTACTGCGGTAGTAGTTTTTGAAAGGGTAGCATCCCCGAAGCGACAATCTCGGAAGTGCCAGCTCAGCGGCGATATCTCCAGCAGTGCGGCTCGTCCAGCGGCGGCTCGAACATTTGCATCTTGATAGTACTACTGCGGTAGTAGTTTACGTTGGGGGTAGCATCCCCGAAATGACGACATATCCGAAGTGCGGTCCCAGCTCCGGCGGCGATATATCCGACGAGTGCGGCTCGTCCGTCGGAGGCGCTCGAACGATAGCATCTTGATAGTACTACTGCGGTAGTAGTTTGAAAAGGGTAGCATCCCCAGCGACAATCCGACGGCTCCGGAAGTGCCGCTCCGCTCAGCGGCGATATCTCAACGGTGCGGCTCGTCCAGGCGCGGCTCGAACATATCATCTTGATAGTACTACTGCGGTAGTAGTTTACGTAGGGGTAGCATCCCCGCAGCGAATCGGCGATCCAGCTCGGCGGCGATATATCCAGACAGTGCGGCTCGTCGTCGGCTCGAATATATCATCTTGATGAGTACTACTGCGGTAGTAGTTTACGTAGGGGTAGCATCCCGACGGCAAATCCGGCGATCCCATCTCCCGCGCGCGGTATCTCAAGCGAGTGCGGCTCGTCTGCGGTAGCTCGAATATTAGCATCTTGATAGTACTATCTGCGGTAGTAGTTTACGTAGGGGTAGCATCCCCGACAAACAAATCCGGCGAGTCCCCGCTCGACAGCGATATCTCCGACGGTGCGGCTCGTCCGGCGGGAGCTCGAACGATATCATCTTGATGAGTACTACTGCGGTAGAAGTTTCGAGGGGTAGCATCCCGACAATGAAATCTCGACGATGTCCGCTCCGGCGGCGGTATCTCCGGCAGTGCGGCTCATCCGATGCGGCTCGAAACGATATCATCTTGATAGTACTACTGCGGTAGTAGTTTTTACGAAAGGGTAGCATCCCGACGACGACTCGGAAGTGCCGCTCCTGCGGCGGTATCTCAAGCAGTGCGGCTCGTCTGCGGCGGCTCGAACATTTGCATCTTGATGTACTACTGCGGTAGTAGTTTACGTTGGGGAGCATCCCCGACAATGACACATATCCCGACGTCCCGCTCCGAGCGATATATCCGACGGTGCGCTCGTCCGGCGGCGGCTCGAACATATCATCTTGATAGTACTACTGCGGTAGTAGTTTACGTAGGGGTAGCATCCCGACAAATCGCGACAACTCGACCATGCCATCCGGCGGCGATATCTCCAACGAGTGCGGCTCGTCCGGCGATGCGGCTCGAACGATATCATCTTGATGTAGTAGTACTGCGGTAGTAGTTTACGTAGGGGTAGCATCCCCGACGGCGACATCCGGCGGTGCCCGCTCCAGCAGCGGTATCTCCAACAGGTGCAGCTCGTCCTGCGGTAGCTCGAATATTAGCATCTTCGGTAGTACTATCTGCAGTAGTAGTTTACGTAGGGGAGCATCCCCGACGGCGACAAATCCGGCGTCCCCGCTCCGGCAGCGATATATCCAACGGTGCGGCTCGTCCGGCGGGAGCTCGAACGATATCATCTTCGATAGTACTACTGCGGTAGAAGTTTCGGTAGGGGTAGCATCCCCGGGCGAAATCTCCGGCCATGTCCGCTCCAGCAGCGGTATCTCCGACAGGTGCAGCTCATCCAGATGCAGCTCGAACAGTATCATCTTCAGTAGTACTACCTGCAGTAGTAGTTTCTGAAAGGGTAGCATCCCCGACAGACGCGGCATCTCGGAAGTGCCAGCTCGGCGGCGGTATCTCAACCAGTGCGGCTCGTCTGCGGCGGCTCGAACATTTGCATCTTGATAGTACTACTGCGGTAGTAGTTTACGTTGGGGGAGCATCCCCGACAATGACATATCCGGCGTCCGCTCAGCTCGGCGATATATCTCAAACGGTGTAAGCGCTCGTCCGGCGGCTCGAACGATAGCATCTTGATAGTACTACTGCGGTAGTAGTTTTTACGAAAGGGTAGCATCCCCAACAGCGACAATCTCGGAAGTGCCAGCTCGGCGGCGATATCTCAACGTGCGGCTCGTCCGTCGGCGGCTCGAACATTTGCATCTTGATAGTACTACTGCGGTAGTAGTTTCTATAGGGGTAGCATCCCCGACAACGACAAATCCGGCCGTCCCGCTCGCGACGATATATCTCCAGCGGTGCGGCTCGTCCGGGCGGCTCGAACAGTATCATCTTCAGTAGTACTACCTGTAGCAATAGTTTCTGTAGGGGTAGCATCCCCGACAGCGACAGCTCCGGCAGTGCCCGCTCCAGCAGCGGTATCTCCAACAGGTGCAGCTCGTCCTGCGGTAGCTCGAATATTAGCATCTTCAGTAGTACTATCTGCAGTAGTAGTTTCTGTAGGGGGAGCATCCCGCGATATATCCGACAGGTGCAGCTCGTCCAGCGGGAGCTCGAACAGTATCATCTTCAGTAGTACTACCTGCAGTAGAAGTTTCAGTAGGGGTAGCATCCCCGACGGCGAAATCTCCGACAGTGTCCGCTCCAGCAGCGGTATCTCCGACAGGTGCAGCTCATCCAGATGCAGCTCGAACAGTATCATCTTCAGTAGTACTACCTGCAGTAGTAGTTTCTGAAAGGGTAGCATCCCCGACAGCGACAGCTCCGGAAGTGCCATTGCTCGGCGGCGATATCTCCAACAGTGCGGCTCGTCTGCGGCGGCTCGAACATTTGCATCTTGATAGTACTACTGCGGTAGTAGTTTTAGTTGGGGAGCATCCCCGACAAGCGACATATCCGGCGAGTCCCGCTCCGCGGCGATATATCCGACAGTGTAAGCGCGTCCGGCGGCGGCTCGAAACGATATCATCTTCGATAGTACTACTGCGGTAGTAGTTTACGTAGGGGTAGCATCCCCGAAGCGAAATCTCGGCCATGCCAGCTCCGGCGCGTATCTCGGCAGTGCGGCTCGTCCGAGGAGCGGCTCGAACGATAACATCTTCGGTAGTAGTACTGCGGTAGCAATAGTTTACGTAGGGGTAGCATCCCCGACGGCGGCAAATCTCCGGCGATGCCCGCTCCGGCGGCGGTATCTCCAACGGTGCGGCTCGTCTGCGGTAGCTCGAATATTAGCATCATCAGTAGTACTATCTGCAGTAGTAGTTTCTGTAGGGGGAGCATCCCCGACAGCGACAAATCCGACAGTCCCCGCTCCAGCAACGATATATCCGACAGGTGCAGCTCGTCCAGCGGGAGCTCGAACAGTATCATCTTCAGTAGTACTACCTGCGGTAGAAGTTTCAGTAGGGGTAGCATCCCCGACGGCGAAATCTCCGACAGTGTCCGCTCTCGGCGAGCGGTATCTCAAACAGTGCGGCTCATCCAGATGCAGCTCGAACAGTATCATCTTCAGTAGTACTACCTGCAGTAGTAGTTTCTGAAAGGGTAGCATCCCCGACAGCGACTCGGAAGTGCCCGCTGCAGCAGCGGTATCTCCAACAGGTGCAGCTCGTCCTGCGGCAGCTCGAACATTTGCATCTTCAGTAGTACTACCTGCAGTAGTAGTTTCGTAGGGGAGCATCCCCGACGACATATCCGGCGATCCCGCTCAGCGGCGATATCTCCAAACGGTGTAAGCGCGTCCGGCGGCGGCTCGAACGATAGCATCTTGATAGTACTACTGCGGTAGTAGTTTTGTAAGGGTAGCATCCCCGACGGCGACTCCGGCCAGTGCCGCTCGGCCGATATCTCCAACGGTGCGGCTCGTCTGAGGCGCTCGAACATTATCATCTTGATAGTAGTACTACTTGCGGTAGTAGTTTCTATAGGGGTAGCATCCCCACGACATCCGGCGGTCCCGCTCCGGCGCGGTATCTCCGACGGTGCGGCTCGTCCGGCGGGGCTCGAACGATATCATCTTCGGTAGTACTACTGCGGTAGTAGTTTCGTAGGGGTAGCATCCCCGACAATGACGACTCCGGCGGTGCCCGCTCGGCGGCGGTATCTCCAACGAGTGCGGCTCGTCTGCGGTAGCTCGAATATTAGCATCTTGATAGTACTATCTGCGGTAGTAGTTTACGTAGGGGAGCATCCCGACGGCGACAAATCCGGCCGGCGGTCCCCAGCTCCGACAGCGATATATCCGAAACGGTGCGGCTCGTCCGGCGGGAGCTCGAACGATATCATCTTGATAGTACTACTGCGGTAGAAGTTTCGGTAGGGGTAGCATCCCCGACGAGAAATCTCCGGCGATGTCCGCTCCGCGGTATCTCCGGCAGTGCGGCTCGTCCGAGATGCGGCTCGAACGATATCATCTTGATAGTACTACTGCGGTAGTAGTTTCGAAAGGGTAGCATCCCCGACGGCGACACTCCGGGAAGTGCCAGCTCAGCGGCGGTATATCTCCACAACGAGTGCGGCTCGTCGGCGGCTCGAACATTTGCATCTTGATAGTACTACTGCGGTAGTAGTTTACGTTGGGGGTAGCATCCCCGACAATGACATATCCGGCGGTCCCCGCTCAGCGGCGATATATCCGGTGTGCGGCGTCCGTCGCGGGCTCGAACGCATTTGCATCTTGAGTAGTACTACTGCGGTAGTAGTTTCGTAGGGGTAGCATCCCGACGGCGACAAATCCGGCCATGCCGCTCCGGCGATATATCTCAGGCGTGCGGCTCGTCCGGCGGCTCGAAGCTCGAACGTATCATCTTCGGTAGTAGTACTACTGCGGTAATAGTTTTACGTAGGGGTAGCATCCCCGACGGCAACGACGACTCGGCGGTGCCCTCTCCAGCGATATATCTCCAACGGTGCGGCTCGTCTGCGGTAGCTCGAATATTAGCATCTTGGTAGTACTATCTGCGGTAGTAGTTTTTACGTAGGGGAGCATCCCCGACGGCGACAAATCCGGCGATCCCGCTCCGCAACGATATATCAAACGGTGTGCGCTCGTCCGGCGGGAGCTCGAACGATATCATCTTCGATGAGTACTACTGCGGTAGAAGTTTCGATAGGGGTAGCATCCCCGACGGCGAAATCTCGGCGATGTCCGCTCCGGCGGTATCTCCGAAACGGTGCGGCTCATCCGGATGCGGCTCGAACGATATCATCTTCGATAGTACTACTACTGCGGTAGTAGTTTACGAAAGGGTAGCATCCCCGACGGCGACGGCTCTCGGAAGTGCCATTGCCTCCGGCGGCGGTATCTCCAACGTGCGGCTCGTCTGCGGCGGCTCGAACATTTGCATCTTGATGTAGTACTACTGCGGTAGTAGTTTTTGTTGGGGGAGCATCCCCGACGACGACATATCCGGCGGTCCCAGCTCCGGCGGCGATATATCCGGCGGTGTAGCGCGTCCGGCGGCTCGAACGATATCATCTTGATAGTACTACTGCGGTAGTAGTTTACGTAGGGGTAGCATCCCCGACGAAAAAATCTCGGCCATGTCCGCTCCGGCGGCGGTATCTCGGCAGTGCGGCTCGTCCGGAATCTGCGGCTCGAACGATAACATCTTGATAGTAGTACTACTGCGGTAGCAATAGTTTACGTAGGGGTAGCATCCCCGACGGCGGCACTCGGCGATGCCGCTCCGCGACCGGTATCTCCAACGGTGCGGCTCGTCTGCGGTAGCTCGAATATTAGCATCTTGATAGTACTATCTGCGGTAGTAGTTTTACGTAGGGGAGCATCCCCGACAATGACAAATCCGGCGTCCCGCTCCGGCAACGATATATCAAACGGGTGCGGCTCGTCCGGCGGGAGCTCGAACGATATCATCTTGATAGTACTACTGCGGTAGAAGTTTCGTAGGGGTAGCATCCCCGACGGCGAAATCTCCGACAGTGTCCGCTCCAGCAGCGGTATCTCCGACAGGTGCAGCTCATCCAGATGCAGCTCGAACAGTATCATCTTGATAGTACTACTGCGGTAGTAGTTTACGAAAGGGTAGCATCCCCGACGGCGACGACTCCGGAAGTGCCGCTCCGCGGCGGTATCTCCAACAGTGCGGCTCGTCTGCGGCGGCTCGAACATTTGCATCTTGATAGTACTACTGCGGTAGTAGTTTACGTTGGGGGAGCATCCCCGACAATGACATATCCGGCAGTCCCAGCTCCGGCGGCGATATATCAAACGGTGTAGCGCGTCCGTCCGGCGGCTCGAACGATATCATCTTGATAGTACTACTGCGGTAGTAGTTTACGAAAGGGTAGCATCCCCGACAATGAAATCTCCGGAAGTGCCCGCTCCACTTTGGCGATATCTCAAACAGTGCGGCTCGTCCGGCGGCGCTCGAACATATCATCTTGATAGTACTACTGCGGTAGTAGTGGGGTAGCATCCCCGCGGCGACAAATCTCGGCGGTCCCGCTCCGGCAGCGATATATCAACGACGTGCGGCTCGTCCGGTGGCGGCTCGAACGATATCATCTTGATGTAGTACTACCTGTAGCAATAGTTTCAGTAGGGGTAGCATCCCCGACGGCGACTCGGCGGTGCCCGCTCCGGCGGCGGTATCTCCAACGGTGCGGCTCGTCTGCGGTAGCTCGAATATTAGCATCTTGATAGTACTATCTGCGGTAGTAGTTTACGTAGGGGGGAGCATCCCGACGGCGACAAATCCGGCGTCCCGCTCCAGCAGCGATATATCCGACAGGTGCAGCTCGTCCAGCGGGAGCTCGAACAGTATCATCTTCAGTAGTACTACCTGCAGTAGAAGTTTCAGTAGGGGTAGCATCCCCGACGGCGAAATCTCCGACAGTGTCCGCTCCAGCAGCGGTATCTCCGACAGGTGCAGCTCATCCAGATGCAGCTCGAACAGTATCATCTTCAGTAGTACTACCTGCAGTAGTAGTTTCTGAAAGGGTAGCATCCCCGACAGCGACAGCTCTGGAAGTGCCCGCTGCAGCAGCGGTATCTCCAACAGGTGCAGCTCGTCCTGCGGCAGCTCGAACATTTGCATCTTCAGTAGTACTACCTGCAGTAGTAGTTTCTGTTGGGGGAGCATCCCCGACAGCGACATATCAAACGGTCCCGCTCCGGCGACGATATATCAAACGGTGCGGCTCGTCCGGCGGGGCTCGAACGATAGCATCTTGGTAGTACTACTGCGGTAGTAGTTTACGTAGGGGTAGCATCCCGACGGCGAAAATCTCGGCCATGTCCGCTCCGGCGGCGGTATCTCCACGGGTGCGGCTCGTCCGGATGCGGCTCGAACATATCATCTTCGGTAGTACTACTGCGGTAGTAGTTTACGAAGGGGTAGCATCCCCGACGCGGCGACTCGGCGAGTGCCCGCTCCGGCGGCGGTATCTCCAACGAGTGCGGCTCGTCTGCGGTAGCTCGAATATTAGCATCTTCGGTAGTACTATCTGCGGTAGTAGTTTTACGTAGGGGGAGCATCCCCGACAACGACAAATCCGGCGATCCCGCTCCGACAACGATATATCCAAACGGGTGCGGCTCGTCCGGCGGGAGCTCGAACGATATCATCTTGATAGTACTACTGCGGTAGAAGTTTCGATAGGGGTAGCATCCCCGACGGCGAAATCTCCGCGATGTCCGCTCCGGCGGCGGTATCTCCGGCGGTGCGGCTCATCCGGATGCGGCTCGAACGATATCATCTTGATAGTACTACTGCGGTAGTAGTTTACGAAAGGGTAGCATCCCCGAAACGGCGAATATCTCGGAAGTGCCGCTCCGGCGGCGGTATCTCCAACGAGTGCGGCTCGTCTGCGGCGGCTCGAACATTTGCATCTTCGGTAGTACTACTGCGGTAGTAGTTTACGTTGGGGAGCATCCCCGACAATGCGACATATCCCGAAATCCCGCTCCGCGGCGATATATCCAAACGGGTGTGTAGCTCGTCCGGCGGGGCTCGAACGATATCATCTTGATGTAGTACTACTGCGGTAGTAGTTTACGTAGGGGTAGCATCCCCGACAACGACGAAAATCTCGGCCATGCCCGCTCCGGCGGCGGTATATCGGCGGTGCGGCTCGTCCGTCCAGCGGCTCGAACGATAACATCTTGATAGTACTACTGTAGCAATAGTTTTACGTAGGGGTAGCATCCCCGACAAATGACGACTCCGGCGATGCCGCTCCGGCGGCGGTATCTCCAACAGTGCGGCTCGTCTGCGGTAGCTCGAATATTAGCATCTTGGTAGTACTATCTGCGGTAGTAGTTTTTACGTAGGGGGAGCATCCCAGACGACGACAAATCCGGCGATCCCGCTCCGGCAACGATATATCCGGCGGTGCGGCTCGTCCGGCGGGAGCTCGAACGATATCATCTTGGTAGTACTACTGCGGTAGAAGTTTCGGTAGGGGTAGCATCCCGACGGCGAAATCTCCGACGATTGTCCGCTCGGCGGCGGTATCTCAAACAGTGCGGCTCATCCAGATGCAGCTCGAACAGTATCATCTTCAGTAGTACTACCTGCAGTAGTAGTTTCTGAAAGGGTAGCATCCCCGACAGCGACAGCTCTGGAAGTGCCGCTCCCGCTCGGCGGCGTATCTCCAACAGGTGCAGCTCGTCCTGCGGCGGCTCGAACATTTGCATCTTCAGTAGTACTACTGCGGTAGTAGTTTTTACGTTGTTGGGGAGCATCCCCGACGCAATGCGACATATCCGAACGATCCCCGCTCCGGCGAACGATATATCAAACGCAGTGTGTAAGCGCGTCCGGCGGCGGCTCGAACGATAGCATCTTGATAGTACTACTGCGGTAGTAGTTTACGTAGGGGTAGCATCCCCGCGGCGAAATCTCCACTCGGCCATGCCGCTCGGCGGCGGTATCTCCGACAGTGCGGCTCGTCCGAGATGCGGCTCGAACGATATCATCTTGGTAGTAGTACACGGTAGTAGTTTACGTAGGGGTAGCATCCCCGACGGCGACAAATCGGCGGTGCCGCTCCGGCGGCGGTATCTCCAACGGTGCGGCTCGTCTGCGGTAGCTCGAATATTAGCATCTTGATAGTACTATCTGCGGTAGTAGTTTACGTAGGGGAGCATCCCCGACGGCGACAAATCCGGCGATCCCGCTCCGCAGCGATATATCCGAAGCGGTGCGGCTCGTCCGGCGGGAGCTCGAACGATATCATCTTGGTAGTACTACTGCGGTAGAAGTTTCGATAGGGGTAGCATCCCCGACGGCGAAAATCTCCGACGATGTCCGCTCCGGCGGCGGTATCTCAAACGGTGCGGCTCATCCGGATGCGGCTCGAACGATATCATCTTCGATAGTACTACTGCGGTAGTAGTTTACGAAAGGGTAGCATCCCCCCAGACGGCGACGGCTCTCGGAAGTGCCCGCTCCGGCGCGGCGGTCTCTCCAACGGTGCGGCTCGTCTGCGGCGGCTCGAACATTTGCATCTTGGTAGTACTACTGCGGTAGTAGTTTACGTTGGGGAGCATCCCCGGCGACGACATATCCGGCGATCCCCGCTCCGACGGCGATATCTCAAACGGGTGCGGCGCGTCCGGCGGCGCTCGAACGATAGCATCTTGATAGTACTACTGCGGTAGTAGTTTTTACGTAGGGGTAGCATCCCGGCAGACGACGGCATCTCCGACCATGCCCGCTCCGGCGACGATATCTCGACGCAGTGCGGCTCGTCCGGATGCGGCTCGAACTCGACGATATCATCTTCGATAGTACTACTGCGGTAGTAATTTTTACGTAGGGGTAGCATCCCCGACGGCGACATCTCCGGCAGTGCCCGCTCCAGCAGCGGTATCTCCAACAGGTGCAGCTCGTCCTGCGGTAGCTCGAATATTAGCATCTTGGTAGTACTACTGCGGTAGTAGTTTACGTAGGGGAGCATCCCCGACGGCGACAAATCCGGCGGTCCCGCTCCGACAACGATATATCCGACAGGTGCAGCTCGTCCAGCGGGAGCTCGAACAGTATCATCTTCAGTAGTACTACCTGCAGTAGAAGTTTCAGTAGGGGTAGCATCCCCGACGGCGAAATCTCCGACAGTGTCCGCTCCGGCGGTATATCTCAAACGGGTGCGGCTCATCCGGATGCGGCTCGAACGATATCATCTTGATAGTACTACTGCGGTAGTAGTTTACGAAAGGGTAGCATCCCCGACGGCGACTCTCGGAAGTGCCATTCCGGCGGCGGTATCTCCAACGAGTGCGGCTCGTCTGCGGCGGCTCGAACATTTGCATCTTCGGTAGTACTACTGCGGTAGTAGTTTTACGTTGGGGGAGCATCCCCGACGACGACATATCGGCGGTCCCGCTCCGGCGGCGATATCTCCAACGGTGCGGCTCGTCCGGCGGCGCTCGAACGATAGCATCTTCGGTAGTACTACTGCGGTAGTAGTTTACGAAGGGGTAGCATCCCCGCATCCCAAGACTCGGAAGTGCGCTCAGCGGCGATATCTCCAACGGTGCGGCTCGTCCGGCGGGCTCGAACATTATCATCTTGATAGTACTACTGCGGTAGTAGTTTCGTAGGGGTAGCATCCCCGACGGCGACAAATCCGGCCATCCCCGCTCCGGCGGCGATATATCTCGGCAACGGTGCGGCTCGTCCGGCGGCTCGAACGATATCATCTTGATAGTACTACTGCGGTAATAGTTTTACGTAGGGGTAGCATCCCCGACAATGACGACTCCGGCGATGCCCGCTCCTCGGCGGTATCTCTCAACGAGTGCGGCTCGTCTGCGGTAGCTCGAATATTAGCATCTTGGTAGTACTATCTGCGGTAGTAGTTTACGTAGGGGAGCATCCCCGACAATGACGACAAATCCGGCGGTCCCGCTCCAGACAACGATATATCCGAAACGGTGCGGCTCGTCCGGCGGGAGCTCGAACGATATCATCTTCGGTAGTACTACTGCGGTAGAAGTTTCGGTAGGGTAGCATCCCGAAGACGCGAAATCTCCGGCGATGTCCGCTCCGGCGGCGGTATCTCCGCGAGTGCGGCTCATCCGGATGCGGCTCGAACGATATCATCTTCGATAGTACTACTGCGGTAGTAGTTTTACGAAAGGGTAGCATCCCCGACGGACGACTCGGAAGTGCCAGCTCGGCGGCGGTATCTCCAACGAGTGCGGCTCGTCTGCGGCGGCTCGAACATTTGCATCTTGATAGTACTACTGCGGTAGTAGTTTTTACGTTGGGGGAGCATCCCCGACGGCGACATATCCGGCGATCCCCGCTCCAGACGATATATCAAACGGTGTAAGCGCTCGTCCGGCGGCGGCTCGAACGATATCATCTTGATAGTACTACTGCGGTAGTAGTTTACGTAGGGGTAGCATCCCCGCAAACGACATCTCGGCCATGCCGCTCCGCGGCGATATCTCGGCAGTGCGGCTCGTCCGGAAGCGGCTCGAACGATAACATCTTGATAGTAGTACTGCGCAATAGTTTACGTAGGGGTAGCATCCCCGACAATGACATCCGGCGTGCCGCTCCGGCGGCGGTATCTCCAACGCAGTGCGGCTCGTCTGCGGTAGCTCGAATATTAGCATCTTCGATAGTACTATCTGCAGTAGTAGTTTCCGTAGGGGAGCATCCCCGACAGCGACAAATCCGACAGTCCCCGCTCCAGCAACGATATATCCGACAGGTGCAGCTCGTCCAGCGGGAGCTCGAACAGTATCATCTTCAGTAGTACTACCTGCAGTAGAAGTTTCAGTAGGGGTAGCATCCCCGACGGCGAAATCTCCGACAGTGTCCGCTCCAGCAGCGGTATCTCCGACAGGTGCAGCTCATCCAGATGCAGCTCGAACAGTATCATCTTCAGTAGTACTACCTGCAGTAGTAGTTTCTGAAAGGGTAGCATCCCCGACAGCGACAGCTCCGGAAGTGCCCGCTGCAGCAGCGGTATCTCCAACAGGTGCAGCTCGTCCTGCGGCAGCTCGAACATTTGCATCTTCAGTAGTACTACCTGCAGTAGTAGTTTCTGTAGGGGGAGCATCCCCGACAGCGACATATCCGACAGTCCCCGCTCCAGCAACGATATATCCGGCGGTGCGCGTCCGGCGGCTCGAACGATAGCATCTTGATAGTACTACTGCGGTAGTAGTTTACGTAGGGGGTAGCATCCCCGACAATGACGACAAATCCGCCATGTGCCGCTCCGGCGGCGGTATCTCGGCGAGTGCGCTCGTCCGGAAGCGGCTCGAACGATATCATCTTGATAGTAGTACTACTGCGGCAATAGTTTACGTAGGGGTAGCATCCCCGACGCGGCGACACTCCGGCGATGCCCGCTCAGCGGCGGTATCTCCAACGGTGCGGCTCGTCTCTGCGGTAGCTCGAATATTAGCATCTTGATAGTACTACTGCGGTAGTAGTTTACGTAGGGGGGGTAGCATCCCGACAACGACAAATCCGGCGGTCCCGCTCGGCAGCGATATATCCGACGGTGCGGCTCGTCCGGCGGGAGCTCGAACGATATCATCTTGATGAATAGTACTACTGCGGTAGAAGTTTCGATAGGGGTAGCATCCCCGACGGCGAAATCTCCGGCGATGTCCCGCTCCTCGGCGGCGGTATCTCAGACAGTGCGGCTCATCCGGATGCGGCTCGAACGATATCATCTTGATAGTACTACTGCGGTAGTAGTTTTTACGAAAGGGTAGCATCCCCGACAATGACAAATCTCTCGGAAGTGCCAGCTCGGCGGCGGTATCTCCAACGGTGCGGCTCGTCTGCGGCGGCTCGAACTCGATTTGCATCTTGGTAGTACTACTGCGGTAGTAGTTTCGTAGGGGAGCATCCCGACAATGACATATCCGGCGATCCCGCTCCGACGATATATCCAACGGTGTAGCGCTCGTCCGGCGGCGGCTCGAACGATATCATCTTCGGTAGTACTACTGCGGTAGTAGTTTCGAAAGGGGTAGCATCCCCGAACGCGAAATCTCCGACACTCGGAAGTGCCCGCTCGCGATATCTCCAACAGTGCGGCTCGTCCGGCGGCTCGAACATTCATCTTCGATAGTACTACCTGCAGTAGTAGTTTCTATAGGGGGAGCATCCCCGACAGCGACAAATCCGGCGGTCCCGCTCCGCGGCGATATATCAAACGGTGCGGCTCGTCCGGCGGGGCTCGAACGATATCATCTTCGATAGTAGTACTACTGCGCAATAGTTTACGTAGGGGTAGCATCCCCGACAGCGAAAACTCCGGCGGTGCCCGCTCCGCGCGGCGGTATCTCCAACGAGTGCGGCTCGTCTGCGGTAGCTCGAATATTAGCATCTTGATAGTACTACTGCGGTAGTAGTTTACGTAGGGGGGTAGCATCCCCGACGGCGACAAATCCGGCGATCCCGCTCCGACAACGATATATCCGAACGGGTGCGGCTCGTCCGGCGGGAGCTCGAACGATATCATCTTGATGGTAGTACTACTGCGGTAGAAGTTTCGGTAGGGGTAGCATCCCCAGACGCGAAATCTCGACGATGCGCTCCGGCGATATATCTCCAAACAGTGCGGCTCATCCGGATGCGGCTCGAACGATATCATCTTCGATAGTACTACTGCGGTAGTAGTTTACGAAAGGGTAGCATCCCCGACGACGACATCGGAAGTGCCGCTCGGCGGCGGTATCTCCAACAGTGCGGCTCGTCTGCGGCGGCTCGAACATTTGCATCTTGATAGTACTACTGCGGTAGTAGTTTACGTTGGGGAGCATCCCCGACAGCGACAAATATCCGACGATCCCAGCTCCGACGATATATCAAACGGTGTAAGCGCGTCCGGCGGGAGCTCGAACGATATCATCTTGATAGTACTACTGCGGTAGTAGTTTTTGTAGGGGTAGCATCCCGACGGCGACAAATCTCGACCATGCCGCTCCGGCGGCGGTATCTCGGCAGTGCGGCTCGTCCGAGATGCGGCTCGAACGATATCATCTTGATAGTACTACTGCGGCAATAGTTTACGAAGGGGTAGCATCCCCGACGGGCTCTCGGCGGTGCCAGCTCCGGCGGCGGTATCTCCAACGGTGCGGCTCGTCTGCGGTAGCTCGAATATTAGCATCTTGATAGTACTATCTGCGGTAGTAGTTTACGTAGGGGAGCATCCCGACAACCGGCGACAAATCCGGCGATCCCCGCTCCGACAACGATATATCAAAGCGGTGCGGCTCGTCCGGAGGGCTCGAACGATATCATCTTGGTGGTACTACTGCGGTAGAAGTTTCGATAGGGGTAGCATCCCCGACGGCGAAATCTCGGACGTGTCCGCTCCGGCGGCGGTATCTCTCGGCAGTGCGGCTCATCCGGATGCGGCTCGAACGATATCATCTTGATAGTACTACTGCGGTAGTAGTTTCGAAAGGGTAGCATCCCCGACGGCGCGACATACTCCGGAAGTGCCGCTCGGCGGCGGTATCTCCAACGGTGTGCGGCTCGTCTGCGGCGGCTCGAACATTTGCATCTTGATAGTACTACTGCGGTAGTAGTTTACGTTGGGGGAGCATCCCCGACGACGACAAATCTCGGCGGTCCCAGCTCCGGCGGCGATATATCAAAGCAGTGCGGCGTCCGTCGGCGGCTCGAACGATATCATCTTGATAGTACTACTGCGGTAGTAGTTTCGTAGGGTAGCATCCCGCAAACGGCGACAATCTCGGAAGTGCCCGCTCCGGCGATATCTCCAACGGTGCGGCTCGTCCGTCGGCGGCTCGAACATTTCATCTTGATAGTACTACTGCGGTAGTAGTTTACGTAGGGGTAGCATCCCCGACGCGACGACAATCCGGCGGTCCCGCTCCGGCGGTATCTCCAACGGTGCGGCTCGTCTGCGGCGGCTCGAACATTATCATCTTGATGGTAGTACTACTGCGGTAGTAGTTTACGTAGGGGTAGCATCCCCGACGACGACAATCCGGCGGTCCCGCTCGGCGGCGATATCTCCGACGGTGCGGCTCGTCCGGCGGGGCTCGAACGATATCATCATCTTCGGTAGTACTACTGCGGTAGAAGTTTCGAGGGGTAGCATCCCCGACGACAAATCTCCGACGATCCGCTCCGGCGGCGGTATCTCCAACGAGTGCGGCTCGTCCGGATGCGGCTCGAACGATATCATCTTGATAGTACTACTGCGGTAGTAGTTTTTACGAAAGGGGTAGCATCCCCGCAATGACGACAATCCGGAAGTCCCCGCTCCAGCGGCGATATCTCCAACGGTGCGGCTCGTCCGGCGGCGCTCGAACATTATCATCTTGATAGTACTACTGCGGTAGTAGTTTACGTAGGGGTAGCATCCCCGACGGCGACAAATCTCCGGCCATCCCCGCTCCGACGATATATCCCAACGGTGCGGCTCGTCCGGCGGCGGCTCGAACATATCATCTTGATAGTAGTACTACTGCGGTAGTAGTTTACGTAGGGGTAGCATCCCCGACGGCGGCGCTCTCGGCGATGCCCGCTCCGGCGGCGGTATCTCCAGCAGTGCGGCTCGTCTGCGGCGGCTCGAACATTATCATCTTCGGTAGTACTACTGCGGTAGTAGTTTTTACGTAGGGGTAGCATCCCCGACGGCGACAAATCCGGCGATCCGCTCCGGCGGCGATATCTCCAACGAGTGCGGCTCGTCCGGCGGTAGCTCGAACATTATCATCTTCGATAGTACTACTGCGGTAGTAGTTTCGTAGGGGTAGCATCCCCGACAACGACAAATCTCGGCGACAGTGTCGCTCCAGGCGGCGATCTCCAACGTGCGGCTCGTCAGCGGCGGCTCGAATATATCATCTTGGTAGTACTACTGCGTAGTAGTTTTACGTAAAGGGTAGCATCCCCGACGGCGACAAATCTCGGAAGTGTCCCTCTCCGGCGATATATCTCAGACGTGCGGCTCGTCCCGGCGGCGGCTCGAACATATCATCTTGATGTAGTACTACTGCGGTAGTTTTGTAGGGGTAGCATCCCCGACGACAAATCTCCGGAATGTCCGCTCCGGCGGTATCTCCAAGCAGTGCGGCTCGTCCAGCGGCAGCTCGAACATTTGCATCTTCAGTAGTACTACCTGCAGTAGTAGTTTCTGAAAGGGTAGCATCCCCGACAGCGACATATCTCGGCGGTCCCGCTCGGCGGCGATATATCTCCAACGCAGTGCGGCTCGTCCGGCGGCGGCTCGAACATTTCATCTTGATAGTACTACTGCGGTAGTAGTTTCGTAGGGGGTAGCATCCCCGCAATGACATATCCGGCCAGTCCCGCTCCGGCGGCGATATCTCAAACAGTGCGGCTCGTCCGATGCAGCTCGAACAGTATCATCTTCAGTAGTACTACCTGCAGTAGTAGTTTCTGAAAGGGTAGCATCCCCGACAGCGACAGCTCCGGAAGTGCCCGCTCCAGCAGCGGTATCTCCAACAGGTGCAGCTCGTCCTGCGGCAGCTCGAACATTTGCATCTTCAGTAGTACTACCTGCAGTAGTAGTTTTTGTAGGGGAGCATCCCCGCGACAAATCAAATCCGGCCGGTCCCGCTCCGCAGCGATATATCCAACGAGTGCGGCTCGTCCGCGGGAGCTCGAACGATATCATCTTCGGTAGTACTACTGCGGTAGTTTTCGAAAGGGTAGCATCCCCGACGGCGAAATCTCCGACAGAGTCCGCTCCAGCAGCGGTATCTCCGACAGGTGCAGCTCATCCAGATGCAGCTCGAACAGTATCATCTTCAGTAGTACTACCTGCAGTAGTAGTTTTTGAAAGGGTAGCATCCCCGGCAAGCGACATATCTCGGAAGTGCCGCTCCGGCGGCGGTATCTCCAACGGTGCGGCTCGTCTGCGGCGGCTCGAACATTAGCATCTTCGGTAGTACTACTGCGGTAGTAGTTTTACGTAGGGGTAGCATCCCCGACAATGACATATCGGCGGCGATCCCGCTCGGCGATATATCAAACGGCAGTGCGGCTCGTCCGCGGCGGCTCGAACGATATCATCTTGATAGTACTACTGCGGTAGTAGTTTTTCGTAGGGGTAGCATCCCCGACGGCAATGACAATCTCGGCGGTCCCAGCTCCGGCGGCGATATCTCCAGAAGCGGTGCGGCTCGTCCGGATGCGGCTCGAACGATATCATCTTGATAGTACTACTGCGGTAGTAGTTTTACGTAGGGGTAGCATCCCCGAAGCGACGACTCCGGAAGTGCCAGCTCCGGCGGTATCTCCAACGGTGCGGCTCGTCTGTCTGGGCGGCTCGAACATTAGCATCTTGATAGTACTACTGCGGTAGTAGTTTTACGTAGGGGGTCCCCGAAACGACAAATCCGGCGATCCCGCTCCGCAACGATATATCAAACGGGTGTGCGGCTCGTCCGGCGGGAGCTCGAACGATATCATCTTCGGTAGTACTACTGCGGTAGTAGTTTTGTAGGGGTAGCATCCCCGACAATGAAAATCTCGGCGATGTCCCGCTCCGCTCGGCGGTATCTCCAAACGGTGCGGCTCGTCCGGATGCGGCTCGAACGATATCATCTTGATGGTACTACTGCTGCGGTAGTAGTTTACGAAAGGGTAGCATCCCCGACGGCGACAATCGGCTCGGAAGTGCCCGCTCCGCGCTCAAGGCGGTATCTCCAACGAGTGCGGCTCGTCTGCGGCGGCTCGAACATTTCATCTTGATGGTACTACTGCGGTAGTAGTTTACGTAGGGGAGCATCCCGAAGCGACGAATCCCGGCGATCCCGCTCCGACAGCGATATCTCCGACGGTGCGGCTCGTCCGGCGGCGGCTCGAACATATCATCTTGAGTAGTACTACTGCGGTAGTAGTTTACGTAGGGGTAGCATCCCGACAGACAATCTCGGCCATCCCGCTCAGCGCGATATCTCCAACAGTGCGGCTCGTCCGGCGCGGCTCGAACGATATCATCTTGATAGTACTACTGCGTAGTAGTTTACGAAAGGGTAGCATCCCCAGACGACGAAATCCGGCGGTGCCGCTCCGGCGGCGATATCTCCAACGGGTGCGGCTCGTCCGTCGCTCGAACATTTAGCATCTTGATGTAGTACTACTGCGGTAGTAGTTTACGTAGGGGGTAGCATCCCCGAAAGCAACGACAAATCCGGCGTCCCGCTCCGGCGGCGATATCTCCAACGCAGTGCGGCTCGTCCGGGCGGCTCGAACATTATCATCTTGATAGTACTACTGCGGTAGTAGTTTTACGTAGGGGTAGCATCCCCGACGACGAATCTCGGCGATCCGAGTCCGCTCCGGCGGCGATATCTCCGAACGGTGCGGCTCGTCCGGATGCGGCTCGAACGATATCATCTTCGATAGTACTACTGCGGTAGTAGTTTCGAAAGGGGTAGCATCCCCGGCGACGGCGCTCGGAAGTGCCGCTCCGCTCCGGCGGTATCTCCAACGAGTGCGGCTCGTCCGGTAGCTCGAACATTTGCATCTTCGATAGTACTACTGCGGTAGTAGTTTACGTAGGGGTAGCATCCCCGACGGCGACATATCCGGCGAGTCCCGCTCCGGCGACGATATCTCAAACGGGTGCGGCTCGTCCGGCGGCTCGAACATATCATCTTGATGTAGTACTACTGCGGTAGTAGTTTTACGTAGGGGTAGCATCCCCGACAGCGACAATCTCCGGCCATGCCCCGCTCCGGCGGCGATATCTCCAAACGGTGCGGCTCGTCCGGATGCGGCTCGAACGATATCATCTTGATAGTACTACTACTGCGGTAGTAGTTTCGACGTAGGGGTAGCATCCCCGACGGCGACATCTCGGCGTCCCAGCTCCAGCGGCGATATCTCCGAAAGGTGCGGCTCGTCCGGCGCGGCTCGAATATATCATCTTGATAGTACTACTGCGGTAGTAGTTTACGTAGGGGTAGCATCCCCGACGGCGACAAATCCGGCGATCCCCAGCTCCGGCGGTATCTCCAACGGTGCGGCTCGTCCGTCGGTAGCTCGAACATATTCATCTTGATAGTACTACTGCGGTAGTAGTTTACGTGGGGTAGCATCCCCGAAACGGCGAAATCCGGCGTCCCGCTCCGGCAACGATATCTCCAACGGTGCGGCTCGTCCGGCGGCGGCTCGAACATATCATCTTCGGTAGTACTACTGCGGTAGTAGTTTCGTAGGGGTAGCATCCCCGGCGCGAAATCTCTCGGCGACATCCGAAGTCCGCTCCGGCGGTATATCTCCAACGTGCGGCTCGTCGAGATGCGGCTCGAACGATATCATCTTCGGTAGTACTACTGCGGTAGTAGTTTACGAAGGGGTAGCATCCCCGACGCAGGCGACTCGGAAGTGCCCGCTCCGGCGGCGATATCTCCAACGAGTGCGGCTCGTCTGCGGTAGCTCGAATATTAGCATCTTCGGTAGTACTACTGCGGTAGTAGTTTACGTTGGGGTAGCATCCCCGACGGCAATGACAATCCGGCGATCCCCCCGCTCCGCCGACGATATCTCCGACAGTGTGCGGCTCGTCCGGCGGGAGCTCGAACGATATCATCTTGGTAGTACTACTGCGGTAGTAGTTTCGAAGGGGTAGCATCCCCGACGGCGACTCCGGATTATGTCGCTCCGCGGCCGGTATCTCCAACAGTGCGGCTCGTCCGGATGCGGCTCGAACGATATCATCTTGGTAGTACTACTGCGGTAGCAATAGTTTACGTAGGGTAGCATCCCCGACGCGGCGACAAATCCGGCGATGCCATTCCGGCGGCGGTATCTCCAACGAGTGCGGCTCGTCTGCGGTAGCTCGAATATTAGCATCTTGATAGTACTACTGCGGTAGTAGTTTACGTTGGGGTAGCATCCCCGACGGCGACAAATCCGGCGTCCCGCTCCGACGATATATCTCCAACGAGTGCGGCTCGTCCGTCGGGAGCTCGAACGATATCATCTTGATAGTACTACTGCGGTAGTAGTTTCTGTAGGGGTAGCATCCCCGACGGCGAAAAATCTCCGACGATGTCCGCTCCGGCGGTATCTCAGAAACAGTGCGGCTCATCCGGATGCGGCTCGAACGATATCATCTTGATGTAGTACTACTGCGGTAGTAGTTTTATTGGGGTAGCATCCCCGACAATGACAAATCGGAAGTGCCCCATTCCGGCGGCGATATCTCCAACGGTGCGGCTCGTCTGCGGCGGCTCGAACATTTGCATCTTGATAGTACTACTGCGGTAGTAGTTTACGTTGGGGGAGCATCCCCGACGGCGACATATCCGGCGGTCCCGCTCAGCAACGATATATCCAAGCGAGTGCGCGCGTCCGATGGGCTCGAACGATATCATCTTGATAGTACTACTGCGGTAGTAGTTTATAGGGGTAGCATCCCCGACAGCGGCGAATCTCGGCCATGCCCGCTCCGGCGGTATCTCCAACAGTGCGGCTCGTCCGAAGCGGCTCGAACATATCATCTTGATAGTACTACTGCTGTAGTAGTTTACGTAGGGGTAGCATCCCGACAGCGACATCGGCGATGTGCCAGCTCGGCGGCGATATCTCCAACGGTGCGGCTCGTCTGCGGCGCTCGAATATTAGCATCTTGGTAGTACTACTGCGGTAGTAGTAGTTTACGTAGGGGTAGCATCCCCGACGGCGACAAATCCGGTCCCCGCTCGACAGCGATATCTCAACGGGTGCAGCTCGTCCAGCGGGAGCTCGAACAGTATCATCTTCAGTAGTACTACCTGCAGTAGTAGTTTCAATAGGGGTAGCATCCCCGACGGCGAAAATCTCCGGCGATGTCCGCTCGGCGGTATCTCAGGCGGTGCGGCTCGTCCGGATGCGGCTCGAACATTTGCATCATCTTGATCGGTACTACTGCGGTAGTAGTTTTACGAAAGGGTAGCATCCCCGAAACGGCGACAAATCGGCGGTGCCCGCTCTGGCGGCGGTATCTCCAACGAGTGCGGCTCGTCTCCGGCTCGAACATTAGCATCTTGATAGTACTACTGCGGTAGTAGTTTACGTAGGGGTAGCATCCCGGCGACAAATCCGGCGGTCCAGCTCCGAGCGATATATCAACTACAGTGCGCTCGTCCGGAGGGACTCGAACGATATCATCTTGATAGTACTACTGCGGTAGTAGTTTACGTAGGGTAGCATCCCCGACAATGCGAAACTCGGCGGTCCGCTCCGCGCGGTATCTCCGGCAACGTGCGGCTCGTCCAGCGGTAGGCTCGAACGATTATCATCTTGATGAGTACTACTGCGGTAGTAGTTTACGTAGGGGTAGCATCCCCGCAACGGCGACAAATCGGCGATCCGCTCCAGCGGCGATATCTCCGGCGCCCAGTGCGGCTCGTCCGGCGGGGCTCGAACGATATCATCTTGATAGTACTACTGCGGTAGTAGTTTGTAGGTAGGGGTAGCATCCCCGGCAAAATCTCGGCGATGTCCGCTCCGGCGGCGGTATCTCGAAGCAGTGCGGCTCGTCCGGCGGCGGCTCGAACGATATCATCTTGATAGTACTACTGCGGTAGTAGTTTACGAAAGGGTAGCATCCCGACAGCGACAAATCGGCGTGCCAGCTCCGGCGGCGGTATCTCCAACGAGTGCGGCTCGTCTGCGGCGGCTCGAACATTTGCATCTTGATGGTACTACTGCGGTAGTAGTTTACGTTGGGGTAGCATCCCCGACAATGACATATCCGAAGTCCCGCTCCGCGGCGATATCTCCAACGGTGTGCGGCTCGTCCGGCGGCGGCTCGAACATATCATCTTGATAGTACTACTGCGGTAGTAGTTTTGTAGGGGTAGCATCCCCGACGCGACAAATCTCGACCATGCCCCGCTCGCGGCGATATATCAAACGGTGCGGCTCGTCCGAGCGGCTCGAACGATATCATCTTCGGTAGTACTACTGCGGTAGTAGTTTTTGTAGGGGTAGCATCCCCGACAGCGACAGCTCCGGCAGTGCCCGCTCCAGCAGCGGTATCTCCAACAGGTGCAGCTCGTCCTGCGGTAGCTCGAATATTAGCATCTTGGTAGTACTACTGCGGTAGTAGTTTACGTAGGGGAGCATCCCCGACGGCGACAAATCCGGCGAGTCCCGCTCCGACGAACGATATATCCGACAGGTGCAGCTCGTCCAGCGGGAGCTCGAACAGTATCATCTTCAGTAGTACTACCTGCAGTAGAAGTTTCAGTAGGGGTAGCATCCCCGGCGGCGAAATCTCCGACAGAGTCCGCTCCGGGTATCTCCAGACGGTGCGGCTCATCCGTCGGCGGCTCGAACGATATCATCTTGATAGTACTACTGCGGTAGTAGTTTACGAAAGGGTAGCATCCCCGAAATGACGACGACTCGGAAGTGCCCATTGCCGCGGCGATATATCTCCAACAGGTGCAGCTCGTCCTGCGGCGGCTCGAACATTTGCATCTTCAGTAGTACTACTGCGGTAGTAGTTTTACGTAGGGGTAGCATCCCCGGCAATGACATATCCGGCGATCCCCGCTCCGCGGCGATATCTCAAACGGTGCGCTCGTCCGTCGGCGGCTCGAACGATATCATCTTGATAGTACTACTGCGGTAGTAGTTTACGTAGGGGTAGCATCCCCAGACAGCGACAATCTCCCGACCATGCCGCTCCAGCGGCGATATCTCCAACGAGTGCGGCTCGTCCGGATCGGCTCGAACGATATCATCTTCGGTAGTACTACTGCGGTAGTAGTTTTACGTAGGGGTAGCATCCCGACGAAATCAAATCCGCGGTCCGCTCCAATGGTATCTCCAACGGGTGCGGCTCGTCTGCGGCGGCTCGAATATTAGCATCTTGATAGTACTACTGCGGTAGTAGTTTACGTAGGGGTAGCATCCCGACGCGACAAATCCGGCGGTCCCGCTCCAGCGATATATCTCAAACGGTGCGGCTCGTCCGGCGGGAGCTCGAACGATATCATCTTGATGTAGTACTACTGCGGTAGAAGTTTCGTAGGGGTAGCATCCCCGACGGCGAAATCTCCGGCGATCCCAGCTCCGGCGGCGGTATCTCCAACGAGTGCGGCTCGTCCGGATGCGGCTCGAACGATATCATCTTGATAGTACTACTGCGGTAGTAGTTTTACGAAAGGGTAGCATCCCCGACAACGACAAATCTCGGAAGTGCCGCTCCGGCGGCGGTATCTCCAACGAGTGCGGCTCGTCTGCGGCGGCTCGAATATTTGCATCTTGATAGTACTACTGCGTAGTAGTAGTTTACGTAGGGGTAGCATCCCCGAAATGACAAATCCGGCGATCCCAGCTCCGGCGGCGATATATCCGAACGGTGCGGCTCGTCCGGCGGGAGCTCGAACGATATCATCTTGATGTAGTACTACTGCGGTAGTAGTTTCGAAGGGGTAGCATCCCCGACAGCGAAAATCTCCGGCGGTGCCGCTCTCGGCGCGGTATCTCCAACGTGCGGCTCGTCCGATGCGGCTCGAACATTATCATCTTGATAGTACTACTGCGGTAGTAGTTTACGAAGGGTAGCATCCCGACAACGGCGACATCTCAGGCGTCCCGCTCCGGCAATATATCTCCAACAGTGCGGCTCGTCCGCGGCGGCTCGAACATTTGCATCTTCGGTAGTACTACTGCGGTAGTAGTTTACGTAGGGGTAGCATCCCCGGCAATGACAAATCCGGCGGTCCCGCTCCGGCGGCGGTATCTCAGGCGGTGCGGCTCGTCCGGCGGCTCGAACGATATCATCTTGATGGTAGTACTACTGCGGTAGTAGTTTACGTAGGGGTAGCATCCCGACAGCGACAACTCCGGCGTCCCATTCTCGGCGGCGATATCTCCAACAGTGCGGCTCGTCCGGCGGGAGCTCGAACATTAGCATCTTGATAGTACTACTGCGGTAGTAGTTTTTGTAGGGTAGCATCCCCGACGGCGACAAATCCGGCGTCCCGCTCCGGCGCGATATCTCAACGGTGCGGCTCGTCCGGGCGGCTCGAACGATATCATCTTGATAGTACTACTGCGGTAGTAGTTTTTTGTAGGGGTAGCATCCCGACAGCGCAACAAATCTCGGCGATCCCGCTCCGGCGATATCTCCGGCGGTGCGGCTCGTCCGGCGGCTCGAACATATCATCTTGATAGTACTACTGCGGTAGTAGTTTTACGAAAGGGTAGCATCCCCGACGGCGACTCTCGGCGGTGCCCGCTCGCGGCGGTATCTCCAACAGTGCGGCTCGTCTGCGGCGCTCGAACATTTGCATCTTCGGTAGTACTACTGCGGTAGTAGTTTTTACGTAGGGGGAGCATCCCGACACGACAAATCCGGCGGTCCCTCCGCGGCGATATATCCAAACGGTGTGCGGCTCGTCCAGCGGCAGCTCGAACAGTAGCATCTTCAGTAGTACTACCTGCAGTAGTAGTTTCTGTAGGGGTAGCATACCCGACAGCGACAGCTCCGGCCATGCCCGCTCCGCGGCGCGGTATCTCCAACGAGTGCGGCTCGTCCGGATGCGGCTCGAACGATATCATCTTGATAGTACTACTGCTAGTAATAGTTTTTACGTAGGGGTAGCATCCCCGACAACGACGACTCCGGCGTGCCGCTCCCGCAGCGGTATCTCCAACAGGTGCAGCTCGTCCTGCGGTAGCTCGAATATTAGCATCTTCAGTAGTACTATCTGCAGTAGTAGTTTCTGTAGGGGGAGCATCCCCGACAGCGACAAATCCGACAGTCCCCGCTCCAGCAACGATATATCCGACAGGTGCAGCTCGTCCAGCGGGAGCTCGAACAGTATCATCTTCAGTAGTACTACCTGCAGTAGAAGTTTCAGTAGGGGTAGCATCCCCGACGGCGAAATCTCCGACAGTGTCCGCTCCAGCAGCGGTATCTCCGACAGGTGCAGCTCATCCAGATGCAGCTCGAACAGTATCATCTTCAGTAGTACTACCTGCAGTAGTAGTTTCTGAAAGGGTAGCATCCCCGACAGCGACAGCTCCGGAAGTGCCGCTCCAGCAGCGGTATCTCCAACGGTGCGGCTCGTCTGCGGCGGCTCGAACATTTGCATCTTGATAGTACTACTGCGGTAGTAGTTTTTGTTGGGGGAGCATCCCACGACGACATATCCGGCGATCCCGCTCCGGCGGCGATATATCAACGGTGTAAGCGCGTCCGGCGGCGGCTCGAACATAGCATCTTGATGTAGTACTACTGCGGTAGTAGTTTACGTAGGGGTAGCATCCCCGACAATGACAATCTCCGGATGCCGCTCCGCGGCGATATCTCCAGCAGTGCGGCTCGTCCAGAATCGCGGCTCGAACGATATCATCTTCGATAGTACTACTGCGGTAATAGTTTACGTAGGGGTAGCATCCCCGACAATGACAATCCGGCGGTGCCAGCTCCGGCGGCGGTATCTCCAACGGGTGCGGCTCGTCTGCGGTAGCTCGAATATTAGCATCTTGATGTACTATCTGCGGTAGTAGTTTACGTAGGGGTAGCATCCCCGACGGCGACAAATCCCGGATCCCGCTCCGACGCGATATCTCAAACGGTGCGGCTCGTCCGGCGGGGCTCGAACGATATCATCTTCGGTAGTACTACTGCGGTAGAAGTTTCGATAGGGGTAGCATCCCGACGGCGAAATCTCCGGCGATGTCCGCTCCTCGACGGTATCTCCAACGGTGCGGCTCATCCGATGCGGCTCGAACAGTATCATCTTCGATAGTACTACTGCGGTAGTAGTTTACGAAAGGGGTAGCATCCCCGACACGGCGGCACTCGGAAGTGCCATTCCGGCGGCGGTATCTCCAACAGTGCGGCTCGTCTGCGGCGGCTCGAACATTTGCATCTTCGGTAGTACTACTGCGGTAGTAGTTTTTACGTTGGGGGTAGCATCCCGACGCAGCGACATATCCGACGGTCCCCGCTCCGCGACGATATATCAAACGGCAGTGCGCTCGTCCGGCGGCGGCTCGAACGATATCATCTTGATGAGTACTACTGCGGTAGTAGTTTACGTAGGGGTAGCATCCCCGACAACACAAATCTCGGCCATGCCGCTCCAGCGGCGATATCTCGGCGAGTGCGGCTCGTCCGGATGCGGCTCGAACGATATCATCTTGATGGTAGTACTACTGCGGTAGTAGTTTACGTAGGGGTAGCATCCCCGAAACGGCGACAACTCGGCGATGCCCGCTCCGGCGGCGGTATCTCCAACGGTGCGGCTCGTCTGCGGTAGCTCGAATATTAGCATCTTCGGTAGTACTATCTGCGGTAGTAGTTTACGTAGGGGGAGCATCCCGACGGCGACAAATCCGGCGGTCCCCGCTCCGACAACGATATCTCCGGCGGTGCAGCTCGTCCAGCGGGAGCTCGAACAGTATCATCTTCAGTAGTACTACCTGCGGTAGAAGTTTCAGTAGGGGTAGCATCCCCGACGGCGAAATCTCCGACAGTGTCCGCTCCAGCAGCGGTATCTCCGACAGGTGCAGCTCATCCAGATGCAGCTCGAACAGTATCATCTTCAGTAGTACTACCTGCAGTAGTAGTTTCTGAAAGGGTAGCATCCCCGACAGCGACTCGGAAGTGCCCTCTCCGGCGGCGGTATCTCCAACGGTGCGGCTCGTCTGCGGCGGCTCGAACATTTGCATCTTGATGTAGTACTACTGCGGTAGTAGTTTTGGGGGTAGCATCCCGACACGCGACATATCCGGCGGTCCCGCTCCGGCGATATCTCCAACGAGGTGCGGCTCGTCCGGCGGCGGCTCGAACGATTAGCATCTTCGGTAGTACTACTGCGGTAGTAGTTTACGAAGGGGTAGCATCCCCGGCAGCGACACAAATCTCGAAGTGCCCGCTCCGGCGCGATATCTCAACGAGTGCGGCTCGTCCGGCGCGGCTCGAACATATCATCTTGATAGTACTACTACTGCGGTAGTAGTTTCTACGAAAGGGTAGCATCCCCGACCCGGCGAATCTCGGAAGTGCCAGCTCAATGGCGCGATATCTCAAACGGTGCGGCTCGTCGCGGCGGCTCGAATATTATCATCTTGATAGTACTACTGCGGTAGTAGTTTCGAAGGGGTAGCATCCCCGACGGCGACAAATCCGGCGGTCCCAGCTCCGCGGCGATATATCTCCAACGGTGCGGCTCGTCCGCGGCGGCTCGAACGATTTCATCTTGATGAGTACTACTGCGGTAGTAGTTTTACGTAGGGGTAGCATCCCGGCAATGACATATCCGGCGGTCCCGCTCCAAGCGCGATATCTCCAAACCAGTGCGGCTCGTCCGGCGGTAGCTCGAATATTATCATCTTCGGTAGTACTACTGCGGTAGTAGTTTACGAGGGGTAGCATCCCCGAATGACAAATCTCGGCGAAGTCCCGCTCGGCGGATATCTCCAACAGTGCGGCTCGTCCGCGGCGGCTCGAACATTATCATCTTGATAGTACTACTGCGGTAGTAGTTTGTAGGGGGTAGCATCCCCGACGGCGACAATCTCGGCGGTCCCCGCTCCGGCGATATCTCCAACGAGTGCGGCTCGTCCGGCGGCGAGCTCGAACATTATCATCTTGATAGTACTACTGCGGTAGTAGTTTCGAAAGGGTAGCATCCCCCGGCGCGACAAATCTCGGAAGTCCCAGCTCCGCGCGCGATATCTCAACAGTGCGGCTCGTCCGGCGGCGGCTCGAACATTATCATCTTGGTAGTACTACTGCGGTAGTAGTTTCGTAGGGTAGCATCCCCAACAATCTCACATCTCCGGATCCCGCTCCAGCGGCGATATCTCCGCGAGTGCGGCTCGTCCGGAATGCGGCTCGAACGATATCATCTTGATAGTACTACTGCGGTAGTAGTTTCGAAAGGGTAGCATCCCCGACAATGACAAATCGGAAGTGCCCGCTCCAGCGGCGATATCTCCAGGTGCGGCTCGTCTGCGCGGCTCGAACATTTGCATCTTCGGTAGTACTACTGCGGTAGTAGTTTACGTAGGGTAGCATCCCCGACAGCGACATCCGGCGGTCCCCGCTCCGACGATATATCCAAACGGTGCGGCTCGTCCGGCGGCTCGAACGATATCATCTTCGATAGTACTACTGCGGTAGTAGTTTTACGTAGGGGTAGCATCCCGGCGACGAAATCTCCGGCGATGCCGCTCCGGCGGCGGTATCTCCGACAGTGCGGCTCGTCCGGATGCGGCTCGAACGGTATCATCTTGGTAGTACTACTGCGGTAGTAGTTTTTACGAAGGGGTAGCATCCCCAGACGGCGACAATCGGAAGTGCCGCTCCGGCGGCGGTATCTCCAACGAGTGCGGCTCGTCTGCGGTAGGCTCGAACATTATCATCTTCGGTAGTACTACTGCGGTAGTAGTTTACGTAGGGGAGCATCCCCGACGACGACAAATCCGGCGAGTCCCGCTCTCCGACGATATATCCGGCCAGTGCGGCTCGTCCGGCGGGCTCGAACGATATCATCTTCGGTAGTACTACTGCGGTAGTAGTTTCGTAGGGGTAGCATCCCCGGCGAAAATCTCCGGCGATGTCCCAGCTCCGGCGACGTATCTCCAGGCGTGCGGCTCGTCCGGATGCGGCTCGAACGTATCATCTTCGGTAGTACTACTGCGGTAGTAGTTTACGAAAGGGTAGCATCCCCGAAACGACATACTCACGGGAAGTGCCGCTCCGCGGCGGTATCTCCAACGGTGCGGCTCGTCTCGGCGGCTCGAATATTTGCATCTTCGGTAGTACTACTGCGGTAGTAGTTTACGTAGGGGTAGCATCCCCGACAGCGACAATCCGGCGTCCCGCTCGGCGGCGATATATCCAACGGTGTGTCGCGTCGTCCGGCGGGCTCGAACGATATCATCTTCGGTAGTACTACTGCGGTAGTAGTTTTACGTAGGGGTAGCATCCCGACAATGCGAAATCTCCGACCATCCGCTCTCCGGCGACGGTATCTCGGCGGTGCGGCTCGTCAGTCAGAAGCGGCTCGAATAGATATCATCTTGATAGTACTACTGCAATAGTTTACGAAGGGTAGCATCCCCGACGGCGGCTCTCGGAAGAAGTGCCCGCTCCGACGGCGGTATCTCAACGGTGCGGCTCGTCTGCGGTAGCTCGAATATTAGCATCTTGATAGTACTATCTGCGGTAGTAGTTTACGTAGGGAGCATCCCCGACGCGACAAATCCGGCGATCCCCGCTCCGACGCGATATATCCGAAACGGGTGCGGCTCGTCCGGCGGGAGCTCGAACGATATCATCTTCGGTAGTACTACTGCGGTAGAAGTTTCGGTAGGGGTAGCATCCCCACAGCGAAATCTCCGGCGATGTCCGCTCCGGCGGCGGTATCTCCGACAGTGCGGCTCATCCGGATGCGGCTCGAACATATCATCTTCGATAGTACTACTGCGGTAGTAGTTTACGAAAGGGTAGCATCCCCGACAGCGGCATCGGAAGTGCCGCTGCGGCGGCGGTATCTCCAACGAGTGCGGCTCGTCTGCGGCGGCTCGAACATTTGCATCTTCGATAGTACTACTGCGGTAGTAGTTTTACGTAGGGGAGCATCCCCGACGGCGACATATCCGGCGGTCCCGCTCCGGCGATATATCCAAACGGTGTAAGCGCGTCCGGCGGCGGCTCGAACGATAGCATCTTCGGTAGTACTACTGCGGTAGTAGTTTCGTAGGGGTAGCATCCCCGGCGACGAAATCTCGGCCATGCCATCTCCAGCGGCGGTATATCCAACAGTGCGGCTCGTCCGGAGCTCGAACGATATCATCTTGGTAGTAGTACTACTGCGTAGCAATAGTTTACGAAGGGGTAGCATCCCCGACGGCGAATAACTCCGGCGGTGCCGCTCCGGCGGCGGTATCTCCAACAGGTGCGGCTCGTCTGCGGTAGCTCGAATATTAGCATCTTGATAGTACTATCTGCGGTAGTAGTTTACGTAGGGGAGCATCCCCGACAATGACAAATCCGGCGGGTCCCCGCTCCGACAACGATATATCAAACGGTGCGGCTCGTCCGGCGGGAGCTCGAACGATATCATCTTCGGTAGTACTACTGCGGTAGAAGTTTCGATAGGGGTAGCATCCCCGACGGCGAAATCTCCGGCGATGTCGCTCCGGCGGCGGTATCTCGACAGTGCGGCTCATCCGGATGCGGCTCGAACGATATCATCTTGATAGTACTACTGCGGTAGTAGTTTTACGAAAGGGTAGCATCCCAGACAACGACATATCCGGAAGTGCCCCGCTCCGACGGTATCTCCAACGGTGCGGCTCGTCTGCGGCGGCTCGAACATTTGCATCTTGATGGCTACTACTGCGGTAGTAGTTTACGTTGTAGGGGTAGCATCCCGACGGCGACATATCCGGCGAGTCCCGCTCCGGCGATATATCCAAACGGTGCGGCTCGTCCGTCGGCGGCTCGAACATTATCATCTTGATAGTACTACTGCGGTAGTAGTTTCGAAGGGTAGCATCCCCGAATGGCGGCATCTCCGTGCCATCCAGCTCGATATCTCCAACGGTGCGGCTCGTCCGCGGCGGCTCGAACATTATCATCTTGATAGTACTACTGCGGTAGTAGTTTTGTAGGGTAGCATCCCCGACGGCGAAATCCGGCGTCCCGCTCCGCTCAGCGATATCTCCAGCAGTGCGGCTCGTCTGCGGGCGCTCGAACATTTCATCTTGATGGTACTACTGCGGTAGTAGTTTCTGAAAGGGTAGCATCCCCGACAGCGACAATCCGGCAGTGCCGCTCCGAGCGATATATCTCCAACAGTGCGGCTCGTCTGCGGTAGCTCGAACGATTAGCATCTTCGGTAGTACTACTGCGGTAGTAGTTTACGAGGGGGTAGCATCCCCGACGGCGACATATCTCGGCGGTCCAGCTCCAGCGGCGATATATCCGGCGAGGTGCGGCTCGTCCAGGCGGCTCGAACATTTATCATCTTGATGGTACTACTGCGGTAGTAGTTTTACGAAGGGTAGCATCCCCGCAATGGCAACTCCGAGTCCCGCTCTCGGCGATATCTCCAACGCAGTGCGGCTCGTCCGCTCGTCCATGGCGGCTCGAACGTAGCATCTTGATGAGTACTACTGCGTAGTAGTAGTTTTGACGTAGGGGTAGCATCCCGACGGCGACATCTCCGAAGAGTCCTCCGCTCGGCGATATATCCGACGAGTGCGGCTCGTCAGCGGCGGCTCGAAACGGTATCATCTTCGATAGTACTACTGCGGTAGTAGTTTACGTAGGGTAGCATCCCCGACAATGACAAATCTCGGCCATTGCCCGCTCTCGGCGGCGACGGTATCTCCAACGAGTGCGGCTCGTCTGCGGTAGCTCGAATATTAGCATCTTGATGTAGTACTACTGCTGCGGTAGTAGTTTACGTGGGGAGCATCCCCGACGACAAATCCGGCGTCCCCGCTCCGACAACGATATATCCGACGGTGTGCGTCCGGCGCGGCTCGAACGATATCATCTTGATGTACTACTGCGGTAGTAGTTTACGTAGGGGTAGCATCCCCGACGAATCTCCGGCCATGTGCCGCTCGCGGCGATATCTCCAGCAGTGCGGCTCGTCCGGATGCGGCTCGAACGATATCATCTTGGTAGTACTACTGCAGTAGTAGTTTCTGTAGGGGTAGCATCCCCGACAATGGCTCTCGGCGGTGCCCGCTCCGGCGATATCTCCAACGAGTGCGGCTCGTCTGCGGTAGCTCGAATATTAGCATCTTGATAGTACTACTGCGGTAGTAGTTTACGTAGGGGAGCATCCCCGACGACACAATCCGGCGGTCCCGCTCCGGCAGCGATATATCCGACAGGTACAGCTCGTCCAGCGGGAGCTCGAACGATATCATCTTGATGTAGTACTACTGCGGTAGAAGTTTCGTAGGGGTAGCATCCCCGACAATGAAAATCTCCGACGATGTCCCAGCTCCGACGCGGTATCTCCAACGCAGTGCGGCTCATCCGGATGCGGCTCGAACGATATCATCTTGATAGTACTACTGCGGTAGTAGTTTACGAAAGGGTAGCATCCCCGACGCGACATTTCGGAAGTGCCGCTCGGCGGCGGTATCTCCAACGAGTGCGGCTCGTCTGCGGCGGCTCGAACATTTGCATCTTGATAGTACTACTGCGGTAGTAGTTTACGTTGGGGAGCATCCCGGACAGCGACATATCCGGCGTCCCCTCCAGCAGCGATATATCCGAACGGTGTAGCGCGTCCGGCGGGAGCTCGAACGATAGCATCTTGATAGTACTACTGCGGTAGTAGTTTCGTAGGGGTAGCATCCCCGACGGCGACTCTCCGGCCATGCCCGCTCAACGGCGGTATATCCAACAGTGCGGCTCGTCCGGATGCGGCTCGAACGATATCATCTTGATAGTACTACTGCAGTAGTTTTACGAAGGGTAGCATCCCCGAAAACGGCACTCGGCGGTGCCCGCTCCGGCGATATCTCCAACGAGTGCGGCTCGTCTGCGGTAGCTCGAACATATTAGCATCTTCGATGTAGTACTATCTGCGGTAGTAGTTTTACGTAGGGGAGCATCCCCGGCGACAAATCCGGAGTCCCCGCTCCAGCAACGATATATCCGACAGGTGCAGCTCGTCCAGCGGGAGCTCGAAACGATATCATCTTGATAGTACTACTGCGGTAGAAGTTTCGTAGGGTAGCATCCCCGACGGCGAAATCTCCGGCGGTGTCCGCTCCAGCGGCGGCGGTATCTCGGCAGTGCGGCTCGTCCCGGATGCGGCTCGAACGATGTATCATCTTCGGTAGTACTACTGCGGTAGTAGTTTACGAAAGGGTAGCATCCCCGACAGCGACGAAATCTCCGGAAGTGCCGCTCGGCGGCGGTATCTCCAACGGTGCGGCTCGTCTGCGGCGGCTCGAACATTTGCATCTTGATAGTACTACTGCGGTAGTAGTTTTTACGGGGGGGAGCATCCCCGACAATGCGACATATCAAACGATCCGCTCCGCGGATATATCCGAAACAGTGTAAGCGCGTCGATCCATTTTATATACATTTTCTTGATGTTTTGGATCAATTAGTTGTTATGTAGTGTCATAGTTTTGGTAGTTTATCATAGATTTGGTAGCATCCCGAGTACTAGTAGAAATAGTTAAATCTCCATCTTCGAAGTTCCGGCGGTATCTCCGCCAATTTAGGTGCGGCTCGTCGGATGCGGTCTACGAGCTCGAACAGATATCATCTTCGGTAGTATTACTGCGGTAATAGTTTTACCCCAGGGGTAGCATCCCCGAAGCGGTGACTCCGGCGGTCCCAGCTCCGGCGATATATCTCCAACGCAGTGCGGCTCGTCTGTGAAAATCGAATATTAGCATCTTGGTGTAGTACTATGCTGCGATGTAGTTTATTTGCGAGGGGTAGCATCCCCGGACAATGCAAATCCGAAGTGTCCCCGCTCGGCGGCGATATCTCCAACGAGTGCGGCTCTCCGCTCGGGCTCGAACGATATCATCTTGATAGTACTACTGCGGTAGTAGTTTCTTAGATTAGCATCCCGACGGCGAAAAAATCTCGGACGATCCAAAGACGACGATATCTCAACGGTGCGGCTCGTCCGGCGGCGAGCTCGAACATTATCATCTTGATCAGTTTGTAGTACTACTGCGGTAGTAGTTTACGTAGGGGTAGCATCCCCGAAATTCAAATGAATCTCGGAATCCGCTCCGAACGGTATATCTCAACCAGTGCGGCTAGTCTCGTCGAGAGGGAGAGCTCGAACATTATGCATCTTGATGTACTTACTGCTTAGTTTTCCATCTTATGGGGTAGCATCCCCGACACGAATATCTCTCGGAAGTGTCCGCTCATCCGCGTATCTCCAACGTGCGTCGTCTGCCGAACTCGAACATTATCATCTTCGGTAGTACTACTACTGCGGTAGTAGTTTTTGAAAGGGGTAGCATCCCGGCAGAAAACACAATATCGGATGATCCCGAATGATCAAACTACGGCGTGTATCTCTAGCGTCAAGCGGCTCGTCTTGCGGTAGTACTCGAGATATTCGCATCTTGTTGGGCGGTAGTATCTTTACACTTTTCATAGTAGTTTTGGGACATCCTTGTTTGAGTCTCCGATCCCCGCTCAGCTCTCGATATCTCAAACGTGCGGCTCGTCTCGGCTCGAATATCATCTTCATGAGTACTACTGCGATAGTAGTTTTTACGTAGGGGTAGCATCCTCGATTTTGATTCTTCTTCAATTAATCTCGGAAGTCCGGCTCAGGCGATGCGGTATCTCCAACGTGCAGCGGCTCCAGATAGTTTCTTTGCATTATCTCTTGATTATTACTACTGCGGTAGTAGTTTGATTAATTAATAGCATCCCATATCGAAATCTCGTTTGATTTCCAGTCCGGCACATTATCTCAGAACGTGCTCTTATCTTTCGGTTCAACGATTCAATATCATCTTGTTAGTTTTCTACTGCGGTAGTAGTTTAGTTTGATTTCCCCGATCGACATATCATAATCTCTCGAATTTCATTTGGTTTGTTGAATATATCGTCGTCCACTAATTCGGCTCGAATGGATATCATCTTCGAGAGATGACTACTGCGGTAGTAGTTTCTAGGGGGCATCCGACTTCCGATAGTCATTCAACGATATATCAAGCGTGTGCGGCTCGTCCGGCGGCGCTCGAATATATCATCTTGATAGTACTACTGCGGTAGTAGTTTCGAAAGGGTAGCATCCCCGACGGCGACTCTCGGAAGTGCCATTCCGCTCCGGCGGTATCTCAACAGTGCGGCTCGTCTATGGCTCGAACATTTGCATCTTGATGTAGTACTACTGCGGTAGTAGTTTACGTAGGGGTAGCATCCCCGGCAATGACGACATCCGGCCGTCCCGCTCCAGGCGACGCGATATCTCCAACGAGTGCGGCTCGTCCGGCGGCGGCTCGAACATATCATCTTGGTAGTACTACTGCGGTAGTAGTTTTACGAAAAAGGGTAGCATCCCGACAAATCCGGCTCGGAAGTCCAGCTCCGGCGATATCTCCAACGAGGTGCGGCTCGTCCGGCGGGCGCTCGAACATATCATCTTGATAGTACTACTGCGGTAGTAGTTTACGTAGGGGTAGCATCCCGGCGGCGACAATCTCCGGCCGTCCATCTCCGGCGGCGATATCTCAGGCGTGTGCGGCTCGTCCGGCGGCGGCTCGAACATATCATCTTGATGTACTACTGCGGCAATAGTTTACGTAGGGGTAGCATCCCCGACAATGACAATCCGGAAGTGCCCTCCTCAGCGGCGGTATCTCCAGGAGTGCGGCTAAGCGTCTGTCCGGCGGCTCGAATATTAGCATCTTGATAGTACTACTGCGGTAGTAGTTTACGTTGGGTAGCATCCCGACGCGACAAATCCGGCCACGTCCCAGCTCAGCAGCGATATATCCAAGCGGTGCGGCTCGTCAATGGCGGCTCGAACGATTATCATCTTGATGTACTACTGCGGTAGTAGTTTATTAGGGGTAGCATCCCGACGGCGGCAAATCTCCGGCCATGTCCGCTCCACGGCGGTATATCCGAACAGTGCGGCTCGTCCGGATGCGGCTCGAACGATATCATCTTGATGTACTACTGCGGTAATAGTTTACGAAGGGTAGCATCCCCGACAACGACAAACTCGGAAGTGCCCGCTCGGCGGGTATCTCAACGAGTGCGGCTCGTCTGCGGTAGCTCGAATATTTGCATCTTGATGTAGTACTATCTGCGGTAGTAGTTTACGTAGGGGAGCATCCCGACGACAAATCCGGCGACGGTCCCGCTCCGCAGCGATATATCAAACGGTGCGGCTCGTCCGCGGGAGCTCGAACGATATCATCTTGATGAGTACTACTGCGGTAGAAGTTTCGATGGGGTAGCATCCCCGACGGCGAAATCTCCGACGAGTGTCGCTCCGGCGGTATCTCCGACAGTGCGGCTCGTCCGGATGCGGCTCGAACGATATCATCTTGATAGTACTACTGCGGTAGTAGTTTCGAAAGGGTAGCATCCCGACAACGGCGACAATCCGGAAGTGCCCATTTCCGGCGATATCTCCAACGAGTGCGGCTCGTCTGCGGCGGCTCGAACATTTGCATCTTCGGTAGTACTACTGCGGTAGTAGTTTCACGTTGGGGTAGCATCCCGACGGCGACATATCCGGCAGTCCCGCTCCGGCGGCGATATATCCGGCGAGTGTAAGGCGCGTCCGGCGGCGGCTCGAACGAGTATCATCTTCGATAGTACTACTGCGGTAGTAGTTTACGTAAGGGTAGCATCCCGGCAATGACGACTCCGGCCATGCCACGCTCCGGCGGCGATATCTCCAGCGAGTGCGGCTCGTCCGAGAGCGGCTCGAACATATCATCTTGATGGTACTACTGCGGTAATAGTTTACGTAGGGTAGCATCCCCAGAAACGACGACATCCGGCGGAGTGCCAGCTCCGGCGCGATATCTCCGACGGTGCGGCTCGTCTGCGGCGGCTCGAATATTAGCATCTTCGATAGTACTACTGCGGTAGTAGTTTTGTGAAGGGGTAGCATCCCCGACAGGCGACAAATCCGGCGATCCCGCTCCGGCGACGATATATCCAAGCGGTGCGGCTCGTCCAGCGGGGCTCGAACATTATCATCTTCGATGTAGTACTACTGCGGTAGAAGTTTCGTAGGGGGTAGCATCCCCGACAATGGCGAAATCTCCGGCGATGTCCGCTCCGCGGCGATATCTCCAACAGTGCGGCTCGTCCGGATGCGGCTCGAACGATATCATCTTGATAGTACTACTGCGGTAGTAGTTTACGAAAGGGTAGCATCCCCGACGACAACTCGGAAGTGCCACTCGCTCCGGCGGTATCTCCAACGGTGCGGCTCGTCTGCGGCGGCTCGAACATTTGCATCTTGATGGTAGTACTACTGCGGTAGTAGTTTGTTGGGGGAGCATCCCCGGCAATGACAAATCCGAAGCGGTCCCAGCTCCGGCGGCGATATATCAAACGGTGCGGCTCGTCCGGCGGGGCTCGAACGATATCATCTTGATAGTACTACTGCGGTAGTAGTTTCGTAGGGGTAGCATCCCACAGAATGACGAAATCTCCGACCATGCCGCTCAGCGGCGGTATCTCCAACAGTGCGGCTCGTCCGGATGCGGCTCGAACGATATCATCTTCGGTAGTAGTACACTGGCAATAGTTTACGTAGGGGGTAGCATCCCCGACGGCGACAGCTCCGGCGGTGCCAGCTCCGCTCGGTATCTCCAACGGGTGCGGCTCGTCTGCGGTAGCTCGAATATTAGCATCTTCGATAGTACTATCTGCGGTAGTAGTTTACGTGGGGGGCATCCCCACGGCGACAAATCCGGCGGTCCCGCTCCGAGATATATCCGGCGGTGCGGCTCGTCCGGCGGGAGCTCGAACGATATCATCTTGGTAGTACTACTGCGGTAGAAGTTTCGGTAGGGGTAGCATCCCCGACGGAAAATCTCCGGCGTGTCCCGCTCGGCGATATCTCCGACGGTGCGGCTCATCCGGATGCGGCTCGAACGATATCATCTTCGGTAGTACTACTGCGGTAGTAGTTTACGAAAGGGTAGCATCCCCAGAAACGGCTCTCCGGAAGTGCCATTGCGGCGCGGTATCTCCAACGAGTGCGGCTCGTCTGCGCGGCTCGAACATTTGCATCTTGATGGTACTACTGCGGTAGTAGTTTACGTAGGGGAGCATCCCAAACGGCGACATATCCGAAAGTCCCGCTCCAGCTCGCGATATATCCAACGGTGTAAGCGCGTCCGGCGGCTCTCGAACGGTAGCATCTTGATAGTACTACTGCGGTAGTAGTTTACGAAGGGTAGCATCCCGACGCGGCGGCGAAATCTCCGGAATGCCAACTCCGGCGTATCTCTCCAACGGTGCGGCTCGTCCGAGATGCGGCTCGAACATTTGCATCTTCGGTAGTACTACTGCCGCAAGTAGTTTACGTAGGGGTAGCATCCCAACAAGCGACAAATCCGGCGATCCCCGCTCCGACGGCGATATCTCCAAACGGTGCGGCTCGTCCGCGGTGCTCGAATATTAGCATCTTGATAGTACTACTGCGGTAGTAGTTTACGTAGGGGTAGCATCCCCGACAGCGGCACTCGGAGTCCCGCTCCGCGGCGATATATCTCAACAGTGCGGCTCGTCCGGCGGCTCGAACGATTTTTGCATCTTGATAGTACTACTGCGGTAGTTTTACGTAGGGGTAGCATCCCCATCGGACAAATCTCGGCACGTCCGCTCGCGACGATATCTCAGAAGCGGTGCATCTCGTCCGCGGCGGCTCGAACGATATCATCTTGATGTAGTACTACTGCGTAGTAGTTTTGAAGGGTAGCATCCCCGACAATGACATCTCCGGCCGTGCCGCTCCAGGCGGCGGTATCTCCAACGCAGTGCGGCTCGTCTGTCGGCGGCTCGAACATTAGCATCTTCAGTAGTACTACCTGCAGTAGTAGTTTCTGAAAGGGTAGCATCCCCGACATATCCGGAAGTCCAGGCTCCCGCTCAGCGATATATCTCAACGCAGTGTAAGCGTCGTCGGTACAACTCGAACATTCATCTTGATGTACTACTGCGGTAGTAGTTTTTACGTAGGGGTAGCATCCCGACGCGAAGACAAATCTCGGCCATGTCCGCTCCAGGCGATATATCCAGACGGTGCGGCTCGTCCAGGAGTTGGCTCGAGCGATATCATCTTCTTGAAGTACTACTGCAGTAATAGTTTCTGTAGGGGTAGCATCCCCGACAATTTGGGCATTTCGGCGATGCCGCTCGGCGGCGGTATCTCCAACGAGTGCGGCTCGTCTGCGGTAGCTCGAATATTAGCATCTTGATAGTACTATCTGCGGTAGTAGTTTACGTAGGGGAGCATCCCGACGGCAAGCGACAAATCCGGCGGTCCCGCTCGGCTCCGGCGATATATCCGGCCAGTGCGGCTCGTCCGGTTGAGCTCGACTCGAGCGATATCATCTTGATAGTACTACTGCGGTAGAAGTTTGTGTAGGGGTAGCATCCCCGGCGAAAATCTCGGCGTGTCAACCGCTCCGGCGGTATCTCAAACAGTGCGGCTCTATCCGGATGCGGCTCGAACGATATCATCTTGATGTAGTACTACTGCGGTAGTAGTTTTTACGAAAGGGTAGCATCCCCGACGGCGACGCTCGGAAGTGCCATTCGGCGGCGGTATCTCCAACGGTGCGGCTCGTCTGCGGCGGCTCGAACATTTGCATCTTGGTAGTACTACTGCGGTAGTAGTTTCGTGGGGAGCATCCCGACAGCGACAAATCCGGCGTCCCAGCTCCGCCCAGCGATATATCCGAAGCGGTGTAGCGCGTCCGGCGGCGCTCGAGCGATATCATCTTGGTAGTACTACTGCGGTAGTAGTTTGAAAGGGTAGCATCCCGGCGACGAATCTCGGCCATGCCCGCTCAGCGGCGGTATCTCCAACGGTGCGGCTCGTCCGGAAGCGGCTCGAACATATCATCTTGATAGTACTACTGCGTAGTAGTTTTACGTAAGGGGTAGCATCCCCGACGGCGACATATCCCGGCGTGCCGCTCCGGCGCGATATCTCAAACAGTGCGGCTCGTCTGCGGTAGCTCGAATATTAGCATCTTGATGTACTACTGCGGTAGTAGTTTTACGTAGGGGGGAGCATCCCCGGCGACAAATCCGGCGGTCCCGCTCCGCGCGATATATCCGGCGGGTGCGGCTCGTCCGGCGGGCTCGAACATATCATCTTGATGAGTACTACTGCGGTAGAAGTTTCGAGTAGGGGTAGCATCCCCGAAATGAAAATCTCCCGACGATGTCCGCTCGACAGGCGGTATCTCGGCGGTGCGGCTCGTCCAGGATCGCGGCTCGAAACGTATCATCTTGATGGTACTACTGCGGTAGTAGTTTTAAAGGGTAGCATCCCCGACGCAATGCGACAAATCTCGATCCAGCTCCGGCGGCGGTATCTCCAACGGGTGCGGCTCATCTGCGATGCGGCTCGAACATTTGCATCTTGATAGTACTACTGCGGTAGTAGTTTACGTTGGGGGAGCATCCCCGACGACATATCCGATCCCCCCGCTCCAGCGGCGATATCTCCGACGGTGCGGCTCGTCCGGCGGCGGCTCGAACATTATCATCTTCTTGGTACTACTACTGCGGTAGTAGTTTACGTAGGGGTAGCATCCCCGAATATAGGCACTCGACAAATCCATGCACCATGCTCAGCTCCGCGGCGGTATCTCGACGGGTGCGGCTCGTCCGGAGCGGCTCGAACGATATCATCTTGATAGTAGTACTACTGCAATAGTTTACGTAGGGTAGCATCCCCGACGGCGACGGCTCCGGCGGTGCCCATTGCCGGCGGCGGTATCTCAACGAGTGCGGCTCGTCTGCGGTAGCTCGAATATTAGCATCTTGATAGTACTACTGCGGTAGTAGTTTACGTAGGGGTAGCATCCCCGAGCGACAAATCCGGCGATCCCGCTCAACAACGATATATCAAACCCAGTGCGGCTCGTCCGGCGGGAGCTCGAACGATATCATCTTGATAGTACTACTGCGGTAGAAGTTTCGATAGGGGTAGCATCCCCGACAACCGAAATCTCCGACGATGTCCGCTCTCGCTCGGTATCTCCGGCAGTGCGGCTCATCCGGATGCGGCTCGAACGATATCATCTTGATGTACTACTGCGGTAGTAGTTTTACGAAAGGGTAGCATCCCCGACAGCGACTCCGGAAGTGCCGCTCGCGCGGCGGTATCTCCAACGAGTGCGGCTATCGTCTGCGGCGGCTCGAACATTTGCATCTTGATGTACTACTGCGGTAGTAGTTTATTCGTGGGGAGCATCCCAGGCAATGACATATCCGGCGATCCCGCTCAAAGCGATATATCCAGCCAGTGTAGCGCGTCCCTACGCGGCTCGAACGATAGCATCTTGGTAGTACTACTGCGGTAGTAGTTTACGAAAGGGTAGCATCCCCGACAATGACAAATCCGGATCCCCGCTCCGCGCGATATCTCCAACTGCGGCTATAGCTATCCGCTCTCGAACATTTCATCTTGGTAGTACTACTGCGGTAGTAGTTTACGTAGGGGTAGCATCCCAACAGCGACAAATCTCCGGCGTCCCCAGCTCGACAGCGGTATCTCCAACATGCGGCTCGTCCAAATCGGCTGAACGAGCATATCATCTTGATGTAGTACTACTGCGGTAATAGTTTACGGGGTAGCATCCCCGAACGGACGACTCGGCGTGCCCGCTCGGCGGCGGTATCTCCAACAGGTGCAGCTCGTCCTGCGGTAGCTCGAACATTAGCATCTTCGATAGTACTACTGCGGTAGTAGTTTACGTAGGGGGGCATCCCGACGACAAATCCGGCGGTCCCGCTCCACAGCGGATATATCAAAGTGCGGCTCGTCCGGCGGGGCTCGAACGATATCATCTTGATAGTACTACTGCGGTAGTAGTTTACGTAGGGGTAGCATCCCGACAATGACTCAGGCCAGTGTCCAGCTCCGGCGTGGATATCTCCGGCGAGTGCGGCTCGTCCGGCGGCGGCTCGAACGATATCATCTTGATGTACTACTACTGCAGTAGTAGTTTTAAAGGGTAGCATCCCCGACGGCGACAATCTCCGGCGGTGCCCGCTCCGGTATCTCCAGTGCGGCTCGTCTGCGGTAGCTCGAATATTAGCATCTTGATGTACTACTACTGCGGTAGTAGTTTTTCGTAGGGGCATCCCCCCGGCGACAAATCCGGCGATCCCCGCTCGACAGCGATATATCCGGCAGTGCGCTCGTCCAGGCGGAGCTCGAACGATATCATCTTGGTAGTACTACTGCGGTAGAAGTTTCGGTAGGGTAGCATCCCCGACCGGCGAAATCTCCGGCGGTGTCCGCTCCTCGGCGGCGGTATCTCCAACGCAGTGCGGCTCGTCCGGATGCGGCTCGAACGATATCATCTTCGGTAGTACTACTGCGGTAGTAGTTTTACGAAAGGGTAGCATCCCGGCACAGCGACAACTCGGAAGTGCCGCTCGGCGGCGGTATCTCCAACAGTGCGGCTCGTCTGCGCGGCTCGAACATTTGCATCTTGATAGTACTACTGCGGTAGTAGTTTACGTAGGGGAGCATCCCGACAATGACAATCCGAAACGGTCCCCACTCGCGACGATATCTCCGACCAGTGCGGCTCGTCCGGCGGGGCTCGAATATTATCATCTTGATGGTACTACTGCGGTAGTAGTTTTACGAGGGTAGCATCCCCGGCAGCGACAAATCGGAAGTGCCAGCTCCAGCGGCGATATCTCCAACGAGTGCAGCTCGTCGGCGCGGCTCGAACATTTCATCTTGAGTAGTACTACCTGCAGTAGTAGTTTTGTAGGGGTAGCATCCCCGACAGCGACGACAAATCCGGCGGTCCCGCTCGCGGCGGCGATATCTCAACGAGTCGGCTCGTCAGCGGGCTCGAATATTAGCATCTTGATGTAGTACTACTGCAGTAGTAGTTTGTAGGGGTAGCATCCCCGACAACGACAAATCCGGCGATCCCTCTCCGGCGATATATCTCCAACGGTGCGGCTCGTCGAGCGGGGGCTCGAAACGATATCATCTTCGATGGTACTACTGCGGTAGTAGTTTACGCTGGGGTAGCATCCCCGGCAAAACTCCGGCGATCCTCCGCTCCGCGCGATATCTCAAACGAGTGCGGCTCGTCCGTGGCGGCTCGAACATATCATCTTGATAGTACTACTGCGGTAGTAGTTTGACGAGGGGTAGCATCCCCGACGGCGACAATCTCCGTCCCATGCGCTCAGCGGCGGTATCTCCAACGGTGCGGCTCGTCTCAGATAGCTCGAACATTTGCATCTTGATAGTACTACTGCGCGTAGTAGTTTTACGTTGGGGAGCATCCCCGACAGCGACAATCCGGTCCCGCTCCCGCTCGATATATCCCAACGGTGTAAGCGCGTCCGGCGGCGGCTCGAACGATATCATCTTGATAGTACTACTGCGGTAGCAGTTTCGTAGGGGTAGCATCCCCGACAGCGACGACTCTCCACCATGCCCAGCTCAGCGGCGGTATCTCCGGCCAGTGTGCGGCTCGTCCGGATGCGGCTCGAACGATATCATCTTGATAGTAGTACTGCGGTATAGTTTACGTAAAGGGTAGCATCCCCGGCAATGGCGAAATCGGCGGTGCCGCTCCGGCGGCGGTATCTCCAACGGTGCGGCTCGTCTGCGGTAGCTCGAATATTAGCATCTTGGTAGTACTACCTGCGGTAGTAGTTTACGTAGGGGGCGCATCCCGGCGACAAATCCGGCGTCCCGCTCGGCAGCGATATCTCCAAACGAGTGCGGCTCGTCCGGCGGGAGCTCGAACGATATCATCTTGATAGTACTACTGCGGTAGAAGTTTACGTAGGGGTAGCATCCCGACGGCAAAAATCTCGGCCATGTCCGCTCCGCGGCGGTATCTCCAACAGTGCGGCTCATCCGAGATGCGGCTCGAACATTATCATCTTCGATAGTACTACTGCGGTAGTAGTTTTACGAAAGGGTAGCATCCCCGAAACGAAACTCCGGAAGTGCCAGCTCGGCGGCGATATCTCCAACGGTGCGGCTCGTCCTGGCGGCTCGAACATTTCATCTTCGGTAGTACTACTGCGGTAGTAGTTTCGTAGGGGTAGCATCCCCGAAACGGCGACATATCCGACGGTCCCGCTCCGGCGGCGATATATCAAGCGGTGCGGCTCGTCCGGCGGGGCTCGAACGATATCATCTTGGTAGTACTACTGCGGTAGTAGTTTCGAAGGGTAGCATCCCCGACGGCGAAATCTCCGGAAGTGCCTCTCAGCGGCGATATCTCCAACGAGTGCGGCTCATCCGGATGCGGCTCGAAACGATATCATCTTGATGGTACTACTGCGGTAGTAGTTTCTAAGGGTAGCATCCCCCGAAACGCGACATATCTCGGCGAGTGCCGATCGCTCGGTATCTCAACAGTGCGGCTCGTCTGCGGCGGCTCGAACATTAGCATCTTGATAGTACTACTGCGGTAGTAGTTTACGTAGGGTAGCATCCCGACAATGACAAATCCGGCTCCCCGTCCAGCTCCGGCGATATATCCAAACAGGTGCGGCTCGTCCGGGCGGCTCGAACGATATCATCTTGATGTAGTACTACTGCGGTAGTAGTTTCGTAGGGGTAGCATCCCGACAATGACAAATCTCCGGCGGTGTCAGCTCAGCAGCGATATCTCCGGCAGTGCGGCTCGTCCATCCGCGGCTCGAACGATATCATCTTGATAGTACTACTGCGGCAATAGTTTACGAAAGGAGGTAGCATCCCGGCGGCGGCGACTCGGCGATGTGCCAGCTCAGGCGGCGGTATCTCCAACAGAGTGCGGCTCGTCTGCGGCGGCTCGAATATTAGCATCTTGATGTAGTACTATCTGCGGTAGTAGTTTTTACGCGGGGAGCATCCCCGAAACGAGCGACAAATCCGGCGAATCCCGCTCCGGCAGCGATATATCCGAAACCAGTGCGGCTCGTCCGGCCAGGCTCGAAACGATTATCATCTTGATAGTACTACTGCGGTAGAAGTTTCGTAGGGGTAGCATCCCCGAATGAAAATCTCGGCGTCCCCCCTCAGCCGGCGTATCTCGGCGGTGCGGCTCATCGAGATGCGGCTCGAACATATCATCTTGGTAGTACTACTGCGGTAGTAGTTTACGAAAGGGTAGCATCCCCGGCGACGGCAGCTCCGAAGTGCCCGCTGCGGCCGGCGATATCTCCAACGAGTGCGGCTCGTCTGTCGGCGGCTCGAACATTTGCATCTTGATGTAGTACTACTGCGGTAGTAGTTTCGTAGGGGTAGCATCCCGCAATGACAAATCCGAGCGATCCCGCTCCGGCAGACGATATATCAAACGGGTGTGCGGCTCGTCGTCAGGGCTCGAACGATATCATCTTGATAGTACTACTGCGGTAGTAGTTTTGTAGGGGTAGCATCCCCGACGGCGAAAATCTCCGACCATTGTCCTCTCCCGCGGCGGTATCTCAACGAGTGCGGCTCGTCCGGATGCGGCTCGAACATATCATCTTGATAGTACTACTGCGGTAGTAGTTTTTGTAGGGGTAGCATCCCGACAGCGACAAGCTCCGGCGATTGCCCGCTCGGCGGCGATATCTCCAGCAGTGCGGCTCGTCCCGGCGGCGGCTCGAACATTTATCATCTTGGTAGTACTACTGCGGTAGTAGTTTGTAGGGGTAGCATCCCGACGGCATATCCGGCGGTCCCGCTCCGAGCGGCGATATATCCGAAGTGCGGCTCGTCCGTCGGCGGCTCGAACGATATCATCTTGATGGTAGTACTACTGCGGTAGTAGTTTCGTAGGGGTAGCATCCCCAGACAACGACTCTCGGCCATGCCGCTCAATGGGCGGTATATCTCCACGTGCGGCTCGTCCGAGAGCGGCTCGAACGGTAACATCTTGGTAGTACTACTGCGGTAGTAGTTTCGTAGGGGTAGCATCCCCGGCGCGACAAATCCGGCGTCCCCGCTCCGGCGATATCTCAAACGAGTGCGGCTCGTCCGCGATAGCTCGAACGATTATCATCTTGATGAGTACTACTGCGGTAGTAGTTTTATAGGGTAGCATCCCCGACGGCGACAAATCCGGCAAGTGCCGCTCCGGCGGACGATATCTCCAACGGTGCGGCTCGTCCGGATGCGGCTCGAACATTATCATCTTGGTAGTACTACTGCGGTAGTAGTTTACGTAGGGGGTAGCATCCCGACGGCGACAAATCTCAGACGGTCCAGCTCCCGCGGATATCTCCGGGTGCGGCTCGTCCACTCGGCGAGCTCGAACGTATCATCTTCGATGGTACTACTGCGGTAGAGTTTCGTAGGGGTAGCATCCCCGGCGGCGAAATCCGGCGATCCAGCTCCGCTCCGGCGATATATCTCAACGTGCGGCTCATCCTGCAATGCGGCTCGAACATATCATCTTCGGTAGTACTACTGCGGTAGTAGTTTACGTAGGGTAGCATCCCCGACAACGACAAATCCGACGATCCCAGCTCCCGCGCGGTATCTCCAACGGTGCGGCTCGTCTGCGGCGGCTCGAACGATTCATCTTGATAGTACTACTGCGGTAGTAGTTTACGTAGGGGTAGCATCCCCGGCGACAAATCCGGCGTGCCCGCTCCGAAGCGGTATCTCCGACGGTGCATCTCGTCTGGCGGCTCGAACGATATCATCTTGATAGTACTACCTGCGGTAGTAGTTTACGAAAGGGTAGCATCCCCGGCCGGCAAATTCCGGAAGTGCCAGCTCGACGGCGGTATCTCCAACGTGCGGCTCGTCTCGGCGGCTCGAACATTATCATCTTCGGTAGTACTACTGCGGTAGTAGTTTACGTAGGGGTAGCATCCCCGACGGCGACATCCGGCGATCCGCTCCGGCAACGATATATCCGGCGGGTGCGGCTCGTCGGGCGGCGGCTCGAAACGATATCATCTTGATGAGTACTACTGCGGTAATAGTTTACGGGGGTAGCATCCCCGGCGGCGAGCTCTCGGCGGAAGTGCCATCGGCGGTATATCTCCAGCAGTGCGGCTCATCGTCTGCGGCGGCTCGAACATTTGCATCTTGATAGTACTACTGCGGTAGTAGTTTCTGTAGGGAGTAGCATCCCCGGCAATGACAAATCGGCGGTCCCCGCTCCGGCGATATATCTCAAACGGTGCGGCTCTCGTCCGCGGCGGCTCGAGCGATATCATCTTGATGAGTACTACTGCGGTAGAAGTTTTGAAAGGGGGTAGCATCCCGACGCGAAATCTCGGCGATGTCCCGCTCCGGCGGCGATATCTCCAAACAGTGCGGCTCATCCGGCGGCGGCTCGAACAATATCATCTTCAGTAGTACTACCTGCAGTAGTAGTTTCTGAAAGGGTAGCATCCCCGACAGCGACAGCTCCGGAAGTGCCCGCTCCAGCAGCGGTATCTCCAACAGGTGCAGCTCGTCCTGCGGCAGCTCGAACAATATCATCTTCAGTAGTACTACCTGCAGTAGTAGTTTCTGTAGGGGTAGCATCCCTGACAATGACAAATCTCCGACATTTCCCCAACTCCGACGGCGGTATCTCCGGCGAGTGCGGCTCGTCCGGATGCGGCTCGAATATCATCTTGATAGTACTACTGCGGTAGTAGTTTACGAAAAGGGTAGCATCCCCGAGCGCGACAAATCCGACGTCCCGCTCCGACGCGATATCTCAACGGTGCGGCTCGTCCGCGGCGGCTCGAACATTTGCATCTTCGATAGTACTACTGCGGTAGAAGTTTCCAAGGGGGAGCATCCCGGCGACAAATCCGACAGTCCCCGCTCCAGCAGCGGTATCTCCGAGTGCAGCTCGTCCAGCGGGGCTCGAACGATATCATCTTGATGTACTACTGCGGTAGTAGTTTCGTAGGGGTAGCATCCCCGACGCGGCACAATCGGCGATCCGCTCCGGCGAGCGGTATCTCCAACAGTGCGGCTCGTCCTGCGGTAGCTCGAATATTATCATCTTCGATAGTACTACTGCGGTAGTAGTTTACGTAGGGGTAGCATCCCCGGCAATGACGCGACAATCCGGCGGTCCCGCTCCAGCAACGATATATCCGACAGGTGCAGCTCGTCCAGCGGGAGCTCGAACAGTATCATCTTCAGTAGTACTACCTGCAGTAGAAGTTTCAGTAGGGGTAGCATCCCCGACAGCGAAATCTCCGGCAGTGTCCGCTCCAGCAGCGGTATCTCAAACAGTGCGGCTCGTCCGGATGCGGCTCGAACATATCATCTTGATGTAGTACTACTGCGGTAGTAGTTTACGAAAGGGTAGCATCCCCGACGCGACTCCCGGAAGTGCCGCTCCGCGGCGGTATCTCAGCGGGTGCGGCTCGTCTGCGCGGCTCGAACATTTGCATCTTCGATAGTACTTACTGCGGTAGTAGTTTTACGTTGGGGAGCATCCCGACGGCGACACATATCCAGCGTCCCAGCTCCGACAGCGATATATCCGACGGTGCGGCTGCGTCCGGCGAGGCTCGACGAACGATATCATCTTGATGTAGTACTACTGCGGTAGAGTTTCGTAGGGGTAGCATCCCCGGCAATGCGAAATCGCCATTGCTCGCTCCGTATCTCCAGAGTGCGGCTAAATCGTCGGCTCGAACATTATATCATCTTGATGTACTACTGCCCGGTAGTTTTACGTAGGGGTAGCATCCCCGACAACGACAAATCCGGCGATCCCATTCAGCGACGATATCTCCAACGAGTGCGGCTCGTCGTCCGTGCGCAGCTCGAACATTAGCATCTTGATAGTACTACTGCGGTAGTAGTTTACGAAGGGGAGCATCCCCAACGGCGACAAATCGGACGGTCCAGCTCGACGATATATCCGGCCAGTGCGGCTCGTCCGTCGCGGCTCGAGCGATATCATCTTGATAGTACTACTGCGGTAGTAGTTTGTAGGGGTAGCATCCCGCGACAATAGAAATCTCCGGCGATTGTCAGCTCGGCGGCGGTATCTCCAAAACAGTGCATCTCATCGAGATGCGGCTCGAATATTATCATCTTCATGTACTACTGCGGTAGTAGTTTTTGAAAGAAGGGAGCATCCCCGAAGCGACAAATCCGGCTCGGTCCAGCTCGACGATATCTCAGCAGTGCGGCTCGTCTGCGGGCGCTCGAAACATTTCATCTTGATAGTACTACTGCGGTAGTAGTTTACGGTGGGGTAGCATCCCCGACAATGAAATCTCCGGCGGTCCCCGCTCCAGCGGCGATATCTCCGACGGTGCACCTCGTCCGGCGCGGCTCGAAACGATATCATCTTGATAGTACTACTGCGGTAGTAGTAGTTTACGAAGGGTAGCATCCCCGGCAACGACATCTCGGCCATGCTGCTCCCTCCGGCGGTATCTCGACAGTGCGGCTCGTCCGAGGCGGCTCGAACGATTTGCATCTTGATAGTAGTACTACTGCTGCGGCAATAGTTTACGTAGGGGTAGCATCCCCGGCAATCTCCGGCGATGCCCGCTCCGGCGCGGTATCTCCAACGAGTGCGGCTCGTCTGCGGTAGCTCGAATATTAGCATCTTGATAGTACTATCTGCGGTAGTAGTTTACGTTGGGGAGCATCCCCGGCGACAACAAATCCGGCGGTCCCAGCTCGACAACGATATATCAAACGGGTGCGGCTCGTCCGGCGGGGCTCGAACGATATCATCTTGATAGTACTACTGCGGTAGAAGTTTCGTAGGGGGTAGCATCCCCAACGAAAATCTCCGGCGATGTCCGCTCCGACGGCGGTATCTCGACGGTGCGGCTCATCCGGATGCGGCTCGAACGATATCATCTTCGATAGTACTACTGCATGGTAGTAGTTTGAAAGGGTAGCATCCCCGGCAATGGCGACAATCTCGGCCATGCCGCTCCAGCGACGGTATCTCCAACCAGTGCGGCTCGTCTGCGGCGGCTCGAACATTAGCATCTTGATAGTACTACTGCCGGTAGTAGTTTCTGTAGGGGGAGCATCCCCGGCGGTGACAAATCCGGCGATCCCGCTCGACAGCGATATCCAAGCAGTGCGGCTCGTCCGTCCGAGCTCGAGCGATATCATCTTGATAGTACTACTGCGGTAGTAGTTTCGATAGGGGTAGCATCCCCAAGGCGAAATCTCGGCGATGTCCGCTCCGGCGGCGGTATCTCCGGCCAGTGCGGCTCATCCCGGATCGGCTCGAAACGTATCATCTTTGTAGTACTACTGCGGTAGTAGTTTTGAAAAAGGTAGCATCCCGACGGCGACAATCCGGCGGTCCCCAACGCTCCGGCAACGATATATCTCCACGGGTGCGGCTCGTCCAGCGGCTAGCTCGAACATTAGCATCTTGAGTAGTACTACTGCGGTAGTAGTTTACGTAGGGGTAGCATCCCCGGCAACGACAAATCCGGAAGTCCCCATTCCGGCAATATCTCCAACGGTGCGGCTCGTCCAGCGGCGGCTCTCGAACATTATCATCTTGATAGTACTACTGCGGTAGTAGTTTACGTAGGGGTAGCATCCCGACAGCGACATCTCCGGCGATGTCCGCTCCGGCCGATATATCCGAAGCGGGTGCGGCTCGTCCGGATCGCGGCTCGAACGATATCATCTTGATGAGTACTACTGCGGTAGTAGTTTACGAAGGGGTAGCATCATCCCGACGGCGGCATCTCGGGAAGTGCCCGCTCAGCGGTATCTCAACGTGCATTCGTCTGCGGTAGCTCGAATATTAGCATCTTGGTAGTACTACTGCGGTAGTAGTTTACGTTGGGGTAGCATCCCCGAAACGCGACAAATCCGGCGGTCCCCGCTCCGACGATATATCAAACGGGTGCGGCTCGTCCGGGAGCTCGAAACATATCATCTTCGGTAGTACTACTGCGGTAGAAGTTTCGTAGGGGTAGCATCCCCAAACGAGCGGCGAAATCTCCGGCGATGTCCCGCTCCGGCGGTATATCCGGCAGTGCGGCTCATCCAGATGCGGCTCGAAACGATATCATCTTGATAGTACTACTGCGGTAGTAGTTTACGAAAGGGTAGCATCCCCGACGGCAAATCTCCCGAAGTGCCAGCTCAGCGGCGTATCTCCAACGAGTGCGGCTCGTCTGCGATGCGGCTCGAACATTTGCATCTTGATAGTACTACTGCGGTAGTAGTTTGCGTAGGGGTAGCCCCGGCGACATATCCAGAAGTGTCCAGCTCCGGCGGCGATATCCAAGCGTGCAGCTCGTCCGTCGGCGGCTCGAGCGATAGCATCTTGATGGTAGTACTACTGCGGTAGTAGTTTACGTAGGGGTAGCATCCCCGCGGCGACATCTCGGCGGTGCCTCGCTCGGCGGCGATATCTCCGCGGGTGCGGCTCGTCCGGATGGCGACTCGAACATTTATCATCTTGAGTAGTACTACCTGCGGTAGTAGTTTCGAAGGGGTAGCATCCCGGCATGGCTGACTCCGGCCATGCCCGCTCCGGCGGCGGTATCTCGACCAGTGCGGCTCGTCCGAGCGGCTCGAATATTATCATCTTGGTAGTACACTGCAATAGTTTACGTAGGGGTAGCATCCCCGACGGCAAATCCGGCGGTGCCGCTCGGCGGTATCTCCAACGAGTGCGGCTCGTCGGCGGTAGCTCGAACATTAGCATCTTGATAGTACTACTGCGGTAGTAGTTTTTGTAGGGTAGCATCCCCGACGGCGACTCAAATCCGGCGGTCCCGCTCCGCAGCGATATATCCAGAAGCGGTGCGGCTAAATCCAGCGGGGGCTCGAAAACGATATCATCTTGGTAGTACTACTGCGGTAGAAGTTTTTGAAGGGGGTAGCATCCCCGGCAAGCAAACAAATCTCCGGCCATGTCCGCTCCACGGCGGTATCTCCGACAGTGCGGCTCGTCCGCGATGCGGCTCGAACGATATCATCTTGATAGTACTACTGCGGTAGTAGTTTACGAAAGGGGTAGCATCCCCGACGGCGACATATCCGGGATCCCGCTCGGCAGCGGTATCTCCAACGGTGCGGCTCGTCACGGCGGCTCTGAATATTAGCATCTTCGATGAGTACTACTGCGGTAGTAGTTTACGAAAGGGTAGCATCCCCGGCAATGACATATCCGGAAGTCCCGCTCGCCTCGGCGATATATCACAGTGCGGCTCGTCCAGCGGCGGCTCGAACATATCATCTTGGTAGTACTACCTGCGGTAGTAGTTTCGAGGGGTAGCATCCCCGGGCCACAAATCTCCGCGGTGTCCGCTCCGGCGGCGATATCTCCAGAACGGGTGCGGCTCATCCGGCGGGCGGCTCGAACGGTATCATCTTCGGTAAATACTTACTGCCGGTAGTAGTTTACGAAAGGGTAGCATCCCGGACATCGACATATCCAGCAGTCCAGCTCCGACGGCGGTATCTCCAACAGTGCGGCTCGTCCGGGCGGCTCGAACATTAGCATCTTCGGTAGTACTACTGCGGTAGTAGTTTACGTAGGGTAGCATCCCTGACAGCGACAAATCCGGCGATGTCCCCTCAGCGGCGATATCTCAACGGGTGCGGCTCGTCGGCGGGAGCTCGAACGATATCATCTTCGGTAGTACTACTGCGGTAGTAGTTTCGGTAGAGGTAGCATCCCCGACAATGAAAATCTCGACCATGTCCGCTCCGGCGCGGTATCTCAAGCCAGTGCGGCTCGTCCGGATGCGGCTCGAACGATATCATCTTCGTAGTACTACTGCGGTAGTAGTTTACGTAGGGGTAGCATCCCGACAATGACAGCTCGGCGGTGCCCGCTCCAGCGGCGGTATCTCAACGGTGCGGCTCGTCTGCGGCGGCTCGAATATTAGCATCTTCGGTAGTACTATCTGCGGTAGTAGTTTACGTAGGGGTAGCATCCCCGACACCGACAAATCCGGCGATCCCCGCTCCCGGCAGCGATATATCCGACGGTGCGGCTCGTCCGGCGGGAGCTCGAGCGATATCATCTTGATAGTACTACTGCGGTAGAAGTTTTTGTAGGGGTAGCATCCCCAACGGCGAAATCTCCGGCGATGTCCATTTCCGGCGCGGTATATCAATTGCGGCTCATCCAATGCGGCTCGAATATATCATCTTGATAGTACTACTGCGGTAGTAGTTTGAAAGGGTAGCATCCCCGAAACGGCGACTCGGCGGTGCCCGCTCGGCGCGGTATCTCCAACGAGTGCGGCTCGTCTGCGGCGGCTCGAACATTTGCATCTTCGATGTACTACTGCGGTAGTAGTTTTTAGGGGAGCATCCCCGGCAATGACAAATCCGGCAGTCCCCCGCTCGACGATATATCAGAACGGGTGCGGCTCGTCCGCGGGGCTCGAACGATATCATCTTGATGTAGTACTACTGCGGTAGTTTTGATAGGGGTAGCATCCCCGAAACGGCGGCTCTCGGAAGTGCCGCTCCGGCGGCGGTATCTCCAACGGTGCGGCTCGTCCGCGATGCGGCTCGAACATATCATCTTCGATGTAGTACTACTGCGGTAGTAGTTTACGAAAGGGTAGCATCCCCGAAACGGACATACTCGGGAAGTGCCATTCCGCTCAACGCGATATCTCCACAGTGCGGCTCGTCATCTGCTGGCGGCTCGAACGGTTGCATCTTGGTAGTACTACTGCGGTAGTAGTTTCGTAAGGGGAGCATCCCGACAGGCGACATATCTCAACGGTCCAGCTCCGACGGCGGTATCTCAGCGGTGCGGCTCGTCCGGCTGCGGCTCGAAACGATAGCATCTTGGTAGTACTACTGCGGTAGTAGTTTACGTAGGGGTAGCATCCCGACGGCTTGAAATCCGGCCATCCCCTCCGGCGCGGTATATCCGACGAGTGCGGCTCGTCCGGCGGCGGCTCGAATATTATCATCTTCGATAGTACTACACGGTAGAGTTTACGTAGGGGTAGCATCCCCAGACGGCGACATCTCCGGCGGTGCCATGCTCCGGCGGCGGTATCTCCAACGGTGCGGCTCGTCTATGGTAGCTCGAATATTAGCATCTTCGGTAGTACTATCTGCGTAGTAGTTTTACGAAGGGGTAGCATCCCACAACGGCCCGACAAATCAGACGATCCCCCTCCGAGCGATATATCCAAACAGTGCGGCTCGTCCGGCGGGGCTCGAACGATATCATCTTGATGGTACTACTGCGGTAGTAGTTTGGTAGGGGTAGCATCCCCGACGACAAATCTCGACAATGTCCCGCTCCCGCGATATCTCCGACGGGTGCGGCTCATCCGGCGGCTCGAGAACGTATCATCTTCAGTAGTACTACCTGCAGTAGTAGTTTCTGAAAGGGTAGCATCCCCGACAAGTGACGAAAAATCGATGCCAGCTCCGCGGCGGTATCTCCGGCCTAGTGCAAATCCGCGGCGGCTCGAACATTTCATCTTCGGTAGTACTACTGCGGTAGTAGTTTACGTAGGGGAGCATCCCCAGACGATGGACAAATCCGGCGGTCCGCCGCTCGACAGCGATATATCTCCGGCGGTGCGGCTCGTCCAGGCGGCTCGAATATCATCTTGATAGTACTACTGCGGTAGAAGTTTGTAGGGGTAGCATCCCCGAAACGGCGAAATCTCGATCCGGCGATGTCCGCTCGGCAGTATCTCGCAGTGCGGCTCATCCCGATCGGCTCGAAACGGTATCATCTTCGATGTAGTACTACTGCGAGTAGTTTACGAAAGGGGTAGCATCCCAAACGCGACAAAATCTCGGCGTGCCCGCTCCAGCAGCGGTATCTCCAACAGGTGCAGCTCGTCCAGCGGCAGCTCGAACAGTAGCATCTTCAGTAGTACTACCTGCAGTAGTAGTTTCTGAAAGGGTAGCATCCCCGACAGCGACAGCTCCGGAAGTGCCCGCTGCAGCAGCGATATCTCCAACAGGTGCAGCTCGTCCTGCGGCAGCTCGAACATTTGCATCTTCAGTAGTACTACCTGCAGTAGTAGTTTCTGTAGGGGGAGCATCCCCGACAGCGACAAATCCGACAGTCCCCGCTCCAGCAACGATATATCCGACAGGTGCAGCTCGTCCAGCGGGAGCTCGAAACGATATCATCTTGATGTAGTACTACAGCGCAATAGTTTCTGTAGGGTAGCATCCCCGACAGCGACAGCTCCGGCAGTGCCCGCTCCAGCAGCGGTATCTCCAACAGGTGCAGCTCGTCCTGCGGTAGCTCGAATATTAGCATCTTCAGTAGTACTATCTGCAGTAGTAGTTTCTGTAGGGGGAGCATCCCCGACGACAAATCCGGCGGTCCCAGCTCGACGCGATATATCCGGCGGTGCGGCTCGTCCGGCGGCTCGAACGATATCATCTTGATGTACTACTGCGGTAGAAGTTTTACGTAGGGGTAGCATCCCCGGCGGCGAAAATCTCCGGCCATGTCCGCTCGGCGGCGGTATCTCGGCAGTGCATCTCATCGGATCGCTCGAAACGATATCATCTTGGTGGTAGTACCTGTAGCAATAAAGTTTTGTAGGGTAGCATCCCAACGATGGACAACTCACGGCGGTGCCCGCTCCGGCGGTGTCGGTATCTCCAACGGTGCGGCTGCGTCTGCGGCTCGAATATTAGCATCTTGATGGTACTACTGCGGTAGTAGTTTACGTAGCGGTAGCATCCCAAACGACAGCGACAAATCCGAGCGGTCCGCTCCGTTCACGATATATCAACGGTGCGGCTCGTCTAGCGGCGGCTCGAACATTATCATCTTGATAGTACTACTGCGGTAGAAGTTTACGAAAGGGGTAGCATCCCCGAAGCAGCGAAATCTCCGGCCATGTCCGCTCCAGCGGCGGTATCTCCACAGTGCGGCTCGTCCGGATCCGGCTCGAGCGATATCATCTTGATAGTACTACTGCGGTAGTAGTTTTGAAAGGGTAGCATCCCCGGAAACGGCAACTCTCGGCGTGCCATTCCCAGCGGTATCTCCAACGGGTGCGGCTCGTCTGCGGCGGCTCGAACATTTGCATCTTCGGTAGTACTTACTGCGGTAGTAGTTTACGTAGGGGAGCATCCCAACAATGCGACATATCCGGCGTCCCGCTCGACGCGATATATCCGAAGCGGGTGCGGCTAATCCGGCGGCGAGCTCGAACGATATCATCTTGGTGGTACTACTGCGGTAGTAAGTTTCTATAGGGTAGCATCCCCGACAGCGACGGCTCCGGCGTGCCGCTCCAGGCGTATCTCCAACAGTGCGGCTCGTCCGGCGCTCGAACATTTGCATCTTCGGTAGTACTACTGCGGTAGTAGTTTACGTAGGGGAGCATCCCCGGCGACAAATCCGGCGATCCCGCTCGAACGATATATCCAACGGTGCGGCTCGTCCAGCGGCAGCTCGAACGATTATCATCTTGATAGTACTACCTGCGGTAGTAGTTTCGTAGGGGGGAGCATCCCCGACGGCGACAATCTCCGGCGATGTCCCCGCTCCGACGGCGGTATCTCGACAGGTGCGGCTCGTCCGAGATGCGAGCTCGAACGATATCATCTTGGTAGTACTACTGCGGTAGTAGTTTTTGTAGGGTAGCATCCCCGACGTGACAAATCTCGACGTGTCCGCTCCGGCGCGGATATATCCGAAGCAGTGCGGCTCGTCCGGATGCGGCTCGAACATTATCATCTTCGGTAGTACTACCTGCGGTAGTAGTTTACGAAAGGGTAGCATCCCCAGAGCAGCGACACTCGGCGGTCCACAGCTCCGGCAATGATATCTCCAACGGTGCGGCTCGTCAGCCGGCTCGAACGATTTGCATCTTCGATGGTAGTACTACTGCCGGTGGTAGTAGTTTTACGTAGGGGTAGCATCCCCAGACGATGACATATCTCGGCGTGCCGCTCAGCGCGGTATCTCCAACAGTGCGGCTCGTCCGGAGGTAGCTCGAATATCATCTTGGTAGTACTACTGCGGTAGTAGTTTTACGTAAAAGGGTAGCATCCCCGGCGGCGACATCTCCGGCGATTGCCGCTCCGAGCGGCGATATCTCCGACGGTGCGGCTCGTCCGGGGCGGCGGCTCGAACGATATCATCTTGATGAGTAGTACTGCGGTAGTAGTTTCGTAGGGGTAGCATCCCGCAGCAATGACGAAATCTCCGACGAGTGCAGCTCAACGGCGGTATCTCCGGCGTGCGGCTCATCCGGATGCGGCTCGAAACATTATCATCTTCGGTAGTACTACTGCGGTAGTAGTTTACGAAAGGGTAGCATCCCCGGACATCGACAAATCCGGAAGTGCCATGCTCCGGCGGCGGTATCTCCAACGTGCGGCTCGTCGCGGCGGCTCGAACAGTATCATCTTCGAGTAGTACTACCCACGGTAGTAGTTTGATAGGGGTAGCATCCGACATCCGACATATCCACGGTCAGCTCGGCGCGATATCTCAGACGGGTGCGGCGTCGTCCGGCTCGAACGATAGCATCTTCGGTAGTACTACTGCGGTAGTAGTTTCGAAAAAGGTAGCATCCCCGACAGCGGCAACGCTCGGAAGTGCCAGCTCGGCAACGTATCTCCAACGGGTGCGGCTCGTCCGGCGGTCGGCTCGAACATTTGCATCTTGATGGTACTACTGCGGTAGTAGTTTACGTAGGGGTAGCATCCCCGACAATGACGACAAATCCGGCGGTCCCGCTCCGGCGCGATATCTCCGACCAGTGCGGCTCGTCCGAGCCGGGCTCGAACGATATCATCTTGATGTAGTACTACTGCGGTAGTAGTTTCGAGGGGTAGCATCCCGACAGACCGATATCTCCGGCGATTGCCGCTCCCGCGCGGTATCTCGACGGCGGAGTGCGGCTCGTCCAGCGGCGGCTCGAACATTAGCATCTTGATGGTACTACTGCGGTAGTAGTTTTTCGAAAGGTAGCATCCCGGCAGACGGCGACAAATCCGGCGGTCCCGCTCCGACGGCGATATATCCGGCGGTGCGGCTCGTCCCGGATGCGGCTCGAACGATATCATCTTGATGTAGTACTACTGCGGTGGAAGTTTGAAAGGGTAGCATCCCGACAGCAAAAGCTCTCGGCGATGTCGCTCCGGCGGCGGTATCTCCAACGAGTGCGGCTCGTCCAATGCGGCTCGAATTCATCTTGATGAGTACTACTGCGGTAGTAGTTTACGAAGGGTAGCATCCCACAGCGGCAGCTCCGGATCCAGCTCCGGCGGCGATATCTCAAACGAGTGCGGCTCGTCCAATCCGAGCTTCGAACGATATCATCTTGGTAGTACTACTGCGGTAGTAGTTTACGAGGGGGTAGCATCCCCAACGGCGACGACTCTCGAAGTGTCCGCTCCAGCGAATCTCCGACGCAGGTGCGGCTCCGTCCGGCGGCAACGAGCATTAGCATCTTGATTGTACTACTGCCGATGTAGTAGTTTACGTAGGGGTAGCATCCCCGGCAATAACGACAAATCGGCATCCCAGCTCTAGCGGCGATATATCGACGAGTGCGGCTCGTCCGGCAGCGGCTCGAACAATAATCATCTTCGATGTAGTACTACCTGCGCAATAGTTTACTGTAGGGTAGCATCCCCGACGAGCGACAAATCCGGCGGTGTCCGCTCAGGCGGTATCTCCAAACAGTGCGGCTCGTCCGTGCGATGCTCGAATATTAGCATCTTGATAGTAGTACTACTGCGTAGTAGTTTTACGTAGGGGTAGCATCCCCGGCGGCGACAAATCCGGCGGTGCCCGCTCCGGCAGCGATATCTCAACGGGTGCGGCTCGTCCTCGACTCGAGCGATATCATCTTCCCGGTAGTACTACCTGCGGTAGAAGTTTCAGTAGGGGTAGCATCCCCGGCGGGGAAATCTCGGCGGTCCCCGCTCCGGCGGTATCTCGGCAGTGCGCTCATCCGGATCGCTCGAATATTATCATCTTCGATAGTACTACTGCGGTAGTAGTTTACGAAGGGTAGCATCCCCAATCGACAAATCCGGCGATGTCGCTCCGGCGGCGGTATCTCAAAGGTGCGGCTCATCTGCGGCGGCTCCGAACATTATCATCTTGATAGTACTACCTGCGGTAGTAGTTTACGATGGGGAGCATCCCGGACGGCGACATATCCAAGTCCCGCTCCAGCGGCGATATATCAAACCCGGTGCGGCGTCCGGCGGCTCGAACATATCATCTTGATAGTACTACTGCGTTAGTAGTTTACGTAGGGTAGCATCCCAATGACGACAATCTGGCGGCCATGCCCGCTCGGCGGCGACATCTCCAGCCAGTGCGGCTCGTCCGGAAGCGGCTCGAACGATAACATCTTGATGTAGTACCTGCGCAATAGTTTAAGTAGGGGTAGCATCCCCGACGGTGGCGACATCCGGCCATGCCGCTCAATGCCCGGCGGTATCTCCAAGCAGTGCGGCTCGTCCACGCTTCGAACATTAGCATCTTGATGGTACTACTGCGGTAGTAGTTTACGTGGGGTAGCATCCCCGACATCGACAAATCCGGCTCGATGTCCCAGCTCCGGCGACGATATATCGGCGACGTGCGGCTCGTCCGGCGGCGGCTCGAAATACGATATCATCTTGTAGTACTACTGCGGTAGTAGTTTCTATAGGGGTAGCATCCCCAACGGCGGCGACATCTCGGCGGTGTCCGCTCAATGGCGGTATCTCCGACGTGCGGCTCGTCCAACGGCTCGAACGGTATCATCTTCGAGTAGTACTACTGCGGTAGTAGTTTACGTAGGGGTAGCATCCCCAGAACGGCAAAAGCTCCGGAAGTGCCAAAACGGGTCCAGCGGTATCTCCGAAGGCAGTGCGGCTCGTCTGGAAATGCGGCTCGAACATTACATCTTGATGTAGTACTGCGGTAGTAGTTTTGTAGGGGTAGCATCCCCAGAACGATATCCGGCGTGTCCCCGCTCGAGTATCTCCGACAGTGCAGCTCGTCCCGGCGGCGGCTGAACATTAACATCTTGATAATCTACTATCCGTAGTAGTTTCTCTAGGGGGTAGCATCCCCAACGGCATCGACAAATCGAAGTCCCCGCTCGAAAGCGATATATCCAACACGTGCGGCTCGTCCGGCGCGGCTCGAGCGATTTGCATCTTGCGGTAGTAGTACTTAGCGGTAGTTTTTATCATCCCGACGGCGAAAATCTCCGGTCCAGTGTGCCATTCAGGCGCGGTATCTCCGACGGTGCGGCTCAATCCCCGTCTTGCTCGAGATAATCATCTTCGGTAGTACTACTCTGCAGTAGTAGTTTTGAAAGGGTAGCATCCCGACATCGACAAATCCGGCGTCCCAGCTCCGGCCCGATATCTCGGTCCAAGCAAGTGCAGCTCGTCAGGTGGCCTCGAATATAATCATCTTGATGAAGTAGTACTTACTGCGATTAGAAGTTTCGTAGGGGTAGCATCCCCAGGAAGCGTGACATCTCCGGCGGTCCGCTCCGGCGAAGCGGTATCTCCGGCAGTGCGGCTCATCCAAATCGGCTCGAGCGTATCATCTTGATGAGTACTACTGCGGTAGTAGTTTAGAAAAGGGTAGCATCCCCGGCAACGACTCTGCGTGCCGGCTCGCGCGGTATCTCCAACGAAAGCAGCTCGTCTGCGTCGAAGCGGCTCGAACATTTGCATCTTGATAGTACTACTGCGGTAGTAGTTTACGAAGGGGTAGCATCCCACGGCAATGATATCTCGGCGATCCCGCTCCGGCGGCGATATATCCGACGTGCAAGCGCGTCCGGGCGCTCGAACATAGCATCTTCGATTGTACTACTGCGGTGGTAGTTTACGTAGGGGTAGCATCCCAGCAATGACAACTCAAACGATGCCCGCTCCGGCGTGCGGTATATCGACAGTGCAGCTCGTCCAGGCGGCTTCGAACGATATCATCTTGATAGTAGTACTGCTATAGCAATAAATTTCGAAGGGTAGCATCCCAGAAAATTGACGCGGCAAAATCTCGGCGGTGCCGCTCAGCGACGGTATCTCAAACGAGTGCGGCTCGTCCAAATACGGTAGCTCGAATATTAGCATCTTGATGTACTACTGCGGTAGTAGTTTACGTAGGGGTAGCATCCCCGAATAGCAAAATCCGCGGTCCCAGCTCCGGCGATGATATCTACAGTGCGGCTACAATCAGCGGCTCGAACATATCATCTTCGATAGTACTACTGCGGTAGAATAGTTTTATAGGGGTAGCATCCCCGGCAATGAAATCTCCGACGACGCTCCAGCGGTATCTCCGGCAGTGCGGCTCATCGAGATCGGCTCGAACATAGTCATCTTGATTGTACTACTTGCGATAGTAGTTTCATAAGGGTAGCATCCCCGGCACGACTCGGCGTGCCACTCGACAGCGGTATATATCCAGCAGTGCGGCTTCGTCGGCGGCTCGAACATTATCATCTTGATAGTAGTACCTGCGGTAGTAGTGTCTGTAGGGGTAGCATCCCCGGCACAAATCAAACGGCGATGTCCGGCTCGGAGCGGTATCTCCGGCGGTGCAATGGCTAAATCTCGTAGCGGCTCGAACGATATCATCTTCGGTAGTACTACTGCGGTAGTAGTTTACCCGGGGTAGCATCCCCGACAATGACAAACTCCGGCGGTCCGCTCCGGCAGCGATATCTCGGCGAGTGCGGCTCGTCCGATGCGGCTCGAACATTATCATCTTGAGTAGTACTACTGCTTAGTAAGTTTTTGTAGTGGTAGCATCCCCGAAATGGCGAAAATCTCCCGGATGCCCGCTCGGCAACGTATCTCCGGCGAGTGTGCGGCTCTCATCCAAATGCGGCTCGAACATTAGCATCTTGATGTACTACCTGCGGTAGTAGTTTAGAAAGGGTAGCATCCCCGACAAATCCTTAATCCGGCAGTCCCGTCCGAGCTCGGTATCTCCAACGAGTGCATCTAAATCCCGAGCGGCTCGAAAATATCATCTTCATTGTACTACTGCGGTAGTAGTTTACGTGGGGGTAGCATCCCAACCCCGACAATCCGGCGTGTCCCGCTCCCAACGGTATATCGACGAGTGCGGCTCGTCCGGCGACTCGAACGGTATCATCTTCGGTAGTACTACTGCGCGTAGTAATTTTCGTAGGGGTAGCATCCCGGCCGACAGCTCCGGCTAGTGCCGCTCCCGCATGGTATCTCCTAGGTGTTTTCGTCCAGCGGCATCTTCCGGCGCTCGAACATTAGCATCTTAGGTTTAGTACTACTGCGTGTAAGTAATTTACGTAGCGGTAGCATCCCATGACATCGACTCGGCGTGTCCGCTCCCGGCTTGATGATATATCCAACGGTGCAGCTTTCCGAGCGGCGGCTTGTGAGCATATCATCTTCGGTAGTACTACTGTGGTGATTTCGAAGGGGTAGAATCCCCGAAAGGCGATGTCCGCTCCGACGAATATCTCGGCGGTGCGGCTCGTCCGAGCGGCTCGAACGATATCATCTTGATGGTACTACCTACCTAGCTATAGTTTCTATAGGGTAGCATCCCCAGACACTCAATTCTGCGCGGCGGTGTCCGCTCCGGCGGCGGTATCTCCAAGAGTGCGGCTCGTCCGGCGGCATCTCGCTCGAACATTAGCATCTTGAAAAGTACTACTGCGAGTAGTAGTTTACGTAAAGGTAGCATCCCCACGCGACAAATCTGGCGATCCAGCTCCGGCGCGATATCTCGACACGTGCAGCTCGTCCGGATCGGCGGCTCGAACGATGGCATCTTCGGTTTAGTACTACTGCGGTAGTAGTTTCGTAGGGTAGCATCCCCAAACGAGCGGCGACTCCAGGCGGTGTCCGCTCAAGGCGGTATCTCGACGAGTGCGGCTCGTCCGGCGGCGGCTCGAACGTATCATCTTCGGTTGTCTACCTTTCGATAGTAGTTTTGTAGGGGTAGCATCCCCGGCAACCCGACTCGCCATGCCGCTCATCGATATCTCGGCGGTGCGGCTCGTCCCAGGCGGCTCGAACGATTACATCTTGATAGTAGTACTACTGCAAGTAGTTTTTACGTAGGGGTAGCATCCCGACACACAAACTCCTCCGGCGTCCCTATCTCCGCGTATCTCACGAGTCGGCTCGTCCGGCGGCTCGAACATTAGCATCTTGATGGTACTACTGCGGTAGTAGTTTTTACGTAGGGGTAGCATCCCCGACGGCGACAAATCCGGCGAGTCGTCGACCAGCTCGGCGGATATATCCATGTGCGGCTAGTCGTAGGCGGGAAGCTCGAACATATCATCTTGATTGTACTACTGCGGTAGTAGTTTCTATAGTAGGGGTAGCATCCCCGGCGGCGACATCAGGATTCCAGCTCCAGGCGGATATCTCTTGAGTGCGGCTTCATCCAAGCGTCGGCGATCGAACGGTATCATCTTGATAGTACTACTGTTAGTAGTTTCTCAGGGTAGCATCCCCGGCGGCTGACTCAGACGATCCAAAGCGATATCTCAACAGTGCGGCTCGTCCGGCGGCGAATAGAACTTATCATCTTGGTGAGTACTACTGCGTTTCGATGCCCCGATGCAAATCTCCGGCTCGCTCCGGGGATCAGCGATATATCCGTCAGTCGCGGCTAAATCGAATGGCTCGAGCATATCATCTTCGATAGTACTACTGCGGTAGAAGTTTTACATGAAAGGGGTAACATCCCTGACGAGGCCAAATCTCCGTGATGTCCCGCTCCGGCGGTATCTCCAACAGTCTCAGCGGCATCTTCGTCCCGATCGGCTCGAGCATATCATCTTGGTTTACACACTACTGCGGTAGTAGTTTTAATAGTAGGGGTAGCATCCCCGACAGCGACTCCGGCGCCAGAGTCCACTCAGCAATGAATATCTCAAACAGTGCGGCTCGTCCTTATCTTTTCGAACTGTATCATCTTCGGTAGTACTACACAGATAGTAGTTTTAAGTAGGGGTAGCATCCCCGACGGCGACATCTCCGGCGATGCCCGCTCAGCTCGGTATCTCGGCAGTGCGGCTCGTCCCGGGCTCGCTCGAATATTATCATCTTTTGTACTACTGTAGTAATGTAGTTTACGTAGGTAGCATCCCCGACGACAAATCCGCGTTCCAGCTCCGGCGGCGATATATCCAAACAGTGCGGCTCGTCCGTGGCGGCTCGAACATATCATCTTGATGGTACTACTGCGGTAAGTTTACGATGGGGTAGCATCCCCGGACAATGAAAATCTCCGGCGATGTCCGCATCCCGGCCGGTATCTCCCGGCAATCTCACGGCTATCTCAGGTCAGTGGCTCGAACATTATCATCTTGGTTGTACTACCACTGCGGTAGTAGTTTCTGAAAGGGTAGCATCCCAGAAACGAGCACATGATCCCGCTTCCATTCAACGGCGTATATCCGGCAACGGTGCGGCTTCGTCTGCGGCGGCTTCGAACATTTGCATCTTCATGGTACTTACTGCGGTAGTAGTTTACGTAGGGGTAGCATCCACGGCAATGACAAATCCGGCGGTGTCAACTCCGGCGGCGATATCTCAACCAGTGTGCGGCTCGTCCGGCGGCTCGGCATATCATCTTCGGTGTACTACTGCCGGTAGTAGTTTACGTAGGGGTAGCATCCCCAGACCGGCGACAAATCTCCGCGGTGCCGCTCGATGCGGATATATCGGCAGTGCGGCTCATCCCGAGATGCGGCTCGAACGATATCATCTTCGATAGTAGTACTACTGCAATAGTTTCTGTAGGGGTAGCATCCCCGACAACGGCAAATCTCGGCGGTGCCCGCTCCGGCGGTATCTCAACGGGTGCGGCTCGTCTCGGTAGCTCGAACATTAGCATCTTCGATAGTACTACCTGCGTAGTAGTTTTGTAGGGGTAGCATCCCCAGAAACGACATCGACAAATCCGGCATCCCAGCTCCGGCGGCGATATCTCAAGACGGTGCGGCTCGTCCGGCGGCGGCTCGAGCGATATCATCTTGATATACTACTACCCCGTAGTAGTTTCTGATAGGGTAGCATCCCCGACAGCGAAATCTCCGGCAGTGTCCGCTCCGGCCGAATCTCACGGCGTGTGCGGCTCATCGAGCGGCGGCTTCGAGCGATATCATCTTGATTGTACTACTGCCGGTAGTAGTTTTTAGGGTAGCATCCCCGACGGCAATGACTCTGGAAGTGCCCGCTCGGCGCGGTATCTCCGGCAGTGCGGCTCGTCTGCGGCGGCTTTCGAACATTTGCATCTTGATAGTACTACTCGCGGTAGTAGTTTTGTAGGGGTAGCATCCCCGAGGCGACTCAAGCGATCCCGCTCAGCTCGCGATATATCAACACGTGCATCTGTCCAATCGGCGGCTCGAGCGATAGCATCTTCGATTGTACTACTGCGATGTAGTAGTTTTGTAGGGGTAGCATCCCCGGCAACTACGACTCCGGCGATGCCGCTCGGCGGCGGTATATCGGCAGTGCGGCTCGTCGGAAAGCGGCTCGAACGATATCATCTTGATAGTACTACTGCAATAAATTTTGTAGGGGTAGCATCCCCGACAGCGACATATCCGGCAGTGCCGCTCCAGCAGCGGTATCTCCGGTGCAGGCTGTCCGGCGGCATCTCGTCCGGCGGCTCGAACATTAGCATCTTGGTAGTACTACTGCGGTAGTAGTTTTACGTAGCGGTAGCATCCCCAGCAAACGACGACAATCCGACCATCCATGCTCTCTCAGCCGATGATATATCCAACGGTGCGGCTCGTCCGTCACGGCTCGAGCGATATCATCTTGATAGTACTACTGCGAAGTTGAAGTTTCTGTAGGGGTAGCATCCCCGACAGCGACAGCTCGGCAGTGTCCGCTCCAGCGGTATCTCAGTGCGTGCGGCTCATCCAAATGCGGCTCGAACATATCATCTTGATGTACTACTGCGGTAGTAGTTTAAAGAAAGGGTAGCATCCCCACAGCGACAAACTCTGCGATGTCCCTCAGCGACGCGGTATCTCCGGCAGTGCGGCTCGTCTGCGGCGACTCGAGAACTTTAGCATCTTGATTGTATACTGCGGTAGTAGTTTTTGTAGGGAAGCATCCCCGACCAATGACAGATTATCATGATGTCCATTCGGCGTCGAGTATATATCGACAATGCGTGCATCTCGTCCGGAGCTTCGAACATTAGCATCTTGATTGTACTACCCGCGGTAGTAGTTTTGTAGGGGTAGCATCCCCGGCAATGACACTCAGCGATTTTCAGCCCGATATCTCAGCGAGTGCGGCTCGTCCGGCGGCTCGAATATATCATCTTGATGGTAGTACTTGTAGCAATAAATTTTGTAGGGTAGCATCCCGGCAATGAAAGACTCGGCGATCCGCTCGGCTCGGTATCTCAGCAAGTCAAGGTCAGCACTCGTCGGCGGCTCGAACATTAGCATCTTGATAAGTACTACTGCGGTAGTAGTTTCTACGTAGGGGTAGCATCCCCGGCAAACAAATCCGGCGGTCCCGCTCCGGCGGATATATCCGGCAGTGCGGCTAAATCCATGGCGGCTCGAACATATCATCTTGATGTACTACTGCACGTAGTTGAGTTTCGTAGGGGTAGCATCCCCGCAATGAAAATCGGCGGTCAGCTCCGGCGGGCGGTATCTCCGAGTGCGGCTCATCCGGATCGGCTCGAATATATCATCTTGGTAGTACTACTGCGGTAGTAGTTTTAGAAAGGGTAGCATCCCGACGCGACATGACTCTGCGATGCCAGCTCGCGCGGCGGTATCTCCAAAGCGAGTGCGGCTCATCTGCGGCGGCTCGAACTTTAGCATCTTCATGTAGTACTACTGCGGTAGTAGTTTTTGTAGGGAAGCATCCCGGCAATGACTCCGGCGATGTCGCTCCGCGAATATCTCCGACACGTGCATCTCGTCCGAGCGGCTCCAACAGTAGCATCTTGATTGTACTACCCGCGATAGTAGTTTACGTAGGGTAGCATCCCCGCAGCAAAGACTCCAGCGGTGCCGCTCGGCAGCCCGGCGGTATATATCGGTCTGCGGCTCGTCGTCTGCGGGCTCGAACGATAACATCTTGATAGTAGTACTGCGTAGCAATAAATTTTGTAGGGTAGCATCCCCGGGAATCAATCAACCGGCGAATGTCCCGCTCCGGCGACTCTCCAACGGTGCGGCTCGTCCCCAGCGGCTCGAACATTAGCATCATCTTCGATAGTACTTACTGCGGTAGTAGTTTACGTAGCGGTAGCATCCCGACAATGACAAATCCGGCAGTCCGCTCCGGCTCGGCGATATATCCGAAGCGGTGCGGCTCGTCCGGCGACTCGAAACATATCATCTTGGTAGTACTACCGGTAGTAGTTTTACCTTAGGGGTAGCATCCCCGACAATGACAAAATCTCGGCGATGTCCACTTCCGCTCAGCGATATCTCAAGCAGTGCATTAATCAAATCGGCTTCGAACATATCATCTTGATAGTACTACTGCGGTAGTAGTTTACTGAGAAGGGTAGCATCCCGGCAAAGACCTAGACAATCGGCGGTCCGCTCCGGCGATATCTCAAACCAGGTGCGGCTCCGTCGGCGACTCGAATATTAGCATCTTGATGTACTACTGCGGTAGTAGTTTTTTGTAGGGGTAGCATCCCCGACATCGAAATCTCGGCGATGTCCGCTCCGGCGATATCTCCGACAGTGCGGCTCGTCCGGAGGAGCTCGAACATATCATCTTGATTGTACTACTTTTACAGTAGTTTACGTAGGGGTAGCATCCCCGACTCAGTTGAAATCTCCGGCGGTGCCATATCGGCATTCGGTATATCCAACAGTGCGGCTCGTCCAGATCGGCTCGAAACGATAACATCTTGATAGTAGTACTACTGTAGCAATAAATTTTGTAGGGGTAGCATCCCCGACGGCGGCAAATCCATCCACTCCAGCAGGCCGGTATCTCGGCCAACAGTCGTCAAATCTCGTCAGCTGGCGCATCGAACATTAGCATCTTGATGGTACTACTGCGGTAGTAGTTTTACGTAGCGGTAGCATCCCCGGACGACAAATCCCACGATGTCCTCAGCTCCGGCGGATATATCCGGCAGTGCGGCTCGTCCGCGGCGGCTCGAACGATATCATCTTGATTAGTACTACTGTAGTTGAAGTTTGATGGGGTAGCATCCCCGACAACAGCTCCGGCGTGTCCGCTCGGCGGCGGTATCTCGACAGTGCGGCTCATCCGTCGCGGCTCGAACGATTATCATCTTGAGTACTACTACTGCGGTAGTAGTTTAAAAAGGGTAGCATCCCCGGCAATGACAAATCTGCGATGCCGCTCGGCGGCGGTATCTCCGCAGTGCGGCTCGTCTGCGGCGGCTCGAACTTAGCATCTTGATGTACTACTGCGGTAGTAGTTTTTGTAGGGAAACGCATCCGACAACGGCATACCGGCGATGTCCCGCTCAGCGGTATCTCGACCACGTGTGCATCTCGTCCGGAAGCGGCTTGAACGATAGCATCTTCGGTTGTACTACCCTTGATAGTAGTTTCGTAGGGGTAGCATCCCCGACAATGGCGGCTCCGGCGGTGCCGCTCGGCGGCGATATATCCAAAGCAGTGCGGCTCGTCCGAGAGCGGCTCGAAACGATAACATCTTGATAGTAGTACTACTGCAATAAATTTTGTAGGGGTAGCATCCCCGGACAACGGCTCCGGCTCCGGCGATGCCAGCTCGGCCAATATATCTCCAGGAATACGGCTAGTCGAAGCGGCTCGTCCGGCGGCTCGAACATTAGCATCTTGATAGTACTACTGCGGTAGTAGTTTTACGTAGGGTAGCATCCCCGACGCGACAAATCCGGCGGTCCGCTCCGACGGCGATATATCCGGCGGTGCGGCTAAATCCGGCGGCTCGAACGATATCATCTTGATAGTACTACTGCCAGTAATAGTTTCGATAGGGGTAGCATCCCCGACGGCAATCGGCGGTGTCGCTCCGGCGGCGGTATCTCCAACAGTGCGGCTCGTCCAATCGGCTCGAACATATCATCTTGATAGTACTACTGCGGTAGTAGTTTACGAAAGGGTAGCATCCCCGACAATGACATCTGCGTCCAGCTCCAGGCGGCGGTATCTCCAGGCGAGTGCGGCTCGTCTGCGGCGGCTCGAACATTTAGCATCTTCATGCGATACTACTGCGGTAGTAGTTTTTGTAGGGTAGCATCCCCGACAGCGGCAGCTCGGCGATGTCGCTCCGGCGCGGAATATCGACACGTGCATCTCGTCCCGGCGGCAGACGATAGCATCTTGGTTGTACTACCCACGGTAGTAGTTTACGTAGGGGTAGCATCCCCGACAGCGGCAAATCCGGCGGTGCCCGCTCGGCGGCGATATATCGGCAGTGCGGCTCGTCCCGGGAAAGCGGCTCGAACGATAACATCTTGATAGTAGTACTACTGTAGCAATAAATTTTGTAGGGGTAGCATCCCCGACGGGCAATGTGCCTCCGGCGGTGCCGCTCTCGACATGTTTTCGGTATCTATCTCGGTCGTGAGTCGTCCGGGCGGCTCTCGTCCGGCGGCGGCTCGAACATTAGCATCTTGATGGTACTACTGCGGTAGTAGTTTACGTAGCGGTAGCATCCCCGACGCACAAAATCCGACGGTCCCGCTCCGCGCGATATATCCGACGGTGCGGCTCGTCCGGCGGCGGCTCGAACATATCATCTTGGTAGTACTACCTGCGTTGAAGTTTCGAAGGGGTAGCATCCCCGACAAGTGACAAATCCGGCGGTGTCCGCTCCGGCTCTAACGGCGGTATCTCCGACACGTGCGGCTCGTCCGATGCGGCTCGAACGATTATCATCTTGGTAGTACTACTGCGGTAGTAGTTTCGAAAAGGGTAGCATCCCCGGCAATGACAACTCTCGCGATGTCCGCTCGGCGGCGGTATCTCCAACGGTGCGGCTCGTCTGCGGCAGCTCGAACATTAGCATCTTCATAGTACTACCTGCAGTAGTAGTTTCTGTAGGGGTAGCATCCCCGACAGTGACAACTCGGCGGTGTCCGCTCCGGCGACGAATATCGACACGTGCATCTCGTCCGAGCGCGGCTCGAACGATAGCATCTTGGTTGTACTACCCGCGGTAGTAGTTTACGTAGGGGTAGCATCCCCGACAACGACAACTCGGCGATGCCGCTCGAGCGGCGGTATATCGGCAGTGCGGCTCGTCCGAGCGGCTCGAAACGATAACATCTTGATAGTAGTACCTGTAGCAATAAATTTTGTAGGGGTAGCATCCCCGACAGCGACAGCTCCGGCAGTGCCCGCTCCAGCAGCGGTATCTACAGTGCGGCTCGTCCGGCGGCATCTCGTCAATGGCTCGAACATTAGCATCTTCGGTAGTACTACTGCGGTAGTAGTTTTACGTAGCGGTAGCATCCCGACAGACGACAAATCCGGCGATCCAGCTCCGGCGATATATCCGGCAAACGTGCGGCTCGTCAGGCGGCGGCTCGAACGATATCATCTTCGGTAGTACTACTGCGGTTGAAGTTTCGATAGGGGTAGCATCCCCGGACGGCGAAAACTCGGCGGTGTCCGCTCCGGCGGCGGTATCTCCGACAGTGCGGCCATCCAAATGCGGCTCGAAACGATATCATCTTGATAGTACTACTGCGGTAGTAGTTTAAAAGGGTAGCATCCCCGGCAATGCGCACTCTGCGATGCCGCTCGCGGCGGTATCTCCGACGAGTGCGGCTCGTCTGCGGCGGCTCGAACTTTAGCATCTTCAACGGTACTACTGCGGTAGTAGTTTTTGTAGGGGTAGCATCCCCGGCAGACAACTCGGCGATGTCCGCTCCGGCGGCGGAATATCGACACGTGCATCTCGTCCAGGAAGCGGCTCGAACGATAGCATCTTGAGGTTGTACTACCCGCGGTAGTAGTTTTCAGGGGTAGCATCCCCGGCAGCGACTCTCGGCGGTGCCCGCTCGGCGGCGATATATCGGCGGTGCGGCTCGTCCGAGCGGCTCGAAACGATTAACATCTTGATAGTAGTACTGTAGCAATAAATTTTGTAGGGGTAGCATCCCGACGATGGCGGCTCACGGCGGTGCCGCTCCGGCGGTATCTCGGCGGGTGCGGCTCGTCCGCGGCATCTCGTCCGGCGGCGGCTCGAACATTAGCATCTTGATAGTACTACTGCGGTAGTAGTTTACGTAGGGGTAGCATCCCCGACAATGACAAATCCGGCGGTCCCGGCTCAGCGGCGATATATCCAACAGTGCGGCTCGTCCAGTCGGCGGCTCGAACGATATCATCTTGATAGTACTACTGTAGTTGAAGTTTCGTAGGGGTAGCATCCCCGACAGCGGCAGCTCCGATTAATGTCCGCTCCGCGGCGGTATCTCCGACAGTGCGGCTCATCCAAATCGGCTCGAAACGATATCATCTTGATAGTACTACTGCGGTAGTAGTTTACGAAAGGGTAGCATCCCCGGCAATGACAGCTCTGCGATGCCGCTCCGGCGCGGTATCTCGAAACGGTGCGGCTCGTCTCTGCGGCGGCTCGAACATTAGCATCTTCCAGCGTACTACTACTGCGGTAGTAGTTTTTGTAGGGTAGCATCCCCAGATCGGCACAAATCCGCGGTGTCCGCTCCGGCGGCGGAATATCGACACGTGCATCTCGTCCGAGAGCGGCTTGAACGATAGCATCTTGGTTGTACTACCCGCGATAGTAGTTTACGTAGGGGTAGCATCCCCGACAAGCGGCAACTCGGCGGTGCCCGCTCGGCGGCGGTATATCGGCAGTGCGGCTCGTCCGAAGCGGCTCGAGCGATAACATCTTGATAGTAGTACCTGTAGCAATAAATTTTGTAGGGGTAGCATCCCCGACGGCGGCATCTCGCGGTGCCCGCTCAGCGGTATCTCGGCAGTCGGCTCGTCCAGCGTCGGCATCTCGTCCGCGGCTCGAACATTAGCATCTTGATGTACTACTACTGCGGTAGTAGTTTACGTAGCGGTAGCATCCCCGAACAGCGACAAATCCGGCGGTCCCGCTCCGGCGGCGATATATCCAAACAGTGCGGCTCGTCCAGTGGCGGCTCGAACGATATCATCTTGATGTAGTACTACTGTAGTTGAAGTTTCGATAGGGGTAGCATCCCCGACAATGCTCCTCGGCGATGTCCGCTCCGGCGGTATCTCCGGCGGTGCGGCTCATCCAAATGCGGCTCGAACGATATCATCTTGATAGTACTACTGCGGTAGTAGTTTCGAAAGGGTAGCATCCCCGACAATGCGGCAGCTCTGCGATCAGCTCACGGCGGCGGTATCTCCCGACAGTGCGGCTCGTCTGCGGCGGCTCGAACATTAGCATCTTCAACGATACTACTGCGGTAGTAGTTTTTGTAGGGAAGCATCCCCGACAATGACGACAAACTCCGGCGATGTCCGCTCCGGCGGCGAATATCGACACGTGCATCTCGTCCGAGCGGCTTGAACGATAGCATCTTGGTTGTACTACCCGCGGTAGTAGTTTTTTTACGTAGGGTAGCATCCCCGGCAATGACAACTCGCGATGCCGCTCGGCGGCGATATATCGGCGGTGCGGCTCGTCCGGAAAAGCGGCTCGAACAGTAACATCTTCAGTAGTAGTACCTGTAGCAATAAATTTTGTAGGGGTAGCATCCCCGACGGCCTAGACATCTCGGCGATGCCGCTCCTAGCGGCGGTATCTCGGCCGAAGTCGGCTCGTCCAGCGGCATCTCGTCCAGCGGCAGCTTCGAACATTAGCATCTTCAGTAGTACTACCTGCAGTAGTAGTTTCTGTAGCGGTAGCATCCCCGACAGCGACAAATCCGACAGTCCCGCTCCGCGCGGCGATATATCAAACGTGCGGCTCGTCAAGCGGCGGCTCGAACGATATCATCTTGATAGTACTACCTGCGTTGAAGTTTCGTAGGGGTAGCATCCCCGACAAAGCTCCGGCGATGTCCGCTCTCGGCGGCGGTATCTCGACAGTGCGGCTCGTCCGTCGGCTCGAACGATATCATCTTCGGTATAGTACTACTGCGGTAGTAGTTTACGAAAGGGTAGCATCCCCGACGGCGAGCTCTGCGATGCCGCTCCGCGGCGGTATCTCAAAACAGTGCGGCTCGTCTGCGGCGGCTCGAACATTAGCATCTTCGGTAGTACTACTACTGCGGTAGTAGTTTTGTAGGGGTAAGCATCCCAGACGACAAATCGGCGATGTCCGCTCCAGGCGGCGGTATCGACACGTGCATCTCGTCCGAGGCGGCTTGAACGGTAGCATCTTGGTTGTACTACCGCGGTAGTAGTTTACGTAGGGGTAGCATCCCGACAGCGGCAGCTCGGCGGTGCCCGCTCGGCGCGATATATCGGCAGTGCGGCTCGTCCGGAGGCGGCTCGAACGATAACATCTTGATAGTAGTACTGTAGCAATAAATTTTGTAGGGGTAGCATCCCCGGCAATGGCAATCCGGCGGTGCCGCTCCGGCGGCGGTATCTACGACGGTATAGGCTCGTCCGTGGCATCTCGTCCGTCCGCGGCGGCTCGAACATTAGCATCTTGATAGTACTACTGCGGTAGTAGTTTTACGTAGCGGTAGCATCCCCGACAGGCGACAAATCCGGCGGTCCCGCTCCGGCGCAGCGATATCTCAGAACGTGCGGCTCGTCCGCGGCGGCTCGAACGTATCATCTTCGGTAGTACTACTGTAGTTGAAGTTTACGTAGGGGTAGCATCCCCAGAACGACAAGCAACTCCGGCGGTGTCGCTCAATTGGCTCGGTATCTCCGACGGTGCGGCTCATCCGGATGCGGCTCGAACGATATCATCTTGATGTACTACTGCGGTAGTAGTTTCGAAAGGGTAGCATCCCCGGCAACGACTCTGCGGTACCCGCTCAGCTCCGGCGGTATCTCCGAGCAGTGCGGCTCGTCTGCGGCGGCTCGAACTTTAGCATCTTGAGTACTACTGCGGTAGTAGTTTTTGTAGGGGGTAGCATCCCCGACAATGACGACTCGGCGATGTCCGCTCCAGCAGCGGAATATCTGACACGTGCATCTCGTCCAGAGGCAGCTTGAACAGTAGCATCTTCAGTTGTACTACCCGCAGTAGTAGTTTCTGTAGGGGTAGCATCCCCGACAGCGACAACTCGGCGATGCCGCTCGGCGGCCCGTATATCGGCGTGCGGCTCGTCCGAAGCGGCTCGAGCGATAACATCTTGATAGTAGTACCTGTAGCAATAAATTTTGTAGGGGTAGCATCCCCGACAACTATCGGCAGCTCCGGCGATGCCGCTCAGGCGGTATCTCTCGGCGTCGGTGCGGCTCGTCCGGCGGCATCTCGTCCGATGGCGGCTCGAACATTAGCATCTTGGTAGTACTACTGCGGTAGTAGTTTACGTAGCGGTAGCATCCCCGAAAATGACACAAATCCGGCGATCCCGCTCGCGGCGATATATCAAGCAGTGCGGCTCGTCCGGCGGCGGCTCGAACGATATCATCTTGATAGTACTACTGCGGTTGAAGTTTTAGATAGGGGTAGCATCCCCGACGGCCCGAAACTCCGGCGGTGTCCGCTCAATGGCGGTATCTCCGTCGCAGTGCGGCTCATCCATCGGCTCGAACGATATCATCTTGATAGTACTACTGCGGTAGTAGTTTCGAAAGGGTAGCATCCCCACAACTCTCTGCCGATGCCCGCTCCGGCGGCGGTATCTCAAACGGAGTGCGGCTCGTCTGCGGCGGCTCGAACATTAGCATCTTCAACGTACTACTGCGGTAGTAGTTTTACGTAGGGTAGCATCCCCGACAGCGGCAACTCCGGCGATGTCCGCTCCAGCGGCGAATATCGACACGTGCGGTGCATCTCGTCCGTGCGGCTTGAACGATAGCATCTTGAGTTGTACTACCCTTGGTAGTAGTTTACGTAGGGGTAGCATCCCCGGCAACAATATCTCGGCGATGCCCGCTCGGCGGCGGTATATCGGCAGTGCGGCTCGTCCGAGAAAGCGGCTCGAACGATAACATCTTCGGTAGTAGTACTGTAGCAATAAATTTTGTAGGGGTAGCATCCCCGCGGCGACAATCGGCGGTGCCGCTCCGGCTCCGGCGGTGGTATCTCGGCGGTGCGGCTCGTCAGTGCGGCATCTCGTCCAGCGGCGGCTCGAACATTAGCATCTTCGGTAGTACTACTGCGGTAGTAGTTTACGTAGGGTAGCATCCCCGACGGCGACAAATCCGGCGGTCCAGCTCCAGTTCGGCGATATATCCAAACAGTGTGCGGCTCGTCCGTGGCGGCTCGAACGATATCATCTTGATAGTACTACTGTAGTTGAAGTTTGATGGGGTAGCATCCCCGACAACGGCACTCGGCGATGTCCGCTCCGACGGCGGTATCTCCGACAGTGCGGCTCATCCGTCGCGGCTCGAACGATATCATCTTGATGAGTACTACTGCGGTAGTAGTTTACGAAAGGGTAGCATCCCGACAACGGAAAATCTCTCTGCGATGCCCGCTCCGGCGGCGGTATCTCAGCAGTGCGGCTCGTCTGCGGCGGCTCGAACTTTAGCATCTTCAACGGTACTACTGCGGTAGTAGTTTTGTAGGGGTAGCATCCCGGCAGCGGCGACTCCGGCGGTGTCCGCTCAGCGGCGGAATATCGACACGTGCATCTCGTCCGAGCGGCTTGAACGATAGCATCTTGGTTGTACTACCGCGGTAGTAGTTTACGTAGGGGTAGCATCCCCGACAGCGGCAACTCCGGCGGTGCCCGCTCGGCGGCGATATATCGGCAGTGCGGCTCGTCCAGAGCGGCTCGAACGATAACATCTTGATAGTAGTACTACTGCAATAAATTTTGTAGGGGTAGCATCCCGACGGCGGCAATCGGCGGTGCCGCTCCGGCGGCGGTATCTCGACGCCAGTGATCTCGTCCGTCGGCATCTCGTCCGCGGCGGCTCGAACATTAGCATCTTCGGTAGTACTACTGCGGTAGTAGTTTACGTAGCGGTAGCATCCCCGAGCAATGACAAATCCGGCGGTCCCGCTCGGCGATATATCCGGGTGCGGCTCGTCAGGGCGGCTCGAAACGATATCATCTTGATGAGTACTACTGTAGTTGAAGTTTCAGTAGGGGTAGCATCCCCGACAGCGAAAGCTCCGACAGTGTCCGCTCCAGCAGCGGTATCTCCGACAGGTGCAGCTCATCCCGATGCAGCTCGAACAGTATCATCTTCAGTAGTACTACCTGCAGTAGTAGTTTCTGAAAGGGTAGCATCCCCGACAGCGACAGCTCTTGCAGTACCCGCTCCAGCAGCGGTATCTCCGACAGGTGCAGCTCGTCCTGCGGCCGCTCGAACTTTAGCATCTTCAACAGTACTACCTGCAGTAGTAGTTTCTGTAGGGGTAGCATCCCCGACAGCGACAGCTCCGGCAGTGTCCGCTCCAGCAGCGGAATATCTGACACGTGCATCTCGTCCGGAAGCGGCGAAACGATAGCATCTTGAGTTGTACTACCCGCGATAGTAGTTTTACGTAGGGGTAGCATCCCCGACAATGACGACTCTCGGCGGTGCCCGCTCGGCGGCGGTATATCGGCGAGTGCGGCTCGTCCAGAGGCAGCTCGAACAGTAACATCTTCAGTAGTAGTACCTGTAGCAATAAATTTTGTAGGGGTAGCATCCCCGACGGCGGCATTATCGGCGGTGCCGCTCCGGCGGTATCTCGACATATCGGCTCGTCGTCGGTGCGGCTCGTCAATGGCGGCTCGAACATTAGCATCTTCAGTAGTACTACCTGCAGTAGTAGTTTCTGTAGCGGTAGCATCCCCGACAGCGACAAATCCGACAGTCCCCGCTCCAGCAGCGATATATCCGACAGGTGCAGCTCGTCCAGCGGCAGCTCGAACAGTATCATCTTCAGTAGTACTACCTGTAGTTGAAGTTTCAGTAGGGGTAGCATCCCCGACAGCGAAAGCTCCGGCGATGTCCGCTCAGCGGCCGCGGTATCTCCGACGCAGTGCGGCTCATCCGAAATGCGGCTCGAACATATCATCTTCGATAGTACTACTGCGGTAGTAGTTTACGAAAGGGTAGCATCCCCGACGACGCGGCAGCTCTGCGATACCGCTCCGGCGGCGGTATCTCCGACGAGTGCGGCTCGTCTGCGGCGAAGACTCGAACATTTAGCATCTTGATTGTACTACTGCGGTAGTAGTTTTTGTAGGGAGCATCCCCAGAAACGGCGGCTCCGGCGATGTCCCAGCTCAGGCGGCGGAATATCGACACGTGCATCTCGTCCGAGGAGCGGCTTGAGCGATAGCATCTTGAGTTGTACTACCGCGCGGTAGTAGTTTACGTAGGGGTAGCATCCCCGACAACAGCTCGGCGATGCCCTCTCGGCAGCGGTATATCGGCGTGCGGCTCGTCCGGAGGCGGCTCGAACGATAACATCTTGGTAGTAGTACTGTAGCAATAAATTTTGTAGGGGTAGCATCCCGACGGCGGCTGGCGGTGCCGCTCCGGCGGCGGTATCTCGGCAGTGCGGCTCGTCGTCGGCATCTCGTCCGCGGCTCGAACATTAGCATCTTGATAGTACTACTGCGGTAGTAGTTTACGTAGCGGTAGCATCCCCGAAGCAATGACAAATCCGGCGTCCCAGCTCGGCGGCGATATATCAAACAGTGCGGCTCGTCCGTGGCGGCTCGAAACGATATCATCTTGATAGTACTACTGCGGTTGAAGTTTCGATAGGGGTAGCATCCCGACAGCGGCAAAATGCCGGCGATGTCCGCTCCAGCAGCGGTATCTCCGACAGGTGCAGCTCATCCAGATGCAGCTCGAACAGTATCATCTTCAGTAGTACTACCTGCGGTAGTAGTTTACGAAAGGGTAGCATCCCCGAAACAACGACTCTGCGATGCCGCTCCGCGAATATATCTCGGCAGTGCGGCTCGTCTGCGGCCGCTCGAACTTTAGCATCTTCAACAGTACTACCTGCAGTAGTAGTTTCTGTAGGGGTAGCATCCCCGACGGCGGACTCCGGCGATGTCGCTCCGGCGGCGGAATATCTGACACGTGCATCTCGTCCAGAGGCAGCTTGAACAGTAGCATCTTGAGTTGTACTACCTGCAGTAGTAGTTTCTGTAGGGGTAGCATCCCCGACAGCGACGGCACACTCGGCGATGCCGCTCGGCGGCGATATATCGGCAGTGCGGCTCGTCCGGAATTCGGCTCGAACGATAACATCTTGATAGTAGTACTGTAGAATAAATTTTTTGTAGGGGTAGCATCCCCGAAAACGGCGACTCTCTCGCGGTGCCGCTCCTGCGGTATCTCAGTGACGAGTCTGATTCTCGTCCAGCGGCATCTCGTCCAGCGGCTCGAACATTAGCATCTTGAGTAGTACTACCTGCAGTAGTAGTTTCTGTAGCGGTAGCATCCCCGACAGCGACAAATCCGGCGATCCCCCGCTCGACGATATATCCAAACAGTGCGGCTCGTCCGGCGGCTCGAACGATATCATCTTCGATAGTACTACTGCGGTTGAAGTTTCGATAGGGGTAGCATCCCCGACAACGCGTAAAAGCTCCGGCGGTGTCCGCTCCGACGGGTATCTCCAGCGAAGTGCGGCTCGTCCAAATGCGGCTCGAACGTATCATCTTGATAGTACTACTGCGGTAGTAGTTTACGAAAGGGTAGCATCCCCGGCGGCACTCTGCGATGCCCGCTCCAGCGGCGGTATCTCCGACGTGCGGCTCGTCTGCGGCGGCTTCGAACATTAGCATCTTCGGTACTACTACGGTAGTAGTTTTTTTGTAGGGGTAGCATCCCCGCAATGAGCAATTTTCGGCGATGTCCCGCTCCGGCGGCGGAATATCGACAGTGCATCTCGTCCGGCGGCGAACGATAGCATCTTGAGTTGTACTACCCGCAGTAGTAGTTTCTGTAGGGGTAGCATCCCCGACAACTTGGCGACTCGGCGATGCCGCTCGGCGGCGATATATCGGCAGTGCGGCTCGTCCAGAAAGCGGCTCGAACGATAACATCTTGATGTAGTACCTGTAGCAATAAATTTTGTAGGGGTAGCATCCCCGACAGCGACAGCTGCGGCAGTGCCCGCTCCGGCGGCGGTATCTCGACGAGTGCGGCTCGTCCGCGTCTCGTCCGGCTGGCGGCTCGAACATTAGCATCTTCAGTAGTACTACCTGCAGTAGTAGTTTCTGTAGGGTAGCATCCCCGACAGCGACAAATCCGACAGTCCCCGCTCCAGCAGCGATATATCCGACAGGTGCAGCTCGTCCAGCGGCAGCTCGAACAGTATCATCTTCAGTAGTACTACCTGTAGTTGAAGTTTCAGTAGGGGTAGCATCCCCGACAGCGAAAGCTCCGGCAGTGTCCGCTCCAGCAGCGGTATCTCCGACAGGTGCAGCTCATCCGGCGGCTCGAAACGATATCATCTTGGTAGTACTACTGCGGTAGTAGTTTACGAAAGGGTAGCATCCCGGCAATGGCGGCTCTCTGCGATCGCTCCAGGCGGCGGTATCTCGACAGTGCGGCTCGTCTGCGGCGGCTCGAACTTTAGCATCTTCAACGATACTACTGCGGTAGTAGTTTTTGTAGGGGTAGCATCCCCCGACAACGACAACTCGGCGGTGTCCCGCTCAGCGGCGAATATCGACCGCGTGCATCTCGTCCGGAGCGGCTTCGAACGTAGCATCTTGAGTTGTACTACCCGCAGTAGTAGTTTCTGTAGGGGTAGCATCCCCGACAGCGACAGCTCCGGCAGTGCCCGCTCGAGCAGCGATATATCTGACAGGTGCAGCTCGTCCAGAGGCAGCTCGAACAGTAACATCTTCAGTAGTAGTACCTGTAGCAATAAATTTTGTAGGGGTAGCATCCCCGGCAAGCGGCGGCATTCTCGGCGGTGCCCATTCGGCGGTATCTCGGCGGTGCAGCTCGTCCAGCGGCATCTCGTCCAGCGGCAGCTCGAACATTAGCATCTTCAGTAGTACTACCTGCAGTAGTAGTTTCTGTAGCGGTAGCATCCCCGACAGCGACAAATCCGACAGTCCCGCTCCGCGATATATCAACAGTGCGTGCGGCTCGTCCAAGCGGCTCGAACGATATCATCTTGATGGTACTACCTAGTTGAAGTTTCGATAGGGGTAGCATCCCCGAAACGCGAGGTAAGCTCGGCGATGTCCGCTCGGCGGCGGTATCTCCGGCAGTGCGGCTCATCCCAATGCGGCTCGAACGTATCATCTTGATAGTACTACTGCGGTAGTAGTTTACGAAAGGGTAGCATCCCCAGGCAGGCAGCTCTCGGTGATGCGCTCCGGCGGTATCTCGACAGTGCGGCTCGTCTGCGGCGGCGATTCGAACATTAGCATCTTCAGTAGTACTACCTGCAGTAGTAGTTTTTGTAGGGGTAGCATCCCCGACAGCGAGCTCCGGCAGTGTCCGCTCGCGGAATATCTGACACGTGCATCTCGTCCAGAGGCAGCTTGAACATAGCATCTTGAGTTGTACTACCCGGTAGTAGTTTTTTGTAGGGGTAGCATCCCCGGCAATGACAATCGGCGGTGCCCGCTCGGCGGCGATATATCGACGAGTGCGGCTCGTCCGAAGCGGCTCGAACGATAACATCTTGATAGTAGTACCTGTAGCAATAAATTTTGTAGGGGTAGCATCCCCGAGCGACGGCGACAAATCCGGCGGTGCCGCTCCGGCGGCGGTATCTCGACAGTGCGGCTCGTCCAGCGGCATCTCGTCCAGCGGCAGCTCGAACATTAGCATCTTCAGTAGTACTACCTGCAGTAGTAGTTTCTGTAGCGGTAGCATCCCCGACAGCGACAAATCCGACAGTCCCCGCTCCAGCAGCGATATATCCGACAGGTGCAGCTCGTCCAGCGGCAGCTCGAACAGTATCATCTTCAGTAGTACTACTGCAGTTGAAGTTTCAGTAGGGGTAGCATCCCCGAAACGGCGACTCTCGGCGGTGTCGCTCCGCGGCGGTATCTCCGGCGTCCCAGTGCGGTCATCCGGCTCATCGAAATGCGGCTCGAACATATCATCTTCGGTAGTACTACTGCGGTAGTAGTTTACGAAAGGGGTAGCATCCCCGACGCAGCGGCAGCTCTGGCGATGTCCCATCCGGCGGTATCTCGAAGCCAGTGCGGCTCGTCCGGCGGCGGCTTCGAACGGTATCATCTTCGGTAGTACTACTGCGGTAGTAGTTTTGTAGGGTAGCATCCCCAGACGAAAACTCGGCGATGTCCGCTCAGCGGTATCTCCGACAGTGCGGCTCGTCCGGAATCTTCGGCTCGAACATATCATCTTGGTGAGTACTACTGCGGTAGTAGTTTTGAAAGGGTAGCATCCCCGAATGGCACTCTGCGATGCCGCTCGGCGGCGGTATCTCGACGGCAGTGCGGCTAAATCCCGGGCGGCTCGAACATTAGCATCTTCGGTTGTACTACCTGCGATAGTAGTTTTGTAGGGGTAGCATCCCCGAAACGACAAATACAACTCGGCGAGTGTCCGCTCGGCGGCGGAATATCGACACGTGCGGCTCGTCCGGCCGAGAGCGGCTCGAACATAGCATCTTCGGTTGTACTACCGCGGTAGTAGTTTGTAGGGGGTAGCATCCCCGACAAACAGCTCTCGGCGGTGCCGCTCGGCGGCGGTATATCCACGGCAGTGCGGCTCGTCCGAGAAGCGGCTCGAACGATAACATCTTGATAGTACTACTGTAGCAATAAATTTTGTAGGGGTAGCATCCCCGACAGCGACAGCTCCGGCAGTGCCCGCTCGGCGGGTATCTCGACAGTGCGGCTCGTCCGGTCTCGTCGTCCAGCGGCTCGAACATTAGCATCTTGATAGTACTACTGCGGTAGTAGTTTTACGTAGGGTAGCATCCCCGGCAACGACAAATCATCGGTCCCGCTCCGGCGGCGATATCCAACGGGTGCGGCTCGTCGTCGGCGGCTCGAAACGATATCATCTTGATGTAGTACTACTGTAGTTGAAGTTTGTAGGGGTAGCATCCCCGACGGCGAAATCCGGCAGTGTCCGCTCCGGCGGCGGTATCTCCGGCGGTGCGGCTCGTCCGTCGCGCTCGAACAGTATCATCTTCAGTAGTACTACCTGCAGTAGTAGTTTCTGAAAGGGTAGCATCCCCGACAGCGACAGCTCCTGCAGTACCCGCTCCAGCAGCGGTATCTCCGACAGGTGCAGCTCGTCCTGCGGCAGCTCGAACTTTAGCATCTTCAACAGTACTACCTGCAGTAGTAGTTTTTGTAGGGGAAGCATCCCCGGCAACGGTCTCGGCGATGTCCCATTCGGCAGCCCGGTATATCGACCAGTGCATCTCGTCCGAGCGGCTTGAACATAGCATCTTGGTTGTACTACTGCGGTAGTAGTTTACGTAGGGGTAGCATCCCCGACGGCGGCTACTCCGGCGGTGCCGCTCGGCGGCGGTATATCGGCAGTGCGGCTCGTCCGAGCGGCTCGAACATAACATCTTGATGGTACTACTGTAGCAATAAATTTTGTAGGGGTAGCATCCCCGACAACGGCAATCGGCGATGTCCGCTCAGCGGCGGTATATCGGCAGTGCGGCTCGTCGGCCATCTCGTCAATGCGGCTTCGAACATTAGCATCTTGATTGTACTACTGCGGTAGTAGTTTTTACGTAGCGGTAGCATCCCCGAATCGACAAATCCGAAGCGTCCCAGCTCCGGCGGCGATATATCCAAACGAGTGCGGCTCGTCCGGTAGCGGCTCGAACGATATCATCTTGATAGTACTACTGCGTTGTAAAGTTTGATAGGGGTAGCATCCCCGACAACGACAACTCGGCGATGTCCGCTCAGCGGCGGTATCTCGACGGTGCGGCTCGTCCAAATGCGGCTCGAACGTATCATCTTGAGTACTACTGCGGTAGTAGTTTTACGAAAGGGTAGCATCCCGACGGCACGACTCTGCGATGCCCGCTCGGCGGCGGTATCTCCCGACGAGTGCGGCTCGTCTGCGTCTTGCGGCTCGAACATTAGCATCTTGAACGTAGTACTACTGCGGTAGTAGTTTTGTAGGGGTAGCATCCCCGACAACGACAACTCGGCGGTCCCTCTCAGGCGGCGGAATATCGACACGTGCATCTCGTCCGTCTAAATCCGTCAGCGGCTCGAACATAGCATCTTGGTTGTACTACCCGCGGTAGTAGTTTACGTAGGGTAGCATCCCCGACAGCGACAATCCAGCGGTGCCCGCTCGGCGGCGATATATCGGCAGTGCGGCTCGTCCGAGAGCGGCTCGAAACGTATCATCTTGATAGTAGTACTACTGTAGCAATAGTTTTGTAGGGTAGCATCCCCGACGGCGAAATCTCTCGGCGATGTCGCTCCATTTCGGTATCTCTTTTGCGGCTATCGTCCGAGCTCCCAGCTCGAACGATATCATCTTCGATAGTACTACCTGCGGTAGTAGTTTACGTAGCATCCCACAATGACGACATCTCGTCCCTCCAGCGGTATCTCGAACATTGCAGCTCGTCTTCGAACATTAGCATCTTCGTAGTACTACTGCGGTAGTAGTTTACGTAGGGGTAGCATCCCCGACGGCGACACAAATCCGGCGGTGTCCGCTCCGGCGGCGGTATATCGACGAGTGCGGCTCGTCCGTCCGGCGGCGGCTCGAACGATATCATCTTCGGTTGTACTACTGCGCGTAGTTGAAGTTTCGATAGGGGTAGCATCCCCGAAGCAATAAATTCGGCGGTGTCCCGCTCCAGGCGGGTATCTCCGGCAGTGCGGCTCGTCCGAATGCGGCTCGAACGATATCATCTTGATGTACTACTGCGGTAGTAGTTTTGAGGGTAGCATCCCCGACGGCGGCAGCTCTCGGCGTGCCGCTCGGCGGCGGTATCTCGACGGTGCGGCTCGTCCGTCGCGGCTCGAACTTTAGCATCTTGATGTAGTACTACTGCGGTAGTAGTTTTGTAGGGTAGCATCCCCGAAATGACAGCTCCGGCGATGTCCAGCTCCGGCGGCGGTATCTCGGCGTGCATCTCGTCCGTCGCGGCTCGAACGATAGCATCTTCGGTTGTACTACTGCGGTAGTAGTTTTTGTAGGGGTAGCATCCCCGGCAGCAGGCGGTGTCCCGCTCGGCGCGGTATATCGACACGTGCGGCTCGTCCGAGCGGCTCGAACGTATCATCTTGGTTGTACTACGGTAGTAGTTTACTTGTAGGGTAGCATCCCCAAGCGGCGACAACTCTGGCGATGCCGCTCGGCGGCGGTATATCGGCAGTGCGGCTCGTCCGAAATGGCTCGAACGATAACATCTTGATAGTAGTACTGCGCAATAAATTTTGTAGGGGTAGCATCCCCGAACAGCGACAACTCGGCGATGCGTGTCCGCTCCCGGCGGTATATCTCGACAGTGCGGCTCGTCCGGTGCATCTCGTCGGCTGGCGGCTCGAACATTAGCATCTTCAGTAGTACTACCTGCAGTAGTAGTTTCTGTAGCGGTAGCATCCCCGACATCGACAAATCCGACAGTCCCCGCTCCAGCAGCGATATATCCAACAGGTGCAGCTCGTCCAGCGGCAGCTCGAACAGTATCATCTTCAGTAGTACTACCTGCAGTAGAAGTTTCAGTAGGGGTAGCATCCCCGACAGCGACAGCTCCGGCAGTGTCCGCTCCGGTATCTCGACGGTGCGGCTCGTCCGAAATGCGGCTCGAACATATCATCTTCAATTAGTACTACCTGCAGTAGTAGTTTCTGAAAGGGTAGCATCCCCGACAGCGACAGCTCCTGCAGTGCCCGCTCCAGCAGCGGTATCTCTGACAGGTGCAGCTCGTCCTGCGGCAGCTCGAACATTAGCATCTTCAACAGTACTACCTGCAGTAGTAGTTTCTGTAGGGGTAGCATCCCCGACAGCGACAGCTCCGGCAGTGTCCGCTCCAGCAGCGGAATATCTGACACGTGCATCTCGTCCAGAGGCAGCTTGAACAGTAGCATCTTCAGTTGTACTACCCGCAGTAGTAGTTTCTGTAGGGGTAGCATCCCCGAAGCAATGACAACTCGGCGGTGCCCGCTCGGCGGCGATATATCGGCGGTGCGGCTCGTCCGGAAAGCTCGAACAGTAACATCTTCAGTAGTAGTACCTGTAGCAATAAATTTTGTAGGGGTAGCATCCCCGACAGCGACAGCTCCGGCAGTGCCCGCTCCAGCAGCGGTATCTACGACAGGTACAGCTCGTCCAGCGGCATCTCGTCCAGCGGCAGCTCGAACATTAGCATCTTCAGTAGTACTACCTGCAGTAGTAGTTTCTGTAGCGGTAGCATCCCCGACATCGACAAATCCGGCGGTCCCGCTCAGCTCTCGGATATATCCAGCGGTGCGGCTCGTCCGGCGGCGGCTCGAACGATATCATCTTGATGTAGTACTACTGCGGTTGAAGTTTCGAGGGGTAGCATCCCCGACAGCGAAATCTCCGGCAGTGTCCGCTCCAGCAGCGGTATCTCCGACAGGTGCAGCTCATCCAGATGCAGCTCGAACAGTATCATCTTGATAGTACTACTGCGGTAGTAGTTTACGAAAGGGTAGCATCCCCGGCAATGGCAGCTCTGCGATGCCCGCTCAGCGGGTATCTCCGACAGTGCGGCTCGTCTGCGCGGCTCGAACTTTAGCATCTTCAACGGTACTACTGCGGTAGTAGTTTTTGTAGGGGTAGCATCCCCGACAATGCGACAAATCGGCGATGTCCGCTCAGCGGCGGAATATCGACACGTGCATCTCGTCCGAGAAGCGGCTTGAACGATAGCATCTTGAGTTGTACTACCGCGATAGTAGTAGTTTACGTAGGGTAGCATCCCCGAAGCAACGACTCGGCGGTGCCGCTCGGCGGCGATATATCGGCAGTGCGGCTCGTCCGGCGGCTCGAGCGATAACATCTTGATAGTAGTACTGCGGTAGCAATAAATTCTGTAGGGGTAGCATCCCCGACGGCGGCAATCTCAGCGATGCCCGCTCAGCCGGGTATCTCGGCAGGCTCGTCCGGCATCATCGTCGGCGGCTCGAACATTAGCATCTTCAGTAGTACTACCTGCAGTAGTAGTTTCTGTAGCGGTAGCATCCCCGACATCGACAAATCCGGCGATCCCGCTCCAGGCGGCGATATATCAAACGGCAGTGCGGCTCGTCCGTCGGCGGCTCGAAACGATATCATCTTGATGGTACTACTGCGTTGAAGTTTCGATAGGGGTAGCATCCCCGACAGCAAAGCTCGGCGATGTCCGCTCGGCGGCGGTATCTCCGACAGTGCGGCTCATCCGATGCGGCTCGAGCGATGTCATCTTGATGTAGTACTACTGCGGTAGTAGTTTTACGAAAGGGTAGCATCCCCGGCAAACTGACGACTCTGCGATGCCGCTCTCGGCGGCGGTATCTCCGACAGGTGCAGCTCGTCCTGCGGCAGCTCGAACATTAGCATCTTCAGTAGTACTACCTGCAGTAGTAGTTTCTGTAGGGGTAGCATCCCCGGCAATGCAAATCGGCGATGTCCGCTCCGGCGAGCGGAATATCGACACGTGCATCTCGTCCGAGCGGCGGCTTGAACGAGCATAGCATCTTGAGTTGTACTACCCGCGATAGTAGTTTACGTAGGGGTAGCATCCCCGGCAATGACACGGCTCCGGCGATGCCGCTCGGCGGCGGTATATCGGCGGTGCGGCTCGTCCGAGGCGGCTCGAAACGGTAACATCTTGAGTAGTAGTACCTGTAGCAATAAATTTTGTAGGGGTAGCATCCCCGACAGGCGGCAACTCCGGCGATGCCGCTCCGGCGCGATATCTCGACGGTGCGGCTGTCCGGCGGCATCTCGTCCATCGGCTCGAACATTAGCATCTTCAGTAGTACTACCTGCAGTAGTAGTTTCTGTAGCGGTAGCATCCCCGACAGCGACAAATCCGGCAGTCCCCGCTCCAGCAGCGATATATCCGACAGGTGCAGCTCGTCCAGCGGCAGCTCGAACAGTATCATCTTCAGTAGTACTACCTGTAGTTGAAGTTTCAGTAGGGGTAGCATCCCCAGACGGCGAAGCTCCGGCGATGTCCGCTCCGGCGGTATCTCAGACAGTGCGGCTCGTCCGTCAAATGCGGCTCGAACATTATCATCTTGATAGTACTACTGCGGTAGTAGTTTACGAAAGGGTAGCATCCCCGACAGCAATGACAACTCTGCGATGCCGCTCAGCGGCGGTATCTCCGGCAGTGCGGCTCGTCTGCGGCGGCTCGAACATTAGCATCTTCATGGATACTACTGCGGTAGTAGTTTTGTGGGGTAGCATCCCCGACAGCACCGGCGACTCGGCGATGTCCGCTCCGCGCGGAATATCGACACGTGCATCTCGTCCGGCGGCTTGAACGATAGCATCTTGGTTGTACTACCCGCGATAGTAGTTTACGTAGGGGTAGCATCCCCGACAATGAGCTCGGCGGTGCCGCTCGGCGCGGTATATCGGCGGTGCGGCTCGTCGAAAGCGGCTCGAAACGATAACATCTTGATAGTAGTACACAGTAGCAATAAATTTTGTAGGGGTAGCATCCCCGACGGCGGCAATCTCGGCGGTGCCCGCTCCGGCGGCGGTATCTCGACGATCTCGGCTCGTCGCGGCATCTCGTCCGGCGGCGGCTCGAACATTAGCATCTTGGTAGTACTACTGCGGTAGTAGTTTACGTAGCGGTAGCATCCCCGGCAACAGCGACAAATCCGGCGGTCCGCTCCGGCGGCGATATATCCGACAGGTGCAGCTCGTCCAGCGGCAGCTCGAACAATATCATCTTCATAGTAGTACTACCTGCAGTTGAAGTTTCAGTAGGGGTAGCATCCCCAGCAATGAAAATCCGGCGGTGTCCGCTCCGGCGGCGGTATCTCCGGCAGTGCGGCTCATCCAAATGCGGCTCGAACGATATCATCTTGGTAGTACTACTGCGGTAGTAGTTTTACGAAAAGGGTAGCATCCCCGACGGCAATGACAACTCTGCGATGCCGCTCCGGCGGCGGTATCTCCGGCAGTGCGGCTCGTCTGCGGCAGCTCGAACATTAGCATCTTCAGTAGTACTACCTGCAGTAGTAGTTTTTGTAGGGGTAGCATCCCGGCAATGACGGCGACTCCGGCGATGTCCGCTCCAGCGGCGGAATATCGACACGTGCATCTCGTCCGGAGCGGCTTGAACGATAGCATCTTGGTTGTACTACCGCGATAGTAGTTTTACGTAGGGTAGCATCCCCGACAACGGCAGCTCGGCGATGCCGCTCGGCGGCGATATATCGGCAGTGCGGCTCGTCGAGAGCGGCTCGAACGATAACATCTTGATAGTAGTACACTGTAGCAATAAATTTTGTAGGGTAGCATCCCCGACGGCGGCTCTCGGCGGTGCCGCTCGGCGGCGGTATCTCGGCAGTGCGGCTCGTCCGGCATCTCGTCCGGCGGCGGCTCGAACATTAGCATCTTGATAGTACTACTGCGGTAGTAGTTTACGTAGCGGTAGCATCCCCGAACAATGACAAATCCGGCGGTCCCGCTCCGGCGGCGATATATCCAGACGGTGCGGCTCGTCCGGCGGCGGCTCGAACGATATCATCTTGATAGTACTACTGTAGTTGAAGTTTCGATAGGGGTAGCATCCCCGGCGGCAAATCCGGCGGTGTCCGCTCCGGCGCGGTATCTCCGACGTGCGGCTCGTCCAAATGCGGCTCGAACGTATCATCTTCAATAGTACTACTGCGGTAGTAGTTTACGAAAGGGTAGCATCCCCGACAATGGCGACAGACTCTGCGATGCCCGCTCCGGCGGCGGTATCTCGACGAGTGCGGCTCGTCTGCGGCGGCTCGAACTTTAGCATCTTCAATGATACTACTGCGGTAGTAGTTTTGTAGGGGTAGCATCCCGACGAGCGGCTCGGCGATGTCCGCTCCGGCGGAATATCGACACGTGCGGCTCGTCCGGCGCGGCTTCGAACGATAGCATCTTCGGTTGTACTACCGCGGTAGTAGTTTTACGTAGGGGTAGCATCCCCGACAGCCCGGCAACTCCGGCGATGCCCGCTCGGCGCGGTATATCGGCAGTGCGGCTCGTCCGAGAGCGGCTCGAACGATAACATCTTGATAGTAGTACACAGCAATAAATTTTGTAGGGGTAGCATCCCCGACAGCGGCAGCTCGGCGGTGCCGCTCGAGCGCGGCGGTATCTACGGCGTCGTGTCCGGCGGCATCTCGTCCAGGCGGCTCGAACATTAGCATCTTGGTAGTACTACTGCGGTAGTAGTTTTACGTAGCGGTAGCATCCCCGACAATGACAAATCCGGCGGTCCGCTCCAGCGATATATCCGGCCAGTGCGGCTCGTCCGGCGGCTCGAACGATATCATCTTGGTAGTACTACGTAGTTGAAGTTTCGATAGGGTAGCATCCCCGACGGCAACGAAAGCTCGGCGATGTCCGCTCCGAGCGGTATCTCGAAACGGTGCGGCTCATCCCGTGCGGCTCGAACATTATCATCTTGATAGTACTACTGCGGTAGTAGTTTTGAAAAGGGTAGCATCCCCGACAATGGCGACGCTCTGCGTGCCGCTCAGCGGTATCTCCGGCAGTGCGGCTCGTCCTGCGGCAGCTCGAACTTTAGCATCTTCAACAGTACTACCTGCAGTAGTAGTTTTTGTAGGGGTAGCATCCCCGAAAGCGACTCGGCGATGTCCGCTCCAGCAGCGGAATATCTGACACGTGCATCTCGTCCAGAGGCAGCTTGAACAGTAGCATCTTGAGTTGTACTACCCGCAGTAGTAGTTTCTGTAGGGGTAGCATCCCCGACAGCGACAACTCGGCGGTGCCGCTCGGCAGCGATATATCGGCAGTGTGCGGCTTCGTCCGAAGCGGCTCGAACGATAACATCTTGATAGTAGTACTGTGTAGCAATAAATTTTGTAGGGGTAGCATCCCCGAAGCGGCGGCAACTCGGCGATGCCGCTCCGGCTGGCGGTATCTCGACGGTGCGGCTCGTCGGCAGCGGCATCTCGTCCGGCGGCTCTCGAACATTAGCATCTTGATGGTACTACTGCGGTAGTAGTTTTACGTAGCGGTAGCATCCCGACGCGACAAATCCGGCGATCCATTTCGGCGGCGATATATCCGAAACAGTGCGGCTCGTCGTCGTCGGCGGCTCGAACAATATCATCTTCAGTAGTACTACCTGTAGTAGAAGTTTCAGTAGGGGTAGCATCCCCGACAGCGAAAGCTCCGGCAGTGTCCGCTCCAGCAGCGGTATCTCCGACAGGTGCAGCTCATCCAAATGCAGCTCGAACAGTATCATCTTCAGTAGTACTACCTGCAGTAGTAGTTTCTGAAAGGGTAGCATCCCCGGCAATGGCAGCTCTGCGGCGATGCCGCTCGGCGGCGGTATCTCCGGCAGTGCGGCTAAATCTGCGGCAGCTCGAACATTAGCATCTTCAGTAGTACTACCTGCAGTAGTAGTTTCTGTAGGGGTAGCATCCCCGACAGCGACAGCTCCGGCAGTGTCCGCTCCAGCAGCGGAATATCTGACACGTGCAGCTCGTCCAGAGGCAGCTTGAACAGTAGCATCTTCAGTTGTACTACCCGCAGTAGTAGTTTCTGTAGGGGTAGCATCCCCGACAGGCACTCTCCGGCGATGCCCGCTCGGCGGCGGTATATATCGGCAGTGCGGCTCGTCCGAGGCGGCTCGAACGATAACATCTTGATAGTAGTACACCGCGCAATAGTTTTGTAGGGGTAGCATCCCCGAAACAGCTGGCAATAACTCGGCGGTGCCGCTCCGGCTCCGGTATCTCGGCGAGGTGCGGCTCGTCTCGGCATCTCGTCGGGCTCGAACATTAGCATCTTCGGTAGTACTACTGCGGTAGTAGTTTTACGTAGGGTAGCATCCCCGACAATCGACAAATCCGGCGGTCCCATCCGGCGGCGATATATCCGGCAGTGCGGCTCGTCAGCGCGGCTCGAACGATATCATCTTGAGGTAGTACTACGGTAGTTGAAGTTTCGTAGGGTAGCATCCCCGAGAGCGAAAGCTCCGGCGATGTCCGCTCAGCGGCGGTATCTCCGGCAGTGCGGCTCATCCGGCGGCTCGAACGATATCATCTTGATGTAGTACTACTGCGGTAGTAGTTTACGAAAGGGGTAGCATCCCCGACGACAAATCGACAATCCGGCGATGCTCCGCTCCGGCGGTATCTCCGAGCAGTGCGGCTCGTCTGCGGCGGCTCGAACATTAGCATCTTCATAGTAGTACTACTGCGTAGTAGTTTTGTAGGGGTAGCATCCCCGGCAACGAACTCCGGCGGTGTCGCTCCGTGATATATCGACACGTGCATCTCGTCCGTCCATGGCTTGAAACAATAGCATCTTGATTGTACTACCGCGATGTAGTAGTTTACGTAGGGGTAGCATCCCCGAAGCGACAATAGTAAGGACTCGGCGATGCCGCTCGGCACGGTATCTCGGCAGTGCGGCTCGTCCGAAATCAGCGGCTCGAACGATAACATCTTGATAGTAGTACTACCTAGTTAAATTTTGTAGGGGTAGCATCCCCGAATTCTCGGCCGGCGATGTCCGCTCCGGCGGTATCTCCCGGCAGGTGCGGCTCGTCCATCTCGTCCGGCGGCGGCTCGAAAAATTATCATCTTGATGGTACTACTGCGGTAGTAGTTTACGTAGGGTAGCATCCCCGAAACGGCTGACAAATCCGATGTCCGCTCACGGCAGCGCGGTATCTCCGGCGAGTGCGGCTCGTCCGTCGCTCGAACGATATCATCTTGATAGTACTACTGCGGTAAGTTTCGAGGGTAGCATCCCCAGACAGCGGCAAGATCGGCGGCGTGTCCGCTCAGCGGCGGTATCTCGGCAGTGCGGCCATCTCCAAATCTCGGCTCGAAAAGTATCATCTTGAGTTGTACTACCTGCGGTAGTAGTTTACGAAGGGGTAGCATCCCCGATGACGGCGACTGCGTGCTCAGCGGCATATCCGTATCGGCGGTATCTCGGCAGTGCGGCTCGTCCAGAGGCAGCTCGAACAGTAACATCTTCAGTAGTAGTACCTGTAGCAATAAATTTTGTAGGGGTAGCATCCCCGACAGCGGCAATCTCCGGCGATGCCGCTCCGGCGGCGGTATCTCACGGCAGTGCGGCTCGTCGGCGTAAATCTGCGTCAATGGCGGCTCGAACATTAGCATCTTGATAGTACTACTGCGGTAGTAGTTTTACATAGCGGTAGCATCCCCGAAGTGGCGACAAATCCGGTCCAGCTCCATGACGATATATCCAAGCAGTGCGGCTTCGTCCGTGGCGGCTCGAACGATATCATCTTGATGGTAGTACTACTGCAGTTGAAGTTTCGTAGGGGTAGCATCCCCGGCAATGGCAGCTCGGCGATGTCCGCTCGGCGGCGGTATCTCCAAGGCAGTGCGGCTCGTCCAAATGCGGCTCGAACGATATCATCTTGATGAGTACTACTGCGGTAGTAGTTTACGAGGGGTAGCATCCCCGACACGGCGACTCTGCGATGCCCGCTCGGCGGCGGTATCTCGGCAGTGCGGCTCGTCGTCTGGCGGCGCTCGAACATTAGCATCTTCAGGCGTATACTACTGCGGTAGTAGTTTTTGTAGGGGTAGCATCCCCGAAATGGCTTCTCGGCGATGTCCGCTCCGGCGCGGAATATCGACACGTGCATGCTCGTCCGGAGGCGGCTTCGAACATAGCATCTTGATTGTACTACCGATAGTAGTTTTGTAGGGGTAGCATCCCCGAAATCGGCGATGTCCAGCTCGGCGGCGGTATATCGGCAGTGCGGCTCGTCCGAGAAGGCGGCTCGAACATAACATCTTGATGGTAGTACTACTAGCAATAAATTTTGTAGGGTAGCATCCCCGGCAGCGGCAACAAATCCGGCGGTGCCCGCTCCGGCGGCGGTATCTCAGGCGAGTGCGGCTCTCGTCGGCATCTCGTCCGGCGGCGAAACATTAGCATCTTGATGAGTACTACTGCGGTAGTAGTTTTACGTAGCGGTAGCATCCCCGACAATGACAAATCCGGCGATCCCCGCTCCGGCGGCGATATATCCAACGAGTGCGGCTCGTCCGTAGCGGCTCGAAACGATATCATCTTGATAGTACTACTGCGGTTGAAGTTTTACGATAGGGGTAGCATCCCCGACAGCGACAAATCGGCGATGTCCCGCTCGGCCCGGCGGTATCTCAAAACGGTGCGGCTCATCAAATGCGGCTCGAGCAGTATCATCTTGATTGTACTACTGCGGTAGTAGTTTTACGAAAGGGTAGCATCCCCGGCAATGACAGCTCTGCGATGCCGCTCCAGGCGTGGTATCTCCGGCAGTGCGGCTCGTCTGCGGCGGCTTCGAACTTTAGCATCTTCAACGATACTACTGCCGGTAGTAGTTTTTGTAGGGTAGCATCCCCGACAACGGCAACTCGGCGATGTCGCTCAGCGGCGGATATCGACACCGTGCATTTTTAGTGACGGAAGCGGCTTCGAACGGTAGCATCTTGAGTTGTACTACCGCGGTAGTAGTTTTTACGTAGGGGTAGCATCCCCGGCGAAACGACTCGACGGCGATGCCCGCTCGGCGGCGGTATCTCGGCGGTGCGGCTCGTCCGAAGCGGCTCGAACGGTAACATCTTGATAGTAGTACTGCAATAAATTTTGTAGGGTAGCATCCCCGACGGCGGCTCTCGCGATGCCCGCTCCGGCGGCGGTATCTCGGCCAGTGCGGCTCGTCCGGCATCTCGTCATGGCGGCGGCTCGAACATTAGCATCTTGATAGTACTACTGCGGTAGTAGTTTTCATGTAGCGGTAGCATCCCCGACGACGACAAATCCGGCGGTCCATTTCCGGCGGCGATATATCCAAGCGGTGCGGCTCGTCCGGCGGCGGCTCGAACGATATCATCTTGAGATGTACTACTGCGGTTGAAGTTTGATGAGGGGTAGCATCCCCGACAGCGAAAGCTCCGGCAGTGTCCGCTCCAGCAGCGGTATCTCCGACAGGTGCAGCTCATCCAAATGCAGCTCGAACAGTATCATCTTCAGTAGTACTACCTGCAGTAGTAGTTTCTGAAAGGGTAGCATCCCCGACAGTGACAGCTCTGCGATGCCGCTCGGCGGTATCTCTCGGCAGTGCGGCTCGTCTGCGGCGGCTTCGAAACTTTAGCATCTTCAACGAGTACTACTGCGGTAGTAGTTTTTGTAGGGGTAGCATCCCACAATGGCCTCTCGGCGATGTCCGCTCCCGGCGGCGAATATCGACAGGTGCATCTCGTCCAGAGGCAGCTCGAACAGTAGCATCTTCAGTAGTACTACCTGCAGTAGTAGTTTCTGTAGGGGTAGCATCCCCGACAGCAATGACAACTCGGCGGTGCCAGCTCGGCGGCGATATATCGGCAGTGCGGCTCGTCCGGCGGCTCGAACGATAACATCTTGATAGTAGTACCTGTAGCAATAAATTTTGTAGGGGTAGCATCCCCGGCCGAGCGGCAGCTCCGGCGGTGCGATGCGCTCCGGCGGTATCTCGGCAGTGCGGCTCGTCGGCGACATCTCATCAATCGCGGCTCGAACATTAGCATCTTGATGAATACTACTGCGGTAGTAGTTTCGTAGCGGTAGCATCCCGACAACGACAAATCCGGCGGTCCCGCTCAGCGGCGGCGATATATCAAAGCGGTGCGGCTCGTCAATGGCGGCTCGAAACGATATCATCTTCGTAGTACTACTGTAGTTGAAGTTTCGATGGGGTAGCATCCCCGACGCAAAAGCTCGGCGATGTCCGCTCGGCGCGGTATCTCCGACAGTGCGGCTCATCCAAATCGGCTCGAACGATATCATCTTGATAGTACTACTGCGGTAGTAGTTTAGAAAGGGTAGCATCCCCGACAACGACTCTGCGATGCCCGCTCGCGCGGTATCTCAGGCAGTGCGGCTCGTCTGCGGCGGCTCGAACATTAGCATCTTCAACGATCTACTGCGGTAGTAGTTTTTGTAGGGGTAGCATCCCGGCGGCGGCTCGGCGGTGTCCGCTCCGGCGGCGGAATATCGACACGTGCGGCTCGTCCGAGCGGCTTGAACATTAGCATCTTCAGTAGTACTACCCGCAGTAGTAGTTTCTGTAGGGGTAGCATCCCCGACAATGACAAAGACCGGTGCCCCGCTCGGCGGCGGTATATCGGCGGTGCGGCTCGTCCGAGAAGCGGCTCGAACGATAACATCTTGATAGTAGTACACTGCGCAATAAATTTTGTAGGGGTAGCATCCCCGGCGGCGGCAACTCGGCGTGCCGCTCCGGCGGCGGTATCTCTTGACGGCGTACTGGTGCGGCTAAATCGGCATCTCGTCAATGGCGCGGCTCGAACATTAGCATCTTGATGCATCTAGTACTACTGCGGTAGTAGTTTACGTAGCGGTAGCATCCCCGCAATGACAAATCCGAATCCCGCTCGGCGGCGATATATCCAACAGTGCGGCTCGTCCGTCCGGCGGCTCGAAACGATATCATCTTGATAGTACTACCTGCGTAGTTGAAGTTTGATGGGGTAGCATCCCCGACAATGACAAGCTCCGGCGATGTCCGCTCCGGCGGCGGTATCTCAGAACGGTGCGGCTCGTCCAAATGCGGCTCGAAAACAGTATCATCTTCGGTAGTACTACTGCGGTAGTAGTTTCTACGAAAGGGTAGCATCCCCGACAATGGCGACTCTGCGATGCCCGCTCGGCGGTATCTCACGGCAGTGCGGCTCGTCTGCGCGGCTCGAACTTTAGCATCTTCAGGTATTTACTACTGCGGTAGTAGTTTTTGTAGGGTAGCATCCCCGAAAGCGGCAAATCCGGCGGTGTCCGCTCGGCGAGCGGAATATCGACACGTGCATCTCGTCCAGAGCGGCTTGAGCGATAGCATCTTGAGTTGTACTACCGCGGTAGTAGTTTACGTAGGGGTAGCATCCCCGACACAATGCAGCTCGGCGATGCCCGCTCGGCAGCGATATATCGGCGGTGCAGTGCGGCTCGTCCGGCGGCTCGAACGATAACATCTTCGGTAGTAGTACACTGTAGTAATAAATTTTGTAGGGGTAGCATCCCCGGCAACGACATCTCGGCGTGCCGCTCGGCCCCCGGTATCTCGGAATGCCAGTCCGGCTGTCGGCTAAATCTCGTCCCGGCGGCTCGAACATTAGCATCTTGATAGTACTACTGCGGTAGTAGTTTACGTAGCGGTAGCATCCCCGGCATCGACAAATCCGACGGTCCCGCTCGGCGCGATATATCCAGCAGTGCGGCTCGTCAATGGCGGCTCGAAAACGATATCATCTTGATAGTAGTACTACTGCGGTAGAAGTTTGATAGGGGTAGCATCCCCGACAGCGGCTCTCCGGCGATGTCCTCTCCAGCGGCGGTATCTCCGCGGTGCGGCTCATCCAAATGCGGCTCGAACGATATCATCTTGATGTAGTACTACTGCGGTAGTAGTTTACGAAAGGGTAGCATCCCCAGAAACAATGACTCTGCGATGCCGCTCCAGCAGCGGTATCTCCGACAGGTGCAGCTCGTCCAGTGGCAGCTCGAACATTAGCATCTTCAGTAGTACTACCTGCAGTAGTAGTTTCTGTAGGGGTAGCATCCCCGACAGCGACAGCTCCGGCAGTGTCCGCTCCGGCGGGAATATCGACACGTGCGGCTCTCGTCCGTCGAGCGGCTCTGAACGATAGCATCTTGAGTTGTACTACCTGCAGTAGTAGTTTCAGTTTACGTAGGGGTAGCATCCCCGACAGCGACAGCTCGGCAGTGCCCGCTCGAGCAGCGGTATATCTGACAGGTGCAGCTCGTCCAGAGGCAGCTCGAACAGTAACATCTTCAGTAGTAGTACCTGTAGCAATAAATTCTGTAGGGGTAGCATCCCCGACAGCGGGCAATCGGCGGTGCCAGCTCCGGCGGTATCTCACGACCAGTGCGGCTCGTCAGGCGGCTCGTCTCGTCGGCAGCTCGAACATTAGCATCTTCAGTAGTACTACCTGCAGTAGTAGTTTCTGTAGGGGTAGCATCCCCGACAGCGACAAATCCGGCAGTCCCCGCTCCAGCAGCGATATATCAGAAGCGGTGCGGCTCGTCCGGCGGCTCGAACGATATCATCTTCGGTAGTACTACCTGCGGTAGTTGAAGTTTTTAGGGGTAGCATCCCCGACAATGGCTAGCTCCGGCGATGTCCAGCTCGACGGCGGTATCTCGACGAGTGCGGCTCATCCGAATGCAGCTCGAAACATATCATCTTGATGGTACTACTGCGGTAGTAGTTTACGAAAAGGGTAGCATCCGACAATGGCAGCTCTGCGATGCCCGCTCGGCCCGGTATCTCCGGCAGTGCGGCTCGTCTGCGGCTCGAACTTTAGCATCTTCAGGTAGTACTGCGGTAGTAGTTTTGTAGGGGTAGCATCCCCAGGCAATGGGCTTCCGGCGATGTCCGCTCGGCGATGAATATCGACCGCGTGCATCTCGTCCGGAGGCGGCTCAACGATAGCATCTTGGTTGTACTACCGCGATAGTAGTTTTACGTAGGGGTAGCATCCCCGACAATGGCGGCTCAGCGGCGATGCCGCTCGACGCGATATATCGGCAGTGCGGCTCGTCCGGAGCGGCTCGAACGATAACATCTTGATAGTAGTACTGCGGCAATAAATTTTGTAGGGGTAGCATCCCCGACAATGGCAGCAACTCGGCGGTCCGTCCAGCTCCGGTATCTACGGAATCTCGTCCAGGCGGCGTCTCGTCCGTGGCGGCTCGAACATTAGCATCTTGATGGTAGTACTACTGCGTAGTAGTTTACGTAGCGGTAGCATCCCCGAACAATCGACAAATCCGGCGGTCCCAGCTCGGCGGCGATATATCAAGCAGTGCGGCTCGTCAATGGCGGCTCGAAACGATATCATCTTGATAGTACTACCTGTAGTTGAAGTTTCGATAGGGGTAGCATCCCCGACGGCAAAATCCGGCGTGTGTCGCTCAAGCGGTATCTCGAAACGAGTGCGGCTCGTCCAAATGCGGCTCGAAACGATATCATCTTGATAGTACTACTGCGGTAGTAGTTTTACGAAAGGGTAGCATCCCGACAACTCTGGCGGTGCCCATTCCCGGCGGTATCTCCGCGGCAGTGCGGCTCGTCTGCGGCGCGGCTCGAACATTAGCATCTTCGGTAGTACTACTGCGGTAGTAGTTTTGTAGGGTAGCATCCCCGACAACGGCAGCTCGGCGATGTCCGCTCCGAGGCGGCGGAATATCGACACGTGCATCTCGTCCGAGGCGGCTTGAGCGATAGCATCTTGATTGTACTACCCGCGGTAGTAGTTTACGTGGGGGTAGCATCCCCGACGGCGACAAATCGGCGGTGCCGCTCGACGGCGATATATCGACAGTGCGGCTTCGTCCGGCGGCTTCGAACGATAACATCTTGATAGTAGTACCTGTAGCAATAAATTTTGTAGGGGTAGCATCCCGGCGGCGAGCTCGGCGTGCCGCTCCGGCGGTATCTCCGGCAGTGCGGCTCGTCCGGCTCTCGTCCGGCCGGCTCGAACATTAGCATCTTGTAGTAGTACCTGCAATAGTTTACGTAGGGTAGCATCCCCGAAACGGCGACAAATCCGGCCGATCCGAGCTCGATATATCAACGGCAGGTGCGGCTCGTCCGGCGACTTCGAGCATATCATCTTTATAGTACTACTGTAGTTGAAGTTTCGGTAGGGGTAGCATCCCCGACGGCATCAAGCTTCGGCGGTGTCGCTCAGTATCTCAAACGTGCGGCTCATCCGTGCTTTCGAAACGTATCATCTTGATAGTACTACTGCGGTAGTAGTTTAGAAAGGGTAGCATCCCCGACAGCGGCAGCTCTGCGATGCCGCTCCGAGCGGCGGTATCTCGAAGCAGTGCGGCTCGTCTGCGCGGCTCTCGAACATTAGCATCTTCAACAGTACTACCTGCAGTAGTAGTTTCTGTAGGGGTAGCATCCCCGACGCGACATATCCGGCGGTGTCGCTCGGCGGCGGAATATCGACAGTGCATCTCGTCGAGAAAGCGGCTTGAAGATAGCATCTTGAGTTGTACTACCCGCGTGTAGTTTACGTAGGGGTAGCATCCCCGACAGCGGCGGCTCCGGCGATGCCACGCTCGGCGGTATATCTCGGCAGTGCGGCTCGTCGAGCGGCTCGAGCGATAACATCTTGAGTAGTAGTACACCAGCAATAAATTTTGTAGGGGTAGCATCCCCGAAGCGGCGGCAACTCGGCGATGCCGCTCAGCCGAGCCGCGGTATCTCGACGCGACAACTGCGTCGGCATCTCGTCCGTGGCGGCTCGAACATTAGCATCTTCAGTAGTACTACCTGCAGTAGTAGTTTCTGTAGCGGTAGCATCCCCGACAGCGACAAATCCGGCAGTGTCCCCGCTCCTATCAGCGGTGCGGCTAAATCCGTCGGCGGCTCGAGCGATATCATCTTGATGGTAGTACTACCTGTAGTTGAAGTTTCAGTAGGGGTAGCATCCCAGCAATCGACAAAAATCCGGCGATGTCCGCTCCCGGCTATCTCAAGCGTCAGTGCGGCTCATCCGATCGGCTCAAACGATTATCATCTTGATAGTACTACTGCGGTAGTAGTTTACGAAAGGGTAGCATCCCAGAAAAAGCTCTGCGATGCCTCTCAGCCGGTATCTCCGGCAGTGCGGCTCATCCAAATGCGGCTTCGAACTTTAGCATCTTCGACGGTACTACCTCCGGTAGTAGTTTTGTAGGGGTAGCATCCCCAGAAACGGCAACTCCGGCGGTGTCCAGCTCCAATGGCGGAATATCGACACGTGCATCTCGTCCAGGCGGCGAGAACGGTAGCATCTTGGTTATCTTACCCCCGATAGTAGTTTACGTAGGGGTAGCATCCCCGCAATGGCCCGACTCAGCGATAGTGTCCGCTCCAGCGGCGGTATCTCGACGGCGTGCGGCTCGTCGAGGCGGCTCGAACAGTAACATCTTGATGGTAGTTCTACGCATAAGTTTTGTAGGGTAGCATCCCCGAAACGGCGGCAATTCTGGCGATGCAGCTCGGCTCAGTATCTGGTACAACTTCGTCGACTCAGCTGCTCGAACATTAACATCTTGAGTAGTACTACTGCGTAGTAAATTTTGTAGCGGTAGCATCCCCAGAGTGAAATCAAACTGATCCGTCTCGACCGACATATCAGGCGAGGTATAGCTCGTCAAAGGCTGCTCGAAGACGGTATCATCTTCGGTAGTACTACTGCGGTAGAAGTTTACGTTAGGGGTAGCATCCCGACAGCTTTCGGCCATGCCAATCCGGCGGCGGTATCTGACGAGTGCGGCTCGTCAATGCGGCTCGAGCAGGTACATCTTTAGTAGTAGTACTTGTAGTAGTTTAAGAAGGTAGAATCCCGAAACAGCGGTAGCATCTCGGCGGATAGCCGCTCAGCTCCGCTCGGCGGTATCTCGGCGGCTATCATCTCGGCGGCTCGAACTTTAATATCTTCAATAGTCTTACTGCGGTAGTAGTTTTGTAGGGGTAGCATCCCCGAAGCGAACTTAAATCGGCGGTGTCGCTCGAGCGGCGAATATCGACCAGTGCATCTTCGTCCGAAGCGGCCCTCGCGATAGCATCTTGAGTTTACTACTACTGAGTAGTAGTTTACGTAGGGTAGCATCCCCCGAATGACTCCGGCGATGTCGCTCGGCCGGCGGTATATCGGCGAGTGCGGCTCGTCCGGCGGCTCGAACGATAACATCTTGAAAGTAGTACTACCTGTAATAAATTTCAGTAGGGGTAGCATCCCCGACGGCAGCGAGCGGCTTCGGCGATGTCCGCTCTCGGCAATCTCCGACAGTGTCGGCATCTCGTCTATAGCTTCGAACGATAACATCTTGAATGGTACTACTGCGGTAGTAGTTTTCTAAGCGGGTAGCATCCCCGACGGCGACAAATCCGGCGGTCCGCTCAGTAGGCGGTATATCCGCCCATGTCAACTCGTCAATGGCGGCTCGAACATTAAATCTTCCGTGGTACTACCTGCGGTAGTAGTTTGTGCGAGGGAGTAGCATCCCCGACAACGGCTTGCTCATCGGCGGTGTCCGCTCAACCCGGCGGCGGTATCTCCGGCAGAAGTTCGTCCAACGGCTCGAACATTAGCATCTTGATGCGAGTACTACTGCGGTAGTAGTTTCTATGGCGGTAGCATCCCGACGGCAATCGACAAATCCAGCTCCACGCTCGGTATATATCTCGCGAGTCGCGGCTTCGTCCAGCGGCGGCTCGAGCGGTATCATCTTCGCCGTAGTAGTACTGCCGTAGTAGTTTTGTAGAAGCGTAGCATCCCCGGCAACTCACTCGGCGGTGTCGCTCGGCGGTATCTCTCGCAATGAAGCTACCGTCCAAATGCGACTCGTACATTACATCTTGAGTTGTACTTTGCGGTAGTAGTTTCGTAGGGGTAGCATCCCCGACGGCGACAAATCCTACGATGCCCGCTTGGCAGTGATATATCGGCCAGTGCGGCCCTGCGTCAGCGACTCAGCTCTGATAACATCTTGATCTTACTACATGCGGTAGTTTTGTAAAGGGGTAGCATCCCGAAATTAGCGCAATAACTGGCGGTCACCTCGGCCTCCGGTATCTCGGCGGTGATATCTCGGCATGCAAGTGGCGACTCGAACATTAGCATCTTCTGTACTACTGCTGAAGTATTAGTGTCGTAGGGGTAGCATCCCCGACGGCAAATCGGTCATGCAGCTCGGCGGTATATCGGCGAGTGCGGCTAGTCGGAAAGCGGCTGAGCATATCATCTTGATGGTACTACACCCAGTTGCAATAGTTTACCATGTAGGGGTAGCATCCGGCAACAGGCATCAGCGGTCGGCTCAGCGGTATCTCAGAAGAGTGAAGCTTATCCGTCATTCGGCTGAATCATATAAAATCTTGGTACTACTGCGATAGTAGTTTTGTCAGGGTAGCATCCCGCGGCAAAGCTCGCGATCCCAGCTCGGCGGCCCGGTATCTCCGGCAAGTGCAGCTCGTCTATGGCGATTTCGAGCGATTTAGCATCTTCAATCATCTTACTGCGGTAGTAGTTTTTGAAATAAAGGAAGCATCCGAAGCAGTGGCGGCTCACGGTAGTGTCCGCTCACAGCGGAATATCGACCGCGTGCATCTCATCAGGTCGGCGACGAGCAATAGCATCTTCAGTTGTACTACCGCGTGATGGTAGTTTGTAGGGGTAGCATCCCCGGCAATGCCGGCAGCTAAAGGCGATTGCCGCTCGAGCGATATATCCGGCCAGTGCGGCTTCGTCCGGAAAGCGGCTTCAAAACGATAACATCTTGATGGCGTAGCGCACCAGCAACAATAAATTTTGTAGGAGTGCATCACGACCCGGCATTACTTGGCGTGCCAGCTCCAGGAAGCGGTATCTCT